>OY821748.1:27372785-28740910 GCA_963682055.1 Primula veris
TATCGTCACACTCAGACTCATACCTTGTTGTAGTAAACCCTGAGTGGGCAGCAAGTTCTTCTTTGCGTCATAATTGCAATGAAATTTATTTTGATTACTTATTATTGTACTGAATCTTAGAATGACATTTTTTTCTCCTGCATTTGCTGTGCATCAAGTTTTATATTGATACAGGGGCACAAGTTCCTTTTACCAAGTTTTCTGCCAGTTTTGACTGTCAATTGATGAAAAAAGATATTCATTGGTCGGTGTTCAGTTTGTTTTCCGAGGTGCCTTTTTTTAACCTCTAAATAACTTCAATGATAGTACCAAGTTGATTAATTAACCTACAAAATTGGCCTGGCACGTTCAGATACAGTTATCACTCCAATCAAAGGGTACAAGTTGATTATATTATGTTCATGGTCAACAACTTATATCAAAATTATCGGAATGAAATTTTTTTAAAATTGATCATATAGTTCAAATATTAAATTTTATAATTAGATTTAAAAAAAATATCATTTCGATAATTTTAATACAAGTTATAAAACGGTTAAAATTACATATAATTTCGTAATGTATAATTAAATTGAGGAAGAACAAAATTGGCGTGACATGTTCAGATACAGATAGTAATTTTATCAATTGAAAAACATTTCTAAAAGTTTTTTGGATTTACTCAAGTAAGCTGCAATCTGCAAAGTATTGTGCGTCCTTTCTAGGAAATGTGATCGTTTCCTATTCTATTAGTCACGTGATATGAGGAATAATTATGTGCACACTAATTTTACAGATGGTTGTAATAGGACTCGTTGTATGCATATCATTACCCATGTATAACCCTCTTTTTTTTCAGTTTGTAGTTCATTACCTCCACATGTACTGATATATTGGTTGTAGTATCTGAGTAAATAAAATTGTATGGTCGAGAAACAAATTTATACACATCTCTTGGAGAATGTATATTTGTTTCCGGAAGGTACAAGCAATATACAATATACATCATGCACGATGCCTACATATCATTGTAACAACACGATCAGATAAATTAGACAACACGAACATGTCCACTCTTTTTTCGAAACAATAAGCGAGGGATCCGTTTTTAGTTTCCAAAAAAAAAAAAACAGGGATACATACCTTCGTTAGCTCATTTACGAGGCTTCTACACTCGTTAGTTTCAGCGGTGAATAACACGATATTTAAGATACTCTTTTTGAGCATCATATTGGCAATTTGTTACTATTCCCATTGTCACTTCAAAACAGTCCTAGTTGTGCTGGGAAACGCAAAAGCTTTCTGCATAAATCTATGGTTAAAGAGTTGTCAACCGTTTTAAGGAGACAACTTTACATGCACTGAGATGTAAATGTGTCCGGTTTCTCCCCACTTGTTCTTCGAGTTTTCTGTTCTTATATAGAATAACAATCTTAAGCGATAGAAGAAATGTCAAAAAGATTGATCGCAAGGAGTTATGCCCAATTCGGTCACAACCTTACGTTCTTACTTGGTGACGGTTAAAGATAACAATTCGAGGCTGTCACATAGCTTTTCCATAATAAAAATTGTTCACTGTCACACACACAAGTCCATAACGTAATTAGAAATACTTTAAAAAGATTTGATGGAGTAATTGCAGTACTATCACTAGAACCATGTTAACTTATTTACATTCTGCAAACCCTCTAAATAAAACAGAGAGAAGTGTAAAAAGTATTCCCAAACACTGACGTCCACGGTAACATACTAACCTTACCACTCTTTACTGTTACATCTGTTTACGTAGTAACTTACTCTACGCACATAAAAGGCTACATAAACATCAACATGGCGTCCGTTATATCTCACTAAAACTAGTTCCAACACAAGTTAATCACATGAGGTGCATCCGACGCCAAGCCATACGAGCAGTGTGCCAATCCATAGTTAAACCGACTTTAAAAGGAGCTTCCTTTAAAGGAGGGAGAAAATGGTCTTGGGAATGGCCCGAGCCACTGGTACTGCTACTGGAGTGAGCTGCTATTGTAATAATAACATATAGCAGCGCAACTAACAACACAACCAAGCTAGTCGATAAATATACCTTCCACACCTGCAGATACATATCACGCTTATGGTCTCTTCAACACAGTAATTTAAAGAAATTTGTCAATCCATAAGATGATAGCAGGTTGTGATAAACCTCCAGAGTATAGAATATTCCAACAAAAAAGAAGCAATCCGCAAAATGGAACAGTTGCAGCATAATACTCTATGAAAGAGCTGTTAAGTTACAAATCTGCCATTTTAAAGCCTTGTGGGGTTGCAGCTTACAAGCTCAGATTTTTTGCTAAAAGATGGAGTGCATTTGTTGCACAGCTTAAAAGCGAGCTTTCCTGTTTTTATAACTGAATATGCTAAAAGCTTGAAGCTACATGTGACTAGCTTTTAAGTTTCTTTGCTTAGAAGCTGCAATTAACAAGCCGTGAATAGATTAATAAAAAGCAATGTTTTAAATAGCGTTATCGCTACATAGCGTTTTTTCGAGAGAAACGCTAAAAGCGCAAATAACGTTGCTACATCGCGCTTTGCGGTGTACTTTTTTTTTGCCTAAATACATATAAATATAGCATTAAATTCAGAACATCTAATAAAAATTAACTAAATATATATAAAAAGTTGTACTAATAATCACAAAATGATTGTAGTTAAGATGTCAGAGCATTTACTTTGTTTGCAAGAGTTTTGGGGTTTGATTCTCTTTAGCCTCCAATAATTTCATTAAAATTTTGACAAAAAATAAAATAAAATTGGACTGCACCCGCTATAGCGTTTTTCCATCCAAATGGCGGTTTATCATAGCATTTTCCGGCCGAAAAACGCTATTTCGCGAACTATAGCGCGCTTTTTAAAACAATGAAAAAAAAGGACCATACATTGTTTGAAATAGCCTCCTTCACCGGGAGATTCCTATCAGCATGTTCAAGGGAATAGCGTAGCATGCCAACTACTTCCGACTCAGTTACATGATTATTATTTTCTGCAAGTGGCACTCCGCATGGTTAAGACTTTGTTAATAGAAGTTTATTCAATTACAAAAGTAAGATAAACAATTTGAATAATGAATTAACTACCTGGAATGTCAAATATTTGTGTCATAGGGGGAACACCAAGAAGCTCCCCCAAATGAAGGCGAACCCTCGCACGGTCTTGTAAAGAAAGTAAATCTCCATGGGTGATAACGACTACTGGCTTATCATCTACCACATGAACAGATCATAAAACTTAAAAATAGTGGTCGGTTCTCCACCAGAAAGTACTTGGCAATGAGTTTAGAAATCAAAGGCAAACGTAAAACTATGATATAAACAAATTTTCCAAGAACAAACTTGTATCCATCATCTAACCGTGAACAGCTCGATGTAGTCACAATATTCTTCCTAAGACTTGAGCAAAAATCTAGAGTTTTCAATATTCATGTCTTTCAATGTATTTAAACCTTACCAAATTATTCGCCTGTGTATGATATCAACACCAATAGATATTATTTCACAACTCCCAAACAGACTTTTCTCGAGTGACTATTATGTTCTGTAGGAACAACAAGATGAATACTCCTCCATTCCTAATTAAGTGTCCAGTAATTCTTTCGGGGATTTTGCCAATCAACTATCCATTTTCCAGTAGTGGCAATAAAAAACATTATCACTTAACCAATTAGCCTACCTTTTCATACATTATCATTTGAGAAGACAAAAAGCAAGGGTAACTTGGAAATATTAAAGAGATATAGCTGCAACGGGAATGTTCCCTACAATTATTCGAATATCCAAGTGGATATACAATTCAGAATGTAGGGCGAAAGAGTAATCAAATAAAGACTAATATAGACTGATAGAGTACATGAAAGCATTCACGATAAGGCCCCCTAATAAAGTACACGAAAAAGAATGAACGCTAAACATATGTACCTCTAAATGACAAGAATGGGTAGTTGAAGGTTTTTGCAAGCATTTCCAACTCTGACTTTGATCTAGTGTGACCTGATATGGATTTCAATACTGAAAGCCCATTAACGACAAATATAACAAAATTAACCATCCTGGTCGCACTAAACCGATAACCGCTGTGGCGAGCTTTATATTTCATCTCATTCTTGAAACTTGAACTGTCAGAATCCCTAGGGGGAAAAAAGAAAAAACATCGTCCATTACATATGACAGATCGTAAAACTCAACACCAATTTTTTCGTAATAAAAGAAATACAGTGTTACAGTATACCTTTTGACTAGTTCTCCATTTCGAACACCTTTAGTCATCCACTTTTCCAGCATTTTCATGTTCTCTGATGAGTATTCAGATAAACTTCGAGTATCATATAGGCAGATATTAGTATCACTTCTCGGGATCATATATTCCAGAAGAAATTGTGTCCCGACTCCAGTATAATTGTTACCTAAATTTTTGTAAGCAAATCGATGTAAATACAGTAGTAAAATAAAAGCTAACCATACAAAGAGAACATAAAGAACTTGATACCAAATCTACTTGAGTTGCTGTGTTTTATTCGGTCAGATTCGGGTGAATTACAAACTCATTAAAAACGATGTTTGGGCTCAGAACTGAAGTCAAGATTCTAATGGATCCACTTAAAATGAACTATAACAGAGAGGAGACCCACTTCCAACACCAAATTCATTTTGTGACTGGTGAAAAAAAGAAAATTTACCATTAGTCCATTACTAAATAGGTTTTCATTTTTATAATTAAAGAAAGAAAAGAAAACCTCAACACAAAATCAGACCTGTGTATTATATAACTCAATTGTAGTAAATCATAATCGGTTCAACGAAGGACAAAAATAAGACTCGAAATTATCAGTTTGATGTTTAGTTTACCAATGCAATGACCCAAACCAATTTAGCGACATGCGAACTTCTAGTGTCAACTAGAAAAGGAGAAGAAGACCTAAACGTACAGAAAACTTGGGCCCTGTCACAAGCAAATTTGTCATCATTAAGAACCCTGGAAATCCTATTGACAAGGCTGCTCTTTCCTGAATCTTTTCGACCAACCAATAACAATGTTGTTGTGCTAGGGATATCATAGTCACTCAACTTGAAGCCATTAAAATAGTCAATCCAAGATCCTGGGCGATAACTGTCAGGCCACAAAAAGAAATTAATACAGAGACTCAAAGCATAAATATCTGTAAAATTCAAATCCAAAGATGATGTGGCCTATCAATATTTCTTGGAAGCTGCTGTCAAGGGAAACAAAATATAAGCCAGGTCAGTTACTTCAAAGCATGATTTCCTATAAATTTTATAAAACTTTCAAAGATGTTGGTATCAATAACTAGGTAGTTTTCATCAACAATACAAATTGTTACTTGGGACCTGGGACCTGGGGTCCAGTTATTAGCAAAAGAGTTGGTTTATTGTAACAGCACCAGCGGTCAAGTACTTTCTTCTCCAAGTCACACAAGACTAAAAGTATGCACCAAAATCTAGGAGCAAAGATCTAAGATGAGAAGGTGAAGCAGAAGTGGAAATTCTATGTACAATTGTACATTGACTAGTTATACAAAGGGTGTTTAAATAATTTGCAATATCATGGTTGGACTAATTCTCACAATATGATCGAGTTTAAAATGCATATAGTTTACCATACAGTGCATATAGTTCACTTAAAAGTGTATATATTCCGTTTTAAAGTGCATATAGTTTAGTTTAAAGTGCTTATAATTCAATTTACAGTGTATTTACTTTTAAGTAAAAAAGAGTTTTAAATTCAGGGGATTTGAACCACCAGCTTCTTGAGCCTGTGAAAGTGCTCTTACCACGTTGAGCTTACGAATCTATACTCACTAAATAAAAGTTTGCAATCTGCACACATTGAAAAATAAGAAACTGGTACTAATAACAATAGAACATAAAACCAACAGTAACGTTAGAACAAAAGACATATTGAATACTCACTCTAAATTAGCCGAGCAAAACCAATACCCAAAAAAAAAAGTTAGAATCACCAAGTTTTGCAGGTAAACAAAAAGTTGCTGTGCCAAAATAATCCTTAATCAAGGTACTATAAAACCTTAATTAAACAACACCATCAATAAAAACAATACATACAAAAACATCATCAATTCGTCATTAGCGGTGAGGCTTATCACTAGCTATATCTTTTCAGATTCAGTATATTCTCAACTCATCAGATATTTGCTAAATCAATCATGTACACATTACATATACACACGCAAAAGATGAGTCACAAACGTAGATTTTTATGATAACTTATTAACGGTGCAGTAAATAGGAAAACCTGCAAATCCCAAACTTTCTCCAGATCACAAAATTGACCACATGCTTTATGCAAAATACAAATATCATTTGTATTTTCTTATACAAAAGAAGCAATTTAATGGGATTTTATTTTGCCAGAAACGCACAAACTAGTTATAATTGTCAAGTTTTGACAGATCTTGTATTCAGGTTGAGCTTCTCTTATTCTCACATGATCATATGTACAACTTTAGTGATTAAGCATAACCTTGCATAAAACATATAAAGTTGAGATGTGTAATTAAGGAAGCGTTTATCTATGTGCGGATCCATTATTGCTAAAAAATTATTCAGTCCCTCATTTAATTCTATGGCAAATTTTTATGATGACTATTCTGGGAAAATGTATCAAAATGGTCTCATTCTAGTATTCAAGGAATCCCAAGCATGCCCAGTAATTCAGTAAGTCTCCAAATCTTCAATAAGTATCTGTGGTGAATCCAAGCCTACTTCAGAATCGAATTGGTAAAGGCATCCGATACATGATTCACGGAAAATTCGAAGAATACTTACATTGTAGGAATTGAGAGGATAGCAGTGGTACCAAGAGAAGACACTTAGGTATTAGCCATTATCAACTCTCCATGACTGAATAAAAATTAAGCTGTAAAGTACAATTAAAAGTAACAACAAACAAAGGTACCTCAAAATATCAGCTTTGGCTCCCTCCAAATGCTCATTTTGGCACTTCGTTTCATCATAGCTGTCCAAAATTTCCTCGTAGACCTGGTTCCTTTTCTCACGTTCAGCGTCGAAACCTAGCATTTCCGGATGGATTTCTAAGTCCAAATCATCATAGCTCTCAAACACCATTCCGTTATCTCCTTCTATATCCATCTTTTCAAGTGGCATGTCCCTACTATAATAAGCAAAAAGTCATGCATCAATTACCAATCAGGATAATATCCATATAGGTGTTTCTAACTTATAGTTGATAGAGAAGAGAACTTAAGGAAAATTGTCAAATGGTTATCTTAAGAAAGATCATTTCAGAATTTTAAATATTGCCATATAAGCACCTTCATTGTGCTTCCAAATAGTAACTTCATATTGCCAAGCACAAGAGTAACATGTCGCCAAATTATTGTTCTTTCTTCTATACCCAATGACAACGTCCTGAACTAAACATATGACTATTTTTCTTTCTTGTAATTAATATAAGAAATTAGTGTTGGAACATCCAGATTGGAGTATCAGAAAACCCACATGAAGTTTTCTAATATCACAGTTCAAATTTCTATTAAAGCTAGATGGCGAATTAGAAATTGGTAAATTCATTTATTTCACAGTTGAATAGGATTTGTTTGGTAGACCACCATCGCTTATGTGAAGCAAAAAAAGAATATGTCTTTTTCTCTGTCCTTCTGTCAACAAATATATATTTCCCTTTATCTCATAACAATGGTGCAAGGATAGTTAAATTAAATAACAGTAAGTACTGTGTTACACGTCTACACCCCAGTTTTTTTGTTATTTTTGGGAAGTCTAAGCCATAATCATTAATGTACTATATGTGTTAACACTTCTAATTTTCTCCTAGATATGTAGTGAAGCATCATTTATTGCATCTAATTTGATACAGAACCCACAAAGCAAAAATGGGAAGTAGAAAGATCTTACTTATTATTCGTAGAAAAACACAAGCACACTAAAACAAGGCAAATATGCATAATGGCCAGGAAAAGAGTGGTACATGAATGAATGTCAATGCTCAATAGCATATTATCCTTTCTCTTGAAAAAAATGGTTGTATATCATCCCTATTGGTTTGGCTGGAGTACTTTGTAGATTTTCTTTGTAGAATGCTAAGAGAAATATAATACCCTCTATTACAACTTGGTAATTTTATCGAGCAATAAAATGTCCTAAACATAGCCCACAATTCTATTTTGATCCACAATTCTATTTTGATCCGTCTCAAATTATAGTTCACCTTACTCATTCGGAATAATAGGGATACCTTAATGCACAATTAAATTTCAGCATAGTTAAATGATTTAACAAGGATCACCTAGGAACATTGGGAACAAAAATAAATGGTTCAGCAATACTTAATAAGTTTTTGAATCTGCATAAAAAAAAAAAGTAACAATTGTAGACCTGCACAGAAAAACGTCAAGAACCTAACGTTTTTTTCCATTTAGTCATATATGTTTTCCAAAATGGTAAAATGTGAAGTTCAACAAGGAAACTCTTCGACTCTCTTATACACCATGACGGAGGCGCAATCCTTCGCTTTGTATCATATTATATTACATATACTGTCCACTTACATTGTATATTGTCATATATAGCTGGGGTCAATATTTGTTTACTCCTGTATTTTGAACCTATTTAAGTTTTATTCCTAACAGGATACTGTTTCTTTAGCAGTCTTTTAAAAGCAATAAGTTTAGCAAGAGCTACGCTAAAGCATAAAAGTAGGCTCTCTCGGCATAAGAAAAACAGAAAGCGAGTTGGGCCAAATAGGTTATGTGCTATTTCACCCATATAATAGCTAAAGGTCAAAGAAGTATCATCCACTTGACCGAGGGCCCGTTTGGCATCAGATTTTCTTGGTCAAAAAACTGCTTTTAAATAGCAATGAGAAAAAAGCTTGCTTAAAAAAAGCTGCAATGTAGTGTTGAGCACCACTAAAACTTTCTTACTTATAAGTGTCTTATAACATATTCACATTTTACTACTAGAAAGTTTTTGTTTTTGAAAAATACAATGTGAAAAAGCTAAAAAAAGTCACAAATTCCTAGCTTCTTCGCTTTTAAGCTTTCTTCACCCAAAAAATAGCTTTTTAAAGCTAAAAAATCAGACATACCAAACACACGAATTTTTTAAAATCAAAAGGCTAAAAATGCTAAGAAAACAAATTGTAGTCAAACATGCTAAAAAAGGACAGCAGTAATTTTTTGTTTGTTTGAGATAAGTAGTAAAAGTATGAACATCACTAATGAGATTATTATTAATAAACATTTATAAGAAGGGTCTAAAAGAATAAACCTGAAAGTAGTATAACATATTCATATTCTACTACTAGAAAGTTTTTATTATTTTTGAAAAAAATAATGTGAAAAGGCTAAAAAAATCCGCATTTTCCTAGCTTCTCAGTTTTTGAGCTTTTTGACCGAAAAGCTAAAAAAAAAAAGCTGACATGCCAAACACATGAATTTTTCTTAATCAAAAAGCTAAAAATGGTAAGAACAAAAGTTCTTGTCAAACATGCACTTATTGCTCAACAATTTTTCTAAATTGGGAATTCTTCCCACTTAATCCATGAGGAAAAAAAAAACAGTAACTATGAGTAAAAACTATGAACATGACTATTGAGATTATAATTATTAATAAACATGATAAAAAAAAAGGGTTTAAAATAATAAACCTAAAAGTAGCAGTAGCAGTAGAAGGGTCAAAAAGCTGCTCTTTTATTTCATCTGTAAACTCATCCACTGTGTAAATTAACATTTTTATGAGTAACACAATTTATATATATATATATATATATATATATATATATATAAGAAGAGAGTACCAGATAGCGAGTCTCCACCCATGTTCGAAATACTTTTATTCTGATCAAAAAGTCAATTTTATCTAAAATGCACTGTCACAGAATTTAAGGGATGTTTTCTACTCTTGTTGCAAGTGTTTATCTAAATGTTAAAAAAAAAGTACATGGTCAAGTAGCATATTACTTACTAATTATTATTTACTAGTTTTGTGTACAAATTTAGTGAATTTTTCATTAAACTCCCCAACTTTTGCTATAACTATCAATTTGATTGTTGTTTTGGGGAAGTAGTTGATGGTGGCACCCCCATATACCATTTATTGCTTCGTCATTTATTTCAAGTATGACGGATTTATACTATTTAGGTATTAAAATAGAATTTTTACCTTCTTACTATATAGGCATAGACACTAGGTTCCGATAAATTAACGATTTTTTAAAATGAGACTAGCATCATTAGTGGTGTGTGTCATGTGGCGACATCTGAATGATGTGAATTGTAGTTTTAAAAATGACATATGTAGATATAGAAATGTTATATTTTCTATTAAAGTGAATTTTGAGAGTTTGACTAAAGAAAAGGTAGGCAAGTTTAAAAATACTAAAAAAAATTACATAACAAAATTTATACTAGTCGTTTTGATAATCAAAAATAATATACATTTGTCAAAAAAAAAAAAAAAACACTACATAGATCTAGCTGGTTTTACATACTCAATAGTACTAGTGCATAATATTATGTGGCTAATTTATTTATAAGCTCTTTGGTTTTCCGTTTCATTATTAAAATCTATATATATATGTAAAATTTATAACGATTATATACTTACAAGTCAAGATTCAATTGAAGTACACATCATCTAAATAAGGTCACATCACTACACAATCAAGTGATATTTGGATGTAAAACTTATATTGATAATAAATAAATATTACTTAAGCGCTTATTCAGAAGAAATCAAGTTTGAAGGGATAAAATGATGATCAAAATGAATTTGGAGGAGTAAATACGCAGGCAATTGTTCCAGGTTGACCTTTTTCAATTAACTTTATATGGCTAAAAAATATAAAATATTGAAATTTGAAACACTAAATCACAAATACCGAAAAGAGATTTGGTATTTTGTCACCTAAAGTTTCAATTTTTATTTTTTAGGTACCAATGAGTAAAATAGTAGAAGTGAGGAAAACTTGTTATATCCTGTACTATTAATTTATTTTCATATTCTATTTCGTTAAGTGATGTTAAGTTTGTATAGGTAGTAAGTGCAGTATTTCCATAACTAGTAAGAGTTGTACCTAATTTCATAAAAACTAAAGGTCTGGTCATGTGTGAAACTAATGGTATTAATTAATGAAAATAAAAAGACATAAAGGTTCACCGTTTCATCTATTTAGCTGTTTCTAGTACTTATCTTATATAAACGCATACAAATATACAGAAGGGATAAATATCTTATAAACTCTTATATGTAAAAGCAACTTTTAAGTTATGTATATGTTAAATAATCGGCTTAGTTTATGCTTTGAAACTAGACTTTTATAGCCAAGTGTTCACAACTTACGAATTTATATTGCTGCTGTAAATTACTAGCTTGGAACTAATTTCTCAATTTATGCTTTGAAACTAGACTTTTATAGCCAAGTGTTCACAACTTACGAATTTATATTGCTGCTGTAAATTACTAGCTTGGAACTAATTTCTCAATTTATGCTTGCTTATAGTTCAACACTCAGGCTACAAAGTTGTTAGAACATTGATAAGTGATGTGGAATTAGTAATTAAGTACCAAGTATGGGATACGGTGCATGTTTGGTATCAATTTTTTTTGTTATCTTTTTTAGTTTTTTGATTTTAAAAAGCCACATGCCTTTGATATCACTGTTTTTTTAGTTTTTAAAAATTTAGATTTTGGATGGATATAACTAGAAAAGCTAAAAGCAACAAAATACACACATTTTGGAGATTTTGATAGGTTTCTCACCACCATTTTAAGAATTTAAATAAATATTGATCTTATCTCAACTAAAATTTTATTCGTATACTTGACGCATTACTTGCTCGTTTAAATATGATATTTTAAAATTTTATCAAAAAAATGTCTTATAAAGTTATTTTAATTGAAAAAATAAAAGTTTATTAACTAATGCCAAAAATCAATACGTTGAAAGTTAACTTTTTTAAGTTTTTACCAAACACTCACGTATATTTTGCAAATTAAACTTTTTTTCTACTTATTTCTGAAAACAGCTTTTTGATTGAAAAAACTGATATCAAACGGACCTTACAGGCTAGATAAAATATGTATAACCTTAGGTATACAAGTCACTATGTAATATCGTAACTTGAAATTTTGTACCTATTGATACGTGTTTTAATAACAATACCGAACATGAAAACAAGGAGAATTAAATATCTTAAAGAGTAATTCGAAAATTCAGTATGTTTACTACACCTGAGTAATGCCTTCACACACATTGTTCTTATTACAATTAGTTCTACATTTCAGCTAGGGAAACAGAGTTAACTTCCTGTATTATTTTATGAATCCAATTGTACCCGTACATGTGCCGTGATCGGTTTGGATAATATGGTTGATAAAGAAAACTGAGAATTGGAAGTATTGTATTGGTAATGGATCATATAGAATTGTTATACATGTGATGATCTGATTAAAAGTTAAGGATTAAATAGCTAGAATTGTTATAGTCAGATTCATGTAGGATTTTAACTTATGATAGTAATGTTTGTTACAAAGTTCAACTTGTTTGACAGTTCTCATTTGGTTGGAAATTTGGCTTAGTTGTGTATCATGATCAGATTTGGGAGTTATCTAACTCAATTTGGTAATTATTTGAGTTATAACAAAAGACATCAACATATAGATTGAAATACTTGCAGCTAATCTATGTAAGTGAATAAACAATAGAAGTAAGTCACATTGAAATCAGTAAGCTAGAAAGTGCACGTTTGGTGAATTGCAATGACAACATGTAAGTAGCTATATGCTTTAATTTGGTTGTAGTTAAGGTACATATTATCTATGTAGAATATTGTATGGTACAGATTATATATGTATAGATTATTTACAAGACGTCGAGTAGGTGGGTGGTTTTGTTTTGCTAGTATAACTGTCTTGTGCATGTTTTAAAAGGTGTTTACAAGTTATTATTTTAATTACCATCTATATACAAGTATATTTTGATTGTTACAAAGTAAATAAATAAAAAGGAAAAAAAGGAATAATTAAAGAGAAATCGGGAAGTCTGAAGAGAGAGAAAGTTATTCGGGAAGTCCAAAAAGAAACAAAGTTATTCGGGAAGTCCGAAAAGAAAGCTGGTTATTTGGGAAGTTCAAAAAGAAAGAAAGTAAATTCGGGAAGTCCGAAAAGAAAGAAGTAAATTCGGAAAGTCCGAAAAGAAAGAAAGTAAATTCGGGAAGTTCGAAAAGAAAGAAAGTAAAGAAAGAAAGAGATTTAGGAATCCCAAATCAAACCTAAAGAATTTAAAGGGGATTCGGGAAGTCCGAATCCACCGAATAGATTGGAAAGTCCAATCGATTGTTTTTAAAAGTTATTTATTCATTGGTTCTTACAACTTCATATTAAAGGAAGTTTCGTATTATCATGCATTCATTGGGACATTTTCTAAAAGTTTAACTTTGTTTTGGAAGAAAGAAAAGAAGAGAAACATATATTTTGCCCCTATTATTATCGCAAGACTTGATTACTGAGCTCTTTTAATTCACCCCTTCTCTTTTAATTTTTTCAGGTAATGCACGAGTATTTAGAGTCGGATTTGAGTCGGTTGGAACCAGGCAACCCTCGTAAGAGTTGTTTTAATTTTCCGTTGCTAATAAGATTTTAAAATCAAGTTTGAGATTTAAGACAATTATCTAGTTATGTTTTGAGAATTGTGTTTTAGTTGACAATGAGTATTGAATTTTCCTTTAAGTTGTTATCGGGATACTTTATAATAAGAAAAGTTCATTTGAATTTATCAAATTAGTATTTAAATCTTTTATTTAATTGTTATAAGTTCTTAGTCATTTATCTAGCACGTGCCAAGATGCGTGTTAGTCGGCCGTGTAACACCCTTAGGATCTGGGTCGTTACAAAACTAAACTAAGTTATATCAATTATCAACAAATATTAGAAGTGATTAGAAGAAGGCGAAATTTTTACATTTTCTAAACCTAAGTTTTCATGTACATTTAATCGGTCTGGGTCGTTACAAAACTAAACTAAGTTATATCAATTATCAACAAATATTAGAAGTGATTAGAAGAAGGCGAAATTTTTACATTTTCTAAACCTAAGTTTTCATGTACATTTAATCGGTGGCTATCATTTTTTCCACTTTCTACCACCGCATTTATAGAGGGGGAAAATATGTTTATATAATGTACTAGGGGTGGGTTAGGATCATGATCCGATCCTAAAACACTCAATCCATATCCCGACCCGATTAACTGTGGAAGTAAAAAAAAAATACGATCCCGACAAAAATCGGGATCCGACTTTTTCGGGACTCGAATTTTTGGAATCCCGTAGGGTCGGGATATGTTTATCCCGAATCTCCCGACATATCTTTTTTATTTTACGACAAGGTCATTTTTTATTAACAATTTTTATTTGAGTAGTCTAAATATGTTATTAACACGAAACATAATATTAGTTTAAAAATAACACTTCTAATAAATGCAAAAACAAATTAACATGTAATAGAAAAAATAGTGTGAAACTACAAATAATGGAGTAGATAAAAAAATTGATACGTTTTTTATCAGATTCTTTTAGTATTTAGTTTTATTTACACAATCAACAATTATCATACTGTTGTAATACACTATTAGCTATGTATTTAGGGAGACATAAGTAGAGAGAGAGGGGGAACAGTATAGTCTTTTATTATGAATGAATATGAATGGAATGTCAAATACAAGACCCCTAGCCCTCTTTATATAGATAGAGGGTTAGGGTTACAAGCTCATCTGGGCCCATTAAGTAAAAGCCCAAGAGTCCAATAATCTTACAACACTCCCCCTTTGTACATCTTGAATTCTTCGTCTTCATGCAGTCGATCTGAGTCGAGTTCATTCGCAGTGCTAAACACATAAAAACCTTAAGGACGGAAAACCCAGTGTGGGACAAAACCGGTACCTAGGAGAAACTGTGTAGCCGAATGATATAGGCCGAAATATCATGTAAGTAACTAACCACAAAACAGTGTGCCTCATCAAAACCTTGTCAGAGCAAACCCAATGGAAAAATCTCTGATCGAAGGAAAAAGAGTGCAACAATGGTAGTAGTAGGGATCAACCACAAAACAGGTGCCTCATCAAAACCTTGCTAGAGTAAACCCAGTGGGAAAAAATCTCTAGTCGAAGGACAAAAGAGTACACAGTGGTAAGAAGTATACAACAGGATACTCCCCCTAATTTCGGCAATCTTAAGTGAGATATGATAGGAACGTGTCTCGCTAAAAACCTTGCCAAGGAAAACCCAGTGGGAAAAAACCTTGGTCTAAGGACAAAAAGAGTACACGAGCATGCGACTGGATGCTCCCCCTCACTTGCACACGACAGGGTGCGAAGATTTCGACTAAGTGGTAATTAGTGCAATAAGCATTCACCTGGATGCTCCCCCTCACTTGCACACGACTGGGTGCAAAGATTTCATATTCCAAGAAAGAGTACGAGCATTTGACTGGATGCCTCATTTACTTATATACGACTGGATGCAAGAAAATCTAATGTGGAATAGAACGAGCATTCAACTGGATGCTCTTAAACTTCATTTGTGAAGATTAATTTCGGCGAGAAATGCTAAATAGCATAATGTAGTCATGTCTCTCTTGATCAATAACAACAAGTTGTCTTTTATGACAAGTGTTTTATCTGGATCGTGAGACAGAACATATGTAATTCAAATATGACTAATACTAGCTCGAAGCCATATACACTCTCTAGTCGTCTCATAGAGCACGAATAGATCAGAGTGATTCACTTGGAGTCATTCCAGGACCTCCAAGATGTCGCCTTATTCCTAATGGTAAAGACATACCATGTTAGGAATATCCCTTATGCGGGTCTGATAAGTAACCGGCATCGGTATAACCGAAAAAGGGTTGCGTTAATTCGAGTACCGAAGGGGGTAGGTACACTCGATGACGCAAATGGGATAAACTAGCCCACTTTCAAAATTACCATAAGGTAAGGGAATGTGTCTTTAGTGCCATTTCGATGGCAGCGTGTTAGCGCGATGTTGTGTCGAGCTATACCATTCACAACAGACGAGATGTTCGTCCTAGCACATTAGACCAAGTACAATGATGTGCTTATTGTACTTAGATATGAACATTATGGTTCAATATCTCTTCATCGTCTCATCAGGGACGGACTGGGTCTATATCAATGTCTAGTGATCGAACGATCATGGGAGAATCTGACGACTTAGCGTCATGATGACTAAAACGTCATAACACCTTCTGGGTGTAGTCTGAATCATGGACTTAGATTCAATATTTACGGGACTCAATCATCAGGTTGAGTCACTACCGTGTCTTCCCAATATCCTTCATCTCGAAGGCAAATCCAAAAATGGATCGCGTAATAAAACACGCAAGGGCATAATACTTGTTCAAGTATCCCAAGCTAATCAAGTACTCACTTAGGCGGTATACCACATCCGCTCGGATTATATTAATCCATATAGTGAATGTCTCAGTCAATTGAGATCGTGTTCCGTGGTCAGAAACTACTTGATTTAAGCATTATGAAGTCACACAGGGACCTTCATCTATATCGCTTTGTCTAAATCCCCATAGAGATAAAACTGTGACCACATTCATGGCTGCATACTCAGTTTTTCGGAAACTACTAAACTGGTAAAGTAGGGGACTGTTATAATGTCCATTACGAGTAAATCAACCATCTCGTAATCAATTCCAAGGTGTGAGAGAAGCTTTGCGCTACTAGGCGAGCATTCTACAATCTCATTATTCTCATCACTTTTCCTTACGAATAACCAAATAAACGAACTCGTTTAACATTGGTGGTGTTGGAACTACAGGTCCGAACACACTTTCGCTAAGGAGTCTACTTGGATTGCAAGTTTCCATTAGTACAGTCTATTCTACGTTGACTTCAGGCAACGGTACATGGTTCTCTGTCATAATTTGTTCATATTATCAGTCGTCACCGAATATATGAACAAGTAATCAATGACAGTCTCGTTTCGCTTCAATATCGTCTAAGATATCATGATCGACAGATATTTTGAGATTCTTAGGATGAGGAGGAAATCACACATCTCCTTGATCCTTTATAATCTCGTGCAACAAACGAGTTTCAGTTCACCACCTCTGGGGCTGAACGAATTAAGAACCGGTCAACTTCCTCATATCTTGGGAAGGACGACAGACTGACGGCCGACGACAGCGTCCTTTGCTTGGCGGGTTCGGCCAAAGCAACGTGTTACGACAGGAACACGGCGTCCGACAGGGACGTCTATCCTTGCAAGCATTTTGCAGCAGGTATAAATGATCTCGTGACATCTCATAAAGTCATTAAATGCGTCTGGCATTTAGTTAGACTTGAGGGAGTCTATGCACTTACTTATCACTAAGTGCAGTTTTGGGATCAAGCTAAGACTGAGTGGGTTATGCCACGTTACTTCACGTCGTTCCTTATCAACGGTAACGTGCAAATCTCCCCCTAACGACGGGGAGAACAGTCTTAGCGATGTCACTTTCGCATATCATACGGTAAAGAGATCGCTTGCCAAGGTTACTCTATCAAATGATAGGCAGGAGATTCATAATCGACTTATGTCCCCTTCAGAGGTCCATATTTTGAACGCTATAGCGGCTCAATCAAAATATTAATTAAGCACTCCAAACACGCGTTAATATGAGACTTCTGGCTCATAACCAGTAACCAACTGGTACGCATATGGTGTTTGAGTGTCTATGGGCCTCATAACGGATCAATGCAGCAAAATAGCATAACCCCACACGGAAATATAAATCTTGGTGCGCAAGACCAAGAAATGCGTGCAATCATTTGCAGTCGCATCATCAAACTTTCCGTGAGTCCATTTGGGTCTGAACATAATCGACAGGATGTTCAATTTCAATTTCCAAACTCAAGTAATTCAAATCGAAATTTCGATTATTACTCTTCGGAATTATCAAGTCGGCTAGACTTTTCAGGATAATCCGGATCATGGGCCATCAACTTAATGATAGGGCTAAAAGTTTGGAAAATACTGCATTTCTGTGGACAACAATAATCATGTGACCTATTGTCGATGCATCAACCATAACCATTTATATTTATGGTCCGTCTTATGGTTGGATAAGTCCACAATAACTCCTTCAATTCTTTACAAGAATTCTACGAGTTCTTTTCGTGATCTTTACACATACTGGTCTTTCAAAGTGAGCATTAATGGCATGAATTTCGGATTAATCCCGAAATATATTCTCAGAGAGAATCCAAATGCTATGCGATTATAAATCAAGTATCGTCTTTTGACCCGGGAATATCTCATCCGGTCAATGCCACAATATCAAAATGCTCTAATCAATCGACGACAGGCGAATGATAGTATAGACAATCATGTCTTAGCATCTAAATCATTTATCATTCGACGACAGGCGAAATGATAAGATAACTTTAAATGCTTTAAAGAATGTGGTAGCAACCACTTGAAAGACATTTCAACTCCTCTAAAATACGCTTTTGGTCGTATTGAATGGAGGCTATGTAAAGAAATTTCAATTCTTTTATGAGCTATTACCAGATAACGCTGGTTTTCTCGAATATTTTATAACTCAACAAGGTACGACAGGACCTATAGGAGTATAACACCTCATATTTGACAAATCAATTTGGCTTTACCAAAGATTTCGATTTGGAACGACAGGTCCAAAATCGTTGTCACTGAGTACACTTTTAGGCAAGTAGTTGATGAAATTATGTGGTACACTGTTACCCACTATTTCCAGAAAACCAACTACACCACAAGTATTGCCTAAAATTTCATAATTTAAAGTTTGGTCACATTTGTCAAAAGAATTTGCTCAAAAAACACTTTAAATTATTTCGAGAAATTTCGTAAACAGGCAAACCATAATCCAAAAATATGGTCCAAATGGAAAAATAATAATCCAAATGGAAAACATAATCCAGATGAGCGAAAAAATGGCTCAATGATTTATCAAAATCAATAAAGAAAGGTATCAAACTCATTTGAGCCACAAAATCGGGGGTCTCAATAGTTTCCTTTCAATTAACTTTAACCACATTAGCATTGGTTTTTCCACCTTTATAATAGTTGTGAACTATTTAAGGAGTAACCGTGCATGACCTTTGTCTTTATAGCATAGAGTTGGCTCATTGAGCATTATCTCTTGCTTTGTGACAACGGGCCATATTGTTCCTTTCAATTACTGTCTTGAAGCCACAGGTTTTCGATTTTGACGATTGTCTAAAATCTCGCTTGGCTAGGCAATTCATCGGTATTGCGACAGTTCGAGACAAATAACACTTGTCTCGGTTCTCGATTCGTGGAAAAAAAATGTACACGAAGAGCATTAATACAAGGCAAACAATTCGCCATTGACCCAATAGGATTAAAACTACTCACCGGGGTAATTTTCTTATCCAATAACAGATGGGCGATAAAGGAACATTGTGGATATAAATTCACAATACTGCTTATGAAATACAATTTCCAAGCTAGTATTTTGGTGAAGGATTGCTCCAATATGTCAATTTCAGACATTTGTTCACCATAGACGTCATCACGTCTCAAATGTGGCGGCGGAATAAAATCAACGCCTTAGCATTCATCATGAGGGTAACAACAAACTCGTTTTTTACTCATCAAAGATGGCATCCAAAAAAAAATTTGGACATCACATTTTCACACATCAGGGTGAGTAACATGTGGTGACAGATTAAAATCAATGTTTAAATAGTCATTTCGCAAGTATGTTTTACGAATTTTCTCATCATAGATGGCATCCAACATATGTTGGGAGTTCTGGATTATTTTTCATATAAAACGACTGGTTTATATGTTTATGGTTTGCACAAGCATAAACTTTATTTCGAAACGACAGGTTCGAAAAATAGTTTTGCTTTTAATGTGAATAGGTTCTCATTGATCGAACGACAGGTCGATACAGAGACACCAATTCGGCGAAACATACATCACTATATAAACACATTCGGGGAAATTATTATTTAGTCAACCCCTTTCGGTAGCTCTACTTGAAAAACGACCAGGAAAGACGGTGTGGGTGGAGGGCACGAATGCCACTTAAAACCCGACCTCATTAGTATATCGACTTCCGCCTATATCTTTCCTAGACATCGTATCCAAATAGGTGAGCCTATTTAGGGAAGGTTCATAATTTTTCCAACTTAAATGTGAATATATATGATTTCGCAATTCTACCATTCATGGCAATAAATAACAGGTATATCTTATCTAGATAACCACATATATACAAGGCAGTATAAAATATATTCATGATATATATCTAATCATGCAGTAGATTTGGTGATAAACTAAATAAATTCAGGATTATCAATCACACAAATTATATCATACCAAATCAAATCAAATCAATTAACTGCCATATGGTATATTTATATCTATGGTAATACATATTAGCACAATCTAAATTTACCAATTTACACTATTTATGCCGTAGGTGTAAATTTTATTAATTGTAATTACAACATGTAGGGGTGCAGTATATTTAATTACTAATTTACCATATCACGTGCAGGGAGGGCAAATTTTAATTAACATTATACAATATACATGCAATTTCTATACATGGTAATACAAACAGGTATACATACTTTTGTAGTTTAGTTCTAGTAGGTTTAATAAATACTACCTAGCATGTCGGGATATAAAATAGACGCATATACATGCTTACACACTGCAATTTTCATGTTAATAGTCCTTAATTAGCATGCGGTTATAAAATATAAACATGTTCAAAGTTGATACCTGTAATTGATACATGCAGTAGTGGTATTATAAGCATATAATTGATACATGTCAAAGAGTTCAAAGTTGAAGAATATTTGTGTACCTCACTTTTGTTTTGTTTTGCAGGGAACACAATAACTATTTATTTGAATACCCCGATCGACAGAACACAAACTATTAACCCCTGCCGATTTTTATTTTATTTTTTATAATTACCCAATTCAATCTCCAAGCGGATATCCTGTTTCAGGAGTCCTTTACTGTTTTGCCATGAATACTGTGAGAAACTGTGGGGTCTTATTTGTTTCGCCATTAGAGTACTGTGCATTCAAATTTGTCCTTTGTCTTGAATAGGATAAGCTGTTTTTTTTTTATGTATTGATTTGACAAGAGGAAAACAAATCGAATTACCAAGTGTTGCTTGACCGGGAACAATAATAATAAAACCCTAGCCGTATTTTTGTAATCCAATATCTCCGAACGCAAACCCTAGTCTCCTAACTTGGACTCCAATCTCTATGAACAACGTGCTGATAACGTGTTGTGTGACATATTAGCTCGTTATAGATATATATAGAGATATGTATAGATATAGAGAGAGATATGAGAGAGACAACAATAGAGTCTTTATTAATTAGAATGAATATGAATGGAATGTCAAATACAAGACCCCTAGCCCTCTTTATATAGATAGAGGGTTAGGGTTACAAGCTCATCTGGGCCCATTAAGTAAAAGCCCAAGAGTCCAATAATCTTACAACACATACTAAATAAGATACATTATCATTATAATTTTTAGGAAAAATTAACAAAACATATCACTTTTACAACTAAATTAACAAAAACATACCCTAAACTTTTTAACTATCAAAAACATACTTTGATGATGTCATCCTATTATTCTAATTTCATGTAACACTCTTTCATTTTTATACATAGAACCCCATCTTTCTCTCTCCTCTCCGGCAACGGTCGTTGCTTCTTCGGCGACGGCTCATTGTCATAGTTTCTCTCTCTATCTCTCACGTCATATCGGTATATCTATATATATATATCTATATACAAATATCGACACACATATTGATACATATATATACATACATAACACACATATAGATACATATAAATAGAATCATCAAACTTTACTCCGCCTCCATATCCCACCAAAAAAGTAAAAATAGAAGTTTATACCATTATTTCAAAAGTTCATACCCCAATTTACAGAATTAATACCAATTTACAGAATTCATAACCATTTTCAAGGTCATACCATAATTTGTAGATGTCATACCCTAATTCGTAAAATTCATATCTTTATTTCGAAAGTTCATACCACAATTTTCACATGTTCATATAGGGCCACATGTTCGCGATGCCATTAGCAAGGACATAGCAATAAAACTTGCAAGGAGACACTTTCTTAGTGTTTGTGTTTTGCAGTTAATTAGGGTATGAAGTTTTAAAATTAGAATATGAAATTTTATAATTAGAATATGAACTCTATGAATTAGTAGTATATGCTTGTTTACACATGGCAGTTAATTAGGACATGAAATTTTAAAATTAGGATATGAAGTTTTAAAATTAGGGTATGAAGTTTTATAATTAGGGTATGAAGTTTTAAAATTAGGGTATGAAGTTTTATAATTAGGGTATGAAGTTTTAAAATTAGGATATGAAGTTTTAAAATTATGATATGAAGTTTTAAAATTAGGATATCAAGTTTTATAATTAGTGTATGAACTTAAAAAATTAGGGTATGAATTGCACAAAATAATTATATGAAGTTTTATATATAAATTTTTCATACACTTATTCTAAAAGTTTATACCCTTATTCTAAAAGTCAATACCCTAATTCGTAAAGTTCATACCCCCATTTACAAACTCATATACTTATTTACAAAATTTATATCTATAATTTTTAACTCCATACACTTAATTCAAGAAGTTAATACACTTATTTTTCAAACGTATACACTAGTTAACAAATCTAACTCTTACCCGTCATCCGATCTCGAACTTTCACGTCGCCATCGTGCGGCTCTCATTCGACGACCGCATCTCCATCGTCATCGACCTCGAGTTTTTGACCTCGCTATACACCCTCGCCACACACTCCGACGGATGTCTCCGTCTCAATCTTTACCGAAAAGAGAGATCCGAGAGAGAGGGAGAATGAGAGAAAGATCGAAAATACATAAAGATAATAAGAGAGATCGGAAAGAGAGAGAAAAAAGGAGAGATGGGAGAGAGAAAGAAGGAGGAGCGAGGGAGAGATCGGAGAGAGAAATAAGGAGGAGAAGATAGATCGGAGAGTGAGTGAGATGAGGACAGAGAGGAGAAAGAGATTGAGTGAGAGGAGGAGAGAGAGAGTAAATATTACAGATTTTTATTATTATTAATTGAAGGTATGTTTTTGATAATGTAACTTTTAAATGTATGTTTTTGTTAATATAATAGGTGTATGGTATGTTTATGTTAATTGCCCCTAATTTTTATAATTGAAAAATAATGATCACTTATCTTTTTTAGGTAACAATAATTTTTTTTTAATTTAAATATATTTTTCATTTTAGTAGTTTCATATATTCAAAACTACAAATATATATTATACTTATCTAATTAGAACTAATATATGAAACAAAAAGGGTTATAGCTTTATAGTAAAGTGTTTACATTACATCCTAGAGTTACAAGGTTATTCTCATCACTTGCATTTGATATAGATTAAATTACATTTTAGTGTTGAAATAAAAAAGATCAGGTTATATAATATAAAATAAAAAACTAATTAGAAATTCGGGTCGGGCCGGGTCAGGACAACCGACGAAATCAAAATTGTTTTCCGATCTCGAAGTTTGTTGGGTTGGGACAAAACCCGACGATTTCGGGTCGAGACTCTTATCGGGTCGGGTGTGGGTCGGGTCGAGATTTCGGGATTTTCCCCCAACTCTATATTGTACTATCAGTGTTTAATTAGATAGTGGACTACCATTTATATACCAGATTTAGCAATTTTTGATTGGTATCTTTTTAAACTACTAATTTAATAGTTGATAGCACTTTTAAAATATTTATTGCAAATTAGTACACATTGTCAGTATATACATAAATTCAACACATTTGGCCCAATAAAATAAAATGTAAAAAAAAATAGAAAAAATTAAAATAAAATCCATAAAAAAAATAAAAAAACTAGAAAAAAAATTGAAAAAAATTAAAATAAAATCCAGAAAAAATAAAAAATTATAAAATATGTATAAAAAATGAAAAATTGAAAAAAAATAAAAACAATTCAAAAAAAAATTATAAAATTATAAAAAAACAAAAAAAAAAAAATTTACAAAAATCCAAAAAAAACAAAAAATAATTTTTTAACAATCTCTTACAAAATTTATAAAAATTCTGGAAAAATAAAAAATACTAAAAAATATATAAAAATATTGGAAAAAATCTAGAAAATTTATAAAATTTGGAAAAAAAATTAAAAATTTGAAAAAAATAAATCCAAAAACCTTTTTTTTACAAAAAATTAAAAATAATAATTTTTTTTTGAAAATCTAATGCAAATTTTTGTTGACAATCTAATGCAGTTTTTGTGAGAATATAATACATATTTTTTGACAATCTAATACATTTTTTTTTTTTGCAATCTAATACAATTTTTCTGAAAATTTAATATAATTTATTTGACAATCTAATAGACAATCGTATATAAATTTTTTGACAATCTAATAATTTTTTTTTGATAATATAATGCAAATTCTCGATAATCTAATACAAAATTTTGACAATAAATAGAAAATATAATACCATTTTTGTGACAATCTAATACATATTTTTTGACAATCTAATATAATTTTTTGACAATCTAATAACCTTTTTTTGGCAATTTAATATAACTTTTTTTGACAATCTAATACAAATTTTTGACAATCTAATATTTTTTTTTGGCAATTTAATACAAAAAATTTGACAATCTAATACGTTTTTTTTTTGACAATCTAAACAACATTTTTGATAATATAATACAAAATAATTGATAATTTAATACAATTGTTTTGAATTCTTTTTTTACAAACTAATACAAATTTTTGACAATCTAATAAATCAGAGTTTCATTTCCGGTTAATTACTACATTCTAGAATGCAAAATCCCCTTAATACTACTTACTAAAATTCAACTAATTCAACAGCATACATTCAATCAGAATTCCAAAACTAAGTTATTTAATTTCCGATTAATTACCTTGTCGACTCAAAAACTCGATAGCGCATTGCCAAGGCCCGAGAGTAAGCTCGTCATCATTCTCACCACCTCCGCCACTCTCCACAGCTCTTCTCACACACTTCTGAGTCGACACATCATCATCATCCTCGCACACACTCTCTCTTCTCCGCTCCATCGTGGCCTGTGCTACGTCGACGGGACCAGGGATACGGAGGCGGAGAAGGAGAGATCGCGACGGAGATTGGGAAGGAGAAACTAGGGTTTGGGAAATGAAAGTGGGGATTTTGTTACTAGTAATATTTAATTTGAGTTTATTATTATTAACGATTTAAAAATTATGTTAAACTGGTACTGTACTCCAATTATTTTCAATTTTCATTCCAAACTATGAGGAGAGAAAGGGGAGATCTGAATCGTCTACGTTTAGTACTGTTTCTCAGTTTTCCAATTTTAATTTTTAGTGAGAGTAATGAGTTATAAACCAAAATAGAATTGGACCTGTTTATATATTTAAGCTGGTGGTACCAATATCCAATTAAAATGTTTCAAAATTTATTTTATGCTAATAAAAATTACAAATGGCACTAAAATTTAAAAATTATGTTAAACTGATACTGTACTCCAATTATTTCCAATTTTCATTCCAGACTATGATAAATCATCCAATTTGCACACTACCGTTAAAAATGATGATGGAAACCGGACGGAAACCGGATGGAAAATGGTGACGGATATAAGTACCCTTAATTCTTCTTAAATCTACATTAACACATCGTCACTCATTTTCCAAATATGTAATAATAGCATAATTATGACAGTTTGGGGACGTTGCCAATTTGGCGCCTATAGTTTGAAATAAATTAGGTTTAATTATTTTACATTGATTCATATCGTATTTACTCCTTATGTTTTATAAATAAATATAAATTATGCATATTAAAGAATAATAAATCAAACTAATATTTGTGAAGAATAAGAACCGAATATATTGAAATGGCACATGTTGTACAAAAAGTAAGTTTAGCAAAAATCCTAAAATGTTAGTGTTAAGTTTCCGAAGTTAATAAGAGTTTTAAAAAATAAAGAATAAGTCAAGAACCTGGAATTGACTATAAAAATAAAAAATAAAATTGAAATAACATGGAATGGAAAAATAAAAACGAAAGAAAGGAAATACTCGTATCTGCACAGGACAGAGTTGATGCTACATAAACTAGTACTATAAAAATAAAACAGTTAATTTTTTACAAAATTAACAGACGGAGAGATAAAACCCAACCTAGGGTTTAGGTTCTAAAAACCAGAGATAGAAAGGAAATACCAGTAATCGTACCCAACGCGTTGCGTGTGACGCCCGATCTAATTAAAATATAAAAAATAAGTGTAGTTATGATACAAATTGTATAAGATGATAAGAATTAAAAGAATGTTTTGTTGTTAATGAGTGATAAATAATGTTATTAGTTATTATTTTTTTATGTGAGTATGTTATTATTGTAATTAATAAAAAAGTATAGGTATATTTTTGAAAAAAAAAATGACTAAATTAGACAGAATCATTTGACTTGTCTTAACTTATTATAATAGAATAATATATAGAGAGGGATAGATATTGCGTATGTGAATATATATACATAGAGATAAATCTATAACTATGGAGGTAAGTGTTGAAAATTATCTAGAAAATTAAAATTGAGAAAAATAATCTAAATTACAGAATTAGCCCTAAATTTGACACATGCGCGGCACACACCTAACATACTTCCAACACGCGTACACACTTAACATACTTCCAACTTAATTGACGTAAGTATGCCAATTGAACGATTTATCAGAGTTTGGTATGAAAATTGTTAAAGTCTAATAGTTTGGTATACTTAACATGAATTATATCTTAATAGTTTAAGACTTTAAAAAGTATTATTTTATAAGTAAATTTATATTTCCAAATAATTTAAATATCAATAACTTTCCTCTTTACACTTGAAAACCATTAGATCAGTTGTTTTATGGAAGTAAATGAATATAGAATAGCGCAACAACTGTAAGTCTAGAACTCAAGCTCAAGTCTAGAAGGGGAAGGTGTTAACGTTCCGCTTTATATTTTGGGAACCAGAATAAGAACTCATTACAAACCCTTTAAAACAACATCAGGGGCATCTTTTAACAACTGATCAAGAAAATCCCGGGTTTGCTCCAAATGCTCTCCAATGGCGGACAAAGTTTCGATTGAGCGCAAAATCTCTTCCTTGATATGATCAAACAAAGACGAGATTGAAGCAGACATTGTTTCGTATACAAGCTCAAGCAAGTACATGAAACACGACTTTATCAAGTCTCAGACATGGTCTAGCCTAGATTGAGTTATTTCTCCAGGAACTTTGAGCAAGTAAATCAGAAGCATGAAGAGATTGGATATACTAAGGTGAAAATAAATTGAGAAATGAGTATTGATAATGTACGTATATAATGCAAAGAATGTGAAGTTTTAAGAGGAAAAGAAGCATCCCTTCTCTTTGTAGATTTGACAAAAACAAGAATTAGTTTCTCTTGGTCATTGTTTTTTCTATGAGATTTTTAAAGGTCAAGTGGTTAACTATGTTCAAGTTTAGAGGTTGCTTTCTAGTTTATTACTAGTTTATGTAAGGCATAGGGGCAAAAACTTGCTTGGCTACACAGCTTAGCGTGTAGTATGTTACAAGAAGTGTTGGCTACCTGCACTTTTTAGCAATCCATCGTCATCAAGTAAAAGAGTGATTTGGTCTATTACAGAATGCAGTACTGCGATCGATAGGGTAACAGAATAAAGCTTTTCTTAAGCTTAAAATATATCTTCGGTTCTATTCGATTAATAAACTGATGATATGATTAATATCACAAAATTTACAAGCAGTGAATTGCCTTGCATAGTCTGGGAAAAAAACGATCTTAGTTAAATTCAATCCGGTAAAAACACCGAGTTTCTTCGATAAATGGCGCTCCCCACCAACTGTTTTTGTTTTTTTAATAGGGAGAATTTGGGAATAGAACGGTATTAAAAACAAAAGCAATAAGCAAAGTGCCATTTATTGAAGAAAGTCGTCCGTTCCTTTGTCTTGTTTTCTTTTCTCAAAGCTTGAAAGTAAACCATACTAATCGTAATTTCTGGTAATTTATCAAAATAGAAGTAGTAAAGACTAAACGAACTTAATACTGCACATACCAGAACAAGTTTCATCCTTTACACAGCAAAATCCCTAGTCAAGTCGCCCTATACAAGTCCTATAGACATCAAATACATAAGTCACACCGATCCTTCGAGTTTATTATTTTACGGCTATTCAGTTCTCCTTGAGCTTATATACACTGCTTACAAATTCTTCCGTTTCCCAAAGAAAAGAACCAAAAGCTACAGCTTCCAAAACCATCCTCTTAAGGCTCGAAATCGAAGTCGTAATCACTTTATTTGTCTCAACAATCCCTGTCTTCTCGTCTCCAAACAATGCACGGCCATGCTTCTCAATTAAATTATCAGCCTCTTTTGTTTTCGGTTTTGCACAGATCTGTAATATCTCAGGGTCTAATCCTAGAACATAACAACTCAATGGGATCTCCTCTAGCCCACATGTAAGCAGTTGTTGATAAGTTAACCTTAGGCTGAGATCCAAACGGTGCCTTAAAGAAGCTGATTTGAGAAAGTAGCCATACAATATAGAAGATGTATAGATACTGCAGAGGCAGGATTGAGGGATTTCGGTTCTTTCCCAGTTGACGGTTACATTAGAATCTGCTCTCCAACCAATGACAGATGTGAGGTGTTCTCTGACTATTTGTAAAACTTCGAAGCTGTGTATCGATTCAAGCTCAAAGTCCTTGCAAGGCCATATCTCTAGTCTTCCATTGTACATGCATTTAGCGAGTCTTGGGATAAGATGAACACTGATATCTTTGAACTTATATAGTACTAACATATACATGACATCTTCGATCGCAATCTGACACTCCTGTTCTCTCAGTTCTGCAATTCTCCTGAATTTAGAAACATTTCATCTCATTAGTGACAAAAATAGTCAAGTTATAATACAACGTCACATTAATTAGATTATAGTTGGTTTTACTTGGTAGCTCCAGAGAGACAGACAGAGTATAAAATTGATTGCCGATCAACTAATCTTAGAAAACTATCAGGGCTTATGCTAGTTAGCCACAGTGTTCACAACCATGATTTTTTCGGACAGTGCTGCTATACAATGAAGGTTTGTATAGCACTATCCAATGAAGGTTTGGTCAAAATTTAAAAGCTCTTCCCTCCAGGATTTGGTTTTGTAAGAAGTTATGTGAAATGCACTCTTCATAATCCAAAAGTTAGACATGAAATAGATGTGTAATCATATCATTGCTTTGAACTTTAATCATGAAGGTTTGGTCAAAATTTAAAAGCTCTTCCCTCCAGGATTTGGTTTTGTAAGAAGTTATGTGAAATGTACTCTTCATAATCCAAAAGTTAGACATGAAATAGATGTGTAATCATATCATTGCTTTGAACTTTAATCATGAAGAAAAGGTAAATTTGAAAATACTTACCCCCAAGGCCCCAATTTCCGGAAAACATATAAAAATCAGAAGCCCAAAGAAAAGGTTCAACTAAATCACAAACACTACGTAATTCAAAGAAAAAGGACGGAAGCACAACCAAAGTTAAAAAACCCAACACTAAATTTTTCTTTTTTCTTCTAATCCCAAAATCTATATTAGCATTCGCTTATATTCGCATTTAACTGATTGTGCCTAGAAACAAAATTGCCATACATGATACAACTATCATCACCAAACACCAATGTTTACGAAACAGATCTTAGAGAAGTTATTCCAACAACTCTGGTCTAAACGTGTACATATATGTGAAAACATTGAATATCCAGTCTTACTAAAATGCAGTTGGCAACCCAGCAAAAGCAGATCACATAAACCGAGTGAAAACTCTATACATCTCCTTTAAGGGCCAAAGATTGTCCCAAATATTAATCTCTTACCCAAATTCTCTAAATTCTGCTGAACTCAGTTCTACAAAATTACAAATAACTACTCCTAGCAGTAATAAAACTGCTCTAGAACGCCCATGCCAACTAAAACAAGCATCATAAAAAGTGGCAGAGACATGGTTAAGGTTGAACAAAAGGCAAGTTCCTGTTAAAATTATTTTCGAGTACAATATGTTACTAAAAACCACTTGAATATCGCATCACTTACCAAGCTTAATGGATAAAAATGCAAAAACATGGCAATTGCTAAAACCTCTCGTACTAAATTATATATATTTAGTGCTCATTATTTCTATTGTATCCTCCATGATGACTACACATATTTTCTCGATACTAAGGAAAATTGACAATTAAAGGCAGTTCATGGCTTAAGCAAGCAAATGAACTTGGCTTCTCTTAATTCTTAACTAGTTTAGCTTTGCCACTGTTAGGGCAAGACTACGCTGGTAAATAATAAAATTACGATTCTTGTCTTGTTTTGCAGATACCAATCATCTTCAATGCGCTCTCTCACTCGTCGCGTATCCAAACAGGTCTAATCTATTGATACAACTTTAGCATGAGTCAAAATATATGCTCGGATATTATTACGTCTACCTTGGTACCTTCCGATACTATTGATGATCTGCTCAATTACGATCTAGGCAGGGGTATAATTAAGTAGTGTTAGTACGGCACATCACACACAAGTAATAACAAAATGGCATATCTAACTCTCTTTTTTTCTAATCAACATGTATAACCTCTTATTTTAAGCCTAAACTAAGTATTTACAGTAGTACGGTCATATAAAAGAACACTACTTGATAAATAAAACTTAGCCCTCATTCACAAATCACGATTCCGGATGTTGCCGTAAAAATTGGGCATCCACTTGTACAGTAAATAAATTTTAGTCATATATTCAACCACGGGAGGACAGTAGTAGGCTAAAAGAGCTCACCTCATATCAAGAAAATCTTTAACAAAAATTACCGAGTTCAGATTTTGAGCCTCGGCATATTATAAAAAGAAGTCCACAGCCCCTCTGATATTAACAGTTTTTAAAAAACCGAAAACTTAGCTAAAACGTTTTTGCAAGAGCTATGTCAAAAGTGCACAAGGCGTAAGCTTTTTTTATGGAGTTTTTTTTATTACGAAGGCAGCTTATTAAAACAAAGGACCACACAGAAAATACTAACTCCCTCAAATAATACATATGAATGTAACAGTAACACAATATCTGCAACATACCTGTGAAGTGCAGCTTCATCAGTACCAATACTGAGACCCAACCTATCCGCAGCTTCATCACGAGCCGAAGCCAACTTCTCGAGCTCCTCTCGAGCCTCTTCATGAAAGCCCTTAAAATCGTCTTGCAAAACGCCGCTCAAGAATCTTCCTGAAGCCGACACAGGCTCTAGCGGCGTGTTCAAGCTGCTACTACTAAAGCCACAATCGGTCTTTTTTCCACCAGACGCGACTATCAAAGCCCTCCGTTTACTTTGCCAGCCAAGACTAAAATTCCGGTGACCGGAAAAAGAGCTAGAAGAGATTATCAAGGAGGTTTTGAGGTTCAAGCAAGAATAGTCCATCAACATCAAGAGAAAATAAGATATTTGATATTTCTAGTATTGACTAGTGTTGGTTCATTAATGAAGATGTAACATGTTAACAGTGGATATTTATATATAGATAGAGTGGGATATTTGAGAAGTAAGTGATTATTATTGGATTGTTTTAGTTTTGGATAAGGATTTGGTAACATCTACGCGGCAATTGCTGGCTTTCTGGGCCTACTTGTCACTCTCATGCTCTGAAAGGAATAAATACTGTATTAAATAAATAAATAGACCGGTATTTTACATCAATTCCCAAAACATACAACGTGTTATAAAATATTATCAAAATATACAAGTCAAACAAATTATTACGAAAACATACCATTGACTTAAATAGAAAAAAATATATATTTCTCCTCACCTATCAAAAAATTTCTCTTTCTCCTTTATCTCTCCGCGCTTTCTCTTTCTAAATAATCATTTTTTTTCCACAAAAGAATACCTTATTTAATGTTAAAATGACTTCTAAACCGAATAAAATAAAATTACAACAAAAAATAAAAAAAGTTTAAAAAAATCGAGAATCCGAAAAAACCCAAAAAATGCTGAAAAAACTTTTAAAAAAGCTGGAAATCCGAAAAAAATCCAAAAAAATGGTAAAAAATAAAAAAAAAAGCAATAAAAATCCAAAATCACCAAAAAAATTAAAAAAGTTCAAAAAAGTCGAGAATCCGAAAAAAGCCAAAAAAGACTGAAAAAACCTTTTAAAAAGTCAGAAACCCGAAAAAACCCAAAAAATGGTTAAAAGAAGTAAAAAAAAAACAAAGAAAAATCCAAAATCACAAAAAGAATGAAAAAAGTTCACAAAAGTCGAGAACCCGAAAAAACCAAAAAAGTGCTGAAAAAACCTTTAAAAAGTCGGGAACCCGAAAAAACTCCAAAAAATTGGCAAAAAACAAAAAAAAAACCAAGAAAAATACAAAATCACAAAAATATATAAAAATAAATTTCAAAAAAGTCGAGAACCCGAAAAAAGCCCCAAAATAAAGTAAAAAACAAAAAAAAACAAGAAAATTAAAAAATTAAAAAAAATATAAAAAAAATATAAAAAAAGTTCAAAAAAGTCGAGAATTCAAAAAAACCCAAAATATGCTGAAAAACTTTTAAAAAAGTCGGTAACCCAAAAAAACCCAAAAAAATGGTTAGAAAAAACCAAGAAAAATCCAAAATCACAAAAAATGAAAAAGTTCAAAAAAGTCGAGAACCCGAAAAAAGCCAAAAAAGGCTGGAAAACCCTTTTAAAAGGTCGGGAACCCGGAAAAGCCCAAAAAATGGTTAAAAAAAGTAAAAAAACAAAAAAAAATCGAAAATCACAAAAAGAATGAAAAAAGTTCACAAAAGTCGAGAACCCGGAAAAACCAAAAAAATACTGAAAAAACCTTTAAAAAGTTGAAAACCGGAAAAAATTCCAAAAAAGTGACAAAAAAAAAACCAAGAAAAATCCAAAATCACAAAAATATATAAAAATAAAGTTTAAAAAAGTCGAGAACTTGAAATAAATGGTAAAAAAAAAAAACAAGAAAATTACAAAATTGCAAAAAAAAAATGAAAAAAGTTCAAAAAATTCGAGAATCCAACAAAACTCAAAATATGCTAAAAAAACTTTTAAAAAAGTCGGTAACCTGAAAAAACCCAAAAAAATGGTAAAAAAAAAAACGAATAAAAATCCAAAAAAAAAAAAAAAATGAAAATGAAAAAAGCTCGAAAAGCCCAAAAAGCCCGAAAAATTCGATTGTTTATACATTTTTCTTATTTTTTATGCATTCTTTTATATTGTGTATTTAATTTTTTGTGTATGTACTTTTTTCATTTTGTATGCCCTTTTCTCGATCGTTTATGCATTTTTTTTGGATTGTGTATGCAACTTTCTCGATTGTGTATTCATTTTTTTGTATTATGTATGGCTCTTTTTTATTGGTTATGCACTTTTTAATATTATATATGCACTTTTTAAATTGGATAGACAATGGTGATTTTTCATATTGTTTGCAAAATTACATTGTGTATGCAATATGAAATCATCACTTTTTATGTGCAATGTATAGCAATGTATTGTGTATGCATGTATTGCGTATTTTCATATTAAAAAACATGTATAAATTATGTGTTGTGTATGCATGTATTAAATAAAATGTATAAATAATGTATTGTGTATGCCCGTATTAAAAAACATATATAAACTATGTATTGTGTATGCATGTATTAAAGAACATGTATAAAAAGTGTATTGTGCATGCATAATAAGAAAAACACAAAAAATGGACAGTGTCAATGAATACATAATGTATTGTGTATGACTGTATTAAAGAACGTGTATAAACAATGTATTGTGTATGCCCGTATTAAAAAACATGTATAAAAGATGTATTGTGTATGTCTGTATTAAAGAGCATGCATAAATAATGTATTGTGTATGCCCGTATTAAAAAACATGTATAAACTGTGTATTGTGTATGTCTGTATTAAAGAGCATGTATAAAATATGTAGTGTATGCCCGTATTAAAAAAATATGTATAAACTGTGTATTGTGTATACTTGTATTAAAGAGCATGTATAAAATATGTATTGTGTATGCCTGTATTAAAGAGCATATATAAATAGTGTATTGTTTATGCTCGTATTAAAAAATATGTATAAATTATGTATTGTGTATGTCTGTATTAAAGATTATAAATAATGTATTGTGTATGCCCGTATTAAAAAAACATGTATAAACTGTGTATTGTGTATGTCTGTATTAAAGAGCATGTATAAAATATGTATTATGTATGATTGTATTAAATAACATGTATAAACACTATATTAATAATTTAATCGGCATTTTTCATATCGAGAAACAGAATATGCCAACAAAACATCACTTTTATCCAAATGCGACCAAATATCACAAATTTTAGCCACCAAATTTTCAAAAGTTATATCGATCTGAATTGCTATTATAATCATCTTAGAACTAGCAACCGTGACAACATCTAGATTGCACATCATCAAAATACTGCTCATTGCACTACAAAACAAAAATAAACAAAACACATAAAAAATGTAAATGGATAAACAGTGTATTATGTATGTCTGTATTAAAAAACATAAACAAAACACATAAAAAATGTAAATGGATAAACAGTGTATTATGTATGTCTGTATTAAAAAACATGTATAAAAGATGTATTGTGTATGTTTATATTAAAGAACATGTATAAAAAATGTATTGTGTATGCCTGCCTGTATTAAAGAACATATATAAAAGATGTATTGTATATGCATGTATAAAAATAACATGTATAAAAGATGTATTGTGTATGTCTGTATTAAAAAACATGTATAAAAAACATATTGTGTATGCCTGTATTAAAGAACATGTATAAAAAATGTATTGTGTATGCATGTATTAAATAACATGTATAAAAAACACAATACATCTTTTTTGTGTATGGATAATAAACAAAACACACAAAAAATCAGTCTCAACGGATACACAATGCATTGCGTATGGATTTATAAAAGAGCGTATATAACAATGTATTGTATATGCATGTATTAAATAGCATGTATAAACACTATATTGCGTATGTCTATATTTTATAACATGTATAAACTGTGTATTGTGTATGCATGTATTAAAGAACATGTATAAAAAAATGTATTGTGTATACATGTATTAAACAACTTGTATAAAAAACACAATACATGTTTTTTGTATATGGATAATAACCGAAACACAAAAAAGACAGTCTCAATAGATACACAATGTACTGCGTATGAATTTATAAAAGAGCGTATATAACAATTTATTGTGTATGTCTGTATTAAAGAGCATGTATAAACACTATATTGCGTATGTCTATATTTAATAGCATGTATAAACTGTGTATTGTGTATGCTTGTATTAAATAACATGTATAAACGATATATTGTGTATGGATAATAAAAACACAATACACTGTTATTAAAAAACAAAAACAAAAAAACACAAAACACTGTTAATATTCGGCATCTCGATTTTATTTTGTTTCTTTATCAATCATATTATTCTAACAAAATACCAATTTCCGAAAAAATATTGAGAAAATAACCAACGCAAACCAAGATATATCGTCAACTAATTTCTTCGAAAAGTAATCCTATTTCATATACGATTTGAGATGAATAAAATCCGAATAAAACCCAAATCGAAAACAACCTCGTAAATAACTTTGTATTTAAATCGATTTATGAAGAATAAACCCTAATTCGAACAATAAATCAGAGAAATCCGACGAAGAGAAACTGAGTATTCGAAACAATAAAAATACGGATTAAAATCGCCTAATTAAAAGCGAATTTATGGTTTGATAGAATAATTCGACGAAGGTGTATAAAAAAAGTATTTTGTATAGATGTTAATTATGGGGTTTATAGAGCGAGTGAGTTTGACTTCAAATTACAAGTAGATAGATATATAAATACGTATGTATAGATAAAGAGAGAGAGAGAGAGAAAAATGTTTAAAAAATATAAATGATTTATTATTTATAATTTTAATTAGTTGTATGTTTTAGGAATAAAGTGTTGTGGTGTAACTTTTTGTTAATTAGTTTAAAATAGTTGTATATTTTGGTAATTTTCCCTTAGAAATTATATTTTCAATTATGTTCCTAATGATTTCAGTTTTACCATATCTGGTCTCTATAAACCATCTTATTCAAGTCCTCCCGCAATCCCCAATAGATACTGTCAGGTTAATTTATAATTTCGGTTATATTTTTGCGTCATCTAAATTGAAATGCCTAGTTTAGTTCAATATTTTTTGGTTATAATGATCCGCAATCTCTTGTTGAAATTGAACTAGGGTAAATATTTTTCTTCGATGCCTTTATTTAGTGTCATTTCTGTAAAACAAAATAATGATTCATATTGCAATGAAGAGATTATTAAGAAAATAATTACTAAATTTATTGCTTTAACTAATTTGATTTGATATGTGAAAAGCCAAAGAAACCAATTAAATAATAACTTACAACTAAGTTGCTAAGTTGTATACGGAATACCGGTTAACCTTTTTACATGATGAATTAGACCGGTTAACCTTTTTCCATGTGGACGGTATATGTTTTACTCAGCTATCTCATTAGTCATTTAGTGTTTATTTTTTAAAACAAAAATAATTTTTCCAGTGAAGGGAATAATAGGAAAATGATTGCTACACATCATTTATTGTAGTATTTTAATAAGACATTCTTGGTGCACAATATCTACACCACACATTTTGACGAGTATTTTAATGTTAGAAAACTAAAAACAATTACTGTGTTGTAGGATAGCTCTAAGGACATCCTAATGTATAGTAGGAGCCAATTAATGGTCACGTAATTTGAATTACATTCTGTTGTATCGAGGAAAAAACACTCTTATGTCATTACTTATCAGAATTAGGGTCACATGTGTAAATTCTTAAACTACAATAACCAAATATGTCATAAATAGATAACGATGTGGAATAAGAATATTTCGTCATGTTTATTACTAGAATTTAGAACCCCAATTATAGACGTAATCTACACCATAAAATAATAATTGAGACGTAGATTTGTTAACTTTTACTCCAGAAATTTTCATAGTACTACCTGCAAAAATTTAAAACTTCAAAAGCTAACATAGTTCAAACTTCATGTGATGAACTTCTTGTAGATTTTTATTTCGCAATCCAGATACGGAAATTTTACAAGTAAAAGTTACACGTATTTTTATATGCGGGCGCATGGAGTAATACACAAACAACGAAAGAAAGAATATCGGGAACAATGGATACCACTTTTAAACTTCAATAAATTGATGTTTCGCGCTTTAAGGCCTAGTTGCAATCTCACGTCTTGGCAATCTCAGATTATAAGCAAAATCCGTAAACCGTTAAACTACTCCGAGCGGTTAATTAGTTAATAAGCTCATCTGTCCATCGGTTTCCCATGAGTCTTATCTCTCCCAGAGTCAAAATTAAGTTTCTCTTTTCCTATCCTACTTGAATTTGACATCTCTTAAATGAATCCATTGGGTCCAAGCTTCTAATCCCCACCAATGATTTTCCAAATTGCTTCATGAGGATTTCATACAAGTTTTTGTGACATATTCCAAACGACCAAATCGAGCAAAGGAAGCTTAAAATGCAAAAGAACCAAAGCTCCCCACTTTCATAGAAGAGTATTCTCGAGTGAAGAATAACTGTGAGCATAATTTCTAACTGCTAATTGAGTTCCAAAAAAAAATTATACCGGTCTTTAAATTTAGTAGAAATTGTAACGTGTAAGTAAGTTGTCACGGTGTAAGTATAATACTAATATGTTCTATAGATATCGAACTTTGCTTTCAAGCTACGAAAATCCTAGAAACGACCCTGACTATGATACGATATCATCACATTTATCGGGTCTATAATAACATAAGCACAAGCAATTTTCGGTTTATGCCAATATGGCTGTACACAAATTCCAAACTATCAGGCTCATTAGTAAACAACAACAAACCAAGTAATCGATGAAAACATTACCTTCTTCAATTTCTATACAAAGGCTGTACTGTATTATACAAGCAAATCAACCTTGGTATGTCGAGAAAAAAAGTATATGTAATAACAAGCTTATAAAGGTCACAAAAGAGTACCGAAAGAAACACATAAATCTTAAATCTATATCTCGGACAAAGTTTGGGCATAGAGTGTTTTGTTACCCATTCACATTTAACTTTTGATCAAGATTTACTCTGTTCAATTTACATGTTTATCCCCATTAGTCATTGTGTATCCTTCGAGAACGAGCTTGCTACCCCCGAAGTTCCTTGAGGCGCGCTAGACGTGTAACTGTTGTAATATCCACTTCCCGAGACTAAAGAATTGCCCTCACCAGCTTGCCATCTTTTCAAAGCCTGTGGAAGACTAACATGGTAGTCTATCCCAAAGTCATCTTCCTCGTCTTGGCCCGCTGTTGGTTTCCACTGTTCCACTAGTGGGCTTAAAACATTAACAGCATGGCCCATATCGGGCCTCTGATGGGGTTCGCGGGCCGTGCAGTGGCCCGATAGTTCAGCTACTTTGCAAATGCTGTTGAAAGTTTCTTCGTCTGGGGTTAGGGATGAGTCGAGGTATGTTCTGATGCTGTCTGTGTTGTTTATGTGTTTTCGGAACCAAGCGACTAGATGGCTTCTGTCGTCTGGGAGGCTCTCGTCTAGTGCTCTTCGACCCGTGATTATTTCCATTAGTATGACGCCGAATGCGAATACGTCAATTTTTGTGGTTACTCTTCCTGTGGCTGCAATTGTTGAAAGGAAATGAAAGGGCTGTTTAAAAGAAAGATTAAAAGACTTGCAATGTAATTTCTTCTGCAACTGCTAGAAAACTATTATGAAGTTTGTAATATTTTTCTTCTGCAATTTATGATATGGAACAATGGAATATGAAATACAACACCCAACTCCATCTAGTTATCCAAGCAGTCAAACTGGTAAAGACTTCATAGAGATGAGCACCAAAAAATAAGAACATGAAACCTGATCTAATTTTAAAGATATGAGATAAAAAGCATGCAAAAATGCAAAATTGGCCAATGTGTAGAAAAGACCTTTTGAGCTCCTATCATTTGATCCCTTTCTTGATAAATTGCCTCGGATTTAATTGACTAGCTTGAAAAGCTGAGTTTGTTGGAGTTTTTTAGTCTTGAAAGCTAGAGTTTTAGCCTGATAGAACCCATCATTTTAAAACTACAAATAAAGTTCAATTTAAATCTTCGAAGGTCTTTTGCAGCCAAACGAGCCCATAGTTATGATTAGAAGTTATAATTGTCAAAGAGTTTCAATAAAAAAAAATGCAGCAGATCCTGCTTTTTTTGTTGTTGAAAATATCAAGAAACTACCGTGAGTATTGATACAGATGTACTTACAAGCATATTCTGGTGCTAAGTATCCGAACGTCCCTGCCAACCTCGTCTCCACCGAGTATTTACCATCCGGTGCATTCTTAACCAACCCAAAATCAGACACTTTAGCCCTCATATCATCTCCTAGAAGCACATTCGATGGCTTTAAATCCCTATGAATAAAACTCTGCTGCGCTAAACCATGCAAATATTCGACTCCTCTAGCAACATCAAGAGCTATCTGAACCCTTTGCTTCCACGTAAGCGGATCAACCCCAGCTTCTGTATACGTAAATAACCATTGCCCTAATGTCCCTTGTGGCATATGCTCGTAAACCAATAGCCTCTCATTCCCATGTATACAAAACCCGTATAACGCCACTAAATGTCTGTGCCTAACTTTTGAAAGGACTGCAATTTCGGCTTGGAACTCGTTTAGCCCTTTCGATGAATCCACTGCCCCTTCCATTCTCTTGACCGCTATTTTTGTACCATCGTGTAGTACGCCTGAGTATACTACCCCAAATCCGCCACGTCCTAATACGTTGTTTTCGCTAAAATTGTCTGTAACTTCTCTAAGCAACTCTATGGGGACGGAGACGTTTCCACCGTCAAAAACTTGAATCTCGCTGTGGTCACCGCTGGTACGATGCGTTGTGTCCAAGCTGGATCCATACATTGCATTCACAATACCTATCAAACATGAAAATCATTAGGAATAATGTCGATATTATTAGAATGATTATAATTAGTCAAAATTTAGTTTTTCTCGTTGGTTATATGACTATTAATATTTTTAGAGTGTTGAAAGGCTTGCTTGTTGCCGCTTTTAAGCTGGCTATTAAAGGTGTAGAAAATAGCTTAGTTCATACTTCATACAACCTAAAGCTTTAAGCTTATTTGGCCAAATTAAAGTAAAAAAATACTCAGCGGTTAAGCTGGTCAACCAAATAATCCATCTTTAACAAAAAACTAAGTTTATAAGCCGCAACCAATCAATAGAAAACTTTATTTTCCTTCTCCCATTAGCTAACAATACCTCTTTTCGAGCTCTCTTTGCCCTTTCTCGAGTGTTTCACCCACATGAACTTCTCTCTCCGTCTCTTCATGATCTGAACATAGCTTACGTACAATAAAGCTCCTAGGATAATACCAACTACGATGACGACGACCACAATCACCCAGTTCGAAGTCGACGAATTTTTTGATTCCACGCTTGTCCCGTTCCCACTTGAAGAGGTGTCACTTGAGACGCTATCAACGGTCGGATCTACAATCGCCACCTCTTTGCCTATAAATGGATTGCCAGTTGTTTTCAAGGTGACAGTGGTGCTAAAAGAAGGCACCTTTCCGGAGATATTATTGTTAGAGATGTCTAGAACACGGAGTGATGGTAGGTTTGCCAATTCCGGAGGTATTACACCGGTGAGATTATTATCATTCAGAATAATGTTTGTTAAAGTCGTGATATTTGCCATGAAAGGCGATATATGACCGACAAAACCTTGTTTCCCGAAATTAAGTACTGTTATTTTATTGTTTGAGTCGCAAGTGACTGATTTCCAACCTTGGCATGGGTTATTTCCTGACCATGAATCGGCGAGTGTCATTGGATAGCCGAACCCTCTTGCGATTTCGAGCATTATGGCCACTTGAGTGTCACATGGGCCTGGTTTTGAATTACAGAAAGTATTTGTCGTCCCGAGAGTAACTTTAATTCCAGACGGTAAACTTGGGAATGGACCTTGTAATCTATTGTTCTGTAGAGAAAGAGTGACTAGTTTCGGTAGTGTTGCTATGGAAGCTGGTATGGGTCCGGTTAGATGATTGTCATGAAGAGAGAGATCAGTCAGAGATTTAGCGCCCGAGAAATCTGGGATGGGGCCAAAGAACTTGTTTCCGTGCAGCCAAACCTGGGGTAAACATGACATTAGTATGATAATTTCTGTAGTGGTGTACAATTATATACGAATAAGTACTAATTTTTGTTGAAAGAGAATTGCTATCTTAGTGTTTTAATTCTTAGTTCAAAATATCTGGTTGATTTAGTGTCCTGAAAGTTGCAATTATATATGCAGCAAAATACCCCAACATATCATTACAGTAGGAAATCATATGGATTTTTGATGAATTTGTACCAAGAAGCCTTTTTCAATTGTAGGTATTATCATATCATTACCTCATGGCTCAAGTACGCAAAATCTCCTGTTTTAAAAGCTAGCTGTGAAAAAACTCGATTCAAAGCTTAAAATTAAATAACTTAAAAAGCTCGTTTTTACGCTTTTTAGGCCGTTAAAAGCTTATGCTTTTTGCTCTTTTAGCGTATTTCTTGCAAAAATGTTTTAGCTAAGTTTTTGCGTTTTAAAACACTGTGTCAAATATCATAATTTGTTTCTCAATACATCTGCACCGGAGAACTTTTGCCAAACTGAGCCTTGAAACTCCTTAACATATTCTGTTTCATTTCATAAAAGTTTTCCCAATAACAACTAATTTCAACACTAGATCAACATAGTGACACGAACCCAAACATCGTTCATGGTACTAATCGTGAAAAAATATTGAATACGCGACATAAAATTTGCAAGCAGCTATTTCAAATTAAAACCGGGAACCAAACCTGAGTGAGTTCAGACATAGACCCAAGCACGAATATCCTTCCCGAAAGCCCCTCGTCCTGATTATTAATCCACAAATTTCTAATAGACGATTTCGCCAATGAAGCAGGCAGCAGTCCTGTCAGATTATTATATGACAGCCTCACATTTTGTAAACTCGGTAACGACCCAAATATATCAGGAATAGTCCCAGTAAGTTTTGATGACTCAGCAGAAAAGTTCGTTAGAGCCGTCGAATCCACCAAAGTGTCCGGAAGTGTCCAAGGGGACAAACTCGGGTTCTCACCGATACTCAACACTTGTAAACTCGTGAGACCTTTTATTAGGAAATAGAAGATAGAGGGAATAAGATTACATTTACGTTCGATTTTTTAGCCGCTTGAATTGATACAATCCCCGGCCTTTTCATAAACATACCATCAACCGTTGCGTAAAATGGCACAAAGATATAAAACACTATTCTTAGGGTCTGTTTTCATCAACTTCAGCCGAAAAATGTATTCTTCAAAAATGTTGTAGTGTAGCATTTGAGATCACCTTAATTTTTAAACCTATAAGTGATTTGTAACTTATTTTCACTAATTCTCCTTTTCTTTTTTACTTTTCTCATGTCATCTTATCAATGACTTTTAACTATACAAACAACTATTATTATAAAATTTCTATTTTTGTTAAGTTTTTTCATGAAAGCCTAAAAACCCATCAAATTAGTAGCTTCTATATGCATTATTAGCTTTTACAACTTTTTTGACCCAAAATATAGCTTTTTTAAAAACTTAAAGAAGCTAAGGTAGAAAAACTAGTTGCAAAACATGCACTTATTCCCTTGCTTAATCATTCTCAGAGTTCTTCTTTTCTTTTGTTTTCTTTGCTTAATCATTCTCAGAGTTTGTAAAACTGTTGAAATCACTGTTATAAAAAAGCACGCTCCGTAGTAAAAAAGTTCCATTCAAAGCTTTAAAAAAGCTTAAAAATGTCTCTTTTGAGGCTGCAAACGCTCTTAGCGTATCTATTGCAAAAACGCTTTTACAACGTTTTTGACCCAAAATATGGTTTTTTTTAAAACTTTAAAGAAGCTAAGGAAAAAAAAACCTAGTTGCAAAACATGCACTTAGACTCCCTTGCTTAATCATTCTCAGAGTTTGTGAAACTTGATCATACTCATATATGAAAAACTAAATATCTTTCAATAACGTTACATCAGTTAGCATCAAATCTAAAAACAAATAGTAAAATAAAGTACCTCGTATTATGTACAAAATGATCATTTTTTTCTGAAAAAAAAACTAGTTGCAAAACATGCACTTATTCCCTTGCTTAATCATTCTCAGAGTTTGTGAAACTTGAAAAACCAATACCTTTTAAGAACGGGGAAGGGACAGATGTAAAATTATTCTCGTCAAGATATATCTGTTGTAAGGACGTAAGGTCTACAAGGGAAGGGAACGATCCCGAGAACTTATTGTTTTGCAATGATAGGGTGGTGAGCTGAGACAGCTGCGTGATCTCCATAGGAATCTGTCCTGATAAAGATTTAGAAGCGAGGTTGATACGTGTGACATATCCTGAAGAGTCACATGTGACACCTGTCCAGTCGCACGGGTTGGAACCTGACCATCCTGAAGGCGATAAAGCCTTCGCAACCTTTGCCATTATTGTTGCATCATCGGAGTTAATGGTAGCGGCAAGATTAAATGATACTAGGGTGAATATTATTGCGAGGTGGAGGAGGAGAGGTTTCATTTTTTGTTTTTTTTCTCTCTCTCTCTCTCTTTTTTTTTTTTTTTTTTGGGTGTCATGATGGATTGGGAAAGAAGAGGGAGCAAGAAGGGGTTGGGCGTTATTTGTGGAGGGAAAAGAGATGGAATATGGATGGGTTTTTTTTGAACAAGTTTTGTTGGGTTTCATTTTGGTTTGTTGTAGTTTGAACCTTTTCTATATATCATGCATTAATTGATTTGTAATGGTAACACTTTTTCTAGTTTGAACTTTGTGTTATTTAAGGTGTCACCTAATAACTTGGGAAATTATATATTATTTTAGCATATTGCGTCACATATTATGCATAGATATAGAAATAAGTATGTCACACAATACGTTATCAGCACAATATATATTACATATCAATAGACTTTTATAGACAGCTTAATCATGTTAGACAGTAAAAATAAAAAAAATCTACCATGCATAAGTTTTTTTTCCTAACAAATACATGCAGTTTGAGTTACTGTGTATGATCTTATCAACAAATATGATTTTATAATCAACAATATGTGTGTTACGATCATCTTTTAGTTATCCATACAAGTAACAAAGTCTAATACACATGGATTATATAATACGGTATATTTATCATGCTTTAATTATCCATAAAATAATACGTGCAATCACATATATGAAATAAATTAAGTTTTAAATTCGGTACCTTACGCACGGTATGTTGGTGAAGGTCGATATACCAAAACCCTAACAACTCGATAAACCTCAAAGTTTATAAATACCCAATATCGGTAAATATCCGCGAGCGTATATCCTATTGATGAGGCACCTGTTTTGTGGTTGATCCCTACTACTACAATTGTTGAACTCTTTTTACTTCGATCATAGATTTTCTCATTAGGTTTGCTCTAGCAACGTTTTGATGAGACACACTGTTTTGTTATTAGTTAATTACATGTAATTTCGGCCTGTATCATTCGGTTACACAATTTCTCATATGTACCGATTTTGTTCCATATTGAGTTTTCCGGCCCAAAGGTTTTTATGTGTTTAGTACTGCGAATGAACCAAACTCAGATCGACAACATGAAGACGAAGAAATCAAGACGTATAAAATGAGAGTGTTGTAGTATATTATTGGTCATCTTGGACCTTATTCTATTGAGCCTATCTTGGAATTTGCTAACATATGTAAATATATCCTCTATTATATAAAAAGGGTCTGGGGTTATGTTTTTCTGCACATATGAATGAATAAAGTCTCTCTTATTGTTGTGTCTCGTACTTTTCTCTATATTTATGCATATTTTTATATACATACATGTATATAACGAGTTAATATCTCACACGATAAAGTTTTAGACTTAACTATAGGAAATACAGTGTTACAATCTCTCTATTGGTATCGGGGAGGGATGTTGAATGACTGACTTTTTTTTGCTTTGTATGTTTTCCTAACACTTAGCTGGTTCTCGATAACAGCGACTCATATGTATGTTTTCCTAAACAAATAACACTAATACAAGTTTTTCTCTTCTAATCCGAAAGTATGTACTAGTAGCATTAACTTCTTACTAATACCTTCTTCCTTTGTGTAGTGAAAGTCAAAATCTTTTATCCATTTTTCTGTCTTTTCCGTATCTTCTTATTTATTTTATCAAAAAAAATAAAATTATAAAAAATTTGAAAAAAATTATACAATTACTATAATACATGTATCAATACATTTCAATAATTATTTTTAAAGTAAAATCCACACAAAATTTATTTTGAAATAAATGTATAAATTAGTGTAAATTAAACATTAAATATTAAAAAAATTGTCTAAAACAATATTATGTTCAAATGTTTTAAAATTTGAATACAATATACTATAAAAGTTTATAAAGTTGTGGTATAAGTTGTGAAATTTTAAAATTTGAATGAAAATAAACAAACGCACACGGAATTAGTGAGTTAGATACATGTGGAAGATTTGTACTCCACAGTTTTCGACCAAATCAAACTTAAGTTCAATCCTAATTAATTTGAAGATTTACTCCTTCAATTGGCACATACATCAATTCCATATATTTCAAACTTAAGTTTATTTCTCATTTGGATAGGATTTGACTTATTGAAAAACAACATCTATTTATTTAATATTTGACCAATTTTTTTTTTTAAATATAATATTTGACCAATTAGTTACTTAAAATTATATGAATTCATCGATGCCTACCATCAATGTGTAAAACTTTGGAAAATTTCTCCAAACATGCATAGTTTTTTTTTTGTCTATTTAAAAATAAATAGTTATATCTGCCTTAACATTAAATTATCAAGTTTTTAAACATACTAAAATACTATGAATATTTAACGGTACAAAAGAATGTATTTTGTTTATCCTTTTTCTCTTTTTATAAGTAGCAAAAATTTAAAATACCAATTTAAGATAAAAGTAAGAGTAGAAAATGCTCTTTAATTAAAAATACTTGATTGATCAAAACTAAAACAAGCAGATACTTACTAATAATAAAAACTCAACCTGAGGCTCAAATTTTATCATGTTAGAATTGTTATGTTTTCGTTAGATTTTCGGTTTTTTCATTTCTATTCATAATTTTTTTTCGATTTTTTTTGTAAATCAACATATTATTTTATTTCTAAATTATTTGTTAAAAAAAACTGTAAAATTTGACATTTTATAAATTGTCAAACAAATAATTAAAAATAAAAAATAAATACACAAATGTCAAATTTTACAGATTATTTTTAAACAAACACCTTACTAAATAAAATAGTAAGTCGATTTACAAAAAAAAAATTAATAAAAATTATATGAAAAAACAAAAAATTGACAACTCGAAAATATACGGGTTTTAAGTAGTTATTGTTGTAAAATATTATTGGACAAGTGGGCTTGTAACCCTACCCCTCTATCTATATACAAGACTCACAACAGTTATTTAATTTAACTACCACAAATTTAATTTATAATAGCACAAATTCTTAAACTAATTGAGGAGTGAGTCAGAGTTAATTTAGATGACGTGGCACTTTTTGATTGGTTAGAACAGCGAGGTAGAATAGCCGGTCGCCTCGTATTTTCTTTTAATTATTTATTAATAACATATACTAAACATTTAACTCAACACAATATATATTAGTTTTCTTTAGAGGGAGAGATATATATAGATAATAAATAAAAAATGGCAATCCTAACATGTGTTTCAAAAGTTGCTTTTTTATTGCTCATTTTAGTTTTTATTTCCTCAGGTAATTTTTCTATTTTATTTTTAATTATCTCAAGCTTTAATTGGATCTGTTAATTAATAGAAAAAAAAAAACGAATTAGTTTTGATTTTTTTTTCTTTTATTTAATTATTGTAGTTTCTGCCAAGTCAAAGGATGTTACTTCCTTACAGATCGGTGTTAAGGTAATTGATAGAACACAAAAATCAGACCCGAATATTTTATTCGGGTCATAATCAACCCACTTTATAAATGGGCATCCAACGCTTAAATGGGTCATCTCATATTGGTTGTAGGGATTGAGGGGCTACAACACAAAGCCCAAGCCCAATCAAAGGGGGACCCTTGTCTGAGAAATCCCTGGGATGAAGACATTTGTCACTATCCTAGAAGGCGCAGTTGCCTATAAATAGCCCACTACCCCTCCTAGAAAAGGACCAGAAAATCTATCCAAAAAATATAGAGAGAAGTTAAGAAAAGAGAGAAACTAACCAAAGCATATCACTTCAAGAAACAAACCGAGAAAAGACAGCCGAGCATCGAGTAAAAGAGGAGAAAGATCAAGACGAGAGATTAAATAGTTATATCAAGCATAATTGTAAAATCGGAATACGAACCCGAACAAGTGTAATAGTCCGAACAAGGACAAGAATCCGAGTCATAATAAAGATCAGGAAGCATCATTTATTCACGGTCGATTTGTCATTTTTATCTTTGTTGAAAAGCCTAACGCAACCGACCAAAGTTATGGCTTTATCAAATGGCGCCGTCTTCGGGAATCATCTAGTTCCCAACTAGTTTAGAATTCGAATACCAATACTCTGCCAGACGAGCGACAATGGTTACCAATGTAGAGGAAACCCATCCCGAGATAGTAGAAACCAATAACCAAAACACACAAATTAGCCAACAAGACCTCGACGATCTACTCGCTATCCGCGACAGATATGAAGCTATCCAATCCGGAAACCAACCAACAAACTCCTACGCAAACCAAGAACAACCGGTCGAACCACCCCGACATTTCATTGAAGGAATTGTCGACGAACACATTTCGTCCTCGGAGGACGAACAAGACGTGCCCGTATTAAGGCGTGCACGAAGACGCCTAACCGGGTCCCAAGCAGGGCCGAGCTCAAGAGTCCCTTTGCCTACGACCTCGGTCAACTCTGGTGCCCGTTTACAAACGGACGAGGCTCATCAGTTTGGCATGCCCGAGGATCGTGTACTCGGACAGTCGCCACGACTGCCGACTAATTCTCCGAGGGTGATTACACCACCCACGGTGGAGGTACAACATGTCGTTCCCTTAGCCGATGAAAGGAACTACACACAGCTACAAGCTCAGCTGGCGGCATGCATGACGGCCATGACAGCGGCCGGCATCGTATTGCCAGTTATCCAACCCAACAAAGACCCACGCCATGAAGTGGAAGATTCTGCCTACAGGGCCGCCCTGGAGGCAGCGGGTCGGCGAACCGATACAAGAGTCCCCCACCAAGGGGACAATGTCCCAATAACTATCGTCCATCCGAACACACATACGGAACGTGTCCACACAAACACGAAGGACGATAGATATCCCGATTACAGGATCGGGGAAGGATATGGCCCACCATCACATCAGGAAGGATACCCTCCCCCCTACCAAGTCACGGATGACGCGTTCCAACAGGCTTGGAACGTATGCCAAGAAACCCCGTGTGCTGAACAGATCACGCGGTACCGCAATCCTATGGGGTTCGTCATCCCCGAATTCAGGCTCTATGATGGAAAGAGTTGCCCTATCGACCATCTGAGGCACTACAAGACGAAGATGGAACTATGGAGTGACGACCATGCACTGATGTGCAAATTTTTCAAAAACAGCTTGGGTCAAGAGGCTTCGTCATGGTATCATAACTTACCACGGGGCTCCATTAGAAACTGGGCAGAACTGCTAAGAGCGTACTCCACCCGGTACGCTGCTCATCGAAAAAAGAAGGTTAGTATCGAAACCCTTCTTAAAATGACGATGATGCCAAATGAAAGGCTCAACGATTACTGCATACGTTTCATCGACGTAGCAAACCAGATTCCACGATACGCCAATAATATAGCCATCCAAAATTTTATCAATTCCATCCCTAATGGCTATTGGGCGAGAAGGAAGTTCATAGGCAAAAACTTCCCGACCACTGATTCCCTGCTAGCCTATTGTACCCACCTCACCGATAAAAACGACGAACTGCGTTTCCTAAACCGAACTCTACCAAGAAGAGAGTCGGTCCGTGAAGCACAGGTGGGTCGCAAAAGAGTTAGAAATAGCAGGGGAGAAGCATTCCAACCGACCAGAAAGGGCAAAGAGCCCGAGGTCCATAGCAGGGGAGAGCGACCACGAGCACTAGAGCCTAAACCGCTCCAGATTGCATACCCAACACCGACCAACGAACATAAACCGCTCCAGCTCACCTACCCGATGCCACCCAAGCCATTTCAACAGGTTCGGCCCCAAGAGAGGGAACTCCGAAACACTTTCGGACCGGTCGAACTGCGATACACTTTCAACCTGTCTGCTGAAGATATCCTCAAGGAGATATGCAGGGAAAGTTGGTATTCCCGACCACAACCGATCATCTCTCCCCCCAGTCAGAGAGATTCCAAGCTCTTCTGCGCATATCACGAGGATCACGGCCATCTCACTGAGCATTGCCGAAACCTACGATGGAGAATGAACCAGTGGGGCGATGCAGGATACCTAGCCAAGTTCATCAAAGGAGCTGGGAATAAAGGCAAACAACTGGCCATCGACGGATCTGACAACCGGCAAGGCAAAACGATCAATGTCGTTCATATGTCACGACCCAAGGGCCCAGGCGGGGAACGATCACGACAACGGCAGCTGGCCCACTTTAGCCAAGTAGCCAAGACATCACAGGCGTCGACTTCAAAACGACAGTGCACACCACGACGATATCCGCCTATTTCTTTTTCGGATCTTGACGAAGAAGGGGTGATATACCCCCACGGTGACGCCATTAACCTCCGTGTTCAAATCGGCCTAGACACAGTCGGCAGGGTACTTGTCGACCAAGGAGCCTCTTGTGATATCATGTACAAAGAGCTTTTCGACAAGATGGAACTCAAGCTGCAAGATCTTCAGCCTACCGATGTCACACTGATCGGATTCATCTCCGAAACGACCAAACCTTTGGGTAAGATCGTCCTCAGTGTCACAACAGGGTCCATGTCGGTTCCCGTGGAGTTCTTAGTGGTCGACGACCATTCTGGGCACAACGCAATATTGGGCCGACCTTGGCTACATGCCATGAAGGCCATACCCTCGACCTATCACCAAAAGGTCAAATACCCGAATGATAGGGGGGCGATCGAGACAGCCAGAGGATGTCAAGAAGATTCAAGACGCTGCGAGGACATCACCGCGACCCTCCAAAAACAACGAAGCCCTGTGGAACAACCCACCAGCACAAAGAAGCTGATCAGCCAAATATCCAAAGCCGAAAGGGTTGTCGAAGAACAAGTAGGAGAGACACTTAGGAAGGTGTATATCCCGGATATGGACGAGGAGCACTATTTCCTCCTCGGCGATAATCTTCCAAAACAGGAATCCGAGGAGTTAGAAGCGTTCCTTTTCAGCAACATTGATAAATTCGCCTGGAGCCCTAAAGACATGCCGGGCCTAGACCCCACTACAGCATGCCACCACCTAAGTGTAAACGCCGAGTACAAGCCAATAGCACAGAGAAGCAGAAAAGTCTCGGTACAGCACAGAGCAGCTATAGTCGCTGAAGTACAAAAGCTATTGGAGGCTGGAGCCATAAGGGAGGTTTACTATCCAAAATGGTTGTCCAACCCGGTCGTCGTCCCTAAGAAGAACGGGAAGGAAAGAGTCTGTATAGACTTCACCAACCTCAATAAAGCCTGCCCGAGGGACCACTTTCCCCTTCCGAGGATCGATCAACTGGTGGACGCAACAGCAGGAGCGGAACGGATGACCTTCCTTGATGCGTACTCAGGATACCATCAAATTCCCCTCGCCTGCGAAGATCAAGAAAAGACTTCATTTATATCGCCTTTGGGAAATTATTGTTACACGGTAATGCCTTTCGGTCTACGCAATGCGGGGGCAACATACCAAAGGATGATAACACGGGTATGTCGAGATCATATAGGGAAAACAATGGAGGTATACATAGACGACATGGTCGTCAAAAGCGAAAGAGCCACGTCCCACCTTCAAGATATCAGGGACGTCTTCCGAACGCTGGGCCAGCACAAACTGAAACTCAATGCGAGCAAGTGTGCATTTGGCGTCAGCAAAGGGAAATTCTTGGGGCATATGGTTAGCCGACGAGGAATAGAGGCTAATCCCGATCAAATAACGGCTCTACGAAACCTAGCGGCGCCCAAGAATAAGAAACAGGTACAAGAGCTCACGGGAATGATGGCCGCGCTGAGCAGGTTCATTAGCCGATCCGCAGATAAGGGACGGTCGTTTTTCGAATCGCTCAAGAAGAATAGAAAATTCGTCTGGGACCCGGAATGTGAAGTCTCGTTCAACAATCTCAAAGAGTACTTGAGGACACTGCCACTGCTGGTAAGGCCGAACAAAGGAGACATTCTGGCATGCTACCTAGCAGTTTCCACTACAGCTGTGAGCGCAGTCATCCTACGGGAAGAAGGTCGCGAACAATTTCCGATCTACTTCGTCAGCAAGACTCTGGTCGAAGCCGAAACACGTTATCTACCCTTGGAAAAGCTGTGCCTGGCATTGGTCGTCGCAACCAGGAAGTTGCCACACTATTTCATAGCTCATCAGGTCCGGGTATATACAAAGTTTCATATTAAAGAGTCACTTCGACGGACGGACATTAGCGGCCGAGTTGCCGCCTGGGGGGTCGAGCTATCCCAATTTCATATCGAATTCGCGCCCCGCCATGCCATAAAGGGACAAGTCCTGGCCGATTTCGTCGCAGAATTCACCGAAGGCTATGACGAGCCTTTGGCACTCTCTCCCCAATCACACTGGCAGATACATGTCGACGGATCAGCCACCAAGGACGGATCAGGAGCAGGGATCGTCCTGAAATCTAGAGAGGGAGCAATCATCGAAAAAAGCATAAAACTGGGCTTCCGAGCTACCAACAATGAGGCAGAATACGAGGCCATGATAAATGGCATGCTTATTGCCCGGTCCCTCGGATGCTCCCACTTAATTGCCAGCTCAGACTCCATGCTCATTGTCAATCAAGCCATCGGCGAGTACCAAGCGAAAGATGATAGAATGATCCTCTACCAAGAAAAAGTCCAAAGCTTGATGGCCACCTTCGAACAATGCGAGTTAGTAAGAATCAATCGCACCGAGAATGCACATGCTGATGCATTGGCCACCCTAGCCTCGACATTAACATTGACCGACTCCCGGTCGATCACAGTGGAACTATTGCCGACCCCGAGCATAATGAAAAGGGTAAACCGGGTGACATCGATACAGTACGAACTAGGTTGGATGGAGGACATGACCCATTATCTGCGAAGTGGAACGCTTCCGGTCGATAAGATAAAAGCGATGAAGATTGAAAGAAAATCTCCTCGATTCTGGCTATCCGAGGATGATAAACTATACAAATCCAGTTACCGAGGACCACATCTACTGTGCGTCCCGACCGAGCTACAACTGCCGGTCTTGGAGGAAATCCACGAAGGATCCTGCGGAGCACACATCAAAGGGCGATCCCTTGCAAACAAGGCAGTGACCCAAGGATATTGGTGGCCCTATATCAAGCGAGACGCCGATGCATACGTCCAACGATGCGACAAATGCCAGCGATTCGCCAAGATACCACGGCTCCCATCATCTATGATGACCCCGGTATCAGCACCATGGCCGTTCGCTCAATGGGCAATCGACTTGGTCGGTAAACTCCCAAGAGCACCTGGGAATGTGGAATATCTAATCGTTGCGACTGATTATTTCACCAAATGGGTCGAAGCGAAACCCCTCCGAGAAATCAAAGCCAGCAACGTTAAACAATTCATTTGGGAATACATCATAACTAGGTTCGGTATACCGTACGCTATAGTCGCCGACAACGGAACCCAGTTCAAAGATGCCAATTTACAGCTGTGGTACGAGGAACTCGGTATCCGAAAGTTCTATTCGACGCCGACATACCCACAAGGGAACGGGCAGGCCGAAGTGTCAAACCGAACAATATTAGACGGCATCAAGACCACCCTTGAACAGGCAAAGGGGAGGTGGCCCGAGCGGCTACTCAACGTTTTATGGTCGTGCCGAACTACACCCAAGACGGGCACCAAGGAAACCCCGTTTAGCTTAGCATACGGTGTTGAGGCCATCATACCGACAGAGATCGGACTACCCACGCTCCGAACGACGTTGGTCGAGCAGGGAAATAATGAACAAAGAATGAGAGAAGAGCTCGACATGATAGACGAGAAACGAGAGATAGCGGCCCTTACCTTAGCAAAATACCAACAAAGCGTAAAGCAAACCTATGACAAGAGAGTAAAAGGATCTAAAGAATTCATGGTGGGAGAACTGGTGCTGCGACGAGTGACGGTCTATACCCGCAACGAAATACATGGCAAACTGAGCCCTACCTGGGAAGGCCCATACGAAATCGTCAAGCGAACAAGTCCAGTCTCTTACAAAATCAAAAGCGTCCTGTTCGCCAACAGCCGCGGGGAAAAGAATTCTTGGAACGTGGCTAACCTAAAGAAGTACTACGTATAGGCAATGCTCCGAATACAAGTACAGGTGATACCTTACCTTTCTTGCTTAAGGGCATTATCTTTCTTCTTTTGAATGAATAAAATATATTATTATGCTGTCTACTAATACTATGAAATCCCGTAAATGGCGTGTTACCGAAGGAACGTCTAGGGATACTATGAAATTCCCAACATGGCCGAAGTGCCTAGGAATATTATGAAAGTCCGTAAATGGCGTGTTACCGAAGGAACGTCTAGGCATACTATGAAATTCCCAACATGGCCGAAGTGCCTAGGAATACTATGAAATCCCGTAAATGGCGTGTTACCAAAGGAACGTCTAGGGATACTATGAAATTCCCAACATGGCCGAAGTGCCTAGGAATATTATGAAAGTCCGTAAATGGCGTGTTACCGAAGGAACGTCTAGGCATACTATGAAATTCCCAACATGGCCGAAGTGCCTAGGAATACTATGAAATCCCGTAAATGGCGTGTTACCGAAGGAACGTCTAGGGATACTATGAAATTCCCAACATGGCCAAAGTGCCTAGGAATATTATGAAAGTCCGTAAATGGCGTGTTACCGAAGGAACGTCTAGGCATACTATGAAATTCCCAACATGGCCGAAGTGCCTAGGAATACTATGAAATCCCGTAAATGGCGTGTTACCGAAGGAACGTCTAGGGATACTATGAAATTCCCAACATGGCCGAAGTGCCTAGGAATATTATGAAAGTCCGTAAATGGCGTGTTACCGAAGGAACGTCTAGGCATACTATGAAATTCCCAACATGGCCGAAGTGCCTAGGAATACTATGAAATCCCGTAAATGGCGTGTTACCGAAGGAACGTCTAGGGATACTATGAAATTCCCAACATGGCCGAAGTGCCTAGGAATATTATGAAAGTCCGTAAATGGCGTGTTACCGAAGGAACGTCTAGGCATACTATGAAATTCCCAACATGGCCGAAGTGCCTAGGAATACTATGAAATTCCCAACATGGCGTGTTACCGAAGGAACGCCTAGGAATACTATGAAATTTATGTGCAGGTACAATGCAAGGAAGTATTCAGGTCCACTTTACGACGGCAATGCAATATATATTGGCTACAACGATGAAGGAGAATCAATCTAAACAACAAAACATCAACAAAAAGCATTTCCAAAACAGGAATAACGAAATAACAAATGATTTGGCAAGGAAAAACCGATCCGATCAATTAAACAGCAATACGGTAATGGAAAGGTACAAAACAGGAATAAAGAAATCACATATATAATCCTCGCCCGCATTACGGAGGCAACAAGAAGATCAACGGCACTAAAGAGATTCATTTAAGAAGAACTACTGCAGGAGGAGCACGACGGTAATTGACCGAGCTCAATCTCTTCGTCGTCCGTCGTTGTATACCCATCAGACTCATCACCATCAAAACGCTCCTCAGAAATGAGGGCATCAAAATTGGTCGTATGAGCCCCAACACAAGTCAGCGTCTGAAGCCGCGCGTTGAACTCGGCTTCTTTGGCGGACTCGTGAGCATCCGAGGCCGCTTTACGGCGATCATCGTCAAAGGAGAGGTCACGGCGAGCTTCAATCACAGCTGCGGAAGCATCGTATCTGGCGCGGGACAAACGGAAATACTTCACCAACACGTTGGCCTTGGTCACAAGCACCTTTAATTTGCCGAAGTACTCGCCTTTTGCACGCCAATATCGATCCAAACGACGTTCCTGAACCTCAACAGCATGCTCGGCACGGCGAACATATTCTCGAAAAGAGGCCGCCTGTGTTTTCAGCTTGGTCCGCAGTCGAGCACATTGGTCGGTCAATTTGACATTTTTGCTCATCAAAACAATGTAGGGCCACCTGTCAGGCACCTCACTAGCCGCACCAGATGAGACCTCGTCCCGGGCAGCACCAGTAGGTCCTAACCCCGGGTTAACTAGGCATGGAGAACCAGCCTGGTGCGACGTAGTAGCATGTGCCTATAAAAAAAAAGGGGGGGAGGAGAAGAACGAGAAGAGATGAATAAAAAAAAAAAAAAAAAAAAAAAAAAAACGAGAAGAGAAATTTTTATAACAAGATACAAAGAAAACGACAACAAGCTATTTTATTACTCCGACAACCCCTCAGCAGACGCCGAAGTCTCTACTACATCGGCAAAATGAATTTCTCGCAATGAATTAATTTGCGTCCCCAAACGCTCACGAATGACCGCCTCGATTCGGTCCAAAGCAACAGTGGTTTCAGTCACCCCGGCCTTCGCATCAACCATGCGCTCTGCCCGGGATACACCACTCATTCCTTTTATAAGCTCAATCACCTCTAAAGCGCGAGCTCGGGCCCAATACGCTTTGACAAAGGATAGCAGCAGGTCCGCGTCCTCGAAAACGGCCCCAAGGACCAAGGTCAAGCTCGTCACACGACCTCGGGCTTCATCACGAGAACGTCGTAGGGCACCGAGAAGTTCCTTCGCTTTACCCTTATTTGCCGTGTAATGGGCGGTCTTTTTACTAAATTTCTCTCCCAAATCACGTAACCGGATCGCCAGGTTGGAAATATGAATATTCAGACCCTCGATTTCCTGATAGGCACAAGTCAATTTCGCGGTAAGGGACGCGTTAGACCTTTCCAAATCCTTCATTACGTCACCTACACTACGACTAGGCGAGGTCCAGACCACCATGGCAAGGGGGTTATTAGGTACCTGACAATATTTTGTTTTCATATCCTTCAAAATATGACGACCATCAAAAGAAATTGACCCAAGCAAGCCCAACAGAAAGCAACCATAACACTTATATTATCACTCCCCCAAAAGAATCTGTTTCTAGATACAAAAAAAAAAAAAAAAAAAAAAAAAAAAAAAAAAAAAAAAAAAAAAAAAAATACAATGCCAGAAATATAGTCAAAGTTCCACCTGAGGAGATGTTGGTGGGGGAACAGTAGAATCCGGCCGAGGAGAAGACGCGGTCGACATAACTTTAGGACGCAGCGCTGTCGAAATTGTCTGCCCCGGTAGCCGCGGAAGCTCTTCTTCACGAAGATTCGCCCAGTCCAAGGGTTTCGGCGGTGCACCATGCGGACACGGGTACACCAACTCCGACCACGCCCTATCCGACAGAGGAACATTCGCGAAGTTGAGCGCCCGCACATGAGCGCAGTATACAGAAAAGTTGGCCATCATTGCTAACTTTTTCCGCTCCTCCGCCTGTGCCGTTTTCAGGGCAGACACCTTAGCCTTCTCGGCTTCCACGTCCTCAGCCAGGAGCAAGTTCTCCTCCTCTACTTCGCCGTACTTAGCGGCCATGCTCTCTTTTTCCTCCCTCAATTTTTCGACCTCCTCGGTCAGGTGCAGGAAGTCCACCGACAGTTTGTCATAATTCTCGACCAGTCCATGCACATTATATCAGAATCATCAGACATATATAGCTAACCTGAACCATATACCAACGACACACCTATGACCACAACGACAAATCAAATACAACCCCTACAAGCGGAAAAGGGGGAGAACGAAAAATCACTTACAGTTATCATTATGAGCAAGCAAGCGCGAACAGCAGCAACTCTTCCAACAAAACCACGAAACCCTAGAGCAAGCGGCCGAACTCTTTTCCCTTTTTGGCGGGAAAAATATGCTTTAGAGAGAGAGATATTTTCTTCAGCAAATTTTGTGATAAAAATAAACAGGATTACTTGGCACAATAAAAAGGAGTGGAGTCACAAAAGGAATAAAATAATAACCGTCCTTTCGTGTACCAGAGGTTCGCCCCTTTTCCAACCATACAAAAGTCAACAACCGCTGCTCTTTTTAACATTTCAACGCTCCAGATTTCGCCACGTCAGCGCATATCCCACTACCCAAGGCAGTTCACATCATTACACCTAAATAAACGGCCAGTGGACCCTACCATGAAAAGCTTCCCACATACGCTACCAATATTATCACACAAAGAATGTCCCCCGATAAAGTTCCTCGACTCCCAACCATTTCTTACCCAAATGGCATACCGAACAAGGTGAACGAAGACCGTTTCTAGCTTAATGGCAGGGAGCATCAAGTCTAACAACGCTCTTCGGGGGGATAACCGGGCACATTGTTCGATGTATGCTCAGAAAAAAAAAGAGAAGCAAGCAGGAAATAAAATAGGACAGAACCAAATGCAAGACAAGTTTTATTCATCCACAAAGGGGGAAACACAAACAATACAACAGAAAAAGAAAATACACACATCCTACTTTTTCGAACTATCCCCCATAGCAACATCCCTCTTCGCCAAAAGTTCCTCCAGACGCTCATTCTCCCTAACCAAACGAGAAATCGCCATCTCAGCCTGTTTTAAGGCGTAAGACTGAGACTCGCATTTTTGCTCGGCCTTGAAACGAGCAGTGCCCTCCTCGTCCCAATATTGTTTAAACCTCCTCGCTTCAGTCCGAGCACACATAAGATCATGTTTCAGCCATGACATCTCAATTTCTTTTAGTTGAAGAGGAGTCAAATCCTCCTCCCCAAAGCCAGGGGGACGAGGTAGCAAAAAGGTAGGCTCCTCTTCCATAAGGGCTTTCTTTTTGGAGGCAGACCTAGTGATGGGAGCCATCTCACGCAAAAGCAAGTTAGAAAACAAGAAGAGGTAGAAATTGATAATGAGATACAGGCAATAGGGAGCATTTATAGAGAATCAGAAGGCACAAAATACGAAGAGTTCCAATGGTTCACAAGACAGGCACGAGATACGAAAAGATACAACTGATTCATTAAATACAGAAGATAAAACACAAATGGCAAAAGGGGAAATACATAAGAAAACCAGCCCAATCTAAGGATCAATGGGTGGAAAAACCGAACTGCCAGACCGAGAGAAGGCAATACGAGCAGAACAATTCAGCCTAGCTTGATAGGAATCGTTCATGGCGACCAAATCGTCATTCTCCGAGGAGAGCCTATTATTTTCCGAGGTAAGAACCCTGACGCGTTCCACGAGCCGAGCATTCTTTACCATTAGGTTAGCGAGGCCCTGAGGAGAGTTGTCAAACTCATCTTGAGAATGGTCCCAAATTTCCTCGGCATCATACCAGGAGTTGGCCAGATGGTTTCTCTGCAGCAACAAGTGATCGAGCTGGCGACTCAGTGCCGAGATCTCGGTCCACTTCACCGTCTCTTCGGGATAAGAGCCGAACAGGCTCAAGGCCAAAACGCCATACTCTTTCTCAAGCCTTGCCATCCGACTGCGGACCCGAGATACCTCAGTATCCAAGCCCTTCATCTGAGCATGATATCTCACCACAGGTCCAGACATTCTGGGAAATTGTTTAGTATGGAAGAAAATAAAGGGCTAAAGAAGAGAGAAGCAAAACGAAAAAAGAGATGATAAACTACCCAAGAAAAGAGGGTACTTATAGAACGAAGAGTATGATATTTTATAACCTTGCTTGGGAAATTGCATATTTCCTGACATGATGTGGGAGGCATGTGCATTTCCTGACCTACTAGGGAGCAGGCACATATGTTTGACAGTGATGAGAACATCTATTGACATCTGAGACTACAGTGCAGAGGAGATAAAGACGAGATATTCAAAGATCTAGATCCCAGACAAACAACAAACCACACGTACGATATAAAAAGAAAAGGGCAAAAATACTTTTCATTAATGAAGATGGAATACATCATTATCTATTACATCGAGGTCTATTACATTGAGGTCTATTACATCCGAGATAAAAATCTATTACATCCGAGATAAAAATCTATTACATCGAGGTCTATTACATCGAGGTCTATTACATCCGAAAAAGATCTATTACATCCAAGAAGAGCTAGTACAGAAGATCAGGCAAAGGATCAACTATATCAGCTGACCAAGTGAGCAGGAAACGCCAAAAAGAAAAAGTAAGAAGAAAGAGAAAGGAAAATCAAGAAGAGGAAAAGAAGAAGAGTGCAAGAAACGAAGGAAAGAAGCATAAAAAGAAAACAAAAAGGGAAGAAAGAAGCGAAGAGGAGGAACATAAAGAAGAAGTGATAAGAAAGAAGAGTCAAAAAGAAAAATGACAAAAACCCTAGATGTAACACAAAACCCTTGGGATCACAGGGCTGATTGTAACATCATAGTGGTGCAAAAAAAAAAAAAAAAGAAAAAGAGTGACGGGAGAGAAGATGAAGAAAAAGAAAGAGGAGGCACAGAAGAAAAACAGATGAGAAGAAGATTAAGAGATGAAGGAGACAGACAAATAAAAAGAAAGTCAATAAAACAAAAAAGAAACGGAAAAAGAAAAGAATAAAAAGAGAGAGAAAACAGAGTATAAAAAGAAAACACGAAAGAGGAAGAGGAAAAAATGATGGAAACGGAGAAAATACAAAAGAAGAAAAAAGAAGAGATAGGAAAAGAAGGGGAAAGAGCAGGGAAAAACAAAAAAAAGAAGGGGGAAGGTTAGGGGGAAGTCGATCGGTATCGATGAGAGGGCCCGGCAGAGACATCCCTGTCCCTCAGTGTTGGGTTCCCCCTTAGCATCTCATTCTCTTCGACTAAAGCCTGACGAGCACGTCGGCAGTAAGCCAGTTCGGATCTTAGCCAAGTTAATTCCCGAACCATCTCGGTATGGTGATAACGCATCACCTTCAATTCCTCCTCGGCATCCCTCAACAGCCTTTGTACATGGTTATAGGAGGCCTCAAAGGCCTCCACTTGCAAAGCTAATGCTGATGGGGTGAAATGACCAGACATCTTAGGGAAATTATAAGATAAGGGTCTATATATGGGGGAAAATAATATGATGAGAAGTGTGGATGAAACCATGCTGTAAGCAGGTATTTATAGATCAATTGTATGAGGGCTGGGATTGAGAGTCGCAACCATTCGCCAATGGGTATTCAGAAGCGATGGCACTCAAAAGAGGTGACTGTTCAAGAAAAACGTTTGGATTCCCAAAAGACTCTAAAAGAGCGTGAGTAATTAAAAGCCACACCTGTTCAAGAAACGCTTGGATTCTTACCAATATTTAAAGGGAGTAAGTAATAATGGCATTGAAACACGCGTCGTTTTTGGGAATAGCAGCGGTTCAAATAAATATCCCAGATCTTTTGCGCAAGGCTCAAGAAAACTCTGGTGAGTAGGATTTTATATGCACAAGGCTCAAGAAATCCTGTTAATCCCTAGATATAAAGAATAAGAAGGTCCAATGGATAAGATCAAACGCCAGGCCCAAGAAAAGCATTAATGAGGCCACAAGCGTGCGCAGTCAAAATAAATTGCATTGGGAAAGTAATTCAGATATAAACAAGAAAAAGAAATCTTTATTGATTGATTGATACTTCGTTACAGAAGAAGCACAAAGAGGAAATACAATGAAAACAATAAAATCATTTTATAGAAGGGCCCGCTTCATCATTCGGCTTCCTTTTCGACCGAGCATACACTTCCTTAAGGGCCAACTTGTAAGCCCTCTTGGAAGCGAGCTGCCTATCTCTGGAGGCCTCGAGCTCTTTGATCCGGGCACGAGCACGGATACTGTCGAGCAAAGACCTCTGGTGCTCCTTCTCTAGGGCATCCAATCGCTCGTCTAGTTCGGCGGCCCGACGAGCTTCCACTGACAGCCGGGCAACCCTCTTCTCGAGATAACGCACCTTCTGAACTTCCTCTTCCAGACGGGTAACGTATTCAGGAAGGTTGTCACCATACTTTTCAAGAGGAGAAGCCATTTGCTCGTTAGTAAAAGAATGAACTGCACAAAAGATACTGGGACAGTCCCCTTTTATAAGAAGAAACAAGGAGTAGGTCAAAGGTCATCTCGAATAAATACAGCCTCTTGAACTTCCCAAGAGCATTAAAGGCGAATTAACCACAGTTCCAAATCCAATTAAAGTCATCCAAAAAGACATCAAGAAGATAAACAGACAAGAACAAGGAAAGGGAAATATTTTATTAATTCCAAAAACTTCGATTACAACTGAGGAGAAGACTCCCCATTCAAGAGAAATTACGACAGAAATTACAAAAGACTAATTATTTCGAGGAAGAGCCTTCTTCATCGTCATCCGAACTCGGTTTGGACCGAGCATGCAACTCCTTGAAGGCAAGCTTATAGGCCCTTTTAGCCGCCTTCTGCTTAGCCAGATTAGCCTCGAGCTTCTTTATATGCTCGAAGGCCCAATCCCGATCGGCCATCGTCACATGATGATCAGAATCCATGTCAGACAACCTTTTCTTATAGTTTGAAACCTTGGCCACGAGTTTCTTATTCGCGGTACGAGATTTCTTGATTTCCGTTTCTAAGTATGAAATATAATTAAAGGAGCTCTCACCAGTAGAATCAGAAGAAGCCATTATGTCAAGGACAAATTAGTAGTAAGATGCCTAATTATGGAGGGAGCACACCCCTTTATAGGAGTTTTCCTCGAAAGAAGATATTAAGATAGAAAACATTAAATGTGCCCCCCTGGGAACCGTCAAGAGTCTATTGCATTTCTCGATGAAGCATTTGGAAAAATAAGACCGAAGTAACGTTCTCGACAAACCGAACATGACTCCCCCGACATGGAAACCATGCCGAGGAAGTCAGGGAGCACTTGATAGAACACAAAAATCAGACCCGAATATTTTATTCGGGTCATAATCAACCCACTTTATAAATGGGCATCCAACGCTTAAATGGGTCATCTCATATTGGTTGTAGGGATTGAGGGGCTACAACACAAAGCCCAAGCCCAATCAAAGGGGGACCCTTGTCTGAGAAATCCCTGGGATGAAGACATTTGTCACTATCCTAGAAGGCGCAGTTGCCTATAAATAGCCCACTACCCCTCCTAGAAAAGGACCAGAAAATCTATCCAAAAAATATAGAGAGAAGTTAAGAAAAGAGAGAAACTAACCAAAGCATATCACTTCAAGAAACAAACCGAGAAAAGACAGCCGAGCATCGAGTAAAAGAGGAGAAAGATCAAGACGAGAGATTAAATAGTTATATCAAGCATAATTGTAAAATCGGAATACGAACCCGAACAAGTGTAATAGTCCGAACAAGGACAAGAATCCGAGTCATAATAAAGATCAGGAAGCATCATTTATTCACGGTCGATTTGTCATTTTTATCTTTGTTGAAAAGCCTAACGCAACCGACCAAAGTTATGGCTTTATCAGTAATGTTTATTTGTTTGTCTTATATTTTGCTTTTTTTTTTATTCATAATTTAATGTTTAATGCTAAATGCTGTTTTATTCCTTATATTTTATTGGTGTGAAAATGTTTAAATAACAAACAATATTGAGATTTTGTACATACTAATGCCTTTTTTTATTCATAATTTTTTATTTAATGCTAAAATGCTGTTTTATTCCCTATGATTTATTTCTGCAAAAATGTTTAAAAAAGAAAAAAAAAAGATTTTGTACATACCAATGCCTTTTTTTATTCATAATTTTATATTTAATGCTAAATGCTGTTTTGTTTCCTATAATTGATTGGTGCAAAAATGTTTAAATAACAAAAATATTGAGATTGAGTACATACCTTTTTTTATTCATAATTTTTTGTTTAATTCTAAATGCTGATTTGTTTCCTATGATTAAATGGTGCAAAAATGTTTAAATAACAAAATTATAGGGGAATGTTAATGTTTCGTATACTTTAGTGCTTAATTATCAAAAACCACATTTTGTACTAGTGCGCATTATTATCAATAATAATAATGAGCATGTTCCTGATTTAAAAAAAATGTGTTTTTTTAAAAGAATCGGTACACATTAATCTAGCAAGTGAGTATCAAAGTTTAAATATTAAATATACCTGATTTTAAAAGAGATTTTGCCATAGGGTTTTGATAATTAAGTCTGAGACTTTATATTAAATGATGAATTTTTTAATTCTTAGCCTGATATTTTAGTACATTGGTAGCTTAACTGTAAAAGAAAAGCATTACAGTAAAAAAGTAATAAGGGAGAAAAGATTAAAAGTAAATATGTAAGGCTTCTAAATGGGTTGTCTTAGATTGAGTCCAAAATGGTATAAAATGATTACAAATTGGCCCTCGCTAACATCTTTTGGGGTTTATATAGTTTAGAACTTTAGACTTTATTTGAGAACTCATTTGTGTTATTGATTTTATATAAAAATATAATGAAAGCAAGTTCGAAATGCCATTTTTTTAAAAAACAATACTGATATTTTGATGGTTATGAAAGTTTTAGTTATGCGAGGAATTTAAATGCGAAGAATTTTATATAAGTTGTATGGGGGATACTTATTGATTTGGAAATTGTTCTCGGTTAGTGGTTTATTCTTATTTGATTGGTTTCATGGTTGTTAAGATTCGATTCTGTTTATTTTTGTCAAATGAGGATGTTTTTGACTACGTTATTAATGAGATTATCACTGTCAAGATATTTTAACTTCATTGGGATTGTCTATTAAGCTAATGAATTTTCTTAATCGAAAATGAGAAAAAAAATTGGGTCATCCAAATTATATGCCTTTCTATTTTGGAAAAACTAACCTAAGCTCATCTCTTAAGCTGCTTTGTACTGGTTAGCTGAATAAGCTGTAGCTTATAAGCAAAAAAGTCAATTGGCTGGATTTAAATGCAGCAACAACCAAACAGGCCTTACTCTTTATTCCTTTGCTAAAGTGCCGTTGAATTTTCCTTTTATTTTTACAGTTCAAGCCAGAATCTTGTGACATTCAGGCACACAAAGGTGACAGAATCAAAGTCCATTACCGGGTGAGAATTAATTATGTATTCGTCATTTTTGTGTTTTCTGCCGAAAATAAGTGTTGCTGTATCTTAAAGCATTACTTCACAGTCCTTGTTTCTTACTATAAGTTATAGCATTTCAAGATATGAAACAAGGTAATTGTACTTCAATTCCAGACCGGGAAAACCAAAATAAAATAATAAAACCGGACAATAGCTACTTATACGGCCTATTTTCTTTATTTTAACCTTTCAGCGGCTTCTTAGTTTTTTCCAAGTTATCACTTTTATAAAATGTCATTCTTTATTTTGTCCTCGGTTAAAAAGATCACTACCAACACATGAAATTTGCGGTGCATCTTTTGATCTGTACAACGATTGATTTTTTGGTATGAGTCAATAAGTCATCTTTAGAGGTAAACCCTCCGAATTAAGTTCTGAAGCTCATAGAATATTATAAAATATGCAAGAAAGGGGGGTCCATAAATTGTCTTTAATTCTTGTAAGACCACAACTTCATCGTAAATTGTTATTTCCTTGATATAAACAACGAAATCGGAGCCTATCCCTTCCTAACAAACTGCATGCTACTACATGTATTGCTAACATTTACAAAGTGTGTCCCTGCTAAGTTTTAGTCGGCAATCAGGGCATTTTGCCTGCAAATTGAATTTCTTGTAGTTTTTCTTTCATTAACTGATTAAGATCCGATGATGGAAGTCGTGTATCAGTTGAATGAGATAGATCTCCTTCTAAACAATGGTCTCTTTCATCACTATAAAGAGTTTTTTGATAACGAAGTAAAATGAGAATATGATTTAGAACTGAAGAACCACACACTTTGTTGCGTTCTCTTCTGTATATAAATATAGTGAATGCCATATAGCCATTAAGTAAATCGGAATTTCTGTCTTATCTGGTCATAACTAATTTTTTCTTTAAAAGTAGGTGGAAATATTTTTTTCTGGAAAAACCTCGCAGATAAAGCCTTCTTAATGTCTATGTAGAATCATTTTAATAACTGTTTCTGTTGCTTGAATGTCATAGGGATCACTCACCGATGGAACTGTCTTTGACTCCAGCTTTGAAAGGGGTGATCCGATTGAATTTGAACTTGGCAGTGGTCAAGTGATCAAAGGTATGGTAATTATATATTTAACCAGTTATTTCGACACTTGGACAGACTTTATAGCATTGATGTGTTGGATTAGTCTGTCAGTTACCTGAGCCTCAATAAGGAAAGGTTGAATAAACATTCCACTTGGCTCAACTCTTTGGAAGCCTAGCAACAAGAAAAATATATATTCTAATCAATGTGTTATCGACTAAGCATGCTAGTATAATGATATGTATTGTCTAAAAAAAGATCTCTCTTGTAGGATGGGACCAAGGACTGTTAGCCATGTGTGTTGGAGAGAAGCGCAAGTTGAAAATTCCATCAAAACTTGGATACGGAGACCAGGGATCACCCCCAACTATCCCAGGTATAACTATATTACTTAGTTTACAAATAAATTTTGATAACCATTAGCTGTTTTTGCGAGAACAACAAAATCACTTCGAACTGATCCTTAGAAGTAACTTGCTTCAGTTATTTGTCTGCCATCAATCCTATTGAGTCTTGTTTGGATGTGGAAGCGAAATTATTAAGTTTATAATAGTGCTGTATTGTTCCCTTAGAAGTTTATTCATTTACATATTTGATTTTTTTTACGTTGCTAGTAGAAACTTTCAATCAACCAAATTAGATCTCTATCCTCTGCTTATAGATTGTTTTCATACACTACTATTTTTTTTTCTGCCATTTCATTTGACCAAATACGTATTTCCAGACTTCTGCTTTAGCTAAATTGTTCGATCCCATTCTTTAGAAGTTTATACACAAAATTGCTTTTGGTCTATCTGGACCCTCGTTAACTTCATTTGTTATACTTTCACTCTTATTAACTGTCATATCTTAATTAATTTTCTTGTACTTATTTTTTGATTAGTCTTCATCTAAATGACTATTTTCATAATTTATACCTGGACTGCAATACCAGAAAACTTGTAAGCTTAAATCAAATGCATAGCCCTGCGTCTGATGGTTAATCTAGAGTGAAACTTCTGCACAGCTAAATCTTTTATTCCTTCACAACCATTTTTAAATGACTGGAATTGTTAAACTTACTGTTTACAGGGGGAGCAACACTAATTTTCGAGACTGAGCTTGTGGCGGTGAACGGTAAACCTGCTACTGGAGCATCAGTAGATGAAAGTGATGCTGATGCAGAAGAAATAGACGAGAGCGAGCTATAATTGGATACAAGTTCGACGATAGGTGCTTTACCTTTTTAGCTGATCATAGTTCTGTTTCTACGGATCAGTCCATAGAAGAAACAAGTTTTTATCTATTTCTGTAAGCTTTTCTTGTTCTAGATTTTGCCAGACTTTTGGCATAAAGTTTGAATACTCGAGTTTGACTGTGCTTATACAGATTAAAAGGCAGTTACAGGGTTTCTATCAGATATTTTAATTTGGTCAGTATCTTTCTTACATTCGTAGCATCGATTCTAATTGGTTCTTTAGAAAATGCTATTTTTTCAATGCTTACATTCTTCAATTCTATAAAGTTCTACGTTTATATTATTTAAAAGTCTATTAGACTTTTATCAGGTCCTCCGATTTTGATGTTTTTATAGTTCCCATCCTAACCAGATAGCTTACAATAAAAACAAATTTCCCCTTAAATTAACACTTACAAATCTCATGAAGTTTTCTGGTATCGTTCTTTTTTGCTTTCTGATTCTGTCAATACAGTGAATCAATGGAATATTATGCTTCATCTTTTGAGTTGTGTTGCCCTATTATTAGGCTTACACTACAACAAGAGAGAAGAATGGCAATAAAACCTTATGGTCAACTAACTTGATCATAAAACCTTATGGCAATAATAACCAGGGCTACACTATCCACTAAAACAGTTTGATGCAAACTTTTTTTAAATATTGAGTGCAGGGTTGGGTTACAAATAGAATAGTGGTGGGGGGAATTAACAATTTTTCATATATGTAAGGTTAAGAAAAACTAGTGTTCCCCAATAATTCGAATAGCAATGTATTTCGATAATAGATTGTAGCTACATTTAGGAACTTGTATCATATGACACTGCTCGTAATTAATAGGAAAGTCCAATAAAGAAAAGGCTTATATATTGTGCTTGGGCTGTTTACTGGAAATCACACACTTAGGCAGCAAAGTAGAAAATATCAATGAAAAATCATGATTAGGTTTTAACTGGTTGATAAATTGAAGGATGTTATCGTTTACCTGGAGCAATCATCGCAGTTTCCCTATCACTTTCCTCAAAAAATTTAGAAAAAACTACCATTTTGGGCTCAGTATATATATCATATAGATACAGAGAGAACATAGAGAGAGAGCAGTATGTCTTTATTCGTTCTTATGTGTAGAGATACATACATCAAGAAACCTTTGACCCTCTTTATATAATAGAATATAAGGTTACATATGCTACAAAAACCAAAGATAGGCCCAATAGAGTAAGGCCTAAGATGACTAATAATATCTTACAACACTCTCCATTTGGATGTCTTGATTTATTTGTCTTCATGCTGTCGATCTGAGTCGAGTTCATTCGCATAGCTAAACACATAAAAACCTTAGGACCGAAAAACCCAGTGTGAGACAAAATCGGTACCTAGGAGAAACTATGTAGCCGAATGATATATGCCGAAATAACATGTAAGTAACTAACCACAAAACAGTGTACCACATCAAAATCTTGTCAGAGCAAACCCAATGGGAAAATCTCTGATCGAAGGAAAAAGAGTGCAACCGTGATAGTAGTATGGATCAACCACAAAATAGGTGCCTCATCAAAACTTGTCAGAGTAAACCCAGTGAAAAAAACCTCTGGTCGAAGGACAAAAGAGTACACAGTGGTAAGAAGTATACAACAGGATACTCACCTTAATTTCGGCAATCTTAAGTGGATATGATGGGAACTGTCTCGCTAAAAACCTTGCCAAGGAAAATCCAGTGGAAAAAAACATTGGTCTAAGGATAAAAAGAGTACACGAGCATGCGACTGGATGCTCCCCCTCACTTGCACACGACAGGATGCGAGAATTTTGACTAAGTAGTAATTAGTGGAGTAAGCATTCTTCGGGATGGTCCCCCTCATTTGCACACGACTGGGTGCAAAAATTTCATATTCCAAGAAATAGTATAAGCATTCGTCTGGACTTGCACATGACTGGGTGTAGTAAAATCCAAATATAGAATAGAACGAACATGTGACGGGATGCTCTTGTACTTCATATGTAAAGATTTATTTCGGCGAGAAATGCTAAATAGCATAATCTAGTCATATCTCTCTTGATCGATAACAACAAGTGTTTTATCTGGATCGTGAGACATAACATATGTAATTCAAATATGACTAATATTAGCTCGAAACCATATACACTCTCTAGTCGTCTCATAGAGCACGAGTAGATCTGAGTGATTCGTTTGGAGTCATTCCAAGACCTCCAATATATCGCCTTATTCTTAATGGTAAAGACATACCATGTTAGAAATATCTCTTATGCGGGTCTGATAAGTAACCGGCATCGGTATAATAAAAAAAGAGTTGCGTTAATTCGAGTACCGAAGGGGGTAGGTACACTCGATGACGCAAAATGGAATAAGGCAAGCCCTCATCCACAATTACATTAAGGTAATGGGAAAATGTTTTTTATGCCATTTCGATGGCAGCGTGTTAGCGCGATGCTGTGTCGAGCTATACCATTCACAGCAGACGAGATGTTCGTCCTAGTACATTAGACCAAGTACAATGATGCGCTTATTTTACTTAGATATGAACATAATGATTCAATATTTCTTTATCGTCTCATTAGTGACGGACTGAGTCTATATCAATGTCTAGTGATCGAACGATCATGTGAGAATCTGACGACTTAGCGTCACGATGACTAAAACGTCATAACACCTTCTGGGTGAAGTCTGAATCATGGACTTAGATTCAATCTTTACGGGACTCGATCATCAGGCCGAGTCACTACCGTGTATTTCCAAGATCCTTCATCTCAAAGGCAAATCGAAAAATGGATCTTATAATAAAACACGCAAGGGCATAATACTTGTTCAAGTATCCCAAGCTGATCAAGTACTCACTTAGGCGGGTATACCACATCCGCTCGGATTATATTAATCCATATAATGAACGTCTTAGTCAATTGAATCGTGTTTCGTAGTCAGGAACTACTTGATTCAAGCATATGAAGTCACACATGGACCTTCATCTATATCTCTTTGTCTATATCCCTATAGAGAAAACCGTGACCATAATCGCATGCTGCATAATCAGTTTTTCAGAAACTACTAAACTGATAAAGTAGAGGACCGTTATAACGTCCTTTACGAGAAAATAAACCATCTCGTAATCAATTACAAGGTGTGAGAGAAGCCTTGTGCTACTAGGCGAGCATTCTACAATCTCATTATTCTCATCACTCTTCCTTACGAATAACCAAATAAACGAACTCGTTTAACATTGGTGGTGTTGGAGCTACATGTCCGAACACACTTTCGCTAAGGACTCTACTTGGATTGCAAGTTTCCATTAGGACAGTCTATTTTACGTTGACTTCAGGCAACGGTACATGGTTCCCTGTCATAATTTGCTCATATTATCAGTCATCACCAAATATATGAACAATTAATCAATGACAGTCTCGTTTCGCTTCAATATCGTCTAAGATATCATGATCGACAAATATTTCGAGATTCTCGGGATAAGGAGGAAATCACACATCTCCTTTATCTTTTATAATCTCGTGCGACAAATGAGTTTCAGTTCACCACCTCTGGGGCTGAACGAATTAAGAACCGGTCAACTTGCTCGTATCTTGGGAAGGACGACAGGAACACGACATCCGAAAGGTACGTCTATCCTTGCAAGCAATTTGCAGCAGGTATAAAGGATCTCGTGACATCTCATAAAGTCATTAAATGCGTCTGGAATTTAGTTAGACTTGAGGGAGTCTATGCACTTACTTATCACTAAGTGCACTTTTGTTGATCAAGCTAAGACTGAGTGGGCTATTCCACGTTATTTCACATCGTTCCTTATCAACGGTAACGTGCAAATCTCCCCCTAACGACAGGAAAACAGTCTTACCGATGTCACTTTTGCATATCATGCGGTAAAGAGATCGCTTGCCAATGTTACTCTATCAAATGATAGGTAATAGATTCATAATCGACTTATGTTCACTTCAGAGGTCCATATTTTGAACGCTACAACGGCTCAATCAAAATATTAATTAATCACTCTAAACATGCGTTAATATGAGACTTCTGGTTCATAACCAGTAACCAGCTGGTATGCATATGGTGTTTCAGTGTCTATGGGCCTCATGACGGACAAATGCAGAAAAATAGTTTAACCCCTCACGGAAATATAAATCTTGGTGTGCAAGACCAAGAAGTGCATACAATCATTTGCAGTCGCATCATTAAACTTTCAATGAGTCCATTTGGGTCTGAACATAATCGACAGGATGTTCAGTTTCAATTTCCAAACTCAAGTAATTCAAATAGAAATTTTGATTCTTACTCTTCGGCATTATCAAGTTGACTAGACTTTTCAGGATAATCCGGATCATGAGCCATCAACTTAATGACATGACTAAAAGTTTGGGAAATGCTGCATTTCTGTGAAAAAAATAATCATGTGACCATATTGTCGATGCATCAACCATAACCATTTATATTTATGGTCCGTCTTATGGTTGGATACGTCCACAATAACTCCTTCAATTCTTTACAAGAATTCTACGAGTTTATTTCGTGATCTTTACACATACTAGTCTTTCAAAGTGAGCATTAGTGGTATAAATTTTGGATTAATAAATGCCACAATATCTCATCCGGGAATAAATCAAGCATCGTTCTTTGACCCGGGAATATCTCATCCGGTCAATGCCACAATATCAAGATGCTCTTATCAATCGACGACAGGCGAATGATAGTACAGACAATCATGTCTTAGCATCTAAATCATTTATCATTCGACGACAGGCGAAATGATAAGGAAACTTTAAAAAATGTGGTAGCAACCACTTGAAAAACATTTCAACTCCTCTAAAATACGCTTTTGCTCGTATTGAATGGAGGCTATGTGAAGAAATTTCAATTCTTTCATGAGCTATTACCAGATAACACTGGGTTCTCGTATATTTTATAACTCAACAAGATACGACATGACCTATAGGAGTATAATGCCTCATATTTGACAAATCAATTTGGTTTTACCAAAGATTTCGATTTGAAATGACAGATTCAGAATCGCTGTCAATAAGTACCCTTTTAGAAAAGTAATTAGTGAAATTATGTGGTACACCGTTACCCACTATTTTTAGAAAATCAACTACTCCACAAGTATTGCATAAAATTTTATAATTTAAAGTTTAGTCACATTTGTCAAAGGAATTTGCTCAAAACACTTTAAATTATTTCGAGAAATTTCGTAAATAGGCAAATCATAATCCAAACGTATGTCCAAATGAAAAAATCATAATACAAATGGAAAAACATTATCCAGATGAGCGATAAATCGGCTCAATGATTTATCAAAATCAATAAAGAAAGGTACTAAACTCATTTGAGCAACAAAACCGGGGGTCTCAAGAGTTTCCTTTCAGTTTGTTTTATCCAGATTAGCATCGGCTTTTCCACCTTTATTATAGTTTTGAACTATTTAAGGAGTAGCCGGGAATGACATCAGTCATTTATAGCAGAGATTGGCTCCTTGAGCATTGTCTCTTGCTTTGGGACGACATGCCCAATTGTTCCTTTCAAAACTGCATAGGTGCCACATATCTTCAGTTCAAACAATTGTCTAAACCTCACTTGGCTAAGAGATTCGTCAGGATCATGACAGTTCAAGACAAATAATACTTATCTCGGTTCTTGATTCGTAGAAAAAAAATATACACGAAGAGCATTAATATTAGGCAAACAATTCGCTATTGACCCAGTAGAATTAAAACTGCACATCGGGGCAATTTTCTTATCCAATAACAGATGGGCGATGAGCTAAAGAAATATAGTGAATATAATACATTCACAATACTGCTTATGGAATACGCTTTCCAAGCTAATATGTTGGTGAAAAATCGCTCCAATATGTCAATTTCAGACATTTGTTCACCATAGACGTCATCACGTCTCCAATGTGGTGGCGGAATAAAATCAAAGCCTTATCCTTCATCTTATGAGTAACAACAATCTCGTGTTTTAATCATCAAAGATGGCATCCAAAAAAAATTTAGATATCACATGCTTACACATCAGGGTGACTAACATGTGGTGACGGAATAACATCATTGACTAAACAGTCATTTCGCAATTATGCTTTGCGATTTCCTCATCATAGATGGCATCCAACTTGTGTTGTGAGTTCTGGATTAGTTATCATATAAAACGACTGGTTTATATGTTTATGGTTTGCACAAGCACAAACTTTATTTCGAAACAACATATTCGAATACTAGTTTTGCTTCTCATATGAATTGGTTCTCATTGATCGAACGACGGGCCGATACTTAAACATTAATTCGGCGAAACATACATCACTATATAAACACACTCGGGAAAATTATTATTTAGTCAACTCCTTTCGGTAGCTCTACTTGAATGCGACCAGGAAAGACGGTGAAGGGTGGAGGGCACGAATGCTACTTAAAACCCGATCTCATTAGGATATCGACTTCCTCCTATATTTTTCCTAGACATCGTATACAAATAGGTGAGCCTATTTAGGAAAGATTCATAATTTTTTCAACTTAAATGTGAATATATATGATTTCGCAAATTTAAATATCTTATAAATAACAGCAGTAATAATATTACATGGCAGTGATTATTAACATGCATGAGGTAAAATGTATACGTAATTGCTAAATCACATTAATTATGTCTAAATTTACATGTAAAGACCAATTACTAACATAGGAGTAAACACATGATCTGTTTTGCACAAAAGATAAGAACTAAAGGACCTAGAGGACCTAGAGTATAATATCAGAAAACTAAGAGCAGTTAGAACGTAAATACATAGCCAGTCCTATAGTTTAGACGAGTTTCTTATCAGTCACTATGTTTATGAACATAGCAGATCTGGTCCTACGATTTTGTACAATCAACTCCAAGTTTTAATCTCAATTCCACGGGTTCAATAGACATATAATTTCGTTAGTCAATTACAGAAACAAAAACTATCTTGTTTTAATCAATATATGGTACCCTAGATCAAATACATGGTGTCTGTGTAAGTTATAACCGTGTACATAATACTACTCCTATTTGGCTCTGAATTGTCAAATTAATAAATGACATGGCCTTATTCAATTACAACTAGGATTTCAAGAATAATATGCAACATTAATTACAAATCATACAAGTTGTTGATTTGATTTAACCGTACGAGTTGTATACCAATAGACATGCAATTTACTAGTAGTACTGATTATACACGTAACATAGCAGTGTTGACAAGTAAATTACTCATGTATACAAGTTGTTATTAACAGTAGTTTATGTCCATGCGTATTATTATTATATAGACATGTGAATATGCAATAGCATCAGTTTCATACAGTACAATTTATATTTTATAACATGTGGTTCGATTTTATCAGACTTTATATGTAATCTAGGGTTAATAGTTCTGTACCTTTCACATGATATGTTAGGATGGTCGATCGAACAATTTAAACTTCAAATTTTGGCCATATGTTTATAACCCAATCTGTGAGCATAAAACCCTAGTATCCTAGCTTGGACTCCAATATCCATGAGCAAAGTGCTGATAACGTGTTATGAGTCTTATTAGCTCAGTATATATATTATATAGGAGAAATAGAGAGAACATAGCGAGAGAGAGAGCATTATGTCTTTATTCATTCATATGTGTAGAGATACATACACCAAGAGATCCATGACCCTCCTTATATAATAGAGGATAGAGTTACATATACTAGAAAAGCTCAAGATATGTTCAATAGAATAAGATCCAAGATATTCAATAATATATTGTAGCTACATTTAGCAACTTGTATCATATGACAGTGCTCATAATTAATAGGAAAGTCCAATAAAGAAAAGGCTTATATATTGTGGTTGTGCTGTTTACTGGAAATCACATACTTAGGCAGCAAAGTAGAAAATATCAATGAAAAATCATGATTAGGTTTTAACTGGTTGATAAATTGAAGGATGTTATCGTTTACCTGGAGCAATCATCGCAGTTTCCCTATCACTTTCCTCAAAAAAATTAGAAAAAAACTACCATTTTTGAAATTTTACTTTAACATTGACACTAAACAACAGTTATATTCTTTGGCTGAAAGTTTTCATGTTTTAAAAAAATGAGGTAAGGAATCTAATAATGAAGCTAGAGTGTTTGCTCCAAGCCCTTTTTATCAAGTAGTAGCCCTCTCAATTTTGATCACTTATAAACATGAACTAATGAAGTATCATAATTCATAAGTAGTTGAGTACCAATCCAATAAAAAAAAAATTGTGCCGCACCTAATCAGTTGTAAAAAGGTGAAAATTTATCAGATGTATGCGTTACGCAAATTAATAAAGAATGCTGTCACATGTTTCCATTCAGCATTTTTCAGCATTTACCGAGATTGTAAATAGCCAAAAATGATTGTAAAATTGTGGAGTATTTGACGGAAATTTCACTACATTGTTCCACATTGTAGACAATTTCACACTTTTTAATCACTTAAAACATGGTGTTACATCATTAGTTCATTCTTTTGGCGATTTCAGTAAAAACATATTTTAGTTCCGACGGACATTGGTAATGCTAACGTAGTTTGTTACTCTTGCCATGCCATATTAGGATGCATAATTAAAAAAATTACATAATGTGGCAGAATGGTTTCGCTTATTGCATTTTTTTTTTGTTTAATCAAGGCCTTACGAATGAAGGCACCACCTTTGTCAAAAACATGTTGATCATTCTTTGACACTTATAGGTTAAGTAAATGACACTAACAACTCAAAATGCATTATCTAGTTGTTGAAACAAATAATTGCCCTTCAAATCTTATCTATGATCTCCTTCTATAAAGGTAAATGAAAACATCCCCACTGTTAATGTGAAAGGTTCAAATCCCTTTTAGGTGGCAAGTTTAAGCATTAACGAAGGAAAACAAAAAGGGGGGGATAGAATAAGTGGACTGGGATTTTAACTATGATAAGCATGTACATCTACCTTAATGATCAACTACCCTGCCCTACTAAAGGACCAAATCATGTTCAATCACCCCTAAAACAGAAATGTTTTTAGCAGCATTTCGTTATCAAGTTACTGAAAATGAAATTGAATTTTTGCGGTGGCGCAAAGCTATTTGCCAACTTTTAAAGGACTTAGATTTCAAAAGTGCTTAGTTACCCCCTCTAAAGCAACCACTCATCTTTTTGTACCCTGTGGTTCACCTTTTACATTTTCTTTTTGTACACAGCCATCGAGATATATGACGGTGCTCTATTGCAGCTTGTAAGCTTATTTTTTCTGTTTTTCTCTTGGTTAAGACGTGGATCATATTTCGTTCATTATCTTAAATTACGAGCTATTTCTCGGTTATTTTTTGGCCAAAAGGTGCTAGAAGATTTAGCTTGGTCAGCCCTACTCTTTTTTATTTCTGAAATCAAGCTTATTTGAGTGATAGCTGCAACCAAATAAGCTAACAAAAAAATTCTGTTGTTCTCTGATATTGATCGGTAGGCATTGAGATGAAACTAGCATAAAATTGCATTATATAACTCATCGGCGTAATCTTTTCTATTTTGTAAATAATATTCTGAAGCATCCTTCTTTTCCCTTTTCAATATCACGGCATCAATATTTGCTTCACAAACGTACATTCCGTAATAGTTACATTAGTCTGAAGGTGTGTGATCTAAGTTCAAAACATCCTTTTCGACAATGAACCAATTGTGGGAAACAAATGGTTAACATCAGTTGATGGCACAATATTAGATTTTAGAAGCAAATGATCTTCACTTTTTCATCTTTGTTGCTGGAGACAGACCATAAATCCATAATATGGTAGCAAATGTATAAATCAGTTTATAAGCATCAAAAGATGTAGTCCCTCGGCCAAGTAATCTTGTGATTTGCTTTAAAAATTACCGAGCGACGTGATTTTGGAGCAGGGGTCCTATTTTGGCCAGAAAAAAATTATGAAGTCTCACGGGCAAAACCCGTTATATGTCCAAACTTCAGCGATTTACTCGCCAGAGAAAATTTTGAAAAAAGAAGAAGTAATATATGTACTATGTAGCGTATGCCAATGCGATTATGCTAAAAACTTAGAATTATATTATATAAGTAATGGACTAAAATATCAAATTCACTGCGTTATAAAAGACAGAGATTCGAAACTGAAAAAAGTGATAACATGAGTAGCAAGATAGAAATATGCTAAGAAAAGTAACAAAGTGGAGTATATTTTTTTCATTTTAAAGTATTTTTGGGTAAAAGCGGACACTGTAACCTTTCAGTCAATGACTAGGATTATCATTAAGTCATAACCTTTCAATTTTCTGACTAATTAAAATTTCTTGAGTTCTACACTTTTACTTGGAGGCCATTGGTGTGTTTTATCTTTGGCTTCATACCACTGAAACAAAGAGACTTACTTTATGTAAATTTAAAGCTAATCTAATAACTGGAAAGATAACCTCCAATAAAAATAGAACTAAAAATGTTATAAGTAAATTTCAATTAATAAAATTTCATTATAAATAATAAACACATGACGTTGGAGTACAGTAGTACTATATAAAATGACATGATCAAATGTACGTAATGCGAAATATATTATATGTTGGGTACGTTGTAAATAAACACAATAATTCCTACGGAAAAGAAATTGACAAATAAACAGAAAAATGGTTTCCTCAAATATATAATTATCAAATAAAAGATTTAACATAAAATAATGTAAATGATACCGAAATGGACTAAAGTCCGAGACGAGGTAACTGCAAACAGTTTTCCTTAAACGATATTTGCCCCGCCACCTCTGCTTCTGGCTAAATGGGGCACTTCGTTACCAAGGTACAACGTCTATCGCATGTGACTCGGCGGAAACGGAACCGAGCCACGGTCGGGCCGTTGGTGGTACCGTACTCTCTCTCTATATCTATGCATGTGTATTTTTGTGTGTGAATGTGTGTATGATGACATGTCTTTGTTTCTTTTCCATGGAAAAGTATAGAAAATGTCACAAGACCATTTTTCTTTTAATATAGTCTTTGTAACTCCTTTTACAAAAATAAAAAGACCACATAAATGGGGGAATAAATGTTTTTTGTAACCACAAATTTAAGAGAGTATTCACTCAAATAAAAACCTTTTTTTTTTTTTTCCAACAATATATTCAGAATAAAAAAATAAAACCATTCTTACTAAATTCAGTGAGTAATATCAAAAGTGGTCATGCTGGATTTTTTTATGGCCAGACAACAAATATTTCAATTCATTTAGATCGTAGTTGAAGGGGAAATCCCAAAGAAAATAGTATCATAAGACAGCTAAATCAATAATTTTATATAAAAAAAAAGCTCAAATCATCGACACGTTTCAATGGTTGAATGGGCAAGCTTTGTAACGACAAAACTGTCAACTATTTTACTCTTCAAATTTATTTTTTTCCCTTTTCTGAACTTTGAATATAAAATCTCATTTTCAAAGAATCATTCTGGATTATTAAATCAAGAACTGTATGGGTATGGGATACCAATAATGGAAATATCATTGAACTATTGAAAGCCGCAACATACAAATATTTCTTTAAACTCCAAACTTTGATTTTATCTAACCACCGTTCCTTTACGTGTTTATTATAATTTATTTTGTCGGCATCTTTCCATACCTTAACTCCACCTCCTTTGCAATTTTTTATATTTTCACAGTTTTCATGAGACATTAAAGCCTTCAGATTCATTGGGTCTAGTCTTTTTTAGTAACAATATTAAAAAAATAAGTTTTAGTTGTGTTCTTTATGACACATGACTATGATACATTTTAAAAATGGCGTTTTAAAGCGTTTTGCAAGAATAAAATTCCTATGTCTTTTCGTTTTTTTTTTATAAAGCGCTATTAGTGATTTTTTGTGTTTTTATCATATTTTTTTGCGCTTTGTGTCCTAAAAGCACGCTTTTCAAAACATGTAGTTTTTTTTAATCTAAAAAACTATGAAAGCGATCTTAATTTAGGTTTAGCAATTTTATGCAAAACATAATTCCAAACAAATTCTAGCACATGTGCTACTGATCTTAATCGCTTATTTTGAAGAACCACAACATTTAAATTTTTTAAGTATTGAAGACTTAAATTCATTTGTTTTTTTGCTGTTCATGAAATATTTCAATTTTTCTTTATATAGAAAAAAAAAAAATCGTAAAATGATGTTTTCAAGATATATATTAAACATGTATATTTTTTAAATATTTCAAACATGTATATTTTTTCACTATAAAAAATTCACGTTTTACGCTTCAAATGTATGCTATTAGTACTTTTAACGTATTTCTTGTAAAAATATTTTGACCAATTTAACATTTTGATAAAGCCATAACTTTGGTCGGTCGCGTTAGGCTTTTCAACAATAATATATCAGATTATTACACTTGCTCGGATTATTGCACTTGCTCGGATTATTACACTTGCTCGGATTATTGCACTTGCTCGGATTATTACACTTGCTCGGATTATTATACTTGCTCGGATTATTACTTATTTATTACAATTGCGCTCGATTTGATTATTTAATCTCTTATCTTGGTTGTTCTCCTTTTTCTTCGATATTCGGCTCTTTCGCTGTTCGGTTTGTTTCTTGATAGGCTAAGATTTGTCTAGTTTCTCTCTTTTCTCAACTTCTCTCTATAATTTTTGAATAGATTTTCTCGTTGTGGTCTTGGGGGGATACTTGGCTATTTATAGGCAAGTATGCCTCCTAGGATGTTGACAAATGTCTCCATCTTGTGAGTTTTTTCAGACATGGGTCCCTATTTAAGTGGGCTTGGGCTTTTAGGAAGATCCCATCTTATTCTCAAAGAAAGGCTTGAGATAGCCCATTTAAGCATTAGATACCCCTCTATGATGGGTGGGTCGATTCATACCCGAATAGATACATTCGGGTCTAATTTTTATGTTCTATCAAGTGCTCCCTGACTTCCTCGGCATGGTTTCCATGTCGAGGGAGTCATGATCGGTCTGTCGAAGAGATTACTTCGGTTTAGCTGCTCCCTTATGTTTCATTCGACGAATACCCCTTTTTATAACTGTTCCTTGGGAAGTTCATGATGGTTGCTCTTTCCTTGAGATGATCATTGATGTGTCCCTCATATTTCCCTATAAAAAGGGGGCTGCACTTTGTGTAATTCATTCCTTATTAACGAACAAATGGCTTCTCCTCATGAAACTAATGGTGACAACCTTCCTGAATATGTTGCTCATCTTGAAGAGGAAGTTAAGAAAGTGCGTTATCTTGAGAAGAGGGTTGCCCGGTTGTCAGTGGAAGCTCGTCGGGCCGTCGAATTAGATGAGCGATTGGACGCCATGGAGAAGGAGCACCAGAGGTCTTTTGATCGACAGTATTCGAGCGCGTGCTCGGATCAAAGAGCTTGAGGCCTCTAGAGATAGGCAGATTGCTTCCAAGAGGTCTTTCAAACTAGCCCTTGAGGAAGTGTATGCTCGGTCGAAGAGGAAGCCCGGTGAAGAAGCTGGTCCTTCTACAAAATAATCCTACTTTTCTTTGTGATGTAATGTCTTTTTGTCGAAAAGTATCTTGTAATGAAGTTCCCCTGGATTAATGAAAACTCTTCTTTTTCTCGTTCTTGTATGATTTATTTTCCCAATGCATTTAATTTTGACGGCGCATGCTTGTGGCTTCATTAATGATTTTTCTTGGGTCTTGTGCTTGACCTTATCCACCGAATCTTTTGAGTCTTTGTATCTAGGAACTAATGGGATTCCTTGAGCCCTGTGCACAAATCTTATCTTTTAAATCTTGACACTGTTCAACTTCCTCCTTTAAATGCTGGCGTAATTGACACGTGTAGAAGCTTTTCTGGAGATTTACCCTCTTTAAATACTGGCTTGAACCCAAGCGTTTCTTCTAAACAGACGCACCTTTTCAATTACCCATGTTTTCCAGCGTCTTTTGATGAACGGTTGCAATTCCCCACATTAAAACATCTTTAATTGTTCTATAAATACCCTCTTAAAATATGGGTTTTTTCATAGTCTCTCCCATATATCTTGTTGCCATATATAAAATTTTGCCTTATAATCCTTTTAGAATGGCCAGTTCTTCCACCAAATCTGCATTGGTCTTGCAAGTGGAGGCTTTTGAAGCTTCCTATGGCCATACATTAAAGCTGTTGAAGGATGCCGAGGAAGAGTTAAAGGTGATGCGTTATCACCATACCGAGATGGTTCGGGAAATAACGTGGCTAAGATCCGAACTGGATTACTGTCGACGTGCTCGTCAGGCCCTAATCGAAGAGAATGAAGTGCTAAGGGGGAACCCGACGTTTAGAGATAGGGATATCTCTGCCGGGCCCTCTCATCGATACCGATCGACTTCCCCCTAGCCTCTCCTTTTTTTTTTTTTTTTTAATTTTCTTCATTTCTTTATCTTCTTCTTATCTGTTTTTCTTTTTCTTCTGCGCCTCCTCTTTCTTTTTCTTCATCTTCTCTCCCATCACTCTTTTTCTTTTTCTTCTTTTTTGTTTTGTTTCTTTGACTTCCTTTTTATTTGTCAGTTTTCTTCATTTCTTCCTCTTCCTCTTTTGTTTAATGCTTTGTTCTTTTCTTTTTCTTTTTTTCTTTTTCTCTTCTTCTGCACCACTACGAGGTAATAATCAACCCTGTGATCCTAAGGGTTTTGCGTTACTTCTAAGGTTTTTGTCATTTTTCATTTTTCTCTTCTTGCTTTTCACTTCTTTTTTATGTTCCTCTTCATTCTCTTCTTCCTCTTCCCCATCGCCTTCTTCCTTCATGCATTCTGTTCGACGGGTTTGCCGACATAGTTGATCTTCTGTAATAGATTTTTCTTTTGATGTTATCTTCGGATGTAATAGACCTCAAATGTAATAGATTTTCTTCCGATGTAGTCCCCTGATGTAATAGTTTTACCCTTTGATATCCTTTGATGTAATGAAGAGTGATGTATCTCACCTTTATTAATGAAAATTTCCTTTGCCCCTTTATATTGCATTTCTTTTTATGTTGCACTTGTGGTTTGTCGTTTTTTCTGGAATGTGGACCTTTGCATGTCTTCTCTTTTTATTTCTTGTTGTACTGTAACATCAGATGGCTGTAGACCTTTGAATGCCTTTTCTTTTTATAGATGCCTGCTCCCAGGCATATGTCAGAAAATATGCCTGTTTCCAAGCATTTGTCAGAAAATATCATGTTTCCAAGCATTTGTCAGAAAATATCATACTATCTTTTCTCTATAAATACTCCTCTTCTTTTCTTTAGTAGTTACCCCCTTGCATCAACTCTTATTATTTGCTTTTCCCTCATCCCCTATTTCCTCCTGCACATAGCCATTTCCCAGAATGTCTGAACCTGTGGTGAGATATCATGCTCAGATGAAGGGTCTGGATACTGAGGTATCTCGTGTCCGACGTCGAATGGGAAGGCTTGAGAAGGAGTACGGCATTTTGGCCTTGAGTTTGTTCGGCTCTTATCCCGAAGAGACAGTGAAATGGACCGAGATTTTGGCCCGTCAGCTCGATCACTTGTTGTCTCAGAGAAATCATCTGGCCAACTCCTGATATGATGCCGAGGAGATTTGGGACCAAGATGAGTTCGATAACTCCCCTCAAGGCCTAGCTAACATGATGGTTAGGAATGCTCGGCTCGAGGAGCGCGTCATGGTTCTCACTAGAGAGAAATCCGAACTCTCCTCGGAGAATGACCATTTGGTTGCCATGAATGATTCTTACCAAGCTCGGTTGAACTGCTCTGCTCGTTTTGCTTTCTCTCGGTCTGGCAGTTCAGTTTTTCCACCCATTGATCCCTAGTTAGATTGGGCTGGTTTTCTGATGTATTTCCCGTTTTGGAACTTGTATCTTCTTTTGTATTTGAATCAGATATATCTTTTCGTATCTCGTGCTTTTATCTTGTGAACCGTTGTAACGCCTCGTGCTTTGTGCCCTTTGACTTTTTATAAATGCTCCCTATTGTCTGTACCTCATTACCAATTTTCCCTTTCTCTCTCTTGTTTTATAATTTTTGTTTCTTCTAGCCTGCTTTTGCTTGAGATAGATGGCTCCCATCACTAGATCTGCCTCCAAAAAGAAAGCCCTTCTGGAAGAGGAGCCTACATTTTTGCTACCTCGACCGCCTGGTTTCGGGAAAGAGGATTTGACTCCTCTTCAGCTAAAAGAAATTGAGATTTCATGGCTGAGGCATGATCTTAAGTGTGCTCAGACCGAAATGAGGCGATTCAAACAGTATTGGCAGGAGGAGAGTGCTGCTCGTTTTGAAGCCGAGCAAAAATGCAAGTTTCAGTCTTACTCCTTGCAACAGGCTGAGGTGGCGATTGCTCGTTTGATTAGGGAGAAAGAGCGTCTGGAGGAGCTCTTGTCTAAGAAGGACGTCGATATGCGGGGTAGTTCGAAGAAGTAGGATGGGTGTATTTTCTTATAGAAATTTTCTTTCTTTTTGGTTGTATTGTTTGTGTTTCCCCCTTTGTGGATGAATAAAACTTCTGCTTTGCCTCTATTTTCTTTGATATATAAATTGTTGTTTTGTTTTGTTTTGCTTTTATGTCAATACCATTCGATGTTTCAGTATACACCGAGCAATGTTCCCGGTTATCCCCCCGGAGAGCGTTGTTTGACTTGATGCTGAATGCCGTCAAGCTAGAAACGGTCTCCGTCCACCTTGTTCTGTGTGACCTTTGGGTAAGAAATGGTTGGGCGGCGAGGAGCGTAATCGGGGGACATCCTCGGTGCGATAATATTGGTAGCATATGCTGGAAGCTTTTCGTGGTAGGTTCCACTGGCCGTTTATTTAGGTGTAATGATGTGAACTGCCTTGGGTAGTGGGATATGCTCTGACGTGGCAAAATCTGGAGCGTTTATATGTTAAAAATAGCAGTGGTTGTTGACTTTTCTATGGTTGGAAAAAAGGTGAACCTCTGTCACACGAAAGGACGGTTATTATTTTATTCTTTTTGTGACTCCACTCCTTTTTACTGTGCCAAGTAATCCCTTTTGTTTTTATCACATAATTTGCTGAAGAAAATATCTGTCTCTCTTTAAGGTATATTCTTCCCGCCAAAAAGGAAAATCGTGCTGCCGCTCGATCTAGGTTTTCGTTGGATTGTGGATAGACGTACTACTGTTCTCGCTTGCTTGCTCATAATGATAACTGTAAGTGCTGTCTTTTTTTTTTTTTTTGTGAGGGTTTGTGTTTGATTTGTTGTTGTGGTCATAGATGTGGAGTTGGTAAACGGTCTTAGTTGTCTATATATGTCTGATGATGTTTAGTTATGTATTGGATTTATGTTGATGGGGATGGTAGTAAAACGTAGGGTTTCTGGTTAATTGGTGTGGGGGGGGGGGGGTGCTGGCTCTTGTTATGTTGATGTGGTTTTGGTTTCGTATATTTAGGTAGTATATTGATAGAGTTTTGATGATGTTTGGATAGGAAATTCTGACCCACTGCCTGGCCCAAGTTGGCCCATTTGTGGAAGAGGAGTTTAAGGAGCTTGCCGGAATACCCGCTGACATACACATTCGGCTGCCTGTCTCTGACGAGGAGGTGATGGGATTTGTTCCTGCCGGCGAGGTAGCTGTACGTTCCTCGACGTTCGTTACTGGGGGTCTAAAGCTTCCTTTTAGTGACTGGGTAGCTTCGTTCTTTGAGGCCGTCCAGATTGCTCCGGCCCAGCTGGCCCTGAATGGTTACCGTACTTTGAACGGTATTAAAAGGCTGTCAGAGTTATCGGGGATAGACGTCGAATTGAAAGACGTATTCGGGGTTTATAATTTGAGTTTTGAGCGTCGCAGCTCGTATTTGAAAACAATGCGCGCCTTCTGTCGGCTTGTCACCGGTTTGCCGGATACCAACAAGGAGCATAACCTTGGTATCGTGATTGCTTCTGGTGAATGGGGTTGTGCGGGACACCAGATTCCTGGACCTGCTACCCAGGCGCCCACTATTCCAGACCTCGGCGCTCCCAATGTTGAGGCTCTCTTAGCTCTTTGGAAATGGTGGGGGCCTGGGCCGGTGAAGGATCCAGCGAGCCGTACTGCTCCCATGCTGCTCGGGTACCCTGCGGGGACAGTGACAAAGGGGAACCCTGCACCCGAGATACCCAAAGAGCCCGAGGAGGAATTCTTAAAAGTTGTCCGGGCTCGAAGTGTTGCTCGGGTAGGGAAAAAGCCTATTCGTTCTAAGCGTCGTGGATCTGACCCCGTCGTCGGAACAATGAAGAGGGCTAGGGGGACTGATACATCGGTCACCGAGGATGTTGCTGGCGAGGGGGTGTTTGCTGCTTCCCAAGGGGATACCACCGAGGATGCCTCCGCGCCTGGAGATGTATGTGTTTATGTATTTTGATTCGCTTGTCTTTTGATTGTCGTCGTTGTGTTGTCTGGTTCTTTGCTTTATTAGTTATCTTGTTTCAGCTACTGACTTATTCATTGGTTACCCTCGCTCTTGCTCGGTCGATGGGTATTATTGTGTTTCAGGGGTCGATCGAGAACCTGTTCGGACATATCAACCTGATGGTGAATATGGGGAAGGGGACGATGACCCTGCCTGTTGTCTCGCCTGTCCGTTCTGAGGGCGTGATGGACCCGCCTATTATCTCGCCCATCCGTACTGAGGATGTAATCGAGCACAAGGCCCATGAGACTAATTCTCCGGAGAAGGAGGTGACTGAGGAAGTGGAGGTGCAAGCCGGCGTGGATACGACCGAGGTGGTGGGGACAGAAAGTGATAATGTGGTTCCCGAGGGATCGGGAAAGGTGTTGGTGAATGGGGTTGCAATGACCCGTTACATTGACCGGTGTGGGGGTGAGCTGTTGGAGCAACCCCGAGCCTTGAAGATGGGGTATGCTGCTCTTAAACCCCTCGTTTTCAAAGATGCAGAAAAATTAGCTGCTCGGCCTATAATGTCGGTTATAGAGCAGGCCAACGTTGATGCGCTGCGGGTACGTTGGGCGCGTATTTTGTTATATATGCCATGATGCTCGTATTTTGTTATATAGGTTTGATGCTCTTATGTTGGCTGGAATCTGATGTTTTGAAGTACAGGTTGTCTTGGGTACCGTGGTGTTAATGGATCAGATGGCAGCGCTAGGGGCTGAGAAAGAGAAGATGGTGGCCGAGAATGAGGCTCTGGTCGAGGAGAACGCTCGGAAGATAAAGGACCTGCTTGCGACTTTTGAGGCCGAGAAAGAGAAACTGGTCGCCAAGAATAAAACCATGGGTGATAATTATGACAAGCTGTCGGGGGATTTCCTGCACATGACCGAGAAGGTCGGTAAATTGGAGGCTGAAAAAGAGTGCATGGTCGATAAGTACGACCAACTAGAGACGGAGAACTTGCTCTTGGCGGAGGACGTGGAAGCCGAAAAGGCCGAGGTTGCTGCTCTGAAAGAGTCACAAGCGGATGAAAGGGCAAAGTTAGCAATGATGGCTAACTTCTCCTTCTTTTGCGCTCATGTTCGGGCTCTTAACTTTGCGAAGGTCCCGTTGTCGGATCGAGCATGGTCGGAGTTGGTTTATCCCTGTCCGCAAGGTGCACCTCCTAAGCCTCAGGATTGGGCTAACCTCCGAGACGAGGAGCTCCCACGGCTGCCGGGACAGACTACTTCGACGGCGCTACGTCCCCATTCCGTGTCGGCTCCAACGACTCCTCGGTCTGCTGCTGCCGTGACTCCTCCACCCGCATCCCCTCAGGTGGAGCCTTGACTTTATTTGTAGTATTTTCTCTGTTTCTTAGTGTAGTATTTTGGTACCCGAATTGTGGGTCTCTTTTGTAACTAGAAAGATTCTTTTGGGAAGTGTCAATATAGATGCTACGTGTTCTTTCTGTTTGGGTTTCCTTATTAATTTCCATGTTTGTGGGTTGTCGTCTTTTGAAGGATGTAAGAACAAAATCTTGTCAGGTACCTGTCAACCCCCTTGCCATGGTGGTCTGGAATGCGCCTAGTCATAGCGTAGGCGATGTTAGAAATGGTCTTAAAAAAGCTAACACGTCCCTAACTTCCGAACTGAATTCTGCTCGTCGGGAAATCGAGGGTCTGAATATTCATATTTCAAACTTGTCGATTCGGTTACGTGACTTGGGAGAAAAATTCAGCAAAAATACCGCATATTATACGGCGAACAAGGGTAAAGCGAAGGAGCTTCTTGGTGCACTTTGGCACTCTCGTGATGAAGCCCGAGGCCGTGTGACGAGCTTGAACTTGGTTCTAGGGGCCGTTTTGAAGATGCGGATTTGCTGCTATCCTTCGCCAAGGCGTATTGGGCCCGAGATCGTGCTCTAGAGGTGCTCGAGCATGTAAAAGGATTACGCGGCGTTACCCGGGCAGAACGTATGTCGGATGCCATGTCAGGGGTAACTGAAACCACGACTGCCTTTAACCGTGTTGACGCGGTCGTGCAGGAACATTTGGGGACGCAAATTGCTTCGCTGCGAGATATTCATTTCGCCGATGCAGTTGAGACCTCGGCGTCCATTGATGGGTTATCAGATTAATGATTGAGTAGCTGGTTTTGTTATTTCATTTGTAGTTTGTATATAATAATGTTTGTTTTTCGTCGTCCCTGTTTTTTCTTTTCTTTGTTTGATAAGATATCCCTGTCTTTTCTTTATTTGCGGCTGAATATTCATCTCTTCTCGTTCTGCCCCATTTTTTTTTATAGGCACATGCTACTACGTCGCACCAGGCTGATTTTCCATACCTAGTTAGCCCGGGGATAGGACCTACTGGGGCTGTCCGGGACGAGGTTTCATCTGGTGCGGCTAGTGGAGAGCATGCCAACTGGCCTTATATCGTTTTAATGGGCAAAAACGTCGAACTGCTCGATAAGTGTGCCCGACTTAGGGCTAAGTTGAAAACCCAGGCGTCCTCTTTTAGGGACTACGTTCGTCAGGCTGAGCATATTTTTGTGGTTCAAGAACGTCGTTTAGATCGATATTGGCGCGTGAAGGAGAAATACTTCGGTAAACTAAAATCGTTAGTTACTAAAGCCAACATGTTGGTGAATTACTTTCGTCTGTCCCGATCTAGATACGATGCTTCTGCCGCTATGGTCGAAGCGCGTAAGCTTCCTTTCGACGATGCTCATCGTAAAACGGCCTCGGACGCTCTCGAGATCGCTAAAGAAACCGAGTTCTCAGCGCGGCTTAAGACGCTGACGTGTGTGGGTGCTTATACGACCAACTTTGATGCCCTCATTTCTGAGGAGCGTTTTGATGGCGAGGAGACAGACGGGAACACGACGACGGACGACGAAGAGGTTGAGTTAGGTCAATTACCGTCGTGCTCCTCCTGTAGTAGCTCTTCTTAAATCAGTTTATTGTTGGTGATACCTTGTTGCCTCCGTAATGCGGGCGAGGACTATTTGTGTTATTTCTTTATTCCTGTATCGTATCTTCCCATTGTCGTATTGCTATTTGATTGATTGGATCGATTTTTCCTTGCTGATTTCCTTGCTATTTCGTTTTGTTGCCCCCATAGTGTAGGCTGTTATCATCTGTTTTGTTTCGGTATTCGTGTGTTGGATATGCTTCTTGTTGATATTTCATTGTTTAGATTGATTTTCCTTCGTTGTTTTCGCCATTTTGTATTCTATCACCGCCGTAATGTGGTCCTGAATTATTCCTCTAATTTCGGAACTGCCTTCAATCTTTGAAAATTGGACCAGCTGGTACCTGCATATGTGCCTCCAGTTCTTACTGGAGGACTTTAATATTCCTAGGCGTTCATTTGAAAACACGCCATGTTGGGAATTTCATAGTATTCCTAGGCGTTCCTTTGAAAACACGCCATGTTGGGAATTTCATAGTATTCCTAGGCGTTCCTTTAAAAACACGCCATGTTGGGAATTTCATAGTATTCCTAGGCGTTCCTTTGAAAACACGCCATGTTGGGAATTTCATAGTATTCCTAGGCGTTCCTTTGAAAACACGCCATGTTGGGAATTTCATAGTATTCCTAGGCGTTCCTTTGAAAACACGCCATGTTGGGAATTTTATAGTATTCCTAGGCACGTCTGCCGTTTGGGAATTTCATAGTATTCCTAGGCACTTTGGCCGTTTGGGAATTTCATAGTATCCCTAGGCACTTTGGCCGTTTGGGAATTTCAGCTGCATTTGTTAGACATCATGATAAGATATTTAATATATTCAAAAGACAAAAGACAATGTCATTAAGCAGGAGTGGTAAGGTAGCACCTGTACTAGCTTCGAAATCGAACACCAACGTTCTACCAGACGAGCAATAAATAATGAACACCAACGAAGAAGCTCGCCCAGAAGAAGTAGGCATATCGACAAACCAAGAGATCCCAATCCACAAAGACGTGTTAGCGCATCTCCTCAACATCAGAGACCGCTACGAAGCGCTTCATGTCGAATCTCGACTCATCGTCTCAAATGTCCAAACAGAACAACAAACCGACCAGCCCCCTCAGGTCGACGGTCTCGTCAACGAAAACCCTATGGACACGGAGCTGGAACGAGCACCATCCGCGACTGGGCATGTGGGGACACTCTTGCCAGACAACCGCCACCCCAATAAGGCAGGGCCAAGCTCAAAGGCCCCTCAGCCAGCAGCCTCGGTCAACTCCAGTCCCCAACGAGTTCATTTTCAAACGAACAAAACCAACCAGTACGGCCTGACCGACAACCCCATACTAGAACAGGTAGTCCCATATCCACCCCTCCCACCGCAGATAATTACGCCGTACACTGTGGAACTACCAACCCCAGTTCGACAAGACAGGACTACGGCAGCACTGGCACGGGCCGTAGAAAAACGAAATGCTCTGCTAAAAGCCCAGCTAGGGGCATGCATGTCGGCCATGGTGGCGGCCGGCATCACGATACCACCGATCCCACCGACCAACACGCAAACCGACTCTCGACGTGAAGCGGAAGATTCCGCTTACCGAGCAGTGATGGCCGCAATGGAGCACTTGTACTTGTACTTGTATGTCTATATGTAGTACTTCTTTAGGTTAGCCACGTTCCAAGAATTTTTCTCCCCTCTGCTGTTTTCGAACAGAACGCTTTTGAGTTTGTAGGTAACCGGGCTTGTTCTCTTGACGATCTCGTAGGGTCCTTCCCAGGTGGGGCTTAATTTGCCATGTATTTCATTGCGGGTATAGACCGTCACTCGTCGCAGCACCAGTTCTCCGACCATAAACTCCTTGGTCCCTTTCACCCTCTTGTCATACGTTTGCTTAACGCCTTGTTGATATTTCGCTAGTGTAAGAGCTGCTATCTCTCGTTTCTCGTCTAGCATGTCGAGTTCCTCTCTCATTCTTTGTTAATTGTTTCCTTGCTCGACTAAAGTTGTTCGTAATGTGGGTAGCCCGATTTCCGTTGGTATGACGGCCTCGACGCCGTACGCCAAGCTGAACGGGGTTTCTTTGGTGCCCGTCTTCGGTGTAGTTCGGCACGACCATAAGACGTTGAGTAGCCGCTCGGGCCATCTCCCCTTTGCTTGTTCGAGGGTAATCTTGATGCCGTCTAGTACGGTTCGGTTTGATACCTCCACTTGGCCGTTACCCTGTGGGTATGTTGGCGTCTAATAGAACTTTCGGATACCGAGTTCTTCGTACCAAAGCTGCAGATTGGCTTCTTTGAACTGGGTGCCGTTGTCTGCGACGATGGCGTAAGGTATACCGAACCTAGTGATGATGTGCTGCCAGATGAACTGTTTGACATTACTGGCTTTAATTTCGCAGAAAGGTTTAGCCTCAACCCATTTGGTGAAGTAGTCCGTTGCCATGATCAGATATTCGACACTGCCGGGCGCTTTGGGAAGCTTCCCGACTATATCAATTGCCCATTAAGCGAATGGCCATGGTGCCGATACCGGGGTCATCATAGATGACGGGAGCCGCGGTATCTTGGCGAATCGTTGGCACTTGTCGCAACACTGGACGTACACATCGGCGTCTCGCTTGATATAAGGCCACCAATATCCTTGGGTGATTGCCTTGTTGGCAAGGGACCGCCCTTTGATGTGTGCTCCGCAGGATCCTTCGTGGATTTCCTCCAAGACTGGTAGCTGCATTTCGGGTCGGAAACATAGAAGATGGGGTCCTCGGTAACTGGATTTGTATAGTTTTTCGTCGTCGGACAACCAGAAACGAGGAGCCTTTCTCGTAATTTTCAGTGCTTTTATCTTATCGGCCGGGAGGGTTCCGTTTCGCAGATAGTGAATCATGTCGTCCATCCAACCTAGTTCGTATTGTACTGACGCTATTCGGTCTATTCTTTTGGTTATGCTTGGGGTCGGCAGTAGTTCCACTGTGATCGACCGAGTGTCAGTTAATGTTAATGTCGAGGCTAGGGTGGCCAGGGCATCGGCATGTGCGTTTTCGGTGCGATTGATTCTTATTAACTCGCAGTGTTCAAAAGTGGCCATTAAGCTCTGAACCTTCTCTTGGTAGAGGATCATTCTGTCATCTTTGGCTTGGTATTCGCCGAGGGCTTGATTCACGATCAGCATTGAGTCGGAACTTGCAGTTAAGTGGGAGCATCCGAGGGACCGGGCAATGAGCATTCCGTTTATCATGGCTTCGTACTCTGCCTCATTATTGGTAGCTCGGAAACCCAGTTTAATGCTTTTCTCTATGATCGCTCCCTCTCTAGACTTGAGGACGATCCCTGCTCCTGATCCGTCCTTGGTGGCTGATCCATCGACATGTATCTGCCAGTGTGATTGTGGGGACATAGCCGTAGGCTCGTCATACCCTTCGGTGAATTCCGCGACGAAATCGGCCAAGACTTGTCCCTTTATGGCATGCCGGAGTGCGAACTCGATATGAAATTGGGATAACTCGACTCCCCATGCGGCCACTCTGCCACTGATGTCGGTCCGTCGAAGTGATACTTTGATATGGAATTTTGTGTATACTTGGACCTGATGAGCTATGAAATAATGCGGCAACTTCCTGGTCGCGACGACCAGTGCCAAGCACAGCTTTTCCAAGGGTAGGTAACGTGTTTCGGCTTCGACCAAAGTTTTGCTGACGAAGTAGATAGGGAATTGTTCGCGACCTTCTTCTCTTAGGATAACCGCGCTCATAGCTGTAGTGGAAACTGCTAGGTAGCATGCCAAAATATCTTCTTTGTTCGGCCTGACTAGCAGTGGCAGCGTCCTTAAATACTCTTTGAGGTTATTGAAGGAAGCTTCACATTCCGGGTCCCACACGAATTTTCTATCCTTCTTGAGTGATTCAAAAAATGGCCGTCCCTTGTCTGCGGATCGGCTGATGAACCTGCTCAATGCGGCCATCATTCCCGTGAGTTCTTGTACCTGCTTCTTATTCTTGGGCGCTGCTAGGTTCCGAAGAGCTGTGATCTGATCGGGATTAGCTTCTATTCCTCATCGGCTGACCATGTGGCCCAGAAATTTCCCTTTGCTGACGCCGAACGCACACTTGCTCGCATTGAGTTTCAGTTTGTGCTCGCCCAGCGTTTGGAAAACGTCTCTAATATCTTGAAGGTGGGAAGTAGCCTTTTCGCTTTTGACGACCATGTCATCTATATATACCTCCATTGTCTTCCCTATATGATCTCGACATACCCTTGTTATCATCCTTTGGTATGTTGCTCCCGCGTTGCGTAGGCCGAACGGCATTACTGTATAGCAATAATTTCCCAAAGGTGATATAAACGACGTCTTTTCTTGATCTTCGTGGGCGAGGGGGATTTGGTGGTACCCTGAATACGCATCTAGGAAGGTCATCCGTTCCGCTCCCGCAGTTGCGTCCACCAGTTGATCAATTCTTGGGAGGGGAAAGTGGTCCCTCGGGCAGGATTTGTTGAGATTGGTGAAGCCTATATAGACTCTCTCCTTTCCGTTCTTCTTGGGGACGATGACTGGATTGGATAACCATTTTGGATAGAAGACCTCCCTTATGGCTCCATCCTCTAATAGCTTGTGGACTTCAGCAATTATAGCTGCTCTGTGCTGTACAGACACTTTTCTGCTCCTCTGAGCTATTGGCTTGCACTCGGCGTCAACATTCAGGTGGTGACATGCCGTTTTAGGGTCGAGGCCGGGCATGTCTTTGGGACTCCAGGCGAATTTATCAATGTTGTCGAAGAGGAATGCTTCTAACTCTTCGGATTCCTATTTTGGAAGGTTATCACCGAGGAGGAAGTAGTGCTCCTCGTCCGTACCCGGGATAGACACCTTCCTAAGAGTTTCTCCTACTTGTTCTTCAACAACCCTCTCGGTTTTGCCTATGTGGTTGATCAGCTTCTTTGTGCTGGTGGGTTGTTCGACGACGCTCAACTGTTTTTGAAGTTCCGCGGTAATGTCCTCACAACGTCGTGAATCTTCTTGACATCCTCTGGCTGTCTCGATCTCTCCCCTATCATTTGGGTATTTGAATTTTTGGTGATAGGTCGAGGGTATGACCTTCATGGCGTGCAGCCAAGGTCGACCCAAGATCGCGTTGTGGCCGGAGTTGTCGTTTACCACCAAGAACTCCACGGGAACTGATACAGATCCCGTAGTGACATTTATGACGATCTTTCCCAACGGTTTAGTCGTCTCGGAGATGAACCCGATCAGTGTGACATCGGTAGGCTGTAGATCTTGCAGCTTGAGTTCCATCTTGTCGAAGAGTTCTCTGTACATGATATCACAAGAGGCTCCTTGGTCAACAAGCACCCTGCTGACCGTGTCAAGGCCGATTTGAACACGGAGGTTGATAGCGTCCCCGTGGGGGTAAATGACCCCTTCTTCATCCAGGTCCGAGAAGGAAATGGGCGGATATCATCGCCGTGTACATTGTCGTTTAGAGGTCGACGCCTGTGACGCCTTGGCTACCTGGCCAAAATGCGCCAATTGCCGTTGTCGTGATCGTTCCCCACCGGAGCCCTTGGGTCGTGACATATGAACGACGTTGATTGTTTTGCCTTGTCGGTTGTTGGCTCCCTCGATGGCCAGTTGTTTGCCTTTATTCCTCGCGCCTTTGATGAACTTGGTCAAGTATCCCGCATCGCCCCACTGGTTCATTTTCCATCGCAAGTTACGGCAATGCTCAGTGAGATGGCCGTGATCCTCATGATATGCGCAGAACAGCTTGGAATCTCTCAGATTAGGGGGAGCAGTAATCGGTTGTGGTCGGGAATACCAAATTTCCCTGCATATATCCTTGAGGATATCTTCAGCAGATAGGTTGAAAGTGTATCGCAGCTCGACCGGTTCGTAGGTGTTTCGGCGTTCCCTCTCTTGGAGCCGACCTTGTTGAAACGGTTTGGGGGGCATTGGTTAGGTGAGCTGGAGCGGTTTATGTTCGCTGATTGGCGTTGGGTATGCGATCTGTAGCGGTTTGGGCTCGGGTTCTCATGGTCGCTCTTCCCTGCTACGGACCTCGGGACCTTTGTCCTTTCTGGTCGGTTGGAATGTTTCTCCCTGGTTATTCCTAACTCTTTTGCGACCCACCTGTGCCTCTCGGACCAATTCTCTTCTTGGTAGAGTTCGGTTGAGGAAACGCAGTTCGTCGTTTTTATCGGTGAGGTGGGTACAGTAGGCTAGCAGGGAATCAGTGGTTGAGAAGTTTTTGCCTATGAACTTCCTTCTCGCCCAATAGCCATTAGGGACGGAGTTGATAAAGTTCTGGATGGCTATATTACTGGCGTACTGTGGAATCTGGTTTGCTACGTCGATGAAACGTATGCAGTAGTCGTTGAGCCTTTCATTTGGCGTCATCGTCATTTTCAGAAGGGTTTCGATGCTGACCTTCTTTTTCCTATGAGCAGCGTATCGGGTGGAGTACGCTCGTAACAGCTCGGCCCAGTCTCTTATGGAGTCCCGTGGCAAGTTATGATACCACGACGAAGCCTCTTGGCCCAAACTATTTTTGAAGAACTTGCACATCAGTGTATAGTCATCGCTCCACAGCTCCATCTTCGTCTTGTAGTGCCTCAGATGGTCGATAGGACAACTCCTTCTATCGTAGAGCCTGAACTCGGGGATGACGAACCCCACAGGATTGCGGTACCTCATGATCTGTTCGGTACATGGGGTCTCTTGGCATACGTTCCAAGCCTGTTGGAACGCTTCATCCGTGGCTTGGTAGGGTGGTGGTGTATCCCCCTTGATGTGGTGGTGGGCCGTATCCTCCCCCGATCCTGTGTTCGGGATATCTATCGTCCTTCGGGTTTTTGTCGAGGACATATTCCGTACGAGCGTTTGGAAGGACGAAGGTTGGAGGGATCGTTATCGGGACATTGCCCCCTTGATGGGGCACTCCTGTATCTGGTTGCCGGCCCGCCGCTTCCAAGGCGGCCTTATAGGCGGAATCTTCCGCTTCGCGACGTGGGTCTTTGTCTGCATTGGCAGGTTGGGTACTCGGCAGTATGATGCCGGCTGCTCCCATGGCCGTTATACACGCTGCCAGCTGAGCTTGCAGCTGGGCGTTGTTCCTTTCCTCAGCTAGCGGAACAACGTGTTGTACTTCCACCGTGGGCGGTGTAATCATCCTTGGTGGGTGAGTGGGTAGTCGGGACAACTGTTTGAGTACATGATCCCCGGGCATGCCAAACCGGTGAGCTTCGTTGGTTTGTAATCGAGCACCGGAGTTGACCGAGGCTGTTGGCCGAGGGACTCTTGAGCTCGGTCCTGCCTGGGATCCGGGTATGCGTCTTCTTGCGCGTCTTAGTACAGGAAAAGATTGTTCGTCGTCCGAGGACGTTGGGTGTTCTTCGACGATCCCTTCAATCTGTTGGGGTTGTTCGGTCGGTTGTTCTTGGTGGAGATTGGGGGTTATTGGTTGGTTTCCGGACTGGATAGCGTCGTATCTGTCGCGGATGGCGAGAAGATCGTCGAGGTCTTGTTGGCTAATTTGTACGTTTTGGTTATTGGTTTCTACTATCTCGGGATGGGTTTCTTCTACATTGGTCACCATTGTCGCTCGTCTGGTAGAGAGTTGGTATTCGAAGTCTAAGCTAGTTGGGAACTAGATGATTCCCGGAGACGGCGCCATTTGATAAAGCCATAACTTTGGTCGGTCGCGTTAGGCTTTTCAACAATAATATATCAGATTATTGCACTTGCTCGGATTATTACACTTGCTCGGATTATTGCACTTGCTCGGATTATTACACTTGCTCGGATTATTATACTTGCTCGGATTATTACTTATTTATTACAATTGCGCTCGATTTGATTATTTAATCTCTTATCTTGGTCGTTCTCCTTTTTCTTATATATTCGGCTCTTTCGCTGTTCGGTTTGTTTCTTGATAGGCTAAGATTTGTCTAGTTTCTCTATTTTCTCAACTTCTCTCTATAATTTTTGAATAAATTTTCTCGTCGTGGTCTTTGGGGGATACTTGGCTATTTATAGGCAAGTATGCCTCCTAGGATGTTGACAAATGTCTCCATCTTGTGAGTTTTTTCAGACATGGGTCCCTATTTAAGTGGGCTTGGACTTTTAGGAAGATCCCATCTTATTCTCAAAGAAAGGCTTGAGATAGCCCATTTAAGCATTAGATACCCCTCTATGATGGGTGGGTCGATTCATACCCGAATAGATACATTCGGGTCTAATTTTTATGTTCTATCACATTTTTTAAAATACGAAAAAAATAAAATATTTTTCTTTACTTTCGCCTGATTTTTTATATATCGTGTACAGTGAAAAGATAACATAAGTGTGTTTTATGGTCAAAACAGTGTATATAGAAAGACAGGACCCCCCAAAATTTGCCACAAATTATGGGTTGACTAATTAATCTTGAATCTAATCAAGGCATTAATCATTGAAATAATGGACCTTTAACAAAGATGGATTACCAACCCCTAACAGCTGGTTACAACATTAGCCTAAATTAGACGTTTAATACTTCGACATAATTATAGTGTAACTAGGAAAGTGACGTTAGTATGACAGGCTGGTTTGGTGTTGGGGTTAATAGTGTTGCTTATTTTATTGTGTATCTTGTGCAAAAATATTTTTCACCTTTAATTAATTGGGAAGAGAGTTTATTAGGCTTGGTCAAATATCATGCATTAGCCCAAAATTTAAGTTGTATTCTAATTTCTAAGTACTCTGTAATTTACCAAGGTATTTGTTTTGTTACCACCTTTTAAAACAATTTCACGAGACATAAGAAAAATCATCATGTCTTCTAATTTTTTTTTACCACAGATTTTACAAATATCATCACAGGGAAGAACGAATTGGAAATTAGAATTTTAATTAGTAACTTCCCTTTCTAATACAGCTAATTAGTTGCATATAATTTAATTTACAATATGGTTGATGTTGTTGGAAAAACATGTGAAAACATGGGTGTTTCCGAATGGTCACTGGACCAACTTCGAGTCATTATTTCGTGTAACAGCGCTGAGTTGTTTATACCGTACTCAACGTGGTTGAGTAGCCCGTGTGACGAGCTTCGTAACGGTATATCACATGACCTATTCGGAGAATGGGTGTGAATACAAAGTGGCTTCAAAGTTGGTACCTCGGAAGCTCAAATCTGGAAAATCTGGAAAACGAAATGGTTAATGAGAAAACCATTTAGAATAATCCCATATTGGAAGATTAAGAGTTAATCTTACAATATATATACCATACCAACCCATGTAGTTATTAAACTAACATGTCCACATACACCTAAGAGTATTAGTGTGTACCACACACGCGCGCTCGCTCGTGTCTCGTGTCTCGGGTCTCGGGTCTCGGGTCTCGGGCACGGGCACGGGCACGGGCACGGGCGTGGGCACGGGCGTGGGCGTGGGTTTGGGATTTGGGGAATGTCTCGGGTCTTGGGTCTTGGGTCCAAACCCGAATAGGGAGTTTTGTATAAATTACAAAAGCAGTCCCTAGAGTTTCCAGCAAGAGAAACGCCAGAAATAAATGGAATTGATTGCTGCGGTTTCAGAATTAAAGTGAGCGGATTCTGGGGGTGTAACTCCCAGAATTGATGACCTATATTTATGGCTGCGGTTTCAGTAGAGCCTATAAAAGGCAGCCCTCTCCCTCTCATTCAAACACACCAGAACACACAACACAGCATAAGCATCATAGAGAGAGAGAGAGAACCGCACCACCAACAGCTCGACCTGTGGTTCGGTGCCGGTTTCCATACGAGCCACTCTGAGATAGAAGTTGTACCTTGGGAACAAAGTCCCGAAACCAGAAACCTTTAAAGGTGGTTCGGGAAATATTGTTTAAGGGAAACTGCTCAGCAGTTGCATCTTCTTTTAATTTATGTTATTTAATTTTCAGTCCTTTATTATTCAGTCCATTTAATTTCAGTACTGTTTCCTTTTTGTTTTTTCTTTCCAGTACCTTTAGTTTCTGTAATTTACATTTCAGTCTTTCCTATTCTGTAATTTACTTTCCTGTAATTTAATTTCCAGTATTTACATAACAGTCCGGGTAGTTTTTTTAATAACAGTCCGGGCAGTTTTTATTTGTCAAAAACAGTCCGGCAGTTTTTTATTGGTTAAAACCAGTCCGGCAGTTTGTTAAAACCAGTCCGGCAGTTTCTTTTATTACAAAACAGTCCGGCAGTTTCTTAAAACCAGTCCGGCAGTTTCTTTTATTCAAAACCAGTCCGGCAGTTTCTTTAAAACCAGTCCGGCAGTTTGTTAAAACCAGTCCGGCAGTTTCTGTAAAACCAGTCCGGCAGTTTCTTTGTTAAACCAGTCCGGCAGTTTCTTTATAACAGTCCGGCAGTTTCTTTATTACAGTCCAGCAGTTTTATTTATTTGTTGAGTCAGGAATTGTAATTTATATTCCAATTGTGAAAAATAAAATTGTTTATTTCCATTGCGTTCCTGTCTTCTTTATTTTATTGTCATTTCATTTATTGTATTCGAAATAGTACCAAAACCCAACAAACTTAAACAATATTATTTTTTGGTTTTTCTATTTTCGAAATAAGAAAGGACTTTTCTTTTTTATTTTATTGTTGTTGACGTCTCGGTTTTTATTCTCGCAAAATCATTGCTAGTTTACTAGAAATTGAAATTTGCACATAGAATAAATCCGAATTGGTTTTAATCTTTTTATTCTAGAATACTATAAAGAATTCTTAGTGAAATCAAAAGTAATTTGATTTTCACGCTAGAATCTCTTTCATTGGTTTTTATTCTTTTGAAGCAATCTAATTAAGTTATAATTAGTATTTGCGATAAAGAATTTAGTTTTCTTGCGAGAAACTAAACGGTTTTTATATTGTCATTTCAGATGACTAATGAGGATCAAATACCCACCGTTTCTTCGGAAAACGTGCAGGGCGCACTTGTGATTGACAGTAGCCATAACAATGCGAGCGCTGCGAGTGGGGGGGCTCAGGCTCAGGCTGAGGCCGAAGCTGCTGCGGCAAAGGCTGCGGCCGACGCTGCTGCGGCAGAGGCTGATGCTATGGCTGCGGCTGCGGCCGCAGCACAGGCTGCTGCTAAGGCTGCGGCCAAGGCAGCGCTTGTGGCTGCGGCCAGGGCAAAGGGCAAGGCTCCGGCAACACCGCGATGCCAATGTTGCCAACCTCTCAACTGGAGAGACCGGAAAAGTTTAGGGGCAACAACTTCAAACGTTGGCAGCAAAAGATGCTGTTTTATTTAACTGCCCTTAATCTGACCCGGTTTCTTAAGGAGTCTGCACCCGTCCTAAGCGAGGACGATGAGGACGTGCAGACGGTTTCGGCGGTGGAAGCGTGGAAACACGGCGACTACCTATGCCGGAACTACATCCTGTGTGCTCTGGATGACACTCTCTTCAGTGTATTCGAGCCCAAGGCTTCTGCAAAGGAGCTTTGGGAGTCTCTCGAACGAAAGTACAAAGTGAATAACGCTGGCGCAAAGAAATTTGTCGTCACGGACTTTCACGAGTACATGATGACTGATGGGAAGAGTGTTATCGAGCAGGTAGAGGAACTCCAACTCATATACCATAGGCTTGAGGTTGAAGGGTTAGTTATCAACGAACCTTTCCAAGTGGCATTAATGATTGAGAAACTGCCACCTTCTTGGAAAGAGTTTCAAAACTACCTGAAACACAAGCGAAAGGCTATGACCTTGGAGGGACTCATTGAGAGGCTCAATGTTGAGCAAAGCAACCGCCGATCCGGAAGGAAAGGCGGTGGCGGAGCAGGCAACGCGGTTGCCAAGGCCCATGTGGTTGAGGACGCTGTGTCTAAGCGGAAACGCTTTGACAGCGGAGTCGGTGCCTCTCTCAAGAAGAAATTCATGGGAGACTGCTTTGTGTGCAACAAACCGGGCCATCGTGCCGCGGATTGTAAGATGCGCACCGACAAGCCCAAACCCCCCCCCCCCCCCCCCCAAAGAGGAAGTTCCAAGGGAAAGGGAGGAAGAGGGCACCTGCTCAGGCTAATGTGGCTGAGGGAGAAGATGATGCTGGACAGGACTATATGCACCTGAGTGCGGTGGTCTCGGAAGTGAACCTGGTGGGGAGCAACCCAAAGGAATGGTGGCTGGACACAGGCGCCACTAGTCACATCTGTGCCAGCAAATGGATGTTCAAGACCTATACGGCCGTGGACAATGAGAGCTGCTTCATGGGGAACTCGGCTACTTCCAGGGTGGAAGGAAAAGGAACCGTGCTGCTGAAGATGACTTCGGGAAAGGAGCTCACACTGAATGGAGTGCTCCATGTGCCGGAAATTCGCAAGAATCTGGTTTCCGGGTCTGTTATGGTGAACAAAGGGTTTAAACTTGTATTTGAATCTGCTAAAATTGTAATCACCTTAAATGGAATGTATGTAGGCCGTGGCTATATGACCAACGGCATGTTTAAATTAAATGTTGGTACTCCGGCTCCTAAAGCCGAGTCTGCTATTGTGGGTACTAAGGCTGAGGCCAGTACCAAGAATAATGTAACCGTTAATGTTGCCCAAGTGGCTAATAAAACTTCGTTTGCTTATTCTTGCTATTCATTTAATTTATGGCATGGTAGATTAGGTCATGTGAATTCTAATTCTATGAAGAAATTAATATCACTGAATCTACTGCCTAATTTTGCTTTTGATAAACAACATAAATGTGAAGTTTGTGTTGAGGCAAAATTAACCAAGTCTTCGTATCAACATATTGAACGAAGTACTGAACCTCTCGGTCTAATACACACGGATGTATGCGACTTAAAGTTTATACAAACGCGAGGAGGGAAAAAGTATTTCATCACTTTTATAGATGACTGTACTAGATACTTCTATGTCTACTTAATGAGAAGTAAAGACGAAGCGGTAGAGAAATTCGCTCTTTATAAGACCGAAGTAGAAAATCAACTCAATAAAAAGATTAAAATGTTGAGGAGTGATAGAGGCGGTGAATACGAGGCACCGTTTGCGCAGATATGCGCAGAAAGTGGCATTGTACATCAAACCACAGCCCCATACTCTCCGGAGCAGAATGGGGTTGCCGAGCGTAAGAATAGGACGCTCAAGGAAATGATGAATGCCATGTTAATAAGTTCTGGGTTACCCCAGAACATGTGGGGGGAAGCGCTGCTTTCCGCCAACTATGTATTGAACAAGCTACCGCATAAGAAGCGTGATAAACCACCTTATGAACTATGGAAAGGCCATAGGCCGAGCTATAAATTCTTAAGGGTTTGGGGTTGTCTCGCGAAGGTCCTTGTCTCGCTTCCAAAAAGAACGAGAATAGGGCCAAAGACGGTAGACTGTGTGTTCATAGGATATGCACAAAACAGTAGTGCTTATCGTTTTCTCGTGCACAAGTCGGATAATCCCGATGTGCATGTAGATACTATCATCGAAGCTCGAGAAGCTTCTTTCTTCGAGGAGATCTTTCCCCGCAAGTCTTCCGTAACTGTAGAGACTGAGGAGTCAAACAGTGAGGAAAATGTGGGGGCAAGTGAACCGTTGGAGGAAGAAGAAGAAGAGCCTCGACGTAGTAAAAGGGCTAGAAAGGAAACGTCTTTCGGTCCAGATTTTGTAACCTTCATGATAGAAGGCGAACCGGCGACATTCAAACAAGCAATGTCATCTCCGGAAGCCCAATATTGGGAGGAGGCGATCAACAATGAGGTTGAATCAATATTACAAAATCACACTTGGGAACTAGTGGATTTACCACCCGGGTGTAAGCCACTAGGACACAAGTGGATCTTCAAGAGGAAGAGAAAGCTCGATGGAACGATCGAGAAATACAAGGCGAGACTTGTAGTAAAAGGTTTTAGACAAACCGAAGGTGTCGACTATTTCGACACCTATGCTCCTGTCTCCAGGAAGACGTCAATCCAGATAGTCATTGCTCTCGCAGCACTGTTCGATCTGGAAATACATCAAATGGATGTTAAAACGGCGTTCTTGAATGGTGAGTTGGAAGAGGAAATTTACATGGAACAACCGGAAGGGTTTGTGGTTCCAGGTAAAGCTCACAAGGTGTGTAAACTTGTGAAGTCCTTGTATGGACTTAAACAAGCACCTAAACAATGGCACGAAAAATTTGATAGAGTGATGCTATCAAACGGTTTTCGGATAAACGAATGTGACAAATGCGTCTACGTAAAAGGAAATGAAAAGGACTACGTGGTAGTCTGCCTCTACGTAGATGACATGATTATAATAGGGAGTATTGATAACATCAACTCCACTAAGAGAATGCTGTCACAAAAGTTCGAGATGAAGGACTTGGGTGTCGCTGATGTAATACTTGGTATGAAAATTACCAAGACATCAGACGGATATGCGCTATCTCAAACTCACTATGTCAAGCAGATGCTTGACAAATTTGATAAAGATAGTAGAGCTACATCCAGAACTCCGATAGAGATCTCAACCACCCTGAAAAAGAATTTTGGGGTGAGTGTGAGACAATTGGAATATTCTCGAATAATAGGCAGTCTGATGTACGTCATGAACTGTACTAGACCAGACATAGCCAACTCAGTGAGTAGACTGAGTAGGTACACCAGTAATCCCAATGAGGAACACTGGAAGGCCATCATGAGACTTCTCAGATACATGAGATACACAGCAGACCGAGGGTTGCATTATACCAGATATCCAGCTGTACTGGAAGGGTATTCTGATGCAAACTGGATCTCGGATTCCAACAGTACACGATCCACTAGCGGATATGTGTTCGTGATGGGAGGAGCAGCTGTCTTATGGAGATCATCCAAGCAGACGTGCATAACTAGATCAACTATGGAATCCGAGTTCATAGCGTTGGATCTAGCAACAGAAGAGGCTGATTGGCTGAGAAGCTTTCTGGAAGGAATTCCAATGTGGCCAAAACCTGTCCCAGCAATAAGCATGCACTGCGATAGTCAGTCGGCTATTGGACGGGCGCAGGATCATATGTATAATGAAAAGTCCCGACATATTCGTCGGAGACATAAATCCGTAAGAGAATTGTTAGCTAACGGTGTGGTGTCATTAGATTTTGTGAGATCTAAAGACAATATAGCGGATCCATTTACAAAAGGCTTGACTCAGGTAGGAGTTGAAGTTTCATCGAGGGGAATGGGGTTGAAGCCCATCAAACTGGAAACCTCCTCAGAGGCAACCCAACCCGAACTGGATTCTTCAGCCTCGGGTTCAACGGGAAAACCGAACTGTGGGGGTGACCGAACAAAGCACTCGGGAACTTAAGTTCCCAGCCCATTTCTAGGATGAAAGAGTGATAGACCTAGACCATATTAAGGGTGAGCATGAGGCTTTTAATGAAAACAAGTATCTCGAAGGTCGAGAGGGGTGAGTCAGGACACCCTTGACTTGAAATCACCTATGACGAGTGTGTATGGCCGATACTATGTGATGAGCCATGGGCTAAATCACTAGAGCACTCGGTTGAATTTTGCCAAGGCAGTCCACGGCCAAATATGGACAACAACCAAAGGGCTTAGTAAGTGGTGTAGAGGGGACACTGTGTGCGCATTACCCTGGTATGCACAAACGCTAAAGGGTTCAAGGCTTAAAGGCTACCCAATAGTAGCATATCAGATTTTACGTCACTACGGCAGGTTCAAGGCGCGCGCTACCTGTCCTTATGCAGTGAACTCTTGCGGTTTTCTCTCGTATGCATTTAGGAGCATTTTATTTTCAGCCAATTGCATTCATGTGGGGGATTGTTGGAAAAACATGTGAAAACATGGGTGTTTCCGAATGGTCACTGGACCAACTTCGAGTCATTATTTCGTGTAACAGCGCTGAGTTGTTTATACCGTACTCAACGTGGTTGAGTAGCCCGTGTGACGAGCTTCGTAACGGTATATCACATGACCTATTCGGAGAATGGGTGTGAATACAAAGTGGCTTCAAAGTTGGTACCTCGGAAGCTCAAATCTGGAAAATCTGGAAAACGAAATGGTTAATGAGAAAACCATTTAGAGTAATCCCATATTGGAAGATTAAGAGTTAATCTTACAATATATATACCATACCAACCCATGTAGTTATTAAACTAACATGTCCACATACACCTAAGAGTATTAGTGTGTACCACACACGCGCGCTCGCTCGTGTCTAGTGTCTCGTGTCTCGGGTCTCGGGCTCGGGCTCGGGCACGGGCACGGGCACGGGCACGGGCGTGGGCGTGGGCGTGGGCTTGGGCTTGGGCTTGGGATTGGGATTTGGGATTTGGGATTTGGGATTTGGGATTTGGGGAATGTCTCGGGTCTTGGGTCTTGGGTCTTGGGTCTTGGGTCTCCCGAATAGGGAGTTTTGTATAAATTACAAAAGCAGTCCCTAGAGTTTCCAGCAAGAGAAACGCCAGCAATAAATGGAATTGATTGCTGCGGTTTCAGAATTAAAGTGAGCGGATTCTGGGGGTGTAACTCCCAGAATTGATGACCTATATTTATGGCTGCGGTTTCAGTAGAGCCTATAAAAGGCAGCACTCCCCCTCTCATTCAAACACACCAGAACACACAACACAGCATAAGCATCATATATAGAGAGAGAACCGCACCACCAACAGCTCGACCTGTGGTTCGGTGCCGGTTTCCATACGAGCCACTCTGAGATAGAAGTTGTACCTTGGGAACAAAGTCCCGAAACCAGAAACCTTTAAAGGTGGTTCGGGAAATATTGTTTAAGGGAAACTGCTCAGCAGTTGCATCTTCTTTTAATTTCTGTTATTTAATTTTCAGTCCTTTATTATTCTGTCCATTTAATTTCAGTACTGTTTCCTTTTTGTATTTACTTTCCAGTACCTTTAGTTTCTGTAATTTACATTTCAGTCTTTCCTATTCTGTAATTTACTTTCCTGTAATTTAATTTCCAGTATTTACATAACAGTCCGGACAGTTTTTTTAATAACAGTCCGGGCAGTTTTTATTTGTCAAAAACAGTCCGGCAGTTTTTTATTGGTTAAAACCAGTCCGGCAGTTTGTTAAAACCAGTCCGGCAGTTTCTTTTATTACAAAACAGTCCGGCAGTTTCTTAAAGCCAGTCCGGCAGTTTCTTTTATTCAAAACCAGTCCGGCAGTTTGTTAAAACCAGTCCGGCAGTTTCTGTAAAACCAGTCCGGTAGTTTCTTTGTTAAACCAGTCCGGCAGTTTCTTTATAACAGTTCAGCAGTTTCTTTATTACAGTCCAGCAGTTTTATTTATTTGTTGAGTCAGGAATTGTAATTTATATTCCAATTGTAAGAAATAAAATTGTTTATTTCCATTGCGTTTCTGTCTTCTTTATTTTATTGTCCTTTCATTTATTGTATTCGAAATAGTACCAAAATCCAACAGATGCTATATATGAGTTTGCACCCGCAGTCTGCGATCTAGGATTTACATACTAATAATAAAATCACCCAACAAAATGATAAGAAACCGAAAAGTTAACAGGAAAAAAAAAGGTTTCGAGGTAACACCGCCTTCTTGATTTCTTGATTAGGCCTAAAAACTGAATAGTATCCCTGACATAAGCATCGGAGAAATATTGGAACCTTCTTTGTATATACGATAAACTTTTAATGATAGCTCGATGATGTTAGATTTCAAAGCTCAACTTTCATATGAGATGCATCATTGGATCCTGCATATAATTATCAAATATGCTCGTCTTAGAAATTAAACCAATCATGCTATAAAGTTACATGTTTTATTGGAATTAATATTATTTTTCATACTCAACAACTTACCAGGATAGCCTAGAGTTGAAACCCATATCACGACTAAACCCCATCTGGATTATGTTTTGCAAATCGTCCTCGCATAGTGTTTGGAACTGGAATATTTTAAAAAAAAGATCATTGAATCAGAAATCTGAAAAACAAAGTTGCGAAGTACTTTCGCGGCAATTCAAAAGTAGAGGAAAATTGTATGTTCTGAAGCTTTGGGGTTATTTCTGTATTTATCGATACTTAAGTGGTGTCATTATAATTTACATTTGTACTATTTTTAGGAAATTTTTATCTCTTATCCACGGGTACTTCTAAATTCTAATCATAACAAGGTGGCAAAATAGCAAGTAAACACTATCATAGTAATTATTACATGGAAAATTATAGTGATACATTTTAATTTTATGATAATTTTGTTTAGTTTATGATCTATAATAATCTAAGAGAGTACCTGACTAAGACCATTGGAAATTTCATGAAGCTGAGATGGTTGTGAGCCAATAGTATGTTGAAAAGTGGTATGAACAGGGTCTACTATCGTTACCCCATTGGAAATAAAGTTGTTTTGTACTTCTGTCAATTTTTGGTTGTGTTGGCCAAACAAACCTATTGACGCAGAGGTATCTATTTGATGACCCATGGACCCATTGACTCCCTACATTACAATTTACATAAATTTTAAATACAAACAAAATTTTCATAACATTGTAATTTTACTATCACTACAATGAAAAAAAAAAAAAAAAACGACTTACATCCTTGGGCAAGAGATTATCCATATTGAAGTCCAACCTTGGGTTAACTGTAGCTAATTTCATTGACAAAAACTGCAAAACAATAAAAAATGAAGTCAGATGGAAAATATATTGTACTATACGCTATTGGATTAGTTGAATAAAGAATAAAATTTTACCTCAACTTGGCGCTGCAATGTCTGTACATAATTTATGATCTCATCAAGCATTAAAGCTTTTCCAGTGACCTAAAAGAAAATTTCCAAAGCAAGTCAAATTCCATGATTCTCTAAAATTTCTAACAACTATTTATCAATTAAAATACCTTATTGCAGCCTGGAACAAGATCTTGAAGGAGCTTCATCCTCTCACTAATCTTTTCTCTTCGAACCTATGGCGAACAAAAAATGATTTTAATACTAACGCGACAATAGCACAATAAAATTTGTATAATAAAAATTAAAAATAAAAGATTTCATACCCTTTCAGCAAGACTATGGCTATCAGTAGCTTGGCCCCTTCTAGCTCTAACATGAATATAGTCCTTGGGTGGCTCAGATGACTTTGTGTTTGCTTTCTCTTCATCTTTTTTTGCTACATTTCGATTACAGTTACCATGTTTTTCCACATCCGTTTTACCGCTTCTATTTTCACTCCCGTCGCCTTCGTTATCTTTGTGTCGTTTTGTTTCCACAGTTACCTAAAATCAGATTAGTTTAACTAATTAAAAAGAAAAGGAAATTTGTAAAGCGTTCTGGTTATTGATGTTCTATTTTAGCACTTGCTCACCTTTTTTGTATAATTTCACCAAGCAAAATTGTATTTATATAACTTTTCAAAATCCCCATAGAAAAAATAACCTTTTAACTAAAATTGTATTTTGCATATGAGAAGCGACTTTTTTCCTGCACTAAACAATTGTTGTACTTCATTACTATAGCCAAAAATGAATTTTTTGAAATGACCAAACAAAATAAATCTACTTAACAAATGTTATATAATTAAAGACAATACCTTTGTTTCCTGGCATTTTCCTCTGGAAATTGCTTTCCTTTTCTTGGAATTAAATTCAGAAACCATAGAAGAAACATGAGAGCTCTGATTTGGCCAAATATCCACAATTTTTTTCCCTAAATTATCATTTTTCTCACTCATTTGCAAAAATGGACTACTCAAAACCCTATTCATTTTTTGCACACTATTATTATTCCCCATCAAAGGACTCACTCTATTATTATAATCCCCTAACTCACCACCATTATTTAGCATTGTTCTACCATTAAAGCTTCGACTACTAAAACACGAAAACTTAGCAGCTCTTTCGGCGAACCCAGGGTCACCCGATATTACAGGCGGATAATTTCCGATTAAATTCCCTAAATTTGGCAACTTTTCTTTCGAGACTGAAACAGGGGACGAGGAGACTATCGAGCTCAATGTTGACTCCATTTGTGAAAATTGGTCCATTGAACTCTCATAATTTGGGCTAAAAAAGCAACTTGAGGATAATTCACAGTGCGTTTGAGGTTGAATACTCGAACCAAGGAAGAAATCGTTATCCATTGGGTAAATCAAGGTAAATTCCGAAGAAACACGAAATAAATATCTTGAAAAAAAGGGAAATTTCAGAAGAATTTAAATACCCAGAAGTGTATTTAGAGAGATTGAGTGAAAATGAAGTAAACCATAATGAAAATTTGAAGAATGGGTTAAATCGATGCAAATTCGGAGAAACGCAAAAAAATAAATATTTAAAAGAAATGGAGGTGTGAAGAACTTAAATATCCACAAATTTATTTAGAGAAATTGAGTGAAATTGAAGTAATCCATAATGGGAATTTGAAGAATGGGTTAAATCGATGCGAATTCGGAGAAAGATTATATATGTGAAGGATAAGAAATGAGGTTAAAATGTTAAATGAAATACCCAGATGAATATTTGAAGACCCAAATGGAAAATGAAAATAATGAGAGTAATGAGGGTGAAAAAATTGAAATATAAGTAGAAAATTTGGTTTTTTTTACAAAGAAAGAAAACAAATTAATGAGGACTGAGAAACAGAGGAAACCAGAGGAAACAGAGTTTGGTTTGGTGAGATTAACAGAGTTTTTGTTAGTTCAAAAAAAGAAAAGCAGAACAAAAATAAATTGAGAGGGGGAAAGTTTTGGGTTGGGTATTGATGAAGTTATATAGCAAAAAAAGAAACAATTAGTTTGACTTTATGTAAACTCAGTAAAAAAGTGGTGTCTTTATTTTGTAATTTTTTCAATTCTTTACCCAAATAGACGGACCTTAAAACGTCAAAAATACAGAAAAATATTTGGATTTACCATTATCTTACAAAATTTGTTTATTTGGTATCGTGGTAGACAAACTTGCTTTTGTATTTTTGCAAGATTTAAGATCAACTAGGAATGATCGTAATATAAGTGGTCCATTTTGAATTATGAATGAGAACTCGTAATTTGGAACAATCAAGAAATGTTAAATCAACGAATTCGAGTATTCACGACGCACGTAATTAACAACTCCCTTTCGTGATCTGACAACGTACCGATTCTATTAAGAAGCTTGACTATTCTATGAAAGGGTATACAACACAACGACACATTAAGTTTATAGTGTTGAAACATCTCTTGAATTCTCAAATATTTCTTTAGAAGTAAGAAAAAGAGGATCTCAATAACAATATCTAAGATTTACACTACTAATCGTACTCGTATCTAATACAGAACAGCTTTTATATTCGAAGTGAGACTGAACAAAATATTTGTTAGGAAATTTAGTACTCTTAATCACCATAGCTCTAGTGTTGCTTAACTATGAGTCTCCTATATGGATCTACGCCTTTGGTCATATTAGAAAACATCAAAAGATGAAAGAAAAAAAGTTATTAAGCCAACTACATTTTGAATAGAAGCTAAAAGCCAAGTCTTAAATTATATAGACCCCAAAATAACTGTCTTTGAAACAGAAAACAACGGAGAGTTCTATTGCAATAATTAGTAAAGATTAAATAAAAGGAAAAAGACGATAAATGAATAAGTACTAATTACTTACACCAAAAAAGTATTCATCCAAATAATAGCTCAAGCTTGTGACGACCACAACCACTGAAAACTGGGATTCGTTATCTGGTGGTGTCCTGGACTCCATTTCGCAATCTATGATTGTTGACTTGCTCCTCATACTTTCTTGTATTGTGCATTCACAATCTATGACCCTTTAAAACGCTGTCTGAACGAATACGATCAATTGAGTTCGATATGCGACATATGCCAGCTTCATCGACACTACTCAATCATTTTGTTCGTGTATGGATGCATAAGAAATCGTGCTTCTTGATATGTTCGCATCCGTTAAGTTTAAGTGGAGCTCTTGTCTAATATACTCTTGAGTAGAAAGACAGTTGCAGTGATAATGAACTATGTTCAATATATGGAAATTTGGATGAGAAAATATCAAACATATGCAAACTCGTAATACTAATTTTTACACAGTATATCATTGATTCATTGTCCATTTGATGGATCATGGATGCAAGGGAGTTTTTGTACTTAACAAGGTCAAGATTTATAGCTTAAAAGATGGATGGATTATTGCGTACTTTTTCAACGAAACCCACACAAAACTGAAACACTTATCATCAGGTTGTTTCTCAACAAAGGGGTAAATTTGAACAAAACCATGTTAGACTAAAAACTAAAGACTCAAAAGTGATGTAAACTTGTAAGCTACAAAAGAAGTGTTAGAGCTTCCATCCAGTATGTTTGCTGTTCTGTGAACTGTTTGAAGTAGTCAGTTTGATGCCGAAACTTCAAAAGATCACTTGTTCTTGAAATTCTGATTACGGGCGTACGACTCATGTTAATCCCCTCAAATACAACATATGTATATATATACCAACTTGGTCTTCTAGACATCACCTTGTGTCTCAACGAGGGAGCACCATTCTTTTTCGCCACCAAATTTTCTATGAAATGCTAGCTAGCTTTTCTAAGAATGTGACTAGTTTCTCCCCAAGAGCATAAAAAGAAAACCACTGGTTGCCATGCATCCAGGGCCGGAGGCAGGGGTGTCAGAGGTGGCGACCGTCACCCCGGAATTTTTTTTTTTTTTTTTATATAGAAAAATTCGTACATTTAAAGTTTTATATATTAATAGCCCCCAATAAACAAGTTGTAACTTAGTTAATTTGGTAAATATAAAATATTTGTGTCCAAGGTCTCAAGTTCGGATCACATAGTTATTTTTTACTCTAATTAAAATTTATTTACTGTTTGACTTTTCCATTAATTGCACTCAAATTGCATTTTTTAGGTACTATAACAAAATTTATAAATAAAAAAGGTTTAAATTATAATAAATTCCTATTCGTAATCAGTTTTTTTGTGTCGTTTATAAATTTTGATTTAATGGACGAATGAGTTGAGTTTTTAATCTCCGGGTTTTTTTTTGGATTTTTGTACCATTATTGTACTAATGAAAATAAAAAACATTAAGAGCAACCCCATGAATTTGATACTGGTTCAGTCACTCTCACTGCGTGCATCCACATTCTACCACTCCATTAGTGTGATTTTATATGGGTACGTACAAATCATATGGTCGAGAACATTAAATAAAAGTTCAAGCAATTTACTAAAGTAATTTTTTTTGACATGTATGTACATGACTGTTGATTTAACATGAAGTTCTTATAAAAAGAATTGGAGACACATCGAGATTATCAACAATTATTTTAGCCAGATTAAAGAAATAAATGGAGTGTTTAGCCCCAGAGTCAATGATTGCATTTAATTTGGAACTTCCCGATTATATTTATTTTTGTCGGGTTGACATCTTAAACATCAAAGTATTCTCACCTTCATCACCTCCAAATCATAGTAAACACATGTTATTCATAATTTAATGCTTTTCTAAATAAAAATATTTGTATGCATACAGATTAATGTTTGAATAAGGGTTCCTTTGTCAACAATTTTTTTTAATGAATATTTGGAATTTAAATTATAAAATTTTGCAGGTGTTTGATTTGGTGTTTGAATAAGGGGTGGTGTGGTTCGTTTTGGTGCGGATTGAGACCAAAACAAATCAAACCAACTCAATCCAATCCATTTTAAACGGTTTGGGTGCTGGGTTGGGTTCGCGGTTTGTTCATTTTGGTCCTTAAATTTAAAAAAATACAAATTAAACCCCAAAAATAGAAAAATAAAACTCGAAAAAATAAAAGTCAAAAACTTCAAAATTAAACATTAACAAATGAAAGTATAGTTGCATAATACATGCACAACTCATAGATTGACATAACATTTTTTTATTCATGTGCATTACGTCGCTAAAATAAGATCGAAACGAGCAATAAAAAATTAAACATGCGACATAAAATCATAAAATAGCCAAACTGTTGTGTGACACATTAACTCACACATATATGTATATAGATATAGAGAGAGAATATATAAATACAACAGACGAAATGTTTATTTATTAATATGAGTGTAGAGAACTCTCTTTATATAATAGATATTGGAGTTATATATGATAGTAAAATTCAAGATAGGCTCAAATAAAAGCCCATAAAATAAGGGCTGAGATGACCACTAATATTCTACAACACTCCCCATTTGCACGTCTTGATTTATTCGTTTTCATGCAGTCGATCTGAGTCGAGTTCGTTCGCAGTGCTAAACACATAAAACCTTAGGGCCGAAAAATTCAATGTGTGACAAAACCGGTAGCTAGAACAAACTGTGTAGCGGAATGATATACGCCGAAATTCCATGTTAATAACTGACCACAAAACAGTGACTCATCAAAACCAGTTGCGAATCTGTCACTAAATTATGTTTTCAACGACTTAGTGACGGTAGATAAGTTGTTCCTGAATCAAGTGTTGCTAAATTAGTAACGGCTAGAAGAAACGTCACTAATAACAGTGACGGAATAACGAGGGGGAGGTCGTAACTAAATGAGCAACGAGTTGTTATTATATCTCGTTGCAACTACGTTACTAATGCGTTACCGCTCTGTCACTATTTTTTTTTTAAGTATAAATTTGGCGTCACGATTCCATCGATGATGCGTCGCTATTTAAACAAACAAATAAGTACATTAATTGTTAAAATAATATTGTTTTTTAAATCATACTATTTTAATTAAGAAATAATATTTAATAAAATTACTAACAAACAATATTACCATTAATAAAAATATATTCAACTTATATACAAACTTTCAATAACTAAAACTAAAAAACTATCCAACTTATGTACAAATTCTCAAAAACTATAACTATCTAGCTTATGTACAAAGTACAAACTCTCAAAAACTAGAACTATCTAACTTATGTACAAACTTTAGATCTAAGTTTTAGGATTGTTTTCGATGACCAGTGGTAACACTCAAAGATTGATAACAAATTCGTCATTCTCGACCCCTACTCTGTTCTCTTCACAACCGGCTATTCCATCATTCTTGTTTGGTGCTTGATCTCCATTGATCTCCGTCATATTTGCAATTTGTTAAAGAATATCTTCAACTTCTATAGTTAATTCCCCCCAATATCTTCATGGCCTTCTTGTTGATCAGAACCGTTTTCATTAGTGGTTTAATCTGTTTTTCGTTCTCCTTTGAATCTTTCGGTTTTTTTTTCCATGATTGGTTATGGCAAGACTTAGGCGTTTCTACCGGATTTAACAAAACTACTACTCAATGTATCAGCTCTTACATTGCCAGTAACTGTAAATTTTTGCTGATTGGCGTCGATATTTGTATCATAAACACCTGATAATGATTAACAGAAATCAAACACGAAAAAAAAAGTGAATAAACATTACACGAACGATCGTTTCTGGAAAACAAGGCTTAATTTATCCGAAATGTCAATATAACAAAAGGGAAAAAGTAAAAAATCTGTTTATCAATTGAGTAGGGAAATAAGTTTAAGATATGAAAGTTAAAAGTACAAATGTAAACTAAATCAAACTAATGAAGATGCATATTTCTTACAAGTGGGAATTTCTATGTATCAATTGAGACGAAAATGAATAAAAGATATGAAATTTACCTTCAATGCTGTGAAGCATTTTATTGACCATGTTGTGCAGCCTTCGCTGTGAATCGATACTTTTAACACCCATGTCTGAGAATCCAAACATAAACATTAACATAAACAAAACGAAATAAAAGTTAATGATAAGATACAAATTACCAAGTTTTAGTTGGTGTTTTTGGAGATGAAACGAATTGAACAAAAGCACTATAATTGCTTTATAGGTCTTCAAAATAAATTTGTAAATTACAATTCTAGCTTACAAGTATAAAGCATTTATAGGTCGTAGTAAACCCTTTCAGATTTGAAGAACTACTCTTCAACAGTATTAGTTACAAAAGTAGACTAACATTTACTTGATAGATATAAAACTCAGTGTGAGCTACAATTTGTACAAAAACCTATTACAGTTATTTTTTATTTTGTGAGCCAACAACCTAACCAGAAACTAAATGAAAAAACCAACTACGCTTCAGCAATCTCGGCCACAAGGATCACATAGCTCAAACTCGTATAACCGATAAATAATATTGTAACTAATTTTGAAATAGAGAGCAAAATACCATAAATTTAACCTGGAGTATTAATTTACCGCTTTACGCCTACTCAAATCATGAAATGGTACATCAAACCTCAATCATTGAAAAGAGATGGAACTGCTAACATCCTTGAATATATAAATAATAAATTAAAGAAACTAAAATTCTGGTGAATGAAACGTTACCTGATAAACAACACCAGTTACACCATCAATTGCTTTTTACCCGGAGAAGCCATCAAATGTCATCCTTAATAATGCAAGGTCAAGAACAGAATGCATAAAAACGGAGTTCAATCGTTGTATATAGAAGTTTAAGCTTAAAAGTAACAACGACAACATCAAGATCTCATGACAATTGTTGTTTGATATCGCAAGGAGAGGGAGAGAGAGTGTGTTACCATATTACACAATCAACGATTTCGATCCATTCCATCATCAAGAGAAAAAAAACTTCAATCATCTTTTTCTGATTTGTAATAGTACTTCTCCAAAAAGTTGGTGTTTTTAGTGATCAATGTATACCTAAAATCAATCGTCAAAATATATGATTAAATAATTACATTGATGAGCACGCTTTTATTTAATAGACATAACTGATCTAACTATGCATACACGTGTACTGATAAATCATAACTTTTGTTGGTGGCGTTAACTTTTTCAACAATGATTTAATATTAAATATATAATAAATGGTGAACATTTCGGGATTTTTATTATTATTCAGCAATCACCGTTGATCGGATTACAATTCCCTTGTAACAATCATGCTCGACTTTAACTATTTGATCTCTCGTCTTGATCTTTCTCTTTCTTCTTCGGTACTCGGTTCCTTCTCTGTTCGGTTTATGTCTTGATGTGACAAGCTTTTGGCTAATTTCTCTCTTTTCTCTACTTCTCTCTATATTTTTTGGATAGATTTTCTGGTCCCTTTCTTGTGAGATACTTGGCTATTTATAGGCTATTATGCCTCCTATGATGTTGACAAATGTCTCTATCTCATGGGTTTTATCAGATATGGGTCCCTAGTTAAGTGGGCTTGGGTTTTTTATAAAGGAGGTGATAACCCATTAAGCGTTGGATACTCAGTTATGATATATGGGCTGATTAAGACCCGAATAGAATATTTGGGTCTAATTTTTATGTTCTATCAAGTGCTCCCTGACTTCCTCGGTGTGGTTTCCACGTCGAGGGAGTCATGATTGGTCTGTCGAAGAGATTACTTCGATTTAGCTGTTCTCTATGTTTCATTCGGCAAATGCCCCTAATTATAAATGCTTCTTGGGACCCATTTACTGTCTTGGGAACTCGCAAATTTGCTATTTGACTTTGATAAGACCCTTGATATCTTTCTTCAAAACAACCCTTGACCTTTCTAAAAATCACCTTATTATAAAAAGGGAACACCTTTCCTACAATTACTTATTCCATCACCACCTTGCTTGTGACTTAATGGCTTCTCCCAATGGTTCTACTGGAGACAATTCTTCAGATTATGTCGCTTACTTGGAGAATGAAGTCAAGAAGGCTCGCGTTATGAAAAAGAAATTGGCGGACGTGACAAAAAGGCTATCTGATATGGACGCAGCTCATCACTTGACGATGGCTGACCTTGATTGGGCCTTTGAACGTATAAAGAGGCTTGAGGCTTCTCTGGATAAGCAAAAGGCAGCAAAAAGGGCCTATAAGCTTGCTTTTAAGGAGTTGCATGCTCGGTCTAAACCGAGTTCGGATGACGATGAGGGAGGCTCTTCCTCGGAATAATTAGTCGTTTATGATTTCCTTTGTATTGGATATTATCTCCAAGTTGTAACCGAACTATTGAAAATATTAATAAAATATTTCTTTATTATCGCTCTTGTCTGTTTATCTTCTTGGTACCTTATTGGATGACTTAATTGGATTTGAACTGTTGTAGTTAGCCATAAATGCTCTTGGGAAGCTCAAGAGGTTGTCTTTCTTCGATATGACCTTTGATCTACCCCATTGTTTCTTCCTATAAAAGGGGACTGTCCCTATATTCTTTGTGCAACTCATTCTTTATTAACGAACAAATGGCTTCTCCTCGTGAAAATAGTGGTGACAACCTTCCTGAATATGTTGCCCATCTCGAGGAGGAGGTTAGGAGGATTCGTATCCTCGAAAGGAGGGTTGCCTCTTTAACCGTGGAGGCTCGCCGAGCTGCTGAGATGGATGAGCGCTTGGAGGCAATGGAGAGTGAATATCAGAGGTCTCTGATCGACAACATTTGGGCTCGTGCTCGGATCAAAGAGCTTGAGGCTTCTAGAGAGAGGCATATTGCTTCCAAGAGGGCTTATAAATTGGCCCTTAAGGAAGTGTATGCTCGGTCCAAGAAGAGGACCGAGGATGAAGCTGGTCCTACAAAATAATTCTCTTTTCCTTTCTTTTTTGTAATGTAATTTTGTCGAGTAGCACCTTGTAATAAATTTCCCCTTGATTAATGGAAAATTTTCTTTTTCTTGCTTTTATCTGAATTATTCTCCCAATGCAATTAATTTGACTGCGCACGCTTGTGGATTCATTAATGCTTTTTCTTGTGCCTTGCGTTTGACCTTATCCATTGAACCTTCTGAATCTTTGTATCTAAGGACTGAGGGGATTTCTCGAGCCCTGTGCACAAATCTTATCCTTTATATCTTAATATTGTTGCACTTTTTCCAGATTGACACGTGCAGAGGCTTTTCGAATTTTACCCTTTTTAAATACTGGCATGAACCCAAGCGTTTCTTCTCAACAGACGCCTCTTTTTATAATGAATGGTTGCAACTTCCCACTTTTAATTTCTCAACAGGCGCATCTTTTAATTACTCTCGTTTACCCAAATCTCTTGGCGAACGGTTGCACTTCCCCACACTAATCCTTCCTTAATTTTTCTATAAATACCTTCCTGAGATATGGATTTCCTCACAATCTCACCCCTATCTCTCTTCATCATATACAGAATTTTATCTTTTAACCTCCTAAAAATGGAAGGTTCTCCGACCAAATCTGCATTGGTTATGCAAGTGGAGGCTTTTGAAGCCTCCTATGGCCATGCACTAAAGCTGTTGAAGGATGCTGAAGAGGAGTTAAAGGTGATGCGTTATCACCATACCGAGATGGTTCGGGAATTGACTTGGCTAAGGTCCGAGCTGGATTATTGCCGACGTGCTCGTCGGGCTCTAGTCGAAGAGAATGAGGTGTTGAGGGGGAATCCGACACTTAGAGACAGGGATGTCTCTGTCGAGCCATCTCATCGATACCGATCGACTTCCCCCTAGCCTCGTCCTTTTTCTTTTCTTCATCTTCTCTCCCATCACTCTTTTTCTTTCTCTTTTTTTTTTTGTTTTGTTCTTTTTACTTTCTTTTTATTTTTCTCAGTTTCCTTCATTTCTTCCTCTTCCTCTTCTTGTACTCTTCTTCTTTTCTGTTTTATGCTTTGTTCTCTTCTTTTTCTTTTTTCCCTTTTTCTCTTCTTCTGCACCACTATAATGTAACAATCAACCCTGTGATCCTAAGGGTTTTGTGTTACTTCTAGGGTTTTTGTCATTTTTCATTTTCCTCTTCTTCCTTTTCACTTCTTTTTTATGTTTCTCTTCATTCTCTTCTTCCTCTTCCCCATCGCCTCCTTCCTTCATGCATCCTGTTCGATGGGTTTGCCGAGATAGTTGATCTTCTGTAATAGAATTTTCCTCTGATGTTATTCTCGGATGTAATAGACCTCGATGTAATAGATTTTCTTTCGATGTAGTCTCCTGATGTAATAGTTTTTCCCTTTGATGTCCTCTGATGTAATGAACAGTGATGTATCTCACCCTTATTAATGAAAATTTCCTTTGCCCCTTTACATTGCACTTCTTTTTATATTGCACTTGTGGTTTGTAGTTTTTCTGGACTGTGGACCTTTGAATGTCTTCTCTTTTTATTTCTTGCTGTATTTATTGCTGTACAGTAATATCATATGTCCGTAGACCTTTGAATGTCTTCTCTTTTTATAGGTGCCTGCTCCCAGGCACATGTCAGATAATATGCATGTTTCCAAGCACTTGTCAGAAAATATCACAAAGCACCTTGTCAGATTATATGCATGTTTCCAAGCACTTGTCAGAAAATATCACACTATCTTTTCTCTATAAATACTCCTCTTCTTTTCTTTAGTAGTTACCCTCTTTCATCAACTCTTATTGTTTGCTTTTCCCTCATCCCCTATTTTATCCTGCACTAAAACAATTTCCCAGAATGTCTGAACCTGTGGTGAGATATCATGCTCAGATGAAGGGCTTGGATACTGAGGTATCTCGGGTCCGTCGTCTAATGGCGAGGCTTGAGAAGGAGTATGGTGTTTTGGCCTTGAGTTTGTTCGGCTCTCATCCCGAAGAGACAGTGAAGTGGACCGAGATTTCGGCCTTGAGTCGCCAGCTCGATCATTTGTTGTTACAGAGAAATTATCTGGCCAACTCCTGGTATAATGCCGAGGAGATTTGGGACCATGCTCAGAATGAGTTTGATAACTCTCCTCAAGGCTTCGCTAGTATGACTGTTAAAAATGCTCGGCTTAAAGATCGAGTTACTGCCCTTATTGGCGAGAATGCATACCTTGCCTGGGAGAATGAATGCTTGGTCGTCATGAACGACTCATATGAAGCTCGGTTAGCTAGCTCTGCTCGGGCGACTTCCTCTCGGTCTGGCAGTTCTGTTGTCCCACCCACTAATTCTTGATTAGATTAGTCTATTTTTCTTATTTTCTGTTTTGGAACTTGTATTAGAACAGTTGTATCTTTTCGTATTTCGTGCCTGTCTTATGAACCGTTGCAACGCCTCGTACTTTGTACCCTTTCGTTTTTTGAACCCTTGAATTTCTTTATAAATGCTCCCTATTGCCTGTACTTCATTATCCAATCTCCTTTTCTCTCTCTTGTTTCTTCTAACTTGCTTTTGCTTAAGATGGCTCCCATCACTAGATCTGCCTCCAAAAAGAAAGCCCTCATGGAAGAGCAGCCTACTTTTTTGCTACCTCGTCCCCCTGGTTTCGGGAAAGAGGATTTGACACCTCTTCAGCTAAAAGAAATTGAGATGTCGTGGCTGAAGCACGATCTCAAGTGTGCTCAGACCGAAATGAGGCGGTTCAAACAGTACTGGAAGGAGGAGAGCGCTGCTCGTTTTGAAGCCGAGCAAAAGTGCAAGTCTCAATCTCATGCTTTAAAACAGGTGGAGATTGGCATTTCTCATTTAAACAGGAGGAGCTCTAATTAGGGAAAAACTCTTGGCGAAGAAGGATGCCGAGGAAGGTGGTAGTTCTAGGGCTCAGAATTAGAGAAGTATTCTAGTGTTGAAGTTGTAATTTTTATTTTTCCCGTTGTAACTGGTTGTTTTCCCCTTTGTGGATGAATAAAACTTGTGTTTTGCAATTCGATCCTGTCTATTTTATTTGTTTTGCCTTTATGTTGACATATTTCGATGTCTTAGTATCGGACACCGAGCATGGTGCACCGTGGTTATCCCCCCGGAGAGCGTTGTTAGACTTGATGCTCAAATGCCGTCGAGCTAGGAACGGTCTCCGTCCACCTTGTTCGGTGTGCATTTCGGGTAAGACACGGTTTGGCGTCGAGGAACTTAATCGGAGAACATCCTCGGTTTGGTAATATTGGTAGCGTATGCAGGAAACATTTCGTGGTAGGGTCCACTGGCCGTTTATTTAGGTGTAATGATGTGAAGTGCCTTGGTTAGTGGGATATACTATCTGACGTGGCAAGATCTGGAGCGTTTACTTGTCGAAAACAGCAGCGGTTGTGGACTTTTCTATGGTTGGAAAAAAGGTAAACCTCTGTCACACGAAAGGACGGTTATTATTTTATTCTTTCTGTGGCTCCACTCCTTTTAACTGTGCTAAGTAATCCCTTTAGTTTTTTACCTCATAATTTGCTGAAGAAAAATATCTCTTATCTTCTCTCTCTAGGGTTTGTTCTTCCCGCCAAAAATTTTCTGCCTCTCTATCTAGGGTTTGTCGTGACGGTGAAGAGATTTACTGCTATTCTCCCTCGCTTGCTCATGATCATGACTGTAAGTATCTTCGTATTTTGTGGTTTGTTTGTTTGGATACTTCTTGTGATTAGGATTCGTATTTGATTTGTGGTTGTGGTCATTTTTGGTCTGAGTTGTCTATATTTGTCTATCTAGGTTGTTGAGTAGTGGTATTTCTTCTTGTATAGGATATTTGTTGGGTTGATGGAAAACTTTTTAGGGTTTCTATCAATTGGGGGGGGGGGGGGTTGTCGTGTCATGTGTTTTTGGATTAGTATGTTGATGGATTTGTGATGATGTTTGGATAAGAAATTTTGACCCAATGTCTGGCCCAAGTTGGCACATTTGTGGAAGAGGACTTTAAGAGGCTCGCCGGAATACCGGATAACATACACATTCGGCTGCCTGTCTCTGATGAGGAGGTGTTGGGATATGTCCCTGCCGGCGAGGTAGCTGTGCATTCCTCGGCCTTCTTCACTGGAGGTCTTAGACTTCCGTTTACGGAGTGGGTGACTTCGTTCTTTGAGGCCATCCAGATAGCTCCGGCCCAACTCGCTCTGAATGGTTACCGAACCTTGATCGGTATTCAAAGGTTGTCGGAAGTATCGGGGATAGCCATTGAACTGAAAGATGTCTTCGGGGTCTACAGTTTGAGTTTCGAGCGCCGCAGTTCGTACTTGAAGACATTGCGCGCATTCTCCCGGTTGGTAATTGGGTTGCCGGACACCAACAAAGAACATAACCTTGGTGTTGTGATTGCGTCCGGGGAATGGGGCTGTGCAGGACACCAGATCCCTGGACCTGTGACCACAGCTCCTGCTATTCCAGACCTCGGTGCTCCTAATGTTGAGGCTCTCTTAGCGCTTTGGAAATGGTGGGGGCCTGGGCCTACCAAGGATTCGGCAAGCCGTTCTGCTCCCCTGCTACTTGGTTACCCTGCGGGGCTAGTGACCAAGGGGAATCCTGCGCCCGAGATCCCTAAAGAGCCCGAAGAGGAATTCGTAAAAGTTGTCAGGGCTCGAAGTGCTGCTCGGGGAGGGAAAAAGCCCACTCGTTCTAAGCGCCGAGCATCGGACCCCTCTGTTGGCACCCCGAAGAGGGCTAGAGGGGTTGAGACCTCAGGTAATGTGGAGGTTGCGGATGTTGGCAGGGGTGTAGAGGTGGTCGCATCGTCCCAAGATGATACCACCGAGGAGGTTGTTGCGAATCTCGATGTAAGTGTATTTGTTTTTGTGAATAGTTGCCTTTTGACTCTGTTGTTCCCTGCTTTATATGCTATCTTGTTTCAGTTATTGACTTCTTCATTGGTTACCCTTGCTCTTGCCCGGTCTATGGGTATTATGGTGTTTCAGGGGTCGTTCGACAACATATTCGAGCATATGAACCTCCTGGTGAGAATGGGCGAGGATACGATGACCCTGCCTGTCGTCTCGTCTGCCCGTATTGAGGATCCGATAGATCTGCCTGTTGGCTCGCCCATCTGTACTGAGGAGGTGACCGAGCATGGGGCCCCTGAGACCGGTCCTTCGGAGAAGGAGGTGAGGGAGGAAGTGGAGGTGGAAGCCGGCAAAGAGACTGCCATGGGAGTTGTGGTGGGTGTCGAGGATGAGGTTCTCGAGGGACCTGAAGAGGTGTTGGTGGACGGGGTGGCAATGACCCGTTATATTGATCGGTGTAGGGGTGAACTGTTGGAGCAACCCCGAGTCTTGAGGATGGGGTATACTGCTCTTAAGCCCCTCGTTGTCAAGGATGCAGAGAAGATAGCTGCTCGTCCTGCAATGTCGGTTATAGAGCAGGCCAGTACTGACGCGCTTCGGGTATGTTGCGCACGTTTTTTTTGTTTTTTTTGTTTTTTTTTGTTTTTTTGTTTTTTTTTTTGTTTTTTTTGTTTTTTTTGTTTTTTTTGTTTTTGTTTTGTTTGTTTTTTTTGTTTTTTGTTTTTTTTGTTTTAGGTCGTGATGCTCTTGTTTTGGCTGGTGTCTTATGTCTCTAAATACAGGTCTTCGTGGATATCGTGGTGTTAAGGGATCAGTTGTCGGCACTAGAGGCTGAGAAGGAGAAGCTGATGGCCGAAAATAAAGCTTTGGCCGAGGATAAAGCTCAGCAAGTGAAGTTGGTTTCCGAGCTAGAGGCGGAAAAAGAGAAGCTGACGGCCGAAAATAAAGCCTTGGCCGAGGATAAAGTTCAGCAAGCGAAGTTGGTCTCCGAGCTAGAGGCGGAGAAAGAGAATTTGACGGCCGAAAATAAAATAACGGCCGAGGAGAAAGCCCAGATGGCTAAATTGGCCTCTGATAATGAGAAGTTGGTAGGAGATAACTTACGCCTGACCGAGGAAGTGGAGAAGATGGGGGCCGAAAAAGAGGAGTGGGTCGGAAAGTATGACTTACTGGAGGCCGATAACTTGGTTATGGCGGAGGATGTGGAGGCCGGAACAGCAGAGGTTGCTGCTCTGAAATTAGAGCAAGCAGATGAACGGAAAATTTTTGCAATGACGGCCAACTTTTCCGTCTTTTGCGCTCATGTCCGAGCTTTAAACTTTGCTAAGGTTCCCTTCTCGGACCGGGCATGGTCGGAGTTGGTTTATCCCTGTCCGCAAGGTGCACCTCCTAAGCCTCAGGATTGGGCCAACCTCCGAGACGAGGAGCTCCCACGGCTGCCGGGACAAACTATTTCGACGGCTCTCCGTCCCCATTCCGGGTCGGTTCCAACGACTCCTCGATCTGCTGCTGCCGTGATTCCCCCACCCGCATCCCCTCAGGTGGAGCCTTGACCATTTACTTGTAATATTTTCTCTGTATCTTAGTGTAAAGTCTTTTGTTATCCGAATTATGGGTCTCTTTTGTAACTAGAAAGATATTCTTTTGGGAAGTGATAATATAGGTGCTATGTTTTCTTTCTGATTGGCTTTCCTTGTTAATTCCCCTGTTTGTGGGTCGTCGTTTTTTGAAGGATGTAAAAACATCTTGTCAGGTACCCGCTAATCCCCCTGCCATGGTGGTCGGGACCTCGCCTAGTCGTAGCGTAGGCGATGTTATAAACGGTCTTGAAAAAGCTAACGCGTCCCTAACTTCTGAACTGAATTCTGCTCGACGCGAAATCGATGGTTTGAATATTCATATTTCAAATTTGTCGATTCGATTACGTGACTTGGGAGAGAGGTTCAGTAAGAAGACCGCATACTATACGGCAAATAAGGGAAAGGCTAAAGAGCTTCTTGGTGCGCTTCGGCGCTCTCGTGATGAAGCCCGGGGCCGGGTGACGAGCTTGAACTTGGTTCTAGGGGCCGTTTTGGAAGACGCGGACCTGTTGCTATCCTTTGCCAGAGCGTATTGGGCCCGAAGTCACGCATTAGAGGTGCTCGATCATGTAAAAGGGATGCGTGGTGTTGCCCGGGCAGAGCGCATGGGTGATGCTATGGCCGGGGTAACTGAGACCACGGCTGCCTTGAACTGAGTGGATGCGGTCGTACAGGAACGTTTGGGGACTCAAATTGTCTCATTGCGAGATATCCATTTTGCTGACGCCGTAGAGACCTCAGCGTCTGTTGATGGGTTATCGGATTGATGATTGTGTAGCTTGTTTTGTCATTTTATTCGTAGCTTGAATATAAAAAATCTTCATTCTCCTACTTTCGTGTCTTTTCTTTTCTTTGTTCGATAAGATATCCCTGTCTCTTCTATATTTGCGGCTGAATATTCATCTCTTCCTTTCTTCCCCATTTTTTGGTTTTTTGTTTTAGGCACATGCTATTATGTCGCACCAGGCTGGCTCTCCATGCCTAATTAGTCCGGGGCTAGGACCTACTGGTGTTGCCTGGGACGAGGTCTCATCTGGTGCGGCTAGTGAAGGGCATGCCAAGTGGCCTTACATCGTTTTAATGGGCAAAAACGTCAAGTTGGTCGATCAGTGCGCCCGACTTAGGGCCAAGTTGAAAATCCAGGCGTACTCTTTTCGTGAATATGTTCGTCGTGCCGAGCATGTTGTTGAGGTTCAGGAGCGTCGTTTAGATCGGTATTGGTGTGTAAAGGAAAAGTACCTCGGTAAACTAAAGTCGCTGGTAACCCAAACCAATATTTTGGTGAAGTATTTCCGCCTGTCTCGATCCAGATTCGATGCTTCTGCGGCTACGATCGAAGCTCGTAAGCTTCCTTTCGACGATGCTCGCCGTAAAGCGGCCTCGGATGTTCACGAGATCGCTAAAGTAGCCGAGTTCTCCGCGCGGCTTAAGACGTTGGCATGCGTTGGTGCTCACACGACCAACTTTGATGCCCTCATATCTGAGGAGCGTTTTGATGGCGAGGAGACCGATGGGGATACGGCGACGGATGACGAAGAGGTAGAGCTCGGTCAATTGCCGTCGTGCTCCTCATGTAGTAGTTCTTAAATTACTCTCATTGTGGTTGGTTGTATCTTGTTGCCTCCGTAATGCGGACGAGGAATATTCGTTTTATTACTTTCTTCCTGTTTTTCGGATCTTCTCATTGTCGTATTGATATTTCATTGATTGGATTGATTTTTCTTCGCTGATTTCTTCGTTTGGTACTTTATTGTCTCTGTAATACGGGCCAGAACCTTCTTTCAATTTTGTTTGATGCATATTGGCCTCTTTTTTTATATATATATATACCTGCGTATGCTAGAAATCTTGAGTATTCCTAGGCACTCTTTTAGACATGTCATGTTGGGAATTTCACTATATTCCTGGGCATAAAGGCCGTTTGGGAATTTCATAGTATTCCTAGGCACAAGGGCCGTTTGGGAATTTCATAGTATTCCTAGGCACAAAGGCCGTTTGGGAATTTCATAGTATTCCTAGGCCTACCCTTAGGCATGCCGTTTGAGAATTTCATAGTATTCCTAGGCACAAGGGCCGTTTGGGAATTTCATAGTATTCCTAGGCACAAAGGCCGTTTGGGAATTTCATAGTATTCCTAGGCCTATCCTTAGGCATGCCGTTTGGGAATTTCATAGTATTCCTAGGCACAAGGGCCGTTTAGGAATTTCATAGTATTCCTAGGCACAAAGGCCGTTTGGGAATTTCATAGTATTCCTAGGCCTACCCTTAGACATGCCGTTTGGGAATTTCATAGTATTCTTAGGCACAAGGGCCGTTTGGGAATTTCATAGTATTCCTAGGCACAAGGGCCGTTTGGGAATTTCATAGTATTCCTAGGCCTACCCTTAGGCATGCCGTTTGGGAATTTCATAGTATTCCTAGGCACAAGGGCCGTTTAGGAATTTCATAGTATTCCTAGGCACAAGGGCCGTTTAGGAATTTCATAGTATTCCTAGGCACAAAGGCCGTTTGGGAATTTCATAGTATTCCTAGGCCTACCCTTAGGCATGCCGTTTGGGAATTTCAGCTGCACTCGTTAGACAGCATGATAAAATGTTTTATTTATTCAAAAGACAATGTCATTAAGCAGGAGGGGTAAGGTGGCACCTGTATTTGTACTGATGAGATGGCCTATATGTAGTACTTCTTTATGTTAGCCACATTACAGGAATTCTTCTCCCCTCTGCTGTTTTCGAACAGAACGCTTTTGAGTTTGTAGGTAACCGGGCTTGTTCTCTTGATGATCTCGTATGGTCCCTCCCAGGTGGGGCTTAATTTGCCATGTATTTCATTACGGGTATAGACCGTTACTCGTCGCAGCACCAATTCTCCGACCACAAACTCTTTGGTCCCTTTCACCCTCTTGTCATACGTTTGATTAACGCCTTGTTGATACTTCGCTAGTGTAAGAGCTGCTATCTCTCGTTTCTCGTCTAGCATGTCGAGTTCCTCCCTCATTCTTTGTTCATTGTTTCCTTGCTCGACTAAAGTTGTTCGTAGTGTGGGTAGCCCGATTTCTATTGGTATGACGGCCTCGACGCCATATGCTAAGCTGAACGGGGTTTCTTTGGTGCCCGTCTTTGGTGTAGTTCGGCACGACCATAAGACGTTGAGTAGCCGCTCGGGCCATCTCCCCTTTGCTTGTTCGAGGGTTGTCTTAATGCCATCTAGGACGGTTCGGTTTGATACCTCTGCTTGTCTGTTTCCCTGTGGGTATGTTGGCGTCGAATAGAAATTTCGGATATCGAGTTCTTCGTACCAAAGCTGCAAGTTGGCTTCTTTGAACTGGGTGCCATTGTCTACGACGATGGTGTACGGTATACCGAACCTTGTGATGATGTGCTCCCAGATGAACTGTTTGACATTACTGGCTTTAATTTCGCGGAGAGGTTTAGCCTCAACCCATTTGGTGAAGTAGTCCGTCGCCACGATCAGATATTCGACGCTTCCGGGTGCTCTAGGAAGCTTTTCGACTATATCAATCGCCCATTGTGCGAATGGCCATGGTGCCGATACCGGGGTCATCATAGATGATGGGAGCCGAGGTATCTTGGCGAATCGTTGGTACTTGTCGCAACGTTGGACGTATACATCGGCGTCTCGCTTGATATATGGCCACCAATATCCTTGTGTGATTGCTTTGTTGGCAAGGGACCGCCCTTTGATGTGTGCTCCGCAGGATCCTTCATGAATTTTCTCTAGGACCGGTAGCTGCATTTCGGGCCGGACACACAGAAGATGTGGTCCTCGGTAGCTGGATTTGTACAGTTTGTCGTCGTTGAACTACCAGAAACGAGGAGCCTTTCTCGTAATTTTCAATGCCTTTATCTTATTTGCCGGGAGCCGTTGCGCAGATAGTGAATCATGTCGTCCATCCAACCTAGTTCGTATTGTACTGATGCTACTCGGTCTTTTCTTTTGGTTATGCTTGGGGCCGGTAGTAGTTCCACTATAATCGACCGAGTGTCGGTTAATGTTAATGTCGAGGCTAGGGTGGCCAGGGCATCGGCATGTGCGTTTTCGGTGCGATTGATTCTTATCAACTCGCACTGTTCGAAGGTGGCCATCAAGCTTTGAACCTTCTCTTGGTAGAGGATCATTCTGTCATCTTTGGCTTGGTATTCGCCGTTGGACTGGTTTACGATCAGCATTGAGTCGGAACTTGCAGTTAGGTGGGAGCATCCGAGGGACCGGGCAATAAGCATGCCGTTTATCATGGCTTCGTACTCTGCCTCATTGTTGGTAGCTCGGAAACCTAGTTTAATGCTCTTCTCTATGATCGCTCCCTCTCTAGACTTGAGGACGATCCCCGCTCCTGATCCGTCCTTGGTGGCTGATCCATCGACATGTATCTACCAGTGTGATTGGGGCGATATAGCCATGGGCTCGTCATACCCTTCGGTGAATTCCGCAACGAAATCGGCCAAGACTTGTCCCTTTATGGCATGTCGGGGTGCGAACTTGATATGAAATTGGGATAACTCGACCCCCCATGCGGCCACTCTGCCAATAATGTCGGTCCGTCGAAGCGATTCTTTAATATGGAATTTCGTGTATACTTGGACCTGATGAGCTATGAAATAGTGCGGCAACTTTCTGGTCGCTACGACCAATGCCAAGCACAACTTTTCCAAGGGTAGGTAACGTGTTTTGGCTTCGACTAGAGTTTTGCTGACGAAGTAGATAGGGAATTGTTCGCGGCCTTCTTCTCTTAGGATAACCGCGCTCACAGCTGTAGCGGAAACTGCTAGGTAGCAAGCCAGAATATCTCCTTTGTTCGGCCTGACTAACAGTGGCAGCGTCCTTAAGTACTCTTTGAGGCTGTTGAAAGAAGCTTCACATTCCGGGTCCCACACGAATTTTCTATCCTTCTTGAGTGATTCAAAAAATGGTCGTCCCTTGTCTGCGGATCGGCTGATGAACCTGTTTAATGCGGCCATCATTCCCGTGAGCTCTTGTACCTGTTTCTTATTCTCGGGATTAGCCTCTATTCCTCGTCGGCTGACCATGTGCCCCAGGAACTTCCCTTTGCTGATGCCGAATTCACACTTGCTCGCATTGAGTTTGAGTTTGTGCTCGCCCAAAGTTCGGAAGACGTCTCTGATATCTTGAATGTGGGATGTGGCCTTTTCGCTTTTGACGACCATGTCGTCTATGTATACCTCCATGGTCTTCCCTATGTGCTCTCGGCATACCTTCGTTATCATCCTTTGGTATGTTGCTTCCGCGTTGCGTAGACCGAACGGCATTACCGTATAGCAATAGTTTCCTAAAGGCTATATAAACGACGTCTTTTCTTGATCTTCGTGGGCGAGGGGAATTTGGTGGTACCCTGAATATGCGTCAAGGAAGGTCATCCGTTCTGCTCCCGCAGTCGCGTCCACCAATTGATCAATCCTTGGAAGGGGAAAGTGGTCCCTCGGGCAGGCTTTGTTAAGATTGGTGAAGTCTATACAGACCCTCTCCTTTCCGTTCTTCTTAGGGACGACGACGGGATTGGATAACCATTTTGGATAGAAGACCTCCCTTATGGCTCCGGCCTCCAATAGCTTTTGGACTTCACCAATTATAGCGGATCTGTGCTGTACAGATACTTTTCTGCTCCTCTGAACTATCGGCTTATACTCGGCGTCAACACTTAGATGGTGACATGCCGTTTTAGGGTCTAGGTCTGGCATGTCTTTGGGACTCCAGGCGAATTTATCAATGTTGTTGAAAAGGAATGCTTCTAACTCTTCGGATTCCTTTTTTGGAAGGTTGTCGCCGAGGAGAAAGTAGTGCTCCTCGTCAGTATCCGGGATATACACCTTCCTAAGTGTTTCTCCTACTTGTTCTTCAACAACCCTCTCGGTTTTGGCTATTTGGTTAATCAGCTTCTTTGTGCTGGTGGGTTGTTTGACAACGCTCAGCTGTTTTTGAAGAGCCGCGGTAATGTCCTCACAGCGTCATGAATCTTCTTGACATCCTCTGGCTGTCTCGATCCCTCCCCTATCATTTGGGTATTTGACTTTTTGGTGATAGGTCGAGGGTATGGCCTTCATGGCGTGCAGCCAGGGTCGTCCCAAGATTGCGTTGTGGCCGGAGTTGTCGTTGACCACTAAGAACTCCACGGGAACTGACATGGATCCAGTTGTGACACTGAGGACGATCTTTCCCAACGGTTTAGTCGTCTCGGAGATGAACCCGATCAGTGTGACATCGGTAGGCTGTAGATCTTGCATCTTGAGTTCCATCTTGTCGAAAAGCTCTCTGTACATGATATCACAAGAGGCTCCTTGGTCGACAAGCACCCTGCTGACCGTGTCAAGACCGATTTGAACACGGAGGTTGATGGCGTCCCCGTGGGGGTAAATCACCCCTTCTTCGTCCAGATCCGAGAAGGAGATGGGCGGATGTCGTCGTGGTGTGCATTATCGTTTGGAGGTCGACGCCTGTGATGCCTTGGCTACCTGGCCAAAGTGCGCTAGTTGCCGTTGTCGCGATCGTTCCCCACCTGTGCCCTTGGGTCGGGACATATGAACGACGTTGATTGTTTTGCCTTGCCGGTTGTCGGCTCCCTCAATGGCCAGTTGTTTGCCTTTATTTCCGGCGCCTTTGATGAACTTGGCCAGGTATCCCGCATCGCCCCACAGGTTCATTTTCCACCGCAGGTTACGGCAGTGCTCGGTGAGGTGTCCGTAGTCCTCGTGATAGGCGCAGAAAAGCTTGGGGTCTCTATGCTCAGGGGGGTAGCGAGAGGCTCTGGTCGTGAATACCAGCTTTCTCTGCGGATATTCTTAAGGATATCTTCAGCAGACAGGTTGAAAGAGTATCACAATTCGAGCGGTTCGAAGCTCTTTTGCTTTTCCCTTCCCTGGAATCGGCCTTGTTGTGACTGCCTGGCTGGCATAGGGTAGGTGAGCTGGAGCGGTTTATGTTCGTTGATCGGTGTTGGGTATGCGATTTGGAGCGGTTTGGGCTCAGGTTCTCGTTGTCGCTCTACCCGGCTATGGACCTCGGGACCTTTGTCCTTTCTGGTCGGTTTGAATGTTTCTCCCTGGTTATTTCTAACTCTTTTGCGACCCACCTGTGCCTCTCGGACCGATTCTCTTCTTGGTAGAGTTCGGTTGAGGATACGCAGTTCGTCGTTTTTATCGGTGAGGTGAGTACAATAGGCTAGCAGGGAATCCGTGGTCGGAAAGTTTTTGCCTATGAACTTCCTTCTCGCCCAATAGCCATTAGGGATGGAATTGATAAAGTTCTGGATGGCTATATTATTGGAGTACTGTGGAATCTGGTTTGCTACGTCGATGAAACGTATGCAGTAGTCGTTGAGCCTTTCATTTGGCATCATCGTCATTTTCAGAAGGGTTTCAATGCTAACCTTCTTCTTCCGATGAGCAGCGTATCGGGTGGAGTATGCCCTTAGCAGCTCCGCCCAGTCTCTTATAGAGCCCCGTGGTAAGTTATGGTACCATGACGAAGCCTCTTGGCCCAGACTGTTTTTGAAAAACTTGCACATCAGTGCATGGTCATCACTCCACAGCTTCATCTTCGTCTTGTAGTGCCTCAGATGGTCTATGGGACAACTCCTCCCATCATACAGCCTGAACTCGGGGATGACGAACCCCACAGGATTGCGGTACCGCGTGATCTGTTCGGCACATGGGGTTTCTTGGCATACGTTCCAAGCCTGTTGGAACGCTTCATCCGTGGCTTGGTAGGGGGGTGTATCCCCCCTGATGTGGTGGTGGGCCGTATCCTTCCCCGATCATGTGTTCGGGATACCTACCGTCCTTCGGTTTTCTGTCGAGGACATGTTCTGTATGAGCGTTTGGGTGGACGAAGGTTGGAGGGATCGTTATCGGGACGTTTCCCCCTTGATGGGGCACTCTTGTATCTGGTCGTCGGCCCGCCGCTTCCAAGGCGGCCCTATAAGCGGAATCTTTCGCTTCACGACGTGGGTCTTTGTCTGCATTGGCAGGTTGGCTATTCGGCAATATGATGCCGGCTGCTGCCATGGCCGTCATACACGCTGCCAGCTGAACTTGCAGTTGGGCGTTGTTCCTTTCATCGGCTAACGGAACAATATGTTGTACTTCCACCGTGGGTGGTGTAATCATCCTTGGTGGGTGAGTCGGTAGTCGGGACAACTGTTCGAGTACATGATCCTCGGGCATGCCAAGCCGGTGAGCTTCGTTTGTTTGTACACGAGCACCAGAGTTGACCGAGGCTGTTGGCAAATGGACTCTTGAGCTCGGTCCTGCCTGGGATCCGGGTATGCGTCTTCTTGCGTGCCTTAGTACGGGCAAGGCTTGTTCGTCTTCCGAGGACGTTTGGTATTCTTCGACGATCCCTTCAAGCTGTTGGGGTTGTTCGATCGGTTGTTCTTGGTGGACATTGGAGGTTGTTGGTTGGTTTCCGGACTGGATAGCTTCGTATCTATCGCGGATGGCGAGTAGATCGTCGAGGTCTTGTTGGCTAATCTGCACGTGTTGGTTATTGGTTTCTACTATCTCGGGTTGGGTTTCTTCTACATTAGTCACCATTGTCGCTCGTCTGGTAGAGTATTGGTATTCGAATTCTAAACTAGTTGGGAACTAGATGATTCCCACAGACGGTGCCATTTGATAAAACCATAACTTTTGTCGGTGGCGTTAGGTTTTTTAACAATGATTTAATATTAAATATATAATAAATGGTGAACACTTCGGGATTTTTATTATTATTCGGCAATCACCGTTGATCGGATTACAATTCCCTTGTAACAATCATGCTCGACTTTAACTATTTGATCTCTCGTCTTGATCTTTCTCCTTCTTCTTCGGTACTCGGTTCCTTCTCTGTTCGGTTTATGTCTTGATGTGACAAGTTTTTGGCTAGTTTCTCTCTTTTCTCTACTTCTCTCTATATTTTTTGGATAGATTTTCTGGTCTCTTTCTTGGGGGGATACTTGGCTATTTATAGGCTATTATGCCTCCTAAGATGTTGACAAATGTCTCCATCTCATGGGTTTTATCAGATATGGGTCACTAGTTAAGTGGGTTTGGGCTTTTTGTAAAGGAGGTGATAACCCATTAAGCGTTGGATACCCAGTTATGATATATGGGCTGATTAAGATCCGAATAGAATATTTGGGTCTAATTTTTATATTCTATCAAGAAGAAACTTCGATTACCTATAAATCATGTCTAATATTAAACTCCTCGGGAGTTTGTATTGATGTTGGTATGTTAATGGATTTTGAGTCGTTATGTATTTCAGATGATGATCCTTTTGTAGAAGTGTCTAAACAGAACGGGTATCTATAATTATCAATTCAACTATGAAACCACTTACACTACAATACAGTCAACTTCTTATAAGTTTTGAAGGAAAAAAGTTACATGCTATTTGATTGAAATCAGACTTATAAAACTCAACGACTTTTGTAGTGAAAATGCCCCAAATCCAAATACTCAAATCAATTAGACCATTGATTTACTCAAATCCTAATTCAAAGTAGTAAGATTTCACATCAATTGAAAAAACCTGTAATACAGTTAATCAATTAATAAACTTATAAAACAAACAAAGTAAAAAACACAGTAGTGATATACCAACAAACTTAACAACAATTTATTATGATAAATGTACTTGTCTGTTACTTGTTTTGGCTAAGGACACGATTGAGAATAAAAAAAATTCCTATTAGTTACTGAATTGTAATTGTTATAGATATAGATGACTTTTAAGCATAATTAAATATTACGGCTGGATCATTTTTGTTCCTGTAATGATAGTTTTCATTTATACTAGTTTATGTGAAATATTTTATCAAACACCTAGGGTGTATAACTGTTAGAGTTATATTATCTCATATCGATGTAATATCGATCAAGTCTATAGTTTATAATGAGTTACACATTCTTATCATTACGAGGTTTTTTAATTGTAAAGAAATATGGATTCTAACATGGTATCATATCGATATAATATTGATCAAGAAGATTGAGTAATATAAGTTAGGGATTAAACATTACAAAAGTTATTGGAGATACAAGAAGATTGAGTAATATAAGTTAGTAATTAAACATTACACAAGTTATTGGAGATATAGAGAGAGGGATACCAATATTGGTAGTTTGTGGATACACAAGTGATATGTGTATCTCTATTGGAGTAGTGGAGTTCAAAAATATTACCAATATAATCTACCTTTATTTTGATGCTTTTTTTAGCGCCAATTTGATGAAATTTTTTAACTCTCTTAAATTATATTATTCAAAATAACTTGAAAAGATAGGAAAATATAATGATATACTTAAAAATTAACTACCACCAGAATGCTTTAATTGGGAAAACTTTAAAAAGTATTTTTCTAAGATTTTTTTTCATCTGTTATTTTCTCGAAAAATATTAGTTTCCCAAGTTTTATTAAAGATCCACTATTTGTGATAGTATTTCGTAAAGGAAAACGACATCATTAGATTGCTAAAAGGTTTCAGTAGAGTTAAAGCAAAATTCAGAAAAGAGGAAATGGTGTTATTTTGTATTATAAGGAAATATACATAAATAACAAATCCCATTATTATAGTGTTAAACGTTACCAAATCTTTTGAACATAGAACGAACTGCTGGTACTATTCAATCTTTAATGATTTAGATTTTTTGCTGCATAGATAAATAGTTTAGATTTATTTCGACAAGCATGGAACGGCTTGCCAACGGTCATCCACTTTGTTTTTTATTCCTGTCGCTCGGACGTTGCCAAACCGTTACGGGAAAACTAAAACAATAACAGATTAAACATTATGTTGCTGGGGTCGTCGCCATTCTAATGGAGAAGAATCTGGTCATATTTAGAGTCACTATTTTGTCGTTACACCGTCTCTGAATAGCAACCTTTAAGTGCTGTTGTTAAATGTTGTCTCTGATTGAGCAATTTTTTATAGTGAGAGTAAGGCCTAAGATGGCCAATAAAATCTTACAACACTTCCCATTTACAAATCTTGATTTCTTCGTCTTCATGACGTCGATATGAGTCGAGTTCATTCGCAGTGCTAAACACATAAAACCTTAGGGCCGGAAAATCCAGTGTGAGAAAAACCAGTACATAGGACAAACTGTGTAGCAGAATGATATAGGCCGAAATTCCATTTAATTAACTAACCACAAAATAGTGTCTCATCAAAAACTTGCCAGAGCAAACCAAATGGGAAAATCTCTGATCGAAGGAAAAAATAGTGCAACAGGGGTAATAGTAGGAGATCAACCACAAAACAGGTATCTCATCAAAATCTTGCCAGAGTAAACACAGTGAAAAAAACCTACGGTCGAGGGGCAAAATATTACACAGTGGTAAAAAGTATAGAACATAATACTCCACCTAATTTCGGCAATCTTAAGTGAGATATGTTGGGAACGTGTCTCTCTAAAAATTTTGCCAAAGAAAAACTCAGTGGGGACAAAAAAATTGGACTAAAGATAAAAAGAGTACACAAGCATACAATGGGAAGTTCCCCATCACTTGCATTCAACAAGATGCGAGAATTCATCTTGAACATATGACGTCTCAAGATAATTTAGACAAACTACGATAGTTGTGATCGATTATGTCTCATTAAAACCTAGACAAGGTAAACCCAGTAGAACAAACCCTTGATCTAAGTACAAAAGAGTACACTCACAAGTGTTAATCAACACGAGCATTCATTGGGATGTTTTATCTCACTTGCATACGACTGTATGCAATGATTTCAGCTAAATAGTTATAAGTATTCTTCTGGATGCTCCCCCTAACTTGCACACAACTGGATAAAATGATTTCATGTTCCAAGAAATAGTATGAACATTCGTCTGCATGCTTCATTTACATGCACACGACTGAATGCAAAAAATCTAACGTGGAATAGAACGGGCATTCAATGGGATGCTCTTAAACTTCATATTGAAGATTTATTTCGGAGATAAATGTTAAATAACATAATCTAGTCATGTCTGTGTTGATCGATAACAGCAAGTTGTACTCAAATAGGACAAGTGCTTCATCTGGATCATGAGACAGAGCATATATAATTCAAATATGGCTAATACTAGCTCGAATCCATATAAACTCTCTAGTCATCTCATAGAGCACGAGTAGATCAGACTGATTCATTTGGAGTCTTAACAAGACCTCTAAGATATCGCCTATTCCAAATGGTAAAGACATAACCATACTAGAAATATCCCTTATGCGGGTCTGATAAGTAATCGGCATCGATATAACCAAAAAAGGGTGATGTTAATTCGAGTAACTAAAAGGGTAGGTACACTCGATGACGCAAATGGGATAAACAAGCCCATTTTCCATAATACCTTTAAGGTAATGGAAAATGTCTTTAATGCCATTTCAATGGAAGAGTGTTAGCACGATGCTGTGTCGAGCTATACGATTCACAGCTTACGAGATGTTCGTCCTAACACATTTAGACTAAGTACAATGATGCGCTTATTGTACTTAGATATGAAAATTATGGTTTGATATCTCTTCATCGTCACATCAGGGATGGATCAAGTCTATATCAATATCTAGTGATCGAACGATTATGGGAGAATCTGACGTCTTAGCGTCATGATCATTAAAGCGTCATATCACCTTCTGGGTGTAGTCTGAATCATGGACTTAGATTCAATGTTTATGGGACTCGGTCATCAGCCTGAGTCACTACCTTGTCTTTCCAAGATCATTCATCTCGAAGGGCAAATCCAAAACGTGGATTGCTTCAAAACAACAAGGGCATAAAATGTTTCTCTACATATCCCAAGCTGATCAAGTACTCACTTAAGGGGGATACCACATCTGCTCGGACTTTTATAATCCATATAGTAAATGTCTCGGTTAATTGAGAACATATTCCGTGGTCAGGAACTACTTCATTCAAGCACATGAAATCACATAGGAACCTTCATCTAAGTCACTGTGTCTAAATCCTCATAGAGACGAAACCATGACCACAATCATAGGCTGCATACTCAGTTTTTCGGAAACTACTAAACTGGTAAAATAGGGGACCGTTAAAACATCCATTACGAGGAAGTAAACCATCTCGTAATCAATTCCAAGGTGTGAGAGAAGTCTTGCGCTAGTAGGCGAGCACTGATACACTCACATTATTCTCATCACGGTTCCTTATGAATAACCAAATAAACAAACTCGTTTAACATTGGCGGTGTTGGAGCTATAGGTCTGAAAACTTATTTTGCTAAGGAAGTCTACTTGGATTGTAAGTTTTCATTAGGCCAGTTTGTTCTACATTGACTTTAGGCAACGGTTCATGGTTCCGTGTCATAATTTGCTCATATTATCAGTCTTCATTGGATATATGAACAAGTAATCACTAACAGTCTCGTTTCGCTTCAATATCGTCTAAGATATCATGATTGACAAATATTTCAAGATTCTCAGAATGAGAAGCAATCACACATCTCCTTAATCTTGTATAATCCCGTGCGACAAACGAGTTTCAGTTCACCACCTCTGGGTTGAACGAATTAAGAACCGGTCAACTTACTCGTATCTTGGGAAGGATGACAGATTGACAGCCGACGCCAGCGTCCTTTGCTTGACAGGTTCGGCTAAAACAACGTGTTACGACTGAAACACGATCCGATAGGGACGTCTATCCTTGCAAGCATTTTACAGCAGGTATAAATGATCTTGTGACGTATCATAAAGTCATTAAATGTGTCTGACATTTATTTAGACTTGGGGGAGTCTATGAACTTACTTATCACTAAATGCATTTCTGGGGATCAAACTAAGACCGAGTGGGTTACACCACGTTACTTCACGTTGTTCCTTATCAACGGTAACGTGCAAATCTTCCCCTAACGATGGGGAGAACAGTCTTAGCGATGTCACTTTCACATATCATGCGGTAAATAGATCGTTTGCCAAGATTATTCTATCAAATGATAGGCATGGGATTCATAATTGACGTATATATATCCCCAATTTCTAACGGTACATATTTTGAACGTTTTAGCGGCTCAATCAAAATATTAAGCTCTCAAACACGCGTTAATTTGAGACTTCTGGCTCATAATCAGTAACCAGCTGGTACACATGGTATTTGAGTGTCTATAAGGCTCATAATGGACCAATTCAGCAAAATAGCATAACCCCATATGGAAATATAAATCTTGGTGTACAAGACCAAGAAGTGCGTGCAATCATTTGCAGTCGCATTATCAAACTTTCCGTGAGTCCATTTGGGTCTGAACATAATCAACAGGATGTTCAATTTCAATTCCCAAACTCAAGTAATACACATCGAAATTTCGATGTTTAAACTTCAGCATTTTCAAGTCACTAGACTTTTCAGGATAATCCAGATCATGAGCCATTAATTTAATGATAAGGCTAAGAGTTGGAAAGTGTTGCATTTATGTGAACAACAATACACATGTGACCATTTGTTGATGCATAAACCATAACCATATATTTAATGGTCTGTCTTATAGTTGGATAAGTCCACAATAACTCCTTCAATTCTTTACAACAACTTTATGAGTCTATTTTGTGATCTTTACACATACTAGTCTTTCAAATAGAGAATTAATGGCATGAATTTCATATCAATCACGAAATTATTCCTCAAAGAGAATCCAAACGCGATGCGATTATAAATCCAACATCGTCTTTTAACTCGGTTATATCTCATCCGGTCAATGACACAATGTCAAAATACTCTTATCAATCGACGACATGTGAATGATAGTACATACAAACATGTCTTAGCATAGCTCTTATCAATTTACGTTAGACGAAATACGAAATGATAAGTTAACTTCAAATGCTTTTAAAAACGTGGTAGCAACCACTTGAAAGAAATTTCAACTCCTCTAAAATACGGGTTTGGTCGTATTGAGTGCATGCTATGTAAAGAAATTTCAATTCTTTCATGAGATATTATCAGATAACACTGGTTTTCTCAAATATCTTATAACTCAACAAGGTACAACATGACCTGGAGTATAAGGCCTCATTACATATCAATTTGGTTTAACCAAAAATTCCGATTTGGAGTGACATGTCCAAAATCGTTGTCAGTTAGGATTATTTAGGCAAGTAGTTAGTGAAATTATGTAGTACACCGTTACCTACTATTTTCAGACAACCAACTACCACACAAGTATTACCTAAAGTTTAATAATTTAAAGTTTGGTCACATTTATAATGGAATTTTGCTCAAAAATACTTTAAATTATTTCAAGAAATTTCATAAATAAACAAACCATAATCCAAAAGTATGGTCTAAATGTAATAATCATAATCCAAATCGAAAAAAATAATCCAAATGAGCTACAAAACGATAAAGAAAGGTACCAAACTCATTTGAGCCACAAAACCAGGGGTCTCAAGAGTTTCCTTTCAGTTAGCTTTAACCACATTAGCTTAAATTTTTCTACCCTTATAATAGTTTTGAACTATTTAATGAGTAGCCGGGAATGACATTAGTCATTTATAGTAGAGAATTGGCTACTTGAGCATTGCCTCTTGCTTTGGAACAACGAGCCATATTGTTCTTTTCAAGGATTGTCTTAGAGCCACATGTCTTCGGTTTTGGTGACTGTCTAAACCTCGATTCGCTAGGCAAGCGTTAGGATCATGACAGTTCGAGACAAATAACAATTGTCTCGGTTCTCGATTCGAGGATAAATGTCCATGAAGAGCTTTAGTATCAGGCAAACAATTCGTCAGTGACCTAATAGGATTAAAAACTGCTCATTGGGGCAATTTTATTATCCAATAACAGATGGGCGATGAGCTAAAGGATCACAGTGAATATAAATTCACAATACTGCTTATGTAATATGTTTTCAAGCTAATAATTTTGGTGAATTATCACTCCAATTTATCCATTTCAGACAATTGTTCACCATAGATGTCATCACGTCTCAAATGTGGTGGTGGAATAACATCAACGCCTTAGATTTCATATCGTGAGTAACAACAAACTCGGGTTTTACTCATTAAAGATGACATCCAAAAAAATTGGGTATCACATTTTCACACATCTGGGTAACTAACATGTGGTGACGGAATAATATCAACGTCTAAACAATCATTTCGCAAGTATGCTTTGCAATTTTCCTCATCATAGATGACATCCAATATGTGTTGGGAGTTCTGGATTAGTTATCATATAAAATGACCGGTTTATATGTTTATGGTTTGCACAAGAACAAAATTTGTTTCGAAACGACAGCTTCGAAAATAGTTTTTCTTTTAATGTGAATAGGTACTCGTTGATCGATCGACGGGTCGATACCGAGATATTAATTCATCGAAACATATATCACTATATAAACACACTTGTAGAAATTATTATTTAGTCAACCCTTTTGATAGCTCTACTTGAATAGGGCAAGGAAAGACGGTGAGGGTGGAGGGCACGACTGCCACCTAAAACCCGACCTCATTAGGATATCGACTTCCGCCTCTATCTTTTTTAGACATCGTATCCAAATAGGTGAGTCTAGTTGGGGAAGGTTCATAATTTTTCCAACTTAAATGTGAAAATATATGATTTCGCAAATTATCATATTGTACACATGTTACATGGTTGTAAATAAATAGTAAATGGGTGTGATTAAATAATTATTTAGATTGCAATTGTTTCATGATTAACTAACATGGCAGTACATATTTATTTACCAATTTACAATATACACCCAAGTTACATACATGGTAATTCACAAGATTCATTATATCATGAAAGGAATAAGGCTCTGTTTGTTTCTTTGGAAAATAATTTCCGGGGAAAAGATTTTCTAAGGAAAAGATTTTCATGTAAAACAAAAAATTTTGCATGATTTTCTTGGTGTTTGGTTGCGTGAAATTTTTTCATAGAAAATCTATATACTTTATAATTTCTTTAACAAACATAATAATAGAATTACGTAATATTAGTAACGAAATCAAGATATAAAAACTTAAAACCAAAAAATTAGAATGATGAAATCTGAAAGATATTTCAAACACAAAAAATCATATTTATTAATAAAACTCTAAGATTAGCCTGTAGTCTCGACCAATGTTTATTTTGACGGCCATGGAGACTCCATTAATCCCATGAGCAATTTTTCGTAATTGTTCGAAAAACTCTTCCGAAAAGGTATACTAAGATTAGTAGAAGAAGGTAATTTTTTTGATAGTTGGACAACAAAAATCAAGATGAATACCAAGTTATAATTAAAAAAATGATCAAAGAATCAACAATAATATGTTAATATATTAGACAATATAAAGAGAACGGGTCTTATGAGAACCAAAGTAGGGACGAGGAGAATTTTTTTTTATTACTATAATTTTAATAGTAGATTTTTGTGTGTGTTATAATATATAATAATTAGTATACACATGATGTAGAATAGTAGTAGATGTGAATATTGGAGCGCTCTTATCTCCTTTCTTTGGAAAATATTTTATCACCAAAATTAAGGGAAAATATTTTCCTATCTTTTCCATGGTTTAAGGAAAATCTTTTCTAATATTCTAATTTATCAAATCAAATAAACATCAGAAAATCTTTTTCTTGGAAAATCTTTTCCTTGGAAAATCTTTTCCTTTGGAAAATATTCTACTTAAAAACAAACAGAGCCCAAATATTAACTACTAATTACATTAATAAGTTCGAAAATTGCATGTGCTTGTATTGACCAACTATTAGACAGATTATAACATTTATATTGTTTTGTACTTAGGGATATAATGGTAAAAATAAGTATCATTGGTTTAGATGGAGCAAAGTTTGTAGACATGTGAAAGAAGCGGGTTGAATGTTAAAAGTTTTCATGACATATCTAAAGCTTTTGCAATGAAACTCTGGTGGAAGTTCAGAACAAGACACATTGTGGACTAAATTCATAAAAGCAAAATACTGTAAAAATAAACAACAAGAAAACATCTTTGCTAAAAGTGGAGCTACTACTTGTTGCAGAATGCTACAAGCTAGAGAATTGACTGAGAGTAATACTATTATAGTTGGAAATTGGGCAAACCAGCATATATAGAAACCTACTAATCTAGGGAATTTTACTCTAAATTCAGTTTGGGAAATTTCTAGAGAAGCAGGTACTGAAAATTGGAGAAGTAAATTTATATAGAACAAAATGGTACCTTTAAAAGTCTCTTGCTTCATGTGGAAAATCTTTACAAAAGCTATCCCCTTGGATTGTAACCTATATAAATTTGGTATTAGTATGGCTTCTATGTGTATTTGTTGCAAAATTTCAGAAGAGACATTTGACTGTCTTTTTAGTGTTGATATTGTTGCTAATGAGGTTTGGAACTTCTTTGAAAAAAATGGGGTATAATTATTCAGAATAATTCTTTATATGGAAGAATCAACAGCTGGTGGTCTTATATTATTAAGAAAAAGTATTTCTCAGAAAGAAAAATATGTCAAGTTCTACTTTCTATCATTATTTGGCTCATTTGGAAATCCAGATGTTCATGTAAGTTTGATAGTATCAAAATGAGATCCTGCAATATTATTCGAAAGCCTGAAGAGTTGATTATTCAGTCTGGTTATAGGGAGAAATATTTCTCTTATCCTGACCGTAGTTGTAAGAAGAAAATTTATAAAGCTACCATTATTAAGTGGCCTCACCCCATCTGGGTATATGAAATTTAATATCGATGGTTGTTAACAAACAGAGGTAACTAATGGTATTGATGGTTTAATTAGAGATGAATTGGACACTATGTTACCAGTGATTCAGCTCTCTATTCAGAGTTCAAAGCTCTTTATTGTGGTCTACAAATTTCCCCTAAACAAAATCTAATTATTGAGAGTGACTCAATACAATTAATAAATATTATAGAAGGTAAACAAAATTGCCCTTGGAAAATTATAGATCTATTTAATCAAATTAAAGATCTATTAAAGGAAGGTGAGTACCTGTTCAAGCATGTGGCTCGAGAGGGCAACAAAACTGCTGGTCTTCTTGCAAATTGGGAGGGTAACATCATTTCTTTTTGTATTGATGAATTCCCTCATGTATTGAAAGGGATTATTAACACTGAAGCGAAATGTATCTCTAACCTAAGGTTTCGATGGCAGCAATAATGGAGGTTGGGCTTGGAAAGGGGAGAGACATATTTCTCTATCTTCGTATCTTTTCAGGAGAAAATGAAGCGGTGCAAGTGGACATAAGACTTATTACATCAATATTACAGTTGCAGTCCTCTAAGTTTCGCTCGCCAGTTTATTGGAACATGCTTAGCAGCTTCTGGAATTTTATTTGTCAATTGACTTTTGAAGTTTCATGTTATTTCTTTTAGGTCCCATTGTTTGAGACTTTATCTGTACTAATACTCATTTTTCTTTTTCTGTGGGGTTTTTCACATGCATTTTTAATGAATAAAATATGGGTTTTTCCCACCAATTATATAAAAAAAAAAAAAAAAAAAAAACTTAGGGATATACTTCAGGACCAATAGTGTAAATTTCAATAAACTATACTATCCAGTTTTAGGGTTATTACCGTGACAGTCCATAAGTTACTGCATAATCTCATATCAGTCCCTATTATTTATACAAGTACATGTTTAGTTTATCAGATTAATACAGGTGGATTATTCTCAATTTACAAACATATATCGAGTACGTTTGTATACAATCAATTTCTTTCGGTGTACGCATTAACACAATCATGTAATCAGATGTAGAACATTGCATGCAATACTATTGTAATTTATCTTAATTCAAGTTACACATGCGAGTATAATATCTCATATTAATCAAACATGGTCATGAGCTGTATTAATCAAACATGGTCATGAGCTGTATGTAATTTTCTACTAGGTAACTTAAAGAGTATTTCTAAGAAAAAACATTAGCAATTTGAGAGTACATAATTCCATAGGCCCGGTTATATATACAAACTTTCTATGTACCAATCTAGGTTTTATATACTAGCATGCATGTGGGAAAACCAGACCAAACCGCAACCCAAACCAATCCGTTACGGGTTGGGTTGGGTTGAACTTTTTAAAATATCAGCCGGAATCAAACCGCACCGCATTTATTATAAGCGGGATGGTTTGGATTTAGATTTTCAAACCGCGTACCAAACCGTTGAACCGTAAAAAATATAAATTAGTCAAGTTAGTGCTGTAGTATATTATTGGCGGCCTTACTCTGTGTGTATTTACTTGAGTCTATATTAAGCTTTATTACCATAGGTAACACTATCCTATATTATATAAACTAACATGTGTTAGTTGATCTATTGTGTTAGTCTATATTGGTTTTACCACTTTTTTCCAAAAATACCCTTACATTTTTTTATTAATTACCATAATACCATATTCTCATAAAAAATAGAGAAAAAATAATAATTAATAATATCCTTATTTAAGCTCTCAAAATTCTTTTGAGTCTTCTTATCTTATACTCTTATTTTTTTTTATTCTTCAACTATTTGTATCATAACTACACTTATTTTCTAAATTTTATCACATTACGCGTCTCACACGCAAAGCGTGGGGCATGATTACTAGTATATCTATATACATACTAGTAAACGATACACACACGTTGTGTGTGGGATGCTATAAATTGTAATAATTTTACAACTATTTAGAGAGAGAGAGAAAATAAGATATAAGAAAAAAAGATGATATAAATTGTGATAATGATACAAATATTTAGAAAATATATATATATATATGATATAAGAAATTTTGTAAGGGTAAGGAGGCAGTAATAGTTTAATTAGTTTTTATTTTTCTATTTTTTATGAAAGTAGTTAATGGTAATTAAGAAAAAAGTGTAGGAGCACTTTTTGAAAAAAATGGCTAAATTCATAAGGTAGATTATTCAGCTTCTGAAAATATGATTTGTTTAGGCTGAAAAAGCTAAAAAAATCCATATTTTAAAATTTATCTTATCTTTTTAGTGAATTATCAAAATAAATTTTAAAAATCTGATTTTGAATAAAAAATTATGTTACCAAACATACTCTAAATATACTTGGCTGGAGAAAAGGTTAAATAGTACTGTAAAACGTTTGGAAAACACATCGCGATAATCATATTTTTAAAAAATTCTAATAACATGAAAATAATCGTGGTCTTTCACTATGAAGATTAACCGTGTGAATTTATGGTAATTAATTATGTCCAACTACATATTTCTCAATAAAATTCTTCTTTAATAACAGGTCTGTGTGTTTCTTCCTACGAGGTGAAGAAAAATTACAGATTTTTATGAGGAGTTGAGTACAAAACAATTGACTAAAATACATTGCCTTTTTAGTATTTGTGTTAGAAGACGGAATAAAATATTGGATTATGGATATAAAATATTTCATCGTAATGATACATCCTTAAAAGATGAAGTAGGGGTAGTTTTATACAAAAAAGGAACCACCCGGCCATTTGACTTATTAAAGTTTATCATATGTTATTTTTTTTTCAAGAAAGTATTTATGTATTTTTTTTTTCAAGAAAGTATTTATGTATTTTTTTTTTCAAGAAAGTATTTATGTATTTTTTTTTTCAAGAAAGTATTTATGTATTTTTTTTTTCAAGAAAGTATTTATGTATTTTTTTTCAAGAAAGTATTTATGTATTTTTTCAAATCAGTAATGTTAGAGATTGTTCTTTTTGTGATTGACATAATAATAATGGAAAAGTTACATATTTCTTAAATAAATTGAAAGGAAACAAATCGTAATGTCTCCTAGAAGGTAGGGGGGTATACCGTATACATTTAAAATTATATTGGAAATAAGTTGAGATAAGATTTAGATTTAGGTGTAAGGCCCAAGTAAATTTGTTAAGGACTTTTTTAGGCCATATGATACAAATGAAAAACAGCAATTAATATTACCCTCCTTAAAATAACTTGGTATAGAATCTTTATGAAATCAGACATTAATTATCTTTTTCTCTCAATCAAACAGTATCTTTTTAACCAAACAAATCTGTATAATGTAGATTAACGACGATCTAAACCTTAAAATAAGACTTAATTACGTATTTGTGCCCCAGTATGTAAAAAGTTTTAACTGGGTCCCAAAAAAAACTATATTTATCGCTAAAATAAAACAAGTATTTATAGGTTGCGAAGAAATTTAGAAAAGAAATATATATATATATATATATATATATATATATATATATATATATATATATGCATGTTTATGATACAGAATTGTATATAATATTGTCTTCATAATTAATAACGTAGTAAGTATCTACCGATTTTATAACCATTTTTAACCATTCAGTACAATAAGTTTATTGGTGGCTTGGTGAACAAATTTATAAATAACTTACGAAATAAAAAGATAAATCGTACATTTTTTTTAAATTAGAGACTTACATTTTAAAATTTAATTTACACTAAACGAACATAATCAATACCTAGAATCACTACAAAATAATATCAAATTGGTGAGAGTTAAAAACTGTCACAAAATTATCACAAACTCCGTAACTAATAAGGTCATCAAAAAAAAGTTGTCACTAACTACGTCGCTATTTATATAGTTAATGGAGTATTAATGAATTAGTAAATATAGTAGAACTTTTTTGTGTAACTCCCAAAACAAATAAATAAATAAGCAGGGATTAAATGAGAAATATGAAGATCTCATGCGTGTTGCCAAAGTAAAAAAAAAAAACCTAGGTTTAGTTTAACTCTATAAATATACCACGTCTCTTCAAGAAAACAGAAACCAAAACTTAAGACCACAAATATATATATATAAGAGATATACAAAATATATATTACGTATTAACACACGAGGGAACTATAGAGAGATTAATATATAATCTCAACAATGTGTTTAGGCTAAGTTTGAATATAAATCTCTTTCTCTAACTCTCTCTCGGAGTTGAAGTTGTGCGGTGTGAATATGGCGCGTCCTAAATACTCATTTTCCTTGTTTATTGACAATGAGGAGACGGAAGACGTAGCCGAAATAGTGGCGCAGTTGAATAAAAAGTTGGCTATGGAAGCAGAAGAGGCTATGATTGTCGAGGCTTTGAGCATGGACGCCGCAGAGACTGAACGTGTCAAGGCCGAGAAACTTGCCCGTCAACAGAATCAGCCTGATGAGGGTATAAATCTTTTGTTGTGTGTGAAGTTTTTATGATCATAATATGCATGTTTATGAATTGAGTACTTGATGCATGGTGTTGTTTATTAAGTTGAAGAATTGTTTTTTTTTTTAAATACCTTTTATGTATCTGTAGTGTATATATGTATGTATGATTCTTGATTTCTTGAGTATATCTTACTGCTAGTGTCCATAATATGTGATTAGTGTATCTTTTTTTTTTTAAAGTTATTGAATAGTTACAATAGTATATGCATGTATTTGTATTTGAAAACCTTACAACATGTATTTGTATATATGTGATCAGTAAATTGATTAAGGATCTTTGAACAATATCCTTCACCGGGTAGAAATTAATTTAGCATCATTGGTTGATCATTTAAAAATAGAAACTTTAGACTTTAATATATCTAAATTTATGTAGCAATTCTTACAAATAAGATGTGTTTAAGTCACTAATTCTTGTTGGAAGTTTTATTCGTGTATGAATATTATTAAATTTTGGTACAAAGGGCGAACAGATCCCTAATTTTAATTCGAATGACTTGTATTTGTGCTATTCTTCCTTAAATTTTCAAGAACAGTGCAATCTTTGATTGTTTCCTTCAATTAGTTATTATTTTATTTTCAATTATTTCTTAAATGTTGCAATACTTTTGGAGATGATGTTGGCTAATTCTTATTGTATTTTTTTTTTAAGTTTATTCTAGTAAAAAGATATGCCGGTGTTATTTTCAGTTAACTCTGGGACAATTGGGTAAAACCCTTGAATTTTTCTTTTAGTTTTTGCCTTTATAGTTTAACTTTGTTATAAAGATGTACTTAAGGAAATAATATTTGTTCGTTTGGTGGTTGATGGTTAGAGTTTATTTTTTTATAAAATTGGGAAATGTTTTATTTTGGTAAATTATGATATGTTTTTTTTTGGTAAAATTGGGGATAAATGTAGTGGTAGAGTGATTGATTAATTGAGAAAAATTATATTAATTTGATATACGAACGAGTTTGATGGTTGATGGTTAGAGTTTTTTTGGGTAAAATTGGGAATGTTTTTTTTTTGGTTAAATTGAGAAAGGTTTTTTTTTGGTAAAATTGGTGATAATTGTATGGTAGAGTGACGTTGATTTGATAAAAAAATATATTAGTTTGATGGTTAGATTTTTTTTTGGATAAAATTGGGGAAATTTTTGGATAAAATTAGGAATTTTTTTTATATTTTAAAACAAATCACAGAAGAAAAAAAAAAAAAAATTGGCAGCAGTGCCACGCCACGCAGAGGTGGGATGGCCAATCCCACATATGTTATATTAATGAGTAAATACCATATTTAAAAAAGAATCTCCCATTGTTCAATCCTTACATCATGTGATTTCGTAATGTAGTGAGATTCTTTTTGTCCAGGACATGATTATCCATGATAATAGCACAATGCCATGATTTTCTGGTTTAAAGACATTTAATATCGTAATAGTTTCTAGTGTAATTTATACATCAAGTATGGGTTTGGAGAAAACTTACAAATATACGCTTTCAGTATAAGAAAAGTTAATAATCAATGCCATTCTTTGTTTTGCTTTAGTCTGCTACAGAACTCTAATAGTAAATTTATCTTAGATTACCAAAATCTTTTGTGATAAGTAGACCAACATATGTCGAAGTATCATTTGTTATTTCAATCTCTAATTGATTAAAACAATGTTAAAATTTCAGAGGAAGAGAAGGTAGAAAGAGACACTAAGGGCAGTTATAAGCCGAACAAACGGTACATACAAAAAGGACATTCCACGGTGTCTAATGGGAATGGAAGTGCCAAAGGTCAGTCGAGACCTTCCTCTTCTCATAAATCCCGAACCTCAGTGCATAGCAACACTAACAATGGGTAAGGAAAAGATATAAGCGTTTTTGTTTCACCTTAGCAATTCTTTTGATGATCAATAGTTCATTTTATTATAATTTTTTGGTATAGGAATATTGTTGAAAACGCTGTGGTTGCTAATGGTGCCTCTGAAGTTCTTGATAATGGTGCCTCTGAAAAGAAGGCTGAAACCAAAGAAGAAAGAAAGGCCCGATTAGAAACCGAAAGAACAGCAAAGGAATGGGAAGCTGAACAGGAGCGTAGGCGTAAAGAGCGCGAGATTGAAGCAAAGGTAATAAGATTAATTTTTGCCAAAATTTACATACATTGTATTTTTTGGACGTGTGACGGCTAACTATTTTTCCTTATACTAGCAAATGACCCTTGAAACGTATTTGAAGAAGAAGAAAGCTTTGGAAAATAAAACTAAGAAGGAGGTAGAGGTAAGGACGGTGACACTCGACCAGGATTTCGAGAATATGCACCTAATTGGGAAAAAGAAAGACCTTTCAATTAAGCAGGTATGCAAAAGTTTAAATTCTAAATATTAGTTTCGTATTTGGCTTTATCATCTTTAGTTGTTACACGTTGTGATTAACCATCTTCTTCCTGATTCGTATTAGGACGCTGAAAAAGAGAAGATCAGCAAGTTGAAGAAAAAGGCAGACAAAGCTAAAACGGTTAGTATTGCTTGATTTATAAGTTCTTTCTGAAAAATTTAGTTCGAGGATTCATTTAACTTTGATATGAACAACATGACTAATATTCGAAGTTTATTGCATAGTACACTCTAAATCCACCGGCTTACTCAGGTGTATCTAACTAAGCTATACCGGAGATTGTTTATGCATGTCTAGTATTATATAATATTACTTACATGATCTCATTTAATAACAGCAGATAGAAATCACCCCTTTCACCCTTTAAATCCCATTGAGCATGATATAATTTTCAACAATTCTAATCCTTTATAGTCGGGAAGTTTTTCTTTTATATCTTTCAATCATGATTGACAATGATACCTTTGGTCGTTTTAAAAGTTCTTCTGCTTCCAGATTTTTATCTGTACATACATAACATTATTAAATTAGTAACGTCTTATGGATAACATTGTTCCTCTGATTTGCAGGTTTCTTAGTTCTGTATTAATAGCCTGTAATATTTTGTTAATTGTTGGGTTTTTTGCCAAACAGATAAACATTTCAGAGTTTCAGAAATCATATGGTGCTAAAACATCACAAGGTGCATCTAACGGTGGTGTTGTACAAAGTCGTGGTGCTTTTAATGCTCATCTCAAGAACGGCGTAAACTCTTCCGGAGATGGTGCTTTCAGAAAACCAATTGCTAACAATCGCGGTCGGGGTGGATACCAAAAGGAGGCTCCTCATAGAGATGATGCTGATAAAAAACCAATTGATAACCGAAACAATAATGGGAACAACCGCAATGGACAAGGAGGATACCAGAGGGCAACTACAAATGAACCTGCAACCAAGAGTGTTCAGTTACCAGCAAAATCCGTGCCACCACCTTCCATTAATAATGAGGAACAATTTCCGGGCCTCCTAAAGCACTAAGCACTGAAGGCTTATTTTTTACGTCTTCTGTTTTTTCCTTTCTGTTGGATTCTTCAATTTTTTTATATTTAGAATGAGATTTTGTTTACGACGATCATTTTGCGAATTTTGGAACTCGTTCTAGAAATTTGTTTTGGAACTCGGCTTGCTTTAAATTCAAGGTTGCTTTTTGGATTATCAATACAGCGTGTTTTTGGGGTAATATGCCTCAAGTGTCTTATAAATGATAACATTGGATTGGTTGATGATCCTACAAAAATACGTGAGCTAAACCTTGTACTCTGTCAAGAACATATATTTTGAAGGTCTGGGCTGTATGCAGACCGTCTATGATTGATACAGACTTGGATTTTTAATAGGTTTAGTTTTTAGTACGTGCCGTGATTTGTACCATTACCGTCTGTATTAATCACAGACGGTTTGTATAAATGAAATTCCTATCCGCTGTTCTAGATGCAGTTTTGCAGTAAGGTTCCAAGTGGAGTTGGAACTGCAGTTTGAACCAAGTGTATAAGGTTTCAAGTGAGGTTGGAACTGCAGTTTGAACCAAGTGTATTAATGGACAGAAACTGTTTTAAAATTAAATGTACTTGGAAATAATTCACACGCACATTTAACAACGGAGTTCACCTAACTAGGCTACGTCTCCGGGGCACTTACCCAGATTATGATATTATAAAAAGCTTACAATATATGACTCAAGTCTTAATGAAAAACTTAGACTCCCTCTATGTTTTTCTGCCTATCACTATATTGCTCCTACTCTATAACTATCACTTATAAATCAATGGCATCCCACCATTGTTTTTCTTTTTAAAGCTCACGTGTATTCTCTCTAGAAAATAAGTTCTTTATAATTTAGAACACACACCTTTACAAGCTTAGGTTACTAAGTATATAAACAAGTAAAAACAATCTTCTATCTTCAATATCTTTTGATTGCTTTTGACTTGGTTGATTAGCTTCAATCTCTCCAAGTATCACGAGATTCTTCAGCATGGATTGACTCTAATCATCTTTGATTAATACCTGTTTAGTAACACACTTGAAAGTAGGAGTTAATCTTTTCCTTTGAAAGGAAACATATAAAGATATGATCTTTTAAAGATAATATCTTTTCATAAACATATGAAACATTTAACTCCACATATCAATCAATCTTTATACATATCTTTACTGAATATTATAAGAATCAAAAGATTGAAACAAGTGATAAGGACTAGCATAAGAATAGAGATATATATATTAAAAGGAAACATAACCTTATAAACTAATCTCTTTATATCTTTTATAAAACATCTTTCCTTAACACATTAATATTCTCAATAAACACATATACACGTTTAAGACCTTATGAGAATATATCCTACATTCTTTAAAACAAATGATTAGCATCAAACAAGTAGTAATGTAGAATAATGAAACAAGACAGAATTCTGTTTTAACAGCAGGTTGAACTGTGGTTGCAACTGAGGTTGCAACTGGTACTTGAAACCTGTCACCACAGGTTGTAACTTAGGTTGCAACCAGTACTTGAAACCTAATACTACTAACTTAGTAGGTTGTAACTGAGGTTGCAACTGGTACTTGGAACCTGTCAATCCTGTCTTAGTTATTAATAACAGTTAGGATTTATTTAGTAAAAACCAATAGACAATTAACAATATTTAGACCAGAAATCTGGTCCTAACAATCTCCCCCTTTGTCATTGGTTTTGACAAATCAATAAAGTTTATAAATCATCCCAACCACCTGCAAATTCCATATCAGTAAGCTCCCCCTGTATGTTAGAATTGCAGGCAAAATATATAAGCACAATGTATGTGCACACAATTAGTTTTCAGACCTGTTTCAAGTTTAAAGCTTTCATACTTCAACAAGATATCAAGATATTTGCAGAAAGAAATTGCAGAATGATTAAAGCCAAACAAGCATAAACTTGTCTTAATACAGCAGAATTGAAAAACAGATTTAAAGTCTTGAAAACATCAAAATGAAACAAAACATAAAACAAAAGCATAAACTTCAAACTTCAAACTTCACTCCCCCTATTTGTCAGCAACCAATGGAATTAGTCACTTGGAATATCACATTGTGGGGGTCTTTCTCTTAGAGGATTCTGCCTGACCACTTCTTCATCTTCTTCATTGTCATCCTCACTGCTGATTGAGACACCATCACTATCATCATCATCCTCACTCTCAATAATGTCCACCAGCAGCTTATTGATTTGATAATCATCAGCATCCAATTCAGCTCTCCTTTCTTGATTATAAGCCAGCTTCTGGAGTAAGTACCACTTTACTCCTTTCTTCTTTGCTGAAGGAGCAGATGAAGGTTCTTCTTCCTTTTCTTTCCCTTTGTCCCCAGAAATGTCATTGACATGTCCTTCCTTCAGTAGTTTGGCAGAAATATAAAGAGCAGAGGGACAATCTGTGATTGGTTCATGAGTGATACTAATGGGAGAATCTCTATGCATAGAAGAGACTTGGCCCAGAAGTAGACTAGATATGAGGCAAGGGAAAGGAAGCAGAATGGAAGGTGAATTATCATCACTAAATTCCTTTATAAGATTAAAGATATGAAGGCCAAGGTTGATGGGTAGTGAAGACATAATCCTGTATAGAAAAATAGCCATATCTTTGTTGACTTTGGAAGATTGTTTGGTGGGTGTCCAGTTAAACCTAGCAATTTTGTGCAACACAGCAGCACTTAATGTGAGAGAGGATGTTTTGATGGAATGACCATCAAACCTATTGTTCTTTCCAGTTAGAATTAAAGCTAGAATTTCTAAATCTGGTTCAGCATTGTTGTCTATAGTAGGACTGGGACAACACAGATAGTCATTAATCAACTTAGGTGTGAAATCCAAAGTTACACCTCTCAAAAACACTCTTCCATACTTAGGATTACCCTCTTCAAAGACACCACTGCTTAAATTGGAATAGAATTCTTTAACAACAGCAGGGTAATAGGAGTCTGCATAACAAACAGTTTTGGCTAATCCAACAGCAGAGAGTAATTTCTCAACATACACCTGTATGTGAGGATAGCTAACTAAATTAAGCCTTCTTTCACACAGAATTTCTTTACTAGCCATTCCTCTAAACCTCCTATATGTTGTCCTACTCCAGAAACGAGGATCAACATTATTGTTTGTTGGAACATACTCAAACTTAGCAGTAACAGGGTCATTATCAAAATTCCTTCTAGCACGCTTCTTAGTGCGCTTAATTTTGGGTGAGGAAGACTCACTTACCTTTGATTTGGAACCTTGACGTGATGGAGATTTATTCATAAAATCTCTGAGGGTGCAATCATCATCAGAATTGGGGTTTTTAGAAGGGATTGATGACATGGTTGCAACTGGGGTTAGAACCTTACTTAGAACCTTGCAGTGGGTTTCTACAGCAAGCCTAGGGTTTTACAGAGATGAGAGAGAGAGAGTTATTCTGTAAAAAGTAATTGATTTTGGATAGTAAAAAGATGTTTGTATAAATAGCAATAAAGACCATATCTTTTTGAAATTGGAAATAGATACATGCAAATCAATTAAGCAGCAAATTTAGGCTTAAACATAGGAAGTATTTTATCAACAGATTTTAAAAGAAAATCATACTAAGATTACGCAAGAAACAGTTGGCAATAAGATAACTTCAGCCAATTAAACAGATAAACATTCCTTTTTCAAAACAGATTCATCCAAAATTTGAAAAATCAAACATTGAAGCTTTAAGGAAATTTGACTTGATTCAAGATAAAAACAAAACTTAAACAGATATCTAGCTTTTAGGAGAACAAAAGAAATCTAGCAATTTACTCACGAAAATATGTTTATCAAAGAATAACACTAATAAAGATTAAATTTTAGGAGCTTAAAATGAGCAATTCCGTTTTTATTTCTACACAAAAACTAGTTTGATGACCTCAGCAAGGAAAGAGTATAAGTGATGTCAAAATTTTACAAGACTTTGTCTTGACAGCTATAACAGAGACTGAGGTTTCAACTGATGTTTCAACTGAGCTTGCAACCAGTATTTTTAACACGAGGTTTCAACTGATGTTGCAACTGAACTTCCAACCAACTATTGAGAGTGTGAGGTTTCAACTGATGTTGCAACTGAACTTGCAACCACCATCAAAAAAAATTGCACTTTGTGCTTGCAACTCTATTACCAGAGAGGTTTTTTAAGGACAAGTTACCTCACATCTGTTTTTGAGGCACCAAAAAAGCGGCTTTTTCAAGACAAAAACATCATAGCTCAAAATAAGACTTTAACCTTGGAAATAAAACTTATTAAAGGTACTCAATACAGACATATTTAGCAAAAGTATTCAATTAGATTGATAATGACATACCCCTATGTCACTTCTTAATGATTCAAACTTGTTTGTATCAAGGGGCTTTGTGAAAATATCTGCTAATTGTCTTTCAGTTGAAACATGTTCTAAAATTAAGCTCTTTTCTTCAACTAGTTCTCTAATAAAATGATGCCTTAGATCAATATGTTTGGTTCTGGAATGTTGAACTGGATTTTTAGCTAAATCTATAGCACTTTTGTTATCACAAAACAGAGTTAATATCTCTTGTTTAACATTATAATCAGTTAACATTTGTTTCATCCAAATTAGTTGAGTGCATCCACTTCCAGCTGCAACATATTCTGCCTCAGCAGTAGATAAAGATATGCAATTTTGCTTTTTACTGAACCAAGAAACAAGATTGTTTCCAAAATAAAAACAACCTCCAGAAGTACTCTTTCTATCATCTATGTTTCCTGCCCAATCTGCATCACAGTAGCCACTAAGAAAATGGTTTGTATCTTTAGAATACCATAGGCCTAGATGAGGTGTTCCTTTTACATACCTTAGAATCCTTTTGACAGCTAGAAGATGAGGTTCTAAAGGATTTGCTTGATATCTGGCACAAACTCCTACACTTAAGCAAAGATCTGGTCTACTAGCAGTTAAATACAGCAAACTTCCAATCATGGATCTATAAAGACTGGGACAGACATTTTTACCTTTATCATTTTTGGACAGTTTAAGGGTAGTACTCATAGGGGTTCTCTTCTCTTTACTCTCACTCAGACCAAACTTTTTAACAAGATTGTCTGCATACTTACTTTGGCACAGAAAAATGCCTTTCTCATTCTGTTTAACTTGCAATCCTAGAAAGTAAGTTAGTTCACCTCCTCCACTCATTTCAAATTCATTCTTCATGTCAGAAATGAATTCTTTTATTCTGTTATTAGAAGTAGAACCAAAAACAATGTCATCAACATAGATTTGAGCAATTATTATGTCCTTTGTGGTTTTCTTAGTAAACAGAGTTTTATCAACTCCCCCTCTGTTAAAACCTTTTTCAATCAAGTACTTGGTTAATCTATCATACCAAGCTCTAGGAGCTTGTTTTAGACCATACAAGGCCTTTTTCAACAAATAGACATGTTCAGGAAAGTTAGGATCCTCAAATCCCTTAGGTTGACAAACATAAACTTCTTCATTAATCACACCATTCAGAAAAGCACTCTTTATGTCAAGTTGAAACAGTTTAAAATCATACAGACATGCAAGAGACAGCAGCATTCTAATGGATTCAATTCTAGCTACTGGAGCAAAGGTTTCATCAAAGTCAATTCCCTCAATTTGTGTATAACCCTGAGCTACCAACCTAGCTTTATTCCTGATAATCACTCCATCCTCATCACTTTTATTTCTAAAAATCCATTTAGTTCCTATAACATTTTTATTAGAAGGTCTGGGTACTAAAGTCCATACATCATTTCTCTCAAATTGGGCCAATTCATCCTGCATAGCTAAAATCCATTCACTATCTTCTAGAGCTTCTTTTATATTCTTAGGTTCTAACTGAGAGATATAACAAGCAAAGTGAACAACATTATTTCTTTTACCTCTGGTTTTCATACCTGAAGTAACTTCTCCTATGACATTGTCAAGAGAATGATTTTTCTGAGTCCTTACATAGCGAGGCCTGCTAGTTGACTGAGCATGAGAACTTTCTTCTTCTTCTTCTTCAGATTCAGCAGCATTTTGGGTTTCAACTGTGGTTCCAACCTCAGTTCCAACCTCAGTTGTAACCTCAGTTGCAACTGGACTTCCAACCACTCTGGGACTTCCAGTTTGTTGTGTTTCTTCTTTCTCTTTTTCTGTAGTCTCAGCCTGTTCATTATCACCTGTAATCTCATCAACAGTTTTTAGGTCATCAAATAACACATTATAAGATTCCATAACACAGTTTGTTCTTTGATTGAAGACTCTAAATGCTCTACTGTTCTGAGCATAACCAAGAAAAATTCCTTTATCACTTTTAGAGTCAAATTTACCAAGATGCTCTCTATCTCTGAGAATATAGCAAACACATCCAAACACTTGAAAATACTTTACATTGGGTTTTCTACCTTTCCATATTTCATAAGCTGTCATGGAAGTACCTTTAGTAATATAAACTCTATTAACTATATGACAGGCAGTATTAACAGCTTCAGCCCAAAATCTATTGGCAAGTTTCTTAGAGTTAAGCATTACTCTAGCCATTTCCTGAATGGTTCTATTTTTCCTTTCAACTATGCCATTTTGCTGAGGAGTCTTAGGAGCAGAGAACTCATGACATATTCCTAAGGAGTTGCAGAATTCTTTAAACCTGATATTTTCAAATTCAGTTCCATGATCACTTCTAATCCTAGCAATATTACCACTAGTGGAACCTTTTTCAACTTGCAGTTTTAAGCACAGAGTTTTGAATAGTTCAAAAGTTTCAGACTTATCCTTTAAGAACACTACCCAAGAGTATCTAGAGAAATCATCTACAACTACTAGAATGTACTTCTTACCACCTATACTGGCAGTTTGCATAGGACCCATCAAGTCAATGTGAAGAAGTTCTAAGACTCTTTTAGTGTAGATTAGACTAGTACTTTTGTGTATACTTTTGGTTTGTTTTCCTATAGCACAATCACCACAGACACTTTGAGTTTTAGCACTAAGTTTAGGAATTCCTCTTATCAACTCTTTTTTAACAAGCTTATCTAAAGTTTTGTAATTCACATGCCCAAGCCTTTTATGCCAAATATCTGCATTATTAGTAATAGCTTGATTACACCTACTTTGAGGCAATTCTTTTTCAGCTTTTTCAAACACATAGCAACTGTTGGTTGATCTAACTCCAGTCATGATTAAATCATTGTTAAGATTAGTAATTAGACACCTTTCTTTGTCAAATTTAACAGTCATTTCATTATCACAGAGTTGACTGATACTAATTAGATTAGCTTTTAGACCATCTACAAGAAAAACATCCTCAATATCAGGCATTCCAGGTTTGTTTAAGGTACCTTTACCAATAATTTTACCTGTATCTCCTCCTCCAAACACAACAGTGTTACCTGTAAGAATGGTGACATTTTTTAGGAGGCTTGCAGTACCTGTCATATGCTTAGAGCATCCACTGTCAAAATACCAATCATTAGAAGTAACAGCATTCAAAGAGTTGATAACAGCTTTGTTGTTAGCAACTAAGATTGCTTTTTCTTTAACTTTCCAAACCCATTTCAAATTTTTATTGACAGAAGCCAACCAGGTTTTCTGGGAAATGTACTTTCTGTTCCTTTTTAAATAACACTGGACTTCAGAATGACCAGGTTTTTTACAAAAATTGCACAATTTCAACCTAAAGTTATTCAGTTTGTTCATGGTTGCAACTTTGGTTGTAACTGAGCTTCCAACCTTCTTTACATAAACCTGCGTTTTATTCCTGGTTGCAACTCTGGTTGCAACTGAGCTTCTAACCTTGTGATCAAAATCATGAGTTTTAGCTTTAGCAACTGCTTCAATAAAAGTAGTTTTTCCTGTACTCTTACCACCATAGTACCCTAGACCACTGATATCTTTGGATCCTCTAGAATATGACAGCATGTCATCTAATTTATCTGAAGCAGAGACATTCAGCAATTTTATTATCTTTTTAGTTTCAGTAAGTTCAGCCAGTTGTAATTTAAGCTTCTCAGTAAGATTTTTGACCTCATCCTTTAGATCAACATTCAGCTTGCTTATGATCAAACATTGTTTACTCAGACTTTTATATTTTTCATACAGAACAAGGTATTGCTTAGTAATGTTTTCATCAGAGGGCACTTCCTCATCACTGCTATATGTTTCACAGGCAGTTGTAACTGGGGTTGAAACATGCTCACAGTCACTTTCATAAGTAGGTTCTTTTTCAGTGATTATTCCCATGAAATTAACAAAATTTGAACCATCCTCTTCATCACTGTTACTCTCAGAATCACTATCACTATGAGTGGTTATATAAGCATTTTTGTTTCTTTTTAAAGTGTTTGCACACTCAGCCTGAATATGACCAAAACCTCTACATTCTCTACACTGAATCTCTTTAGATTTGTATTCTTTGTTATCCTTTTCTTTGGAATTCCACTTTCCTGTAGAGTTATTATTGAATCTAGACTCTGTCTTAAACTGGTTATCCTTTTTCTGAAAGTTTTTAGATGAACCAGTATCATCCTCCTTTTTCTTATAAAACTTCTTGTACACCTTTTTTGCAAAGAAAGCTAGTTGTTCTTCATCACTCATTTTATCACAGGTATTAGATTCAGATTTCTTAGCTTGAAATGCTATTCCCTTTTCTGGTCTTTTATGTTTGAAGAATTTCAGTTCATGTGTACTAAGATTTCCTATGAGTTCTTCAAGTTTAAGATTATCTAAGTCAGTTGATTCTTCAATAGCTGTGACCTTAATTTCAAACCTTTCTGGGAGTGACCTAAGAGTTTTCTTAACAAGCTTAGCATCACTGTATTTTTCACCTAATGTTCCAGCTTGATGAGCAATGTGGCAGATTCTACCATTAAATTGTTCAATGTTTTCATCTTCCTCCATTCTTAAGTTCTCAAATTGGGTAGTTAACTGTTGAAGTTTGAAAGCTTTTACTTTAGTTGTTCCTTCAAAAGTAACTTGCAAAATATCCCATGCTTCTTTAGCTGTTTCACAATGAGAGATATACCTGAATACGCTGAGAGTTACACCAGCAAAAATCAAGTTTATGGCTGTTGAGTTGGCACTTGATTTTCTGTCTTCTTCAGCAGACCATCTGTCTTCAGGTAAGAGAATCAGTTCTCCTTCATTATCCATGGTAGTTGGAGCCTCCCATCCATACATAACAGTCTTCCATGCATGTTCATTCTGCTGTTTGATGAAGGACCTCATTCTAATTTTCCATACTCCATAGTTTACTCCTCCTTCAAGCAATGGAGGTTTGTTGAAGGCGTTTCCTTCCCTCATTAAGTCCATTGTTACTAGAACACAGGATCCACACTAAGTAAGATCTAGTGTGAAGCTCTGATACCAAATGAAATTCCTATCCGCTGTTCTAGATGCAGTTTTGCAGTAAGGTTCCAAGTGGAGTTGGAACTGCAGTTTGAACCAAGTGTATAAGGTTTCAAGTGAGGTTGGAACTGCAGTTTGAACCAAGTGTATTAATGGACAGAAACTGTTTTAAAATTAAATGTACTTGGAAATAATTCACACGCACATTTAACAACGGAGTTCACCTAACTAGGCTACGTCTCCGGGGCACTTACCCAGATTATGATATTATAAAAAGCTTACAATATATGACTCAAGTCTTAATGAAAAACTTAGACTCCCTCTATGTTTTTCTGCCTATCACTATATTGCTCCTACTCTATAACTATCACTTATAAATCAATGGCATCCCACCATTGTTTTTCTTTTTAAAGCTCACGTGTATTCTCTCTAGAAAATAAGTTCTTTATAATTTAGAACACACACCTTTACAAGCTTAGGTTACTAAGTATATAAACAAGTAAAAACAATCTTCTATCTTCAATATCTTTTGATTGCTTTTGACTTGGTTGATTAGCTTCAATCTCTCCAAGTATCACGAGATTCTTCAGCATGGATTGACTCTAATCATCTTTGATTAATACCTGTTTAGTAACACACTTGAAAGTAGGAGTTAATCTTTTCCTTTGAAAGGAAACATATAAAGATATGATCTTTTAAAGATAATATCTTTTCATAAACATATGAAACATTTAACTCCACATATCAATCAATCTTTATACATATCTTTACTGAATATTATAAGAATCAAAAGATTGAAACAAGTGATAAGGACTAGCATAAGAATAGAGATATATATATTAAAAGGAAACATAACCTTATAAACTAATCTCTTTATATCTTTTATAAAACATCTTTCCTTAACACATTAATATTCTCAATAAACACATATACACGTTTAAGACCTTATGAGAATATATCCTACATTCTTTAAAACAAATGATTAGCATCAAACAAGTAGTAATGTAGAATAATGAAACAAGACAGAATTCTGTTTTAACAGCAGGTTGAACTGTGGTTGCAACTGAGGTTGCAACTGGTACTTGAAACCTGTCACCACAGGTTGTAACTTAGGTTGCAACCAGTACTTGAAACCTAATACTACTAACTTAGTAGGTTGTAACTGAGGTTGCAACTGGTACTTGGAACCTGTCAATCCTGTCTTAGTTATTAATAACAGTTAGGATTTATTTAGTAAAAACCAATAGACAATTAACAATATTTAGACCAGAAATCTGGTCCTAACAATAAAGCATAAGCCTATTTTGAATGGGAGACATTTAACACGTCACTCTGACAAATTCTTAGTTCAATTAGATGCCAAGTGCAAAACTAATAAGGCTAATGTTCTGATTACAATACGTGATTGGATCCGAAGGGCTTGGTGAAGTTGCAACCTAGCAGCTAAGGTTATTTCATGGACCATATGATCCTCGACATGGACGCCTATCAATTTTTGCTCCCCTGTGTAAAAAAAAAAATTGTGCCATTTTTTCAATTGTAGTTCCGTTGTATGAATTTTAATGAAGCATTTTAACTGTAAAATAATTATAAATTAACTCTCAAACGAAAGAAATCATCAATATAAACAAAATATCATCTTATCTAAAAACATTTTAGTCAAATTATACAAAATTTAAGAAAAATATTTTTACTTCACTGCAATCATTTAAATGCATTTAATGGTGTCATATTTTGTGCGGACATTATACACACATAATTTTATTTACCCATATAGATAAATTTTAATTATTTATTTATCTTGCGTCGTGAGACCCTAAAAGATTCTTCAAAGTCATGAGCTCGGTGCGGTCGCACCTCTTTCACCTTTTCAGGGCCATCCCTGTAAAATTGGTTAAAAAGACTTATCAATAAAAATAAGTTAGAAGTCGCTTATAACTAAGAAAACTTAAATCAACATACATAGTAAATTGTGAAGCAAACTTTTTTCCTATTTTTCTTAATTATCTTTTTGACAAAAAACTCAGATGCCAAACACACCCTAAACCGAACAAAGTTAGGACGGACGAGTACACGTATTAAAGTGACATCACAATTTTACAAGAGATTTTTCACTTTGATGCTATTTTTATCTGGAGTTGTAGAGATTCAAGCAAATAATGCAATAAGGTTCTAATCAAATTTGATAACACACTTAGCTCATTGTGTCTGAATTAAGATTAAGAACATGTTTGAGTCATTCTAATTCTAATTATGGATCATCCTTTCTTTCTTCGAAACATTGTACTGTATCTTTTGTTTGACGTGCAGTGCTTCTATTTTCTACAATATATTGTTAACTTGTAGTTGCTATTCTGGGGTATTATTTTCGATATAAAGTTCCCCATGCTGTTATATTAAACTCTCCCAAGCGGAATCATGGCATTTCAAGTTTAATCAAATGAAAATTCACAAATCTATTTATTCATATATAAAGACGTTGTATATTTTGTATTTCCAACCTACTTTTAAATTTTCTAAATTCTATGTTATTACTAATTAACGGCTAACGTTACCCGAAACGAAATGAAGATGTCACATCACTTATAATCTATTAGTTTGTTGAGAGTACGTACTACCACTCGTTAAATAAGATTTTGTAGGGATACTAATCTCCTACTTACTCATAATATGTAAAGAAATGAATACAATTATGTTACACAAATAATGTAATATTTCTACAAAATATTGCATTTACAAAATTAATATCACATTTAATTTTGCATTTGCAAACAGCACCAGCCCCCCTCATCCAAAAAGCTACATCACAAGCAGGTTCATAGTTGTGGATACAAGTTGGCTTGAAAACTGGTCCCAGAACAAAATTAATCCATCTTAAGTTGTTTTCTTGATATCGACGCATTAACGTTGGTACGATCTCGACAAAATGGATATTTCTATTCATATAGATTTTTATTGAAAATAGTACTACTAGACTTATTTTGGGGTTATGATGCATGTACGTAAGCATGTTACAAAACTTAATTTTCATATTACTAGGTCCGACTTGTCCACATCTATAACCGGGGAACTCATTTTCATCGCCAAGCATAAAGCTACGTTATGTTCTTATTCATGTTTGACTCGTTTCGTTTGCTCCAAATTTAGTTGGTTTTTTTTACTTACCGAATGTAAAAATAAAGGCCCAAACAAAAAAAAAATCATTTAATATTTAGACCAACTCCAAGACATATGTAAAAAAATAAAATGAAATCATTCAACTCTAGATGAATAAGGCATTTAAGAAATGGAACCTCAATTGTCCTGGGATCAGCCAATGTAGAATAACGACAAAAGTCGAGTCGATTGCTCGGTTATCACGGTTGGTTTTGGCTGCCTTATTTTTTTTAACGCGGGTTGTCATGTTTTTTTTTTTAAAACCATTAGATAAAATGTAATTTCATATAATGGTCAACAAAAATTTTGAAAAAATTTCTACATTGTCTCAACATAGGAAAAAAAATTTATGCATCAGGTTCCCTTTGTATTACCCCATATTTACAAACACATGAATTGTCCTTAAATAAATACAAGGAGAATAATTGTTACTTCAAAAGTTTAATTATATTATTTGTCTCATCAATTCTCTTTTATTTAGTACAAAAGTATTAACTCACATGGATAACAGCATGGAATAAATTTGTTTTATAAACAAAAGTAAATAAATAATAATATATAATTGTTATAGAGGGAAAAGAAATAATGTAGGGTTATTATAAGCAAATTAATAAGAAAACTGAAATTTTGTGTAAATGTAAACGGTTTCTTAAAAGATATTAAATAGGTCAGATTTGAAGAAATTGTTAAGTTAGCTAGGGCAGATGCTCTAACAAATGGATCCGGTTATTGCTCATTAAAATCTTATATGGCAGAATTGACTATTGAGGTCATATTGGTCATATTTAATACTCCATATGACTGGAAAAAAGGTTCATCATGACTTTAGCCAGAGGCTTCGTCGACCGGGCGGTGCCATGCGGAACACACAAAACCTATGCAAGAACCGAGCACGCAAAGATATTGGTTTCACGAGAGGTCCAACCGTTACAAAAAATGTGATACTACATAAACAAGAAAATTAGCTATGTTTTATCAATGTGGGTGGATTTAGCCATTCCTTAAAATTTCCCATTAACCTTACTTTTGGGCAAACTTTTAGCTTCTCATTCGGTTCTGGGCAAACTTTATACATCTTGATTCAATTCGGCAAGCATGTACGGATTCGTAAATTTTAATTGTTCCAACACAGTCCATAAATTTGGACAAAACTGGATTATGTATAACTAAAATTCTGAAAAAATACATGACAAAAGTTTGTTTCAACTTTCTACGAACACAGAGAGAAATCTTTCAGAATTAAAGTTTAGCTTATCATATGATACAAAAAGACAATTTATTTTCTGAATGGTTATTTTATCTTTCTTGATTTTTTTACCTTATGTAAAATTAGGCATCGCCAAATGTGAGGAGTTAATGCAGTACTTGTGTACTGCAGACTTGTGTACTGCAGAAGATGCATTATTAAATTGAGCCCGTTTGTCAATCATCCAAAAATCTATAGAAAAGGACCGTTGATTTTGGTTTTGTGAAAATTCTAAATATTGGGACAGTTACTTAAATACACGACATAAATGTTGTATTTTCTAAAGGTGTTCATTGTTTATGTTGTAACGGTTTTTGTCAAACACTAGCTCAGACCATGTTGAAATGAGTTGAAAAAAATGAACTCCAACCAGACCAATATAATATTCAAGCCCGAACCAGACGGTCCGGTACGGTTTCGGGCTGACTTACGGATTGAATGTTTCTTTTCGGTTATGGGTTGGGTTTCGGATGATCACAGTTTCATATTAAATACACCGTGGTAAATTGTATCCGAATATGGAAGAGTAAAGATAAATTCAAATAAAACTCAAAAAAATGTTATAATTCAAATGAGAAAACAAATAATCTTTATAAAAATTGTATACAATTAATTTAATGACTATGATTATTTTTTAACTAACGTTAAAAATCAATGACCGAGATAATTTCAAATGTATTATACTTAATTTGTTATATAATTTGTTAATTAACATATATACTATAGTGGTTTTAGTGGGTTAAAACGTTTTTCACGGTTTGATTTAAACGGGTCACCACGGTTTGGTTTGGCCTGATCCGGTATGGTTTTTTATTAGCTAGACCTAACCCAACCCGTTAATAAAGGTTTTGAATTTTTTTAACCCTAGCCCAAACCAAATATGTTAAAACCCCATATCAGAACATATCAAAACACCGGATCGGTCCCGGTTTATGTTTCACCATTATTCTGTGTTATTTTTGTTTTTATTACCTGTACTAATAGCCCATTTCGTTTTTTAGCCCTCTATTACTATTTTTTTCTTCCGCTTCCCTCTGCTTACAATATTTCTCTTTTTTGGGAACCAATTGTTAAATATTTAACAGAATTGACAACGCGTGTCATCACATGACCCATTTTCGTTAACGACAGGGGCAAATATTGTCAATTAAGGAGAAAACTTTAAAAAGCGCCAAAAAAGTACGTATTAGGTGTAAAAAGACGTCGGACCGGCCCTAATTTAGACTCAATGTTAATGCTTTAACGGAAATAGGTCACGTGATAGCACGTGTTGTCAATTCTGTTAAGTATTTCACATCTGGTTCCCAAAAAACATAAGAATTGTAAGTGCAGAGAAGTGAAAGAAAAAAATGGTAATAAATGGCTCAAAAACGAAATATGGGATTAGTATAGGTAAAAAAAAACAAAAATAACCCTCGTTATTCTGAACACCCAATATTTTCATTGGCACTTCAACAAATTTAATCCCTATTCTCCTATTCACATTCACCAAACATTTCACCTAATTGGGGCCATTTGTAATTTTTCTTTTTCATTATTAGGCTTTCACAAGGATAACAGAGTTGTGGAACGAGCGAGGACTTGCAATAGAATCGACCAGGTTCTCTGTGGAGAGCGTTTTTTTCCCACCCTTAGTTCACCCTGCAGGCAGTAATACACCAACATGGAGTGTCCTAATTTACCCATTATCAAATATAACCAATCTAGCCTGTGCGAGTACATAACGGCTTTCGGATCACTTTCACTTTATTTCTCTGTCTGTCTTGATTGTCTTTCAGTTCCTTTTATTACAAAGATATCATCAAATTTGGTCCAAAGAAGGTCAATTGCTAATAAAGTTGATATAATTTCAATGTTTTCTATCATGTGAAAACAGCGATCATAAAGTCCCCCAATTTTTTCACAACCATGACTTCTATAAGCATAGTGGTATATAACACATATATAGGAAACAAACATAATTAACATCAAGTAACATACGTAATAGTCTTCTATTAATGCGTGCATATCTCAAGTCTAATTTTATGTATGTATGAGTTCTTTGAGATTTGAAGAAATAATAAAGCAAAAGTCAATACAAAAAAGAAGTAGTTTACTCAAGAAGTAAACCGTCACATCGGCTGCTCGACTTCTACACTTGTCCAACACTCAAATTTTTTTATTGCCTATAGTGATATTAGTAAGCAAAAAATGCAGTTGCATTTCTCTTTCATTTGAGTTAAATTTCATAATTTTAACAACAAATAAATAAAATTAAGCTAAACAAATAGTGTGTTCATAGGAATAAAACAATTAAAGCAAAGAAATAGTTTAAAAGGCATTAAAAAATTGTTATTATATTAAAAAGACATAAGATTAGAAATGTAAAAAAAATAAAGTGTTGTTGGAAATGTTTGAACTTAGGTCTTTCAAGAGTTAAGATAAGCTCATAACCATTTAGGCTACATATACATGCAAAAGGGGAGCCGCCACCACCACCCCCTCGTGTTAGCCATTAGATTTGATTCATTTTTATCGGATGGCTAAATTTGAAACATTCTAATATGAGAAAATAACACCAGAATATTTCCCTCAATATTTTTAGTTTTTTTTTTCCAGCTACGTGCATACTACATAATTTTTGGATTTTGTTTTTTTTCTTCATAACGTTTGATGTAAAAAATAATAATAATTTTTTAATAAATAATTAACTTTAGGCTGATATCAAATATGGTTTGCATTTTTATTTGAGTTTTTATTGGGTGCTCCCATCTCCTCCAAATTAAAATCATTATATACATAAAAACTAAGATAATGAGAGAATTTTTTTTTAAATTTAAAAACAGTATTGTTTTTATTTTAATTAACGGTAGGCTAAACAAGGATTCCCCAATCTTTTATTAGGGTTTTATTAGTTAATATATTTTAATGTTATATTTTTAATTTTATTTAACGGTAGACCACACAAAGTTTCCTAATCTTTTATCAAGATATTATTGTTTGTGATTACCGAATTTTAAAAAGATTTTCATATACATATCTATTATTTTGGTTGATAAGATCCAATGGTTCATAAATGAGGAGTGTGATGACTCACCTAAAAAGAAGGAGTATGGTACTCCCATATACATAGGATAAATTTAAACAATATACATTATTTATTCCATGTTTGCCCCAAAAAAATTATTTTACCTTATTATCCAAGGATCAAGTCTTACTCGGGTTGGGCTTATACTCTCCAATGATAACGAAATAAATTAACCTAAGAGTATGGAAAAGAACCAAGAAACAAAAATGTATCATTCCTAAATGAATCAACTCTTCACACATTCAAAAAAAATGTTTAATGCTTAGTTCCAAGAATAATGGCATAGTCATGATGACATTGGTGGTTCACTTAGACTTGATCTTTAAAAGGAAAAGGAGTGGACCTCAAGTTCGACCAACTTATCATCTAAAAGTCGAATTAGTTGCTTCAATATTGATAGCTTGGACCAGGTTGTTTAACAATTTGAGTGAAAATTCATGATGCATAACGTGATGACATGAAAATATAAATAATTTGGTAACAAAAGAAAAAGTGGTCTAACGTATTCATAAGCCCACCCCGACCTCGGAGTTCTGAACCCGCAGTCAGAGTTCAAAACTTATCTTCAATTAAGTTATGGAGTCGGGGTTAGTTTACTTAAGGTTTTTCCGTCTTGGTGAGTAACCAAGTTTACTGGAGCGACTATATATATTTTTTCTTGAATTTATCAAGGTGAATATTCTCCTTTATATATAGAAATAAACATTCTAGTAAAAGCTGGATTCACAGCTCGATTAAAGCTTGATTCAGAGCTCGAAAAAAGCTTGGTTTTCTTTTTTGTAGCCCGCTAATAGCTTACGCTTCATACGTTCTTAGCGTAGTTTTTTTTTTTGGCCATTATACATAAAAGAAGAAAAAATACAACAAACGCCAATACTAAATCATCGTTAATCAACCCACGCCTTTTTTCGGAGCACCATTCAAGTGAAATCATAGCTAAAACATTTTACAAGAGATACGCTAAGAAATGGTCATGCTCTATTCTTAGCATAGGCTCTTCTAAAACGTTTTAGCTCATTTTTCACTTGCTTAAAACACTGAAAATAAATAGTTGTCATTAGAAAGGGAAGTTGGTATTGGCCATATGGGCATGGGCTATGTTCGTGGTCCAAGAAAATATCACGCCAAACCTAACTTTTTGAAACAGTCTCATCCTCCTATGTGCATGAGATAGTAATGATGAAATTATGAGGTCACACATGCCACAATTTTCTTTTATTTTACTTATAAAATAAAGCTTTGTAATTTGTGACCACTTATTTTATAGTAGTATCTATTTTAGTCGCATTAGCATCAAATTGACATGACAGAATGCCCACCATGATAATGATATGAGCTTCTCATACTCATTGAATCACACTAGACCACAACTTAATTAATTTAAAAGCACACTAGTAAATTTTTAACATTTGATATTTTTACGTATGTGGTCATTAACGGAATAATAGCTTGCTATAGTAACCGGAGCTATTATATTCTCACTTTTGACTATTAAGGTATTAAATTTCATAATTTCATTATCATCATAAATCGATGAAATTGCTGTCGTTATATCTTACATTTAGGAAACTCTTTGTTATGGATGTTGACAGAATTGCACTCAACATGTGATAGGCAAGAAAACGTGAGTTCAATTTCATCATTTTGTTTAACGACGAATACTCAATTATGATAAATTTAGTAGATTAATACCTCTGTTAAAATGGATAGTACACTACATAAATCGTTAAACACTGATAGTACAGTACACTAAACATATTTGTTTCCTAATCAGAATACTAAAGTTATGGCAGCAATATAATAACAATTTTTACCGTGCATTTCACCAAAATAAAACATATTTTAAACTTTTGGCACCCAGTAAAACAAATAAAACACAAAATCCAGTTTGTCCCAAACAATTTTGTTGGTTCGGCCACTAGTTATTTTGTGAGGTTACAGAACAGGAAGTATTGGAAAAAAGTAAACGAATTATAGGGAAGAAAATAATACTGTTACTGAAATATTATAAACAAACAATCACAGGCATTTCTTTGTTTTGCTTTATCTTTTAAAAAAAGAAACTGTTGATTTGATTTAAGAATTAAGATAAATGCGTGTGGGACTTACATCACAATCACCGTTTTCTTATTTCTATAAACGCACTTAATTAGTGTTTTGTCATATTAGAATCCTAAACCAACATATAACTACTTTTCTAAGATAGTCCAGAGATACACTCTTACCTGTTTTATGCAATAGCCTAACCAACACCGCCTAACCAACTATAAATTGGTATATAAATACGTAAAATTTCAATAAAAACTATGTATATTAGTATATATTCTTATTTCACTGAACTCATTAACACGAAACCTTAATGATTTTTGTTTAGTCTTAACCCATAAACTCAAAACATCAAAGGCTTGTTAAGTTTGAACTTTTTACAATGAAATGCTTATGCATAGACAACAAGTTATATGATCAATTTAATATTACCATCTACTAATCCAAGTGTAACATTTAGACATTTTCACCTCGGCAAGAAGAACCATCCAAAAACTATTTGACATTGCACTAAAAAAAAAAAGTGTTAATTTAGTGAGGGTTTAAAACTATAAAAAAAGCTGTTTATTTGAAAAATCCGTAACAAAACTGTTACAAATCAACTAAAATGTCACGAATATGTTACAAACGCAGTCACTAAACAACTCATCACAAAAAACTGTCACTATTTCCGTCCCTTAGACATATTTTTTGTAATGTTGGTGTCACCTAAAATGAACATTTTTAATTCATAATTGCACCAAATAATTGGAGATCTAAAGGACTATCTGTGGTATCAATTAAGTTAAAAGACGTTATTATTAAACGTTACTAGCTTTATGGGTCGAAAGCATAATAATCTCCTAAAAAGCTGAGTAAGAGCTGTATTGAAGTAACATGTTTTTATTCCTCTTTTTCAATAAATAAATAAAAAGTGTCCTCTGGTGAAAGGACTTGATACCTACTTAATTCACTTGTGGAAGGGAATATTAATTTTTAACAACAATATTGTTTTTTTTTTTTTAAATGATAACAACAATATTGTTGCATAAGCAAAAAGCATAGAGGATGATTTTTCAAACTACAAAATATATGAAAAAACGCAATGACCCTATATTAAATCTACGGTCTTTCACTGTAGACCGTAGATTTAATCTACGGTCTGTGTGTTTTCTGTGTAAATTACACAGTCAGTCCCTGTTTTTCAGAATTACACAGTCAGTCCCTGCGCAAAAATTACACACCAGGTCTCTGAAAAACAGAAACTTACGTTTTTATTAAAAAAAAACAATTTTTATACTACATTCTCTCTCTTTCTCTCAAAAACCCTCAATTTTTATCCAAAAAAACCACCCAAATCAATCAACCACAATAACTATCAAATTTAGTAACAAAAAACCCCAAATCATCAATCAAATTTATCCATAATTGAAGGTATATCTTTTATTCTCTAATTTATTATTTATTTTGTGTAATTTCAATTTGTAAAATAGAAAAAAATATATAAAATATGCAAATTGATTATTCACTTAGCTATATATAATTGTTTGTTGTTTGTTTATATTAATTATACAAATTATAATAATTGTTGATATTTGTCCCATTTTTGCATTAATTTATTTTTTTGTGTAATTTTAATTTGTAAAATAGGAAAAAATATATAAAATATGCAAATCCATAATTCACTTAGCTATATATAATTGTTTGTTGTTTGTTTATATTAATTATACAAATTATAATAATTGTTGATATTTGTCCCATTTTTGCATTAATTTTTTATTTTTTTTTGTAATTTCAATTTGTGAAATAGGAAAAAATATATAAAATATGCAAATGGATATTCACTTAGCTATATATAGTTGTTTGTTGTTTGTTTATATTAATTATAGAAATTATAATAATTGTTGATATTTGTCCCATTTAATAAAAAAATTATGGTTTTTATTGAAATTTGTTTATTTAGATATTTATTACTAATGGTTTGGTTATGATGTTACATGTTTATGATGGTTATTTGTTTTGATTGAGAAAAATAAAAATTGTTACGCTTTATTAATATTTACCCGTTTTGAAAATTAGGGGTTTTTATAAAATTATGTTTTTTAATTAGGTTGTTTGCCGAAACACGTACTAAAAATTGGGGTTGTTGATATTTTATCCGTTTTATAAAAAAATTGAGTTATCATTTTTTGGTAATCATTAAATGTGTTTGGTTATGATTAAAAAATTGAGTTATTATTGTTTGGTTATGATTAAAAAATTGAGTTATCATTGTTTGGTTATAATTGAGTTATCATTGTTTTGGTTATCATTAATTGGTTATCATTGAGTTATCATTGTTTGGTTATAATTGGTTATTAATTGGTTATGTTATCATTAATTGGTTATTAATTGGTTATTTTATCATTGTTTGGTTATCATTAATTGAGTTATATTTGGTTATCATAGTTAGGATGGCAGACCCAGGTCCACATATTAAGGCAGGTTGGGTATTTTACGACAGACCGGTCACATTTCTAGTCAGACTTGGGATGCAGGAAGAGAAGCGGGTAGAGGAGATGCCAATAAGATTAGGGTTTATAATTATAGTTGGCAGATACCGACGCCTGAGGGGGTAGTTCAAAATATGATTAGGGCTGGTTTTTACGGTATTTACACTATAGGTAATTATACCGTAGACCGAGGCTTGCTTACAGCCTTAGTTGATAGCTGGCGTGATGAGTCGCACACGTTCCATTTTGTCAGTGGAGAGTTGGGGATATCTTTACAGGATGTAGAGATTATGCTTGGTCTCAGGGTGGATGGTCTTGCTGTTACCCGATCGGGGCGGAATGATAACAGGGCGAGCAGGTTGGATATGATGGAGAGTTTGTTGGGTGTTAGACCGGCTGACAATCAAGTGGATACAAACTGTTTGACAGTTAGACTTGATTGGATGTTACACACATTCGGTGAATTACCCCCCAACCCTAGTGATGAGCGTTTGCTATATCAGTTTAGGGCTGCCATGCTATTATTACTGGGGGCACATGTGTTTTCGGATAAGAGCAGTGATCAGATTCCACTCTGGCCTCTGCCATTTCTGGAGGATTTTGACACATGTGCTGAGTATAGTTGGGGATCAGCTCTTCTGGCCTGGTTAGAGGCTAATCTATGCAGGTTGGTACGTTGTAAGGCAAGCGGAGTAAGCGGGGCGGTGATATTTCTGGATATGTGGGCGATTACCAGACTACTGCCGATTATACCATGTGAAGAGCTGCCGGAAGATATCGAGCCACCTGAGGGCTGGCCTAGGTTCCCCCTCGGTTACAGGTATGATGTTATTTAGTTTTTGTATTGGATTTGTGTTTTTTTTTATTGTGTCATCTATCATTTACTTAGCTGCCGGTTATATTTATTGTTTATCGGGTTTTGTTTGTATATTACAGATGGAAGATTTGGAGGCAAACTAACCTTACGCCATATGTCTACGGACATAATGTGGTCCACATACGTGACCAGTTTGACAATATGTCGCCTGAACAGGTAAATTTTAACTTTCCTATTATATGTAACTTACGTATTATATGTTGTATATGTTTGCATTGGTCTTATGTTTGCAGAATTTATTACTAGTATTTTTGAACCATTGTTTATATATTCTAATTTTGCTGATTACAGATAGTGTGGCAACCTTACGGGAATCTCAATCAGTATCCGGAATACTGCACGCGGGGCCGTTATATGTGGCATTGTTCTGTGCCTCTCATTTGTAATGAGAAGATTGAGTTCCACCCCGCGGACAGGTTCATGAGACAGTTCGGTTTTGTTCAGCGAGTCCCTACTTATATTTGGAAACCCAGAAAGGGTCACGGCAAGGATAGAAGATATGAGATTGGGCAAAAACACGACTGCCCTTTACTTTTTGAAGAGTTTATAACCATGTGGAATGACCGCCACAACCGTCTTATTAACGGCGAATTTGGCACGGGGACGTCACCGGATTATAAGAGATGGTATAGAGAGAGGACCCGCATCTTCATAAACCCACCTGAACTTGCCCCGCCATCTCACGGTTTCCGGGAGCATACGGGGTTGTTCAATAAAATGGTAACAACTAATTAAAGTTAATTAATATTTGATTGTTATTTTTCTGTTTGTATATTTCAATACTTATAAAAAAAAATTTATTGGTTTTTTTTTTCAGAAAGCGGTATTGCGCCGCAATTTCAAATCGTTCAAACGGGCGAAAATGAAAACGGAAGTGGACTTACTACGAAAGGACTTCGCTGAAATGGGAATGAATCCGTATGGGTCAGCTGATGAACAGTCGGATGAGGAGGATGACGATGACGACGACGACGACGATGGTGATGACGACCTACGTTACGACCCAAGAACTTACACTAGGGCTTCAAGTTGTCGGCGTTCCGACGAAAGAGACAGAGGGGAAGGAGAATCTAGTAGCGGCGGGTGTAGCCGGGGTAGAAGATCGACTGGAGGTCGACCCCCGACTACAGATCAGGGTCCGGGTCCGAGTTCAAGCGGTCATGGTCGTCGTGCTTCTTTTGCTGGGTCGGAGTACGTTCAGGATGATGTTTCGTTCGATTATCATAGTCAGCATTCAACCGACAGTTGGAGTCACGGATTAGCACTTACATCCCACGAGCGTGCTCCGTATCCAGAATCGCAGCATCGACAGAAACGGCGTACGGAGCTAAACGAAATCGAAGAGTCTGCTGAGCCGTCATCGGATAGATTAACATAAGCGGGAAAGATGCTCCCTACGTCCAACTTTAAATCATTTAGTCGTTACAAAAATAAATAAATGCACATTTGTGTTTTTTGTAAATGTTTTTTGTATTTGATTTATATGTTTGATTTGTAAGTTTTATTCTTAGCTGAGTTGGAATATTATAAATTCGTAAGTTTAATTTGATTTGTATGTTTCTAAAAAATATTCTGTATTTTAATTGATAGGACCAATATTGAGTTTTTACAAACCCTAAACCCTAAACCCTAAACCCCAAACCCTAAACCCTAAATTACAAATCCTATACCCAAAATTACAAAACCTAAACCTTAAACCCTAAATTACAAACCCTAAACCCTAAATCCTAAACCCTAAACCCTAAACCCTAAACCCTAAATATTCTGAAATATACATACAAACCGTACATTTAATGTACGGTTTGTACAGATTTCATACAAACCGTACATTAAATTTTTATCATGCTACAAATCCCGCACCTACTGACAAATGGATGAGATTTCCGTCTTATGGGTTTTTAATTGCTTCTCATTACAATATTGCAATTGTATTGTTGTCCTTATGGCAAAATAATGATGGAGGGGTAAACGTGTGAAACAGTACTTTTTTACCTCTTTATACTGGTCCGCCTCAGAGAACGACATATTACATCCCAACTGTAATGGTGTTCGTCAACAGTTGTCACTATGCTCAGGTTATTCCTAAAGAAGAAGGGATCTTCCCAATGCCAGGAATTATAGCACGGTGGGAACAAACACGCACTGAGGCAGCTGCGCCATGGAAGAAACTTTTTCGACCAAATTTCAAGTTATATATGGCGCTGGAAAATCAATCGGGAAAGCAAAAAGCAAATGAAGAAGAAGCTATAGACCTAAGTCCATAATCAGTTTTTTATTTTTAATTTTATGTAAATTACTATTTTTTCCAATTTGTTGTAAATTTATATGATGTAAACAAATGTTTAATAAATTTGTTTTATAAAATTTAGTTCATGTTTGCATATTGAGTTAATTTCTTTTATGAAATTTATATAATTTATGATTGTTTCATTCAAGAAAATTGACGATTGACACCAAATTGACGACTTAGTTAATGTTTCATATTGCGTTATACAAGTGTTAAAAACAAACCAAAGGTACTTCACAAAAATTGACGATTTAGTTAATGATTCAATAAATATCAACTTATACACTTGACAAAAATATAACATGAACCAAAAACATAAAATTTATCAAATCAACTTTTTTTTTGTGTAAATTTGTGTAAAACAAACAAAAAAACTTCTCAAAAATTGACGATTTAGTTAATCATTCAATAAATATCAACTTATACAATTGACAAAAATATAACATGAACCAAAAATCTAAAATTTATCAAATCAACTTTTTTTGTGTAAATTTGTGTAAATTTTGTGTTTATTTTGAGAGTTTGTTAGAATATTGGTAATTTATTTTATGTAAAATTTTAAAAATAAGGCATTTATTTTTTTATTAAAAAGATCATATTTAATTTGAAAAAAATATTCAGTATTTTAATTTTAATTATTAGATTTTTATTTTTAATTTTTAATGCAAATTTTCTGAAAAACACACAGAGACCGTAGATTTAATCTACGGTCTACAGTGGTTCACTGTAAACCGTAGATTAAATCTATGGTTTACAGTGGTTCAATGTAAACCGTAGATTTAATCTACGGTTTATAGTGAACCACTATAGACCGTAGATTAAAATTTACCGTAGATTAAAATCTACGGTCCCAGCATTTTTTTAAAAAATTTGAAGTTAATTAATCCACCCTCAAAAGCATATGGAGCATACTAGGCAAAAAGCATAGACGTACACAACAAATAACCGGAAAACAAGGTCCCCTATCTTTACTAAAAGATAAGAAGGCTAAATAAATAAAATAACTATTCTATAAAGCTAGTAAAAACACTCGATCGAAAGCTTAAAAAAAAACTTTAAAAGCTCGGTTTACTGCTTTTTAGACTTACGCTTTTAGCGCAGAATGGATAGTTTTTGGAAAAACGTTTTAGCTATGTTTTCGCTTTTTAAAACACTGAATGAAATAGATTAGTTATATAAATTGTTAATCCTGTTAAGCTATATTTGATAGATAGGAGAATGAATTGGAAGGGGTTTCCGATCGTTGTTTCGGCATAGTATCATTGTATCCCACAATGGAGCTATAGTCTGGAGTGTTTAACAACACGTCTTAGCATTTGATAATCATAAAAGTCGTCAAATCACATAATTAAACACGTCATCTCATGGATTTATTGTTTGAACTCACAAGCAAAAAGCGCTCAATAATGAAAGCGAAACAGAATGAGCGACACATTAGTTGGTTTTGACATCCATTGATTCATAAGTCAGTTTTTTCATATATTTGGTTTTTATTTTCACATTCTATATAGATTTCACGACGCCCCAAAAAAGAGCGGTTCTGAATATTCTACGTACATCAGTAAGACAATTCTTGCGCACTTTTGACATATTATAAATTCATCCTACTTCTGAAAAGCGCTTAAAGGTCTCCAAAATACAGAACAATTCAAATGCAAAGCACTACTCTTAAATATATAACGGTACCGTGAAGTGCAAAACAAACATATACTGTAACTTATACATTACCTAAACTAAAATTCAAGTAATGAAAGGGAATACAGAAGATACACATGAAAGTAACACAAGTGACAGTCTCCTAAATTCCTAATCTTTATCAAACAATCCTCGTGACATACTAAACAATAGAGGTCACAAAGAAAATAAAATCCGAAGAAACTCTTAGCGTCTAACAGATCATACGTTGAGAGGCTGTTGCCTTGCTTGTCCATTGTTATATCCATCGTAGGGCTTTGGCGACTTAGATTTTCTTCTGCACACAATAACCCAAGTAATAACTTCTAATACAACTGCAAAGGCACCCAAAGCGATAATAACCCCTGTGTAAGCCGTTTTCCATTTTTGTGCGGGTTGTAGTATGTCGAGACCCTTGAACACGTTGATGATACCAAGGACTATAACAGAGTATCCCATACTGTGATGGTATATATTCCAGTAAAGTCGCAGTTTGTGATCCTTGTTTGGTCTCAAGAACAATGCAAAAACCTATGATTACAAGAAAATAAACATTTAGAATATAGTATAATAGAAGAAGAATAAGTAAACTTGTCAAAGATCAAACACAAGTATATAACCATTCTACTGAAAAAAGGTAAAGAAATACACAACCATTATTTAAGTCTTGCTTTGAGCCCCTAAACTATATTTGAACTTTACGACTTGCACATTTTTTGCTGGAAACAAACCTCTGACAGTTTTCACATATTAAATATAACAGTGTCATTCACTTTTGATTTAGATTTAGTTATATTTAAGCATTTTAACTGGAATTGGGCAACTCATAATAATAAGACTTGAGGCACAAAATCTGAGGAAAAAATATACCTGCACGGTGGCAAGTGTGAAGAGAGCGATTCCAATGTTGCGATGGCTTGAATATTCAACACCCTTGGATTGACTACCGAGTTTCATTCCTGTTCCCCAACCAGCAACGCCGATAATGTATGCAGAAATTTGACATGCTACGTGGAGATAGAACCATGTGGGGTCTGCGGATGGGAAGGTCTTCAAGTATCTAGCGATTATTATTCCAATCGGAAACATAATTCCCCAGCTCACAACGTTCAGTATTCCGTGAATCTGTCACAAGAGAATTAATTTATACATTATTAAAGGGAAAATTTTGGAATACTAGACAATAGCTTTTTATCAAACTAGTATTGATAGTCAGCTGTATTTGGAATTTATTAAAGTGAATTTAGTATACGTAGCTTGACTTAGCATATTGGATTAATGAATTACATGTTGTATGTTTTGTATACTACTCCTAATAAATTGTCAACATAAGTACTATAAGATCTGCATGTTCGAAAAGCTTGATATACATGTGAGCATGCTGAAATCAAATATTTCTAAAATCAAGCCTTATTCAACTCTAAAATCCAGCCTATAATTACTTCTGACACTATCAAAATATATTGTTATAAATTGCCATTCAAAGTAGTAACGGTTACAAACCAAAAAACTTAAATTAATATTGAAAACTAGTACAAAAAGTCAGCAATTGATGACCTTCCTATTTCAGTTAGGTAGTCCAACTCCTATGACAGAATAATTTTGTCTATAAGTTCTCTCAACCATATTTAGTATTTGGCCAAAAAGTTTGCTCCAAATTAGATTGTTTCACCAAAAAATATCTTTCTAATTATTATTGAGGTTTTTTTTGAATCTTTAGCTTATCTAATCAGCTTAAAAGTCCTGATTTGTATTTTGAATGCCAAAATAATAGCCAATCTATAACTTTAAAGCAAATAATTGACAAATCCTTAGATTCTGCTGCAGGCTGCAATTCAGATAGTATTCTAAGTAAGGATAGATACTGTTTTTCTTATAAAGCATTGAAGTAACATAACAGTAACAAAAAAACTTCTGGCTTTTTTATAGCAAATTAGACAAAGCTCTGAATTCACTAATTTAGTTGCAGTAAAAAGACAAAAAAACTTAATTCTAACTATAAAATAATCCCTTAACAGATCAAGACCTGTAATTGCAGTTCTTAACAAACATAAGCAAATAAACAATTTAATTACTTGTTTGGTTGCATATTTTAAGTTGATGTTATTCTTTGTTTGGCCTACAAATTCCAGTAAATTCATTGATCTGCTCAAATTACTTTTACCTTAAGAACTTTAGAAGTATCAAACTAAATATCAAAAAACTTTTATCTCAGACAAAAATAAGCCAGCAGCTTATTTGTTCAAAAGTTTAGCTTTTTGTTATCTGATCTACAATTTCAAGATATCTAAAATTTCAAACCTGACCAAAATTTCTTCAAGACTCAAACAATTCAGCTTATCAGCCTAACACCTCAACTAAAACAGAACGCGACAAGCGATTAATAGATAGAATATATAGATATACAAATTACATACATTCTTATTCCTGGACCTCGAATCGGATCCGGAAGCAACGGCGCTTTCCCCCTTGAGCAAATCCAGAGTCCCCTTAGCATTCAAGTTAGCGGCCGCGAACTCATGTTTCCCAGGAAATCCTCCGTTCACCGTTCCTCCAACCTGCCAAACCTGGTTCACGCTCGTCCCCATTCCTTCCGGAACCTTGAACGTCGCAAATAACCTCATGACACTATTAATATTATCCGCAGACATATCCGTAACATCAACGGAAAGTTTTCCAGGAACGATGGAGTTGTAGGATTTTAAATCGTAAGTCTTGACAACCATGACTCCGTTGGTGTCCTTGAACGCAACGAGAGACTGTGCACCAACCATTCCGTTCCCAGTTGGGTTAATGGCCCAAGAAATCCATCCATCAGGTTTTGCAGGTGGGGCTACGAAAGCGATGGAAAGTGTAGAGTTTTTCTGGTTGTATGTCCAATGGATTTGTGAGTTTAATGTGGATAAATCTGAGCAATAGTTGTAAAGCTTGTTGTTTGTGAATTTCTGTGAAGTACATGATGTTTGGGATTTGGAAAAAGGGACTAAAAGTGAGATTGTTAAGAGGGTTAATATCAGTGAAGATTTGTTATAAGCCATTTTGTGTATTTAGAAAGAGAAGAATATATATTTAGAAAGTTAATTATAATGAGCAATGGACGTGTGGAGGGGTGATAAGAGATATATAGTGAGAAACAACCTAAACTGAATCCTCAAGAAAATAAATTATTATTTATCATTTTTAATATATACTCACTCCCTCCAACTTTATTTGTCGACTAATAAAATATGCATTTTAAAATGAAAAAAAAAATCGTATATAAATTGTTTAAATGATAAATTTGAAAAAAAATATTATATAATCAAATTAAATTTATTATTTCGACGATGTAATTACGAAAATAATAAACTCAAAACGCACGTAAATTCATGTACACTTAATATGAAAGTGAGAGTAACAACTAATTATATTTTGTTCGTAAGAGCACCAAGTATGAGGCCAATTTGATGAACTCAGCTATACGCTAGTTATTTTCAAACAAAAAAAATTCCTGTAATATAATTTTTATTTTATCAAATACTGTAAGATAAATAATCCTACTCATAGTTACGATAAGCTTTACTTAGATAGAAAATACGTTTTTCCGTACGTTTGTTTTGAAAAGTGAAACTATACTTTTTTAGAATTAAACAGACAGGTTTGATTAAAATGGATTTACAAACCCTATTCATTAACATGAGAGACACATATTCACAAATTAATAACACACACGAGGGGCGAGTGCCTGCGATTATTAATAAGTCCAACAACACTAAATATACCAATTAGCTTGTCCGTTTAATAACAATAAAAGAACGAAGTTATCAAATAAACTGATAACACCTAAGATCATGCCGCGGATAGGTGCGCATCAGACAATTGCCCTTTCTTCGAGACCGACCTTGCCCTCAAAGTCCTTTTTTTGACAATTTTTTCTCTTATTCACCCGTTTCCCATACATGGTAAGATATGCAATGATAGAAAAATATTACCACAAAAAATAAGCAGGTGAAGCAACTCCCAAAACTTCCCTTCTCAATAAGTGTGCCTCCTAACAAATAATAAATTATAACTTACCAAAATGTGTCAAAGTAATAGTTTTATGGCTTTCCTTTTACGAAAATATCATGAAGTGTTGAGATCCGCTCAATCATATCAAATGAAATTGACATTGAAGAGAAAGAAGAAGCTTTGTTAATCGGGCTAAAATTACTATAAATTGATCTCATTTTTATTAAAATGTAGATGGGTATTAAATAACCCAATAACACCGTAGACATGTGTGACCAATCACAGAGTGACAGCTGGAGTTAGTTACAACTGACTTTTCACTTAGTACAATAGTTTCATGTTTATTACATATCAGTCTATCTCATTCTCAAAACTAACAGATAAAATCCCAAGTAATTACAATTCCAATACAAATACGTCAACAGGTCCACTCAAGGTGGAGTGTGGAGATTAAAAAGCACCCAACTTGGATTTAAGAAACATGAATTGCTGAGCTCCCAAACCTTTGGTAAAATTATCTGCTAACTAATTTCTTGTATAAACATGAAGAAGATGAATTACAACAGCTTGTAACTTTTCCCTCACAAATTAATTGGCAGTTAATTTCTATATGCTTTGTTCGCTGATGATATATTGGATTGGCAGCAAGAGCAGACTTGCTAACACTGTAGATAGAAACAGAGCCAGAAGAAGAAACACCAAGATCTTTCAACAATTGTAATAACCAAACAACCTCACAAGGTAGAGGCAACAACTATATATTCAGCCTCTGTAGAGCTTCTAGAGACAGGCTGTTGTTTATTGCTTTGCCAAGAAATCAAACTTGTACCCAGAAAAACACAAATACCAGATACTGATCTTTTAGTATCAATACAAGAAGCCCATTTAGCATCTAAAACAGCTTTTAATTGAAGAGTGTTATTACTAGAATAAAACAACCCTTAACTTGGTGTACCCCTCAAATACTTCAACACCCTAAAAGCTGCATCCATATGTGATTGACTAGGTGCCACCAAGAACTGGCTTAAACAGTGAACATCAAAGGCTATGTCAGGCCTTGTGATAGTGAGGTACAACAATTTCCCAATAAGTCTTCTATAACAAGAAATGTCTGAGAGAGGATCAGTAGGGTGAGCACTTAATTTGAGATTTTTCTCCATGGGGAAAGCAACTGATTTTCCATCTAATAAGCCAGCTTCTGCTAATAAGTCCAAAGTATATTTTCTTTGACAAAGAGATAAACCATTCTTGTTTCTTGAAATTTCAAGGCCAAGAAAATATATCAAATTATCCAAATCCTTGATATGAAAAGTAGTATCTAGGGAGTTTTTCACTCTAGCAATAATATATAGCAGCATCATTTTCACTGATAATAACATCATCAACAGACACTAGAAGAGAAAGTGAAACACCATCCTTTTGGTAGATAAAAAGTGAAGAGTCTGAGCTGGTTTGAATAAAGCCAAAATCCAACTTTCTACTTGCCTGCTTAAGGCCATAAAGAGACTTTTTAAGATGACAAACTCTAGAATCATCTGGTTGAATAAAACCAGGAGGAAACTGCATGTAAACCTTTTCATGAAGATCATCATAAATAAAGGCATTATTGACATCCAGTTGTGTCAAAAACCATTCTTGAGCTACTTCTATGGCAAGCAAAATACTTACTATTGTCATCTTGGCTACATGGGGAAATATAGCTTCATAATCTAAATATTCAGTTTGAGTGTAACTTTTGGCAACCAAACATGTCTTATATATTTCTACAAAACCATTAGCTTGGTATTTGATTCTGTAACCCATTTACAACCTATAATAGACTTGCCATGTGCTAAAGTAGCAAGTTCCCAGCTATTATTAACTTCAAGTGCCTTAACATCAGCTTTCATAGCTTCTACCCATTTTTCATCTTCGCTAGCAAGCTTATAAGTAGTAGGTTCTTGGTCAGTATGTATAGTGATACAAAAGTTTTTATAAGTAGGAGAAAAATGATCATAGCCAACTATAGAAGATAGAGCAACATTACCCAAAGTACAGTGGTAATCCTTAAATTTGGCAGGCATGTGAATTGGCCTTTTTGATTTTCTAACAATATTTGGTGGTGATGGAAAGACAGGGTTAATCACATCATTGTCATAATGTACAATGGGTGAATTAGATGATGACATTTGTGAAAAGTTTTCTGGTGATAGAAGAAAAGAATTAATATCACTACCATTGTCATAATGTACAATGAGTGTACCATGCTATTATTAGTAGGAATTGAACCTGGTGTTTGTAAAAAAAAAAGTATTGTCTAGATACAGTGGCAAACTTATGACATTCTTGTCATGAGAAGTGTGAAAAGGGAATACATTCTCATAAAAATTGACATCTCTGGAGATAAAAGTGGTATTAGTGGCTAGATCAAACAACTTGTACCCTTTAACAGAGAAATGATAGCCTAAGAAAATATATTTGCGAGCCTTTGGATCAAATTTTGTCCTAGCTCTTGCCAAGGTTGAAGTATAGAATAAAGAACCAAACACATTCAAGTATGTGAATGTAGGCACAACTTTATGAACAACTCATAAAGACTTTTCATATGAAATGAATAAGAGGGTACTCTATTCAGCAAATATATAGCAGTTAAGACAGCATCCCCAAAAATGAGTAGGATTTTTAGACTGAAAGAGTAAGGCCCTTGCTATATTAAGTGTCGGTGCTTTCTCTCAACTATACCATTCTATTGAACTGTTAAGACAACTGGAGTTAGTTACAACTGACTTTTCACCAAGTATAATAGTTTCATTTTTATTACATATCAGTTTATTTCATTCTCAAAAGTAATAAATAAAATCCTAATTAATTACAATTACAATATCAATACTTCAACATGTAGGCATGCTTGATCGATTCCATAATAAAAATATCATATATTGCAAATACAGAATAAGATCGAACATACTAGATATACCAAACTAGGCAATAAATTGCGAACGACTCATACAAAAATGAACCACTAAACTCTAGTTCAACAATTTGTCACGCAATACCTCATAAATCCAAACACTCCCAACCAGATATTTTGTCTCCACGTGAATAAGCAAATTGACAACCCCCATCTTTCTCATGACACCCATATCTATAATTATGTCCTCCCTCAAGATTAGTTTTTGTATTTCTAGCATAACAATTGCTTTAGCATGTATGTGTCCAACTTTTTTAATCATTATTAATCTTTTTTATATTTTTCGAGTAGACAATTAATCATGACAACCAATATAAAATGACCCTTATAAATAAAATTTACATCACTATTACGAGCGTTTCTCGTATACAAGATCCATAAAATTTGACCAATATTTTTGCTTAAGTTGTCATACATACATAAGAAAGTAATCATCTTCAAAATATCATAATTAAATATTCATATATCGCCAAATAAGTAGACAAAACTTTTTAACATGCAAAGCTCGAACATCATAGAAAAATATGTGCTATATGAAAATCTCTTTCGCATCATTGTTGTTCGAATCTGTAAAAATAAAAACGTCAGGATATAAGGTTTACTTCAAAAAATCACAACTTCACATACATCGTATTTCTGAATCGAGTGATTCAAATTGCTAAATGTACATATGCATCCCTCCTACACCTACGTAAAGCGGAACTTTTGTATGACAATGCACGCTTTAGCAAAACCCAAATTTCGTACAGCTTAAATGTGCAGCGAAAAAAACCTTACGTAAGCAAAGTGTTGAATTGAAATATCACAACTATTTACCTCCTCGTCCAAATTGATTGATTCAAATTGGAGAATATACATATACGATCCCCCTATGCCCCCGTAAAATTTTGTTCGATTCGGATACCGTTTAATATATGAAATTGCATTATTCTATAGCTTGACATATTTGGGATAAATAAAAACTACATAGAAAAACCAATCTCGAAAATTCATAGCTGATATTCTGCATACTCAAATAAGTCGATTCAAAGTGGATAACGTACACACACATCTCTTTTATCTCCTTCAAGCCACCTTCTTTAATAATTCAACTCCACTTGCTATACTAAATTTCTATTTTCGTATGGTTTGATGAAACACCAAAACAAATGAAAATGAGCAAATTACTCAAACTTAAATATAAGAAACTCATTAATTGTTGATTCGAAGCGGTTGGTCGAAGATGAAACCCACTTCTACCTACCGTGTCTCTATGTTCCCAATAACATCATGAGATAAGTAAGGATTGCTCTATGAAAACAAAACTATTTAAGTATTGTTCATCCTACAAAATTTAATTAAGTATTGGTCAATTATTTGTAAAACTAATTAAGTATTGTTCCATTACTTATGAAATATAAAAGGCCTATAATTGAAAAAAATAAGAAAAATTCAAAAAATAACAAAAATATCAAAAAAAAAAGATAAACAAAAATAGAAAATACCAAAAAACCTGAAAAAACCTTTAAAAAATCGAGAACAGGAAAAAATCCTGAAAAAATGGTAAAAAAATAAGAAAAATCCAAAATAAAAAAAAATATATGAAAAAAAGTTTAAAAAAATTGAGAATCAAACAAATCAGAAAAAAAAAAATAGAAAATACCAAAAAAGTTGAAAAAAACCTACAAAAAAGTCGGGAATCTTAAAAAACTTTGAAAAAATGGTTAAAAAAAGCAAGGAAAATTCAAAATTCCAAAATCACAAAAAAAAAATGAAAAAAAGTTCAAAAAAAGTAGGGAATCCGAAAAACCCAAAATAACATAAAAATAAAAAATAACTTTCAAAAAACTCAAGAACCCGAAAAAAACCAAAAAATTTTAAAAATAAAATAAAAAAAGGAAGAAAAATTCAATGAATCCAAAATCACAAGAAAATGGAAAAAAGTTCAAAAAAGACGAAAAAAGCAGGAAAGTCAAAAAAATATTAAAAACTTTAAATTAACTTGCAATTGTTTTCAAATGACTTAAAAATGAATAAGAATGTTTTTAAAATTACTCAAACTATTTTTAAAAATGATTCGGACTATTTTTAAAATTATTTAATATGACTCAGATTGTTTCCAAAGGAGTTAAAAATTAAAATGACTTGAACTGTTTTTAAAATTATTTAAAACGACCCAGTCTGTTTTTAAAATGGCTCAAAATGACTCAAAATAGCTCATACTGTTTTAAAAATAACTCGGACTATTTTTAATATGACTTAGAATAACTTAAACTATTTTTAAAACGACTCAAACTATTTTTAAAATAAATTGAAACGACTCAGTCTGTTTTTAAAATGACTTAACACGACTCGGAATATTTTTAAAATGACTCGGACTATTTTTAAAATGACTTAAAATGACTCAAACGGTTTTTAAAATGACTTAAAAAGACTCGGACTCTTTTTAAAATCACTTAAAATGACTCAGACTATTTTTAAAATAATTTAAAAGACTCAGACTATTTTTAAAATCATTTAAAACGACTCAGACTATTTTTAAAATGACTTAAAATGACTAGTATTATTTTTAAAATGACGTAAAATGATTCAGAATGTTTTTAAAACGGGATAATATAACTTTAGTGCCCTGAGTTTTAGGTCATATTTACTTTAGTGACCTGACTTTCGAAAATGTTGAATGGTGACCTAGGTTTCACATATACTTTGATTTAGTTACCTCCTTAACTTCACAAGTTTTAAACAATTGCAATACAGCCACTTAGTTTGAAAATTAACAAAATAGATACTGATTTGTTGAAAATGATAAAATTAACTCTTTAATTTTATAATTTTTGTAAAACACACGTTTTTCAATAAGTAAACTTTTCTTTATAATTATAATTTGAGATATAATTTTTGTTTTTTTCAGAAAGATTTTAATCTATAAAAAAATGTTTTAATTAGTAAAAATTACACTACATCCGTAAATAATTTTTGATAATTAAAGAAAAGTGTACGGATTAATATTAATTATCTGCTAAATTACATAAAATTATTAAAGAAAATTACACGGAGTTATCGCACATAAAATGTTATTTTACGTTCCCATGACTTCAACATGAAGTTATACTATTTTTTTTGTAACAAAAAGGTTCACAAAAAGACAAATTGACACTTTTACCAGACTATCAAATAATCAAGATACGCGTAGTGTTATTTTCTTTAATATTAATCAGTAAAATTTTCTTTAATTACCAACTTTTTTTTACTATAATTTTTACGGATTAAAATCTTTCTGAAAAGAAAAAATAATTAAAACATAGTGTTTATTTTGTAGGAAAAATGTATTCAAAATCGTTTTTTTTTTCAAAAACTATGTCTAAAATTGTATTTATTATAAAGAAAAGTTTTCTTATTGGAAAACGTGTGTTTTACAAAAATTGTATAATTAAAGAGTTATTTTTGTAATTTTCAACAAATCGGTATCTATTTTATTAATTTTTTAACTAAGTGGGCTGTATTGCAATTTTTTTAAAACTTGTGAAGTTAAGGAGGTCACTAAATCAAAGTATATGTGAAATTTGGGTCATCAATTCAACATTTTTAAAAGTCATGTCACTAAACTAAATATGACCCAAAACTCAGGGCATTAGTCGTTATAGTAGCTAGTTTTTCGTTTCGGCATTTTATCGAACATCTTTAACTCTAAAATAACTTTTTTCAATATCGGTAACTCATTTTCGCATAGGAATATTATCATTATGTTCAAAGTTCAACCTCATATACATACCCGACATCAAAATTTTCAAGAAATAAATGGCTAATCACATTTATAGCAATTATTTTATCATGTCACTTATATAACACGTTCACCCAAATCGGAACAACAAAATCATTTGGTGACTTATAAAATTTCTAACAAATTTATCCTTATTAACACAATAGTTATTCATTGATTTTTAAGGGATAAAGTTTGATTCACTATCTTGGTTTTTCCACCCAACATAAGAACAATGATAGTTACCACAAATTTCATCGATACGCGGTATGAGGGTGGCACAGGGCGGATTGGTGTAGGTTGTGTTTAACCGAAACAAAACCCGCAAAAAAGTATGCGGTCCAGATTTGTGGGGGTCGGTGAAATTCAAACGTCAACCTATTACAATTCAAAACCTAACCCAATCCAAAGCCAAACGGGTTGGGTTGGTTTAGGTTTGGATTGATTCTTGAAATATCGTTTTAGTATTTGATTTATCATAAATTGCATAATTAGGCTAAATCTTGAAAAAATTGAATCTTTCAAAGATAAATATAATATATTAAAACAATATATATATATATATATATATATATATATGGGGAATTATATATACACACATATAAAAATAAATTATGTTTACACTCTAATATCAGCCATACATATTCATTTGTTTTTAAAAAAAATTTCCCTTTTTTTCCCACGTAAAACTAAATAGTCCCGATGCACAACAAACCAACCTTTGCAAACTACTACCATGAGTGATTAAAAGTCTAAACCCATCCCCTTTTATCATATATTCTTCGTGATTTTTATAACAATAAATTAGTTGGAGAGTTTCAAAATTCCTTGAGTTTTTTCTTCAATCAAGTTTTTTTAATTTCAATACGTATCCGGTATCTCCATACTTAGACAAATTTTTATTAATGTTTTTTAAAAGAATGTGTATGAGAAACATTTATATGAACCCGATACACTATAAATAAGGGTGTGACAAGCAATAGATTTTTTTTTTTTTTTTTGAATTATTTTTAGTGTAGTTATTTTGAGCTTTATTAATACATGTTTGTTGTGAGTTTTATTAGCTCAGTATATATATTATATATGAGAAATATAGAGAATATAGAGAGAGGGAACAATAACTCTTTATTTATTCATATGTGTAGAGATATATCTATCAAGAGACCCCAGACCCTCTTTATAAAATAAATGGTAGGGTTACATATGCTAGGAAAACTCAAGATAAGCCCAAAAGAGTAAGGACCAAGATGACCAATAATATAGCACAACACTCCCCATTTGGACGTCTTGATTTCTTTGTCTTCATGCTGTCGATCTGAGTCGAGTTCATTCGCAGTGTTAAACCATTAAAAACCTTAGGGCTGGAAAACCCAGTGTGGGACAAAACCAGTACTTAGGAGAAACTGTGTAGCCGCATGATATAGGCCGAAATTCCATGTAAGTAACTAACCACTAAACAGTGTGCCTCATCAAAACCTTGCCAGAGCAAACCTAATGGGAAAATCTCTCATCGAAGGAAAAAGAGTGCAACAATGGTAGTAGTATGGTATTAACCACAAAACAGGTGCCTCATCAAAACCTTGCTAGAGTAAACCCTGTGGGAAAAACCTCTAGTCGAAGGATAAAAAAGTACATAGTAATAAGAAGTATACAACAAGATATTCCCTCTAATTTCAGCAATCTTAAGTGAGATATGATGGGAACATGTCTCGCTAAAAACCTTCCAAGTGAGAAAAACATTGGTCTAAGGATAAAAAGAGTACACGAGCATGCGACTGGATGCTCCCTCTTAATTGCGAAGATTTCGACTAAGTAGTAATTAGTGCAGTAAGCATTCTTCTGGATGCTCGCACTCATTTACACACGACTGGGTGTAAAGATTTCATATTCCAAAAAAGAGTATGAACATTCGACTGGAAGATTCATTTTTACTTGCACACGACTGGTTGTTGTAAAATCCACATATGGAATAGAACGAGCATGCGATGGGATGCTCTTATACTTTATATGTGAAGATTTATTTCGACGAGAAATGCTAAATAGCATAATCTAGTCATGTCTCTCTTAATCAATAAAAACAAGTTGTCTTCAAATAAGACAAGTGTTTTATCTGGATCGTGAGACAGAGCATTTGTAATTCAAATATGGCTAATACTAGCTCGAAGCCATATACACGCTCTAGTCGTCTCATAGAGCATGATTAGATCGGAGTGATTCGTTTGGATTCATTCCAAGACCTCTAAGATATCACCTTATTCCTAATGGTAAAGAGATATCATGTTAGAAATATCACTTATCCGGGTCTGATAAGTAACTGGCATCGGTATAACCAAAAAATGGTTGCGTTAATTCGAGTATCGAAGCGGATAGGTATACTCGATGACGTAAAATGGGATAAGACAAGCACTCATCCACATTTACTTTAAAGTAATGGGAAAATGTCTTTTATGCCATTTCGATGGCAGCGTATTAGCGCGATGTTGTGTCGAATTGACTAGCCTAATGGAAACTTGCAATCCATGTAGAGTTTCTTAGCGAAATGAGTGTTCGGACAAGTAGCTCAACCACCGCCCAAAGTTAAATTGTTTTGTTTATTTGGGTATTCGTATGGAAGCGTGATGAGAATAATGAGAATGTATAAGTGCTCGCCTATTAGCGCAAGTCTTCTCTATTAATGAACTTTATAATGGTTCCCTACTTTACCAGTTTAGTAGTTTCCAAAAAAACTGAGTATGCAGCCATGAATGTGGTCATGTTTTATCTTTGTGGGGATTTAGACAAGAGATGTAGATGAAGATTCATGTGTGACTTCATGTGTTTGAATCAAGTAGTTCCTGACCACGGAACACGATCTCAATTGACTGAGACATTCACTGTATGGATTAATATAATCTGAGCGGATGTGGTATACCCGCCTAAGTGAGTACTTGATCAGATTCGGATACTTGAACAAGTATTATGTCTTTGTGTGTTACGAAGAAATCCACGTTTGAGATTTTCCCTTCGAGATGAAGGATCTTGGAAAGACACGGTAGTGACTTGACCTGATGATCGAGTCTCGTAAATATTGAATCTAAGTCCATGATTCAAACTACACCCACAAGGTGTTATGACGCTTTAGTCATCATGACGCTAAATATTCAAATTCTCCCATGATCGTTCGATCACTAGATATTGATATAGACCCGGTCTGTCCCTGATGAGATGATTATGGGATATTAAACCATGATTTTCATATCTAAGTACAATAAGCACATCATTGTACATGGTCTAATGTGCTAGATAGGATGAATATCTCGCCTACTGTGAATGGTATAGCTCGACACAGCAACGCGCTAAGACTCTGCCACTGAAATGGCACTAAAGATGTATTCCGTTACCTTATGGTAATTATGGAAGTGGGTTTGTTTATCTCATTTGGGTCGTCAAGTGTACCTATCCCATTTGATACTCGAATTAATGCAGTCACTTTTCAGTTATACCGATGCCGGTTACTTATCAAACCCGCCTAAGTGACTTTTTCTATATGGTTACGTCTTTACCATTATGAATAAGGTGAGATCTTTGAGTTATTGGGAAGAATTCATACAAATCACTCTTATCTACTCGTGATTTATGAGACAACTAGAGAGTGCATATGGCTTCGAACTGGTATTAGCCATATGAAGTACAAGTGTTATGTCTCCCAATCTAGATGAAGCCTTGTCTTAGGACAACATATTGCTATCGATCAAGAGAGATACGACTAGACTATGCTATTTGGCATATCTCGCCAAAACAAATTTTCACATATGAAGTACAAGAGCATCCCGTCTCATGTTCGTTCTATTGCATGTTTGGATTTTACTGCACCCAGTCGTGTGAAGTAAAAATGAAGTATCCAGTCGAATGCTCGTACTATTTCTTGAAATATGAAATTCTTGCACACAGTTATGTGCAAGTGAGGGGGCGCATACAAGAGAATGCTTATTATACTAATTACTACTTGGTCAAAATTCTCGTACCCTGTCGTGTGCAAGAGGGGGAGCATCCAGTCACATGCTCGTGTACTCTTTTTGTCCTTAGATCAAGGTTTTTTCCCATTGGGTTTTCTTGTCAAACTTTTTAGTGAGACACGTTCCCATTATTTCACTTAGGATTGCTGAAATCAGGAGGAGTATCCTGTCATATAATTTTACCACTGTGTACTCTATTGTCCTCCGACTAGAGGCTTTTCCTGCTGTGTTTACTCTAGTAAGGTTTTGATGAGGCACACTATTTTGTGGTTAGTGACTTACATGGTATTTCGGCCTATATCATTCGGTTACACAGTTTCTCATAGGTATCGGTTTTGTCACATACTGAGTTTTCCGGCTCTAAAGTTTTTATGTCTTTAGCACTGCGAATTAACTCGACTCAGATCGACTGCATGAATACGAAGAAATCAAGACGTATAAATGGGGAGTGTTGTTGGATATTATTCGCCATTTTAGGCCTTACTCTATGGACATTTACTTGGGCATATCGTGAGCTTTTCTACCATATGTAACCCTAACTTCTATTATATAAAGATGGTCAGTGTGTCTCTTGATATATCTTTGTACACTCATGTTAATGAATAAACACTCCGTCTGTTGTCTATTTATATTCTCTCTGTATATCTATATACATATATGTGAGCTAATATGTCATACAACAAAAACAATATTTTATTATTATGTTAATTAATATTTAATTTAGAATAGTCTCGACTAAGTTTCTATAATTTTATTTGAGTTTTTATTGTGTTGCAAAGTTATATGTATTTGTTTTGTACATAAATCTTTTGATTAAGTAAAATTTTCAATTCCAAATATACACCACACCATATGTTTAATTTTGAAATCCCATAATTACAGTGATAGTTATTTCACAATATTGTTACGTTAAATTTTATTATCATGTTAATGATTATTTCTATATTAGATTTAACTTAACATGTGCCCCAAGCATAACCGAATAAATTTGCAACATGTTTGTCAATCAAGATAAAAAAAAAATGAATCAAAATAAATTAGTAAATTACAATTCGCAACATAGAAATTGTTTAGAAATTGTTAATCAAACGTTAATTTACAATACCGAGTAATATCCAAACTAATAAAAATCAGATAAATAACTAGTGACATCCACCCTTATCGTAGGTAGAAACTAATTGATCCATTATAAGTTCAAATATTATACATATATTAATTTAGTAAAAATTAGTTACCTCCCAATTCATTCATTACAAGCAGGCGCGAATATAGCAACTGAAAATGAATGGCGCCAAAATTTGAACAAAATAATAGATTAAAACAGAATAAAATTTTACACTTAAGCATAAGCTATGTATCGTCTAAATGTTACGGAATTTAATATTTGTCAATTCAAAAGAGTATTAAAACCCAACATAATATCACAAATAATTAACACGATAGCTAAAAAGTTTAAAAAAATAAAACCGACGGCTCCTTTCATTAGCGAATACATCAATGATGGATTTCTTGCTAAATTTTGAAGCAATATTTTTCTCTATGTAGATCATCATATAATATTCAAGATAATTGGCTTGTATTTTATTATGAATACTAGTTTTGATAATATTCATATCTGAAAACGATCGTTCCGTGATTGGGTTTTTATTTTTATTTAATCTAACTCCCAATAGAACAATAGTAATGAAGAAACTAAATGGGTCTTTCGGCCCAAATGAAATTTTTATATAGATCCCTTAAAAACTATTAAAACATTGAATGTGCACATAAATATAAATATTAATAAACAAAATGAGATTTGGACACTAAAAATTAATCTTACGTAAAACTTTTGGAGGTTGCCAATATATTTTTATGTAGGGTGCCAAATGTATAATTTTAAAAAATTTGTACTAAAAAAATTGCGCTACATGTAATTTTTAAAATTATGGGGCTGCCGTTGTTACGCGATTCTGAAGTTTCTCCTGATATTGTTTTTTTTTATTTCTTTTGGTGTTTGATGAGTTTTTTGATTTTGCAATTGGGCGTATATTTGAGTTTTTTTAAGAAAAAATAACTCATAGGTCACAATTTTCAAACTTAATACTAAATAAGTCACACATAATATCACTCTCCCCATAGTCACACTTTCTAATTAATATAAATATCTTAAAAATTCGATTTTTTACTATTACTCAGCGATTATCTATTTCACGTGAATAGACTCTCTCTCTCTAAAAACTCCATTAACAAAGGTGAAAAGATCATCCCGGAGCTCTGACCGGTGACGACGGAGACTGGCGGCAGCGTTGTGGATGGGGGACGGTTGAGCTGGCGGACGAGTAATGACTCCGATCACCATGCTCTTCAGCAATCCAGCGATGAAATGGTCACCTCCAACCCCTCATGGTTGGTGGATGAGATAGCTACGACGTCCATCTTCACCTGTTTATCTTCGACGGCAACCTCGGGCGTGTACCCTCTGGTCTCGGACGAGATTATCTCCGACGAGGGCTTTCTCTATGAGCTAGATGAATTCCGACAAATGAAGGTGATTTTTATGCAAAACCCTAGCTGAAAGACAACGATGGGCTGGGTGGTGCCATATTTTCAGTAATAATATGTAATTTAAATTTTTCATGGTATTGCTGCTGGAAATGTGTTTTGGATTTGGATATGAATAGTTTAATATTTTTATGTGATGAATTTGTGTTACGTATTATGTAATTAGGTTATGACTAGTTAGTAATTGGTCTAATGATTATGTTAATATCTCAATTTGGGAAATTTTGGGCAAAATTATGTAAATAAAGCAACAATTTGGTTTTCTTGCATTTCAGGTGTCTGAGAAAATAGTTCTCAAAGTAATTTTGTGTAGTTTTAACATAAACATATGTAGTTTCAGCTTAAATGTTATTTTTAACTCAACCACATGCATTTTTATTTTTTTTATTTATAGTCACACAAAGTGCATACACCAATTAAATAGATTTTTTTTTTCTAACTTTGGTCGCTCGTTTTACATTGTAAGTTATATATTTTTTCTTAGTGACAATATAGATTCGTATGCTGAAAATGGTAATAATGTTTGAACCCGACGGTTCGAAATGTTGGTGGTTCGAATTCACTCGGATCTTAAAATTTTTGTCATTTTATTATGCAATTTAGTGAAATTTATGCACGTTATTGAACAATTTATGCACGTTATTGAACTTTATGATTTTATTATGCACATTAGTGAACTTTATGAGTTTATTATATACTTTAATGAACTTTATGCAGTTTATTATATACTTTATTGAAATTTATGCACTTTAATGAACTTTATACACTCAATTATGCATTTTATGGAACTTTATACAATTAACTATGCACTTGATTTTTTTTGAGTAATTTTGAATTTTTTTGATTTTTTGATTTTTTTTTCCTATTTTTTGAGTTTTTTTTTTTTTTATTCGGTTTTTTTTTTGAATTTATGTACCCGTATACACTTTTTATGCATCATTTATACACCCGTATGCACTCTTTATGCACTCGAATGCAATTTTTATGAAATTTTTATGCACCATTTATACACCATTTATTTATTTTTTTATGGAACCGCATACACTTTTTATGCACACGTATGCACTTTTTATGCATCCATATGCACTATTTATGCATGATTTATGCACACGTATGCATTTTTATGCACTATTTATGCGTATTTTATGCATTCGTATGTACTTTTTATGTATGCACCATTTTATGCATCTGTATGCACTTTTTATGCACAATTTATTCACCCGTATGCACTTTTTATACAGTTGTTTGCATTATTTATTCACTGTTTATGCAATTTTATGCTCTCATATGCATTTTTTATGTACTATTTTTACAGCATTTATGCATCCGTATTCATATGCACTTTTTATGCACGCATATATATTTTTTATGCATGCTTTTATACACCCGTATGCACTCTTTATACACCATTTATGTACGCGTGTGCACTTTTTACGCACTTTTTATGCACATGTATGACTCATTTTATGTATCCGTATGCACTTTTTTGCACCATTTATTCATCTATATGCACTTTTTATACACCCATTTGCGCTCATACTGCACTTTTTATGTACTATTTATACACTCGTTTGCACTTTTTATGGACATATATGTACTTTTTATGCACACTTTTATGCACCCTTGATTTTTTAATTTTTTTTTTTACTTTTTCAGAGTTTTTTAGTTTGTTTCGAGTTTTTTGTATTTTTTTGATTTTTATCCACTTTTATGTAATTTTTATTGACTCGTATTTACTTTTATGAATTTTTTATTGACCGTTTATGCACCATTTATGCATTTTTTATTGACGCGTATCCACTTTTATGCACTATTTATGTATTTTTAGGCATCCTTGGTTTTTTTATTTTTTTTATGTTTGACTTTTTTCTGACTTTTTTAGGTTTTTTTTAGTTTTTAGTATTTTAGTATTTTTTTTAAAAAATCGATTTTTTTGATTTTTATTGAATTTCGTGATTTTATTTTTTATTTTTAAATTTTGATTTTTAGGTTGGGTGATGGCAATTTTGTAAATCGGTTGAATTTTTAAAAAGTGTGACTTATTGGGGATTGAAACATTAAGTTGTAATATTTTAGGGATTAAATATCAAAAGTGTGAGTAATAAGGAATTACCCCGTTTTTTAATCCATCTAAATAGCGATATGGACTTTCTTATTATAAGTTGACATATAAAGGGTTGTGATGATGTATTTGGTTCGATAGTGTCAGATGTAGCGTGGTTAGACATTCAAAAATTGTATGATCACGTGTTAAGAGATGTGACCTCGGCATTTATATGTATGATTACTTACCTGAAAAGAATTTGTATTTTTCAAAAGAATTTACTGTTATTTATGTGATTATGTGATCACTTGTTCTCTATTTTCCATAGTTTTTTTTTTCTTGTGAAGAAAATGATTTCGTGTTATCATGTTTTTTATTAATACATTTTATTTCTTATCAGGATAGTTCTTATCAGGATAGCACGCTGGTTCCGTTGACATTAATTGTGTATTCTGGACGATTGCAACATTTTCTAATAAAGATACACTACTGCTAATTTTAGGGGATGCAATATACGAAAGTAAGAAAAAGTAAGTAAACGACCGAGATATTACGGTTTAAAGACTTACCCGTATACTATAATTATATTACTTATTACAAACACTCGTTTACACACTGCTTCTCTACAGGAAATTACATTTTTAGCAACAAACTGAAGCAACAAATTATTACTTCGTTGTTAATTAGTTAACTTATGACAACATATTTGTGTTTTTGTTGTTAAATGGGTAACATCTAGCAACAAGGCATTTTTCGTTGTTGATTTATTTAATCTTAACAACAAAATAGCACATTTGTTGAAAAAATATAAACAATCTAGAACAATAAAAAGTCTTATGTTGCTAATAGTTGGTATCTACAACATGTCAAAATATTGTTGCTAACATATTTCTTATAACAACAAACACTTTGTTGTTCTTTGAATTCTTTTTTTGTTGTCATATTTAAATTGAATTCACCCAAATCATTATTTGGTTTAGGGGTTATTTAGGGGTTAGAAAATTTTTACGGTGCATGAAGTGAGAGATGTTCATAGCTATCAAAGCGACCGAACGTAACGAGAACTATGCCAATTAGTTATTTGTTTGAATCGATTTAAAAATTGATAAACATATTTAATCGGTTTAGTTTGCGGTTGTAGTTGTTTAAAACCGAACATAACCAAACCATTTTCTTAATTATTTATAAATATTATAAGTGTACACATAAGTTGTAATATGATGTTTTCTTGCTTTTTTTTTATTTATAAAAAAATTGTATGTTGAATTTATTAATAATTTTACTTGCTATTTTATGTTGAAAGTTGATCAGTTTTTAGATGTAGAACGGAAATTACTTTGGCATATTACCAAACAGGTTTAATTCAATTTTCTCATACCCTTACTTGTTTGGTATCACTGACTCAATACTAGTTGAGGAATCCGATCAAGAGCATATTAGCATAAATAGGAGTGAGGTAAATGATGTGGTAATTTCAGATGATGTGATTTTGCAATCACGGAAATGAGCACTGTTGAATGATGATCATAATAGCTGTTTTACTCATGTTTCCGATAAAGAATCATAAATGGAGCTATATATCGACTGTGAAACAATATAATGCATGATGAATTTGATACCCGCTTTGGTCTCGTCATATGACTTCTTTCGTAAAACATTCTTTTCTTTTCTTTTTTTTTTCGTTGACAGAATATTATGTTTTTATTAACTTGAAACACTATTGTTTTTTGTATTATTTGATTTAAATTTGTTTAAATTCCATTTTAAGGCTTCTCTAAACTTCAGTGATAATCTATCACTGATACTACTGTTTTTGTTTGAATTCCATTAACACTATTGTTTTTTATATTTGGATTTGAAACTTTAGTGATAACAGTACTATATACTTAACTGAGACCGTTGGCGTTAAAGATCATGGTTTTGACGTTTTTTATTTAACGGAACATGCATATACATTTTATCAAAACTGATCAATGTAAAACAATCCTACCGTACACGACATGGTTGGCGTTTTTGTTACACCGAGACTGGAAACTTTAACTTGAATCATATATGATAAATATAATAGTAATTTATTATAGTTTTATCCTTGCCAAATAGTACCCAAGTATAGGGTTGGGCAAAAATCCGAAAAAATCGGACCGAACCGGAAAAAACCGAACATATATCGGTTCGGTTTCGGTTTATTATAAAACCGAACCGAAAAAAACAGAAATTTGAGGACCGAAAATTTGAGTCACACATAGTCAATTATTATGTTTTGTTATATATATATATATATATATATATATATATATATATATATTAGTTAGTTAACATTTAATTTATTTATAATTTGTAATTGTCTCAATTTTTAATAACTAAAAAAATATAGTAATTAACATTTTCACATTTAGCATTTAAACTAATGTTTGCATAATTATAAGTTATAACTGTTTCAGAACCATATGTACGATATCAAATAAAATTTTATTATAAATTGTAATTATCTAAATAATTATGATTAAATGCTCTATTTCACCTTAGAATTATGCTCTTAATTTATTTAAAACTTGTCAAAAAACAAGTTGACTAAAAAATACTCATAAATAAGTTATCTTTTATCATTCTACTATATCATTTTAATCATTTTTCAAATAATTATGGGACGTGTAATTTGAAAATGAGATACAAAATACCAAATTGATAACTTTTTTTTTTTTTACCAGTTTTACATATATAAATTAGGTGATTCGCAATAAATAGATTATTAAAATAAACATAATAATGTACTAGTTAAATCTATAAATTGACATGTTTCAAAATATAACAACAACAAAATGTATTTTTTTAATTAAAACCCAAAAAAACCTGAAACCGGACCGAGACAAACAGGTTCGGTCCATAAACCTAAAAGACCGAAACCGAAAAAAAACAAAACGAAATTTATAATCGGTTTTGGTTTTACAAATAAACGAGCGGGACCACCGAACTCAGCCCTATTGTTAATTGATATGGTTTTTTTTTCTTCAAATCAAGTACTATCATTGTTAATTGAAGCCATTAGTTTTAATTTTTCCTAACTCGGTTTTCAATTAGGAGGGTTGGGATAATCTTTTAAGGATAAATTAATAAAACATACTACTTTTTAAACTAAATTAGAAAAAACATACCCTTACAACTTTTCATTATAAAAAACATACCAAACAAATTTAAATTTAATTCTGTTTATTATTTTCTTTATCTCTCTCTCATCTTACTCTCTCTCCTCCATTCTTTTTTCTCATCAATTCTTCTACGTATCTTTTCATTCTTCTCTCTCACCAATTTTTCTCTTTATCTCTCTCTGATCTTACTCTCTCTCTCTCCTCCATTCTTATATGTATCTTTATTTAATATCTCACTCTATCTCTCTCACTTACTCCACCACGAAAACTCATCACTAACTACCGAACACTATCTAGATTATATAAATATTCATATACATATAAATACAGATATATACATACGTAATACACAAATATTATACTATTTGATACCCCGTAATATATGAAAAATATATGGAATTGGTGAGATTGTTTTCTATTTATTGAGTTTTGAGACTATTGTAAACATTGTGAGTTTCAAGTTGAAAGAGAAGAATCCATATGTACAATATTTGAGAGAAATTCATATGTAGGGTATGAAGTTTTGAAATTAGGTTATGAAATTTTGAAATTAGGGTATGAAGTTTTAAAATTAGTATATGAAGTTTTAAAATTAGACTATGAAATCAGTGTATGAAGTTTTGAAATCAGTGTATGAAATTTTAAAATTAGAGTATAACGTTTTATAATTAGCATATGCATATTTTGTGAGTTTTTAATCATTTTTAGAGACAAATGAGTGATTAACACGTGTTATAAAGAGGTACGATTATCGTGTATTAGAGAGATATGTGCGATTAGAGATAAATATGTTAGGATAGAGAGATGTTACATTAGAGAGATGTGTTAGGTGAGAGATATATATGTTAAGTTAGAGAGATAGATTAGATTAAGAAATAATAAGTATATATAGGTATGTTTTTGATAATTTAAATTATTAGGGTATGTTTTTTTTAATATAATAGGAGTAGAGTATGTTTTTGTTAATTGACCCATGTTTTAAATTGTTGTTAATTGTTGTTAAATCTATTTTGTTGAATTAAGTTTTCTATGGTAAAATTACCAAAGATAAAGCAGTTTGGAAAATTATCCTTTATATACACATAAATAAACAGCTTTGTTAAAGATGCCTTCTAAGTGTTCGACTAAATGTTTGTGAAAATAGAACTTGAACAAGCTATCCTCGATTCATCTTGATCTTCTATTTAATTGAGACATTCAGAGTGGAAAAAAATAAACCACAATAAGTCGTTTATGATATTAAGTTGAGGGCAACTACACCGTATATGTTTTGGTCTTCTTATATGTGATCACCCTTTCTTTCCAACATTTTCCTTTCAATGTTATATTTTATGCAGGTTTGACTAATCATGTTGTTAAAATCACACAGACTTTTTTTGAGTAATGTTGAGTTTCCGATTTGTTCTTTTTACTGGGTTTTGATTGAATAATTTTTTGGTATTTGTTTATATTCTGAAATCTTATGTCTGATTGTTCTAGTTCACATATAGTATCCAAATCAGTTTTTCTGTTTTGTTAAATCTATTGATTCCATCGCAAGACTTATTATGATAATACGAACGGAAACTTTATAATGCAATGCTTATCTTACTTTTTTCAGAACTTTATCATTGCATTATCATCATTGTCGGCCGAAACTTCTCAAAATCGAAGGGTGTGTGGCGTAACTAAAGGGAAAAATACGGCACGACTCTTTAAATGTACGGAGGGTAAAATCATTGTCCAAGTTAATGAAAAATTTAATGCATTAGTGGGACCGAACGCGTCGAGAGTAACAACTGCATTGGGACTCCAAGTTAGGACTCCTATTGGAAGGATATTAATCCGATTATCAAGAACTCCATTGTGCAAGGGATAGTGGTATGCTTTTTTTCGAAAATTTATTTAATATAAACTTAAACAAACTGTTGTAAAGCTATTATTTAGTACATTTTGTTTACTTGTAGGATCGGTTTCATATAGAAGGTTATGGTACAAAAGATACAACCACTGAAATTATTAATGCAAAGTGACAAAATTTGTATAGATTTTGGAAATCCAGGGCAAAAATCTATTATGACATAATCTTGGCCAAAGGTAAAGACCCGTATGCTCATCGCTACCTTACAATGACTGATACTCAATGGAAATACATGATTGAAAAGGTCTAGAACACTGAGAGTTTTCAGGTAATACACTTGATAAATGTTTTATTTTCTATCACTATTAAACGGTATATTATGATATATTTAATGTAGTGAAATTGGTACGTCATGGAGTGCGTAAGCACAATGATCCACGATAGTGCGCTGAAGAGCTTTTAAATGAAGCGTTGAGATTACGAAACTGGTATGATAATCTAACTTTTATTGTTGTGTGTTTTACTCAATCAGTTTGTCAAGATTCGGTTCCTCAAAGGGAAAGGAGGCGTCTTACCCTATCGAGGAGGCTAGGAATAATCTTAGTAGCTTGTTGGCATGAAACTGATAATAAGTAGTTTCCCGACCAACGAATTTGTTGGTCAACGAAATAAAGGGTATCAATCTGAGTGTAATTGGAATTTGAGAACAAGGTCTCTTTTAATTTTGGTTGCTACTTGAGATGTGTAGCCTACAATTTTATTGGTTAAATATTTTGGTTTTTGATCGATGATGATGATTAGTAGCTTAGCTTATTGCTTAGCTGTGGCTGGATTGTTTTTGCACCGTAGTTTGATAAGTGCGTTTCAAAAAGTATTGTCATTGTATTGTTCTGCACTTATCTTTGCTTGGGTGAAGCTTTGCCTAAGAAAGAAATTTATATTTTTCACAGAAACGTTCTGAAATCAACAAGGCAAATCGTAGCCAAGTGAGTTATCCACATACTATGGGATCTCAATATTTTGCTTCGGGGTTTTATGATTTAACCACCAAGGTGAGTTTATAAACTGAGTTGTTTATTTCATATCGAGATTCCCATGTTTATATTGTCAAAATTAGAATTCAAATTTTGGAAATTATATATATACGTATATATATATATGTCGCTGTTTCAGGTTTTAAAATAGGATTAGAGTATATTCTGATGGTATAGTTAATTTTTTATATAACTAAACCTTGAGTAATTAAGAAGTTGTTATGGATTTTATTCGTTGACTGGTAAAACCCAAATAAAACATATACTAACTGTTCACTATTAGTTGCATCGTAATAATGGTTTTGTGTTTAATTGCAAATGTTTAAATAGTTCTGTGATTAAATTTTATTATTTTACTTGTCTAATAACCTAACTTTTTTTTTTTTTGAGTAAATTAATAACCTAACTTCTTACATGAGAATTAGGAAAAAGAAGACCACAAGGGCCACCAAATTTTTCCCAGTTTTTTGAAAGATCTCATAAAAGGAGTAAGAAGAAAGGTGGCGCATGGATTGATCAAAACGTTGTGAAGAAGACTTTGCAAGTCCCATTACCTATTCTACTCCTATCTTCGAGTTTGTTTCTGTTAGTGTATCTTTTTAATTTAATTTTTTTACTTTTTCTTTGAATTACAGATTGCACTAGAACAACTTGAAGATGATATAACATCGCTAATTGAGAAGTACTTTCACCAGAAGAACTATCTCAAATGTATTTTGGCAAAAAAAATTATTTGAAAGGATTGGGACCTAGTCAGAAGGCATCATCTTAGAGAAAATTTAACGTTGAATTCATTGCGCAACATAACGATGAGCTTCAGTCCCAGGTTGACACTCTTAGGATCGTATGCCAAGAATATGAGCAAAAATTTGATAAGTAGCAAGCCGAAGTTAAGTCATTGAAAGATATGATTGCAGATCAGAACAAAAAATTTGAAGAGCAAGCAAGTCGACACGCAAAATTTATTAGTGTGGTATTTTAGGCAGTTCCTTAACTGATTTGATCAACCTCACTTAAAAGGTACTTTTATATAAAGTATACTTAATAAGTCAATTATAATCGTCTTAACTTATTATTTTTAATTTTGTATTCACATACCTTTCTTTTTCTTTTTGCAAGATTTGATTACGTATGGTAGCTAGGTTAAGAGCGATCGTTGTATATATCTTCAAAGATCGTGATGTTTGTTGTGTGGCAACTATTAGCAAAGTATCGACATAGTATGGAGAGAGAGTAAAGTCGTCTTATTTAAGTATGAATATGTGTTCAACTATGAAGAGTTCAACCCCTTTATATAGTGGAGGGGTGAACAAAATATATGTATATGCGAGAAGCTAGAAAGCCATAAGTCATAAACTCAAAGATTATACACAATGTATGTAACCGATACATGAATATGGACAACCACATACAATGTATCACAACACTCCCCCTTGGGTGTCCAAACATACTGCAAGCTTCCTCGTCTTCATAGACTCTGATAAATTGTTGAATCGCATTCGCTATTGTCAACACATAAAACCTCAAGTCCGGAAAACCCGATGTGGGACAAAAAAAACCGGATCATAGGATAAAAAAAGGTGTTGCCGAATGGAGTGGGCCGAAACGCCATACAGGTGCGTGAATGAACTGACTAGAAAATATGTGCCTCATCAAAACCTTGCAAAGAAAACCCAGTGGGAAAAAAACTTGGTCGAAGGACAAAAGAGTGCATAACTGTCAGTAAAAATGGGAGAAATAATCATACACGGCGTGCCTCATTAAAACATTGTTAGAGAAAACCCTGTGGGACAAAACTCTAATCGAAGGACAAAAGAGTGCACGATGGTTAGAAGTATACAACTGAATACTCTCCCTGATTTCGGCAACCATAAATGAGAATGGGATTAGAAATGTGTCTCGCTAAAAACCTTGTCAAGATAAAGCCAGTGAGACAAACCCTTGAACTAAGGACAAAAAGCGTACACAAGCATTCATCAGGATGCTCCCCCTCACATGCACACTACTGGGTGCGGGAATAATAACTAGTGAGAATTTACACACAATAGGGTGCTAAGCATATGTGAGGATACACACAACATGGTGATAAGCATACGTCAGGATGCTCCCCCTCACTTGCACACAACAGGGTGCATGGAAACATGTCGTTTAGGAAAGCTCGGAGAGCTTCCTAAGTCCGATCACTCTAACATGTTTTTGGAACGAATATTTTGGCAGTGACTTGGTGAACAAGTCTGCATGATTGTTCTCGGATCCAATATGCTTCACTTCAATCCTTTGAAGCGCTTGTTGTTCATGTGTAAAGAACAACTTTGGCGAGATATGTTTAGTGGCATCACCTTTGATGTAACCATGTTTCGCTTGATCAGTGACAGCGGTGTTGTCCTCATAAATAACAACTGGTTCATCAGGATCATAAGGTAGATCACACGTACTTCGAATATGGCCAATAACTGCTCGAATCCATACACACTTTCTAGTCGCCTCATAGAGCGCGAGTAGCTCAGAGTGGTTCGTCGAAGTAGCCACCAAGGTCTGTTTATGAGACCTCCATGATATCGCCGTATTCCCAATGGTAAAGACATAACCAGATTGGGAACGTCCCTTATGCGGGTCTGATAAGTAACCCGCATCGGCGTAACCGACAAGGGTTGCGTTATTTCGAGGATCAATGGAGCTAGATCCACTCGGCGCAAAGGGATAGAATAAGCCCATGTCCGTAGTACCTCTAAGGTAACGGAAAATGTCTTTTATGCCAGTCCAGTGACGGCGTGTTGGCGCGGTGCTGTGTCGAGCTAGACCATTCACAGCAGACGAAATGTTCATCCTAACACATTAGACCAAGTACAATAATGCGCTTATTGTACTTAGATATGAACATCATGGTTCAATATCTCTTCATCGTCTCATCAGGGACGGATTGGGTCTATATCAATGTCTAGTGATCGAACGATCATGGGAGAATCTGATGACTTAGCGTCATGATGACTAAAATGTCATAACACCTTCTGGGTGTAGTCTGAATCATGGACTTAGATTCAATCTCTACGGGACTCGATCATCAGGCCGAATCACTACCGTGTCTTCCCAAGATCCTTCATCTTGAAGGCAAATCCAAAAATGGATCGCGTAATAAAACACGCAAGGGCATAATACTTGTTCAAGTATCACAAGCTAATCAAGTACTCACTTAGGCGGGTATACCACATCCGCTCGGATTATATTAATCCATATAGTGAACGTCTCATTTAATTGAGATCGTGTTCCGTGGTCAGGAACTACTTAATTCAAGCATTATGAAGTCACACAGGGACCTTCATCTATATCTCTTTGTCTAAATTCTCATAGAGATAAAACAGTGACCACAATCACATGCTGCATAATCAGTTTTTGGAAAACTACTAAACTGATAAAGTAGGGGACCGTTATAACGTCCATTACGAGGAAATCAACCATCTCGTAATCAATTCCAAGATGTGAGAGAAGTCTTGCGCTACTAGGCGAGCATTCTACAATCTCATTATTCTCATCACGTTTGCTTACGAATAACCAAATAAACGAACTCGTTTAACATTGGTGGTGTTGGACCTACAGGTCCGAACACACTTTCGCTAAGGAGTCTACTTGGATTGCAAGTTTCCATTAGTACGGTCTATTCTCCGTTGACTTCAGGCAACGGTACATGGTTCCCTGTCATAATTTGTTCATATTATCAGTCGTCACTGAATATATGAACAAGTAATCAATGACAGTCTCGTTTCGCTTCAATATCGTCTAAGATATCATGATCGACAGATATTTCGAGATTCTTAGGATGAGGAGGAAATTACACATCTCCTTGATCCTTTATAATCTCGTGCGACAAACGAATTTCAGTTCACCACCTCTGGGGCTGAACGAATTAAGAACCGGTCAACTTCCTCGTATCTTGGGAAGGATGACAGACTGATGGCCGACGGCAGCGTCCTTTGCTTGGCGGGTTCGGCCAAAGCAACGTGTTACGACTGGAACACAGCGTCCGACAAGGACGTCTATCCTTGCAAGCATTTTGCAGCAGGTATAAATGATCTCGTGACATGTCATAAAGTCATTAAATGTGTTTGGCATTTAGTTAGACTTGGGGGAGTCTATGCACTTACTTATCACTAAGTGTAATTTTGGGATCAAGCTAAGACCGAATGGGTTATGCCACGTTACTTCACGTCGTTCCTTATCAACGGTAACGTGCAAATCTCCCCCTAACGACGGGGAGAACAGTCTTAGCGATGTCACTTTCGCATATGATGCGGTAAAGAGATCGCTTGCCAAGGTTACTCTATCAAATGATAGGCATGGGATTCATAATCGACTTATGTCCCTTTCAGAGGTCCATATTTTGAACGTTATAGCGGCTCAATCAAAATATTAATTAATCACTCTAAACACGCGTTAATATGAGACTTCTGGCTCATAACCAGTAACTAGCTGGTACGCATATGGTGTTTGAGTGTCTATGGGCCTCATGACGGACCAATGCAGCAAAATAGCATAACCCCACACGGAAATATAAATATTGGTGCGCAAGACCAAGATGTGCGTGCAATCATTTGCAGTCGCATCATCAAACTTTCCGTGAGTTCATATGGGTCGGAACATAATCGACAGGATGTTCAATTTCCAAACTCAAGTAATTCAAATCGAAATTTTGATTCTTTTACCCTTCGGAATTATCAAGTCGACTAGACTTTTCGGGATAATTCGGATCATGAGCCATCAACTTAATGATAGGGCTAAAAGTTTGGGAAATGCTGCATTTCTGTGGACAACAATAATCATGTGACCTTATTGTCGATGCATCAATCATAACCATTTATATTTATGGTCCGTCTTATGGTCGGATAAGTCCACAATAACTCCTTCAATTCTTTACAAGAATTCTACGAGTTCATTTCGTGATCTTTAAACATACTAGTCTTTCAGAGAGAGCATTAGTGGCATAAATTTCGGATCAATCATAAAATTATTCCTCAAAAAGAATCCAAATGCGATGTGATTATAAATCTAACATCAGCTTTTGACCCGGGAATATCTCATCCGGTCAATGCCACAATATCAAAATGCTCTTATCAATCGACGACAGGCGAATGATAGTATAGACAAACATGTCTTAGCATCTAAGACCTCTTATCAATCGACGTTAGGCGAAATGATAAGGCAACTTCAATGCTTTTAAAACCGTGGTAGCAACCACTTGAAAGAAATTTTAATTCTTTCTTGAGCTATTACCAGATAACAATGTTTTTCTCGAATATCTTATAACTCAACAAGGTACGACAGGACCTGGAGTATAAAGACTCAATTTAGACAAATCAATTTGGTTTTACCAAAGATTCCGATTTGGAGCGACATGTCCAAAATCGTAGTCAGTTAGGATTCTTTAGGCAAGTAGTTGGTGAAATTATGTGGTACACCGTTATCCACTATTTCCAGATAACCAACTACCCCACAAGTATTGCCTAAATTTCCATAATTTAAAGTTTGGTCACATTTATTAAAGAATTTTGCTTAAAAAACATTTTAAATTATTTCGAGAAATTTCATAAACAAGCAAACCATAATCCAAAAGTATGGTCCAAATGGAATAATCATACTCCAAATGGAAAAACATAATCCAGATGAGCGACAAATCGGCTCAAAAATTAATAAAGAAAGGTACCAAACTCATTTGAGCCACAAAACCGGGGTCTCAAGAGTTTTCTTTCAGTTAGCTTTAACCACATTAGCTTCGGCTTTTCTACCCTCATGATAGTTTTGAACTATTTAAGGAGTAGCCGGGAATGACATTGGTCATTTATAGCAGAGAATTGGCTGCGTGAGCATTGTCTCTTTATTTGGGACGACGGACCCTTATTGTTTCTTTCAAGGACTGCCTTGACTAGGCGAGCGTTAGACTCGTGACTGTTTGAGACAAATAACCCTTGTCTCGGTTCTCGATTCGGAAGAAAACGTCCACGAAGAGCATTAGTATCATGCAAACAATTCGACACTGACCCAATAGGAATAAAAAAAATGCTCATCGGGGCAATTGTTTTTTTTCAATAACCGATGGGCGATGATCTAAAGGAACATAGTGAATATAAATTCACAATACTGCTTATAGAATACGTTTTCGAAGCTAGTATTTTGGCGAAAGTTTACTCTAATTGTCAATTTCAGACAAAAAAATTCACCATAGACGTCATCGTGTCTAACAAGTGGCGGCGGAATAAATCGACGCCTTAGCCTTCATCTTATGAGTAACAACAAGCTCGTGTTTTACTCATCAAAGATGGTATCCAAAAAAAATATGGCATCACATTTGCACACATCAGGGTGACTAACTGTGATGACGAAATAACATCATCGTCTAAGCAATCATTTCGCAAGTATGTTTTGCAATTTTCCTCATCATAGATGGTATCCAACATGTGTTGTGAGTTCTGGATTAATTATCATATAAAATGACAGGTTTATATGTCGATTATGGTTTTCATAAGCAGAAACTTTATTTCGAAACGGCAGGTTCGAAAAACACAAGTTTTGCTTTTGTGAATAGGTTCTCATTGATCGAACGACAGGTCGATACTGAGACACCAATTCGGCGAAAAATACACCTATATAAACACACTCGGTGAACTTATTATTTACTCAACCCCTTTCGGTAGCTCTACTTGAACACGACCAGAAAAGACGATGAGGGGGGTGGGCACGAATGCCACTTAAAAACCGACCTCATTAGGAGAGCGACTTCCGCCTTTATCTTTCCTAGACATCGTATCCAAATAGGTGAGCCTATTTGGGCAAGATTCATAATTATTCCAACTTAAATGTGAATACATATACCGGATTTCGCAAATTTTCAACTCAAAAGCTACATCTAAATGTTTAACCTTGAGGAAAATTTCTACTCAAAAGAGATACATTGTAAAATGTTCAAATTCGAGGCAATTTATAAGCACACGTAACATATAAATGTCTACGAGCTTTTATGTGACAAGATAAAATAGCATTCAACAATATCGTAATATAAAGGCATGCCATACTCATGAAAACTAGTCCTAACATGGAGTAGTAATATTAAACCACATGAGTTATTATTTAATTCAACACTAAAGTGTGACTTTTGACATTTTCTATGTGTAATTAATACATCGCATATGTTATATCAATTCATAGGCAATAAATAGTGGCATGCTAAGAGGCTAAATTAGTTAATGTCACACAAGAAATTAATGTTATCATGCAAGAGGTATTTTCTACAAGATTTCTACAAATTTTATAAGTTGTAGCAATTAAATCTTAGATCATTTGCATGTAAATAAGTATTTTCGGACTAAAACATTGGGTAAACTCGTACATATATACTATTCTGTGTATAATGAGTAACTACAGGGACTACGAGTGTAAATACAGGAAACTATATGCATTTTAAGGGTAATTACAGCTCTGGTCCTATAGTTTCAGGAGCTTTATAGAGAGACCCTAATGTTTCAGTTAGTTACAGATCAGTCCTCCAATGTTCTAAAAAATGACAGTTTAGGTCCGACAGTTTATTATGTCTAACTATACAAGTTATAACTCGTTTTATAAGTGACATACATGGGTTCCAATAGCACTTTTTCATCAAAAAAACATCTATCGTGTGATATAAATCTTAAACATGAGATTTCCGGTTCTATTCTTGATTAATCATGCAATTTATACGTTATATTACAAGTAGAAATTGTGTACCTTAATTCGGAAATGCAAAAAAAAAATGATGATCGATATGTAATCTAGCAACCCAATAAATCATTTTTCTAACTCATCGAGGAAGAAATAGATCCGTATACTTACTTCTAATAAAACTATCAAGCTATTTCTTTATTCCGTCGTTAAGCAAAGTGCCGATAACGTGTTGTGTGGCAACTATTAGCAAAGTATCAACATAATATGGAGAGAGAGTAAAGTCGTTTTATTCAAGTATGAATATGTGTTCAACTATGAAGAGTTCAACCCCTTTATATAGTGTAGGGGTGGAACAAGATACATGTATATACGAGAAGTTAGAAAGCCATAAGTCATAAACTCAAAGGTTATACACAATGTATGTAACCAATACATGAATATAAACAACCACATACAATGTATCACAACAATGTTGAATTTGTTTCGTGAATTTTCGTAGTTCGTAGGTAGCAGTAACAATAGTGTAGTTTTACTGATTTCACTTTTGTTGTTTAAATTCTACTGGGATGTTTGAACACGTGTTTATTAGTGTTTTTATCTTGTAAATATGTTGATTGGTACATTTCATGTTTTATAATCTTGACATGTTTAATCATAATTTTATTTATTTATTGTTACTAGTGAATGTGTATTTGAGTAAATATATTAGCGTCCTTCATATATATACAAACTTGAAACTTTTGGCTAGAAAAATTCGTCAATACTAATATTATAAAAAATAAAATAAAAATTCATCTTGGAACGAAAATTGTTTATTAATAAGCAACAAATTTTTTCAAGTCGCAAAAAAAATAATCTGTAAAGGCAATAGAATATTGTTGGAATGGCAACAAAATTTGCTTCTACTAATAACAAAAAGAAAAATAAACAACAACATAATTTTTTTTGCATCTGCAACATTAAAATTATTGATTTGTAACAATTTACTATGTTGTAGAAAATCTCATTTTATAGCATCAATATTTTAAATTGTTGCCGAAAATTTTAGCAACAAAGGTTTGGCAACAAGCCTGACAACAAATTATACCTTGTTGCAATATCTTTTGGCAACAAAAAATGGATTTTAGGCCACATAATCTATTGTTGCATAATTTGTAATTTCTGTTTCTCTGAAAATTTAGTCTTAAACACATAAAGAAACTGCCACAACATTTATAATACATAACTGCACTTTAACTGACAGCTACCAGTCTCGGCGGTTAACAGGGTCAGCCAATATCGTGGCGACATGTCCCCACATTTAACCATTTTTTCTTGGTTGGAACTTTCCCTAAGACGAGCCTTCAAAACAAAACCTAAAAAGGTATCAATAAATATTCTGTTTTCTATCACTGCACAACTGGGAACTAGCAATCGCTCCCGCAAAAGACACTATTGGCAAAATAGCGTTTTTTATATCCGTTTGGTGCATGCTTTTCTTGGACTGCACCAAGCTGTTTCTAGCCTTGACAATGTCACCTTCTGCTGCAGTACCTTGTTAGCAAAAGTTTGCTAACATTAAGCAGGTGACCTATACAGGTCTTACTCCTAACCCTAGCCGTCATCGGCCTAGCCATTGTCAAGACTATACAAATCTTATGGGATTGTCTTTATAGACAATTTTTTGAAAATATTTTGTCCTTAAAAATTAGATTTGGAGACAAAATACTATTTTGTCTTTCAAAAATTAGTTTTATCCCCAAAAATATACTATTTAGAGACAAATTTTGATTGTCTCCAAATCCTACTTTTGTTGTAGTGTGTGTCTTAAATCAGCAATATTTTGTTAAAATATATGCTAAAACTATCAGGCTTCTCTTAATAGGAGCATCACATTTTCTTTAGCTCTCTTTTTTGCACCCCTGACCCGGTTCATGGTTACTCGGTCAATTCGGCATGGGATTCGATATTAACGTCGTCAAGGGTTAAAATCCCTTGGGTTCGTATAGTTTGGACGCATTTCATGCTGCCAAAGTGTTTATTCTCTGGTTGGAGATTTAGGTTATCTAATTCAAATCGGCTCCTAGAAATTAATGACTTTGGTCGGGGTCAATGGAAATCTTTTTTGCCATATGGGGGCCGAAAGTGTAAATCACTTGTTCTTTAAATGTGAGTTTGCTAGGAGAGTTTGGGATATAGGTCACTCTTGGTCCGATTTTATAGGTCCGTGCTCGTCTTGTTTGGATTGGATGAGTTGGGCGCCGGATATTTTCAAAGAAAAAATTAATTCAGCAAGGTTAGAAATTTTTTCTCTAGCATCAACGGTATATTGGTTGTGGCGCGAGAGGAATTTATGCTTGAATGAAGATATGTTTGAGCCCCGGTCTAGTTTTTAGATTGGTTGAATTTTATGTTGTAAATAATATAAACAAGTCCGAAGAATTTACTAATTGTCGTAGAGATAAGTTCCTAATAAATATTTGGCGACTAAGCCCAAAATTGTTGGTGGCTAGCTGCATATAGTTTGTCATACTTGATGCCCGTTTTTCGTAGATTATTTATTTCTCACTTTTTAATACAATGGTTAATTATATTTCCCAAAAAAAGTGACGAGTCTTCTTTTAACGGTAACCCTTCGAAAAATACTGAAATGATCGAGTTAAGTTTATAGGGTGTTAGTTTTTGTAGCAAAGATGAACAAGTTATTCTTAAATTACATCATGCATAGGCTTTCTTTGTTTCACAGTATATGTTTCATGGGTGAAAATATTTTTTTAAGAAAGTTTTACAGTGAAATTTTTTGTTTGTATTTCATTTACGGATATTTGGTCCATAAAAGATTTTCCACCCGAAAATTCTATTGAAATTCAAAGTTATGTTGATTCATCAAATTTAAACAAAGTCGATTCATGAACAAATAAATATATTCATACTTTAAATTTTGTGCTTGTACGGCTGTGAAGAAGAGTTCCGGTTGAATATATTTATTTCAAAAGAAATAAATAATCAAATGAGCAAATCCAGCTATTGACTTCATGAAATTAAACACTTATGGTTGTTTCAAAAATGTTACTAATACTAGTGGTATAAGAGGACTTTTCAGAGACTCAAAGGGAATTTTTGTCAAATGCTATTTTTCACCTAGACCGGACAAATCCAGTATTGAAGCTGAAGCTCTGGCGATCTTAATGAGGTTAAAAATAACAAATTACAGTAATCTAATTATTGAAGGTGGATTCTCTAATTTTGGTCACCATTTTGAATAACAATCAAAAATTACCTTGGAAAATCAGATGCATCATCAACTAAATTAAAGATTTAATAAAAAAGTGTACTTATCTGATTTGTTTTGTGTTTAGAGAATGCAACTTTGGTGCTGATTTGCTAGCAAATCTAGGCTGTTTGCTAGATCTGAAAATCTCTAACAATCTCACTGATCTTCCACCAAGACTGAAAAGTATTATTGAACTGGAACAGAAAGGGTTATCGTATATAAGATTTCGTCATGAAGAGCAGTAGAAAAAAAAAAAGATGAAGAAAGAGAGAGGTGGCTCTCTCTCTCTATATCTATTTGGTCTGGATGATCTGTCTGATTCAGGTGAAGATGTGGATGAGGTGTATGTCTTTATCACAACTTTAGTCCTCAAAGTTTCAATAAGACTACGAGGTTACTTACGATTTTGGTTTTGTTCATTTAAAGTTCTAATTTTTGTTACTAAGCTCATGTATTTCATTTCACTGTCCTACTGATACTTGTTTTATTGTTGTGAGAGTTTTCTCCCACTTTTTATTTTTATCAATCAATAAAAAAGTGGGTTTTCTCTACCATTAATTTAAAAAAAAAAAAAAAGTTCCGGTTGGTGAACGTGTTACGTGGCCTCATGCCTAAGTTTTAGGATTTAAACCATTCTTAATTAAAAAACAAATTATGGTGGGTTAATCCATGAATTAATATCCAGACTGTAGGTGCAATTTTTTTATTTTTTATTTTAATATTTGAATAATAGACCCAGAAACAAAGTTTACGAAATCCGAGCAGTCCTTGTAAAGGTTGGTGAAATCGCACCAAAAATTTCAACACACTATCAAAAGATCATTGCCAAAATCGATGAACAAATAGGTTAAGATTTCTGGTAGGCCTCACACCCAGGATGCGAACGACACATCAAGGGAGATGCCACAACTGGGTAAGAGCATTGGAGTTGCTTGGGTGTGGTGCAGATCTCGAGCTCACGGTTGTAGAGTGTATAAGCGACGCTTTAGTTTAATTTGGATTACGTCCTCTTCCGATGAAAATCCGAGTTTGTATAGAGAAAGGGTAACCGTTATCAAACCTTACATACCACTCGAAAGTTATAAAATTAGGCTTTCAGAGACCGTACATATAAAGGAAGATGTATTTTATTCAAATGTTATGTCGTGTGATAATTAAGATAACCTACTGACTTACTATGATTATGATGGTTCCGAGTTGAATGAAAACGAAACTTTCAGTTATAATATAATAATTATAGACGGAGAAAAAGTAAGAAAAATTTAGTTGAAGAGGAAAATAAAGTTGAGTCCAGTTAAGCGATAAATACCCGAAAAGGAACTAATAAAGTTCAATAGTGAAGACGATTACTACTATTGGATGGTCATAGCGTGCTGAGTGATATGGTTGAGAAAAAAAATTTAAATTGGACGATGTTTAATTTTTGCACTTCTAAATTTTACAAATAGTTGAATTTTCCCCTTGATTTTTGTGCTCGTACGAAATTAATTTGGTTGGGAAAATATAACATTTGCTTAAAAGCCGGTTACGGATGGTATAGAGGATTTGAAATTTGTCCAGCCGTAGCAAAATAATGTTTTCGTATAATAGATATTCTGTTAACAGGAAATCTTCTATTTCTTGGATTTTTAAAAGTGCAATTTAAGAAATAAAATTGTTAGTACAAACAAGAAACATATTGTTGTAAAATTATTGGACTCTTAGGCTTTTACTGATTAGGTCCAAGTGGACTTATAACCCTACCCCTCTATCTATATAAAGAGAAATAGGGGTCTTGTATTTTATTCATTGAGATATTCATTCATAATAAAGACTATACCGTTCTCCCCTCTCTCTACTTCTGTCTCTCTATATACGTAGCTAATAGTGTATTACAACACGTTATCAGCACTGCTCTCGGAGATCGAAGTACGGATTATAGATTCAATAAACCTGATTTTGCTATATCGACCTTCACCAACATACCGTGCGTAAGGTACCCGGATATAATTTTTTTTATACCGTACACGTTACATATTATAACACGTACTGTTTGTATGTTACTGTACTGTTTGTATGTTAGTACTGTCTTGCATGATTACAAAGCATGTTTGTATGTTACTACTGCAATTGCATGATTACAATTCCAGCCTGCGTAGGTTTTAAAAAAAACAAAAAAAAAAACAAAAAAAAAAACCTTATGATACTGCCATGTTACTAGTACTGTGATTATACTACTCCTATGTTATTAAAACTTGCCATAATTACTGCCATGATTACTATGTTATTCACAATTATGTATACTACTGTAAATAAATATATAGTTTGTTGAAATTACACGCATGGTCCTGTAGTATAATACTTATACGAAAACAGTACATATGGTTGATAAAGATACAATATTTAGTAAATATACACACACATGCATATAATTTTTTTTTATTAAAAGGCAAACGAATAAAAAAAAATGCATATAAATTGATTTGATATGTTAGAATCTTTATGGATTGATTGATAATCTTAAATTGATTTGATTTGATATGTTAGAATTTTTAAGGATTGATTGATAATGATAAATTGATTTGAGTTGATATGTTAGAATCTTCATGGATTGATTGATAATCTTAAATTGATTTGACTTAATATGTTAGAATCTTCATGGATTGATTGATAATCTTAAATTGATTTGACTTGATATGTTAGAATCTTCATGGATTGATTGATAATCTTAAATTGATTTGACTTGATATGTTAGAATCTTCATGGATTGATTGATAATCTTACATTGATTTGACTTGATATGTTAGAATATTTATGGATTGATTGATAATCTTAAATTGATTTGACTTGATATGTTAGAATCTTTAAGAATTGATTGATAAACTTAAATTGATTTGATTTGATATGTTAGAATCTTTATGGATTGATTGATAATCTTAAATTGATTTGTTTATAACACCAAATCTACTGTATGATTAGATAGATTCTAAAATATATTTACTGCCTGTTTATATATGTGTGGTTAATCTGAATAGATATTCTCTATGCTGTTTAATATTATTGCCATATATAAAATGCGAAAATCGTATATATTCACATTTAAGTTGGAAAAATTATGAATCTTCCCCAAATAGGCTCACCTATTTGGATACGATGTCTAGGAAAGATAAAGGCGGAAGTCGTTCTCCTAATGAGGTCGGTTTTTAAGAGGCATTCGTGCCCACCCCCCTCACCGTCTTTCCTGGTCGTGTTCAAATAGAGCTACCGAAAGGGGTTGACTAAATAATAATTTCCCCGAGTGTGTTTATATAGTTATGTATGTTTCGCTGAATTGGTGTTTCAGTATCGACCCGTCGTTCGATTAATGAGAGCCGATTCACATGAGAAGCAAAACTAATGTTTTCGAACCTGTCGTTTCGAAAAAACGTTTATGCTTGTGCAAACCATAAACATATAAACCAGTCGTTTTATATGATAAATAATCCAGAACTCCCAACACATGTTGGATGCCATCTATGATGAGAAAAATCATAAAACATACTTGTGAAATGACTGTTTAAACGTTGATTTTAATTCCGTTACCACATGTTAAGTCACCCTGATGTGTGAAAATGTGATGCCCAAATTTTTTTTGGATGCCATCTTTGATGAGTAAAACACGAGTTTGTTGTTACCCTCGAGATGAATGGTAATGCGTTGATTTTATTCCGTCGCCACATTTGAGACGTGATGACGTCTATGGTGAACAAATGTCTGAAATTGACATATTGGAGCTATCTTTCACCAAAATACTAGCTTGGAAATTGTATTCCATAAGCAGTATCGTGAATTTATATTCACCATGTTCCTTTATCGCCCATCTGTTATTGGATAAGAAAATTACCCCGGTGAGTAGTTTTAATCCTATTGGGTCAATGGTGAATTGTTTGCCTGATATTAATGCTCTTCGTGTATATTTTTTTTCCACGAATCGAGAACCGAGACAAGTGTTATTTGTCTTGAACTGTCGCGATCCCGATGAATCGCCTAGCCAAGCGAGATTTTAGACAATCGTCAAAATCGAAAACATGTGGCTCCAAGACAGTAATTGAAAGGAACAATATGGCCCATTGTCACAAAGCAAGAGATAATGCTCAAGGAGGCAACTCTATGCTATAAAGACAAAGGTCATGCACGGTTACTCCTTAAATAGTTCACAACTATTATAAAGGTGGAAAAACCGATGCTAATGTGGTTAAAGTTAATTGAAAGAAACTCTTGAGACCCCCGATTTTGTGGCTCAAATGAGTTTGATACCTTTCTTTATTGATTTTGATAAATCATTGAGCCATTTTTTCGCTCATCTGGATTATATTTTTTCATTTGGATTATGATTTTTCCATTTGGACATACTTTTGTATTATGGTTTGCCTGTTTACGAAATTTCTCGAAATAATTTAAAGTGTTTTGAGCAAATTCCTTTGACAAATGTGACCAAAATTTAAATTATGAAATTTTAGGCAAAACTTGTGGTGTAGTTGGTTTTTTGGAAATAGTGGGTAACAGTGTACCACATAATTTCACCAACTACTTGCCTAAAAGAGCACTCAGTGACAACGATTCTGGACCTGTTATTCCAAATCGAAATATTTGGTAAAGCCAAATTGATTTGTCAAATATGAGGCATTATACTCATGTAGGTCCTGCCGTACCTTGTTGAGTTATAAAATATTCGAGAAAACCAGTGTTATCTGGTAATAGCTCATGAAAGAATTAAAATTTCTTTACATAGCCTCCATTCAATACGACCAAAAGCGTATTTTAGAGGAGTTGAAATGTCTTTCAAGTGGTTGCTACCACATTCTTTAAAGCATTTAAAGTTATCTTATCATTTCGCCTGTCGTCGAAATGATAAATGATTTAAATGCTAAGACATGATTGTCTGTACTATCATTCGCCTGTCATCGATTGATAAGAGCATTTTGATATTGTGGCATTGACCGGATGAGATATTCCAGGGTCAAAAGACGATGCTTGATTTATAATCGCATCGCATTTGGATTCTCTCTGAGAATATATTTCGTGATTAATCCGAAATTCATGCCACTAATGCTCACTTTGAAAGACTAGTATGTGTAAAGATCACGAAAAGAACTCGTAGAATTCTTGTAAAGAATTGAACGAGTTATTGTGGACTTATCCAACCATAAGACGGACCATAAATATAAATGGTTATGGTTGATGCATCGACAATAAGGTCACATGATTATTGTTGTCCACAGAAATGCAGCATTTCCTAAACTTCTAGCTCTATCATTAAGTAGATGGTTCATGATCTGGATTATCATGAAAAGTCTAGCTGACTTGATAATTCCGAAGAGTAAAAAAATCGAAATTTCGATTTGAATTACTTGAGTTTGGAAATTCAAATTGAACATCCTGTCGATTATGTTCAGACCCAAATGGACTCACGGAAAGTTTGATGATGCGACTACAAATGATTGCACGCATTTCTTGGTATTGCGCACCAAGATTTATATTCCCGTGTGGGGTTATGCTATTTTGCTGCATTGGTCCGTCATGAGGCCCATAGACACTCAAACACCATATGCGTACCAGTTGGTTACTGGTTATGAGCCAGAAGTCTCATATTAACGCGTGTTTGGAGTGCTTCATTAATATTTTGATTGAGCTGCTATAGCGTTCAAAATATGGACCTCTGAAGGGGACATAAGTCGATTATGAATCTCATACCTATCATTTGATAGAGTAACCTTGGCAAGCGATCTTTTTACCGCTTGATATGCGAAAGTGACATCGCTAAGGCTGTTCTCTCCGTCGTTAGGGGGAGATTTGCACGTTAGCGTTGATAAGGAACGACCTGAAGTAACGTGGCATAACCCACTCAGTCTTAGCTTGATCCCCAAAAAAACTGCACTTAGTGATAAGTAAGTGCATAGACTCCCTCAAGTCTAACTAAATGCCAGACGCATTTAATGACTTTATGAGATGTCATGAGATCATTTATACCTGCTGCAAAATGCTTGCAAGGATAGACGTCCCTGTCGGACGCCGTGTTCCTTTCGTAACACGTTGCTTTGGCCGAACCCGCCAAGCAAAGGACGCTGTCGTCGGCCGTCAGTCTGTCGTCCTTCCCAAGATATGAGGAAGTTGACAGGTTCTTAATTCGTTCAGCCCCAGAGGTGGTGAACTGAAACTCGTTTGTCGCACGAGATTATAAAGGATCAAGGAGATGTGTGATTCTCTCCTCATCCTAAGAATCTTGAAATATCTGTCGATCATGATATCTTAGACGATATTAAAGCGAAACGAGAATGTCAGTGATTACTTGTTCATATAATCGGTGACACCTGATAATATGAACAAATTATGACATGGAACCATGTACCGTTGCCTGAAGTCAACGTAGAATAGACTGGACTAATGGAAACTTGCAATCCAAGTAGACTCCTTAGCGAAAGTGTGTTCGGACCTGTAGCTCCAACACCGCAAATGTTAAACGAGTTCGTTTATTTGGTTATTCGTAAGGAAAAGTGATGAGAATAATGAGATTGTAAAATGCTCGCCTAGTAGCGCAAGGCTTCTCTCACATCTTGGAATTGATTACGAGATGGTTGATTTCCTCGTAATGGACGTTATAACGGTCCCCTACTTTATCAGTTTAGTAGTTTCCCAAAAACTGATTATGCAGCATGTGATTGTGGTCACTGTTTTATCTCTATGAGAATTTAGACAAAGAGATATAGATGAAGGTCCCTGTGTGACTTCATATGCTTTAATCAAGTAGTTCCTGACCACGGAACACGATCTCAATTAAATAAGACGTTCACTATATGGATTAATATAATCCGAGCGGATGTGGTATACCCGCCTAAGTGAGTACTTGTTTAGCTTGGGATACTTGAACAAGTATTATGCCCTTGCGTGTTTTATTACGAGATCCATTTTTGGATTTGCCTTCGAGATGAAGGATATTGGGAAGACACGGTAGTGACTTGGCCTGATGATCGAGTCCCGTAAAGATTGAATCTAAGTCCATGATTCAGAGTACACCCAGAAGGTGTTATGACGTTTTAGTCATCATGACGCTAAGTCGTCAGATTCTCCCATGATCGTTCGATCAATAGACATTGATATAGACCCAGTCCGTCCCTGATGAGACGATGAAGAGCTATTGAACCATCATGTTCATATCTAAGTACAATAAGCGCATCATTGTACTTGGTCTAATGTGCTAGGACGAACATTTCGTATGCTGTGAATGGTATAGCTCGACACAGCATCGCGCTAACACGCTGCCATCGAAATGGCATAAAAGACATTTTCCCATTAACTTAAGGTAACTGTGGATGAGGGCTTGTCTTATCCCATTTTGCGTCATCGAGTGTACCTACCCCCTTCGATATTCGAATTAACGCAACCCTTTTACGGTTATACCGATGCCGGTTACTTATCAGACCCGCATAAGGGATATTTCTAACATGGTCTGTCTTTACCATTAGGAATAAGGCGATATCTTGGAGGTCTTGGAATAACTCCAAACGAATCACTCTGATCTATTCGTGCTCTATGAGACGACTAGAGAGTGTATATGGCTTCGAGCTAGTATTAGCCATATTTGAATTACATATGTTCTGTCTCACGATCCAGATAAAACACTTGTCATAGAAGACAACTTGTTGTTATCGATTAAGAGAGACATGACTACATTATGCTATTTAGCATTTATCGTCAAAATAAATCTTCACATATGAAGTTTAAGAGCATCCAGTTGAATGCTCGTTCTATTCCACGTTAGATTTTCTTGCATCCAGTCGTGTGCAAGTAAATGAAGCATCCAGTCGAATGCTCGTACTCTTTCTTGAAATATGAAATCCTTACACTCAGTCGTGTGCAAGTGAGGGGGAGCATCCAGGTGAATGCTTATTGTACTAATTACTACTTAGTCGAAATCCTTGCACCCTGTTGTGTGCAAGTGAGGGGGAGCATCCAGTCGTATGCTCGTGTACTCTTTTTGTCCTTAGACCAATGTTTTTTCCCACTAGGTTTTCCTTGGCAAAGTTTTTAGCGAGACACGTTCCCATCTTATCTCACTTAAGATTGCCGAAATTAGGGGGAGTATCCTGTTGTATACTTCTTAACACTGTGTACTCTTTTGTCCTTCGACTAGAGATTTTTTCCCACTGGGTTTACTCTAGCAAGGTTTTGATGAGGCACCTGTTTTGTGGTTGATCCCTACTACTACCATTGTTGCACTCTTTTTCCTTCGATAAGAGATTTTCCCATTGGGTTTGCTCTGACAAGGTTTTGATAAGGCAAACTGTTTTGTGGTTAGTTACTTGCATGATATTTCGGCCTATATCATTCGGCTACACAGTTTCTCCTAGGTACCGGTTTTGTTCCACACTGGGTTTTCCGGCCCTAAGCTTTTTATGTGTTTAGCACTGCGAATGAACTCGACTCAGATCGACTGCATGAAAACGAAGAATTCAAGACGTCTAAAGGGGGAGTGTTGTAAGATTATTGGACTCTTGGGCTTTTACTGATTGTGCCCAAGTGAGCTTATAACCATACCCCTCTATCTATATAAAAAGGGCTAGGGGTCTTGTATTTTATTCATTTAGATATTCATTCATAATAAAGAGTATACCGTTCTCCCCTCTCTCTACTTCTGTCTCCCTATATACGTAGCTAATATTATATTACAACATATATATATATATATATATATATATATATATATATATATATGAATTAATCAACATAATCATTATAAGACACATAAATTTTCCAATGCCACATGAGTACAAATTGCCCGTCAATTTGTTCCCATGGATGATGAATACACCCGTATTCTGGGTAAAACCAATTGAAAATATTAATTGATGTTGATACATGAATTTTGCCTTTTATAACATTAACAAAAAAAAAAAAAAACATAAATCAAACCAGCTTAAGAAGTGAAGTAATTATTTTGGAAAAAGCTTATCTTTCAAAAAACATAAAAAATAAAAAATTGAAAAATGTTTTTACTCACCCATTTTTCCTACCCAAAAAATCAACCCACATTACATGACATATCCACATCATCAAAAGTTTTGATTTTTATTAGTATTAGATTTAACAATTTTTTTATTTTTAATTAATTTTTAAATTTAGTATAGGTTCAACTAGAGTTCTAGTATATTTTTATTTAGATTTTTAGTAGATTGAGTTTTTATTACGTGGCGTGACTTGTACCGGTATCTTCTAATTTTTTCTTATTCAAAAGTTAATTTCAAAATTTGACCACAAATTTTTTAATAGGAATACAAATAAACGATATGTATAAATGAATAACTTGAAGTATTAGTATAGTAATTAATGTTGAGAATGAGATGACTTTTTTTTCTTAGTAGTAATATTATTTTTTTGACACGTATTCAAAAAAAATTATTAGGATTGTTCCATGTCATCGGCTAGACTTTTCAGCTGAGTTGTGTCGGTTGTTATAGTATCACTCAATTATTTTGCTAGATCAACCAAAAAAATATATCCAAAAACTTTAACTGCTGATGTGGTAAAACATAGGGATCAATTATTGATTAAATAAAAATATGTTTTTAATTTAAAGAGAAAAATATGATTGTCACACATCATCCGCAACATAAACCGGTAAGGTTTATGAGTAAGTGTTTTGGCATAAATTTTGGATTTGTAGTTTATCTACAACTTAATTAAGTATTGATACATGAAACTGAAACTAATTAAGTATTGCTCTATTTTTCCTAACTAACCAATAAAAAAGAATAAGAAAAAAAAAATCTTTAAGAAGCCACTAAAAACCCAAATAAAAAAACGAATAAAATCCAAAAATCCCAAAAAAAAAACAGTGGGTTTTTTTTTATTGAGTTTTTTGTTAAAATCCCAAATTTGTTAAATCAAAAAATACAACCCACTAATTTAAAATTTTATTCGTGTTTTTTTTTATTCGCTTTTTTAAATCTAAAAATTTGTTAAATCTAAAAATACAACCCACTAATTAAAAATAAAAAAAACGAATAAAATCCATAAATCCCTAAATCTAAAATCAAAAAACCCATAAAAAACACGAATAAAATTTTAAAAATTCCAAAAAATCTAAAATCAACAAAATTCCAAAAACGCAAAAGAAAAACAGTCTGACTCGTCTTAATTCATTTTAAAAATAGTCCGAGTCATTTTAATTCATTTTAAAAACAGTCTGAGTCGTTTCAAGTCATTTTAAAAACAATTTGAGTCGTTTAAAATCATTTTACATACAATCTGAGTCGTTTCAAATCATTTTACATACAATCTGAGTCGTTTCAAATCATTTTAAAAACAATTCGAGTCATTTTAATTAAAAACAGTCTGAGTCGTTTTAAGTCAGTTTAAAAATAGTACGAGTCGTTTTATGTAATTTTAAAAACAGTCGGAGTCATTTTAAGTCATTTTAAAAACAGTCCGAGTCGTTTTAAGTAATTTTAAAAACAGTTCGACTCATTTTAAGTCATTTTAAAAACATTCTGAGATGTTTTAAATCATTTAAAAACAGTCTGATTAATTTTAAAAACCAGTTTGAGTCACTTTAAAAAACAGTGTGAGTCATTTTAAAAAATAGTCTGAGTAATTTTAAAAATAATCTGAGTCGTTTTAAGTCATTTCTTGGTATTTTCACCATTTTTTCGGAGTTTTTTCGGGTTCCCGACTTTTTTAAAGGTTTTTTCTTTTTTTCTGAGTTTTTTCCTTTTTTTTTTTTTGAGTTTTCTCTATTTTTTCCTTTTTTTTTAATTAGGTAATTAGGTGGGTGGACCAATACTTAATTAGTTTTACAAATAATTGATCAATTCTTAATTAAATTTTATAGGGTGACCAATACTTAAATAGTTTTGTTTTCATGAACCAACTCTTAATTAGGTGTCGATATTATTAAATTTTGGATTAGTACTTTATCTACAACTTAATAAATAATTGGTTCATAAAACTGAAATTAATTAAGTATTGGTCAATTTCCCATAACTAATCAATAAAAATCTATAAAAAAAAAAATCAAAAAAACTTTAAAAAGTCAAAACACCGAAAAAATAGGAATAAAATTTTAAAAATTTCAAAAATTCCAAAATCAACAAAAATCCAAAAACGCAAAAAAAAAAAAAAAAAAAAAAATCTGAGTCGTCGTAATTCATTTCAAAAATAGTCTGAAACATTTTAAGTCATTTTGAAAACAGTCTGAGTCGTTTTAAGTCGTTTTAAATCATTTTAAAAACATTCTGAGTTCTTTTAAGACATTTTAAAAACAGTCTGAGTCGTTTTAAGTTATTTCAAAAACAGTCTGAGTCATCTTAAATAATTTTAAAAACAGTCTGAGTCGTTTTAAGTCATTTTAAAAATAGTATTAGTAATTTTAAAAATAGTTTGAGTCGTTTTAAGTCATTTTAATAATAGTGTGAGTCGTTTTAAATCATTGTAAAAATAGTCTGAATCATTTTAATTCATTTTAAAAACAGTCAAAGTCATTTTAAGTAATTATAAAAACAATCTCAGTCGTTTTAACTAATTTGAAAAATAGTCCAAATTGTTTTAATTAATTTTAAAAATAGTCTGAGTCGTTTTAAGTCATGTTAAAAACAGTCTGATTCATTTTAAAAACAGTCAAAGTCATTTTAAATAATTATAAAAACAATATCAGTCATTTTAACTAATTCGAAAAATAGTCTAAGTCGTTTTAAGTCATTTTAAAAATAGTCTGAGTCGTTTTAAGTTATTTAAAAATAGTCTGATTAATTTTAAAAATTGTCTCAGTCATTTTAAGTCATTTTAAAACCAGTGTGAGTCGTTTTAAGTCATTTTAAAAATTGTCTGAATAATTTTAAAAACAGTTTGAATCGTTTAAAGTCATTTTTAAAACAGTCTGAGTCGTTTCAAATCATTTTAAAAACAGTACGAGTCATTTTAAGTTATTTTAAAAATAGTCTGCATAATTATAAACACAGTCTATGTTGTAGGATATTATTGCACTATTGGGCTTGTACTTTATGGGCCCAAGTGAGCTTATAACGCTACCCCTCTATCTATATAAAGAGGGTTAGGGGTCTTATATTTCACATTCATTCATATACATTCTGATTAATAAAGACCTTGTTGTTGTCTCTCTCTATATTATCTCTCTATATCTATATACATATATATATATATGTATATATATGAGCTAATACGTCACATAACACGTTATCAGCACTTTGCTATTGGAGATTGAGTAATAAAACTATGAATCTGGCTACATATTATAAACCTTGAGATTTATCCGAGTTTATTGGGTTATTGCTATATCGATCTTCTCCAACTTAACAGGAGTACGGTACATTTTTTTTTATGTTGTATACACAATGATAAAACTGTACGGCAGGATAATTTTTACAAAAATTATTTTGAAAAACCTGTTAATAACATGAATTACTGCATGGGTAACTTAGTTATTTAAACTGCATGCCTACACTGTAACCGGATTATGAATTTCTTTTTTGCTAGTATTGCATGATAATCTTTGTGATACGCGTGTGGTTAACCTAGTAAATTAAATCGAATTGGTCTGTATGTAAAATGAATACAAAAGTAGAATTGTTTCGTCCAGTGTTTGTAAACATTATATAGTAGTTAAATAGAATGCATGCCACTGCTACCTTGAAATGTATACATTATATAGTAGTTAAATAGAATGCATGCCACTGCTACCTTGAAAGTGAAATAAATTAATGAAAAAACTAGTTATGTGCTTATTTTTCCAAGGGTAATAATACATACATCGACAAATCACATCAGATTTAATACTCACGTGTAATTGATTCTCACATATGGACTGTATATGTAGCATACTAAAAACAGTAGGACTGTTTAGAATTTTCCTGTAAATTACGGACTGAACTGTAAAATAGCTTAAGGACTAAACTCCAATACTCCATAAAATCTGGACTGATTATGAGATAAGACTATAAATAAGTAGTTTACTGAAATTACATGCATGGTCCCGTAGTATTTTAATTGTATGCGGATGAGTATACATGTTTGCTTTCGTGTAGTAATTACTTACATGTTAATTGAATTAGATTATATTGCCATGTAATACTCACTGCCATGTATATATGATACTACATAATATGTCACGTAATACTTGTTACTCTCATCTGTACAATATGTAAATTTGCGAAATCATATATTTTCACATTTAAGTTGGAAAAATTATGAACCTTCCCCAACTAGGCTCACCTATTTGGATACGATGTCTAGGAAAGATATAGGCGGAAGTCGATATCCTAATGAGGTCGGGTTTTAAGTGGCATTCGTGCCCTCCACCCTCACCGTCTTTCCTGGTCGTGTTCAAATAGAGCTACCGAAAGGGGTTGACTAAATAATAATTTCCCCGAGTGTGTTTATATAGTGATGTATGTTTCGCTGAATTGGTGTTTCAGTATCGACCCGTCGTTCGATCAATGAGAACCGATTCACATGAAAAGCAAAACTAATGTTTTCGAACCTGTCGTTTTGAAAAAAAAGTTTGTGCTTGTGCAAACCATAAAAATATAAACCAGTCGTTTTATATGATAAATAATCCAGAACTCCCAACACATGTTGGATGCCATCTATGATGAGAAAAATCGTAAAACATACTTGCGAAATGACTGTTTAAATGTTGATTTTAATCCGTCACCACATGTTACTCACCCTGATGTGTGAAAATGTGATGCCCAATTTTTTTTTGGAGGCCATCTTTGATGAGTAAAACACGAGTTTGTTGTTACCCTCGAGATGAATGCTAAGGCGTTGATTTTATTCCGTCGCCACATTTGAGACGTGATGACGTCTATGGTGAACAAATGTCTGAAATTGACATATTGAAGCTATCTTTCACCAAAATACTAGCTTGGAAATTGTATTCCATAAGCAGTATCGTGAATTTATATTCACCATGTTCCTTTATCACCCATCTGTTATTGGATAAGAAAATTACCCCGGTGAGTAGTTTTAATCCTATTGGGTCAATGGCGAATTGTTTGCCTGATATTAATGCTTTTCGTGTATATTTTTTTTCCATGAATCGAGTACCGAGACAAGTGTTATTTGTCTCGAACTGTCGTGATCCTAATGAATCGCCTAGCCAAGCGAGATTTTAGACAATCGTCAAACTCGAAAACTTGTGGCTGCAAGACAGTAATTGAAAGGAACAATATGGCCCGTTGTCACAAAGCAAGAGATAATGCTCAATGAGGCAACTCTATGCTATAAAGACAAAGGTCATGCACGGTTACTCCTTAAATAGTTTACAACTATTATAAAGGTGAAAAAACCGATGCTAATGTGGTTAAAGCTAACTGAAATAAAACTCTTGAGACCCCCGATTTTGTGGCTCAAATGAGTTTGATACCTTTCTTTATTGATTTTGATAAATCATTGAGCCATTTTTTCGCTCATCTGGATTATGTTTTTCCATTTGGATTATGATTTTTCCATTTGGACATACTTTTGGATTATGGTTTGCCTGTTTACGAAATTTCTCGAAATAATTTAAAGTGTTTTGAGCAAATTCCTTTGACAAATGTGACCAAACTTTAAATTATGAAATTTTAGGCAATACTTGTGGGGTAGTTGATTTTTTTGAAAATAGTGGGTAATAGTGTACCACATAATTTCACCAACTACTTGCCTAAAAGAGTACTCAGTGACAATGATTCTGGACCTGTCGTTCGAAAATCGAAATCTTTGGTAAAACCAAATTGATTTGTCAAATATGAAGTCTTATACTCATGTAGGTCCTGCCGTACCTTGTTGAGTTATAAAATATTCAAGAAAAACAGTGTTATCTGGTAATATCTCATGAAAGAATTAAAATTTCTTTACATAGCCTCCATTCAATACGACCAAAAGCGTATTTTAGATGAGTTGAAATGTCTTTCAAGTGGTTGCTACCACATTCTTTAAAGCATTTAAAGTTACCTTATCATTTCGCCTGTCGTCAAAATGATAAATGATTTAAATGCTAAGACATGATTGTCTGTACTATCATTCGCCTGTCCTCGATTGATAAGAGCATTTTGATATTGTGGCATTGACCGGATGAGATATTTCCGGGTCAAAAGACGATGCTTGATTTATAATCGCATCGCATTTGGATTCTCTCTGAGAATATATTTCGTGATTAATCCGAAATTTATGCCACTAATGCTCACTTTGAAAGACTAGTATGTGTAAAGATCATGAAATGAACTCGTAGAATTCTTATAAAGAATTGAAAGAGTTATTGCGGACTTATCCAACCATAAGACGGACCATAAATATAAATGATTATGGTTGATGCATCGACAATATGGTCACATTTTACTGTTGTCCACATAAATGCAGCACTTCCCAAACTCTTAGCCTTATCATTAAGTTGATGGTTCATGATCCGGATTATCCTGAAAAGTCTAGTCGACTTGATAATACCGAAGAGTAAGAATCGAAATTTCGATTTGAATTACTTGAGTTTGAAAATTGAAGATCCTGTCGATTATGTTCAGACCCAAATGGACTCACGGAAAGTTTGATGATACGACTGCAAATGATTGCACGCACTTCTTGGTCTTGCGCACCAAGATTTATATTTCCGTGTGGGGTTATGCTATTTTTCCGCATTGGTCCATCATGAGGCCCATAGACACTCAAACACCATATGCGTACCAGCTGGTTACTGGTTATGAGCCAGAAGTCTCATATTAACGCGTGTTTAGAGTGCTTAATTAATATTTTGATTGAGCCGCTATAGCGCTCAAAATATGGACCTCTGAAGGGGACATAAGTCTATTATGAATCCCATGCCTATCATTTGATAGAGTAACATTGGCAAGCGATCTCTTTACCGCATGATATGCAAAAGTGGCATCACTAAGACTGTTCTCCTCGTCGTTAGGGGGAAATTTGCAAGTTACCATTGATAAGGAACGACGTGAAGTAATGTGGCATAACCCACTCAGTCTTAGCTTGATCCCCAAAACTGCACTTAGTGATAAGTAAGTGCATAGACTCCCTCAAGTCTAACTAAATGCCAGACGCATTTAATGACTTTATGAGATGTCACGAGATCATTTATACCTGCTGCAAAATGCTTGCAAGGATAGACGTCCTTGTCGGACGCCGTGTTCCTGTCGTAACACGTTGCTTTGGCCGAACCCGCCAAGCAAAGGACGCTGCCGTCGGCCGTTAGTCTGTCGTCCTTCCCAAGATATGAGGAAGTTGACCAGTTCTTAATTCGTTCAGCCCTAGAGGTGGTGAACTAAAACTCGTTTGTCGCACGAGATTATAAAGGATCAATGAGATGTGTGATTTCCTCCTCATCCTAAGAATCTTGAAATATCTGTCGATCATGATATCTTAGACGATATTGAAGCGAAACGAGACTGTCATTGATTACTTATTCATATAATCAGTGACGACTGATAATATGAGCAGATTATGCTATTTAGCATTTCTTGCCGAAATAAATCTTCACATATGAAGTTTAAGAGCATCCTGTCGAATGCTCATTTTATTCCACGTTATATTTTCTTGCATACAGTCATGTGCAAGTAAATGAAGCATCCAGTCGAATGCTCGTACTCTTTCTTGAAATATGAAATCCTTGCACCCAGTCGTGTGCAAGTGAGGGGGAGCATCCAGGTGAATGCTTATTGTACTAATTACTACTTATGCGAAATTCTAGCACCCTGTCGTGTGCAAGTGAGGGGGAGCATCCAGTCGTATGCTCGTGTACTCTTTTTGTCCTTAGACCAAGGTTTTTTTCCCACTGGGTTTTCCTTGGCAAGGTTTTTAGCGAGACACGTTCGCATCATACCTCACTTAAGATTGCCGAAATTAGAGGGAGTATCCTGTTGTATACTTCTTACCACTGTGTATTCTTTTGTCCTTCGACTAGAGGTTTTTCCCACTGGGTTTACTCTAGCAAGGTTTTGATGAGGCACCTGTTTTGTGGTTGATTCCCTACTACTACCACTGTTGCACTCTTTTTCCTTCGATCAGAGATTTTTCCATTGGGTTTGCTCCGGTAAGGTTTTGATGAGGAACACTGTTTTGTGGTTAGTTAATTACATAGAATTTCGGCCTATATCATTCGGCTACACAGTTTCTCCTAGGTACCGGTTTTGTCCCACACTGGGTTTTCCGTCCCTAAGATTTTTTATGTGTTTAGCACTGCGAATGAACTCGACTGCATGAAGACGAAGAATTCAAGACGTCCAAAGGGGGAGTGTTGTAGGATATTATTGGACTATTGGGCTTGTACTTTACGGGCCCAAGTGGGCTTATAACCCTACCCCTCTATCTATATAAAGAGGGTTAGGGGTCTTGTATTTCACATTCATTCATATACATTCTGATTAATAAAGACCTTGTTGTTGTCTCTATCTATATTCTCTCTCTATATCTATATATATATATATATATATATATGAGCTAATACGTCACATAACAGTCTGATTAATTTTAAAAATTGTCTCAGTCATTTTAAGTCATTTTAAAACCAGTGTGAGTCGTTTTAAATCATTTAAAAAATTGTCTGAATAATTTTAAAAACAGTTTGAATCGTTTAAAGTCATTTTTAAAACAGTCTGAGTAGTTTCAAATCATTTTAAAAACAGTACGAGTCATTTTAAGTTATTTTAAAAATAGTATGCATAATTATAAACACATTCTGAGTCGTTTTAAGTCATTTTAAAAACAGACTGAGTCGTTTTAACTCATTTTAAAAAGAGTCTGATTCATTTTCAATCATTCTAAAAACAGTCTGAGTCATTTTCAGTCATTTTAAAAATAGTCTAAGTAATTACTCATCACTCTGAGTTATTCTGAGTCATTTTAAAAATAGACTGGGTTATTTTTAGTCATTTTAAAAATTGTCCGAGTCAATTTAAGTAATTTTAAAAACGGTCGGAGTCATTCTAAAAACAGTCTGAGTCACATTTAAGTCATTTGAAAAACAGTCTGAGTTAATTGAAGTCATTTGAAAAACAGTCTGAGTTAATTGAAGTCATTTGAAAAATATTCGAAGTCATTTTCATTAAGTTTAAAAATATTCTACGTCATTTTAAAAAACAACTCGAATAATTTTAAAAATTGTCTGAGTCATTTGAAGTCATTTTGAGTCATTTGAAAACAACTACAAGTTATTTTAAAGTTTTTAAACATTTTTTGGACTTTCCTTCTTTTTCCGACTTTTTTGAACTTTTTTGAATTTTGAATTTTTTGTGATTTTGATTTTTCTTGGTTTTTTTTTTATTTTGCTTACCATTTTTTTGGTTTTTTTCGGGTTCCCGAATTTTTCGAACGTTTTTCCATTTTATTTTTATTTTGGATTTTTTACTATTTTTCAGGGTTTTTTTGGGTTCCCGAAATTTTTAAACATTTTTTCATTATTTTGTTATTTTGGATTTTTTTTATTGGGTTTTTTAAAAAAAATTCTTTTTATTGGGTTTTTTTTAAAATTTTTTTGGGTTTTTCGGGTTTTCGCATTTTTTTCTGATTTTGATTTTTTTTTCGTGGTTTTTTTTTGTTTTTTTACCGTTTTTCTGATTTCTGACTTTTTTAAAGGGTTTTTCATATTTTTTTGGTATTTTCAATTTATTTTTTAAAAAAAATAACATTTTTTTATATTTTTTGAGTTTTTTCTATTTTTTCTATTTTATTTTATTTTTATTGGGTAATTAAGTGCGTGAAAAATTATTAATTAATTTTAAAAATAATTAACTAATTATTAATTAAATTTTATAATCAATTGTTTTTTTTTAGAAACATTCTTAATTAACTCTCTCTTATTTCAACAAATGCTCACATTTTTGGTTTTTTTTGGGATAAAATCAGGGGTCTCCGCTGTATGTAGACTTGTTGTGCTTGATACAGATGACGTCTGTATTATGGAGAAGATTATAAGTCATGTCACGTAATAAAAACTTAATCTATTAAAAATACAAAAAAAAATTATTTTTAATTAATATTTAAATTTAGGGTAGATTTAACTAGAGTTTCAATATATTTATTTAGGTTTTTAGTATGTTTAGGTTTTAGTACGTACGTGATTTGTACCATTAACGTCTGTATTAATGCTATTCGGTCCCCATAAATCATAAAACAAAATCATGTGCGTGGGCCAGCATGGTTAGGATAAGATATCTTACACGTGTCTATATTTCATTAAATAATTACACAACCATTATCATGATTCATGACTACCTGTTTTATCCTATAACACCCATACTAATAATTATATAAGGGTAATATGCAAATAAACCCAAACAATATGGACAACTTATAAATAACCACCATGAACTATAAATATTTCTTGCAATTGCCCAGTAATTAAACTATCTAGCTTGGCTATACTTAAACCTTATAGTATCCACCTTCAAAATTACATAAATTTTCACCCTACGATAGTCTTTTGAGAAATTTTATTTTCACTCTATGCGGTATTATGATGTGACGTTATATGCAAGTAGGGATGGCGATTTCGCTAGTTCCAACCCGGCCCGAGGACAAAGTTGCACGTTTACCCATTTGACCCGACCCGACCAATTTGACCCGTTTTTTAAAAAATATTTTTTTCTTTTTAAAAAATAAATCTCATAAATGTCCAAGATTTGAAATAAAATTTGTTAGTTAGATTAAAAAACTATTTGATTTAGAACTATAATATAAAAATTATATAAAAGAGAGAGTTTAATATATATGAGAGAGATGAGAGAGCGAGTGTTAAGTTGCACTTTTACCCATTTAAATCCGACCCGACCCGACCCGAATATAATTGCACTTTTATCCGACCCGTGACGGGTCGGGTTGAAACCCGAGAAATTACCATCCCTATATGCAAGTACTCAAGCAACTTAATGTATATTAATACCATTTTTTGTAAGAAAACAATCTGTTACTGATAAAAAAAAAACATTTCAAGTAAATTTTTCTCTTCAGTTGTTATGTGAATAGATGTGTTTATTAAAAACATACAGACACCAACAAAGATTTATGTGAAAGGGACTAATGTATAAAAAGTGATGTCTTTAAAGGTGTTACATGGGAGATATAATTGCAAAACTTAGCATAGTTTATGGACGTGAACTTGTAAATATTAAGGTTTACTAAAGTTATTTGAAAATCACCCGTTCATGGGGTTACTTTTAGGTTTTATATAATAAATGACCATAAACCTCTTTTAATGTTAAATATTTAAAAATATGTTAAATGACACATATGTATCTTAAATTTAGTAAGTACATTAGTTTCAAGTTAACAATGTTATCAATTTTTAATTAACAATTTATCTTTTATTTTACTGGCCACTATTCTTATACGGAGAATTTATAAAAGATAATAACGTTAAGGGGGGGTGTGTTTGTCATATCATCGGTTACAAATATTTTTAACTTTTAATAATTTTTTAAATATGTATAAAGATAAGAAATAGTTTAATATAACTAACCGAGATAAAACATGGATCGCTAGCAACACTATCCCAGATGGACTCATATTTTACTACCCTTAGTATCTCACTATATATATACCCTTAGTATCTCACTATAAGTATATATATATATATATAAAGTACATAATATCATATCAACAGACAACAAGCTTCAATATTGATCTACTTAACGTAAGAAGAGAGATGAATGGCGGTTCAGAGGGAGAAGAGAGTGTTACGCTTGAGCTCTTAAAGCGGAAAATGGCGGAGTTTGCAGATGAGAGAGATTGGGCTCGCTATCATAGCCCCAGAAACCTTCTTTTGGCTATGGTATGTACTTTACTTTACTTTTTTAAAACTGAATAACTACATGATAGGGAGATCAGATGCCCAAAATCAAAATTTAATAGTAATAAATTATCGTGATATCCATATTTTTCTGGTTGAAATATTGTTATGATTATTAAATAATAATAAACAATTAAAAAAAAACAATGTAAGGTTATTATAATAAAATTAATAAACAAGCTGCAGCAATTTTGTGTAAATATAAACGGTTCCTTAAAAGATATAAAATATGTTAGTTTTGAGTAAATAGTTAATATTGCTGATGCGGTTGCTCGTAGGCGCTGGTATTGGAATTGGCGTCAATTTATTTTTACTAAACGCAGGGAAGTAACTAGGTGGCTGCAGTCGGGGACTCGGAAGGCCGCCTCCCTCTTTTAATTTTTTTTACCCAAAAAGTAAAATAATTATATTTATTTTAATCAAAATCTTAAAAAAGTAGGTTTGCCCCCCTATTTCGGAAAAAATACACATATATGGTATAATATTTTTTATATAGAATTTCGACAGCTTCCGCTTTGAGTTTCTAGTTCCGTCACTGACTAAACGACGCAAATTTGGCCTTAATCGGTGCAATTGTGCAATTAAAGATATATATTTCCCTATATATATATATATATATGAATATAAATAGTTATATTGAATTACTATGAAAGCGATTGCAATTTGGGTGATGGTAAAGAAATCCATAAATTTCATTTGGGGATTTAAAAAAAAAGCGAGTAGAGAAAGAACGAAAGAGGGGAGAAGGTGACCCAGGTTTTACACGTAAAAAGAACTTTTGTCTAATAAAACTTTGAGTCACTACACAACAGCCCTTGATCTTTGAAATTTTATGAAAAAACCTCTTTGTTTCCAATTTATTATAAAAAAAGTGTTTGAAGGGATTACAAATTACACTCTGAAAACTAAAAAGTGATACTTGATAGTAGATCTTTTAAATTAAGATTCACATATAAAACAAAACACCATGTATCGGCCCACAACGACTATATATGCAGTATGAACTCATAAATAAATATTTCGATGTGTGCTTGGTTCAAATAAATAATCGAGGTCTTTTAGGCATGATGTATTTTTATTTTATCTGATAGAGTTAAAAAGGCATCCAAATTTTGTACGACTTAAAAGACTTAAATGGGGTCGGACCGGCCAAGGTAAGTGGAGGCCTCACAAAGAAAAGGAATAGTCAGTACGTATGTATCTGACCTAATCTTAAAACTTAAAAAAGATTCTAATCATGAATGCATTTGGGAATGAATTATTGCATTTTATGTCGACAAAACCAATATTCGCGTCTATAAAACATCTAATGACGTAACAGAGTCACTAATGCGTTTTCTAACATTTGTAAAGAAAATGTGTATTTCCAATCACAGGATAATTTGTAGAACATACTTGTCAAAACCCAAAAGTCCAACTATTCTTTGATATCAAGTTAAAGACAGAAATTCAGATATAAATAAATAAATAATTATAAGGGTTGTTTTTGTTGACAAAAGCTTGATCAACTTAAATACGCTTATATTGTTTTTGTAGACATAGAAAGCAATTGATCCCCAAGTATTTATGTTACTATATAGTCTTAAATTGCAGTATTTGAAATTTAATTGTTATGTAGTAACTGACTACGACGGCTACCCTTCTTTGCAAGTTGAGTTTTTGTCCAGCTCATTTTCATTGTTTTGTTCAATGTTAAAAAAAATTATCTATGAGTTTTGTATTATTTCCATTTAAGTCTTTGCAATTTCCTATGCATGAAATAGGAAAAAATAGTGGGTTAAAATCTTTTTGTGCATATAAATAGGGAATAGGTGGTTAATACTTAATTGTGGTTTGAATTTTTTGCCAAATCATTAATTAAATATACATTTTTAACATTGTTAAAGTTAAAGAGCATTTTAACATAATGTGAAGTAAATTTTAAATATTAAGTAAAAAATTTATTTAATAAGTGACTTAAAGATGCTCTTACAATCCATGTGCCAAAGATAGGGTTGAAAGGTGATTTACGTACAGCCTCTTTATTTCTTTTCTTTTCTTTTCTTTTCTTTTCTTTTTTATAATTACAGACTCTTTATTCAAATCCTCACTTTTCATAGCATTTGTTATTCTCCAAATCTGCTTTTAATATTTTATAGTATTGCTTTTACTGTTGTTCTTTTGTCCTGCCGGGTAAAAGAGTGATAATAGAATTAAAAATTACACAAAAAACAGGTCTCTATCTTTATTCTTTTCAAAAAAAAAAATGATTTGGTTTTTATCATTTTTCCCATTTCTGGTTAAAGATAGAAAGTCGTAGATGTAAGTGTGTGTGACTCGTCTTTGGTCTTAGTGTGATGCTTTTGATCAAATTCAAAAGAGTAATAATAGAATTAAAAATTACACAAAAAACAGGTCTCTATCTTTATTCTTTTCAAAAAAAAAAAATGATTTGGTTTTTATCCTTTTTCCCATTTCTGGTTAAAGATAGAAAGTCGTAGATGTAAGTGTGTGTGACTCGTCTTTGGTCTTAGTGTGATGCTTTTGATCAAATTCAAAAGAGTGATAATAGAATTAAAAATTACACAAAAAACAGGTCTCTATCTTTATTCTTTTCAAAAAAAAAAAATGATTTGGTTTTTATCCTTTTTCCCATTTCTGGTTAAAGATAGAAAGTCGTAGATGTAAGTGTGTGTGACTCGTCTTTGGTCTTAGTGTGATGCTTTTGATCAAATTCAAAAGAGTGATAATAGAATTAAAAATTACACAAAAAACAGGTCTCTATCTTTATTCTTTTCAAAAAAAAAAATGATTTGGTTTTTATCCTTTTTCCCATTTCTGGTTAAAGATAGAAAGTCGTAGATGTAAGTGTGTGTGACTCGCCTTTGGTCTTAGTGTGATGCTTTTGATCAAATTCAAAAGAGTGATAATAGAATTAAAAATTACACAAAAAACAGGTCTCTATCTTTATTCTTTTCAAAAAAAAATGATTTGGTTTTTATCCTTTTTCCCATTTCTGGTTAAAGATAGAAAGTCGTAGATGTAAGTGTGTGTGACTCGTCTTTGGTCTTAGTGTGATGCTTTTGATCAAATTCAAGTAGTAAAAGTCAAGGACTTTTCATTTCCAGTAATTAGCTAGGTAATATATAGTAACATTTAGCATATTTCAGTGTGCTTGTTAAACCTTATATACCTTATCATTCAAATGTATCGTACCATTCAAATGTATCGTAATGGTAAGCATGGTAACTCATTTATAAAACACAGGCTTAATCGATATTACATCGATATGAGATAATATAAACTCTAACACTCCCCCTCGCTCATAGCCCAATATTTCAAGGCTTCAACGAACGGATATGAACGGGTGGAGGTGAGGCCCTACATCGATGGTCCGTTCTGATAGCATGTTAAATCTCATATACCTTAACATTTAAAAGTCTCGTAATGGTAAGTATGACAACTCATTTATAAACCACATGCTTGATCGATTTACATCGATGTGAGATAATATAAATTCTAAGAGTGCTAATCTCCCAAAATATAATTGCTAAATTTATGCAGTTTCCAATAAATATTTAGAGAATATAGATATTATTACAACACAATATCAAAGATTAAGCAATGACAAAATTATAAATGTTTTTTTCCTTCATAATAATAGGGGTGCTGAAATGATAAAATGGATGATTTTTTTTTGAAAATATTTAGTAATAACGGTAAAAGCGGTTCTCTTTTAGCAATATGATGAGTGATAGGATCTCTTTTAGCAATATGATGAGTGATAGGGTCTCTTTTAGCATGCTACTAAGTTCCTCCCCATATGTTGAAGGATCATGCCAATTCGTTAAAAAAAAATTGCTTCCAATATATGCAATAAGCCAATGACTTAGAACCAAAAGGCTAAATGAAATTATGAAAGTATCCATAGCATTTTGATAGTTATTAATTAATTTCATAAAAAGTATTGCTTTACGTTAAGTTTTTAAATTTATGATGCCTAACCGGGTTGTGAAATACTGAATAGAAACTCATCATATGCTTTTATTGTCGTGATGATGTCCAAAAATATCTTTTTCAAATTGCACATCATGTTAACAAGTTGTATTATAATTAACAAGTTGTATTATAAAAACCTGGTAACTAGTCATGAGTACAGTATTATAAATTCAAGAACAGCTGTTGCATAAATTTCGTAACTCATATTGCAACAAAGATGAATCTATTACCAAACATGCTATAAGTTAGTAGCATATAGATATAAAATGTTCCAACTTCTTAAAGATAATGAATTTTTATACTACATTGTTTTTGAAAAAATACACAAACCGTAGAAAAAATCTACAGTTTATAGTGTTTCTGTGCAAGCCGTAGATTTAATCTACGGTTTACAGTGATTCACTGCAAACCGTAGATTAAATCTACGGTTTGAATGTAGTTTTCAGAAATTGCAAATAAGTCCCTGCAATTTCTGAAAACTGCATATTGGTTCTATCAATTAAAATGCTGAATATTTTTTTTTTCAAATTAAACATGATTTTTTTAATAAAAAAACTAAATGTCTTATTTTTAAAATTTTACATAAAATAAATTTGGTCAATTCTAACCATCTCTCAAAATAATCACAAAATTTACACAAATTTACACAAAAAAAGTTGATTTGATAAATTTTATGTTTTTGGTTAATGTTATCTTTTTGTCAAGTGTATAAGTTGAGATTTATTGAAACATTAACTAAATCGTCAATTTTTGTGAAGTGTTTTTGGTTTGTTTTTAATACTTGGATAACGCAATATAAAACATTAACTAAATCGTCAATTTGGTGTCAATCGTCAATTTTTTTGAATGAAACAATCATAAATTATATAAATTTCATAAAAGAAATTAACTCAATATGCAAACATTAACTAAATTTTATAAAACATATTTATTAAACATGATATATCATATAAATTTACAACTTGGAAAAAAGAGTAATTTACATAAAATTAAAAATAAAAAACTAATTATGGACTTGATACGTCTATAGTTTTTTCTTCAGTTACAATTTGCTTTCCCGATTGCCTTTCTAGCGCCATATATAAGTTGAAATTTGCTCGAAAAAGTTCCTTCCATGGTTCAGCAGCCTCAGTGCGTGTTTGTTCCCACCGTGCTATAATTCTTGGCATTGGGAAGATCTCTTCTTTAGGAATAACTTGAGCATAATAACAACTGTTGACGTACACTATTATAGTAGGGATGTAATATGTCGTTCCAGGAGGCGGCGTTCTATACTTTTACCCTTCCATTTTTATTTGACCATAATGACAACAATACAATTGGCATATTATAATGATATGCAATTAAAAAACCATAAGACGGAAATCTCATCCATTTGTCACAAGAGTCCGGATTTGTAGCATGATAAAAATTCAAACTTGATAGAATATAATCATAGCGGTAACCTTCAAAATCAAAATTCTCAAACAGATCATAATAAACACGTTTCATTTGCTGCAGCTCTTGAAACAACTCACATCTAACTGCGTACCAATCATCTTCCCCATCATCTTTACCGATCACATTTGCAATTACTCGAAACCCACAGTTACCAGCACATCATAAACCGTATCGATGTAATTATGTAACATGACCCATATATGGTCACTGTACAGGAAGGTTTGCCTATTGATGGTGGGTTTATTTGTCTGGTTTTTCGCGGCCTTCTAGTTGGGTTTACCTTTACCTCCGGTGTTTCTTCCGCTTTACCTTTGCCCTTGTCTCTACTAGCACTAGCACTCTGTTCCTCCACATACTCCCATCCTGACTTATCTCTCTTACTAGAATTGTCTCCCTTTCTAGGTCTTCCCTAGTTTGTCTCACTTCGAGATCATTCATGAATATTCTAGATGGTAAGGTTATCTCTCGGAGTTGTGTTTTTATACGCCGTTTTTCAACATTAGTTTTGGTAGAATAAACACTTTTAAACTCTTCTAGATCAGCATCTACCCCATAATCATCGGTGTTCCCATTATCATCAATTACGTCTAATTTTTTCCAGAATGTATGAATATATTCTAGAGGAAGAGGCTTTCCGAATAAAATATGTTCACTCATAATATGATGACAAGGTAACCCGTGAGACAATTTTATACCGCAAGAACAATTCTCATCAGACTGGCCACTATATTTTTTGTGTTCTTGAAATAATAAATCAAAGGCATGGTGTGTGATATAGGACCTAAGATTTTTAAATAGAGGTGTCCGTTCTGAATGTGGAAAATAAGACTTGCATTTATCCAACTTCATCCTAATACCCTCAAACTGTTTTTCTAGAATTTTATTCACATCTAGCCAAACATTTTCAAGCGTGCCAGTATTTGTGGAAAGAGATCTTTTTAGGTTTGCATGTTGTTGTTCGGCTCGATTGCTAGTTCTGTTACCTAGATGTGTTGTATGATTGGTATTGCAACAAACTTATCAGCATAATCATGTAACAGCTTGTCTACATACTTAAGCACAGCAGAGTACGATTTGTAAGAGGAATTGAAAGAAGGTCGGTTATGATTGTACTCCTCTATCGACTCATAATCAACCAATAAACCCCAATCATCTAGAAACGTTTGCCACTCCTCGTATGTGGATTTTTTTTTTTACAGTTTTTCAAAACATTTTTGGCAATATGAAAAATGCACAATATATGATGAGAATCGGGAAAAACAACGGATAAAGCATTTATCAAGGTCATTTCTCTCTCGGTTACAAACACCCTAGGTAGTATACAACCCTCCAATGTATCTTTAAATTTTTCCAAAATCCATATATAACTTTCCTGAGTCTCATCACTCATGAAAACAAAACCTAAACAATATGTTTGGTTCGTTGATGTCATTCCTACGACTTCTAGAAATGACATATTAAAACGGTTTGTCCTATATGTACAATCCATTAACAATACATCAGGAAAAGTTTTGAACATTCTTATAGAATCAGGGCGTGCAAAAAACAAGTTCTCAAGACTATGAGTTGTTGGGTTCATATTATAGTAGAAAGTATAGCGATGTCTATCCAACAAATTAAACAGTTTTTGTATCGGGTTTCTAGCATCTCGTTTTTTAACTTTCAGTCCAGCCAAACAATTATGTATCGTTTTAGTGTTCGATACATTGTCAGGATTTCGATTTTTTATGGCCTCTAATATTGCACTAATTTTAAACTACCTTGCCTTAAACTTTTAACCGTTTTTTTTTCTCTTGTGTTAAACGAGCACGTCGTGCTTGCCCTTGGAGGTAAGTTGGAGGTGGGTGGTTATATTGGCCATTTTCTACTTGACACATCCATTCACCATTAACTACGTAACCCTTAATGAAAAATGGACAATCTTTTTTCTTTGTACCTGAATTTACGGAAGATGGTTTCTTTTTTTCGTAAATCCTCAATTTATCACACACAATATTAACATACGGTGCTCTTCTCCCATCACCCCCTCCAGACCTATGAATCGTAAGAATGAAACCCCAATTTCCAGCCACATCAGCAAGATCAGCAAGCATTTCATCACTTGTATCCCAAGTCAATTCATCAACTTCAAAATGTTATGCATAGTCAGTTAGCTCATCGTTTGAGCCAATGGATGAATCAACATTGTTGTAATTTCATTGGTTGTTGTCATAACCATAGTCGTAATTCATTTTTGAATAATGTTTGTTTATATATTTTTTGGGAGAAATGAGTATTTTTTAAGAGATTCAAGTGAGTGTTTGATTTTAGAGACTGTTAGAATTGGCAAAAATGAGCCATATTTATACACATAATTTCAGAAACCTCACAAGGTGTAGTAATTTTCAAATATTAATAATGCATTGAGTAGTCATTTTTGGATAGGGTTGTCATGTCATAATAATTCAAAAGTGAGAAAGTGTTGTCGGATGCATTTGATGGATATGGTATCCAATGCCATTTACACTATAAACCGTAGATTACTTTTACGGTTTGTAATGTTTTTTTTAACGGGTTGGTTAAATTTCAGAAACCCCACAAGGTGTAGTCATTTTCAAAATTTAATAATGCATTGAGTAGTCATTTTCGGATAGGGTTGTCATCTCATAATAATTCAAAAATGAGAAAGTGTTGTCGGATGCATTTGATGGATATGGTATCCAATGTCATTTACACTACAAACCGTAGATTACTTTTACGGTTTTTAGTGTTTTTTTTTAACGGGTTGGTTAAATTTCAGAAACCCCATAAGGTGTAGTCACTTTCAAACTTTAATAATGCATTGAGTAGTCATTTTCGGATAGGGTTGTCATCTCATAATAATTCAAAAGTGAGAAAGTGTTGTCGGATGCATTTGATGGATATGGTATCCAATGTTATTTACACTACAAACCGTATATTAATTTTACGGTTTGTAGTGTTTTTTTTTAACTGGTTGGTTATTAACCAAGAGTTTTACTGTTTGTACTACATTGTCAGTGTTACGTAGTTAATGGTGAATGGATGTGTCAAGTAGAAAATGGCCAACATAACCACCCACCTCCAACTTACCTCCAAGGGCAAGCACGACGTGCTCGTTTAACACAAGAGAAAAAAAACGGTTAAAAATTTAAGGCAAAGTAGTTTTAAAGTTAGTGCAATATTAGAGGCCATAAAAAATCGAAATCCTGACAATGTATCGAACACTAAAACGATACATAATTGTTTGGCTGGACTGAAAGTTAAAAAACGAGATGCTAAAAACCCGATACAAGAACTGTTTAATTTGTTGGATAGACATCGCTATACTTTCTACTATAATATGAACCCAACAACTCATAGTCTTGAGAACTTGTTTTTTGCACACCCCGATTCTATAAGAATGTTCAAACTTTTCCTGATGTATTGTTAATGGATTGTACATACAGGACAAACCGTTTTAATATGTCATTTCTAGAAGTCGTAGGAATGACATCAACGAACCAAACATATTGTTTAGGTTTTGTTTTCATGAGTGATGAGACTCAGGAAAGTTATATATGGACTTTGGAAAATTTTAAATATACATTGGAGGGTTGTATACTACCTAGGGTGTTTGTAACCGACAGAGAAATGGCCTTGATAAATGTTTTATCCGTTGTTTTTCCCGATTCTCATCATATATTGTGCATTTTTCATATTGCCAAAAATGTTTTGAAAAACTGTAAAAAAAAAAAATCACATACGAGGAGTGGCAAACGTTTCTAGATGATTGGGGTTTATTGGTTGATTCTAAGTCGATAGAGGAGTACAATCATAACCGACCTTCTTTCAATTCCTCTTACAAATCGTACTCTGTTGTGCTTAAGTATGTAGACAAGCTGTTACATGATTATGCTGATAAGTTTGTTGCATGCTATACCAACCATACAACACATCTAGGTAACAGAACTAGCAATCGAGCCGAACAACAACATGCAAACCTAAAAAGATCTCTTTCCACAAATCCTAGCACGCTTGAAAATGTTTGGGTAGAGGTGAATAAAATTCTAGAAAAACAGTTTGAGGATATTAAGACGAAGTTGGATAAATGCAAGTCTTATTTTTCACATTAAGAACGGACACCTCTATTTAAAAATCTTAGGTCCTATATCACACACCATGCCTTTGATTTATTATTTCAAGAACACAAAAAATGTAGTGGCCAGTCTGATGAGAATTGTTCTTGCGGTATAAAATTGTCTCACGGGTTACCTTGTCATCATATTATGAGTAAACATATTTTATTTGGGAAGCTTCTTCCTCTAGAATATATTCATACATTCTGAAAAAAATTAGACGTAATTGATGATAATGGGAACACCGATGATTATGGGGTAGAGGGTGATCTAAAAGAGTTTAAAAGTGTTTATTCTACCAAAACTAATGTTGAAAAATGGCGTATGAAAACACAACTTCGACAGATAACCTTACCATCTAGAACATCCATGAATGATCCTGAAATGAGACAAATTAGGGGGAGACTTAGAAAGGGAGACAATTCTAGTAAGAGAGATAAGTCAGGATGAGAGTATGTGGAGGAACAGAGTGCTAGAGCTAGTAGAGACAAGGGCAAAGGTAAAACGGAAGAAACATCGGAGGTAAAGATAAACTCAACTAGGAGTCCGCGAAACCAGACAAATAAACCCACCACCAATAGGCAAACCTTCATGTACAGTGATCAAATATGAGTTACGTTACATAATTACATCGATACGGTTTATGATGTGCGTGGGGATGGTAACTGTGGGTTCCGAGTAATTGCAAATGTGATGGGTAAAGAAAATGGGGAAGATGATTGGTACGCAGTTAGATGTGAGCTTTTTCAAGAGCTGCAGCAAATAAAATGTGTTTATTATGATCTGTTTGAGAATCTTGATTTTGAAAGTTACCGCTATGATTATATTCTATCAAGTTTGAATTTTTATCATCCTACAAATCCCGACTCTTGTGACAAATGGATGAAATTTCCGTCTTATGGTTTTTTAATTGCATCTTATTATAATATGTCAATTGTATTGTTGTCATTATGGTCAAATAAAAATTGAGGGGTACAAGTATGGAACGCTACTTTTTTACCTCTTTATACTGGTCCGCCTCCTGAAACGACAAACATGCACTGAGGCTGCTGAGCCATGGTAGGAACTTTTTCGAGCAAATTTCAACTTATATATGGCGCTAGAAAGGCAATCGGGAAAGCAAATTGTAACTGAAGAAAAAACTATAGACGTATCAAGTCCATAATTAGTTTTTTATTTTTAATTTTATGTAAATTACTCTTTTTTCCAAGTTGTTGTAAATTTATATGATGTATCATGTTTAATAAATATGTTTTATGAAATTTAGTTAATGTTTGCATATTGAGTTAATTTCTTTTATGAAATTTATATAATTTATAATTGTTTCATTCAAGAAAATTGACGATTGACACCAAATTGACGATTTAGTTAATGTTTCATATTGCGTTATCTAAGTGTTAAAAACAAATCAAAAACACTTCACAAAAATTAACGATTTAGTTAATGTTTCAATAAATCTCAACTTATACACTTGACAAAAAGATAACATTAACCAAAAACATAAAATTTATCAAATCAACTTTTTTGTGTAAATTTGTGTAAAATTTATTTTATTTTGAGAGATTGTTAGAATTGACCAAATTTATTTTATGTAAAATTTTAAAAATAAGGCATTTAGTTTTTTTTATTAAAAAAATCATGTTTAATTTGAAAAAAATATTCAATATTTTAATTAATAGGACCAATATACAGTTTTCAGAAATTTTAGGGACTTATTTGTAATTTATGAAAACTACATTCTAACCGTAGATTTAATCTACGGTTTGCAGTGAATCACTGCAAACCGTAGATTAAATCTACGGCTTGCACAGAAACACTGTAAACCGTAGATTTTTTCTACGGTTTGTACGTTTTTCAGAACACTGTAAACCGTAGATTAAATCTACGGCTTGCTAAAAAACACTATAAACCGTAGGTTTGTACGTTTTTTCAAAAAACAAATACAGTATAAAAATACATCCACCTTCTTAAATAGTAAATACTACAGTAACGATTTCCATTTGATATATATTCTTGGCATTTTTCCACGTCCACGTGTTGGCAACTTTTTTCACAAATGTATTAATAATGGAGGATTCTGTTTTAGTGATGGCATATTTAGCTTCCTTGAAAATACTACAGTATATTATACTCTCTTTTTTTTTTCTTTTCTTTTTTTATAATTAAAAACTCTTATTTGGAGGTAAACCTGGTTACAGTATATTAGACTATTCTATACCTTTTTAAAAAAAAAAAAAATTAATGTAACCAGCTATATTAAAAAATGGGGAGAACTCCACTCGAAAGCAAAAACGAATACAAGAACATAAGAGCAAAACGGAGCTTATCCGCCAACAAGTTTGGGGTTTAACTTTTATATGCTAATCAAAAACCTATCCCGATATAATTGAGTTAAAACGCATCAATCAAACAAGGCGTGAGTATCTTGTGTGATTGGTATTTTTTTTCTTTTGTCGATTATAACTTATATATTTAGGTGGGAGAAGTCGGGGAGCTGTCGGAGATATTCCAGTGGAAAGGTGAGGTGCCGAAGGGTCTTCCGGACTGGAAAGAAGAAGAGATGTTACATTTGGGTGAGGAGCTTTCAGATGTTTTGCTCTACCTCGTTAGGCTCTCTGATATGTGTGGTGTTGATCTCGGCAAAGCTGCTCTAAGGAAACTCGGCCTCAATGCCATCAAATACCCTATTGGTTCTTGCAAAGACGTAAGCAATAACGACAACAATGACTCCGGAAATGTTTAACTTGAGCTCATTCCTGAGACCTTTTTTTAATCAGAGCCCGATTACGTAGCTGCTCTTTAAAATGTTTTATGAGGGTGTTTGTCATTTTGTATTCGTTAGAATTTATTTTCATCATTTGATTGCGTGTAAGCTTGTTTGGATGTCCCATAAAAAAAATCCCTTTCAGATACTATTGAGATTCATAATTGATTTGATTCCACTTAAGAAAACATAATTTTCTTATCTTTATACATAAGAAGGATATGTTTGGTGTCGGTGGCGGAGCAACAGTAAGTATAAGGAGGGTCAAATAAGGCCCCCCAAGATTTTGATAATGATATTATATTTTTAACCCTTGTTATTTTGTAAGTGTAATACAAACAATGAATGAGAAAGTTGGAATAGCTAGTATCCTTTAGTACAATCGATTGTAATTGTTCCTTTGTTACTCGTATTTCCTTAAAAAATTACAAAAATTTCCTTTGAGCCTTGACTGATATTCTAGTTGGTCATTTACCCAAAAAAAAATATATACTTGATCACTATGATTTTATTGGCAAAACCAATAGTAGCATACTATAATAAATTAATAAGATTGATCTATACCACTTAACATCATATTTTTTTTAATTTTCATATAGAGAAAAGTTTTATATTTTCTATTAAACGGTTACTAAATCATAAATTTTTTGGAGGTGTGGCTTATTTGTATTTGATAGTAATTTTTCTTTCGAGTTGTCTTGTTTCTGTTTTAATAGAAAATGTGACCCCCTCAATAAAAGCTCTGGCTCCGCCACTGTTTGGTGCTAAGGATCTTTGTGTAAAAATGTGTGCGAAAAGGAAATTTTGTTCTTCAATCCATAATCAATGTGTGAAGACAATTTTTTTCCTGCTACATTTTTACTCAACGAACCGATGCACCAAATGGAGCCTACAACTTTAGAAGACCGGAAAAAGGATAAGACAGTCATCAGACCGTTTATTATGATGATTTCGGATTATATATCAAGGTAGGTACTTTTGGTACGAGCTATTGGATATTTTTAACTAATTATTTTGAGAAGTCCCTTTCAGGAAACAGGTTCTTTTGTACTCCAATGTCGTCTTCAACTTGTATCTCGATCGGTTCTCATGGCACTTCCCATTTATCTACTAGAAAGAAGTAACTTTCTCACTAATAACTTCGATAAATTACACGAAATGCTAACACTCAAAAGTAGTATTTAAACTCCTGGTACCAAAGTATACCCTTATAAATATTGCTTTGGACATATTTTCTCCTATGCCCCAGACTAGCATTATGTTACTACAATTTTCTTATAAAACGGTAAAAGAGGCCCACTCGAGAACGGTTTGGAGTCCGATTTTATTGAAGCTACAATCTATCAACCCTGGAGAGTTTAAGGTGTCTTGGTTAACCTACATTCATTATTATTAACTATACTATTTTGATTAAGTTTTTTTTATTATGTTGTTAGGAGAAAACGTCGGTCTTTCATTGCTAATCAGATTCAATAAAACGTCGGTCTTATCTACACAGGATATAACGTGGTTCAGTCAAAAAATGTCTATGTCCATATACTCATGCAAAATCAATGTGGAAACAAACGGTTAGCCCTTGGATCTGACTCCTTAGATCCTTTATGAAATTTTACGCCTCTTCGATAATTAGTGAAAAACACTATTCACATGAATAGTAAACTCTGATACAAGTTGTTAGGAAAAAAACGTCGGTATTTCCTTCCTAATCAGATTCAAGAAAAATGCGGAAACGGAGTGATAAATAAAAGGACACACGATATAACGTGATTCGGTCAAAAAATGTATACGTCCACCGATTGATACAGATTTTTATTAAAAGAAATAATGTTACAAGTGTTTACAACAGTTAGACTCACAAATAAAACTCAAGAAAATTAAGCTCAATTTTCTGAAAAGATAAACCACCTCTCTCTCAAAGGAAAAAAAGAAAACTCTTTATATTTTTCAATCTCTCACTTTGTATTACACTCCGTAATGTTGTGGTAATTAAATTTATTTACCACGTTATCGTTTCATACTCATACAAAAGAAATGTGAAAACAAATGGTTGGTGAGCCCATTTTTTAACCGTGTGGATAATTGTTGAAAGTAGGAAAATGTCACTTCACGTGACTTTTTGCTTTCTTCCAATTTACATGCAAGTAAAACATGGGCTGTTTGCCCCCACCACCATCCATATCTCTAACATTATATAAAATTATACTTTAATATAATATGCTTTGTTGTTTGTTTGTCTTTTGCTAGATAAGGTACATGACCAGACCATCCCTCATCGGAATTTCTTTTTTCCATAATTTACTAAACATATTAATCAACAACTAAATAAGTGATGTATTGCAAAATTTCACTTTTACGTATTAAGCATATTTATTACTTTTGTATAAAATACCTAATCATTTGATCTTTCCAGACACGTATACCAATTAAATGATGTATTGCAAAATTTGGTAGACTTAGATAATTGCATATGGCCAGGCCAAACTATAAAAAAAAAAAAATCCCACTAAAATAAAACATTTAAAAAAAGCAAGGCCTTGGCTAAGCTTTCCGATTTGTTATCATTTGATTAATTCTCATTTTTCTTTGCCATTAGACCACATAGCCAAATATACAAATCTTTCAACGTGTAAGTCTGACTTTCCTTTTAAATATACAAATCTCTGAACATAAGTTCAAAAAACATCGTCATCATTTCTAATCTATTTATTATATCTCTCATCCTTTCACCCTCTTTCCAACCTATCTTTACTTCTTCTTTTCTCTATCTCCGATCTCTATTCCTTGCTCTCTCTTTCTGATCTCTCTCCTCCGTTTTCTTCCTCTCTCCAATCTTTCTCTTCTCTTTCTTCTCGTTCTCTCTGATCTTCCATCCTTCCGATCTCTCTCTCTTTCTCACTCTCTTTTTCCGACCTCTCTCATCCTCTCTCTTTTTTTCGATCTTTCTCTCCTTCTTCATCTCTATCTCCGATCTCTCTAGTCGGTAAAAATTGAAACGGAAACATCCGTCGGAATGGACGATGAGGGTGTAGAGCGAGGTCGAAAATGTTGGATAAAACTTTGTTTTATGGTTTTGAATGCAATTAAAATTGTGAGTTTCAAAACTTAATTACCCCATTAAGTGTGGCTCTTTATTGAAAAAAAGAGTTACATAAGAAAATGCATAAAATGGTGGTTTCCAACCATTTTTCCTAAGAGCTTTTCAATAAGTTTTTTTATGAGAAATAAAATACATGTCATCATATACACATGCATACATATAGAGAGAGAGTACCGCACCACCAACGGCCCGACCGTGGCTCGGTGTCGTTTCCGTCGAGTTACATGTGATAGACGTTGTACCTTGGGAACGAAGTGCCCCATGTAGCCAGAAGCAGAGGCGGCGGGGAAAATATCGTTTAAGGGAAACTGCTTGCAGTTATCTCGTCTCGGACTTTAGTCCATTTCGGTATCATTTACATTATTTTACGTTAATTCTTGTAATTGATATTTATATATTTGAGGAAACCATTTTCTGTTTATTTGTCCATTTCTTTTTCGTAGAAATTATTGTATTTATTTACAACGTACCCAACAATCTTAAACGATATTTTTTATGTTTGGTATGTTAATACAATAATTTCGGTGTATGGATTTACAGAAAATTATTTCTTTATCCGTAATCGTTCTTAGTAAAATCATTTTCTCTTAATCTTTGGTTTCGGGAATTTGATGTTTACGGCTATAATGGTTTCGGATTGTTATATCATGGTTTTAATTTTATTTGTGGTTTATCCTTGTTCTGGATTTTTCATACATTTAATTTGTATACATGCATGATTAGGTATATGGCTTTTTAGAAGAAGATTGAATTTTATGTATATGTAATTTATTCAATTTTGCGTATTATTTACTTGATGAGTGGATGTTATGTATCGCTCTTGTGAAATTGCATCAGTTCCTTTATTACTTTGTAATTAACTTGTGATTTTTTGTGTGTGGTAATTGATGGAAAATCTGATCTTTTTAGAGGAAATTGAATTTTATGTGTATATTGTTGATTCAATACTAAGTATTATTCACTTGATGAGTTGATTTTCTGTTTACTCCTGTGAAATTACATCTGTTCCGTTAGTACTTTCTAATTAGCATGTGATTTTTTTTTTGGTAATTGATGGAAAATCTGTTCTTTTTTATTACTCAACAAAAGATCCAGTAATTTTTATATAATATGTTGGCATACACATGTTTGATTACATGGTTCCAGAGACCAATTCCTTTTAGCAAGTTCCTATATTACAACTTGTTTTAATGTTTTGAACTGCTAAAACCGTTATTTTGGTAACGTTGCAATTCCATGTACCATTGTGAGTATTTTAGTTACTGATGAGTTTGAATTGTGAATAATATATGAGCATATTTTTAATCATTCATACGTTATATGCATGCATGGTGGCATGTTAGTATCAATTATTATGTTAGTATCAATTATTGCTTAAGGAATTTAAGATTGGGCTACTGCCTTAATTGATGCTTATTATGGAATGAGAATTAGTTGGTTTTAAATTTGGTTTGTGAAACCGTATATATTCTGGAAATTTTATTTCGAGATATCTAGTTAGAGACTAGATTATTTTGTTAGTTTATTTATACATGTTTATTGTTTTCATGTTAATAAAATTAATAACAATTTCCAATGAGTTTTTGTGGAGTCATATGGATCTCTACAATTAATTGGAGGATGAATGTTTTCGAAATAGTTCGTGTAAAACCATTAATTTGGGGCTTACGAAAGAACTAGTTTCGAAATAGTTCTTGTAAAACCATTTTCTGATTTTTCAGAATTTGGGGCTTACGACAGAACTGGTTGAATTCTGAGATTGTTCTGTGTAAAATCAGATTTATCTAGTGTTTACGGCTGAATAAATTTTTCAGAATTTGATAATCTTTTTCAGTAATGAACTAAAATACTCTTGCAAAATCAGTTTCTTAAAACCATGCGTGGTTATAGAAATTTGATGTTTGCGAAGGAGGAGTTTTAGTTTCATTTTCCGAAATTAGATTGTGCGTGTTTGTTATTTGAGATAACGAGCAGTTTCCTGCGGGAAATGTCCGGAACACAGTGGGTGCTGAAACTGACCAGAACATTGTGGGTGCCGGTGTAATTCCTATTAATTTTGCATGAGTGCATATTAATGACAGGGGTTACAAATACGAATTCACCATTATTAAAGACACTAATGTGGTGATATAATGGTTGGTGTCCTTATTAATTGTGATTTATTGCAATTTAATTTGGAGGGTTACAAAATTTGTAACGGTAATCATTAATGAGATTAATGACGAGTATTTATAACTTCTTATTAATTGTGATTAATCGCAATTTAATTTGAAGAGTTATAAATTATTGTAACGACAGTTATTGTTGACATTTATGGAGAGCTTTATTAACTACCTACGAATTGCAATGACGGGTCGGTTACTTATTTGGATGAAAGGTTATTTAATAATCAATTTGTTTATCCAAGATCAAATAATTTGATGATTAAACAAATTATAAATGGCCGTTGAGTTTTATTTTAAGAATAAACAAATATTGGCTATTTCATTATTTGTTTAAATAACATTTTATTAGTTTGTTGAAAGAACATTTAATAATTTGTTGATTTAACATCTTATTTATTTGTTGGAAAAAACATTTAATAATTTGTTGAAATAACATATTATTAATTTGTTAGTAAAATATATTGTGAATATGTTGAGCTTGCTATTATTGAGAATAGTAATGTAGTAATATTATATTACTATTATTGGGGGAGAACCCCAAGGGTCCCATAAATGTGGGGGTAACCCGTTGATCCTGTAGATCGAGAATCTAAACGTACCCCGTAAGCGCATACGGGCGAGTGGAATAAAAACCTAACGGTTCAGTGGTATGGACTTAAAACGTCTGAAATAAATGATATTGTTCATTTACCATCTTGAAACCGATTAAGTTTTTCTATAACAGTGTGTATATTCTGAGTGAGGACAAAGGGAATGCACGAACTGTGGGGGCGTTAATGTGTGAAAACGTTTTAAACGTTTGGAAATCCACTAACAAGTGCAAGTATACAAATCTGAATCATGACTAGTGGTTCTTGAAACCTAAAGGGCAGTAGCCTTTCGGTAGCCAAAACACTAGGATCAAATTGTGATAAGTTTGCTTGTTTGTGGAAATACATGAGTGACTATTTGTTCAAAATGAGCATTTTAATCGATACTCTTGTGGTCAATAATGACATGTTGAATTATTCAACCAAGTCACTGATTTGACATGAAATAGTAGGTGATGAAAATATAAAAGCTTAAATGTTTTATTTTTCTAAATCTATTATTTAAATTGAAACACAAATATGAGGTTGTGTTTGAAGCAATGTATTGCTAAGTCTTCAGTTCGAAGTTTCGAACGGAGTACATAACCAAATGGTTCGATGCATTTGAGATGAGTGCAAAACCAAGAAGGGTTTAAAAGGTATTTCCTCAATTTATTGATGGTTGTACTAAACACTGATATGTCTACTTAATGAGAAGTAAAGACAAATCAGTCGAGATATTCATTCAAGTAAGAATGAATACGTGAATTCTATTATTGAGGATTAAGGCTTGTCAGAAAACATGTTTAATCATGTGTGTTCTGTTGTGTTAATCTACCAACTTTAATCCAATGATTAAGTGTTAATCATTAAATGATAGACTATTTTTGAAAGTATTAGAAATTGTCTAACTAGTTTCGAAATGGTATATTCACATGGATATGAATACATAATCAGTGTGATTGAAACGGCGAATATGAGACACCGTTCACATAAATGTGTTGATGGAATGACACCAATCGTTAAAGAACGACTTATTATGCTCTCGAGCAAAATGTAGTTCTTAAACGATGATTATCATGTTGATAAGTTCAGGATTAAACTCTGAATTTGTACGGGAAGTGAGCTTTCCGCAAGCTATGTGTTGAACAAGCTATCGCTTAGGAAGTTGGACCAAACAGTCAGAATTATAGAAGGCATGGTGCCTGACTATAAGTTCGTGAAAGTTTGGTGCTACCTAAGAAAGGTCTCAATCTTGTTCCTTGAAGGATTTGGATAGGATCGAAAACGGTAGATTGTGTTCATCGGATAAGCACAAAATATAGTGCTGATCGGTTTCGAGTGCATAAGTCAGATGACTTAGGTGCATATAGAGTTCTATGTCCGAGAAGCATATTTTCTAAAAGAGAAGCTTTCCCGTAAAAACTCTAACGCCTGGCGAGTGTGATCAATACGTTGAGGGTTCAAAGCATTACGCTACCCAAGACAAGTGAACACTCAAACGGTGCTGGAAAAATGGGAAAAGTAATGAAACTTCCTTTGTCCCTTGACCTTCATGAGTGAAGGTGAATCGACGATATTGAAATAATCAATGTTATCCATATAATGTGTATATGGGAGATGCCATCAACAATGAGGTTGATAGGCACGTGAGAAATAAAGTCAATTACTTTAAGTAAATCTGACGGTTTTGATAATTTTTAATGTCTATACTCTAATCTCTATGAAAAGACGCATCATTAATTAATGAGAACATGTCTTTTATAAATGGAGATCTAGAGAATTAGGAACAACCCATTGGGTCGTGGTTCCGTGTAAAGTAAGCTAAGGTGCGAAAACTTGTTACGTCGTTATATGGACTAAAACAAACACCTAACTTATCATAGGTAGTCTCTTGTGCGTCAAGAACTACACTAGACCAATTATAGCCAACTCAGTGAGCAGACTCGGTAGGTTTGCCAATGAGGCTTCTCAGATACATAAGTTATACTGCCAATCATGAACTGCATTATACGAGATGTCCAAAATGTTTGGAGGGTATTTAGATACCAAGTGTATCTCGAACTTTAAAGTACAAAGTCCATTAGTGGATATGTTTGTACTTAAAGAGGTTGCAGTCTTATGGAGGTCTGTAAAATAGACCTGCATAGTTGGAGAAACTGTAGAGTTCATAACGTTGAATCAAGCTACAGAAGAGGCAGATTGGCTGAGAAGTCTTGGAAGGTATTCCAAGTGGCCAAAATCTGTTCCCGCAATAAACGTGTACTGCTGCAGTCAGTCAGTTATTAAAGGGGATCAGAATAATTTGTATAATGGAAAGTCCCGACAAAGTCATGACATATTCGTCGGAGACACAAATCCGTAAGAGGAATTGCTAGCAAAAATTGTGGTATCCATAGACCTTGCAAGGTCTAATGATAATAATGCGGATCCATATACAAAATGCTTGACTCGTAGAGGAGTTGAAGCATCATCGAGGGAAATGGGGTTTGAAGCCCAATGAATTGGAAACCTTCGCATAGGTAACCCAACCCGAACTGGAAACTTCAGTCTCGGGTTCAATGGGAAACTGAATTGTGCGGGTGACCGAACAAAGCACTCGAGAACATAAGTTCTCAGCCCATTTCTATGATGAAAGAGTGATAGACCTGTACCATTTTATGGGTGAGCATGAGGCTCTTAATGAATCAAGTATCTCGAAGGTCGAGTGGGGTGAGTCAGGACACCCTTGACTTGAAAATCACCTATAACGAGTGTGTATGGCCGATACTATGTGATGATCTAGGGCTAAATCACTAGAGCACTCGGTTGAATTTGCCAAGGCAGTCCAGGGCCAAATATGGACAACAACCAAAGGGCTTAGTAAGTGGTGTAGAGAGGACACTGTGTGAGTATTACCCTGGTATGCACAAACGCGAAAGGGTTCAAGGCTTTAAGGCTACCCAATAGTAGCATATCAGATTTTACATCACTATGGCAGGTTCAAGGCGCGCGCTACCTGTCCTTATGCAGTGAATTCTCGTGGTTCTCTCGATTGCATTTAGTTGCACATTGCATGTTTTATAATTGCATTCATGTGGGGGATTGTTGGATAAAACTTTGTTTTATGGTTTTGAATGCAATTAAAATTGTGAGTTTCAAAACTTAATTACCCCATTAAGTGTGGCTCTTTATTGGAAAAAAGAGTTACATAAGAAAATGCATAAAATGGTGGTTTCCAACCATTTTTCCTAAGAGCTTTTCAATAAGCTTTTTTATGAGAAATAAAATACATGTCATCATATACACATGCATACATATAGAGAGAGAGTACCGCACCACCAACGGCCCGACCGTGGCTCGGTGCCGTTTCCGCCGAGTCACATGTGATAGACGTTGTACCTTGGGAACGAAGTGCCCCATGTAGCCAGAAGCAGAGGTGGCGGGGAAAATATCGTTTAAGGGAAACTGCTTGCAGTTACCTCGTCTCGGACTTTAGTCCATTTCGGTATCATTTACATTATTTTACGTTAATTCTTGTAATTGATATTTATATATTTGAGGAAACCATTTTCTGTTTATTTGTCCATTTCTTTTCCGTAGAAATTATTGTATTTATTTACAACGTACCCAACAGAAAACTCAAGTTGATACCGACGGAGATGCGATCGTGAAATAAGAGGCCCACGACGACAACGTGATAGTTAAAGATTGGAGGGCGGACAAATGTTGAATTTATTAACTAGTAAATAAGGTTGAAAAATAAATGTATCAATTCCGTGAATTAAGGGTATGAAGTTGAAAATTATGGATATAAATTATGTAAATAAGGATATGAATTCTACAAATTTGGGTATCAACTTTGAAATAAAGGTGAACTATACGAATTAGGTTATGAATTTTTGGAATAAGGGTAATAAAATATACAAATCAGGGTATGAACTTTTGAAATAAGGCTATGAACTTTGGAATAAGTGTATGAAAATATATAAATTAGGATATGAACTTTTAAAATAAGGGTATGAACTTTTTGAATAAAGCTATGAACTTTTGGGTATGTTTTTGTTAATTAAAAAAATTTATGTATGTTTTTGTTAATTTAGTTTCAAAAGTAGTATGTTTTGTTAATTTATCATTTTTAAAATTATATGTCTGTAAAAAAAATTATAATTTTAATATTCCCAAACGCCAACGACTAAGTTTAATCTATAGACACTATTATAACCTTTACTAGAGTTACAAGTTAGAGAGTGATCTATTGATTTGAGTTGGTAACATAACCTCTAAAAAAGAACCAAAATACTAATGATATTACATATATAAAACAGGGGTATTTTAGTAAATTTCTAATAAAAAAATTTTGAGGCCTTACAAAAAGGTGTGGTCCAACATGTTTTTTTAATTTCACTAATTAATTTATACTTGTTATATGTTATTATTGGATTATTGGGCTTTACTCATAGTGGGCCTAAGTTGGGTTTTCTAGCTTGTATAACTCTAACCTCTAGTATATAAAGAAGGTTAGGGTCCTCTTGTTTTGATACATTATGATTAATAAAGACTATTTGTTTCCTCTCTCTATGTCTCCTATATAATATATATACTGAGCTAATAAGACTCACAACGAATTTGTTCGAAGACCGGGGTTTAAGCACGGATATTGGGTATCTATAAATCTTGAGGTTTATCCGAGTTTTATTAGGTTTTTGCTATATCGACCTTCACCAAAATATCATGCGAACGGTACATAATTTATAACTGAGATGTTAATATTTTAGCATTACATGTTAATCCTGTAAATTTGTCTAGTACCATATATCTTTGATTACTGTGGTGATAGATAATAAATTGCTAATGCACCTGCTATGTGATTGAATTTATAGTTTATTCGTACAGGCTCATACTAGAAAATTGCATGCCTAAATAAATTTTAAACTGGCCATGCTAATTATGCCTGCGTTATTGTGTGTTTCGTCACTATTAAACTATGTCAGATACTGAAAACAGTAGAGATTAACTTAAAACTCGCTGTAACCTATGGACTGTTCTATTAATATATAGGACCTCATTGTAACCTATAAGATTTTCTGGACTTATTGTGTAATAAATTTATAACTGAGGATGAGTTAATATTTGATTCCTTTCATGATATAATGAATCTTGTGAATTACCATGTAAATTACGTGTATATTGTAAATTGGTAAATAAAATATATTACGTACATGAATGATTTAATTACCATGTATAGAACTTACACATATAGCAATAGAATAATTAAATATTCAGTAATATCTTGCTTAGTGTAAATTGGTAAATTTTGATTGTGCTAATATGTACTACTATGCTACTGCTATATTATTTAATCATGCAAGCAGGTACGATCTATGTATTTATTTATTGTCATGTACACATATGTATAATATGGTAATTTGCGAAATCATATATTTTCACATTTAAGTTGGAAAAATTATGAACCTTTCCTAAATAGGCTCACATATTTGGATACGATGTCTATGAAAGATATAGACGGAATTCGATATCCTAATGAGGTCGGGTTTTAAGTGGCATTCGTGCCCTCCACCCTCACCGTCTTTCCTGGTCATTTTTCAAGTAGAGCTACCGAAAGGGGTTGACTAAATAATAATTTCCCCGAGTGTGTTTATATAGTGATGTATGTTTCGCCGAATTGGTATTTCAGTATCGACCCGTCGTTCGATCAATGAGAACCGATTCACATGAGAAGTAAAACTAATGTTTTCGAGCCTGTCGTTTCGAAAAAACGTTTGTGCTTATGCAAACCATAAACATATAAACCAGTCGTTTTATATGATAAATAATCCAGAACTCTCAACACATGTTGGATGCCATCTATGATGAAAAAAATCGTAAAACATACTTACGAAATGACTGTTTAAACGTTGATTTTAATACGTCACCACATGTTAGTCACCCTGATGTGTGAAAATATGATGCCCAATTTTTTTTGGATGCCATCTTTGATGAGTAAAACACGAGTTTGTTGTTACCATCAGGATGAATGCTAAGGCGTTTATTTTATTCCGCCGCCACATTTGAGACGTGATGACGTCAATGGTGAACAAATGTCTGAAATTGACATTATTGGAGCAATCCTTCGCCAAAAATACTAGCTTGGAAATTGTAACCCATAAGCAGTATCGTGAATTTATATTCACCATGTTCCTTTATCGCCCATCTATTATTGGATAAGAAAATTACCCCGGCGAGTAGTTTTAATCCTATTGGGTCAATGGCGAATTGTTTGCCTGATATTAATGCTCTTCGTGTATATTTTTTTTTCCACGAATCGAGAACCGATACAAGTGTTATTTGTCTCGAACTGTCGCGATCCCGATGAATCGCCTAGCCAAGCGAGATTTTAGACAATCGTCAAAATCGAAAACTTGTGGCTCCAAGACAGTAACTGAAAGGAATAATATGGCCCGTTGTCACAAAGCAAGAGATAATGCTCAAGGAGACAACTCTATGCTATAAAGACAAAGGTCATGCACGGTTACTCTTTAAATAGTTCACAACTATTATAAAGGTGGAAAAACTGATGCTAATGTGGTTAAAGTTAATTGAAAGAAAACTCTTGAGACCCCCGATTTTGTGGCTCAAATGAGTTTTATACCTTTCTTTATTGATTTTGATAAATCATTGAGCCATTTTTTCGCTCATCTGGATTATGTTTTTCCATTTGGATTATGATTTTTCGATTTGGACATACTTTTGGATTATGGTTTGCCTGTTTACGAAATTTCTCGAAATAATTTAAAGTGTTTTGAGCAAATTCCTTTGACAAATGTGACCAAACTTTAAATTATGAAATTTTAGGCAATACTTGTGGGGTAGTTGATTTTTTTGAAAATAGTGGGTAACAGTGTACCACATAATTTCACCAACTACTTGCCTAAAAGAGTACTCAGTGACAACGATTCTGGACCTGTCGTTCCAAATTGAAATCTTTGGTAAAGCCAAATTGATTTGTCAAATATGAGGCGTTATACTCCTATAGGTCCTGTCGTACCTTGTTGAGTTATAAAATATTCGAGAAAACCAGTGTTATCTGGTAATAGCTCATGAAAGAATTAAAATTTCTTTACATAGCCTCCATTCAATACGACCAAAAGCGTATTTTAGAGGAGTTGAAATGTCTTTCAAGTGGTTGCTACCACATTGTTTAAAGCATTTAAAGTTACCTTATCATTTCGCCTGTCGTCAAAATGATAAATGATTTAGATGCTAAGAAATGATTGTCTGTACTATCATTCGCCTGTCATCGATTGATAAGAGCATTTTGTTATTGTGGCATTGACCGGATGAGATATTACCGGGTCAAAAGACGATGGTTGATTTATAATCGCATCGTATTTGGATTCTCTTTGAGGATATATTTTGTGATTAATCCGAAATTCATGCCACTAATGCTCACTTTGATAGACTAGTATGTGTAAAGATCACGAAATGAACTCGTAGAATTCTTATAGAGAATTGAAGGAGTTATTGTGGACTAATCCAACCATAAGACGGACCATAAATATAAATGGTTATGGTTGATGCATCGACAATATGGTCACATTTTAATGTTGTCCACATAAATGCAGCACTTTCTAAACTTTTAGCCTTATCATTAAGTTGATGGCTCATGATCCGGATTATCCTGAAAAGTCTAGTCGACTTGATAATTCCGAAGAGTTAAAATCGAAATTTCGATATGAATTACTTGAGTTTGGAAATTGAAATTGAACATCCTGTCGATTATGTTCAGACCCAAATGGACTCACGAAAAGTTTGATGATGCGACTGCAAATGATTGCACGCATTTCTTGGTCTTGCGCACCAAGATTTATATTTCCGTGTGGGGTCATGCTATTTTGCTGCATTGGTCCGTCATGAGGCCCATATACACTCAAACACCATATGCGTACCAGCTGGTTACTGGTTATGAGCCAGAAGTCTCATATTAACGTGTTTTTGGAGTGCTTAATTAATATTTTGATTGAGCCGCTATAGCGTTCAAAATATGGACCTCTAAAGGGGACATAAGTCGATTATGAATCCCCTGCCTATCATTTGATAGAGTAACCTTGGCAAGCGATCTCTTTACCGCATGATATGCGAAAGTGACATCGCTAAGACTGTTCTCCCCATCGTTAGGGGGAGATTTGCACGTTACCGTTGATAAGAAACGACGTGAAGTAACGTGGCATAACCCACTCAGTCTTAGCTTGATCCCCAAAACTGCACTTAGTGATAAGTAAGTGCATAGACTCCCTCAAGTCTAACTAAATGCCAGACGCATTTAATGACTTTATGAGATGTCACGAGATCATTTATACCTGCTGCAAAATGCTTGCAAGGATAGACGTCCCTGTCGGACGCCGTGTTCCTGTCGTAACACGTTGCTTTGGCCGAACCCGCCAAGCAAAGGACGCTGCCGTCGACCGTCAGTCTGTCATCCTTCCTAAGATATGAGAAAGTTGACCGGTTCTTAATTCGTTCAGCCTCAGAGGTGGTGAACTGAAACTCGCCTATCGCACGAGATTATAAAGGAGCAGGGAGATGTATGATTTCCTCATCATCCTAAGAATCTCGAAATATCTGTCGATCATGATATCTTAGACGATATTGAAGCGAAACGAGACTGTCATTGATTACTTGTTCATATATTCAGTGACGACTGATAATATGAGCAAATTATGACAGGGAACCATGTACTGTTGCCTGAAGTCAGCGTAGAATAGACTGGACTAATGGAAACTTGCAATCCAAGTAGACTCCTTAGCGAAAGTGTGTTCGGACCTGTAGCTCCAACACCACCAATGTTAAACGAGTTCGTTTATTTGGTTATTCGTAAGGAAAATTGATGAGAATAATGAGATTGTAGAATGCTCGCCTAGTAGCGCAAGACTTCTCTCACATCTTGGAATTGATTATGAGATGGTTGATTTCCTCGTAATGGACATTATAGCGGTCCCCTACTTTATCAGTTTAGTAGTTTCCCAAAAACTGATTATGCAGCATGTGATTGGGGTCACGGTTTTATCTCTATGTGAATTTAGACAAAGAGATATAGATGAAGGTCCCTTTGTGGCTTCATACGCTTTAATCAAGTAGTTCCTGACCACGGAACACGATCTCAATTAAATGAGACGTTCACTGTATGGATTAATATAATCCGAGCGGATGTGGTATACCGCCTAAGTGAGTACTTGATTAGCTTGGGATACTTGAACAAGTATTATGCCCTTGCGTGTTTTATTACGCGATCCATTTTTTTTGAATTTGCCTTCGAGATGAAGGATCTTGGGAAGACACGGTAGTGACTCGGCCTGATGATCGAGTCCCGTAAAGATTGAATCTAAGTCCATGATTCAGACTACACCCAGAAGGTGTTATGCCTTTTTAGTCATTATGACACTAAGTCGTCAGATTCTCTCATGATCGTTCGATCACTAGACATTGATATAGACCCGGTCCGTCCCTGATGAGACGACAAAGAGATATTGAACCATGATGTTCATATCTAAGTACAATAAGCGCATCATTGTACTTGGTCTAATGTACTAGGACGAACATCTTGTCTGCTGTGAATGGTATAGCTCGACACAGCATCGCGCTAACACGCTGCCATCGAAATGGCATAAAAGACATTTTCCCATTACCTTAAGGTAACTGTGGATGAGGGCTTGTCTTATCCCATTTTGCGTCATCGAGTGTACCTACCCCCTTTGGTACTCGAATTAACGCAACCCTTTTTCGGTTATACCGATGCTGATTACTTATCAGACCCGCATAAGGGATATTCCTAACATGGTATGTCTTTGCCATTAGGAATAAGGCGATATCTTGGAGGTCTTGGAATGACTCCAAACGAATCACTCCGGTCTCGTGCTCTATGAGATGACTAGAGAGTATATATGGCTTCGAGCTAGTATTAGCCATATTTGAATTACATATGCTCTGTCTCACGATCCAGATAAAACACTTGTCATAGAAGACAACTTGTTGTTATCGATCAAGAGAGACATGACTACATTATGCTATTTAGCATTTTTCGTCGAAATAAATCTTCACATATGAAGTTTAAGAGTATCCAGTTGAATGCTCGTTCTATTCCACGTTAGATTTTCTTACATCTAGTCGTGTGCAAGTAAATGAGACATCCAATCGAATGCTCGTACTCTTTCTTGGAATATGAAATCTTTGCACCCAGTCATGTGCAAGTTAGGGGGAGCATACAGGTGAATGCTTATTGGACTAATTACTACTTAGTCGAAATTCTCGCACCATGTTGTGTGCAAGTGAGGGGGAGCATTCAGTCGCATGCTCGTGTACTCTTTTTGTTCTTAGACCAATGTTTTTTCCCACTGGGTTTTCCTTGGCAAGGTTTTTAGCGAGACACGTTCTCATCTTATCTCACTTAAGATTGTCGAAATTAGGGGGAGTATCCCTGTTGTATACTTCTTACCACTGTGTACTCTTTTGTCCTTCGACTAGAGCTTTTTCCCACTGGGTTTACTCTAGCAAGGTTTTGACGAGGCACCTATTTCGTGGTTGATCCCCTACTACTACCACTGTTGCACTCTTTTTCCTTCGATCAGAGATTTTTCCATTGGGTTTGCTCTGTCAAGGTTTTGATGAGGCATACTGTTTTGTGGTTAGTTAATTACATAGAATTTCGGCATATATCATTCGGCTACACAGTTTTTACTAGGTACCGGTTTTGTTCCACACTGGTTTTTCCGTCCCTAAGGTTTTTATGTGTTTAGCACTGCGAATGAACTCGACTCAGATCGACTGCATGAAGAAGAAGAATTCAAGACGTACAAAGGGGGAGTGTTGTAGGTTATTATTGGACTATTGAGCCTTACTCATAGTGGGCCTAAGTTGGGCTTTCTAGCTTGTATAACCGACCTCTAGTATATAAAGAAGGTTAGGGTTCTCTTGTATTGATACATTATGATTAATAAAGACTATTTGTTTCCTCTCTCTATGTCTCCTATATAATATATATACTGAGCTAATAAGACTCACAACAATACTAGTTTTTTTTATTTATTTCAAATTAAATTGTTTGTGATTTTTCTCTTAAAAATAATTGTTAAAATACATCGATATATGTATAATCATAATTATATAATTTTTTTAAAATTATTTTAAACAAATATTTTGGATTAAAAAAGCAAGGAGGACGAAAGGAACCGAGAGTAGGAGAGACTTTTTGCTAACATCTCTAGGGAACTCAGAAAACAATCATAAATTCACACAATCATGTCAAGATGACAAGTTTTGCTCACTAGACGTTAACAAGCAATACAAAACCCCCAAAAAAAAACATGCAAGAGCCTGGTCTTCGAGACAAAATCCGACTCAGCTCAACATCACACAATATACTGCATGTTTATTTCAAAAGGTGGCCGTCTTAACTAACAGTGCATAAAAAGGAACTGCATCCAAAATTGCTAAACAGATATCAATATATAAATCTCAAGGTACATCGTCACACATCTTGTTAATTATCCAGAGTTTCAAAGGATCTGACTATCAAAGTAATTCAATAAACACAAGAGGCACACATAAGACCACAAATCCAGCTTTTGCAAACAACCATTTAAGTTTTCTTTTTCTTTTGTTACTTCAAAAACAAGCGCTCAAGAACTTACTGCGGCCACCCATACTGCTGGTTCCGATTAGGGTTTTGACCGCGGCCACCACCAGAACCACCATATTGACCACCGCCTTGGGAGTAATTACCTGGGCCCGCTCCATATCCACTGTTAGGGCCCCTTGAGCCTGTCGAAGGCCCACCACTTCCAGCATATTGCTGGCCTCCTCGTCCCTGAGGATAAGATCCAGAGTTGTAACCTCCCCCTTGGTTTCCACGCCCGGAGTAACCTGCGCCACCTTGATTGCCACTCGAAGGGTGCCTATTTTGCCCACCAGGAGGCCCACGGGGCTTCCCGTAATGGTGGTGACTCGGACCAGATCCTGCTGGGGGCAGGGAATTGTTTACGGGATGGTTGGGACCAGACCAGTGAGAAGCATGGGCTTGGCCCGTTTGTGGGTTCGGAGGTAGACGGGCATGCAGTTGTGGGTGCTGTACTTTCTGTCTCTTTGCCATTTCTTCATTTTGTCGTAGTTGTTGCCTTTTCTTCTTCGTCTGGAACTCATGCGACGGCTCGTATTTAGGCAAGCTATGAGATGGAAAGAAAGACAAGAAGCAAATATAAGACACTGTAGCAATACAAAAAAAAAACAATTTAGTTTGAGCTCCAAATCGGTTAATCGAAAAAAAAAAACTGAAAAGATAAATCAAACCGCAACCAGATAAAGGGTCAAAGTAGAGAGAAAATGAGAACCCTTTCAATTTATTTATGCAAACTGCAATCCAATTCCAAACCCAGTGAAATGATATATAGGTTCCCAAGACTAAAAAACCAAAAACGCCTCTCACCCTCTCTCTCTATAAAAATTTCCATAAGACAATTTAATTAGGTTAATGAATCATGAAACTGAACAAAAAGGGTCTGATATACCTTTTCGGATCACAAGGTACAGGATCAGTCCAAAAATATTCGGCATCAAGAGCATCTTTGGCAGCAATTCTCTACAAGCATAAACAAAACGGCACCAATTTGACATAAACCCACAAAATAAATAAAGAAGTCACATAGACTGTTCAAACGATTTTACATTAAAATTGGCCACTGTTTAGAAGCTTACAATATTAGTGTTTAACGGAATCTTGTTAATATGTATCCATGTAACTACCAGTCAGGCACCACAGATCGTATTTTCATAGGCTTTTCACTTAGCCTGTTAAATACTTTCTGGAAAGCAAATTAACCCAAAAATAGAAACCCGAAATGAGTTCTTACAAGCCCCCGAATTGGAAAAATCTAAAACAGAGTGAATGCAACTTGTATTTAAATTTTAAACTGTATATAACATTCAAAAACTGTCTTTGACCGTATAATAGATTTTAAAACTAATTATAAAAGACAAGAAGAATAAGTGAAGACAAAAATAAAAGAGAATAATTACACACAGGATGTAGCATGACTGGCCTACAATTTCTAAAAATTTAAACCAGTCACCTTAACTCACAACTAGCTTGGCATAATATTATAGAATGGACACAGAATGCAACATCAGTTACACTGCCCTAGGACTTTCACATAGGTAGTAATTCGGTTTACACAGTAACAATCCCGTCATACTTTTCAAAGATGGAGCACAGGTCCCCTTCTACATATTCAAATTAATAGCAGAGATAAAGCAAGAATATTATAGTTCAAGTAAAAGATTTATACATATAAAATACTTAGTTGTGACACTTTATTCTTTGAGACAAGAACGTTCCAAGGCCAAACTTAAGATTCGTAAAAAAGGCTTCAAACTCTTTATAATTATAAATAGATATGACGGAAAGTAACCAGACGTTCTTGATGCTGAGCAAAATGCTGGCATTCTATGTGATTATTCCTGAATAACCTAGTGATACAGGAATTCTATCCATATTGGAACACTCCTCGACAGTACTCAAACCAAATTAACGCGGAGAAAATAAAGTATGATAAATAATTGAGAATCATGCTAAACCAAATGAGTAATCAAACAAAACGGCCCTACTGACAACATGAAAATATAACTAATTCTATAATTCTATTGTCGAATCAGATAAAAGTTTATATTTATGGCACAGGGAGTATGTGTGGTTATCATAACGAGCTTCTACAGTTAGACGGCTCATTGCATAATTTAATGGTTACATAGATTCATACACAACAGATTGCTCATTTCTGACCAACTCCGAAACCAAGTTTCCATTATAAAAGTTAGCACCTGCCTCTTGGATGCCTAAATCTATGCTGCAAATTACCCGTACTAAACCTTCCACTACCTTTATAACAATACAAGCTCACCAACGAAAATGCATGATGCACTTGCTACAGTGTTGCATAACAAATTCAACAAATGTGTCCAAAGACATTCCATATACACTTCAAACTACTAAACAAAAAAGTAAGAAAGACGACAAACTTTTTCAACTCTATCTAATGGATTTGACTTTTTGCGAAAGGCTAATAAAATCATAAAATTAACATTAAACTTTTGAACTTTTTAACAAAGAATAATCATTCAACTCATGACACTGAAACAGACAGCTCAGGTAGCTAAAATTTGAAATTGCTGCAGTTTACTGCCATCTACAACAACAACAAAAACCCAATTTCTGTCAACTCACAGAAAAACTGAACCTGTCCAACAAGTTCAAGGCCAGTATTCCCATTTCACTTCTCTTAACGGCCTTGATTACGTGAAAAATAGGAGGAAACTTGTTGACATCACCACTTTTCTTAAATGTTGAAGTACTTGTGTTAACAGAGTCCATGCTTGAATGAACTAAGGACGATAGATATGTGTTCAAAACTAAGACACATCTAAAACTTATTTCTACCAAGTCCAAAATAAAAATAAAAAAGAATAAGAGATCTTCTCATTCTTCAAAAGGAAATAAGTGGTTCCTTTTTTCTATTGAACTTTAGCTTCAATTATTTCAATTTATTGTGACATGTATACGAATCCAATTCAGTAATTCGTCATGCTTATGCAATCATATCCAAGTTCTTTACAAATTAAGATTACTAGGCAAATTATAGACAGACAACAAACTAAGGAAAGATGATATTTCAAATAAAATTAATTGAACTTGTACCTGATATGGATCAAGAGTTAACATCTTATCCAGTAAATCCAAAGCATGGCGGTCAAAACTGCAGGAAGCACAGAATGATGATAAATACCAATCCCTTCCTTTGTCCTCAAAAATGGCATAATGTAGTAAATGTCTTTTAAAAAGTTCAGATAAGGCACGCTTACTGTCTGAAAACATCTCTCACTCGCCGTTTCATCTGACGAGATGGCTTGAACTTGTTATACCATGGAATCTTTGAAACGCCAGGCCAATTAATCTCATCAGGAGAACCGCATAACTCAAATATCTTGGTTAACTGTTCAGACTGTAGGGATGAGTTGAGAAAAGGAAACAAATTAATGTCATCCAAGTAATCAGTAACTAGTAAGTAGAACTAAAAACACATTGTGAAAATGAACCGAGAGGATTTTTAACAATATAGAGAACAAGGGGAAAAGATTATACTCTCACTTACAATTAGGTAACAGGTATAACTACATATTCTTTTGTCAATTTTGAAGTTTTGAACATAATTGATGATATATACAGACATTAATACAAGGGAAACTAATGAAGAATGATAAACATCCAAAAATTGTTGTAGAAAAAAATTTACATATTTGATTTTCCCAATTATGAACCTTATTACAATATAAACTTAAGAACTATGTAGCACAGATACTCCAGTTTTTTTAAAAAATTGCCGTATCGGATACGATACTCCCCCGATACTCCGATACCGTATCCGATACTCCAAATGCCGTATCCTTGACTTTTCAAAGGTTTGACTTGACCAATCCGATACTCGTATTGGATACTCCAAATGCCGTATCCTTGACTTTTCAAAAGTTTGACCTCTCCAATACTTCAATGATACTTCACAGATGCTTCACCGATAAGTTTAAGATACGGTGGGGTTGGAAATTTATACTTGTTTACAAATTTAAGGCAAAGTATTATAAGCTCATTAAATAATAGATCGGTCATACATGTTATATTAGTATAAAGTATATCTTTGTTATTTGTAAGAAAGTACAAATATACATAAGTACTTACATATTATAGAACACATTTTGGGGAATTGTATTTCCAGATAATGTTTGATAAGTAAAAATTAATTTGTAGCAGGATATATATATATATATATATCCTAGCCGTATCGTATCCTAAATTTTCAAAAAATCCATATCCACGTGTCCGTATCGTATCGGATACGATACCCGTATCCGTGCAACATAGCTTAAGAGGTATGGTATACCATACCACAAATACGTTACAAAAGTTATCTTAAAACACTCTTCTCAGGGCGCCTTAAAGCTTGCATTTCGTCATAGATGCAATAAAATTGTCATGTTTTACGCAACACTAATGCTTTGAAGCATGATGTATGCATTTCAAAACATAAATGCTAAAGGTTTGCAATCTTCAAAAAAGAATAAGCGTATATATACTTTTTTTATAGATAACTAGACCATGATGAAGCTCTTTATGATATCAACAATTGTGAGTCCTGCAAGTACAAACTTTGGATTCATATTTAATCAGTCAAGTAGTTTTATTGCTCGTAAGTTAACCTACCAAATAGGATTATGCAATCTCATCTTAGCTATAAAGTAACTTTTGATAACGTAAAATATTTATGACTCGCATTTAATGTATGATACTGACGCTTTGAAGAAAGGCTTTGTCTATGCTTTTCTAATTTACAACAATGGCTAAACATCTTCAAAATACAGGTGAGCCTCGATGTATGCCAATAATTATACTTCGTTGCTCTGACTTTTGATCAACTATACCATAATACAGGCTGCCATCATCAAACTTTACTTCTTTTATTTAAATTCATGAATGTTTATTTCTCTTTTGAGACCTTTTAAGATATGGCTATTACCAAAATAAGGCACTAACCCCAATATAATATGAATCCAAGCACACACAGTGTCATAGAAATGATGACTCAGATAGAGACACAACTCAAATCTTTTTTGTTCAATTACTTGATATCAGAAACATACAAGACATCTATTTACAAATACAATCACTAAACTAAGTATTAAATTCTCATTGGTGGTGAAGTTGTAAAGGTTTAGACAACAGATCACACTCTCAAGTCTCAACTAACGACGATTAAATAAAAATGCAGAAGCACCAAGTAAAAAAGAAAGGAGCAAGTCTACCTCATTCTTCCCAGGTAATATAGGCTTCCCATTTAACAACTCAGCAAATATACAGCCAACTGACCACATATCAACAGCTGGGCCATACTTTGTAGCTCCAAGTAATAAATCTGGAGGTCTGCTCGAGTGAAATTAGCTAAATCAAAAGGGGAAGTGGACCGACCAACATGACCAAAACCCAGAGTAGTTAAAATGAGCTAAAACGGATCAAACTACTACAGCTGAATATTTACCTGTACCATAAAGTAATTACACGATTTGTAAGATTTGCATTGTGGTCATTGGAAAATGATCGCGCCAACCCAAAATCTGCAAGCTTGAGATTTCCTTCATTATCTATTAAAAGATTTGACCCTGCGGAAAGAAGCGGGCTAAGAAGTTCAGTTTAAGTTTAAAATAACAAAAATGAAACAACAGGGAAAAGAGTTGAAGACACGGCAGTAACCTTTTATGTCGCGGTGAAGTACTTGATTTATATGACAGTAGTGAAGCCCAGTTAACAGCTGCTTCATATAACACTGATAGAAAACGAGGAAGATAACAATTGGGATGAGATCACACATGAACATAATTTATTTTCACTAATAAGGAAATGTCCATGAATATCTGTGCATCCAGTACCTTGATCTGAGGAATAGTAAACCTCAATCCAGGACGATCAGCAAGGCCAGTTAAGTCATGGTCCATGTACTCAAAAACCATATATATGCTTCCATTATACTTGTTACCATCTGTATCAACATTTGATAACTAGTTCAGACAGTGACATGTACCAGGTCGAAAAATGGTGTAATAAATTACATACTTGATTAACTGAGAGACCATAACTTAACAGTTAATGCATGAAAAAATTAGAACTAATCTTAATTGTGTATTAAAGAAGTGTGTCACCTTGTTTCCCTTGCTCATCCATCTCCGGACCTTAAAAAAAAGATGATTTTTTTACTCATGATCGAAGCAGGGAAGTAAAAATGTCAGGGTTAGAGGGGAGAAGAAATTTAAAGCACATAATGATAACAGTTACCTTGAGAGGTCACAATCTCTTTCAACTTGATGATATTTTCATGATGCAGCTTCTTGAGGATTTTGATCTCACGGATGGCGGTTATGGGGAACTGTGCGACAAGGTAAAATTTGACAAACAATTTAGCAAACAATTTCTAATGGACAAAAAATTGTCAAACAGATTTTTAAGATGAAACAAGCAATCAAATAGAGAGAATACCCCTTCTTTCTCATTGTCCATCCGTATCTTTTTCAAAGCAACAATCTCGCCTGTCTTAATTTCTCTGGCCATGTATACCTGACTATTCAAAAGTAAAACAGAACATAAATGCAAGCACCTAAACAAAGATTTTAAACATGAAGAATGAGGTACCACAGTCCATGTCAAGAAAACAAAATAAAAAGTATAATTTGTTTTACCTGATTGAGATTTTGTAATAAGTCAAGCCAAATACAGCATAAAACCATTATATGCTTTACCTAAGGAAGAACAAAATCTTCTACCCTATATTTCGGGGCTTAAAGAACCTCCACGTGAAAAAAGTTGCCTAGTACAGCTTTTTTATCGACACTATTAGGAAATTTTCAAATAAGAGGTTTGTCTGTGTCCGCGTGTGGAGTAATTCAAAAGTGGAAAACCACTGGTTAACTAGTTTATCTTATTCCCTTGTTTGTGCGAACAAACGATTCAAAATTCAGGATGATCTAGCCTACCCCTTTACTACCCAGCACGACCATCACGGAATTTCATTCAGATTCAAACGTCTTAACCATAAGCTACAAGTTACAACATTTTTTCAAGTCTCTGCACATACCTTGTTTGGCATCAAACTTTTACTACGTTTAGTGACAACTGACATGTCTACGAATAAATATTTGGTTAATACTCTAAAAGGCGCAAGGTGGTTTCAAAGCAGAAATAGCTTGTCTAATTCCGCTTAATAACTGCCAAATCGCCTTAGATCACTGTATTTGGTCGTGGTTGACCAGGTCTACCAAAATCTGGTGGTCCAACCAATAAAAACCCAATGAAATAATGAAAACCCTTGTGAGGCCTACCATTAACTTAAAATAAACTAATTAACCAAAATACTATCCACTGATTATTTTCCCAATTTCACAAGTAAACCATTGTGAATTTAAAAGGTCTAGTTACAACGACCCATATTACAAGGTCCCCGATAAAAGCTATGTTGCTAATATAAGCGGAATTAAACCTAAGCATACATATAACTAATTTGTAAGATGAAATACAAATAATTAAAAGGGTGTCTAGATGGAATTAAACCTAAGCATACATACGACTAATTTGTAAGATGAAATACAAATAATTAAAAGGGTGTTTAGATGGAATTAAACATAAGCATACATATAACTAATTTGTAAGATGAAATACAAATAATTAAAAGGGTGTCTCGATGGAATTAAACCTAAGCATACATACGACTAATTTGTAAGATGAAATACAAATAATTAAAAGGGTGTTTAGATGGAATTAAACCTAAGCATACATATAACTAATGGTATGATGAAATACAAATAATTAAAGAAAGAAGGGGGATAACACCCTCAAAATATGGTGTTACGTGACACTCCGAGCTTTTAAGCTCATGTAAAAATATATTTTTTTATCAAAGCATACTATAAATACACAAGTTATACGTTAGTAATTTTAGTATTGAAAAATATGTTGTTTATATATATTTTTTGACATTTTGGGTTTTAAAAATCTCCCAAAACACAACTAAATCAAAGAAAATTAAAAAAACATAAAATTTTCCAAAACTAAAAATACAAACGTAAAACTTGCGTATTTATAGTATGGTTTGATAAAAGGAAATAGAAAAAAAAAAAAAACTAAATTTACATGAGACCATATATGATTTGGGGGGGGTGTGGGTTAGCCCCCTTTTTATTTCATAATTAAAAGTAGGGTAGGGGGGTGTTTAGGTGGGGAATTAAACATAAGCATTACATATATATATATGACTTAGTAATATTTGTAAAAGATGAAATAGAAATATAATAATTAAAAAAAGGAAAATTAAGAGGAAGAAAAGAAACCCATAAGTGCCTTCGCCAATTTGTTCGAGTTTATCGAAGCAATTGACGCTTCGAGAACCCCATGACGGCACCTCCTCCACGTTCAACTGCCCAAACCCCGCTACCGCCATTCTCTCTCTCTCTCTCTCTATATATATATATATATATCTATCTATCTATATATGTCTATCTATTATAATAACCTAACCAAAATAGTGTACTAAATTTTGATACAAACATTTATAATACAAAACAGTTGTTACCTTTTTTGTGTAATTTATGGGTCCCTCCGTCTCCACATAATTCTACTCCCTCCTACCAAATAAATTTACTGACTACGTCCAAATTTCACCTGAAAATTTTTCCTAACCTAGATTACTCAAAAAAAAATCTTTCAAAATCTAAGTTTATTTAGAACTGTGCCACCGAATTTTAAAATTTTACATTTCGGCAATTCAGAGTAAATCGATAGAAAAAATTATATGTATTTTTGTATAGCATAATTATTTAAGGACGGATGGAGCATTTTGATACTTTATAAAATAGGTGTCAAATTTTCTTTTTTAGTAAATTCTTTAATTTTCTTTTTCCAAGTATTTTTTTTGGTAGGTAGCTAAATATGTATCAAATTTTCAACTAAATTCTCGTTTTATAAGTAAAAAATAGCTTTTGTTTAAAATTCTTAGTTTTTGATGTTTTTTTTTGTTGAAATTTAAGTGAAGTTGATTCAAATCACAGTTTTCGAAGCAGATACTTATATTTGGACGGAGGGAGTATGTTTTTACCGAGTCCAAATATTCTACCCCTATTTTCTACCCCTTCCGTGCCTCCTGCTTATTTTCACTCAAATTTTAATTTTTCACAACTTGTTCAGCAAATTTATAAGTTTTTATATTATATTGTATTCAAATTTTAAAACATTTGGGCATAATATCGTTTTAGACAATTTTTCTAAGATTTAATGTTAATTTACACTAATTTATACATTTATTCCAAAATAAATTGCGTGTGGATTTTTTTTAAAATTAATTATTAAAATGTATTGATACATTTATTATAGTAATTGTACAATTTTTTTCAAGTTTTTTAGAATGTTTTTTTTGGATAAAATAAGCAAGTGGGCACGGAAGGGGTAGAGAATAGGGGTACAAGATTTGGACTCGTTTTTACCGGTTAGTATTATAAATTACTGGTAATCGTGCCCCACGCGTTGCGTGAATATAAAAAATAGGTATAGTTATGATATAAATACATGGATAATAAAAAAAACGTAGTTTAAGATTTAAAAGAATTAATTTTTATATTTTTATGAGAGTATGATATTATTGTAATTAATATAAATGTGTAGAAGTATTTTTGGAAAAAAAATGGCTAAATTGGACAGACTCATTTGACTTGGATGACTTACTTTATTATAATGGAATGATATGAGTATTCAATTACGTTTTTGTATCAAATGCTAACAAAGTGTAACCGATGGTATTAAAAGTAAGAACACGTAGGCCATGGTATTAAATGCGGTAAAACATATATTGGCTAATCATTTGATCTATGTAGATCTAGACATACCAATAAAGTAATGTATTCCGAAATTTGGGATACTTAGGGGGTGTTTGGCGGACATATTGGAAGTACTTCCTAGGTCCAGAAGCTCATCTAGCAAAATTATGAGTGTTTGGTAAGTAAAAGCAACCCACTTCCAAAAAAGTTCGGAGCATTAGAAGCCCATTTGGGAGAATTTGTTTTTTGACACTTCTGAAAATATACTTCCTCACAAAGTCAAAATAAAAAACAAATAATGCCCAATATGTACAAAAAAACAAATAAAAAATCAATAAAAAAAAAAACAAAAAAAAACAAAAAAAAACAAAAAAATCACGAAAAAAATAAAAATAATTATAAAAAATGAAAAAAATCATAAAATATTATAAAAATATAAAAAATATAAAAAAAATCACAAAAAAATTATAAAAAATTAAAAAATCACAAAATTGTAAAAAAAATTACCAAAAAAATTATAAAAGATGAAAAAAATGACAAAAAATCATTAAAAAAATGAAAAAAAATCACAAAAATCACAAAAAAAAAAATGAAAAAAATCACAAAAAAATCACTTTTATTGAACTTTATGCACTTTCGACTGTACTAGATGCACTTTCGACTGAATCAGATACACTTTTAGCTAAAGTATATGCACTTTCGGTATAAAATGTTATATTGACAAAAAAAAATTGTAATTTTTTAAAAAGTTTGTGATTTTTTTCATTTTTTGTGATTTTTTGAATTTTTTATAATTTTTTTGTGATTTTTGTATTTTTTAATAATTTTTGATGTTTTTTGTGATTTTTTATAATTTTTGGTGATTTTTTATAATTTTTTGATTTTTTGTGATTTTTTGTTATTTTTATGATTTTTTGTGATTTTTTTTATAATTTTTTATTTATTTATATTTTTTGTGATTTTTTTCATTTTTTTCATTTTTTTTGTGTTTTTTTTTATTTTGTTGTAATTTAAAACTATTTTTTTGGGTTTGTAGAAAGGTAAAATATGTATATTATATTTTGGTTTGTATGATAATTTAGTAAATAAACTAAATAATTAAAAAGTGGTAACTATGGAGAATATGAAATTATCAAGATATCTAGGAGGAATATAAGTTATTATGAGATACTTATAGAGAATTACCCCGATAAAAAATACAATTCGTCCTTTTTCTCTCACTCTCTCTTATACTAATAGAACTATTTTCTCTCTCGTCCGGTAGAATTTCTCTTTATGTGTGTTTTCGTGTTATATGAATTATTGTGGTATTAAAGTCATTTTGAACTTATACATATCAAACGCAGACAAAACTTATAAAAATCAAAAGCACTTTTTCACCAGACGCTAATTTTGTCTAAAGTACTTTTTATATAAGTTACTTTTCAACAGCATTTTTCCAGACAACACTTTTTAGGGAAACACTTGATTTACAAACAGCACCTTAAATAATTGCGTATGATGATATGTTTTCGATGAGGGTGTCACTTTCTGTACATTTGCTCGTGATTGACATCATTTGTTTACTTTACATAATTCTTTGCCTGATAAATACACAATAGTTAAGATAACAGTTAGAGTAAACAATGTCATCAGAAGCGGTTTTACATAAATAATTAAATAAAACAATTTTTTTGTGAGTAAACTATTTTTTCCGTACCGTAAAAAAAACATTTAACATGTCTATATTCAATTAATCAAATTAACAAATGAAATATTAAACAAAACGAAAATCATACCCCATTATTTAAAAGATGGCAGTGAGGATTAATCGCAAAAGTCATATAGCTTATGTAAAATAATTGTAAAACTTTAATCAGCAAATAAGAGATACTTGTTTCAGCGTTTGTGTCATAAGCTTCTTAATAAGAATAGGTAAATATTCTATTATATTTATCGAAAGCTTATTATATTAAAATAAAACATTAAGCAAATCGGATCATCGAGTAAAAAGTCATAACTTCATCTTAAAATGCATCATTTAAGAAATGACAGTGGGATCAATCGCAAAAATCAGATAGTCTGTAGAGATCAATCATAAAACATCCGTTACTGAAGAATATCAACAAAGAAGACGTAGTTTCTTCGTTTATGCCATAACTTTTTTTTTGTTTCATTCCGTAAAAAAATACTAATTAACATGCATGTATTTCAAATAGATTATCGGGTAAAACGTTATACTCCCATCATTCATTAAGGCTCTGTTTGTTTCGTAGTAAAATATTTACGGAGGAAAATATTTTTCGGGTAAAGTTTTACGGTGCAAACTTTTGTTTGCATTTTATTTAGGGATGTTTGGTGCGTCAAAGGTTTTCTATGGAAATTCTATTGAAATTCAAAAATCTATTAGTTATTTAAATTAGACAAATTCGATGCATAAATAAATAAACATTGTTCATACTTTAAACAAAACATTTTAAGATGAAAAATATCAAAAATTAACTAAAAGTCACAAAAATTAACTAAAAGTCACAAAAGTGAATAAGTTCGTGAAAGTTTAAAAACATTAGTGATTAAAATCATAATTATTTTGACGGGAAAAAAGCTAAAAGTTCGTCTACTTTTCTGAAAGGAACTTCGTCAACATGTATAGCAAACTTAACATAAACACATATTTTATTTCATATACGTCACTTATAATAATTTATAATTTTTCAACATATAAACTCATAAAATTATAAGTATAGAAGATATTATTGACTTTTTTTTTAGATTTTTTCCTATTTATTTATATTTTTATTGCTTAATTAGATTTTAGCTTTTTTAAATTTTCTTGGTTTTTTAGATTTTTTAGAATTTGTTTGTTTTATTTTTTCCATTTTTTTGTTATTTTTTAGATTTTTTCCTATTTATTTATATTTTTATTGGTTAATTAGATTTTAGCTTTTTCAAATTTTCTTGGGTTTTTTTAGATTTTTTGGAATTTTTTGTTTTATTTTTTCCAATTTTTTTGTTATTTTTTAGATTTTTTCCTATTTATTTATATTTTATTGGTTAATTAGATTTTAGACTTTTCAAATTTTATTGGGTTTTTTAGATTTTTCGGATTTTTATTTTATTTTTTTTCCATTTTTGTTATTTTTTAGAATTTTTCGTGTTTTTTTTTATTGGTTAGTAGATAGAATTGGACTAATTATTAAATAATTTTGAAAGAATAGACCTACAATTAATAATAGTTATAATACTAGTATTAGAAAGAATATAGAGAGAGGCTCCGTAAACTGTTTACAACTTTATTTGCGGGGTAATCGTTTCTGCCAATTTTACTGGATATGTGGGAAAAGTTTTCCCAAAAAAAATGTTTTACATTAAATCAATCATCCAGAAAATTTATTTTACCAATAAATGTTTATTTACCCCTATTTTACAACAAAACAAAACAGTTCTAAAAATGTAACGGGGATTAATCGTAAATAACTAAATATCAAATAGTCTGTAGGGATAAACTGTAAAACTTCATAGTTAATGGGGGATTAAATGCAAATAAGACTTGGTTTAATGTCACAAACTCCTAGATAAGAATTTGGTACAAAATCTATCTACAAGTACATATATATATATATATATATATATAAAAAACAAAGCAAAAAAGAAAACCTAAACAACAAACCAAAAAAGAAAAACTAAACCAAACCAAACATGTCCTTAACAATGGCAATAGCACCTTGTTGTTCGCAATCCTTAATCCTAACAAACCCAATATTCAAACCCATGTCTTACAAACCCATTGTTACCACAAAAGTTAGTTTTAAACCCGTATCGCTATCATGTTCTATAGGTTTAGCTACTTCTTGTGGTGATTCAGTTTTTATTAATAAACCCTTTATTAAAGCTAGTGTTAAACCTATGTCGGTTTGTTTTTCGAATGGTTTAGCAACACATGCAGAGTTGCTGAGTGGTTCGACTCGGACTTTAACAACTTTGTTTTCTTTGGCTTTGGTGGTGTCTAAGGCTGTTGCTGGGAAGGCGGTGGAGGTGGGTCCCGCATTTTGTTCTGCTGCTGGACCTGCTTTCTTTGCGGCGCTCAAGGACCGGCCTAGCGGGGCGCTTAATACCCCATTGACTGTAGTTGCTGCAGGTCTTTTTCTGTTTTGTTTTAAGAAAAAACAATTTTTTGTGTGTAGTTTCGGATTTTATTAGGTTTCTGTATATTAAGTAGTTTTAAGTAGTTTCGGGGTTTTATTATAGGAAACCCGTATTTGTGATTTTGTTTTGGGAAAGTTGATGTTTTTGGGATTTTACTGTCTTTTGTGTTGGGTTTTGAGAAATAAACAATGTTTAGTTCGTAGGTTTATTAGGAAGGTAGAACCTGTAATTGTGGTCGTAGGGGCACTTTTGTGCTTACTAAGTAGTATCAGGGTTTTATTGTAGGAAACTGGTATTTGTGTTTTTTTTTTGTTTTGAGGAAAAACGATGTTTAGTACATAGTTTCGGACAATCTTGTTTTCATTGGCTTTGGCTGTTACTAAGGTTGTTCGGCTGTGGGGCCTGCTTTCTTTGCGCCGCTCAAGGATAGGACTAGCGGGGCGCTTAACACGCTGTTGACCGCTGTCGCCGCAGGTTTTGTTTTTATTTGTGTTTTTTGGTTTTGTTTTGAGAAAAAACAGTGTGTAGTTCCGGGCTTATTGGGTATTTGTGTTTTTTGTTTTGTGGAAAACGATGTTTAGCGCGTAGTTTTTGGCTTTATTAGGATGAGCAAACCTGTAACTGCGGTTTTAGCGGCGGATTTCTGGTTATTAGCTAGTTTCGAGGTTTTAATTAGGAAACTCGTATTTGTGTTTTTTGTTTTGGTTGATGTTTAATATGTAGTTTGGGACCTTGTTACAAAAAAAAACTCATATTTGTGTTTTTTGTTTTGGAAAATTTGATGTTTAGTACGTAGTTCCGACTTTATTTGGAAGATGAAACCTGTAATTGGGCATGTTTGTGGTTATTAGGTAGTTTCGGGGTTTTATTAAAAACCATAAACAACTCTCAAACCTATCTGTTACAAACCCTTTATCAAAGCTAGTATTAAACCTGTATCGGGTTGTGCTTCGACAACACCGACAGAGTTGCTGAGTGGGTCGACTCGGACTTTGACAACTTTGTTTTCTTTGGCTTTGGGTGTTTCTAAGGTTGTTGCTGGGAAAGCGGTGGAGGTGGGTCCTGCGGTTTGTTCTGCTGCGGGACCTGCTTTCTTTGAGGCGCTCAAGGACCGGCCTAGCGGGGCGCTTAATACCCCGTTGACTGTAGTTGCTACAGGTCTTTTTCTGTTTTGTTTTAAGAAAAAAACAATTTTTTGTGCGTAGTTTCGGACTTTATTAGGTTTCTGTATATTAAGTAGTTTTAAGTAGTTTCTGGCTTTTATTGTAGGAAACCCGTATTTGTGATTTTGTTTTGGGAAAGTTGATGTTTTTGGGATTTTACTGTCTTTTTTGTTAGGTTTTGAGAAATAAACAATGTTTAGTTCGTAGTTTCGGGGTTTATTAGGAAGGTAGAACCTGTAATTGTGGTCGTAGAGGCACTTTTGTGGTCACTAAGTAGTATCAGGGTTTTATTGTAGGAAACTGGTATTTGTGTTTTTTTTTTGTTTTGAGGAAAAACGATGTTTAGTACATAGTTTCGGACAATCTTGTTTTCATTGGCTTTGGCTGTTACTAAGGTTGTTGCTGGGAAGGTTGTTGAGGTGGGTCCCGCGGCTTGTTCGGCTGCGGGGCCTGCTTTCTTTTGGCCGCTCAAGGATTGGCCTAGCGGGGCGCTTAACACGCTGTTGACCGCTGTCGCCGCAGGTTTTGTTTTGAGAAAAAACAGTGTGTAGTTCCGGGCTTATTGGTTATTTGTGTTTTTTTTTTGGGGAAAACTATGTTTAGCGCGTAGTTTTAGGCTTTATTAGGATGGGCAAACCTGTAATTACGGTCTTAGCGGCGGATTTCTAGTTATTAGCTAGTTTCGGGGTTTTAATTAGGAAACTCGTAGTTGTGTTTTTTATTTTGGTTGATGTTTAATATGTAGTTTGGGACCTTATAAAAAAAAACTCATATTTGTGTTTTTTGTTTTGGAAAATTTGATGTTTAGTACGTAGTTTCCGACTTTATTAGGAAGATGAAACCTGTAATTGGGTATGTTTCTGGTTATTAGGTTGTTTCGGGGTTTGATTAAAAACCACAAACAACTCTCAAACCTATCTGTTACAAACCCTTTATCAATGCTAGTATTAAACCTGTATCGGTTTGTGCTTCGACAGCACAGACAGAGTTGCTGAGTGGGTCGACTCGGACTTTGACAACTTTGTTTTCTTTGGCTTTGGGTGTTTCTAAGGTTGTTGCTGGGAAGGCAGTGGAGTTGGGTCCTGCGGTTTGTTCTGCTACCTGCTTTCTTTGCGGCGCTCAAGGACCGGCCTAGCGGGGCGCTTAATACCCCATTGACTGTAGTTGCTGCAGGTCTTTTTCTGTTTTGTTTTAAGAAAAAACAATTTTTTGTGTGTAGTTTCGGATTTTATTAGGTTTCTGTATATTAAGTAGTTTTAAGTAGTTTCGGGGTTTTATTATAGGAAACCCGTATTTGTGATTTTGTTTTGGGAAAGTTGATGTTTTTGGGATTTTACTGTCTTTTGTGTTGGGTTTTGAGAAATAAACAATGTTTAGTTCGTAGGTTTATTAGGAAGGTAGAACCTGTAATTGTGGTCGTAGGGGCACTTTTGTGCTTACTAAGTAGTATCAGGGTTTTATTGTAGGAAACTGGTATTTGTGTTTTGAGGAAAAACGATGTTTGGTACATAGTTTCGGACAATCTTGTTTTCATTGGCTTTGGCTGTTACTAAGGTTGTTCGGCTGTGGGGCCTGCTTTCTTTGCGCCGCTCAAGGATAGGACTAGCGGGGCGCTTAACACGCTGTTGACCGCTGTCGCCGCAGGTTTTGTTTTTATTTGTGTTTTTTGGTTTTGTTTTGAGAAAAAACAGTGTGTAGTTCCGGGCTTATTGGGTATTTGTGTTTTTTGTTTTGTGGAAAACGATGTTTAGCGCGTAGTTTTTGGCTTTATTAGGATGAGCAAACCTGTAATTGCGGTTTTAGCGGCGGATTTCTGGTTATTAGCTAGTTTCGGGGTTTTAATTAGGAAACTCGTATTTGTGTTTTTTGTTTTGGTTGATGTTTAATATGTAGTTTGGGACCTTGTTACAAAAAAAAACTCATATTTGTGTTTTTTGTTTTGGAAAATTTGATGTTTAGTACGTAGTTCCGACTTTATTTGGAAGATGAAACCTGTAATTGGGCATGTTTGTGGTTATTAGGTAGTTTCGGGGTTTTATTAAAAACCATAAACAACTCTCAAACCTATCTGTTACAAACCCTTTATCAAAGCTAGTATTAAACCTGTATCGGGTTGTGCTTCGACAACACCGACAGAGTTGCTGAGTGGGTCGACTCGGACTTTGACAACTTTGTTTTCTTTGGCTTTGGGTGTTTCTAAGGTTGTTGCTGGGAAAGCGGTGGAGGTGGGTCCTGCGGTTTGTTCTGCTGCGGGACCTGCTTTCTTTGAGGCGCTCAAGGACCGGCCTAGCGGGGCGCTTAATACCCCGTTGACTGTAGTTGCTGCAGGTCCTTTTCTGTTTTGTTTTAAGAAAAAAACAATTTTTTGTGCGTAGTTTCGGACTTTATTAGGTTTCTGTATATTAAGTAGTTTTAAGTAGTTTCTGGCTTTTATTGTAGGAAACCCGTATTTGTGATTTTGTTTTGGGAAAGTTGATGTTTTTGGGATTTTACTGTCTTTTTTGTTAGGTTTTGAGAAATAAACAATGTTTAGTTCGTAGTTTCGGGGTTTATTAGGAAGGTAGAACCTGTAATTGTGGTCGTAGAGGCACTTTTGTGGTTACTAAGTAGTATCAGGGTTTTATTGTAGGAAACTGGTATTTGTGTTTTTTTTTTGTTTTGAGGAAAAACGATGTTTAGTACATAGTTTCGGACAATCTTGTTTTCATTGGCTTTGGCTGTTACTAAGGTTGTTGCTGGGAAGGTTGTTGAGGTGGGTCCCGCGGCTTGTTCGGCTGCGGGGCCTGCTTTCTTTTGGCCGCTCAAGGATTGGCCTAGCGGGGCGCTTAACACGCTGTTGACCGCTGTCGCCGCAGGTTTTGTTTTGAGCAAAAAACAGTGTGTAGTTCCGGGCTTATTGGTTATTTGTGTTTTTTTTTTGTGGAAAACAGTGTTTAGCGCGTAGTTTTTGGCTTTATTATTATGAGCAAACCTGTAATTGCGGTCTTAGCGGCGGATTTCTGGTTATTAGCTAGTTTCGGGGTTTTAATTAGGAAACTCGTATTTGTGTTTTTTGTTTTGGTTGATGTTTAATATGTAGTTTGGGACCTTATAAAAAAAAACTCATATTTGTGTTTTTTGTTTTGGAAAATTTGATGTTTAGTACGTAGTTTCCGACTTTATTAGGAAGATGAAACCTGTAATTGGGTATGTTTCTGGTTATTAGGTTGTTTCGGGGTTTGATTAAAAACCACAAACAACTCTCAAACCTATCTGTTACAAACCCTTTATCAATGCTAGTATTAAACCTGTATCGGTTTGTGCTTCGACAGCACAGACAGAGTTGCTGAGTGGGTCGACTCGGACTTTGACAACTTTGTTTTCTTTGGCTTTGGGTGTTTCTAAGGTTGTTGCTGGGAAGGCAGTGGAGGTGGGTCCTGCGGTTTGTTCTGCTACCTGCTTTCTTTGCGGCGCTCAAGGACCGGCCTAGCGGGGCGCTTAATACCCCATTGACTGTAGTTGCTGCAGGTCTTTTTCTGTTTTGTTTTAAGAAAAAACAATTTTTTGTGTGTAGTTTCGGATTTTATTAGGTTTCTGTATATTAAGTAGTTTTAAGTAGTTTCGGGGTTTTATTATAGGAAACCCGTATTTGTGATTTTGTTTTGGGAAAGTTGATGTTTTTGGGATTTTACTGTCTTTTGTGTTGGGTTTTGAGAAATAAACAATGTTTAGTTCGTAGGTTTATTAGGAAGGTAGAACCTGTAATTGTGGTCGTAGGGGCACTTTTGTGCTTACTAAGTAGTATCAGGGTTTTATTGTAGGAAACTGGTATTTGTGTTTTTTTTTTTGTTTTGAGGAAAAACGATGTTTGGTACATAGTTTCGGACAATCTTGTTTTCATTGGCTTTGGCTGTTACTAAGGTTGTTCGGCTGTGGGGCCTGCTTTCTTTGCGCCGCTCAAGGATAGGACTAGCGGGGCGCTTAACACGCTGTTGACCGCTGTCGCCGCAGGTTTTGTTTTTATTTGTGTTTTTTGGTTTTGTTTTGAGAAAAAACAGTGTGTAGTTCCGGGCTTATTGGGTATTTGTGTTTTTTGTTTTGTGGAAAACGATGTTTAGCGCGTAGTTTTTGGCTTTATTAGGATGAGCAAACCTGTAATTGCGGTTTTAGCGGCGGATTTCTGGTTATTAGCTAGTTTCGGGGTTTTAATTAGGAAACTCGTATTTGTGTTTTTTGTTTTGGTTGATGTTTAATATGTAGTTTGGGACCTTGTTACAAAAAAAAACTCATATTTGTGTTTTTTGTTTTGGAAAATTTGATGTTTAGTACGTAGTTCCGACTTTATTTGGAAGATGAAACCTGTAATTGGGCATGTTTGTGGTTATTAGGTAGTTTCGGGGTTTTATTAAAAACCATAAACAACTCTCAAACCTATCTGTTACAAACCCTTTATCAAAGCTAGTATTAAACCTGTATCGGGTTGTGCTTCGACAACACCGACAGAGTTGCTGAGTGGGTCGACTCGGACTTTGACAACTTTGTTTTCTTTGGCTTTGGGTGTTTCTAAGGTTGTTGCTGGGAAAGCGGTGGAGGTGGGTCCTGCGGTTTGTTCTGCTGCGGGACCTGCTTTCTTTGAGGCGCTCAAGGACCGGCCTAGCGGGGCGCTTAATACCCCGTTGACTGTAGTTGCTGCAGGTCTTTTTCTGTTTTGTTTTAAGAAAAAAACAATTTTTTGTGCGTAGTTTCGGACTTTATTAGGTTTCTGTATATTAAGTAGTTTTAAGTAGTTTTAAGTAGTTTCTGGCTTTTATTGTAGGAAACCCGTATTTGTGATTTTGTTTTGGGAAAGTTGATGTTTTTGGGATTTTACTGTCTTTTTTGTTAGGTTTTGAGAAATAAACAATGTTTAGTTCGTAGTTTCGGGGTTTATTAGGAAGGTAGAACCTGTAATTGTGGTCGTAGAGGCACTTTTGTGGTTACTAAGTAGTATCAGGGTTTTATTGTAGGAAACTGGTATTTGTGTTTTTTTTTTTGTTTTGAGGAAAAACGATGTTTAGTACATAGTTTCGGACAATCTTGTTTTCATTGGCTTTGGCTGTTACTAAGGTTGTTGCTGGGAAGGTTGTTGAGGTGGGTCCCGCGGCTTGTTCGGCTGCGGGGCCTGCTTTCTTTTGGCCGCTCAAGGATTGGCCTAGCGGGGCGCTTAACACGCTGTTGACCGCTGTCGCCGCAGGTTTTGTTTTGAGCAAAAAACAGTGTGTAGTTCCGGGCTTATTGGTTATTTGTGTTTTTTTTTTTGTGGAAAACAGTGTTTAGCGCGTAGTTTTTGGCTTTATTATTATGAGCAAACCTGTAATTGCGGTCTTAGCGGCGGATTTCTGGTTATTAGCTAGTTTCGGGGTTTTAATTAGGAAACTCGTATTTGTGTTTTTTGTTTTTGTTGATGTTTAATATGTAGTTTGGGACCTTGTTATAAAAAAAGATTCATATTTGTGGTTTTTTTTTTGAAAATTTGATGTTTAGTACGTAGTTTCCGACTTTATTAGGAAGATGAAACCTGTAATTGGGCATGTTTGTGGTTATTAGGTTTTATTAAAAACCACAAACAACTCTCAAACCTATCTGTTACAAACCCTTTATCAAAGCTAGTATTAAACCTGTATCGGTTTGTGCTTCGACAACACAGACAGAGTTGCTGAGTGGGTCGACTCGGACTTTGACAACTTTGTTTTCTTTGGCTTTGGGTGTTTCTAAGGTGGTTGCTGGGAAGGCGGTGGAGGTGGGTCCTGCGGTTTGTTCTGCTGCGGGACCTGCTTTCTTTGCGGCGCTCAAGGACCGGCCTAGCGGGGCGCTTAATACCCCATTGACTGTAGTTGCTGCAGGTCTTTTTCTGTTTTGTTTTAAGAAAAAAACAATTTTTTGTGCGTAGTTTCGGACTTTATTAGGTTTCTGTATATTAAGTAGTTTTAAGTAGTTTCGGGGTTTTATTGTAGGAAACCCGTATTTGTGATTTTGTTTTGGGAAAGTTGATGTTTTTGGGATTTTACTGTCTTTTGTGTTAGGTTTTGAGAAATAAACAATGTTTAGTTCGTAGGTTTATTAGGAAGGTAGAACCTGTAATTGTGGTCGTAGAGGCACTTTTGTGCTTACTAAGTAGTATCAGGGTTTTATTGTAGGAAACTGGTATTTGTGTTTTTTTTTTGTTTTGAGGAAAAACGATGTTTAGTACATAGTTTCGGACAATCTTGTTTCATTGGCTTTGGCTGTTACTAAGGTTGTTCGGCTGCGGGGCCTGCTTTCTTTGCGCCGCTCAAGGATAGGCCTAGCGGGGCGCTTAACACGTTGTTGACCGCTGTCGCCGCAGGTTTTGTTTTTATTTGTGTTTTTTGGTTTTGTTTTGAGAAAAAACAGTGTAGTTCCGGGCTTATTGGGTATTTGTGTTTTTTGTTTTGTGGAAAACGATGTTTAGCGCGTAGTTTTTGGCTTTATTAGGATGAGCAAACCTGTAATTGCGGTCTTAGCGGCGGATTTCTGGTTATTAGCTAGTTTCGGGGTTTTAATTAGGAAACTCGTATTTGTGTTTTTTGTTTTGGTTGATGTTTAATATGTAGTTTGGGACCTTGTTACAAAAAAAACTCATATTTGTGTTTTTTGTTTTGGAAAATTTGATGTTTAGTACGTAGTTTCTGACTTTATTTGGAAGATGAAACCTTTAATTGGGCATGTTTGTGGTTATTAGGTAGTTTCGGGGTTTTATTAAAAACCATAAACAACTATCAAACCTATCTGTTACAAACCCTTTATCAAAGCTAGTATTAAATCTGTATCGGTTTGTGCTTCGACAACACAGACAGAGTTGCTGAGTGGGTCGACTCAGACTTTGACAACTTTGTTTTCTTTGGCTTTGGGTGTTTCTAAGGTTGTTGCTGGGAAAGCGGTGGAGGTGGGTTCTGCGGTTTGTTCTGCTGCGGGACCTGCTTTCTTTGCGGCGCTCAAGGACCGGCCTAGCAGGGAGCTTAATACCCCGTTGACTGTAGTTGCTGCAGGTCTTTTTCTGTTTTGTTTTAAGAAAAAAACAATTTTTTGTGCGTAGTTTCGGACTTTATTAGGTTTCTGTATATTAAGTAGTTTTAAGTAGTGTCTGGCTTTTATTGTAGGAAACCCGTATTTGTGATTTTGTTTTGGGAAAGTTGATGTTTTTGTGATTTTACTGTCTTTTGTGTTAGGTTTTGAAAAATAAACAATGTTTAGTTCGTAGTTTCGGGGTTTATTACTAAGGTAGAACCTGTAATTGTGGTCGTAGAGGCACTTTTGTGGTTACTAAGTAGTATCAGGGTTTTATTGTAAGAAACTGGTATTTGTGTGTTTTTTTGTTTTTAGGAAAAACGATGTTTAGTACATAGTTTCGGACAATCTTGTTTTCACTGGCTTTGGCTGTTACTAAGGTTGTTGCTGGGAAGGTTGTTGAGGTGGGTCCCGCGGCTTGTTCGGCTGCGGGGCCTGCTTTCTTTGGGCCGCTCAAGGATTGGCCTAGCGGGGCGCTTAACACGCTGTTGACCGCTGTCGCCGCAGGTTTTGTTTTTATTTTTTTGTTTTTTGGTTTTGTTTTGAGAAAAAACAGTGTGTAGTTCCGGGCTTATTGGTTATTTGTGTTTTTTTTTTGGGGAAAACTATGTTTAGCGCGTAGTTTTAGGCTTTATTAGGATGAGCAAACCTGTAATTGCGGTCTTAGCGGCGGATTTCTAGTTATTTGCTAGTTTCGGGGTTTTAATTAGGAAACTCGTATTTGTGTTTTTTATTTTGGTTAATGTTTAATATGTAGTTTGGGACCTTATAAAAAAAAAAACTCATATTTGTGTTTTTTGTTTTGGAAAATTTGATGTTTAGTACGTAGTTTCCGACTTTATTAGGAAGATGAAACCTGTAATTGGGCATGTTTGTGGTTATTAGGTTGTTTCGGGGTTTGATTAAAAACCACAAACAACTCTCAAACCTATCTGTTACAAACCCTTTATCAATGCTAGTATTAAACCTGTATCGGTTTGTGCTTCGACAGCACCGACAGAGTTGCTGACTCGGACTTTGACAACTTTGTTTTCTTTGGCTTTGGGTGTTTCTAAGGTTGTTGCTGGGAAGGCAGTGGAGGTGGGTCCTGCGGTTTGTTCTGCTTAGGGACCTGCTTTCTTTGCGGCGCTCAAGGACCGGCCTAGCGAGGAGCTTAATACCCAGTTGACTGTAGTTGCTGCAGGACTTTTTTTGTTTTGTTTTAAGAAAAAACAATTTTTTGTGCGTAGTTTCGGATTTTATTAGGTTTCTGCATATTAAGTAGTTTTAAGTAGTTTCGGGGTTTTATTGTAGGAAACCCGTATTTGTGATTTTGTTTTGGGAAAGTTGATGTTTTTGGGATTTTACTGTCTTTTGTGTTAGGTTTTGAGAAATAAACAATGTTTAGTTCGTAGTTTCGGGGTTTATTAGGAAGGTAGAACCTGTAATTGTGGTCGTAGAGGCACTTTTGTGGTTACTAAGTAGTATCAGGGTTTTATTGTAGGAAACTGGTATTTGTGTGTTTTTTTGTTTTTAGGAAAAACGATGTTTAGTACATAGTTTCGGACAATCTTGTTTTCATTGGCTTTGGCTGTTACTAAGGTTGTTGCTGGTGGGTCCCGCGGCTTGTTCGGCTATGGCGCCTGCTTTCTTTGGGCCGCTCAAGGATAGGCCTAGCGGGGCGCTTAACACGCTGTTGACCGCTGTCGCCGCAGGTTTTGTTTTTATTTTTGTGTTTTTTAGTTTTGTTTTGAGAAAAAAACAGTGTAGTTCCGGGCTTATTGGGTTTTTTTATATTTTTTGGGGAAAACGATGTTTAGCACGTAGTTTTAGGCTTTATTAGGATGAGCAAACCTGTAATTGCGGTCTTAGCGGCGGATTTCTGGTTATTAGCTAGTTTCGGTGTTTTAATTAGGAAACTCGTATTTGTGTTTTTTGTTTTGGTTGATGTTTAATATGTAGTTTGGGACCTTGTTATAAAAAAAACTCAAATTTGTGTTTTTTGTTTTGGAAAATTTGATGTTTAGTACGTAGTTTCCGACTTTATTAGGAAGATGAAACCTGTAATTGGGCATGTTTGTGGTTATTAGGTAGTTTCGGGGTTTTCTTAAAAACCACAAACAACTCTCAAACCTATCTGTTACAAACCCTTTATCAAAGCTAGCATTAAACCTGTATCGGTTTGTGCTTCGATAACACCGACAGAGTTACTGAGTGGGTCGATTCGGACTTTGACAACTTTGTTTTCTTTGGATTTGGGTGTTTCTAAGGTTGTTGCTGGGAAGGCGGTGGAGGTTGGTCCTGCGGTTTGTTCTTCTGCGGACCTGCTTTCTTTGCCGCGCTCGAGGACCGGCCTAGCGGGGTGCTTAATACCCATTGACTGTAGTTGCTGCAGGACTTTTTTTGTTTTGTTTTAAGAAAAAACAATTTTTTGTGCGTAGTTTCGGATTTTATTAGGTTTCTGCATATTAAGTAGTTTTAAGTAGTTTCGGGGATTTATTGTAGGAAACCCGTATTTGTGATTTTACAGTCTTTTGTGCTAGGTTTTGAGAAATAAACAATGTTGAGTTCGTAGTTTCAGGGTTTATTGGGAAGGTAGAACCTGTAATTGTGGTTGTAGAGGCACTTTTGTGGTTACTAAGTAGTATCAGGGTTTTATTGTAGGAAACTGGTATTCGTGTGTTTTTTGTTTTGAGGAAAAACGATTTTTAGTACATAGTTTCGGACAATCTTGATTTCATTGGCTTTTGCTCTTACTAAGGTGGTTCGGCTGTGGGGCCTGCTTTCTTTGCGCCGCTAAAGGATAGGCCTAGCGGGTGTGCTTAACACGTCGTTGACCGCTGTCGCCACAGGTTTTGTTTTTATTTGTGTTTTTTGGTTTTGTTTTGAGAAAAAACAGTGTGTAGTTCCGGGCTTATTGAGTATTTGTGTTTTTTGTTTTGTGGAAAACGATGTTTAGTGCGTCGTTTTAGGCTTTATTAGGATGAGCCAACTTGTAATTGTGGTCTTAGCGGCGGATTTGTGGTTATTAGCTAGTTTCGGGGTTTAATTAGGAAACTCGTATGTGTTTTTTGTTTTGGTTGATGTTTAATATGTAGTTTGGGACCTTGTTATATAAAAAAAAACTCATATTTGTGTTTTTTGTTTTGGAAAATTTGATTTTTAGTACGTAGTGTCCGACATTATTAGGAAGATGAAACCTGTAATTGGGCATGTTTGTGGTTATTAGGTAGTTTCGGGGTTTTATTAAAAACCACAAACAACTCTCAAACCTATCTGTTACAAACCCTTTATCAAAGCTAGTATTAAACCTGTATCGGTTTGTGCTTCGACAACACGGACAGAATTGCTGAGTGGGTCGACTCGGACTTTGACAACTTTGTTTTCTTTGGCTTTGGGTGTTTCTAAGGTTGTTGCTGAGAAGGCGGTGGAGGTAGGTCCTGCGGTTTGTTATGCTGAGGGACCTGCTTTCTTTGCGGCGCTCAAGGACCGGCCTAGCGGAGAGCTTAATACCCCGTTGACTGTAGTTGCTGCAGGTCTTTTTCTGTTTGTTTTAAGAAAAAATAATTTGTTGTGCGTAGTTTCGGATTTTATTAGGGTTCTTCTGTGTATTAAGTAGTTTTAAGTAGTTTCGGGGTTTTATTATAGGAAACCGTATTTGTGATTTTGTTTTAGGAAAGTTGATGTTTTTGGGATTTTACCGTCTTTTGTGTTAGGTTTTGAGAAATAAATAATGTTTAGTTCGTAGTTTCGGGGTTTATTAGGAAGGTAGAACCTGTAATTGCGGTCGTAGAGGCACTTTTGTTTTCACTAGCTTTGGCGGTTTGTTCGGCTGCGGGACCTGCTTTCTTTGCGGCGCTTAAGAACAGGCCTAGTGGGGGTGCTTAACACGCCGTTGACAGTTGTCGCAGCAGGTGGTTTATTTTTTTATAGTCTGAATTGGTTTTTGTTTTGAGAGAAATGATGTTTAGTGCGTAAATTCGGGATTGTTAGGTAGTTTTGGGGTTTTATTATACAAAAAATCTCTTAAAAAGTTATTGTTTAGTAGGTAGTTTCGGAGTTAATTATAAATATTTGTTTTTTTTTTGTTTTGGGAAAGTTTATGTTTTGTACGTAGTTTGGGATTTTATTGGAGAAAACCCCATATTAGTGTTCGTAGCAGCAGGTTTGCGTTGATTTGGTAGTTTTGAGTTTTTATTGTAGGGAACCTGTATTTGTGTTTTTTGTTTTGGGAAAAGCGATTTTTATTGCGTAGTTTTGGGCTTTATTAAAAAGATATAACCTGTAATTGTGGTCGTAGCGGCGGGTTGTTGGTTATTAGGTAGTTTCGGGGTTTTATTGTAGGAAACCCCTATTTGTGTTTGTGGTTATTAAGCGCTGTTACTCTCTAAGGCTGTTGCTGGGAAGGCGGTTGATGTGGCTCCCGTGGTTTGTTCTGTTGCGGGGCCTGCCTTTTTTGCGGCGCTTAAGGATAGGACCAGCAGAGCGCTTAACATGCTGTTAGCAGACGTCGCCGCAGGTGGTTTTGTTATTTTATTGTGTTTTTTGTTTTGAGGAAAAAACGATGTTTAGTGCATAGTTTCGGACTTTATTAGGTTTGTGCTTATTAAGTAGTTCTGGGATTTATTGTAGGGAACCCCGTATTTGTTTTTCTATGACCTTCGTGGCTGCAGGTTTGTTGAAGAGGGTTTTGTTATCTTTTTGTGTTTTTTTTTTTTGAGGTAAAACGATGTTTAGTGCGTGGTTTCGGGCATATTAGGTAGTTTCGGGGTTTTGTTGTAGGAAACCTGTATTTGTGTTTTTTATTTTGGGAAATTTAATGTTTTGTACTTTTTTGGGATTTAATTGTACAAAACATCTTTTTTTGTGTTTTTGTTTTGGAATAGTTAATGTATATGTTGTTTCGGACTTTATTATAGAGAACCCAGTATTTTGTGTTTTGGTTGTGGGAAAGAGTTCAACTTTATTATAGATAAAACCTGTAATTGTGGTCGTAGGGGCGGGTTTGTGGTCATTAGATAGTTTCGGCCTTTCGGGGTTTTATTGTAGTTACCCATATTTGTGTTTTTCTGTTTTGGGAAATACAATGTTTAGTGTGTAGTTTTAGGCTTTAATAGGAAGATAAAAACCTGAAATTGTCGTCGTAGTACATAGTACTGGGTCGACACAGATGTTGACCCCTTGTTTTTGCTAGCCTTGTCTGTTTCTAAGGTTTTTGCTGTGAAGGCTGTTGAAGTGGGTCCCGTGGTTTGTTTGGCTGCGGGGCCTGCTTTCTTTGCGGAGCTTAAAGATTGGCCTAGCGGAGCGATTAACACGCTGTTGACTGTTGTGGCAGCAGGTGTTTTTTTGTTGTCTTTTTTGGTTTTGTAATGATAAAAAAGATGTTTAGTGCGTTGTTTTGGGCTTTGTTAAGAAGATAGAATCTGTAATTAGCTAGTTTGTGTTTATTAGCTAGTCTTATCGGCAGGTTTGTGTTTATTAGCTAGTTTCGGGCTTTTATTGTACTTGTGTTTTTTGTTTTGGGGAAGGTTAATGTTTAGTATGTAATTTTGGACCTTTATTGTACGATGGTTAGTGCGTAGTTTGGGGAATTATTAGGAAGATAAAACCTGTAACTGTGGTTGTAGTGGCGGGTTTGTGCCTTTGTGGTTATTTAGTAGTTTCGGGGATTTATTGTAGGAAACCCGTATTTGTGTTTTTTGTTTTTGGAAAGTTAATGTTTTGTACTTAGTTTGGGATTTTATTGTACAAAAAGTCTCATATTTGTGTTTTTTTGTTATGGAACAGTTAATGTTTAGTACGTAGTTTCGGACTTTAGTATAAATATCTTATGTTTTTTGTTTTGGGAAATTTAATGTTAGTACATAGTTTAGGACTCTGTTATGAAGATAAGACCTGTTATTGTGGTCGTAGGGGCAGATTAGTGTTTATTACATAGTTTCGGGGTTTTATTGAAGGGAACCCATGTTTGTGTTTTTTGTTTTGGGAACGTTAATGTTTTGTTATGTAGTTTGGGATTTTATTAGAGAAAAACCCGTATTGGTGTTCGTGGCGGCAGGTTTGTGTTTATTAGGTAGTTTTGAGTTTTTTTTTTTTTTGTAGGAAACCGGTATTTGTGTTTTTTTTTTGAGAAAAACTATGTTTAGTGCGTTGTTTCAGGCTTTATTAGGAATATAAAAATCTGTAATTGTGGTCGTAGCGGCAGGGTTGTGTTTATTAAGTACTTTCGGGGTTGTATGAAACTCGTATTTGTGTTTTTTGTTTTGGGAATGTTAATGTTATCTACCTGTTTTGGGATTTTATTTTACAAAAAATGTAATATTTGTGTTTTTTTTTCCTTTTTGAAAAGTTAATGTTTGTCTAGTAGCTATCCACCAGTATTTGTATTTTTGTTTTGGGAAATTTAACGTTCAGTATGTAGTTTCGAAGCGTTTTATAAAATAAAGTCAATATTTGTGATTTTGTTTGGAGAAATTAATGTTAAAACCCAATATTTGTGTTTTTTGTTTTGGGGAAGTGATGTTTAGTATGTATGTAGTTTGAGAACCTTGTTATACAAAAAAAACTCATATTTGTTTGGGGAAGTGATGTTTAGTATGTACGTAGTATTGGTGTTTATTCTAAAGAAGCCATAATTTTGTTTTGGAAAAGTTAATGTTTAGCGTGTTGGATGAATTTGAAATAATATTTAGTATGTAGTTTCGGTGTTTATTCTAAAAAAGCTGTATTTTTGCCTTGTGTTGGGAGAGGTAATGTTTTTTTAGTGAGGAAATCAAATTAAGGGTCTTTTTAGTGGATGTTTAGACCGTAGCTTCGGACCTTGTAATACAATATCCAAGTTTGTGGTTTTTAGTTGAAGGTTAGGTAGGTTTCAATGTAACATGATTGAGCATCGTTCACCATAAGTTTAATGTTTCGTACGCAGTTTTGGAGTATATTATTAAAAAAAACTCAATTTTGTGTTTTTAAGTTTAAGATTGACGTACGTAGCAATGTTACATCATTGAGCAATCATTCAGCATCAGATTAATGTTTTATACATTTTTATCGACTTGCTGCTAATGGTTGTTGCCATAAAATTGTTGAAGTGGGTTTGTTTCTCTTTTGTCTCTTTTAGGAGAAAAATTAATGTTTAGTATGTAGTTTCGGACTTTACTGTCAAATTCCCAAATTTGAGTTTTCTTTGGGGTAAGGTGATTGAGGCCATGTTTTGGCATCAGATTTTATTAGTAGCCCTTTTATCTTTTTGCTTAAAGAAAGCAAGTGGTGTTTGGCTAGAAAGCCTTTTTTTAGCTTATGGGGTAAAAAGCAAGCATTTTGGGGAAAAAGAACAGGAAAAAAAAACCCTAGGATATATTTCTTTTTCTGTAATACAGCAAGTGTTTTTCTCCTTTTCAAGGATATTAAATTAAAGGAGCGTTTGGAGGCAATGTCTAAAAGTTTTTTCTGAGGCAAAACGAGAGAATATTTTTATAATTGTGGTGATATTTTGTTGAACTTTCTGAAAGTAGGGATATTTTAAAGTCCAATTTGAAAAGTCACGAGTACGTGATTTTCAAAAAGTGCCTCTAATCAATCCGTACAAATTGGTTAAAATCGTACATTGACACTGAAATAGTATTAATGTTTGTAATATCGATTTTGGATGTATAACTCACTTTTGACTTGTAAATCAAATTTTTAGAAAACCTATAATTAGGAAAGCACTTGAAGTATTTTGTTTCATCAAGATATGTTCTTCGAAGTGGCTTTTTTTTTTGTAAATCTAATTAACTGTTTTTTTCACCAAGACAGGGTTGGCGAAGTGGCTAGATATATACAGCGGTGTATTGATGGTTAGGGTTTTGCTTAGCTGGTTTCCGAATATTCCGTGGGAGAAACAGCCGCTGTCGGCAATTAGGGACCTTTGTGATCCGTATTTGAATCTGTTTAGAAATATTATTCCGCCAATTTTTGATACTTTGGATGTTAGTCCGCTTTTGGCGTTTGCGGTTTTAGGAACTATGGGTTCGATTCTCAACAGCAGCAGAGGAGCCTCGTGAAGGTATAGAGTCTTGTGATGATTCAGATTTTGAGCTAAAATATGGGATTTTTATTTGTTATATTTGTCTAAATTACTATCTTGGGGTTTAATTTTGAACAAGGTGGAGATCTTAAGTTTATTAGCATATTTCTGTTTTGAATGATGTGAAGGATCAGATTTATTATGCTTATGGATGATAAATATATTTTTCTATATTCCTCTTTGGGTTAATGTCAATGGTCAGGTCATCATCATGTTCCATTACCACGCTTACTAGTTGCTACTTTTAGTTATATTGGTTGAGTAAATAGTTAATATTGTAAGCTTGTTACAAATTGTAGTTGTGATGATTGGGCTTGTAGAATTGCAGTGTTACACCACTTCTTTTCTCGTTTTGTTTGGAAAAATGTGATAATGAAAATGATGCCACCTAAGTACTGATCATGTTTTGAATTGATATTGGCTTTTGAATTGAAACATATACAGTACGCAGAAGTAAAATTGAAACATGAACAATTCTATTTGGCTATAAAATATCTGGTTGTTGAGTTGAAATGTCATTTGATGTCTTTTTGTTTTGGTTATCTTATCTAAAATACTTTTCAGCTGTGGATAATCCATATCTTAATGCATTTGGTGCAATTTACTTTCGGTATTGACATCAGTTGTCAGTGTCACACTTGGAAATTGGAGTATCAAGTTTAGTAACTTTGCATTCTGGTTGGACGAATTTATCTGCTTGATGAACCAATAAACTGTCTTTTGGAAGTTACTAATCAATAACCTCATTTTCATGGAATGACATTTCAGATATTGATCTTGCTAGTCCAGCTTTTCAATCATTTATGTCATATAGACCACTTTTCTCTGCTTGAATTGTAGGTTTATTTTGATGGTGCTTGTGACATTCTCTCTGTTAATTTTATTTCTGATGTTAAATTACCTCACCTGCCCAAGTAGTTGTTGCAAATGTGGTGATTTATTAGCAGCCTTTGCTTTAAGATAACCATAATGAGAATGTAGTTTCTGGAATTACTAATGAGAACATGCGCGAAGTTTATTATAGCGATAAGTTGGGAGCTTGAAATTATAACTTGTTTAGTAAATTAAGCAACTTAGCTATATGCAGAATAGAAATCACTTCGCCACTGCTCGTTTCCCCCCTAAACTAGGACTTGCTTTTTTGTAGTTGATTTTCTTGCATGCAATTGTCTGTTCCTTCTTTTTCATTCTTCAGTTATATATTGTTCTCCCTTACCCGTATTTCACTTAACTGCATTAGCAGGCAACTGGCAACATCAGGAGACAGAAGCTGTGAAATTTGTTGTTATTTTATAAAAAAAAATGGTCTGCATGTGTTGCCATGAAATGTGTTATCTGAGATAAGTCCAGTCATTTAACGATGCCTACAAGGTTAAATTAATAGTACTTTGATATTTTTTTTCTTTAAACTCAAGTCTTTTTAGCAAGGGAGGATGGGAACTGGAACCGGCAACTTCCTATTTGAGAAAGGCGAGTTGTGGCCCAGTAAGCTCGCTGCCCAAGTGGGCTGTGAGTTTTATCGTAGACGTCTATAAACAAAAAGACAAAGAATCACTCTATTAACATAAAATTGTGATGTACTTGGTTGATAATAAAGGAACTATTAAATTAGAGATATGTCTGTCGCTGACTATAAACCAGTTTCAGGTCAACCATCCGTAGACGAAAAAAGTTGCCCATAAAAAAAGAATCACTTTCTTGGCACTATATTGCGATGTACTTGGTTGCTGATAAAAGAACTAATAAGTTTGAGATATGTTTGTCACCGAGTGTAGGGCAGTTCCAGTTTAGGGCAACCAGTTGAATTTTCCAACGTAAAATGTTGTTGGGAGGACTTATTTAAGTCACCTCTGTCTTGTTCTTATAGATGGGGTTTGCACATCTGTGCTTGCTATTTGATCTGATGTGCACCAAGATTTGTTGAAGTGTATTTTTTCACAAAGAATAAGCATGTATTTGTTTTTTAGTAACACCACGAATTAGCTTAAAACATGAGGAGGGGGCATGCTCTAAGAGCTATAAAGCATACAAGTATGAGCTTGAATCTACACTCTGAAATGTTTGCCTATTGCTCCCTGTGATTCGTTTTCACAATATTAAGATTCCATTCTCTGTGCTTATCCTCTGGTTTTGCTGTGTACAAGCACTCTACTTGAACTTTTATGCAGTATTTTTTTTGTTGCAATTCTGACTTCTTTCCCGTAAAAATCTTGCGATGTTGGTAGACACGTCGAAAGTGCCTAGGTTATGTTCTGACGATTGATTGAGCAATGATATGCCAAGTTAAGTTTTGGATGTGACATTAAGAGCATATTTTGATAAAAACTAGTTTACATTTCTTCATACGTTTTGGATTAAGTTGATGGTTGTGCTTGCTAAATATTTTTGAATTCCCTAGTGAATATCTTTGTGATTGCAGTTTTGTAGTTCTCTTCTTTATGTTAGTTTTCCGATTTTTAAATTTGCGTTTCCTCGATACGTGCCTGTCAAACACAGGCATTACCAATTAGCTACTGACGAGTCCTACATATGTTCTTACTAAATTCACCAATCATTATACAATCATAAACATACGTTTCATAGAATTAACCCGTGCCTTATTATGCTCATTCTAATCTGCGGAGAGGGTTCGGGAGGTCTACACTAGTAGTTTAGTGGTCTACTTTTTTGCTGATGCTGTTATGATAAATTTTGGGAATTGTAATGCTATACCTCGGGCGAATCAGATTGTGAAACCCAGAAACACCTGATGTTCTAATTGCTAGAATTGTAGCTTTGATTAATTATTACTTGCTTCGGACTAGGACTTATTAGTTCCTTTGCAAGCAGGACCTAGTTATATGTGAAAATGAAAACTAAGTAAACGCTATGTTGATCGAGAAAAGACTAGCTAGGCAAATCGAGATTGAACTTGAACCAAAATACCAAACTGTTTCATTACCATAAATAACATCTCCAGTGAGTGACCCATAATAGAACCCATCTCGAATTGTCACCGAATATCGAAGCTCAAACTTGTTAAATAACATGAGGATTCTAATTAGCATAAAATACAAGAAAACATGCAAACATGTTAAATAACACCAGGATTATAATTAGCATAAAACACAAGGAAACATGATAACGTAAACCTCGCATGGAAAATCCAAAATATTTCAAACCACATACATGGTGTATAACTTCTTTACACAAGCAGGATCGAGAATCCAACACAGCCACAAAATATGTACTTAATCGCACACACAATAACGAAGTGACTTTTTTATGTCAAATTCTCAAATGCATCTGTAATTAGTTATACACCTTACCCTGACCAGTTTAATCTTCCTCATCTTCATCATCGTCGATGTTTTCTTTGTCTTCTCCTTCTTCATTGAATTCTGTAAAACCAGAGTCCTCGAAGGAAACATTTGGTTCAGGATCCTGATTTATGGGAGATAACGCCTCTTTCTTTTCGTCTTCTTCGTCAAAGTCGTTTTCGTTTTCTTCATCGGACAGTATTGTCCCTTCAGTTTCGTTATATTTCGTATCAATAGGTGAGAGCGCTTCTTCGACTGTGGGAGATACCTCTGTCTTTCCACTAGTTACCTCCTCAACAGACGGAGCACTAACAGCCTGTGTAGAATAGTAAAGATTGTGAGTTCAAAGCATGTGATGGAGGTATTATTCGGTTTATTCAATTAAGCTAGACTCGTCTAATTGTATTCGTTTTCTTGCCTATTAACAAAATGAATCCAAGTTTGTTCTTTTACATAATTACCGAGAAGGATTGCACTAGAAGTTTGGGTGCTTCACCTTGGTCCAAGGCTGGCCTGGTTAAGTAGCGATAAAGTTATCTAAAATCTAAATTCTGATTTACTGCCCAACGTAGCAGCACTTGCATTTTCCAAATGGCTCGCTGCTACGAAATACAAATAAGGTATTGCTGTGGGATGGAATAATCGGGTTTTCCTGGGGAGTAGTACACAATTATATATATATATATATATTAACATTTCTAATTTCTTGACGGGTTTACTGAATTTGTCAATATAGAAGATGAATCTTTTTCAAAACGGTGCAAGATATAATTACAATTGAATATAGCTCATCTAGAACTTCAGTGTGCTTTTGGTCATATTGTGTTGTATACTAAAGGAGTTCAATTTGGGGGTCATTTGAGCTCTTCTGTTTCAATTTCAAAATTTCACATTCAGAATATACTATGGAGAAATATTTTAGAATGAAAACAAATTATTGTTTTATATGTGACTATTTATCATGCAGAAACAAAGCAGACTAAATACACGAAAAAAGATTAGTATTTTGAAGTGGCACACAAAGTTCATTAAAGTAGAGCAAAATATTAAACAAAATACACGAGATATCACAAGGACTTCTATTTAAGTTAGTCAGCATGGTTACGCATATATACATTAATAATTTACGATTATAAACAAAAAATAAACAATTTATGGTTACATTTTGTGTGTGCATTTAAGTACTAAATATTTTATATTTGTATATAACTTGTAAATATAGGAAGGCTAGAAGTTAAAACCTCTGAGGAAGCCATGAAAAGCTGAAGAAGTGGTAGTAAGATCAGGGAAATGTGAGACTTAAGTGTGTTAAAGCTAGTACAATGTTTTATAAATAAGTTAAAGGCCTATTTATAAGAAAGTGATCACAATGTATTAAATACGAAAAACCAAGCATCTTGGAAGGCATAATTTAACATGACTATAGATACCTTCACTTTTCTGCAATAATACTTCGAAAGCAGATGCTCTAAACATATGTTACACTAATGTTTATAGTTTATACGCTTGGACACTTTCCGACCTGGATAACTAAAATTCTTATATCATTAACTTGTTTATAATTCGGTCATTCCATTAGTTAGTCGTGTTGAGTTGAACAATCTAGAGAAGTCAACTCCAAAAGTCTAACCGATCATAGAACTATTGAGAAAATATTGCAAGGTAGCATTCTGGACTCAGTTCTTTCGGGTAACACTGGAATTGATAAACTAGCTTTTGTCAATTTAGAAAAAGAAATTGGATGATACGGAAAGGAAAAGAAAATAAAAAATAAAAGTTATCGTAAGGCTTGTGCTCCTAAATCACACACAGGCTTCCAAGCAAATAAACCGAAAGGCCATCTGACCCAAGTTCTAAATTACTTCTGAAAATTTGAAATGTTACTTGTTTTTTGCAGTAAAACTATCTTAAAACTGTTTTTAAGTTAATCAAGTGGTAAGAATTTAGCTATTCCATATCTCAAATTCGAATTTTCAGCCTAGAAAATTCAAATTTTTGACAAGAAAGGAAAGGAATTAGAATAAAGGGAACTAAAGCAAAGGTGAGCATTCCCAAACATCCATTACCATTGCAAACTGCAGACAGAACCAATACTATTCTTCGAGCACTCAGATGTTTTTTCCAATTACAAGTTTGTTAAAGAAGTTGTAAATAATTTATGGGATCTGCTTTGGGAAATGTAATCATACTTCACTATAAAAAAATGCTTCTCTTTTTAAGTAAAAGAATATAGTCAATAATTCATGAGAATGTTGCCTGATTTCAGATGTCTGAAGAACGCTGTCAATATTTAGCCAAACAAGCTTGAATGCAAGGGCGACCTCTTCCAAATTTGGTTTAATGCAGTTCTCGCCCCAAAATTGAAATAATTTAGCCCTTATAATTCGGATCAGGTTTCGATGTGCTCTCCGATGTTAATAGACAATCTAATAAGCACGGATGTAAGAATGAGTAAATGGAACAAACATAGTTCCTATCTGACTGCATGATGCAAATAAACTAATTTAAAGAGCTTGAGAACATCTAGGTCCATTTAGTAAAGCTTCTAGCCTTTTTATTTGATAAACTAGAAAAGCTCGGTTATTAAGCTCATCAACCAAATGCACTCCAGCTTTTAAGAAAATAAAAGTAAAACACTGAATTTAAAAGCTGCAAGTAACCAAAGGTCCAAAACCCAAGCGAGTTTAATTTGGTTAATTGTTTATTTCTGCTATGGAATCACACATGAAAAAAGTAAATATCATTTCAGCTGATGAAATGAGTTACAAATTTTTAATCATCTTTGGAACAAATCTATCAGAAATACAAAAAATGTACGAGTTGCAATCGACTTAGTTATTTACTTATTGCTCCACATCTCTATTGATTTTTATAAGACGCTACATGTTTACGGCCTGGAAGGATACTGTATAACTCATTATCTCGCTATTATTTTATAAACTAGTACTAGTAATTATCAAATGATACTCCACTTTAACTAGTTGGCCTCCTTTGTCGCGATTCTGTGAATTACTTAAAATAGTCATAAGTTTGCATAGTTATGAAAACTTGCTATGAGACTCGGTGCAGTTACCCTGAGATTCCCAAGTTCACTTTATGGAGTACGTTGCCAACCCCATATTGAGCATTGTCGTGTGGAAACACATTAGAGCACTTGAAGCTAAAAAAAGAAGTGGTTAGAACTAACACAATTTCGACCGGATTAGGATTAATAATCTTGGTACAAGAAAAGGCATCACCCCAAATATCATATTTGCTTCGCTATTTTCTGAAAATAGTGAGTCTGCTATTGATGGCAAGGCAGTTGACATAATACAACCACTAAGCAAACCATGTAATACATCATAATATTCATCTTTAGAGTTAAAACAGTAGTACTCAAATGACAAATATACAGAGTTTCATTTCCCAATTACATAACAGAAATAACTAGCACAACTTCACCATCCTGCCCCAAAAAGGCATCACAATTGTCTTAATTCCTTTACTTGACATAGTAAGGAAGGTCAAGGACATAGAGAAGGTAATAAGCCCAAATAACACCTGATATCCCACCAAAGAAGAACCCACCGGTGAACTTAGCCCATCCATCAGCAGTCTGGAGCTGGTCAGGCACCTTCTCCCTCCCGGTAAGAGTGAGAGCCGGGGCGATGGAAGGCTCTCCTTCCTTGAACGACGATATTCCATATATTGTCAAGCAAATGCTCAATATAACGACTAGGCCTCCAGCGGCGAGGGACCCAGCAGCGCCTGCTATCTCGGTGTTCCTAAGTGGGCCTGTTTTCACAAATGGGCCCACCAAGAAGTATCCGTGAGCCAGGCCCACCTCGACACCACGGAGGAGTGGGCTGACTGCGGTGCGGTAGGCTGGGAGGTTGGAGAGGTACCATGCGATGAGTGGGCTTGAGGTGACTGGTGTTTCGAGGCTTCCGATGAATGGATCACCGTTTATGGGCTGGACCACTTGGTATGTGGGCTGCATCGACAAAATTTTATTATATATATTTCCACATTTGCAAATAATTCTTGGTTGTGAGTTGTGACTATTAGAAAGACAGAAACTATACATAAAAGAGTAGAAACTTATACAGACTACATAAAAAAGGAACTAGCTTGTGACTTTAGGGGTCAAAATCCCGTTACTCGATTCGATTTTAAGCCTAAATATCCAGCTTATACTAGCAAGACCACTCATAAAACAATAGTAGTACCTGTTCAAATATGAATTCAGTTTCTTGACTCTCGACAATCATAAAGTCAAATGACACATCTGAAGTCATTAAATCTAGTTCTTATTACAATTTTGTATAATCAATTATTGTCTATTGTATTTAAGTTCTTATTGCATAAACAAAATTTCTATCTTATATTATTTTACTAACTGAATTACTGTCTTTATACTAATAAAACATACAACTGAATCTGAAGTTTTGAAACCTCTTTCTTGTTAATTTTGTTGTAAAACCAATTTAAGAAAATATATCAGTATGCTATTGCTACCTCTGCTTCTTTCTCAACAGTTTTTAGGTTCTATTGAAACCTCTAGAATGAAATCCTGGCACCATCCAATAATATAAATAGCTTCCTTTTATTGATTAAGAGATTATTTGTGAGCAAGAAAACAAAAAAAAATATTAAGCTTAAAGCATGCAAGCAAACAAAACAGTGTCGGCGCAAAGGTTCCAGCATCTTAGTCCGACTGAAAAATGTGTACCCTTACACATTTATTAGACAAAAAACAGTTAACCTTCTTTGTATTGTTTTTTCAAAAATAAAATTATTTTTAAATCTGAGTCGGTCGGCGACTAGCCAAACTGCCAGCTCCGCAAGCAAACAAGCAATGGCGGAACCGTGATAGTTTGTATGGGAGGGGATTGTATACCATGTGGGTTTGTCTGCCTACCGTGCTAAAATGCTAAAATCTGGATTTCTTTGTTGTTAAAGTACTTGATAAAAAACCCGCTTTGTTCCTCCCTAAACAAGTTTGTACATCTAAAATAAAGGGAGAATCATTGATTAGTACATAAAACACACTTAACATCAACTTACATTGTTAATTCTTATTTAAGATTTGGTACATATATTAGCATCAAAGTTAAAACCAAAAAGCAAAAAGAAGTAGGATAAGTAATCATTTGTACATAAGTTTAAAAGAGATTTTAATCAAGAGTTTTTGATAATCAAGTCTCAAGTTATGTACTAAATGATCATTTTTTTTTTTTCTAAAAAAGCATGAAAAGAAAAAGAGGATGTCTGGTCGTGTGGACTGACCTTATCTGTCTTGACAGCTCTGATGGAGAAGTTAAACCTTGATAATCTCTTCTTGCATGGCAAAGGTGAACCAGAAAGACCTTTTGGAGAAACAAGACCTCTTGTTGTGATTGATGATGAAGCAAAACTGCTCCTTAGTTGGTTTGTCATTGTTGAACTAGTACAAACTGCCATTCTATTCTTCTTACCCAAGTGCACTAGAACATAAAATGATATCTAGAAATATGTGTACAAGTAAATGATAAAATAAAAATCCTCTATATTTTCAAGGAAAAACTAGCAAATGGGAAATCTTTTGCTTTTGAATTTGTGGTGATCATGCTGTGTTTGGTTACACGTGGACAATATTGATTGGATGATGAGTGTATTGGGATTATATCACTTATCCATTAATCTAGGTGAGGCTAAGCTAAGAAGTGGGACTCATGACATGTTTGTAAATTGTATAAAATCTAAGCTAAAGCAGGGTGATTAAAAAAATAAACACATTAAAATTACTTAAAACTAATAGATGCTCTGATTAACTAGTAGTAAGTTCTTTTATGAGACTTAGTTAGTTTATAATAAAAATTTAAATTCTACCTCATTTGTTACATGTACAGTTTTATTGATGTGAAAATAAAACCATTAGAACATCCGTATTGGTAGTATCTTTTGTTAGCCAAAATTACTATTAGTAGCATAGCCAAAATAGCATCTTATAGTTTTAGTGTCATAAGTTAATAAATTGTAAAAAGTTACTTTTAGGTCTGCATTGGTTTTGTTAGGTGTGATGGGGTGTACATTTTTTTTTTAGCGTCAATCCATAAATTTGTTGTTAACTGTGGTACGAGTTTTGACGTGCATACATGGCCCATGAGATTATTTTTTACATTAAATATGTTTAACGAACGATTTAATATAATTCCTCATATAAAATGGCATACAATAACCCTTTTGTAAAATCACAATACATAATGTGTTGGGGTTGACCCTACCTTATTCCCAAAGGGAAAATCAATTAAACACAAAGTCTTCATTTATTAGTATTTAAATTAGAGAAAAGTTTATTCTCGTACCAGTAAAATGGCAATGGCTAATCTTTGTCGTGATAAGTATTATCTTTTGGTATATCTTATAAATATTTCATATAGTTATTTTATTTTTAAAAGTAGTATTATAAAAAGAATAAAAAATAAGATAAATTGGTTATGTGCAGTGACAGAACCAGAGTCTAATAATTGGGGGGGGGGGGGGGGGCGTATAAAAAAAATTACTACTAGAATTTTAAGAAAAATTCTTAAAATAATCAAAAATCGGATTTAAATGCCGATTTGAACGGTTAATAAAAGATGAGCCAGTCATTATGAAAAATGTTAGTTTTGGTACTATTTCGAATACAATAAATGAAAGGACAATAAAATAAATAAGACAGAAACGCAATGGAAATAACAATTTTATTTCTCACAATTGAAATATAAATTACAATTCCTGACTCAACAAATAAACAAACTGCTGGACTTTTATAAAGAAACTGCCGGACTGGTTTTAAATAAACTGCCGGATTGGTTTTAACAAACTGTCGGACTGGTTTTAAATAAACTGCCGGACTGGTTTTTTAAACAAACTGCCGGACTGGTTTTAACAAACTGTCGGACTGGTTTTGAACAAAAAACAAACTGGACTGGTTTTAACAAATAAAAACTACGGGACTGGTTTTGTAAATACTGAAAATTACAAAATTGAAAATAAATTACATAATAGAAAAAACCGAAAGTAAACAGTACTGAAAAGTAAATACAGAAAAGAAACAGTACAGAAAAGTAAATTACAGAAAGGAAACGGTACTGAAATGAAATGAACAGAAAGTACTGAAAAATAAATAACAGAAATGAAAATAAGAGGCAACTGCTGAGCAGTTTCCCTTAAACAATATTTTCCGAACCACCTTTAAAGGTTTCTGGTTTCGGGACTTTGTTCCCAAGGTACAACTTCTATCTCAGAGTGGCTCGTATGGAAACCGGCACCGAACCACAGGTCGAGCTGTTGGTGGTGCGGTTCTCTCTCTCTATATGTATGCTTATGCTGTGAGATTGTGTGTATTCTGGTGTGTTGAAATGAGAGGGGGAGGGCTGCCTTTTATAGGCTCTATAGAAACCGCAGCCATAATGATGGTCATAAATTCTGGGAGTTACACCCCCAGAATCCGCTCACTTAATTCCTGAAACTGCTGCAATTTATTCTCATTTATTGCTGACGTTTCAGTTGCTGGAAACTCTAGGGACTGCTTTTGTATTTTATACAAAACTCACTATTCGGGTTTGGACCCAAGACCTAAGACCCGAGACTCGAGACATTCCCCAAATCCCAAATCCCAAGCCCAAGCCCAAGCCCAAGCCCGCACCCGCACCCGCGCCCGCGCCTTTGCCCGAGCCCGAGCCCGAGACCCGAGACCCGAGCCCGAGACCCGAGACACGAGACACGAGACACGAGACACGAGCGAGCGCGCATGTGTGGTACACACTAATACTCCTAGGTGTATGTGGACATGTTAGTTTAATAACTACATGAGTTGGTATGGTATATATATTGTAAAATTAACTCTTAATATTCCAATATGGGATTATACTAAATGGTTTTCCTTTACCATTTCGGTTTTCCAGATTTGACCTTTCGAGGACCAACTTTGAAGCCACTTTGTATTCACACCCATTCTCCGAATAGGTCATGTGATATACCGTTACGAAGCTCGTCACACGGGCTACTCAACCACGTTGAGTACGGTATAAACAACTCAGCTCTGTTACACGAAATAATGACTCGAAGTTGGTCCAGTGACCATTCGGAAACACCCATGTTTTCACATGTTTTTCCAACAATCCCCCACATTAATGCAATTGGCTGAAAATAAAAATGCTCCTAAATGCATACGAGAGAACCGCAAGAGTTCACTGCATAAGGACAGGTAGCGCGCGCCTTGAACCTGCCGTAGTGACGTAAAATCTGATATGCTACTATTGGGTAGCCTTTAAGCCTTGAACCCTTTAGCGTTTGTGCATACCAGGGTAATGCGCACACAGTGTCCTCTCTACACCACTTACTAAGCCTTTTGGTTGTTGTCCATATTTGGCCGTGGACTGCCTTGGCAAAATTCAACCGAGTGCTCTAGCGATTTAGCCCATGGCTCATCACATAGTATCGGCCATACACACTCGTCATAGGTGATTTCAAGTCAAGGGTGTCCTGACTCACCCCTCTCGACCTTCGAGATACTTGTTTTCATTAAGATCCTCATGCTCACCCTTAAGATGGTCTAGGTCTATCACTCTTTCATCCTAGAAATGGGCTGGGAACTTAAGTTCCCGAGTGCTTTGTTCGGTCACCCCCACAGTTCGGTTTTCCCGTTGAACCCGAGGCTGGAGAATCCAGTTCGGGTTGGGTTGCCTCTGAGGAGGTTTCTAGTTTGATGGGCTTCAACCCCATTCCCCTCGATGAAACTTCAACTCCTACCTGAGTTAAGCCTTTTGTAAATGGATCCGCTATATTGTCTTTAGATCTCACAAAATCTAATGACACCACACCGTTAGCTAACAATTCTCTTACGGATTTATGTCTCCGACGAATATGTCGGGACTTTCCATTATACATATGATCCTGCGCCCGCCCAATAGCCGACTGACTATCGCAGTGCATGCTTATTGCAGGGACAGGTTTCGGCCACATTGGAATTCCTTCCAGAAAGCTTCTCAGCCAGTCAGCCTCTTCTGTTGCTAGATCCAAAGCTATGAACTCGGATTCCATAGTTGATCTAGCTATGCAGGTCTGCTTGGATGATCTCCATGACACAGCTTCTCCTCCCATCACGAACACATATCCGCTAGTGGATCGTGTACTGTTGGAATCCGAGATCCAGTTCGCATCAGAATACCCTTCCAGTACAGCTGGATATCTGGTATAATGCAACCCTCGGTCGGTTGTGTATCTCATGTATCTGAGAAGTCTCTTGATGACCTTCCAGTGTTCCTCATTGGGATTACTGGTATACCTACTCAGTCTACTCACTTAGTTGGCTATGTCTGGTCTAGTATAGTTCATGACGTACATCAGACTGCCTATTATTTGAGAGTATTCCAATTGTCTCACACTCTCCTCAAAATTCTTTTTCAGGGTGGTTGAGATCTCTATCGGAGTTCTGGATGTAGCTCTACTATCTTTATCAAATTTGTCAACCATCTGCTTGACATAGTGAGTTTGAGATAGCGCATATCCGTCTGATGTCTTGGTAATTTTCATACCAAGTATAACATCAGCGACACCCAAGTCTTTCATCTCGAATTTTTGTGACAACATTTTCTTAGTGGAGTTGATGTTATCAATACTCCCTATTATTATCATGTCATCTACATAGAGGCAGACTACCACGTAGTCCTTTTCATTACCTTTCACGTAGACGCATTTGTCACATTCGTTTATTCGAAAACCTTTTGATAGCATCACTCTATCAAATTTTTCGTGCCATTGTTTAGGTGCTTGTTTAAGTCCATACAAGGACTTCACAACTTTACACACCTTGTGAGTTTTACCTGGAACCACAAACCCTTCCGGTTGTTCCATGTAAATTTCCTCTTCTAGCTCACCATTCAAGAACGCCGTTTTAACATCCATTTGATGTATTTTCAGATCGAACAGTGCTGCGAGAGCAATGACTATCCGGATTGACGTCTTCCTGGAGACAGGAGCATAGGTGTCGAAATAGTCGACACCTTCGGTTTGTCTAAAACCTTTTACTACAAGCCTCGCCTTGTATTTCTCGATTGTTCCATCGAGTTTTCTCTTCCTCTTGAAGATCCACTTGTGTCCTAGTGGCTTACACCCGGGTGGTAAATCCACTAGTTCCCAAGTGTGATTTTGTAATATTGATTCAACCTCATTGTTGATCGCCTCCTCCCAATATTGGGCTTCCGGGGATGACATTGCTTGTTTGAATGTCGCCGGTTCGCCTTCTATCATGAAGGTTACAAAATCTGGACCGAAAGTCGTTTCCTTTCTAGCCCTTTTACTACGTCGAGGCTCTTCTTCTTCTTCCTCCAACGGTTCACTTACCCCCACATTTTCCTCACTGTTTGAGTCCTCAGTCTCTACAGTTATGGAAGACTTGCGGGGAAAGATCTCCTCGAAGAAAGAAGCTTCTCGAGCTTCGATGATAGTATCTACATGCACATCGGGATTATCCGACTTGTGCACGAGAAAACGATAAGCACTACTATTTTGTGCATATCCTATGAACACACAGTCTACCGTCTTTGGCCATATTCTCGTTCTTTTTGGAAGCGAGACAAGGACCTTCGCTAGACAACCCCAAACCCTTAAGAATTTATAGCTCGGCCGATGGCCTTTCCATAGTTCATAAGGTGGTTTATCACGCTTCTTATGCGGTAGCTTGTTCAAAACATAGTTGGCGGAAAGCAGCGCTTCCCCCCACATGTTCTGGGGTAACCCAGAACTTATTAGCATAGCATTCATCATTTCCTTGAGCGTTCTATTCTTACGCTCGGCAACCCCATTCTGCTCCGGAGAGTAGGGGGCTGTGGTTTGATGTATAATACCATTTTCTGCGCATATCTACGCAAACGGTTCCTCGTATTCACCGCCTCTATCACTCCTCAACATTTTAATCTTTTTATTGAGTTGATTTTCTACTTCGGTCTTATAAAGAGCGAATTTCTCTACCGCTTCGTCTTTACTTCTCATTAAGTAGACATAGCAGTATCTAATACAGTCATCTATAAACGTAATGAAATACTTTTTCCCTCCTCGTGTTTGTATAAACTTTAAGTCTCATACATCCGTGTGTATTAGACCGAGGGGTTCAGTACTTCGTTCAACATGTTGATACGAAAACTTGGTTAATTTTGCTTCAACACAAACCTCACATTTATGTTGTTTATCAAATACAAAATTAAGTAGTAGATTCAGTGATATTAATTTCTTCATAGAATTAGCATTCACATGACCTAATCTACCATGCCATAAATTAAATGAATCGCAAGAATAAGCAAAAGACGTTTTATTAGCCACTTGGGCAACATTCACGGTTACATTATTCTTGGTACTGGCCTCAGCCTCAGTACCCACAATAGCAGACTCGACTTTAGGTGCCGGAGTACCAACATTTAATTTAAACATGTCGTTGGTCATATAGCCACGGCCTACATACATTCCATTAAGGGTAATTACAATTTTAGCAGATTCAAATACAAGTTTAAATCCTTTGTTCACCATAACAGACCCGGAAACCAGATTCTTGCGAATTTCCGGCACATGGAGCACGGCATTCAGTGTGAGCTCCTTTCCCGATGTCATCTTCAGCAGCACGGTTCCTTTTCCTTCCACCCTGGAAGTAGCCGAGTTCCCCATGAAGCAGCTCTCATTGTCCACGGCCGTATAGGTCTTAAACATCCACTTGCTGGTATAGATGTGACTAGTGGCGCCTGTGTCCAGCCACCATTCCTTTGGGTTGCTCCCCACCAGGTTCACCTCCGAGACCACAGCACTCAGGTGCATGCAGTCTTGTCCAGCATCATCTCCTCCCTCAGCCACATTTGCCTGAGCAGGTGCCCTCTTCCTTCCTTTCCCTAGGAACTTCCTCTTTGGGGGGGGGGGGGGGGGGGGGGGGGGGGTTTGGGCTTGTCGGTGCGCATCTTACAATCCGCGGCACGATGGCCCGGTTTGTTGCACACAAAGCAGTCTCCCATGAATTTCTTCTTGAGAGAGGCACCGACTCCGCTGTCAAAGCGTTTCCGCTTAGACACAGCGTCCTCAACCACATGGGCCTTGGCAACCGCGTTGCCTGCTCCGCCACCGCCTTTCCTTCCGGATCGGTGGTTGCTTTGCTCAACATTGAGCCTCTCAATGAGTCCCTCCAAGGTCATAGCCTTTTGCTTGTGTTTCAGGTAGTTTTGAAACTCTTTCCAAGAAGGTGGCAGTTTCTCAATCATTAATGCCACTTGGAAAGGTTCGTTAATAACTAGCCCCTCGACCTCAAGCCTATGGTATATGAGTTGGAGTTTCTCAAGCTGCTCGATAACACTCTTCCCATCAGTCATCATGTACTCATGAAAGTCCGTGATGACAAATTTCTTTGCGCCAGCGTTATTCACTTTGTACTTTCTTTCGAGAGACTCCCAAAGCTCCTTTGCAGAAGCCTTGGGCTCGAAAACACTGAAGAGAGTGTCATCCAGAGCACACAGGATGTAGTTCCGGCATAGGTAGTCACCGTGTTTCCACGCTTCCACCGCCGAAACCGTCTGCACGTCCTCATCGTCCTCGCTTAGGACGGGTGCAGTCTCCTTGAGAAAGCGGGTCAGATTAAGGGCAGTTAAATAAAATAGCATCTTTTGCTGCCAACGTTTGAAGTTGTTGCCCCTAAACTTTTCCGGCTTCTCTAAATGAGAGGTTGGCAACATTGGCATAGACGGCACTGCCGGAGCCTTGCTCTTTGCCCTGGCCGCAGCCACAAGCGCTGCCTTGGCCGCAGCCACAAGCGTTGCCTTGGCCGCAGCCATAGCATCGGCCTTTGCCGCAGCGGCGTCGGCCGCAGCCTTTGCTGCTGCAGCTTCAGCCTCAGCCTCAGCCTGAGCCCCCCCACTCGCAGCGCTCGCATTGTTATGGCTACTGCCAATCACAAGTGCGCCCTGCACGTCTCCCGAAGGAACGGTGGGTGTTTGATCCTCATTAGTCATCTGAAATGACAAATTAACAACCGTTTAGTTTCTCGCAAGAAAACTAAAATTCTTAATCGCAAATACTAATTATAACTTAATTAGTTTGCTTCAAAAGAATAAAAACAATAAAAAGATATTCTAGCGTGAAAATCAAATCACTTTTGATTTCACTAAGAATTCTTTATAGTATTCTAGAATAAAAAGATTAAAACCAATTCGGATTTATTCTATGTGCAAATTTCAATTTCTAGTAAACTAGCAATGATTTTGCGAGAATAAAAACCGTGACGTCAACAAACAATAAAATAAAAAAGAAAGTCCTTTTCTTTTTTCGAAAATAGTAAAACCAAAAAAGATATTGTTTAAGATTGTTGGTTTTGGTACTATTTCGAATACAATAAATGAAAGGACAATAAAATAAAGAAGATAGGAACGCAATGGAAATAACAATTTTATTTCTCACAATTGGAATATAAATTACAATTCCTGACTCAACAAATAAACAAACTGCTGTACTGTTATAAAGAAACTGCCGGACTGGTTTAACAAAGAAACTGCCGGACTGGTTTTAAATAAACTGCCGGACTGGTTTTAACAAACTGCCGGACTGGTTTTAAATAAACTGCCGGACTGGTTTTTTAAACAAACTGCCGGACTGTTTTAACAAACTGCCGGACTGGTTTTGAACAAAAAACAAACTGGACTGGTTTTAACAAATAAAAACTGCCGGACTGGTTTTGTAAATACTGGAAATTACAAAACTGAAAATAAATTACAGAATAGAAAAAACCGAAAGTAAACAGTACTGAAAAGTAAATACAGAAAAGAAACAGTACAGAAATGAAACGGTACTGAAATGAAATGAACAGAAAGTACTGAAAAATAAATAACAGAAATGAAAAGAAGAGGCAACTGCTAAGCAGTTTCCCTTAAACAATATTTCCCGAACCACCTTTAAAGGTTTCTGGTTTCGGGACTTTGTTCCCAAGGTACAACTTCTATCTCAGAGTGGCTCGTATGGAAACCAGCACCGAACCACAGGTCGAGCCGTTGGTGATGCGGTTCTCTCTCTCTATATGTATGCTTATGCTGTGAGGTTGTGTGTATTCTGGTGTGTTGAAATGAGAGGGGGAGGGCTGCCTTTTATAGGCTCTATAGAAACCGCAGCCATAATGATGGTCATAAATTCTGGGAGTTACACCCCCAGAATCCGCTCACTTAATTCCTGAAACTGCTGCAATTTATTCTCATTTATTGCTGACGTTTCAGTTGCTGGAAACTCTAGGGACTGCTTTTGTATTTTATACAAAACTCCCTATTCGGGTTTGGACCCAAGACCCAAGACCCGAGACATTCCCCAAATTCCAAATCCCAAATCCCAAGCCCCAGCCCAAGCCCAAGCCCAAGCCCACGCCCGTGCCCGAGACCCGAGATCCGAGACCCGAGACACGAGCGAGCGCTCGTGTGTGGTACACACTAATACTCTTAGGTGTATGTGGACATGTTAGTTTAATAATTACATGGGTTGGTATGGTATATATATTGTAAAATTAACTCTTAATCTTCCAATATGGGATTATACTAAATGGTTTTCCTTTACCATTTCGGTTTTTCAGATTTGAGCTTTCGAGGCACCAACTTTGAAGCCACTTTGTATTTACACCCATTCTCCGAATAGGTCATGTGATATACCGTTACGAAGCTCGTCATACGGGTTACTCAACCACGTTGAGTACGGTATAAACAACTCAGTGCGGTTACACGAAATAATGACTCGAAGTTGGTCCAGTGACCATTCGGAAACACCCATGTTTTCACATGTTTTTCCAACAAAAAAATATTGTAAAATTGAAACAAGAAATATTTTTTTTGATTTGCTAGTGTCCAAAGGAAGTACTCAAAAATATAACTGTAGGAATTTTATTGAAAGTAATGAGAAAAGAAGGCCAATCATGTAATAAAAGAAAAAAGAAAAAAAGGGTGTGCTTGACAAGATTTGAACACATGACCTCTTATTTCATAAAAACATTTTACATATAATTATTGTGGAGCTATTAATGTCTATAATCTTAGTTTTTGAACATTTTGTATATAAAAAAAAAATTCTAAAATTTTCGGGGACGCCGCCGCCACCCCTGCACCCCCTTGGATCGGCCCCTGGTTAGGTGCTCTTACCAAATAAATGACACATGCATGTTAAAGTTAGCAAGTGATTACACCTCACATTGTGTATGCTAACTTTTGCTAGCAATATTCCCTATTTAATGTATAATCAAAACTATAATTTTTACAATACATTAAAGTTTAGTAGAAATGAAAAAAAAAATCCCAAAATAGTTACTACATTATTATGGAAACCCCTTTACTATTATGTTTTAATGATGGCAAAGAACCCTTTTCTAAATTGCTTTATATAAAAAAAAAAATTAACTACAAAATCTTATAATAATATTGTATTTGAAATAAATTTGCAACATGTCATGTTAGATTATTATTTTTATAATTTAATTGAATTAATATAAAAAACTATTAACTATAAAATAATTGCAATCCGAAATAAATATGGGTTTCACCTAATTTAATATTAAAAAACCCATCTAAGAAGATGGTGGATAAGATATATTTTAAAAAATAATCATAAATTTAATCAATAGTTGGTAATAAAAATATCTAGACTTTGGTAAAGTTACTTAGTAATAAAATTCATTTGGTAACAAATTATAGAAGTAAGTCTAACTTAATTTCATGTTTTTTTTAAAACTATGTTTATATAATTCATTTGCTAACTAATTATAGAAGTTAACTAATTTAAGGAAATAATTAATTTAAAACTTTTTGTCATGAAATTTTTGTGCCTTAAATTTTGAAAGAGTATTTAACTATGGAAGCAAGGAATATATTACAAAAAATGAACGAAATATTGCAAAAAACAGCTAAATTAATGCAACTAACCGCTTTATTGACACAACACCCCTAGGTATATTGATAACTGTAGATACATTTGTAAGGTCTAACACAAATTTGGTGTCACGTCATCTTTTAACTATCTCGCTAACTTATCTAATGTAGCCAAAAAGTTCTAGTATAATCAACATCTAACACTAGCAAGCATTTTGATTCTCGTTCATATAAAGGAGCATATATCAATATTTGATTATACATTAATGCAACAAATCGGGCGGAGGGGCAAACATACACAATTGGTTAGTCTTGACTCTGATACCATGTAAATATAAATGAAATAATTTAGGTGACCCTAATATTTAACGTGCTCTAAGTGCATGGATATACACTGAGTAAATACCCATTAGAGTCGTCTGCATCTTTTTATATAGTATTATAATTGGCATCTGACATCTTTTGGAGATTGCCCCTAACATAATTAAAATATTACAGCATCAATCATCATTATTTAAAATATCAATTAACAAGGTTGTATAATGCATATGCTCCAAGGACATTTGTAGTAGACACTCTTAACTTATCTGTTAATATCAGGTGTTTGCTAAAACAGTTATACAGTTACAAAGTGTATGTGTTAGAGGGATGATTAACTAGAGAGATAGCATAACAAAAAAATCATACTTTAAATTTTTTGTTACAGTTGCAAGAAAAGTTAGCAAATAAAGAGTTAAGGATTGTTGATCTTGCTAATTAGATTCTATACTTTTTGTTTTTCAATTGGGTCAATCTACTCTATTTTAACTTTTATTTTCCATTCCAGTTACATATTATATTGCGGCAATCTTAATAAATTGATTTCATATAAATTAAAATTGATTAAGTTTTTTTATTTTGTTTTGTTTAGGTTTTTTTATAATTTTTTGTACACCGTCTTCTTAGATGAGTTTTTATTTATATAAATGGTTGGAAAACACAGTTATTTTTTGAAATTCAATTATTTGGATAGTTTATAAGATTGATATTAAATAATTTAAATTATATTAGCAAAAATTTAACAACTGTTGAACGATGTTCTTCTAATCGATTATTTTAATGATAACAAAATTTGTAAAACATGATAAAAGCTCGTTTTGCATACTAATCATTTATCTAGTGTATCAAAGGTTTGAAATGATAGATTACACAAATACAAAGCCAACGGTTCAAGCGGAACTCCAATCGGACCTAAAACGAACAAGTTACGAGCCTTCAAACTATATCGAGAAAACCGAGAAATTGCCAGAGATTAACGACCGATCGTTTGGCAGAAACGACCGATCGTTTTGGTTCTGATTTCTTCCAGAAAGTACACAAGAAAAACGACCGATCGTTTTTCAAGACATGACCGATCGTTTTGGTTCTGATTTCTTCTAGAGAGTCCACAAGAAAAACGACCGATCGTTTTACAGACAACGACCGATCGTTTCTGTAGAAATTCAAAAAGCAGCTTTTTGACTTATCCTGAAAAACTGGGTATCTTCCAAAAAAACAATTGAGCAAAAAAACTCAACAACCACAAACGGTCATCTACTGACCAATGGACCTTTTTGGCTCTACAAATAACCCCCAAATCCATTGTTGAAGCCATCCAATTAATACACGACAATTAAGCAATTCCTACAAGAAATTCTTCAAGCTTATACTACTTATTTTCTCACTTGTATTCATAAATATTCTCGAGTGTAATATTATTGTAATCTTATAAACACCGAGATATCATTTGTTAGTGAGTGATTAATTTCAAATTCAATCTTGTAAAGAGTGATTTATAAACTCATTTGTGAGCGAGTGATCATGTAGAGGCTTTGTAAGCAAGTGTAGCTTAAAAACTCTAGGTCTTTTCATTCGGGATACTCATAGAGTGAGGGGGAGCTTAATCGGTTGATTAGCTCGTTAGGGTGTAATCTTGAAAGGAGATTCTAGTGAAACACTCGGTAGTGTGAATACCGAGGAGAGGACGTAGGCGCGTTTTGCCGAACCTCTATAACTCTTGTGTTATTTTTTTTCCCTTAACTTTTACTTTTCGCACTTATTTATTGCTTATATTAATTGCTTGCGTAGCTTAAATTAGCAATAAATTATTAACGAAATTGTTTAGTTATAAAATTCACTTATTAACTTAGTTAAATAACTCATAGTTTTTATTCCGCGAAAAACGTACGTAAAACTTATTCACCCCCCCTCTAAGGTTTAGACACTTACGGACCAACAATTGGTATCATAGCCTAGCTCTTCTATTTACAAAATCTAACGATTTTTTAGTTTAAAGATCCGATACGTCTTCGTACGCCGATTCAAAATCCATCACTAGGCCCCCGTTCTTTGACGGTACAAACTATCCCTATTGGAGAGATCTCATGAAAAATTTTCTTTGTGGTTTCAAAATAGACCAATGGATTAGCATTAGTAAAGGCTATAAAACGCCTAGGAGAAATGGCTTAGATAAACTTGTAGAGGAACTAGACACCGATGAACGCCTCGCTTTTTCTCTAAATTGTAGAGCTATGACTTCTATAACTTGTGCGCTCTCGCCTAGTGAATACGATAAGATTTCCGGTTGTGATACCGCTAAGCAAATGTGGGATAAGCTAGCTATTATGCACGAAGGAACTAGTCAAGTTAAGGACTCTAAAATTAGCATGCTTATTCATGATTATGAATTGTTTAAAGTTGATGATGACGAGTCTATTGCTTCTATGTACACTCGTTTTACTAAAATTACTAACGATCTTAAAAGATTGGAAAAAGTGTATTCTAGCAAGGAGATGGTGACAAAGATCCTAAGAAGCCTCCCGAGAAAATGGGAATCAAAAGTGACGGCTATACAAGAAGCCAAGGACATGAACACTCTCTCTCTCGACAACCTCATAGGATCCTTGAGCACTCATGAACTCGACATGACAACTCAAAAACAAGAGGAAGACTCGAAAAAGAAGAAAGGCATCGCGTTCAAAAGTACAACTAATGGCGATAGCGATAATGATTCTTCGAGTGAGGATGATGAAATGGAACTCTTCGCCAAACGCTACAACAAGTTCCTAAGCTGGAAAAAGAAGGGCGGACAACAATTTCGGAAGAAGGAATATAAGGGAGAGCCATCCGACAAATCGAACAAGAAGGACGAAATCATTTCCTACAAATGTCACAAACCCGGCCATATGCAAAACGAATGTCCTTTGAAGAAAAAGGACAAGTTCGAAAAAAAAAAGGAATACAATAAGGCATTGATGGCCGCATGGGGAAGCGATGATGATAGCTCCGATAGCGACAATGAAGAAGTCGCAAACCTATGTCTCATGGCTAGAGACGACGATACCGAGGATGTATGCTTGAGGTCAAAAATTAACGAGAACAAGGGGTTCTTGGATAGTCGATGCTCAAGACACATGACGGGAGACAAAATAAAATTCACTACTCTTGCACCTAAAGACGGAGGCTTTGTGACCTTCGGGGATAATAGCAAGGGTAAAATCATCGGTATTGGTAGCATTTCTAAACCATCTAATGTTATTATTGATAATGTTTTACTTGTTGATGGTCTTAAACATAACTTGCTTAGTATAAGTTAACTTTGCGATTTGGGTCACAAAGTCATTTTTGAAAAATCGCATTGCATCATTCATTGTATTTCGGAAAATAAAACTATTCTCATGGGTCAAAGACAAAATAATGTCTATATGATTGATTTGAATAGTTCGGTGGATAATGAAGTTAAGTGTCTTGTTACTATCAACGACAATGGTTGGTTGTGGCATAGACGACTTGGTCATGCAAGTCTTGATTTACTTGCTAAACTTTCTAGAAAAGATTTGGTAATAGGTTCACCAAAAGCTCCTTATATAAAGGACAAACTTTGTCACGCTTGCCAATTAGGCAAACAAACGAAGATTTCTTTTAAGTCTAAAAATATTATTTCTACTACTCGTTGTTTGGAGCTCATTCATATGGACTTAGTTGGTCCCTCCCAGACACTTAGTCTTGGAGGGCGTGCATATGCATTCGTCATGGTTGACGATTTTAGTCGTTTTACTTGGGTTTTATTTTTAACTCATAAGCATGAAGCATTTAGAGAATTCTCTATTATTTGTAAAAAGCTCCAAACACGAAAGGGTTATATGATCAAAAGTATCCGAACCGATCATGGTAAGGAATTTGAAAATACTCCATTTCAAACTTATTGTGATGAAAATGGTATTGATCATAATTTTTCGGCCCCTTGTACACCCCAACAAAATGGGGTAGTAGAGAGGAAGAATAGAACCCTAGAGGAAATGGCACGGACCATGCTTTGTGAAAATAATTTGCCAAAGTATTTTTGGGCCGAAGCCGTAAATTCCGCTTGTTATATTTTAAATAGAGCCTTAATTAGGCCCATATTGAAAAAGACACCTTACGAATTATGGAATGAGCGAAAGCCCAATATTTCTCATTTACGTGCATTTGGTTGTAAATGCTATGTTCATAATAATGGTAAGGATAATCTAGAAAAATTCAATGCTAAGTCCGATGAAGGAATTTTCATCGGATATGCTATATCGAGTAAAACGTATAGAATTTTTAATAAAAGAACTTTATTGGTGGAAGAATCGGTTCATGTTTCTTTTGATGAGATTTTACCGACGATTGATAAGCCATTAATTGTTCATAATATTGTTAATGATATTTTTCATAATGCATCATCTTCTAATCATGTTTCAGCTAGCTTAGAGTCTACGCCTAGTATAGAGGTTGAACCCGTTGTTGAAGAGTCACTATAGAGAAACTTCAAACGGACCTAGAATCTAGTGTACACATTCATGAGGACTTGCCTCAAGAATGGAGGTTTGCCAATCACCATCCGTAAGATTTAATTTTGGGTAACCCGGGAGAAAGAGTGCATACACGTTCTTTTTTGAGAAATTTAGTTAATCATTTTGCATTCTTATCTCAATTAGAGCCTAAGAACATTCATGAAGTGGAACTAGATGAGAGTTGGGTATTAGCTATGCATGACGAATTAAATCAATTCGAGCGTAGTAACGTATGGACTTTAGTACCTAGACCGCGTGAGAAAACCATCATCGGTACGAAATGGATATTTCGTAATAAGATGGATGAATCCGGGGTAGTCATTAAAAATAAGGCTAGACTAGTAGCTCAAGGGTATAACCAAGAAGAAGGCATCGATTTCGATGAAACTTACGCACCCGTAGCTAGACTAGAAGCTATTAGAATGTTGCTTGCTTATGCTTCTTTTAAACGTTTTAAATTGTTTCAAATGGATGTTAAAAGTGCATCTTTAACCGGTTTTATAAATGAGGAAGTTTATGTAAAACAACCACCCGGTTTTGAAAATCACGAGTTTCCCGATCATGTTTACAAACTTCAAAAAACACTTTATGGTTTAAAACAAGCACGCCGGGCTTGGTATGAAAGACTTAGTAAATTTTTGATTGAAAAAGACTTTTCTCATGGTACTTTAGATACTACTCTTTTTATTAAAAAGGATGGAAAAGACATGCTTTTAATTCAAATTTATGTTGATGATATTATATTCGGTGCTACTAATGCTCGCATGTGCGAGGAGTTTTCTAAGTGTATGCAAGGCGAATTCGAGATGAGCATGATGGGCGAACTCACCTACTTCCTTGGATTGCAAATCAAACAAACAAAGGATGGAATTTTCGTAAATCAAGCCAAATATACAAGGGACTTGCTCAAACGATTCAACATGAGCAATGCAAAGCCGTTAGGAACTCCTATGAGTCCGGCAACAAAACTAGACAAGGATGAATCGGGTAAAAGCGTGGACCAAAAGCTATATAGAGGTATGATTGGATCTCTCTTATATTTAACCGCAAGTAGACCCGATATCATGTTTAGTGTTTGCTTGTGTGCTAGGTATCAATCTTGTCCTAAGGAATCGCATGTTATAGCCGTTAAGCGTATTTTTAGATATCTTGTAGGAACATGTAATTTAGGATTGTTTTATCCCCATGATACTACTTTTGATTTACTTGGTTATTCCGACGCCGACTTTGCCGGTTGTCATTTAGATAGAAAAAGTACTAGTGGCACTTGCCATTTTTTAGGAAACGCCTTAGTTTATTGGCATAGCAAGAAACAAAACTCGGTTGCGCTTTCTACGGCGGAGGAGGAATACGTCACCGCGGGTAGTTGTTGCACACAAATCCTTTGGATGCGTCAACAACTAAACGACTTTGAATTATCTTTTGATAGTGTGCCTATTTTATGTGATAATACTAGTGCTATAAATCTTTCGAAAAATCCGATCCAACACTCTCGTACTAAACATATTAATTTACGACATCATTTTCTAAGGGATCATGTTCAAAAAGGGGATATTATACTTGAATATATAAGTACTGATAGGCAATTAGCCGATATTTTTACAAAACCCCTTAACGAGGAACAATTTTGTTTTATTCGACGAGAATTAGGCATGTTTGATGTGTGAAATGTGCATCTATATATATATTTATTGATTTTATATATATTTTATTGCTTTTATCTATTTTTTTTCCAAATCAGTGTCGAAAAGTGCAAAAAATTCTTGTTCTGTAAAATGTTTACAGTCGACCGATCGTCTGTAAAAACGACCGATCGTTTTTACACAGACGACCGATCGTTCTGAAAAAACGACCGATCGTTTTTTCAATGTGCTCACTGGAACATTTTTTCCCAAAACGACCGATCGTAATTCCAAAACGACCGATCGTTTTTCTATTTTTCAGTTTTTAAACATCTTTCAAACCCTAATTTCATTTCATATTTCACAACCCTTCATCTCTCTTTATCAAAAAAATTCGCCCCTCTTCCTCAAACTCACTGAAAAATCCAAATATATCTATAATATATATCCCTATTCCATTATTATCCTTAATAAACCACCAATCCATTGATTTTGGTCGTATAAACCCTAATTTCTTAAAACCCCAATTTTTCATCCAAATATGGTTCGATCAAAGAAAGCCCAACCACACCTAGTCGACGAACATGAGGATGAGATCGTGCCTCCTTCCTCTCGGCTAATGCGTGTTCCTTGCGGTCGGCGAACCGGCTCCTCCACCGCTCCACCATCGGGCCCCAGTGTCTCTTCCGGCTCTCTTTCTCCTCTCTATCCACCTACCATTGATAAAAGAGGTATATTGTCTAACTTTACAATAGACATGCCTCTATTCCTTGAACGTTTTCCTATTCTTATGCAAAATTTAAGCTTTCAAAAACTCGACACCATTCTAACCCTAAAATAGCCTTTCTTCACTGAAAATATATATGAATTTTACCATAACCTAGTTCTTGATAGGGGTCATGATGACGCACTCTGCTTGCGTTCATCGTTCAATGGCCAACCTTTCGTTTACGGTATAGACCGTTTACGAAATATTCTACACCTCGATGATGACGGGGTGTACGAGCAAAGTGATGAACTTTGCGAAATGCTCGAGATCGATAATTTTAACGATCTAAAAGACGAGCTATTTCATCCCCTCCATCAAAACCGCTCAAACAAAGCCCACAGCCTTCTCTTCCACAATAAATTAGCCTACCATATCCTCTCCCATATTGTCCTCCCTCATACCTCAAACTTCACGGATGTTACCAATGAGTACATCTTCCTTCTCGGGTGCATCCATCGCCAAGTCAAAATTGACTTCGCGACACTCATCTTCTTTAAGATGGATTCGCTTAAAACGAAATCTAAGAATGGGCTACCTTATGGTGCCTTGATTTCGGCCATCTTAAAAGATATCAACCTTGTTCCCGGTGGAACCCTGTTCAAGAACAAGGACAAACACATTTGGAATACCGCATATCGCTCCCAAATGTCCATCAAATTCAACACTACCGCCAATACCATAACTTGGTCCGGTAAACGGGTGTCCGGCCCCGACTATACCCCTCTTTCCTCCGAAGAGGAAGAGTATGTCGGCCCTAAGGCCACACCGCAAGTTGCTGCTCGAGAGGATGTGCAAATCTCCTCCGAGTCCCTTCCCCCATCTCACATCCCTTCCTCTTCTCGTCCCTCTTGAGGTCGAGGAAAAGCCAAAGTGGGATCTTCCGACCTTCCCCCGCGCACCGAACAATTCTACAACGATCTCTACATCGACCAATATCAGAATGCGAAACTCCACCGACGCATGTTTCGTTCCATGAACCCGAGTCAAGAAGATTTGGACGAAATTGATAGGTTAAGCACCGAGCAAAGGGCGAAGTTCCATGGGTATTTTCCCGACTTTGCCGGTCCCAACGACGAAGAAGATGAAGAGGACGACGTGACCTCACACCGCGACTAGGCGGTTCTTCATTTTTTTTAATGTTTTTGATGATGTCAAAGGGGGAGAAATACCCTCTTTTGTTTTGCGTTGTATTTCCATTATTTCCATTTTCGTTGAACAACATTGTTTTTGATGTAATAAGTAATAAACGTTTTGCATTTATGTTATGAATCATTTTAATGTTGCTATTTATCTTCGCTTGTTAAAATTCTGTGACGTTATGAGATTGCGTATTTATAATTCTAGAAATGCGTTTTTGATATTATTGAAACCTGTGCGTATATATATCTAGTTGATTGGGGTATTTGTGGTGTTTTTCATTTGTGGAGATTGAACGTTTTTAGGCAAAACTATGGCCAATTTTTCGCTTGCATTTGATCGTTCTTTATCCTTAATCGTTTAGCTTTATTATAACTTCGTTTTATCGGATGTTGTGACATTTACTTGTTTTTCACTAAAACCTTTTACTCTAGTAAAACGTCACCTACACATCTCGATTATACTTTCATTTAAGCAAAAAGAGCTTATAGTATGTTTAAAGTCAATATTTTGTCATCATAAAAAAGGGAGAGATTGTTGAACGATGTTCTTCTAATCGATTATTTTAATGATAACAAAATTTGTAAAACATGATAAAAGCTCGTTTTGCGTACTAATCATTTATCTAGTGTGTCAAAGGTTTGAAATGAGAGATTACACAAATACGAAGCCAACGGTTCAAGCGGAACTCCAATCGGACCTAAAACGAACAAGTTACAAGCCTTCGAACTATATCGAGAAAACCGAGAAATTGTCAGAGATTAACGACCGATCGTTTGGCAGAAACGACCGATCGTTTTGTTTCTGATTTCTTCCAGAAAGTCCACAAGAAAAACGACCGATCGTTTTTCAAGACATGACCGATCGTTTTGGTTCTGATTTCTTCCAGAGAGTCCACAAGAAAAACGACCGATCGTTTTACAGACAACGACCGATCGTTTCTGTAGAAATTCAAAAAGCAGCTTTTTGACTTATCCTGAAAAACTGGGTATCTGCCAAAAAAACCATTGAGCAAAAAAACTCAACAACCACAAACGGTCATCTACTGACCAATGGACCTTTTTGGCTCTACAAATAACCTCCAAATCCATTGTTGAAGCCATCCAATTAATACACAACAATTAAGCAATTCCTACAAGAAATTCTTCAAGCTTATACTACTTATTTTCTCACTTGTATTCATAAATATTCTTGAGTGTAATATTATTGTAATCTTATAAACACTGAGATATCATTTGTTAGTGAGTGATTAATTTCAAATTCAATCTTGTAAAGAGTGATTTATAAACTCATTTGTGAGCGAGTGATCGGGTAGAGGCTTTGTAAGCAAGTGTAGCTTAAAAGCTCTAGGTCTTTTCATTCGGGGTACTCATAGAGTGAGGGGGAGCTTAATCGGTTGATTAGCTCGTTAGGGTGTAATCTTGAAAGGAGATTCTAGTGAAACACTCGGTAGTGTGAATAACGAGGAGAGGACGTAGGCGCGTTTTGCCGAACCTCTATAACTCTTGTGTTATTTCTTTTCTCTTAACTTTTACTTTTCGCACTTATTTATTGCTTATATTAATTGCTTCCATAGCTTAAATTAGCAATAAATTGTTAACGAAATTGTTTAGTTATAAAATTCACTTATTAACTTAGTTAAATAACTCATAGTTTTTATTCCGCAAAAAACGTACGTAAATCTTATTCAACCCCCCTAAGGTTTAGACACTTACGGACCAACAACAACCCAAGTTGCAAATTTATTTCAGTTACATTAGTCAATATTTGCTTTTATAATTAAAGTTAACAAGACCATTGTGGTGTGGAAAAAACACGTTAACTATAACATGTGAGGATGTAAGTTAAAGACTAATTTGTGAAGTTTTAAATTACTTTTGGCTTATGTGTTAACACTTAACAAACAAATTCTAATAAAATCATTTGAGATGCTCTAAGCATAGGCCCTCATTAGGATCAGTTGATGTTTATTCTACTATTCTATTGTGTAGAAATAATTTTACTTTTTCAATGATCAAGAACTTGGTAGTTCTCAGTAAGCGTTTAGATTCACTTATAATTTAGCTAGTTTTACAGGGAAGTTATGGTCATTGTCAGTAAAGATATGTAAGAACATATACATTGGTGTGGCTAAATTTAGCTAGCCACATAGGCTAAATATGACCATTTTAAAAATTAATTGCACTCATTAATTTTGGCTAATTTTTCTTTTTTAAAATAGTGCTACTTGAAACACGAAAATTATTCGAAATTAAAGCAGTTTGACACGACACATTGCTGCATAAACATTGTACTGAAAATTATGAAAAGCAGTCAAGCTATGCTTACTCCATAAACATAAACTGGTTCAGAACATAAAACTGGTTCAGAGCTCACATTGGCAGCACTTAGACATATGAGATTTGCCTATGTATATCCCTGATCACTGTTGTCTCAAATTGGTTTCTGCAGAGGTTGCATGCATGGATCATTTCAGGGTGAACATCATAGTGAGTCCTTATCACGTTATAGGTCCAGAATTCCTTTTGCAAGTGAATGCATTTGATTGGGTAGAGGCTGATCGTCGTCACACCATCAACAACCTCGAAGTCGAGATATTCCTCTCGAAAAACCAGTTGAATGAAATTCTTTTCCATCTCACGCTCATAATTGAGCCAATCAGCCATTTTTGGCTTTAGGATCTAGAGAGAGAGTGCCTAGAGACGCCGCCAGCTACAGAAAAGATAATGCTATATTTAAGTATTAACTTAGCTAGCAATGTCATTTTAAGTATTAACATGAAGTCAAACAACTTATACAATAAATGTAGTTCATAAGAGACTCTTCGTCCGATGGACAAACACCATTAATGTCAGAAGTTAACTAAAATCATTAATTTGGTGCACATTTGACAAGTTAGTAACGACATGTTTGTCAAAAGCATCCCAAATTTCTTTCGCCAATGACAATAACATGCATGCATCACTGTTTTCAGGATGTCTAGATTTCTAGAAAAAGTTCCATAACCATGACCACTTCTTCATCCCATGCATCATATTGCATCATGTTGTGGATTACCTAACTTACAACTTATTTCTACTGGATTATTAAGCTTTATTTTCCCCTTCAAACAGGTCTTGATAAATTAGGACCATTTCAAATAATCTTTCCCATTAAATTTCTAATCATTTAAGTAGTTTGCAAATCGGCACAAGAGGAGTGCAATATCACTTCCTTAGAGTGCGAAGTTGTCATAGAAATATCAAACATTATTGGATGGATGATAGAACAGATGCATAATAAGAGAAAATACAAATAAAGGATGAGACAAAGAAATAAAAACAACGGCATACATGTTATATCGAAAGAATAAAATCCAAAATTCTTTCCAATAGCGCGTATATGATCATCCACTTCATCAAGTGCGTAATTCTACTTTATTGCTTTTAGTTTTGATGTCCTTTTGGTGTGTGTTTTATGGGTTGGCGTCTATCTATATTTGTTATTTGAAAGTTAATATAGCGATATATTGACATACAATAAATGTTGGTTAACGAGAAATAAGATTAAAACCATTTGTAGCTTATGCTTAATCTGTATCTGATATGCAAATTTTAACATTTAGGTGTCCTTAACTAATTATAGAGTAGATTTACATTCTAAATTTAGCTACAATAAATACTAAATAGTATTTTTCCATATTCTTATATAATATCATACTATTTACAAAACCATTTTTTTTAGATATATTTAATTTGAAGTGATTAGCCCAACGATATGGGCTGATTGTGGGTTGGTACCACTTTACTATTCTTATTTAATAAATAGTAACACTTTCAAGATAATTATTGAAATTAGGACCACTTGCAAAATATATAGGCCCAACATCTTTGACCCAACAAAGTTTGACCAAGATTGTTGACTGCTCTCCGACGTTGATTGTTGGTCTCCGGCGTTGACCATTGTTGATGGCATTGACAAAAAAAAAACCTAGAATTTTTTTTAAAAATCCATTATATTTAAAAAATTTAAAAAATTAAAAACAAAAACACAAAAAAAAAAAAATTTAAAAACTTTATTAAATTATTTTTGACAAACTAATAAACTTGTTTTTGACAGACTAATAGAAAGTTATTGTAGTATATTATTGGCCATTTTGATTCTTACTCTATTGGGCATATCTTGGGATTTTTTAGCATATGTAACCCTGCCCTCTATTATATAAAAATGGTTAGTGGTCTCTTGATGTATCTCTCTATCACTTATTAATAATGAATAAAGAACCGTATTGTTGTCTCTCTCTATATTCTCTCTATATCTACTATATAGATATCTACTCTCTCTATATCTACTATATACATATCTATACTGAGCTAATAAGACTCACAACAATAGTCTAATATACAAATTATTGTAATTTTTTTTTACAGACTAACATAATTTTTTTTGACAAACTAATACAATTTTTTAGGACGGACTAATACATTTTTTTAACAGACTAATAGGCAGTCTAATCGATAAACTAATACAATATTTTTGGACAGACTAATATAATTTTTTTGGACAGACTAATATAATTTTTTGGACAGACTAATATAATTTTTTGGACAGACTAATACACTTTTTTTGACATACTAATGCAATTTTTTTTTTACAAACTTATACACTTTTTTTGAAAGACTAATACATTTTTTTTTGACAAACTTATACAATTTTTTTGGACAGAATAATACAATTTTTTTGACAGACTAATTCACTTTTTTTGACAGACTAATGTAATTATTTTTGACAGACTAATATAATTTTTTTTAATGACTAAGACAATTGTTTTTAAAAAAAAGGGTATGAAATTGAAAAAAGATGGTATGTACTTGGAAAAAAAAAGGGTATTAGCTCGGAAAAAATGTATGGACTCTGAAAAAGCACGTATGAACTCGGAAAAAAAAAAAAAGATATGAACTCCAAAAAAGAGGATATGAATTCAAAAAATGAGTGTATGAAGTTTTGAAAATGTGTATCATCTTGGATTTTCATGTTCATATCACAATTTTTGAATTTTAAATCCCAATTTTTATATTTCATACTTTTATTTTTCAATATCATATCAAATTTTTAAAGTTCATACCATTATTTTTAAACTCTTATTTTTCAAGTTCATATAAAACTTTGAAAGTTTATACACTTATTTTTAAAGTTCATAATCCAAACTTTAAAGTTCATACATTTATTTTTCAAGTTCATATCCCAATTTTTAAAGTTCATAATTTTTTTTCAAGTTCATACCCTAATTTTTAACGTTCATACCATTATTTTTCAAGTTCATATCCTTATTTTTCAAGTTTATATCCCAATTTTTAAAATTCATACCCTTATTTTTCAAGTTTATATCACAATTTTTAAAGTTAATACCCCAATATTTAAATTTCATATCCTTATCTTTGAAGTTTATATCCTAATTCACAAATGATATACCCTTATTTTTCAAGTTCATACCCCAATTTTTAAAGTTCATAACCTTATTTTTCAAATTTATACCCCTATTTTTTTTTCAAGTTCATACCCTAATTTTTAAAAAGTTTATAGCTTTAATTTTTCAAGTTCATAAATTTTTGGATAAATTAACAAAACATACTACTTTTGAAACTAAATTAACAAAAACATACCCAAAAATTTTTAATTAACAAAAACATACCCAAAAGTTCATACCCTAATTTTATATTTCACACTCTTATTCAAAAAGTTCATACATACCCTAATTTGTATATTTTCATACTTTTATTTAAAAATTTCATACCCTAATTTGTATATTTTCATACACTTATTACAAAATTTATATGCATAATTTTTAACTTCATACCTTTAATTCACGGAATTCATAGCCTTATTCGAACTATCAAGTCGTCGTCGTGTGCCTTTCTTTTGACGACCGCATCTCCGTCGGCATCAAAGTTGAGTTTTCGACCTCGCTCTGCACCTTCGTCGCCCACTCCGACGGATATCTTTGTTTCAATCTCCATCGAATAGAGAGAGAGTGAGGTGGAGGAGAGAAAGATCGGAAAGAGAAAGGAAGGAGGAGAGATCAAAAAGAGAGTGGGAAGAGGAGAGAGAGAGATCGGAAAGAGAGTGTAAGGAGGAGAGAGAAATCGGAAAGAGAAATAAGGAGGAGGAGATAAATATTGGAGAGAGAAAAAAGACGAAGGAGAGATAGATTGGAGATAGGAAGAAGAAGGAGGAGAAAGAGATCGGAAACAGAGAGAAAGTAAGAGAGATCGGAGAGAGCGAGAAGGAAGAGGAGAGAGAGCGAGAGAAAAAAAAAAGGAGGAGAGATAGATTGGATAGAGAGGAAAGAAATCCGTAGTGATGAATTGGAGTTTTTTTTTTTATTAATTATTAATGAAATGTATGTTTTTAATAATTTAATTTTTTGAGGGTATGTTTTTGTTAATATAATAGGTGTAGGGTATATTTATATTAATTGTCCATAAATTTTTTGACAGACTAATACAATTTTTTTTAGTAACTTTTAATATTGTTTACTTAATAATTCAAACAAAGCTTAAGAAACAGCTTAAAACAGGTTTTAAGTTGTTTTTTTACATTTTAATATCTTTCTCATATAGATTATAATATCTTTCTCATATAGGGTATGTTTTTGTTAATCTCTTTTTTACATTTTAATATGTTTTATGTATAGATTTTTTAAGCTTAAAAACAGCTTTTACAAAAACAAAAACAACTGCAACCAAATGAGCCCTTACAAAAACATTTGATCAGTTTTTAAGTAGCTCAAAAGTTTGGAAACAAACATCACTTAAAAAAACATTGCAACCAAACCTGACTTATTTAAAAAGCTTGCAACCAAACAACTCTTAAAAAGGCATCCGACCAAACAGGCCTTAAAAAGGGTTGCAGGTGGCGGACGGAAGGAGGCAGGGGCGGAGCCAATGTATGCCCAATGAGAGTTGTAGCCCCCGCAGGAATTTGAAAAACTATTATTTTATATGTATTTGTTAATCAAAGTCTAATGTAGCATAATGGTTCAATGTTAAAATCAGAATATTTGATGTGATGCTTGGTTGTTGGTTCGAATCTACACATGAGAAATTATCATATTTTGGATTTTTGTAAAAATATTACATTGGTACTATTATCTGTGTATTATATGTTGTGATAATAACATTTTTTTTTTTGTGTTTTATTTTTACAAAAAAAATAGTCTATAAACATTGTACAATTTCTCAAAATCCTCATAAATATTGAAATTTAAAACCACTAGTACATTTATATAGTTGTACTAAATATAAATAAACTGCATGGTCTGAATTTATTAAAATGCAATTGATCTTTATTGTCATTGTTCAATTTAACCAATCAGGGAAGAATATTGGAGAATTGGGAACATCATTTGCAAAACTCTTATCATATCTAAAAATAATAATAAATATATACATTATATTGTGTCCCTCCTCAACCGAAATTCTGGCTCCGTCCCTGTAAGGAGGGGGTGGTGCAGGGAGGTGGCGGCCGGAGTCTGTCCGGAGAAGGCGATTTGGACACCACTGCGATCTCTGTCGTCGAAAAATTTCTGTCATTGGAGTTAACGTTGGACACAGAAGAGAGAGAGGGGGAGAACAGCGGCGAAGATGGGAGAAGTATAGAGAGAGAGAGTAGATAGCCTTTTTTTCACGCATCTGAAAAGAGAGTGTGAGGGGTTTTGGGTACTTTATATATTTATTTTTATCTAAGTGATACCAATTCCCACTTAAGTTTTTTCAAAAGATATATTATACTAATAAAAAATATTAGTGATCTTAAAATATTAAAAAAAATCTTAAAGTGGTATCGGTCTCCATTTTTCCGAGATATAAAGTACATACTGAACCGATTTAACCATGCCTAGGAACTTTTAGATCACTTGCCCCTACGTAAGCAAAATAGTAATTACTAAACACCCTCGGAAGGGAAGTTTTCGAGTTGTCCGTTTTCATAAATAGACTCGGCTTTCAGGGACGGACCCAGGGGGTGGCTATACATTGATGGTCCCCCTATTTAAATAAAATATTTGTTGATGTATTAGTAAAATTGGCTTTAAAATAGTGAAACTTTAAGAGTTCAAATCATTTTAGCTGATTTTTTCTAAAATTTTCTGTTTTTTACCTTGAAATTACCAAATTTCGTAAATGAACATTGTATTTTCCCAAACAAGATTACTAAAAAAATTATTTTATTACCCAATACTCTTTGTGTTAACTTCATATTTATTTTATCCTATGTTAAACATAGAAAAAATTATTTATTTTTGTATTATACCCCATTTATTTTATCTTCTATTCGACATATTTTTTATATCACGGCCTCCCAAACAAAATCATTCTGGTTCCGCCCCAATCGGATTTTAAATGTCCTTGAAAACTCTTAAAAATTCCCCCTTGCTTATGGCGAAAACTCGAAAAAGTGGTTATTTAAAGAGTGGAGGTAAACCCGACATCAATGTTTGGTTACCTTGATCTGTTACCATATTAAGTCCCATACTATTCCCACGGAAAGAATTTATTATGTTGTAACATGGGAGAAAAGCCAATATAAACCAGTTTAGGTCAAATATCAAAACAACATAAAATTATAACAGCATTTTCTATATAATACTCAATGTCATAATTGGCATTTGGGGAAAGAAAATTTCCATGTCAAAGACATAATGAAGAAAGATCAGTAAATTGTACTTGAAGCTGATAATAAACAAAACCCTGACCTTTTTTGTTCTCCAGATAACATATAATAAATTCTATTGAATACTTAAGTTTTAAAGAAAACACATTTAATATGAAAATACCAAAGGGGAGTGCATTTTCTGTTCAGCAACCCGCTTGAACTTATTTTCCAGATAAGTTCTGGCCAAGTTGTAAAAGAAGCTCTCTCTCTTGTTCTTCGTTTTTTTAAGTAAAAGAAGCACTCTGAGGTATCCCTTTCCTAAACGGCTTGGCTTTACTTGAAAGTGATTTCAGCTGCAAAGTATGATTGCAATAAAATGTGTATTCAGTAAGATATTTGATAAAAGAAAACCTCCATAGAATCCGCAGGGTTAACTCATTCGTACCTTGCAAGTGAGTGAGCAATAACGATAATTGATAGGTCCATTAGTCTTCTCGAATATGTATCACATCCACGTTTTCCACCTTTTTGTAAGCCTCGGTGAGGAATTGGGTTTAGAACATAAAAAGGCTCCTTGTTACATGTATAGGACTAGAAGTAAAGAGCAACTAAACATAGTTAACCGTGTGTTTTTACTAAATTTCATAGTAATAAAGCTATGGTATCATAATCGATTTTTGGCATTAAAAAAAATCATATTACCCTTTACGTGCCTATATAAAAATGCAATTACATCCGTGCTTCCCAAATTGTATTTGATTTGCTGACTAATTGTTTTTTTTTTTTTTGCATCGTAAATAGTAAAAAAAAAAAGTAAATACATCTTCACTCAGCAAAGCGCCTCAAAATCACACTTTATTAATTTGTCAAATCCATCAATTTTATGCCTGTTTTTAAGAGCCAATCATTTTACTGGATCGATACCTTGGAGCAGCCAATGGTAAAGTCAATCGGTGTATATTGGATATAGTTTAGGGGTATTAACGAAGAGTTCAAGTTGGAAAATGTTACCTGTATTTTGGAGCAATCCATGTGTTGTTTCATTTCAGTTTTGAGAACAGCATCCACACGAGAGTATCTATAAACTTTCAGTACGTTGTGCCCTGTATGAGAATTTTCATCGATACAGATGAGGCAAGCTGGTGACTGACAGTCAATGCAATAGCTCTTTAGCTCATTTTTAGGAGCAACTTCATGGGAAGAGCAAAATCCGAAAAATGGTGTTCCTAAAAATGCATGTAGCCATAGCGGCTCCCAGTTATGCTGTTTGCCATGTTAATAGTTCGGTTAGCAACTAAAAACAAATAATACGTGAGTAGACCAAATTAAATAAGGTTAAAACATTTACAAACATATACGTTAGTAGATTTTGTAAAGAATAATTCCCAAATAAGCTCATAAGACTTGCCAAAATAAGTATAGAAAGTAGAAAACAACTTAAGTGGTTTGCACCCGCGCATGTGTTATACAGAGAAAAGATTCTAAACTTGTATTTAAGTAGGATGAGTGTGGGTCAGACGTAAAGTAAGATCGTGAATGTGAATATTAGACGAAACTACTTTGCATGTGTAAGGGTGAGGGTGGGAGAGACGAGCACGAGAGCTAAGCTTTGCTTCTTTGATAATAGGTTCAGTTGACGAAAGTAAGCCTGTAACAGTAAGGATGTTGATGTCACGTGTAAAATAACAAGTTTGGTGATAACTTATAATTATATAAGTTTGAAAAAAATCTGATTTTATTACACTAAACCTATACATGGATCCATAGGCCTTTCTTATTTAGGGTGGGATTCAAGTGTAATGAGATTAGAAATAACACGGGCTCATAAGTCTTGCGTTTGGTACGCAAAGTGGAAACAAGACTATTAGTAACTCCGGATTTCAAATGATGGAGAAATGAGATATTTGTAATAACTAGGGAGGGGGGGTGATGTTATGAGTCCCGGGATTACTAATCCCATCATATTTTCTGATCCTGTTCTTATCGGGGTTGTGGTATTATGGTTCAAGCGCTTCCAATAATTTCATATTAATAACTAACTGCTACAAGAAGTTTCAAAAAAAAATTCCGAAAAATCAATAAGGAAGATTGATATCTTTTCCGGTTACTAATTTAATCTTTTTCCATTGCATCACTTCTGGATTTTACAATAATATAAATAAGCAGTCCCCAATTCGAGTCATAGGTCATCTGTGACAGGTGAATCACAATGACATGGCATCATTTAGACCAACGTTTTATTTCATATCCATTGTTCAAAAAACAACTTATTTCGTTTGTTTATAAGTTTTTTTCAAAACAAGAAGATGATAGAAACAAGATATACAGTCAGTCATACAAGACTAATACGTCTGAAATCATCTATATGAGTTGGTCTTTTTAGCCTATTTGTATTTGTTGTATTCGTTGGGCTACAGATTAAAAAACTGAGACTTTTATATTTCTACTTTAAACTGCAAATGGAACTGAAGGAGAGGGATCAAAGGCGTAGGAGAAAGAAACAGCACATTTTTCTCATTTGGGAGGTTACCGATTGAGGAGAAAGGTAAGGGGTAAAGCCTCTTGCTTTCTATTAACTATTTTTTTCGAGATTTGATGGATCAATAAACAGAGTAAAGAAGAGCGTTATATGTTCGGTTTAGATTAGCGACGTGCTAAGACATTCCAAGCCTTGAGAACCTAGTTCTCGAGTACGTGGTAAAAATAAAGCTCAATAGCATAACCTTGCGCCATTGCTTAAAATAAAATAAAATCAAATGAAGCGAAAGTTTCAAACATTGAACAAAAACCAAGATACAAAATTACAAATTTGAGGTTTCTAAATCTGATCACCAATCATGCAAAGTATGAACAAAACCATACTCCAAAATGAAAAATTACGGTTGCTTTAAATTACGGTTGCTGGGAATGTTCTTCTTGTTCAATCTCCTTTTTCTTCACCAACTCTCCTCCTTCACCACCTTCACCGAGTTGAGAATCTCCTTGGAAAGGTTGAGCAGTCACCATCCAAGTCAATGTTAGATGCACTTTCGCCAACTATTAAAGCAGTTGTCGAACAACTTTTTGTGAAATGAAAATGAGGATGTGAGAGTTGCAGTTGCTTCTTGCATCAGTGAGATAACCAGGATCACCGCCCGGGAAGCTCCTTATGAGAATAATCAGATGAAGGAAGTCTTCCAGTTGATTGTATCCTCATTTGAGAACCTATCTGAAAATTCTAGCCGTTCATATAGTCAGAGGATCGCATTTCTAGAAACAGTAGCAAAGGTGAGGTCATGTGTTGTCATGTTGGATCTAGAGTGTGATGGTATGATTATTGAGAAGTTCCAACATTTTCTCAAAGCAGTTAGGGATCATCATGTAGAAAATGTGTTTTCCAATATGGAGACTGTTATGACTCTTGTACTTGAGGAACGCGAAGAGATCGGGCTCGACTTAATTTCTCCTCTACTTGCCAGTCTGAAAAAGAACAGTCAGGAGATTCATCCAATTGCCCGAAAACCAGCAGAGAGCGTAATTGAAAAGTGTTCAGCAAAGGTCAAACCGTGCCTGCTAATCTGGGAGGAGGGAGAGCTGATGAACCTGCTTCTGATTTAGACTCTGGGAAGGTGGAATTTGGATCTGCACAAATATGAAAGAAAAGGAGTCAAAATTTGATGAAGTGCACACTACCTTTAGTGTCTTCTGACGCTGATAGGATACTAATGACAAAGCTAAACACACAACAGATGAGGAGGTTATAAACAATGTGGATAAGGTGGCTGCGCATAAAGACAATGAAAAAGAGGCCAGCCAGTTATCCTCCTCACCAAAAGAACCTAAAAGTGAGCCGGAGATTTTGATTTCCTCATCTCCAAGAGGCAATGCCCTTGATGAGGGTCTTTCTTGTAAGGATAGGCGATCAAAGAAGAAAAATAGACCAATAAAAAAAGGTGAGGATGTTACAGCTACTAAGAAGGCAAAAAACTGCTGCTTGTGATTCTCCTCCTCCCGCAAGAAAAGCTTAAGTTCCAATTAAGACATCCGGGGTGGTTGAAATGGGAGCATCTGGAAGTGATTCCGATACAAAAGTAGAAAAGAAATCTGGTAAGAAAACAGATGCAAGAAATGATCAGACGAGGGGTGGAACCTCGTTGAAGAAGAAGATGGACGGAAAAAAGCGTGTATCTGACAAGGTCACAAGGACGTGGTTTTCCCCCTCAAACCTTCAAAAGAAGTTAAAGGTTATACTACATTGGAGGAAACACCCAAGAAGAGTTCCAATAGAAAGCGGACACTGTCTAAGATAAAACAACTGATGTTAAGAAGTATGGTGAAGACCTGGTTGGTGGTAATGGAATAAGGGTTACCCAAATAAAAGAGAAAGAGGCCAATTCAAAATGGCTAATCTATCAAACCAACTCTATAGGAGAGAAGGTGTAAGGAAACAAAATGAGAGCCAAAGGGTTACCCAAAGAATAGTTGGTCTTTTGCCACTGGAAAACTGCAAGTTTGAACAGGAAAATGCAGTGTACCTATACTATTGACTGCAGTCGCCAAAAATGAGAGCCATGAGTTATCCTAAAAAAAAATTAGATGTTTTAAATTCTTACAGGATTAGGTTCTAAACGAGAAGAAGTGATAACCCCCAAGAATTATGATTCTCGGCCTGAATGAGGCTTCATTTCTATTCTATAATAATTTCACCTAACTTGAATTAGCAAATGAGTGCGGTTAAGAATATTCCACAACCCAAACACGTCACTGAGTAGAGATGGCTTTATAAGTTGGTGTAAAGTAAAATAATTTTGATAGACCTACACCAACTGAAGATTGGTTTCTCGTCCTTATAAAGCTCTATTTGCCTTGGGAGGAGAGACCGACACGTGACCAAACTATAACGAAATAAAACCTAGTAGACTGATATCAGTGGAAAATAAACTGATGGTAATGCAATAGGGGTTAAAAACATAAATAAAAGAGAAAGATGCCACTTCAATATGGCTAATCTGAGTCCGGATCCTTTACCCCTCTCTTCTACCTCCTTCCACCCCCCTTGGCTTTTTAACCCAAAATAGTTTTTGGAAAAATTGGAAAAAATACTACAGTTTCGGTTGAAAATTTTACTACAATTATGACTAGACATGTATTTATACATTACAACAATTTTTTCTTAAGGAAAAGTCATATCTTTTTTTAATTTGTAATAAAAATAAAATCTAGAGTGACATAAATTATTAAATCCAAAAAAAAACATTTAAATCGATATTATGGAATTTGTTTAGAATATGTTGTTAAAGTTTATAAACACACGAAACAAATTGTAAAAGTTCGACATTTGTGCAAATATAGCTAAGGGGTCACGGAAGGGATAGAAAAGATGGGGTAGAGGATTCGGACTCGGCTAATCTCTCAAACTAACTCTAAAGGGAGAGGTGTAAATAAACAAATTATTTTCTAAATTCTACAGATCTTTCAATAATTTCCCAAATACTGTTTTATTTTTAAAATTCCAACCTGAGTGGAGAAACAACTATATGCACTGCAATTTTACTACATCCCTTTTTAGAATAAATGTTTATTTAAAAGTTTTTCTGTGATCGGTAGAAAAAAATTATTCATAAATAGGTCGGAATTTTATTTCATCTTACCCAGACCAGTGGGCTGCTTGGCGAACTTGTAACGAAATGCGATGAATAATGACCGACTTGTAATCCCCCTTCCTCAAAATATTCTGGAACAACTGGAGAACATGAATTCAGATAACAAATCAGCCTTCAAATCGATTGGTCTTTGAGAAACATAACCAGTAGAAGTTACACATTAATTAAAGGTTCTAAACTTTTTCAGAAAGAAACAAATATAGGTTCAGAGAGGAAAAAGACAGTCGGAACTATGACGGGATACAGATCTTTTTCTTCTCTACTGACAAATTCAAGGAGTCGTAAAGTTCGCTCTAATTTTATTTAGTTGCATTATGTAAGCCCTAAATGTGACGCCAAAAAGTGCTGAGTAATTATAGTTGAACAAAACATAGATGATTTTTCTGCATGGATAGCAGATAGCAGACCTCAAATTTATGTAGTTTTCATCAGAATAAACCAAAAATATAGTAATTGTCAACAGATATAACTTTCAAAATAGAAGTGACGAATACAAATCTACAGAAAAATGTCAGCCACTGATCTTAAATGTGAAAAATATATTTTTCTTCTCTCCTTTTCTTAAATCCTTTTTCTAGATGTTTTAATCTGACATTCCTTGATAAGAATTTAAGAGTTTTTTAATATATCCATTTCTTATTCTGATATATATATATATACCAGTAATCGTGTATATATATATATGTGTGTGTGTGTGTGTGTGTGTGTATGTATATGTATATGTATATTATATATTATGTATATGTATATGTATATTATATATATTATAGAGGGATATTATCTCTCTAAAGGAAAGTGATGAGTTTTCGGCAAGTGAAGGGTTTACTGTAGACAAGAATGGGACGCGTGTACATATGTTTTAAATTTTCATTTCAGTCCTTAATATTTCTGTCGGTTTGCAATTTGATTCGTTAGATTGTAATAGTTACTTTTTCCACTGTGTTTAATTATTTTAATAAAATAGTGGGTTTTCCACTGATTATTTAAAAAATGTATATGTATATTATATATATGTATATGTATATGTATATGTATATGTATATTATATATATGTATATGTATATTATATGTATGTGTGTGTGTATACATATGTAACATTTAATGATTGTTAGATAAAAAGGTATGGCATACTTACAAGTATCATTTTCTTACTTAAGTTCATAGGTAAAATTGCAACTTGACCCAGAGAACTATATACAGTTATTCAGATGCCTCAACGTTACATTTTCTTCTAGAAAGCAAAATTAAAGTTACTTCATTTTGTAAATCATAAAATCAGCTTTTTTCAGTACTTTAGAGTTTAGAGTTTAAACTATCTCTATCAAGCAACCTAAGACAAACACAGAATGTTGAATTCATGCATCGGAATAAACTATATCAAAGAAAATTATATATTGCAAGGGTGATGTAAAATCTTATATCACCTCACCTTTAGAGCCATCCATGGGTTTTTTATCACGACTTGCCGACACTCAGGAAGCCAATAAGTCATTTCTGAAGATGCGGAAATATACTGCATATACATATTGCATATTTATCAGAAAAGAAAATAATGAACATAGCAAGAATGACGATTTATTCCCAACAGTATCGATGCAAATGCAGCAAATGTAATTACCTAGTACCATAAAGTGCAAATCTAAGATATTATATTTAATGTTTTTGTATGCTAAAGAAAAGATCCAAAATCGGTTCAAGTCTAGTGAATGTAGAGGGGATTATTTGCGTCCATACAATGCTAGAATAATTGTTACCCAAACAAGTTTGAAATAGAAAGAAACTTGTATTGTGATTATATTGGGCATCTGCCATCTGGACTACAATGCAATAGAAGAACCAAACAAAAGCATGTTGAGCAATTTGATAGCAACAATCATTTTAGATATGTCTCACATGTAAATGCATATATGTGTAATTAAAATTATCAGAGCACTTGGTAAATGTTAATTTAAATCAGATCCAGCACAGCTTGCGAAAGCATCAAAACTGGAAAGAAATCAATAACCAAATGCCAATCTGAAACCATTTATAATGATGATGTATAAAAAACAGAGAGAAACTAGGTGTTGGCAAAAAGGGAGCGACAAATCCACATATTTGGAAAAGGAAACGTATGTTTTACAGTGTATTTTCATTAAAACCAAAAAATATAGCAGATCAAACCCATAACTAATTATTCGATTATATGTCTTTCTGCCCCTCTCAGACCCGGTTGCGCAGATTGTTGAAAATTATTATCAAGGCAGCTGAAGTTCTGATTGTGCATACACACTTAACATGCATTTAAGGGGAGATGTAATCCTTTATCAAACTTTTCAGATTCCGATTTTCTTTATAAAGTTTTCCTTTTCCAGTAATGGTTAAAACTAACAGCACGTAGATGTAACAAACTAAAATGTCTACAAAATAATAAAGAAACCAGATTGTAACACAAAAAGACAACGAGGTTGGCGATCCGCCAATAATAATTGGAAAACAAAACAAAATTAAATAAATAATCTGAAAAGGGTGCCATTGCAGGACTAGAAAGCGAGTTGACATTTGATATACACGTTTTAACAATCTCTAATAAATTAGTACTCACATTAAAGTACCATCACCTCCAGTGAAAATGGAGATGAGAAGTTTGAGGCGGCGCTAGGAAAATTGGAAAGGTGAGAAACCCTAAATGAAAACACTCGTATATATAGGCTCGAGAGAGGGCTAGTTGCGGGATTTAAATTGGAATTTTGCACTTTTTGTAGGAAAAAATAGACGGTTTTGGTAAAAACATCTTAATTGTGCCAGAACATGTCCACGGGGCAACCTTATCGTCTCTTATCACCAAAGATTATCTTCGAAACTAAGAAAATTCATAATTGATAACCACTAATAATCAGTTTTTGGAGTGAAAATATATCAAAACACATCATCCATTATATCGATGCTTCAAAATTGTTTCCTATATAGATCCCACGCAAAACTTACCAAAAGAATTCATATGTTGATCAATTTAGCAAGGCAAATTCCGTGTTTTCAACAAAATTAACTAGTAAGCATAAAACTAAGTTACCAAAAACTTATCCACATATAAACATGAATAGTTTGAAGGACAACCCTTTTACGTTTGACAAACATCAGAACTCAAGTGTAATCACTAATTTCACATTTCTTAGAACTACAGTCTAGATATATGCATATAATAAAAGTAAATCAATGATCGAGTGTTACAAATACCAAAGCAGTGAAAATGATGGTAACACAACCTTAATGTCTACGATAATCATCCATTCAATCAATCTTATTTACTCGATTTGAAAAAAACAAACTACTGGGGTATCTGATTCCGTCTCTCAATTTAATGGACCACTCTTGATATTCACTTACATCTTGTATACTTGGGGGATCTCACCCCCTTTCATGACTATAAAGGCCACATCTTTCTATTATAAATAAATTAACAAATTCAAGTGTAACTGAATAAATAAAAAAGCAAAAACACAAACAATAAGTTCTACTACGAACTGATCACAAAAGATGCTATCAGAATAATAGAAACGTATAGCTCCAAATATATAACCACTTCAGTTTAACAAAAGCTAACAAAACAAATGAAAGCATTAAAATCCAACAGCAAAAACACATAGAATCGGTGAAAGATGCTACACGGACGGCTCGCACTTCAGCCGAGTAACAATTTCAGCATCTAATTCACATTTCAAATGAAATGACAATACGTCCTCGGCAAGATTGCATACCAAATTAAAAAAAAATCAAGACCATACAAAAGAAAAAAATTGTCTTAAACTTAGTAATACAAAAACTAAACTCGACAAAACAAGTTACACCACATAATAACTGTTGGTTTTGGTGTACGTAAAAGCAATAATTTAAAGTGCAAGGACTAAAAGGAAATAAACAATTTTATTTCTATAATGGAATGTGACTCTATTACAAATTCCGAAACTTGCAGAAAGTAAATGCAATTAATTAAAATTCCAGACAGAATAATATAAGTTATTAAACTGCTGGACTGATTTGTAATTAAACGAAACTGTCAGACAGAATAGTATAATTACTAAACTGCTGGACTGTTTGTTAATTAAAAGAAACTGCCAGACAGAATAGTATAATTACTAAACTGCTGGACTGTTTCTGGAATTAAATAAAATTACAGGACTGGAAAGTAAATTACAGAACAGAATAGAAATTACAGAAAAGAAAAGGACTGAAATGAAATTACAGAACAGGAAAATAAATTACAGAATTGAAATGTACAGAATATGAAATTGCAAAAATGTAAAGACGGAATAAAAAAAATGCAGGAAAAAAATTAAATAGACGAGGCGACTGTTTAACTGTCTGCCCTTAACCGATATTCGCCTAACCACCTTTGAGGTTTCTGGTTATGTTTGGCGCTTCGATCCCAAGGTACAACGTCTCGGATGACTCGCCGGAAACTGGCGACGAGTCAAGGTCGAGCTGTTGATGGGTGGCTCTCTCTGGCTAAAATGTAATGCTTATGTTTTGAGAGATGATATATGCTCTTGTGTTTTATTTCAGAATGTTATCTTTGACCTGTGGGGGGTCTGCCTATTTATAGGCTGGCTGAGTATCTCAGCCATTAAAGTCACTTTACTACTGTCAGTTTTCGAAATTCGAAACTGCAGTATTAACTTTGCAATGAATTCATATTTATTGCAACAGTTACCGCTTTGCTGGAAATTTTCCCGAGCAGGAAATTTTCCCGAGCTGGAAATTTTGGAAGAGCAGAACACTTGGCCGAGCAGGACACTTTGGCCGAGCTGGACACTTTGGCCGAGCAGGACACTTTGGCCGAGCAGGACACTTGGCCGAGCTGGAGCACTTCCCCCCGAGGAGGAGCTCTTTTTCCGAGGAGGAGCTCTTTTTCCCGAGGAGGAGCTCTTTTCCCGAGGAGGAGCTCTTTCCTTTTCAATGTGGGACAATTCCCAATGAGTTATCCTCATTAAACCCATTTTCCAGCATTAAGAGTTTTTCTCTTTCTCAACCCCATTCTTTGACGCCAATTTCCATTCACTCTCATTCTCCGAATAGGTCATGCGACATACCGTTACGAACCTTGTCATACCATCTACTCAACCGTCTTGAGTATGGTGCCAAAAGACAACGGCTGTCACTTGGAATCTTGACTCAAAGATGGTCTCGTGACCATTCGGAAACTACCATGTTAAACATGGTTTTTTCCAACAATAACGACATATTTTCACCTTTCCTTTATGTTGCCTTTCGATCTATGAAACATGAATACTTCAAAAATAGTGTAAGAATAGTGTTTTCGAGTTCTTTTCTCTACTATTTTATTTCTCTTCCATTTGGAGGTTATATAAATATACACTAACGGCCCGTCAAAATTAATTAAACAATATGCGCCTAACTTGATGTTGGCTGGCCTAACTAACTCGCTTTTGGATCAAATGTCAGAATTTTGCATTCTATTCTTAATGGTCCGGACCAGACTCGTATTGCGCCTATTTAGATGAACCGTTAACCCAAATTAATAGGTTTATCAGTAGCTTCTTTACCCAATTGCTTATTTTTCCACGGTTATTGTTTTTCTATCAGCAAAAACGCCTAACTGAGGAGCTGATAGGGCTCCATCTACCCCATATTATGAAAAACCTTGCAAGTGCATATTTTGCATATAAATTATAATAAATTTATGACAATAGTGGGTTATCACCCCGGGTTTAAATTTCCTCAAGTTAGTATTGTCAGGTTTTGGTCAGGTTATCGGTTTTTCCATATGTACTCATAATTTTTTTTCGATTTAAAAAAAAAAAAAAACATCATATTTTATTTCTAAAGTGTTTGTTATAAAAAACTGCAAAATCTGACGTTTTTTTTAATTTTTTGGTATTTATTAATATTACTACCTTATAAAATTCCAAACAAATAATTAAACATTAAAATATATAAAATGTCAAATTTTACATATTTTTTTAAACACACTTTAGAAATAAAATAGAACATTGATTCCAAAAAAAAAAAGAAAAAAATTACGAATACATATGAAAAAACCGATAACTTGACAAAACCTATCAATACTAACTTGAGGAAATTTGAACCCTATCCCCCCATATAGTTTTGTTATTTTGCTAAATCCTAGCTCCTCTAACAAGAGTACACAAATTCACAAGTACATCTATATTTTGGTATAATTTAAAAAAAAAAATCAACGTTAATAAAAACATAGTAATTTAAATAGGAAGGAAATAACGTTACAAACACTCGATAGAACTAAAACTAACAAAGGTGATTAAAGTTATGCTTTTTCTATCTAATTAATGAAAATAAAATACAAAATAAAGCTGTTACCTCACGGAGAGAGTGACACGTGGCAAGAAAGATCGCATTTTGTCACTTTGGGTTTCCCCTTCTTCACAATTTTGTTAAATACGACCATTTTATTTGTATTTGTATTTTCGCGCAATTTTAGATAGAGTTAATTGACGTGAAAAAAATGGAATTATTTAACTTTTTTTTTTTTAGTTGGGTGTACAAACTTATTTAAATTTTAGTCAATACGGTATAAGAATACTTTTTGTGGTGTTTGTAAGTTGCGACAAATATAAGGGTGAAAATAGTGGGGTTAATGGTTTAGAAAGATCCAACTTCCAAGGGTAGAGAATCAAATCAGAGAAAAGATCAAATGCCTTAAATTAATCTCACACAAAACTAAATAGCAGTTTAATTGCAGCAGTTACCCAACTGCTAATATATAGTATTAGAATCTTTGTGTTTTCTCTTTTATGTGTGATTAGTAAGTAAAACTTTTACTCTAAACTCAGTTTAGTGCGGAGAGATTTGGCCTCTCGAAAGCCAATTTTTCGTTGGCTTTGTACTATAATTCCATTTGTGACTGTTTATTACAAACTTTCGTCTTTCAATTCAGTAACTTTGAAAAATTATACATAAACTAACTGAAACGTTACAACTCAGTACAAAACTTATGATTTTCATCTGTTTTTTAAAATATAAATTATTGGCTTCTATTAACATATTTTACGTCTAAAATTAAGCTTTCACGTTTAATTAGACTTTTACATTTAAAATATAGATTATTGACTCGTATAATTACAAATTGTAATGTTTCATTTGTTTTATGTTTTCATGTGTTTTTAATATTTTGGACTAAAAGTTAAATAAGCTGTATATTTTAGACCTATACTTAATAAAAGATCAAAAACTGAACCGGGTCTACTCCTTTTTACTTTTACCCTTTTTAGAAATAACGTTTACTACTGATAAAATCGATATTCATTATTATTTCATATACTTAATTGTGTCCTATATTAATATAGTCACTTTTTTATATGTGAAATAAGGTAACCAACTGCTTTTATTAATAATTTTTTAATAAAGGTGTAAATAAGAAAATTTAAAAAGTAAGGAAAAAATCTAATTTCAGCCTTTATTTCTTTTCGACACACCTTAACTTTTCACTCATTTGAACATTTAATTGCAATACCTCCAAGTTGGTATTGTATTAAATCGGAAAGTCATTGTCTCTGCCAATTTCCGTTTCATTTTCTATACCGATGTCCAACTATCGTTAATCGTCATCATAAAAACAACCCGAAAATTGACTCTTCAACGTTTCAATTAGATATAAGATATAAGAAGAATCATTGAAATAATCCACCTTGTAGAATAATTCAACATTAAATTGCCCACACATGATTAAAATTTAACAAATGCCCCGGGACACTAGTAAGTGTTAACAAACATTTTATGTTAAAAGTACGAAATGGGTTTTGCTTTACTAGTTAGTCTGTTGAAGTGTGTGTTACTATTACTTTCGTAGGGAAAAAGAAGTGTTAATTGGTGTTTGATAATCAATTTAAAGCAATTACTCAGTAAATTCACGGCACGTTAGACTAATATAAGTATATAACACACCAAAATTGGATCCCTATGTTTGCACCTGGGTATTAGTCTGATTATTGGAATAAGGGACCAGGTTGTATATGTTCCAATACTGAAAATTCCGATCAATTTCTATTACGAATATAAAATGGTAAATTATAATTATAACATCAATATTCAGATCAAGAAATTGATTTGGATTTTAGTTTAACGAATCTGACCGATAATCATTAAATCACATTGCATGAATTACAAAAAGAAAACTAGAAAAAGCCTATATATAGATTCAATATTTTAGTAGAACTTGGCCAATACGAATAATATGGATACCTTTCGTGGCATTAGTAAAAAGAGCATTCCAATATCCGGATGTGAACGAAGTATGATACAGACTTTTTGAATGATTTAGATTCTTCCACATCACATCTTGAATTTATATCCAACCTTTCTTATAATATACTTCCACTAAAAATTAAACATGTACAACCTTTAAATACAAGTCTCGCACATTGAATTCCGGATAATCATCTTTAAAAACTCGAATTTTGAAATAATAAGTGTAGTGTAGTGATCTAAAATCTAAATCTATTTTATAATTTCGTTTATAAAATAGCAACAATGATAGATAAACAAAATTTCTATCCAAATGTTCTTATAATTTCCTCCTATTAAGTTCCTTAGTTTTGATTTTTTTCTTATAATTTTGTATATGAGAATAGCAAGGAAAGAGAATATAGATGATACATTATCTAACTTTACTTATAAATTGTGTTTTCAGTAAAAATAAAAATAAAAGTGGGAGAGAAAACGAATTGGGAGAGACGGAGAGTGTGAAATTTGATAAAACAAAAGAGTAATTTGCGTTTTATGTAGCATTTTTTTAGGGTGAAACTAGTGTGTTACACCTTCGAGCCGTGTCGTTGTTTACAAAAATCTCCCCTCAAAAGTTTTATGTATGGATAGACTTTTTATACCGATTTGTATCAACCGATCGATTTTCGAACCGAACCAAACAAATTGGTACCGAAAGTTCGGTATGCCGACTTTTCGGTACAGTGCAACCGAACCAAACTTTATTAAAAGTCAGTTCAGTTTCGTTATCTATTTCGTATGTTTGGTACAATACCGAACCGAACCGAACCGAACCAAACATTGAAATGATAAAATATATAGAAATTTACACATAGTTATAACTTACAAATAAATTGTTTTATAGTTTAGTTTATTTTTTGTTACGACTTACTTTCCTATTTACGAAGTCAAATACAATAATTTTGTGTTTCTTCATTTTCTTGTCTAATGTTGTTAACGAATTATTATTTTATACGTGTTTACTATTTTAATCAAATTCACAATAAATGTAGCAAATATAAGAATAGATGTGTACATTTTACTTTTTACAAACTTTTTTGCTATTTTATTGTTATCAAGGATTATCTTTTAATAATAATAATATTTCGGTATAAAACGGAAAAACGGACCGTACTAAAAAATTTGGTATACCAAACTTTCGGTCTACCAACTTTTTCGGTTCGGTTATGCTATAATTTTTTTCAAAGCAAACAAGTTCATTCATTATTGGTATATGGTCAAAAAAGTCGGTACCGTACTAAATCCACCCCTAGTTTTATGTATCATTTTACGTGCACACAATGGTGTGCATATATCATTTTTCATTTTTAAAATGTTTAACCCGACCCAAACTTCGAGTTGGATTTAGGTCGGATCGATTCATTTTCTTCCCATCCCCTAAGTCACATGGCTCACATGCACTCACTCACACGGGGGCATGCTCACCTCCAAATTTAATATTCCATACCCTCTATACATAGCATTAGATCATGACACGTGTACACTAATTAATCCAAAGGTCCATAAATGCTCCAAGCTCTCTTTTCCTAAAAAAAAATTATCTTCCTTTTTGTACTTAGAGCATCTCCAATAGTGTTGTTATCTCTATTGTTAACTAAAATAGTTAGCAAATAATACATTTTTTTATCTTCATTAGTTGCGTTAAAATATGTGTTATCTTTATAAATGTTAAAAAAGTTGTTAAAGTTAAAAATGTTTTTAATATTTGTAACTGGTGGCATGGCAAACACAGCACACAATTAACATTATTATCTCCTATAAATTATCTCAATAAAATTAGTGACCAGTAAAATAAAAGAGAAATTGTTAATTAAAAATTGATAACATTGTTAACGTGGAACTAATCTGTTTATTAAATTTAAGATGCATACGTGTCATTTAACATTTTTTTAAACGATGATGTTTCACTATTTAACATTAAAAAGTTAACAAAACTATTGTGGATGCTTTTAACTTTTAACTCTCCGTATAATTTTTTTTAACCAACTAAAAAAATCAATGCGTTTGATAGAACATAAAAATTGGATCCGAATGTTTCTATTCTGGTATGAATCAACCCACCCATTATTAAAGGGTACCCAATGCTAAAATCCAAAAACCCAGGGTCTAAGGGAATTTTCCTAACATGCCATTATCTATAAAGGTCCAGCCCAGTAGTACGAATCCACAAAGGGAAAGCTCATGAGATGGTGCTTAAGATGGCAACACTTGTCAACATCCTATGAGACATAATTGCCTACAAAAAGCCAAGTACCTCCCCTAAAAGAGGGATCCAAAAAACATATAAAAAAATATAGAGAGAAAGAGAGAAAATAGAAAACTTGTCAGAGCTTATCACACTATAAAGCATACCGAGCAAGATAAAGAACCGAGTACCGAAGGGAAGAAGAAAGACCAAGATTAGATAAAATTACCAATCCGAGCACAAGTGCAATAGGAAATTGTAAACCGAGCAATTATAATTGACGAGAAATAATAAAGATCGGGAAGTGTTTAATAATTACTGTCAATTGATTATTATAGTAGTTGAAAATCCTAACACCACCGACCAAAGTTATGGCTTTATCAAATGGCGCCGTCTCCGGGAATCATCTAGTTCCCAACTAGTTTCGAAATCGAACACAAATACTCTATCAGGCGAGCGACAATGGTGACCAATATAGAGGAAACCCATCCCGATATAGTAGAAACCAATAACCAAAACGTACAAATTAGCCAACAAGACCTTAACGATCTACTTGCCATCCGTGATAGATATGACGCTATCCAGTCCGGAAACCAACCAACAACCTCTAATGTCCACCAAAAACAACAGACCGAACAACTCCAACAGCTTGACGGGCTCGTCGACGAGAATCCTACGTCCTCGGATGACGAACGAGCATTACCCGTATTAAGGCGCGCAAGAAGACGCTTACCCGAATCCCATGCAGGACCGAGCTCAAGAGTCCCACTGCCAGCAGCCTCGGTCAATTCCAGTTCCTACCAAGTTCATCTTCAAACGAACGAAGCCCACCGGTTTGGCATGCCCAAGGACCTTGTCCTCGAGCAAACGTCCCAACCACCGATACTCCCACCGCCAATAATTACTCCATCCACGGTGGAAGTACAACCCATGGTTCCCCAAGCAGGGAACGGGGCCGCTTTAACACAAGGCGAGTGGGGTCATAACGCCCAGCTTCAAGCTCAGCTGGCCGCATGCATGTCGGCCATGGCGACAGCAGGTATCACGATACCACCCACTCAAACCGCCAATGCACATGCCGACCCCCGACATAACGTGGAAGATTCCGCTTACCGAGCAGCTATGGAAGTGGCGGGCCGAACACATAATACAAGGATACCCCAACAAGGGGAACATGTCCCAAAGACGACCCCAACAGTTGTCGATCGCCAAGATGCCCCTAGGGGACCTATCCCCAACAGAAACCCGAACGACGGTAGATATCCAGAGCACATGGTCATTGTAGGATATTACCCACAACCTCACTATGGGGAATACCCTACCTACCAAGCTCCGGATGAGGCGTTCCAACAGGCTTGGGACGTATGCCAAGAAACTCCATGCACCGAGCATATCACTCGGCACCACAATCCTTTGGGGTTCATCATCCCCGAATTCAGGCTCTATGATGGAAAGAGCTGTCCAATTGATCATCTGCGCCACTACAAAACTAGGATGGAGCTGTGGAGTGATGACCCTGCACTGATGTGCAAGTTTTTCAAAAACAGCTTGGGCCAAGAGGCTTCATCGTGGTACCACAACCTGCCACGGGGATCCATAGGAAGCTGGACGGAGCTTCTCCGTGCGTACTCCACCCGATATGTTGCTCATCGTAAAAAGAAGATCAACATCGACACTCTTCTGAAAATGACAATGCTGCCGAATGAATGACTCAATGATTATTTCATACGTTTTATCGACGTGGCAAACCAGATTCCGTAGTACGCTAATAACATAGCCATCCAAAACTTTATCAACTCCATCCCTAGCGGCTATTGGGCGAGAAGGAAGTTCATAGGCAAAAGCTTCCTGACCACTGACGCTCTGCTAGCCTATTGTACCCACCTCACCGATAAGAATGAGGAAATGCGACTCCTTAACCGAACTCTGCCAAAAAGAGAGTCGGTCCGAGAAGCAAGCACAAGTGGGCCGCAAGAGAGGCAAGAACAATCAGGGGGAAGCCGTCAGACCGACCAAACGGGACAAGGGTCCCGAGGTCTATGACAGGGTAGAGCAACCCCAAGAACCCAAGCATAAACCACTCCAGCTCACATACCCGATGCCGATCAACGAGCCTAAACTGCTCCAGATCGCCTACCCAATGCCCCCCAAACCGCTTCAACAAGGTCGGTTCCAAGAGAGGGAACGCCGAAAAACCTTCGAACCGGTCGAGCTGCGATACACTTTCAACCTGTCTGCTGAAGATATCCTTAAGGATATATGCAGGGAAAGTTGGTATTCCCGACCACAACCGTTCGCTACTCCTCCCAATCTAAGAGACTCCAAGCTCTTCTGCGCCTATCATGAGGATCACGGCTATCTCACCGAGCACTGCCGCAATCTGCGGTGGAAGATGAACACGTGGGGTGATGCAGGATACCTCAACAAGTTCATCAAGGGCGTCGGGAACAAAGGCAAACACCTAGCCATCGATGGAGCTGACAACCGACAAGGCAAAACAATTAACGTCGTGCATCTGTCAAGACCCAAGACCACTGGAGGGGAAAGATCACAACAGCGGCAACTGGCGCACTTTGGGCAGGTAGCCAAGGCGTCACAGGCGTCGACTTCTAAGCGGCAGTGCACGCCGCAGCGACACACACCCATTTCTTTCTCGGATCTTGACGAAGAAGGGGTGATATACCCCCACGGGGATGCCATTAACCTCCGCGTCCAAATTGATATTGACACGGTAAGAAGAGTGCTTGTCGACCAAGGAGCCTCTTGTGATATATGTACAAAGAGCTCTTTGACAAGATGGAGCTCAAGCTGCAGGACCTGCAGCCTACCGACATCACACTAATCGGGTTCATTTCTGAGACGACTAAACCGTTGGGAAAGATCGTCCTAACTGTTACGACGGGATCCGTATCAGTCCCAGTAGAATTCTTAGTGGTTAATAACAATTCAGGCCATAATGCGATCTTGGGCCGACCATGGCTTCATGTCATGCGGGCCATACCTTCGACATACCACTAGAAGGTGAAATACCCCAACGCTAGAGGGGAGATCGAGACAGCCCGAGGATGTCAAGAGGATTCACGACGCTATGAAGACATCACCGCAGCTCTGAAAAGACAGCTGGTTGTTGTCGAACAACCCACGAGCACGAGGAAACTACTCAACCAAATAGCCCAAACTGAGAGGGTTGTTGAGGAATAAGTGGGAGAGACGCTCCGGAGGGTGAGCATCCCTAATATGGGCAAGGAATACTACTTCCTCATCGGTGATAGCCTCCCCAAAGGGGAATCCGAGGAGCTGGAAACGTTCCTCTTCAATAACATCGATAAATTCGCATGGAGCCCCAAAGACATGCCGATGTTGTCGATGTGAGTCGAGTTCATTCGCAGTGCTAAACACATAAAAACCTTAGGGCCGGAAAACCCAGTGTGGGGCAAAACCGGTACCTAGGAGAAACTGTGTAGCCGAATGATATAGGCCGAAATTCTATGTAATTAACTAACCACAAAACAGTGTGCCTCATCAAAACCTTGCCAAAGCAAACCCAATGGGAAAATCTCTGATCGAAGGAAAAAGAGTGCAACAGTGGTAGTAGTAAGGGATCAACCACAAAACAGGTGCCTCATCAAAACCTTGCTAGAGTAAACCCAGTGGGAAAAAGCTCTAGTGGAAGAACAAAATAGTACACAGTGGTAAGAAGTATACAACAGGATACTCCCCCTAATTTCGGCAATCTTAAGTGAGATAAGATGGGAACGTGTCTTGCTAAAAAACCTTGCCAAGGAAAACCCAGTGGGAAAAAACCTTGGTCTAAGGACAAAATGAGTACACGAGCATGCGACTGGATGCTCCACCTCACTTGCACACGACAGGGTGCGAGGATTTCGACTAAGTAGTAATTAGTGCAATAAGCATTCACCTGGATGCTCCCTCTCACTGGCACACGATTGGGTGCAATGATTTCATATTCGAATAAAGAGTATGAGCATTCGACTGGATGCCTCATTTACTTGCACACGACTGTATGCAAGAAAATATAATGTGGAATAAAACAAGCATTCGGCAGGATGCTCTTAAACTTCATATGTGAAGATTTATTTCGGCAAGAAATGCTAAATAACATAATCTAGTCATGTCTCTCTTGATCGATAACAACAAGTTGTCCTCAAATAAGACAAGTGTTTTATCTGAATCGTGAGACAGAACATATGTAATTCAAATATGACTAATACTAGCTCGAAGCCATATACACTCTCCAGTCGTCTCATAGAGCACGAATAGAACAGAGTGATTCACTTGGAGTCATTCCAAGACCTCCAAGATGTCGCCTTATTCCTAATGGTAAAGACATACCGTGTTAGGAATATCCCTTATGCGGGTCTGATAAGTAACCGGCATCGGTATAACCGAAAAAGGGTTGCGTTAATTCGAGTACCGAAGGGGGTAGGTACACTCGATGACGCAAATGGGATAAACTAGCCCACTTCCAAAATTACCATAAGGTAAGGGAATGTGTCTTTAGTGCCATTTCGATGGCAGCGTGTTAGCGCGATGTTGTGTCGAGCTATACCATTCACAACAGACGAGATGTTCGTCCTAGCACATTAGACCAAGTATAATGATGCGCTTATTGTACTTAGATATGAACATTATTGTTCAATATCTCTTCATCGTCTCATCAGGGACGGACTGGGTCTATATCAATGTCTAGTGATCGAACGATCATGGGAGAATCTGACGACTTAGCGTCATGATGACTAAAACGTCATAACACCTTCTGGGTGTAGTCTGAATCATGGACTTAGATTCAATCTTTACGGGACTCAATCATCAGGTTGAGTCACTACCGTGTCTTCCCAAGATCCTTCATCTCGAAGGCAAATCCAAAAATGGATCGCGTAATAGAACACGCAAAGGCATAATACTTGTTCAAGTATCCCAAGCTAATCAAGTACTCACTTAGGCGGTATACCACATCCGCTCGGATTATATTAATCCATATAGTGAACGTTTCATTTAATTAAGATCGTGTTCCGTGGTCAGGAACTACTTGATTAAAGCATATGAAGTCACACAGGGACCTTCATCTATATCTCTTTGTCTAAATCCCCATAGAGATAAAACCGTGCCACATTCATGGTTGCATACTCAGTTTTTCGGAAACTACTAAACTGGTAAAGTAGGGGACCGTTATAACGTCCATTACGAGGAAATCAACCATCTCGTAATCAATTCCAAGGTGTGAGAGAAGCCTTGCGCTACTAGGCGAGCATTCTACAATCTCATTATTCTCATCACTTTTACTTACGAATAACCAAATAAACGAACTCGTTTAACATTGGTGGTGTTGGAGCTACAGGTCCTAACACACTTTCGCTAAGGAGTCTACTTGGATTGCAAGTTTCCATTAGGCCAGTCTATTCTACGTTGACTTCAGGCAACATTACATGGTTCGCTGTCATAATTTGCTCATATTATCAGTCGTCACCGAATATATGAACAAGTAATCAATGACAGTCTCGTTCGCTTCAATATCGTCTAAGATATCATAATCGACAGATATTTCAAGATTCTCAGGAAGAGAAGGAATCACACATCTCCTAGATCCTTTATAATCTCGTGCGACAAACGAGTTTCAGTTCACCACCTCTGGGGCTGAACGAATTAAGAACCGGTCAACTTCCTCGTATCTTGGGAAGGACGACAGACTGACGGCCGATGACAGCGTCCTTTGCTTGGCGCGTTCGGCCAATGCAACATGTTACGACAGGAACACGGCGTCCGACAGGAACGTCTATCCTTGCAAGCATTTTGCAGCAGGTATAAATGATCTCGTAACATCTCATAAAGTCATTAAATGCGTTTGGCATTTAGTTAGACTTGAGGGAGTCTATGCACTTATTTATCATTAAGTGCAGTTTTGGGGATCAAGCTAAGACTGAGTGGGTTATGCCACGTTATTTCACGTCGTTCCTTATCAACGGTAACATGCAAATCTCCCCCTAACGATGGAGAGAACAGTCTTAGCGATGTCACTTTCGCATATCATGCGGTAAAGAGATCGCTTGCCAAGGTTACTCTATCAAATGATAGGCAGGAGATTCATAATCGACATATGTCCCCTTAAGAGGTCCATATTTTGAACGTTATAACGGCTCAATCAAAATATTAATTAAGCACTCCAAACATGCGTTAATATGAGACTTCTGGCTCATAACCAGTAACCAGCTGGTACGCATATGGTGTTTGAGTGTCTATGGGCCTCATGACGGACCAATGCAGCAAAATAGCATAACCCCACACGGAAATATAAATCTTGGTGCGCAAGACAAAGAAGTGCATGCAACCATTTGCAGTCGCATCATCAAACTTTCCGTGAGTCCATTTGGGTCTGAACATAATCGACAGGATGTTCAATTTCAATTTCCAAACTCAAGTAATTCAAATCGAAATTTTGATTCTTACTCTTCGGAATTATCAAGTCGACTAGACTTTTCAGGATAATCTGGATCATGAGCCATCAACTTAATGATAGGGCTAAAAGTTTGGAAAATACTGCATTTCTGTGGAAAACAATAATCATGTGACCTATTGTCGATGCATCAACCATAACCATTTATATTTATGGTACGTCTTATGGTTGGATAAGTCCACAATAACTCCTTCAATTCTTTACAAGAATTCTACGAGTTCATTTCGTTATCTTTACACATACTGGTCTTTCAAAGTGAGCATTAGTGGCATGAATTTCGGATTAAGAAATATATTCTCCGAGAGAATCCAAATGCGATGCGATTATAAATCAAGCATCGTCTTTTGATCCCGGAATATCTCATCCGGTCAATGCCACAATATCAAAATGCTTTTATCAATCGACGACATGCGAATGATAGTACAGACAATCATGTCTTAGCATCTAAATCATTTATCATTTCGACGACAGGCGAAATGATAAGGTAATTTTAAATTCTTTAAAAAATGTGGTAGCAACCACTTGAAAGACATTTCAACCCCTCTAATATACGCTTTTGGTCGTATTGAATGGAGGCTGTGTAAAGAAATTTCAATTCTTTTATGAGCTATTACCAGATAACACTGGTTTTCTCGAATAATTTATAACTCGACAAGGTACGACATGACCTATAGCAGTATAACGCCTCATATTTGACGAATCAATTTGCCTTTACCAAAGATTTCGATTTGGAACGACAGGTCCAGGATCGTTGTCACTGAGTACTCTTTTAGGAAAATAGTTGGTGAAATTATGTGGTACACTGTTACCCACTATTTTCAAAAAAATTAACTACCCCACAAGTATTGCCTAAAATTTCATAATATAAAGTTTGGTCACATTTGTCAAAGGAATTTGCTCAAAACACTTTAAATTATTTCGAGAAATTTCGTAAACAGGCAAACCATAATTCAAAAGTATGTCCAAATGGAAAAATCATAATCCAAATGGAAAAATCATAATCCAAATGGAAAACATAATCCAGATGAGCGAAAAAATGGCTCAATGATTTATCAAAATCAATAAAGAAATGCATCAAACTTATTTGAGCCACAAAACTGGGGGTCTCAAGAGTTTCCTTTCAGTTATCTTTAACCACATTAGCATCGGTTTTTTCACCTTTATGATAGTTTTGAACTATTTAAGGAGTAACCGTGCATGACCTTTGTCTTTATAGCATAGAGTTGCCTCTTTGAGCATTATCTCTTGCTTTGTGACAACGGGCCATATTGTTCCTTTCAATTACTGTCTTGGAGCCACAAGTTTTCAATTTTGATGATTGTCTAAAATCTCGCTTGCTTAGGCGATTCATCGGGATCGCGACAGTTCGAGACAAATAACACTTGTCTCGGTTCTCGATTCGTGGAAAAAAATGTACACGAAGAGCATTAATATCAGGCAAACAATTCGCCATTGACCCAATAGGATTAAAACTACTCACCGAGGTAATTTTCTTATCTAATAACATATAGGTGATAAAGGAACATGGTGAATATAAATTCACGATACTGCTTATGAAAAACAATTTCCAAGCTAGTATTTTGGTGAAGGATTGCTCCAATATGTCAATTTCAGACATTTGTTCACCATAGACGTCATCACGTCTCAAATGTGACAGCGGAATAAAATCAACGCCTTAGCATTCATCCTGAGGGTAACAACAAACTCGTGTTTTACTCATCAACGATGGCATCCAAAAAAAATTTTGGCATCACATTTTCACACATCAGGGTGAGTAACATGTGGTGATGGATTAAAATCAACGTTTAAACAGTCATTTCGCAAGTATGTTTTACGATTTTTCTCATCATAGATGGCATCCAACATGTGTTGGGAGTTCTGGATTATTTATCATATAAAACGACTGTTTTATATGTTTATGGTTTGCACAAGCATAAACTTTATTTCAAAACGACAGGTTCGAAAAATAGTTTTGCTTTTAATGTGAATAGGTTCTCATTGATCGAACGACAGGTCGATACAGAGACATTAATTCGGCGAAACATACATCACTATATAAACACACTCGGGGAAATTATTATTTAGTTAACCCCTTTCGGTAGCTCTACTTGAAAAACGACCAGGAAAGACGGTGAGGGTGGAGGGCACGAATGCCACTTAAAACCCGACCTCATTAGGATATCGACTTCCGCCTATATCTTTCCTAGACATCGTATCCAAATAGGTGAGCCTATTTAGAGAAGATTCATAATTTTTCCAACTTAAATGTGAATATATATGATTTCGTAAATTACCATATTATACATATGTGTACATGGCAATAAATAAATTAGTACATGATTAACTAATATTTTAGATTGTACCTGTTTGCATGATTAGCATATATATTGCAATATATATTTCCTAATAAGGAAATCAAATTAATCAAGATTATCGTCAATCTAGAATTTATTAGTAATTACCAATTTACACTAGCAAGATTTAGTCAATATTTTATTATTATATTGCTATATGTGTAAGTTCTATACATGTTAACTAAATCATTCATGTACGTAATATATTTTATTTACCAATTTACAATATACACGCAATTTTCATACATGATAATTTTAACATGCAAGCAAGCAATATATTTTTAATTACCAATTAATTCTATATATGGTAATTTTTTTTAACATGCAAACTGGTTAAATTTACATGGAAACATATCAATTTATTCAATTAACATGCAATTTTTTTATTCACTTGCCTTTTTAATAAATAAATATATATATATTTATATATATATATATGCATGTGGGTGAATATTTAGACCGAATATTGACTTTTATAACACATATATACTGTTTTTATACATGTAATATATTACAGGGACTATCCGTGTAATTTCAGCAAACTATATATCTATTTACAGCATTATTACAGTTTCAGTCCATAATTTCAGACAAGTTTCAGTTTAATCATTTAGTAATTAACATGCACAGTCAATAGTTTCAGCGAATTACAAAACAGTCCTACTGTTTTCAGTTTTTTTTACAGATTTAATCCCACTGATTTATACATGTTTTACAATTACATGATTTCCGAGTTACAAACCGATTATATGTCTTTACTGATTTTGTTTGTATAAAAATACAATTTTACAGTACACTATACATATTACATATAAGTTGGTTTTTATAGACAGATTGATCATGTTAGACAGTAAAAAAAATCTATCACGCATAGTTTTTTCTTCTTCAATAAATACATGCAATTTGGGTTATTTTGTTACGATCATATATAGTTATCCATACAAGTAACAAAATCTAATACACATGGATTATATACTACGGGATATTTATCATGTTTTATTATCCATAAAATAATACGTGCGATCATATATATGGAATAAATTAAGTTTTGAATTCGGTACCTTACGCACGGTATGTTGGTGAAGGTCGATATAGCAAAACCCTAAAAACCCGGATAAACCTCAAGGTTTATAAATACCCAATATCCGTGCGTTTACCAAAAATTTCCAATATCCGCGAGCGTATATCCTATTCTCCGCGAGCAAAGTGCCGATAACGTGTTGTGTGACATATTAGCTCGTTATAGATATATATAGAGATATGTATAGATATAGAGAGAGGTATGAGAAACAACAGACGAAGTGTTTATGCATTAATATGATTGTAGAAAGAGATACATACCCCGGACCCTCTTTATATAATAGAGGATAAGATTACATATGATAGGAAAATAAAAAATAGAGCTAACATAATAAGAATCAAGATGGTAACAATTATTAACAAATACCCTACAGACTTTTGTCAGACATTTTGGGGCCTATCCTAGAGAATATCCCCCCTTTATTTTTTTTAGTATATTTAATTTTGAATTTCACAAAACAACACACGTAACCTCATACTTTTCTTTCCTTTATACTATTACTTTATAGTAATGTTTTATTACTCACTCGTATAAATATATAAAAAAAAAAAAAAATCCACAGAGAGAGAGAGAGAGAGAGAGAGAGAGTTTTTAGTATTTATCAATGGATTATTCTATGATAGTATTATTATTCATCATCTCTCTTTCTATTTCCCAAATCCACTCTGATTTTCTTTCACAATCCTCAACCAATCATAATAATATTATAAACACTAATATTAATAATAATAATCAGAGGGAATTTGATTATTTTGTGTTAGCTCTACAATGGCCAGGCACTTTTTGTCTTAAAACTCGCCATTGTTGCTCTCAAAACGCTTGCTGTAGAGGGTATTTTTATATTTCTTTTCATTGGTTTTTTTTTTTTTTTGGTTTCCTTTTATTTATTTATTACAATTTACATTTATGCATTTACAGGTTATATATTAGTGGTTGCTTATGTTCCTTGATCATCATTTTAGCTATCTTTATCTGGGTTATTTATAGTTTAGTTGTTTAAAATCAATATATGTTTCTTATGATTGGCTAAAAGTAGGTCCTTTTTAGGTTAACAACTATAAACCTAAGATCTTTTTTCTCATTTGGATTTTCACAAATATTAAGAAAGATTAGTTAGAATATTTAACTAGCTTACAATTTTACTAATATACCCTTTGGATAATATTAATATTTAATATTAGTTGTTATCAAAACGCTTGCTGTAGAGGGTATTTTTATTTTTCTCTTTTTTCAATTATTTTGTTTTTTTTGGTCTCTTTCTTTTTCCCCCCACCCCACATTTTATTCATCTACAGGTTATATATTAGTCGTTGCTTATGTTTATTGATCATCATTTTAGCTATCTTGATTTGGGTTTTGTCTCGTTTTAAATTTATGGTTGTTTTGTTTAGTTGATTAAAATCAACAAATGTTTCTTATGATTGGCTAAAAGTAGATCCTTTTTAGGTGGAAACTATAATCTTAAGGTTGTTGTTACCTCTGTCCAAAAAAAATTGTCTCATTTGGATTTTCACCTATATTAAGCAAGATTAGTTAGGATATGTAATATGCTTACAATTTTACTAGACTACCTTTTGAATAATACTCTTATGAATATTTAATATTAGTTGTTGTCAATACTCATTTAATATGGGTTTATTTGGAAGCTAAAACATAACTACCACCCCTTAAATGGAAATGAGACCATTGGGTCGGAGGAGTATTTTTGGTACTTTTTCGAGTTATTTTTCATTTCTTTTGTTTTAGTAGTTTAATTTCATTCAACACTTCTTTATCGATATTGTTGGCATTCAGAGCTTCTTAATTCATTGCTGCTTATTTTTCGTTGCTGCTTTTTTTTGGGTTTAGATTATAAAGATAACTTTATTTACTCCAATGGTTTGAGCTGATTTGAGTTTTACTCTTGGTAGTGTCGTGAAACATTGTTTTTTTACAAGATTAGTTGGGCAAAAATAGAAATACTGTTCTGAGTAAAGCCAAAATAAGTTGAGTAAGCGATAATTATGCTAATTTTCGGAGATTTATTAGCTGAACTTATTTGATTTTTAGTTGGGGTTTTATTTGTTTGGTACACCAAACTATGTGCTTTTAACGATTTAGGTACCCACCTTTCAATTTTCCCAATTTGGGTACCACACCATAAGAAACTTTCCAATTTAGGTACTAATTAATCACGGAATCATGTCACGTGACAGCACGTGCTTGACAAACGTTAACGTGAGAGGGTAATTTTGTCATTCTGCACCAAAATATATCATCCTAGGAAAACATTTCCCCCAATTTCACACACAAAGGTGGGTACCCAACTCGTTAACAACAAAATAGTTTGGTGTACTAAACGTATTTTTTCCCATTTATTTTTAGTTCTTAAGATGAGTTCAGGAGCAGAGCATCTGTTTAGAGTAGGGAGAAGCTGGAGTTTACAAATGTTTATTATGGGGGTAATATGTGTTATAGTTTCAATTTGTATCACAGGAAGTTGTGCGCGCAATCTATCTTTTTTGGATTATTTAAATAAGGGAGGTTGTCGCCACTTTGTCACCTCCTTGTTATTCCTATGGCTACTGGGTCGCATTTTTTTTTTGGCTTTACAGTTTACCCTCATCCTATTTAACCCTAAAACTTCCCATAAGTTTCAGGCTAGAGTTTATTTTACTTTGGTTGGTCAGGAAAGAAGGTTTTTTTCCCCCTTGAAAGGTTATTTGGTTGATTTTTTTCAACTTAGGTCGTAGATGGTTTTAAAGGAATACTAAGCTATTACAGGCAAGGTGTCCATATGATATGATCATTGATCACATAATATGTTACTCAAAAAATCTCACTTATGTATACTGTTGAAGTCATAGTTATTCATTACTAAAGTCAACTCTTTTTTTTCCCTGCTTATTTAAGTAAGATAGATTGAGCTCATGTTCTCTTAATCTCTTCTTCTAATGATGGTACTGAGACCAAGTAGCATAACCTCTCGTTTCACCCTATGAAAATGTACACTAGACTTGGGGGTTTTTTTGGCTTCATTTTTTGAATTGGGCATGCTGATGTAACTCAATTTAGCCTGAACTGGTAACATTTAGGTCATTGGATGTTAATTTGTGAGGTCACACTTGGGCGAGTATGTGGGATCACAAATCTTCACTGAGTTGTTGAATTAAATTCAACAGTCTTAAATTTTAATTTCGGCTGAATTAGTTGATTGAAACCAATTTGGGAAACTAGGGTCTACATTTTTTAAGGAAATAAACTGCAGCTCAATAAAACAGTTCGGTTCATCAAGCTTAATTCTTTTAGCTTTTTCAGGGTATAAAAAAAAAGATCAGGATCTAAGCTGGTCAACTAAATGTTTAGCAACTTGTAGGCAGAAAAAGCAAATAAACTAAGTTTAACTGCTGCAACCAAACAATCCCAATCTGAGGTTATTTGATTTACTAATGTCCTCATTATCTTCATGCACGAGCTGAAAAATGCCTCTTCAAAATCTAGAAAAATGCATATTCTCGCCCAATCAGTCTAGTTCGTGTTGGGAACTGGAAGCGATACCTTTATTCTACTATGAATGTGTTGATATTTATGAAATATGTGTGACCATGTACAGCTTCTAGTTTTTGCATAACGTTGATGTTGTATCTCAACTCTTCCTTTAATTCAAGTGTCTGTGATTTTTGTGTTGCTTTCTGCCATCACATAAACATTTGATTATCACAAATTACTGCGGCAGGAATATGTACCGTAAACTGACTACTTTTTGCCCATGATTTTTTGTGCAGATCAAATGCCCCCACTGAGTTTACAATCCGTAAGTGCAACTTTATATTTGATTATTTTACTCTCTTGACTTCTGATTTTTTTTTTGTCCTCGTTGCTGTTGCTTATTGGCATGCTCTCAATTGAGTGCACTATGCTCAGAAACTGAATGCTATAAAGCATAACTCTAGTGGTAATTCGATGCTCACTTCACAATCCGTCTTATGTATTGCAGATGGATTGTGGCCAGACTACAATGATGGGAGCTGGCCCGCTTGTTGTACGAGTTCTAGTTTTGATATAAAGGAGGTGCATACTTGCTTTTATTGCTGTTAAACTTCTCCTTTGTTCTTTTTTGTACTTAATTTCCGGCATAGTTAATGAATTAATCCATGAATGTATAAGAAAAAGCTTCCAAAATTATATTAATTAACTTATAGGAAAATTACATAAGACACATATTAAGAAGGGGAGCCTTTTAGAATTGGGAGACGTCAGAAATATGAGTGACAGAATGGACATAAAATGGGCGAATCTCTTACAAACACTAAATAAGGAGAGTGAAGCATGAATAATGCTACCATCTCTAACGACTTACCTTAACTGAAATCTTCTTTAGCTTTCTCGTGCCGCACCTAAGAAGAATGTATAAGTTCGGAGACAAAAGCCTAACCCCAAAAGAAAACAAGTTTGGTCTTTTTGTTTCCTCAAAACATTTACTTACAATTTTTGCACCTGTTTGTACCATGCCACTTTTGATATGAATAGACAGATACCAAAGCACATGTAAGACCTGAGGAGTAATTTATAGCCTTTATCTGTCTCTGTCTTGCTGTTCTAAGAATTGCCAATACCAAGTTCTTGATACGAATGTAACTTTGTTATGGGAGTGGGAGCGCTTCTAAATCCTCATTTGTTGAATTCATGTTGTTTTCTTGTCGATGCTAAGAACTATCTTAAGTATTCTATAGAAACTGCCAGTTCACTATCTATCTCTTATACCTTCATACACTTGAAATCATTTTTTTTGTACTTATTGAAAACTGTACTTGAAAGCCGAAATTGTTTCATATTCTTAGTTGTGTATATAGGTGGATTTATAGCTGACGATGTTGTTTTCCCGTCCTACTCAGAACCTTATTAGTTAGTTATTTACTTATATTTCATATACCATCCGAAACACGATTGAAAAATTCCCCTACCCATTCCACAGGGAGTAAGTTTCGGTTGCCGTCCCAAAGTGCCACGACACCTGACACTTTTACCAAGTCAAGAAAATGCCACAATCACATTGTTACTTTTTAATTTAATGTCTAAGTTTGATCGTTTTTCCATTACAGGTGTCAACATTACTTGATCCCCTCCAGAAGTATTGGCCATCTTTGAGTTGCGGATCACCGTCAACCTGCCATGGCAAGAAAGGAGTGTTTTGGGCTCACGAGGTATCACTGTCTTTATTGCTAACTTTTTAATTTATTCTATACAATACCATTATGAAACTAATTATTGTTAACGTTTACTTGATTCTTACATTGCCATTCAAAACTAATTATGTTTTGTTCTTTTGTGGTGACTGGACTGGTCTCGAATTCTTGTAGTGGGGTAACCATCTTAATCTTGCTATTTACATTGCATAATGAATGGTTTTTTTTCCTGCTCAATTAAGTAGCTCTTTGTAATTCGAATAGGACGATTGAATGAATATGCTACTATCCATTCAATGGGGACTATTGTATGATATATCTCATGAGTAATTTGTTTGGGTGTGACAATGCAGAAAAGCACGGTACATGTTCCTCTCCAGTTATTCACAATGAATACGAGTACTTCTTAACAACTCTTAACGTCTATTTCAAACATAATGTCACGGTAAGATTTGTTCATTTAATGTATCTATTTCCAAGTACTCATACTTGATATCCTTAAATTGTATACTGAACTTTGATAGTGTGTGGGTGCCTTTTTGTTACACATAACCTGACTTGGTCTACTGGATTTAGGTAGTGTCTGGGTGCCTTTTTTGTTTAACATAACCCGACTGTTTTTTTTTCCCAGATGAATTAATTTTGGTGACTTGAGAAGAAAAAGATAACACAACTTATTTAGGAAAGAGAATACTTTTTGTGTCTGTGTTAATCTACTCTATTTGAACAGTTGGACAAACTAATTGTCTACTTTCTTGACCAACAAGAAGACCTAAGGTTTTAATTTGATAAAAAAAACCAAAGAAACTCTTTCAAACGAGGACTGCAATTCATAGTGGTTGACAATATGGTGATAAGTAGATGATTTTTAATTTATTTAACCACCTTGTTCTGATTTAAGTATTGAGCAACTTGGGATTCAAGCCATACTATGATGTTTGTTATCTATTTTCTAAAAAGATGCAAAGGGCTTAGCATTTAAACCAGTCTTTGCACCTCCATAATTTCTCAAAAATGTGTTTAAACTCTTTTGGTATTGGCTAAAGATATAGTTCGTTCTATTCAACCGACTATTTTGAAATTTTAAATTCTAACATAAGAAAATGACTCAGTTATTTTAAGTATATGTTATGTTTAACAAATTAACTCTCAATTTTCTGTGCCACGTAGAGGATCCCCTTATTCACAGTTATTGTTTCCTCACCCATTATCTGTGTTTTGGAATAATTATTGTTTCCTCACCCATTATCTGTGTTTTGGAATAATTACAATAACCTGTGTGTAAAATTTTACTGATCTTCTATTAACCAGTCAAGTTCAAACTGATTCTCTCTTTTCACTGGGTTTTTACACTCTTTTGCACTGATTTTATTTTTGTTTCTTACACTTAAAGCTAGGGTTTTAAAACTATTGTATATTAGGGAGAAAAAAGGAACAATTCTACAGGATTCTTCAGGTTGTATGATTGGACCAATTTGACTGTTCTTGATTTTTTGTAATTCAAGTTTTACTATTGGGGGTTCAGTTACTAAATAATCCTAAGTCTCTTTTACGGACCTTACTTATTATACTGCATTTCTTTTAAGCTGATCAAGTTATGGAGGTCGATTTGGGGAAATGTAGTTTGCAGCTTGTAATTAACACTCAATTTCTTTTTTAATGGCTGGTAACAGAATGTGCTTAATGAAGCTGGATATGTGGCTTCAAACTCTGAAAAATATCCTCTTGGAGGCATAATTACTGAAATTCAAAATGCGTTTCATGCAACACCTTTATTGGCATGCTCAAATGGTGCAGTTGAGGAACTTCGACTGTGCTTCTATAAGGATTTTACGGTACTATACTGCTTAAAATCCTGTTACATTTTTTCTTTTTTCTTTTTTGGATATGTCACATGACAATTAGATATCTAAGTATCCACGATAAAGTGAACAATTATATTGTTGCTTTTGTCACACATACGAACTATAATCAACCAATGAGAAGAAAGACTTGGATGCTTCCAATAAACTGAAATGAAAGAAATTTGAATCTATTTCTGTAATCATTGATACTTGTTATGATGCACATTCTTACCATTTTTCCTCCGTGGTATCTTCATTTTTAACTTAGTCAGAGGCATCTCAATTAACCTCAAATCTGACCTGATTTGGTGCAAGTAAAAAGAAAGAATTTGAATAAATTACACTCTATGGATAGCTATTCACGGATCCTCAAATACAGTATCTGAAACCCCCAAAACTTAAACTGATGTGCCAAGGTATTCTGTGTTTATTAGTCCAAATAGCCTAAAAAATCAATGTAAAGCCTATACAAAACCATTCTCACCGATATATAGCCTTGATCTTCCCATATCTTTCATGGAATAGTTTTCCTAAAAATGCGTTGCTTAATTTTGATAAGCTATTGTTTTGGCAGCCCCGAGATTGTGTAATCGGTTCAAGCACTCGAGACATGTTATTTTCAAAGGGCTCCTGCCCCAAATATGTGAGCTTGCCAGATGCTACATCATTGGGTAAGAATCCTCCTTGTGTTTACCATATTCATGTCAAAGAGAGATTATTATTATGGTGAATAACAACTTCTTTTCAAATTAAAATAATTTCTTAGTCTTTAAATCCTCGCTATCATTTCTATATATAAATTTTCCATCAGCTTGCAATTCATGTTTACTATTCCTTCAATCTCAAACGGTTTGATATATTATATGGTCTCTTGAGTAGTTCGACAGCTAGATGTTATTCAGACACTCTTCAATATGTAAAAGTTAGAAATACCTTTTTACTTAAAAATTTCCCCTTGCATATTCGTTTTGATTTCTATCACGTGGCTCAATTTTATGTCCTTTACTTGCAGGACTAGAAAACGTTGAAGACACATATTCGTGGTCACCTCATTCCGCAGCTCTCTGAGGTCTTCCGGGTGGGGCCACTTTTTCTTGTGCCACTGATACCCGCTAGTGATTTGAGAAAAAGTTGTATTGAACTATTTCTAAGCTGCATTCATAAAGTTGAATCATTTGAAGGATGTAAAACACCATCGTTTACTTTGGTGACTTTCAAATTCTGTATATACTTATGTAAACTGCCTTTTCAGGAAAAAAACCCCGTAATTTGTGTTTCATCCTCGTGCATTTAGGGCTCAAGTTTATGCTTATGGCTTGTTTGTTATTATACTAGGTCTCATTTGGTTTTGGTGTGTTTATTTCCAAACCCAATGTTTGCAGAAATTGACCCGACTCTTCATGTCATCCAATCATTTGTGGGCCTAGTGCACTTCTCAATGGGCATATACTTATAATAAACCTGATTTGTACTTTCATCAATTATAACGAACCGATATTTGCATTGTTCATAATCTCCGGTAGACAGGTTGTAGATGTTATGGAAAGATCAAATGTGAGACATGGCATCATGTTACAAATATCATGTTTATGCATGGGTATTTTAACTACATTTGTGATGATTTTGGTTTAACGAGCATGCAGTTTTTCCATATCACCAGTTGCGGAACTAGGAATATAAATTAGGAGCGGCCGAATTTTACATAATTTTTTTCCCATAATTTTGTCGTCAACGTGGTAAATTTTGTGGAGCGTAAGATATTTTGGTGAAATAAAATTGCTTAACAACTTTTTTCAGCATCACAAGTCATATTTGACTTCTGTAAAAATCTCCGTCCTTGATTAAATATTCCGATAGAGTCACGGCATTGATAGTTTATTAAAAAAACTGATAGATTGACAATATGTACACAAAAAGATGAAATATGTTGGTAATTTCTAATTGTGATTGAAAATGTCGTAATTCTATAGCAGTAAACGAGACCATTAAACTAAAGTAAATAGTTTTGGGTATATTCCTGTTGTTTCAGACCTATGATTCTATCTACGGATAAGCAAAATGTTTTTGGACAAAGAGATTACAATTGTCTTTTGATACTCCACTAGTGTAAAATGACCACAAATAAAGTCACGGTGGACACTGCATAGTTATCGAGAAACTCTTTTATCACTTTCAAAACCACATATTTTCCATTTCCCGTTTCTTATTATTTTGATGTAAATTTTAAATATTTTTTTTTTCATGTTTCACGTCTTCATTTTCGGTTTCAATTTCCCTTTTAGTTTATGTTAATCAACAAGTCTAGTTGTGCATGAATCGAAATGGTTATAGCCTACCATAAAATTTCTTTTATCTTATGAATTTATCACATTTGTATTAAAGTCACGAGTGTCAATTTTCTAAATTGATGTGTTGATATAATCACTTTTACTCGTAAACTTTTCTTTAAATACTCTCATGTAATACATTAATTTCACAATATCAAGTAGTAGGAAGTGAGAGAAAGAGTGTCATCATCGAAATTATATTTGTAAATTAGTACTTTTATAAATAAAAAAGTATTGATATTTTTCTCGTGTAATACAGGTCAACCCCAAATTATTAACACGTCAAACCACATTTTTATCTGGTGTTCATTTTTATGTTTTTAGTAATTATTGTACTATTATTTTACGTATAATCTCTTGGTATCAATTTATAATTCTAATAAGAGCACTCTTAACAGGTACTGTATAAGAGCAAAAGCAAATATTGTTAAAATTGACGTTGTTTTTAAAAAAAATGACGTGCAGCAGATATTATATAGGGAAAACTATTTTACATGATATGCATATTTTTCAACATATCAGCACAGTAAACAAGTGGTATAACATTTTAATGTACAAATAGGTATATATACCTCTCCCCTTTCCCACTTTCCTATTTAGTCTCTTCATGTGTCACAGAGTCACAATATACACGAAACAATTAAAGTATACCCTATTCAATTATTCCTGAAAATTTTCTTTTAGAAAATTAGACTTGAAAAATGTTTTTTTTTTCCCTCCAACTCGGCAAGAAATTTCATTCAAATTTGATGAAAACAATTTATTTTTTTTGGTCAAAAGATTTGATGAAAATAATTTTAACATATGCAAAATATGCTAAAAATGGTTGTGATACCAAATATTGGTCTAATTTATAATGTTTTAATTAATTCTGAACATTTTATTTTTTGTTAAGTTATCGTGTACTTATACATCTCAAATATATATGTAATAAGTTATATTTTATTTTAAAGAATGTTTATTTTAGATGATCAGCTGGAGAGATAAAATTGTAAAACAGACGTGTATTTTAGATAATCTGCGGTGGCATGATGTGTTATAGATAGTTAGATGAACTGTTGTGATTTGTGACTGCTTTGATAATAAGTGATTTGTGAGTGATTTGATAATATAAAACAGAAATAAGTGATTTGATGATGTAAAATAGATGGTTAAATGAACTGTTGTGACTTGTGAGTGTAAGTAACTTGTACTAAGTAGTAACACTAAACTAAAATAGGAAAAAAAAAAATACACTTAGTGTAATGCGATTTAGCTAGCAGACTACCAAACTTAACAATTGACGTACTGAACTGTCGTAATATTCACCATTCATGTACTGCCGTTAATTTAGTTGGATGAAAGTTACTTTCACTTTTTATTTTTGACATATTCTTTGTAAATTGTATAAATTTAATCATGTTTTTTCGAAATATTACAATTTACAATCTTTCTAGCAAAACACATACATATACATACATAATAAGTATTTAAGTTTAAAAAACATATTATTTGACTAGATTTTCTTTGATTTTTTTCTAAAATAAAAAAAAATTATAATTTTTTGTTACACTTTCTCTAAAACGAAACTAAAGTATTCATGAAAAAAAAGTATATTTGTTATGAAAAAAAGTATTCATGAAACGAATCTAAAGTTTTAGATTTATGACATTCGAGCAAAAATTATTTGAGCCCACATCACTATCTGAATACTTTCATGAAAAAAAGGGCAAGAAAATTATTATTTTTTTCAAAAAAGTATTATTTTTTTATAAATAGAATATATTTGTTAAGTATTTATAATTTCTTCTTATATAAAACCTCATCTAGAATTTATATTATTTACAATAATATGTATACATGTATTATATTATATTATATATATATATATATGTATTATGCACACACATATATATATTAGCGAACGTGCCCACGCGTTGCGTGGTGTAACCAGTGTATTGTTAAAAAATTTCAAACATTAATCATATAAAAAAAATACAACAAAGTTGAAAGAAATGATACTAACCTATGCTGCTGTTAAATCATGAGTTCAATAATTGATTTTGATTATACGTTTAATTATGTATTAATGATTTTACGATTTCTTTATTTCAATGATATAATTCTTTGTCTTTTTCAAAAATAGAAAATGTATATTTCAGGACATCAGAATGATAGAGTACTTAAAAACCAAACCAACGGTTCAAGCGGAACCAAAATCGGAGTTAAAACGAAGAAATTACGGGCATTCGAAGTATAACGAGAAAACCGAGAAATTGCCAGAAAAAACGATCGATCGTTTTTGGTCCAAAATGTTCCAGTGAGGTCGTCTGAAAAACGACCGATCGAAATGACCAAAACGACCGATCGTTTTTGTTCCAAAATGTTCCAGTGAGTTCATGATAAAAACGACCGATCGTTTTTCAGAAAACGACCGATCGTTTTTCAGAAAACGACCGATCGTTTTTCTGCAGAATTCAAAAATAGCTTTTTGACTTTTTGGATAAATGGGAAATTGCTTAAAACCAATGGTTAAACACATAAACCATCATGCAACGGTCATCTATGGACCAATGGTCTTTTTGCTTCTTAAAAACACACCCCAATCACTATCCAAACACAACCAATCAATCCTTCAACCTCTCTCTATCAAAAATACATAAATTCTCCATTGTTGAGAAAAAGCTCGAAAAGAGGGAAATTGAAGAGAAAGCGATACAAGCTCAAACCAAGATCGAACATCATCAAATATCACAAATTAGCTTATTTAGAAGCAATCAAATTGTGAGAGTTGTTTTAATTTCGACAATTTTGTAAAGAGCAATTTATAAGCTCATTTGTAAGTGAGTGTTTGGGTAGAAGCTTTTAAGCCAAAGTGTTAGTTAAAAGTTCTAGGTTAAACACTTGGGTACTCATAGATTGAGGGGGAGTCGTTGACTCATAAACGTGTTCGCTTGCACTTGTATCAAGAGTAGGAACCTCGGGTAGAGGGTGATCAAATCAATTGATTAGCTCGGTAGAATTTGTAATATGGGAAAGAACATTATAGTGAAACACTCGGTAGCACGAATACCGAGGAGAGGACGTAGGCGGGTTTTGCCGAACCTCTATATATCGTGGTGTCAATCTCTTTCCCTAATCTTTACGCATTCCTTATTATTATTGCTTATTCTCTTGCTAGCGTATAGTAATTCTAGCATTTCATTAACTTTTGTTAAACGCTTAAGTTTAGAATTGCGTTAGGTGGGTTGTTGATTGCACTAATTTTTAATTAGACGAAAAACGCCTAAAACCTTATTCACCTCCTCTAAGGTTTAGCCACACGGGCCAACAGCTGTAACGACCCGGTCCCACGGACCGAACCGTCACGTCCGTATCAACAATATTGTCCGCTTTGGCACAACTTCCCGGGGGGTCACCCATCCTAGTACTACTCCAAGCTAAGCACGCTTAACTGTGGAGTTCCGTTCTCGCTGTTGTGTCGCACGACTTTAAAAGGCCTTGCTGATAGTTAATGGATCTTTTAAGCTCATATACCACACGTGTACTCTCATATCTGGGCGATGTGGGACTGACGCACAACACCGCACCACAGAATTTCCTTCCTAGAAATTTGGGTCATCACAATCACCCTCCCTTTAGGCACGACGTCCTCGTCGGGCACGTCGTCCTTTAGAGGCTCACACACACGTGCTAGTCCCCACATTTTCGGCCAGATAGAGGCTCTGATACCACCTGTAATGACCTGACCCGACGGACCGAACCATCACACCCGTTTCAACAATATTGTCTGCTTTGGCACGACTTCCCAGGGGGTCACCCATCCTGGTATTACTCCAAGTTAAGCACACTTAACTATGAAGTTCCGTCATCGCTATTGTGCAGCACAGTTTTAAAAGGCCTTGTTGATAGGAAATGGATCTTTAAGCTCATATACCACACGAGTACTCTCATATCTGGGCGATGTGGGACTGACGCACAATACCGCACCACAGAATTTCCTTCCTGGAAATCTGGGTCGTCACAATCACCCTCCCTTTAGGCACGACGTCCTCGTCAGGCACGTCATCCTTCAAGGGTCCACACACACGTGATAGTCCCCACATTTCCGGCTAGATAGAGGCTCTGATACCATCTGTAACGACCCGGCCCCACGGACCGAACCGTCACGTCCGTATCAATAATATTGTCCGCTTTGGCACAACTTTCCAGGGGGGTCACCCATCCTGGTACTACTCCAAGATAAGCACGCTTAACTATGGAGTTCCGTCCTCGCTGTTGTGCCGCACGACTTTAAAATGCCTTGTTGATAGTTAATGGATCTTTTAAGCTCATATACCACACGTGTACTTTCATATCTGGGCGATGTGAGACTGACGCACAACACCGCACCACAGAATTTCCTTCCTGGAAATCTGGGTCATCACAACAGCTGCCACGGTTGATCATGATAAAAATTTGCTCCATATTTTCAATGTTTTTCTACTTTGTACTTTGTAGAGAAGAGAGACAAAAAAAAGAACCTACGAAACCATATGATGAGTAATGGGATAAACGAATTTAATTGATGATAGTGTAGAAACGGTTACTTCATGGGCAATTACATTTTTTAAATGGAAAAAAAGATAGTTTGAATTTTTTTGCAAATTCTGTAATTAGTTGAGTATTTTTATAAATATTTGTTTCAATGCCTCATAAGCCCTCCTCATATAAACTAATAGTATAGATATATATGATATAATTATATAATTTTGAATTTATAATAAAATGATATATTTTAGAAAATTAAGGGTTAAATTTATACAAGTTAGAAACAATAGCATCAAAATGTAAACTGAAACTAACTTCCATCAAACTAAATTAACGGCGATACCTGAATTACAAACAATATAATAGTTAAATACATGGATTGTTATTTTTTACCCCTACCTTTGAATTAGTAGATTTATAAGAGAATGTAATTTTGGACTGGAAAGTGAAATAATAATTGGGATGTAGGGTATAGGCGTGCAAACAGTGAACAATACAGGCTCTTTTATTGGCAGAGTCTTTTTGACGATGTAAATTATTATTATTTTTTTTAATTTTTTTTTTAAGGATATGTTTATATACCAAGTGCACGTCACATATTATTTTTATTTATTTTTTTAATTCAAATTAATTCGATTAATGTTTTTAGAAGTGTGCGTAGGTAAATATGGAATAAAATAATGACGTGTAGGTTTTTTGGGGACAATTTAATTATTTACTCGGAAGTAACAAAATTAATAAATAAAAAAATGCAAAATATAAATTACTTGAAAGTGTTAAGTTGATATAATATTATGATTATAAAATATTTTAATTTTCTATTTAGTTTGAGTGAAAAAAAAGGAGAGGAATGTATTAATTAATAGTGTGATAGAGTGGATAAATTTATTTATTTTGTAGATAAATAAAGTGTAATGATATGATGATAAATTTATTTATTTTGTAATAAAATTAAATAAAATAATTTTAAAAAATAAATAAAAATAATTGTAATTCCTCACAAAAGTAATTTGCGTATTCAGAAAAACTCTGCCCTCTTTTATTTCCGAGTCACGTAGTGATCTAGAGAGAGAGATCGGAGAGAGAGTCTAGAGAGAGAGAGAGAGTAAAATAAAATAAATAAAAAATGCTGGAAAACCCTAATAACGAATCCTCTTCCGTTAAACGCTACTACGCTCCTCCCAATCACAGGTTTATTTTTAATCTCTCTCTTCTTTTTTAAAAAAATACTTTCTATTTGGAATTTTTTTATTTTTTTTAATAAATAATTAATGTGAAAAAGCTTAAAAAAAATCTGCAAATTCGTAGCTTCTACGCTTTTGAGCTTTTTTTTTTTTAGCTTTTTGGACCCAAAAGCTAGCTTTGTAAAAAAGCTAACATACCAAACAGTCATGGAATTTTCAAATAAAAAAGGTAAAAAAGCTGTTGCCAAACACGATTTAAGTTGATTAATTGGTCTGAGTTACTTTCAGGTATACACATATATTTGTTTATATATTATATTCATATTGATCTCAGATATGATTTTTGGAAAATGGGTATTTTATAAAACACTAAGTTGATTGATTAATGGGTGTGAGTTACTTTCTCGTATCCTTCTCTTTTACTATTTACTATTTACATTCACATTCATTTATTTATATATATATATGTATGAATTTCTGATATGGGTATTTTATTAAACACTAAGTTAATCAATGGGTGTGAGTTACAAACTTACATATCTATATATATACACCTACCAAAAGATGAAGTTATATATACTCACAAACATATATTCATTTATATATATATATATATATATATATATCAATCTCAGTTATGATTTTTGGAAAAATGGGTGTTTAATTAAACACTGAGTTAATCAATGGGTGTGGTAAATTGGATTACTATACAACAACACACACAACTAACTCTTATTTTATACCCCTTTTCGTTCCCCCCTTGGTTTTATTACCCAAAATAATTAATTTAATTTTTGTAGAAAAATACAACAATTACAATTAGACATGTATTATCAATCAATACATTCCAACAATCTTTTCTTACGGAAAAGTAAAATATCTTTTTATTTGGAATTAAAATAAGAGCTAGTGTAAATTAAACATTAAATCCAAAAAAAAACATTTGAATCAATATTGTGCCCTATTGTTATGAAATTTGTCTAGAATATGTTGTAAAAGTCAATAAACATAAATAAAAAAGTTTTAAAAGTTCGAAATTTGAGCGAAAATAGGTAAGGGGGAAGAAGATTTGGACTCGGTTAATTGTGGGTATGGTTTTCTTTTACTATTTACAACTTCTGTTGTATCTGCTGTTGTATAGTACTACTTTCTATCAGTTTTTTTTTTCAACATTTTTTACTATAAATTCTGCTTATTTTTTATACTTTCTGGGGGTTTATGCAATTTTTCCCTTTTTTTTTTATCAAATGTTTCATGAGAAGTTGCGTTGCATTTTTTTAAGGATTCATTGCTTTATTTGTATAGTAGAGTATGAAGTGGGATTTTTTTTACTGTATAATCTGAGAAATACTAAAAAATTGCCTCAGTGTATATATATCTACCAAAAAAAATATAGACATACATATACATGTATGTCTTTCCATCTGAGATATGATTTTGGAAATTGGGTATTTTTTTATAAATAGTAAATTAGTTAATCAGTATGGTTACGTGCATGAATCGTTCTCTCTTACTATACACACACACATATTCATTTATACATATGTGCGTGTGTGTGTGTATATATTGATTTCAGATATGATTTTTGGAAAATGGGTATTTTACTAAACACTAAGTTGATGAATGGGTGTGAGTTACTTAAGTATCGTTCTCTTTTACTTTTTTCACTTACATATACCAAAAAAATAATGTAGATATACATATATATACATGTATATATATATACATGTATGTATCTCCATCTTAGAGATGATTTTGGAAGTGAGTATTTTTTTATAAGAGTAAATTAGTTGGTCAGTTTGGCTACTCGTAGGAATTGTTCTTTTTTACTATACACACACACACACATATGGTTATATATATAAAATGGGAGTATGGATTTTTGGAAATGGATATTCTCTATTTTTTATAAAATAGTGAATTAATTTAGCGTGTCTCGGTTACTTGCAGGTATCATTTTTTTTACTATATGCATACAGATAGGTATATATTGATCTCAGATATGATTTTTGTAAATGGGTATCTTAGAAAAATAGTAGTATTTAATTAATGATTGTGTTCTCTCTTACTATATATACATACACTTATGCTTATATATAATGGGAATATAAATTTTGGAAATGGTTATTCTTTATTTTTAATATAAAATAGTGAATTAATTTAGTGGATGTGGGTTACTGTAAACATTCACGAGAATACGTATTTGCTGATTTCAGATATGATTTTCGTAAATGGGTTTCTTATAAATAGTAGTATTTAATTAATGATTGTGTATTTGCAGGAATCGCTCTCTCACTAAACGAAAATCAGGAGGAGGAGGTATTATTGACTAATCTGGCTTTAACTGCTGTTTAAGTATTGTTTGTTTTACATATAGTTGAATTTGATACTTGATTCACTTAAATATCTTAAACATATGTATAAAGAAACTGCCTTTGACTTGTTTGGTTGCAGCTCTTAAGCAAATGAGATGTATCTCATGAGGATGAGAAAAAAGTTGAGTCCATTCGGTTTTATGTTTTTAAGTCTTTTTAAGGAAGAAAACATAAAAAGCTCAACTTTAAGGCAGTTAATCAAAAGAAAAAGCCCAATTACGTACTTTATAAGCAACTTCGATGATTAGGCTTAAAAAATACAAACAAGAGCTTGGAAGCTTTTCATGCAATGCATTAAGCAGTAATAGACTATTAAAGTGCTTTAGATCTAATTTTTTTGTGTGTGTGAGCATTGCTATGAATTCTGAGGTTTGGATGTGGATTTGTTCCTTCTGTAATTTATAGTATGTGAATTTGTCGTCTTTATTTACAAAAGTAGTCTATTTTAAGCAATCTTATCTATCTATTAGTACTACAATTTTCAAAGTTCTTGGAACTAGGAAGGTTCTTAATTCTTCTTTTCCAAGGAAGATATAAAAAGCACCATATACTTTTTTACTTATTATTTATGTTTACCTTCTGCTTCAGGATTTAAGTTCGTTCCCTCTCTTAGCTTATATATGAGCCTTCCCCTATAACTTGTATGCGATGTTGTTTATTAGTAATAAGTTTCACAAAGTTCAAGGAAACCCTTTCAACTCTTGATTTCCCTACCAGACAAAATCGAAAAGCATACTGGCCAGCGCATTGAAGGCTTAAAGCAATTATATAATACAAATGATTGTTGTAGTTTTTTTATTTTGTTTCCGCGTGAACAATAATAGATTTTTGAATTTGATCCTTCTCTAGCCTAAAATTTGTAAAATTTCAGGCTCCATGTTGAAAATTGTAGGTTTGCAATTGATTGTAGTTTCAGGCTCCATGTTAAAAATCCTAGATTTTGCAATTGACTTTAAGAATGTAGACTCCCTTTACAAGCACGTTGTTGATAACTTTCAAAAATCAAACTCAGAAAAATTGCTTCCCACTCTTGCTTTTCCAGGAAGAAGAGAACTGTCAAGCGAGTTCAAAAACCGTGTTGGTCAATGCATTTTACTTATGAGCAATGCTGTTGATTAGTTTAAGGACTTTTAAAGTTAAATGAACCGCTTTCTCACTCTTGATTTTCCCAAAAGAGGAAGTAGAGTTAAGAACACATGTAGGTGATCTTTTTTGGACAGTTACTAATTTGATACACATTGTCCAGATTTTTAAAAATGCTGGTCTCGTAAGGATCTTCTGATTGAGTTGTTGTAATGTATACTGCTAGCAGAATTTGAAAATGTCAAGTTCTTCTTCTCACCATCTTTATGACATGAACGTTCCTTTGTTAGTTGAATGAGTTGTTTTTCTTTATCTGTTGTGATTTTCCTTAACTATTGGCTCCACAGGAATAGGGCACTGTTGAAATTTAATCCATTTTAGCTGTAATAATGAGGTCGCCTGTGTTTATGATTAAAGTGAAGAGTTTGGTTTCTTTTAAATTCTCTTAAAAGGCCAATAGTAAAAGATACACGTGAAATTTTCCCTTTCTTTCTTCGAGTAAATGGTAAATACCTTCAGATTCTATGTTTGCTTGTGTGTATCTATTTTCAATTCACTCATATTGAAGATGGAAAAGTTATAAGCATTATCACAATTACTGCAAGACACTTCTTTACAATTTAATACTATCTCTTTTAGGCCTTTGTTCGACCGAATTGCATTTATTTTTGAAACACTTGTTGCTCAGTAGTTTAGTAATGTCTATTCTCCAACTTGGCTCACAAATTAGTGAATAGACGAATTTATTGATCAAAGAGTTACATGTTGTAGTTCTACAATTTTGTACATGGTGTAGCTGCTGAGAATATCCATGTTTGTTTTACAGATAAGTTCGAAAAGATGACTAATATGTATGGAAATGACTCGGAGAAGAATCTGACCGCTACCTCAAGAAATGTTCCCTCTGAATATCAGAATGCATTTGGAAGCAATTTTGTCAATTACAATTCTCACAACAGGCTAATCCCTCTACAAGGGTGTTGTAAAAGCGAAGCTCCACAAATCCTCAACAATCGTATGTTGCTCTCCGTCAACTTTGTGTTCTTTTTCTTTATGAGTGTTTGTTGGTTTTTATGATGGTTTTCTTTTCTGCATGCAAGTAGACAATACTGCTATAAAAGCATGCTCGGTTGGATTTGTGTCAAGCTGGTTGGGACCTTTGGGTTGATCAGTCAATAGCTTCAGCCGACCTATATAAAATCTGACTCAAAACGTTCTAGGCTCACACTAGCTTTTGTTAGTAGCTACTCCACTCATTTTTACTCCTTTAATTTTATTGCCCATCGTTTCTTCATGTATTTGTAAGCATATCTTGAACCTTGACTGGCAGAGTTGCCTCTAATTGGAATAGACATGATTTAGAATACCTCAGAAGTAATCTGTCACGTGGAACTTTCTAATATCCAGCTTTGAAGGGTGGGATGGTAGTTGTGACACCACCACAACCTAACAGAACCTTTCCATAATCTTATATTTCGAGTTTATCAAAGTCCGTGGACAGTACGAATTTATCAGTGAATAAACTGCCTTTTCCTTGCCTTTCTTTTCGTAGTGGAAGTAGAGAAGCATGAAGGTCATTTCTATTAGTACACAAACTTTCAGAGTTTTCACCAAACACTATCCTCAACTATTCCATATTAAGTATTATCTGAGTCATAAGTCCATTTTTATTCATTTAGTAACCAATTCATTGTTGATTCACAAACCTCCAATGTCTTGTCTTTTTTCGGATAGTTAAGAGAAGTGTATTTTTTTGAGCTACTTCAATACTGCATATAATCGGTTCTCTTTTAAATCTTTTATGTAGGCTGGAAAGCTGCTATGAATGCGATGAATGACCCATCAATAGATCCAGCTGGTAAGTATAACCTTGAGGTTTTGATGTTTGCTTGAATATGGGTTTTGACCAAGTTTGATCCCGATTGTTGCATGGAGGCTATACATTTCAATTCTCTTTGATGTCATACCACTTTCTTTAGTAATTAGTGGTTACAGCATTGTGTCATCAGAATACGGAAACAAAAGAAATAAGCGTAATATAATATTATCTCGTCTGGTTGAGTGGTTGTATTAATATAGCCATATAGGTAAGACCAGTTAGTGGCAGTTGTTTTCTGGATGATAGAGGATTCGACTGTGTTTAGGTATTATACTCTCTTGCTATTAAATTATGAGAGCAGCATAATATTTAATGCCAAATGGAGGATATTATTTCTGTTGAATCCCATTCTCTGCATCTCTAATTAGCGTGTATCAGTACAGTGCTTTATAGAATCTTGAATCAGTAAATTTTCCTTAATGAAGCCCGAGTAGCAAAAGGTTAAGTCCCTTTGTTTTATTATTTTTTTTTCCGAAAAGTGATCTTTCTGTGTTCCTTAATCAGGTTACATTAGAAATAGGTTTAGTGGTTTTAAGATGTATTATATGCATACTCATGGAGTCGATAGTAACTCACAGTATACTACATTTTATTACTTTGGTTGTAGCTTGTAGGGAAAAGTTTAAACACATCTAGAATTAATTTTTGTATTAGCCAAAAAGCAGGAGCGGTATTACACCATCACACCAGCCATTCAGGGGCTTGACCAGTATTTCGTAGGTTCTCATCTAGGCTCTAGGACTAAAATATCACCAGAACTTGTTAGTCTAAGACTCTTTATATGGATCTAATAGTCTAATAGAGATCGTAGCACTAATCGGAGCTTGAGAGAAGCAATTCTTTTCCATCATTCTACATTTTGATGTTCTCGGTCTGGTTTTGTAATTTAATGCAATTCTTTTGTGAACTTGGTTCAAGTTTTGAGTTTCCTTTTCTTATCCATAGCATTATTGAATTCCGATGTGGTAATATTTGCATTATATTTGAAGATATATAAGTATCGGTTCTTAGTTGGTTAATGATATGTGAAAGGAATCTTTATAAACTTAGAAGATGTAAATGATGTTCAGAACGAATTTTATAAACGTAAAAGATGTAAATGAAGTCTAGAACGAATGTTGAAGAGGAGTGGATTTCCTTGTATATAAGGTTTTGTCGTTTGTGAATAACTATACTAATCGATATGATATGGTAAATCATAAAGGATACCATGCATCTTAAGTTCTATTTTGCTACCAATCAAAGTGGGTTACATATAGTGATCCAGGAGGATACCCCTTAGTATTAGGATGTGTATGACTGTTAGAACCAATTCTAGTTGGTATTAGGATTGGAGATTATTCAGACTCCTTATTGAACTAGTAGTTATTCTGGTAATCTGGTCTTAATCCTTGTTGAACTAGAAATAAGTTATGTCATAATCATACTTGCTATAGGATTAGTTACATCCTATAAATAGCTTAGGCATTCTCTAAGTTAGAGAGCAGCCAGCAAAACATAAAGTTGTCTCGTTAAACTTTAAGGTTGATTAAAGTTTAGCAGTTAGAGATTGTAACAGTTATTTGATTATTAATCAAAGTTGCAATTTCGCCAATTACTTTCTCTGTTTATATTCTCCTTATATTGTTCTGTTTTGAGTGTGTTTTATCTAACGTAACAAGTGAAGCTCTTAGACCTGATCAAGAGGTATCAGATTCAAGTTTCGATCTTTGGGGTACCTGATAAAGTGGTATCAAATTCAAGTTTCGATCTTTGGGGTACCTGATCAAGTGGTATCAGATTCAAGTTCGATCTTCGGGGGGTGTGGTGTATGGTCTGTACGCGCAATTCAGTTGTGCAATCTGGAGTAAAACTTGTTACTGGGTTAGAAAAGCAGTTAGAAAAGCACCGGGGTTTATACAAGAAAAACAGATTAACGATAGGCGACGACCTGAGTACGAAGAATCGTATAAAGGTGTTAGAGAAAGGTGTTAAAGAGTTGAAGACAGGTTTCACGGGTATGCAGTCCATGCTTGTTGCAATCCTAGCGAAGTTAAGTGAGGCATCCGTTTCTGGATTTCTGAAGAAGACTCAAGAGTTCGTCGACGCGGTGAAGCGGCTTGATTTTTGCAGAGATGGGGAGGATGCAGGGGTAATTGAGGGTGCTAGGCAGATTAGAACTCGTGATCCTCTATGCAATTTGCATGTTGACTTTAATGTGGAAATTCCTGTCTATTATGGCTCAATCGGTGCAATTATGCTTGATAATTGGCTTGATTGTTTGGAGACCTGCTTTGGGGTTTACTTTTACTCCAATATGGCTTTTCATGGTTCTATAATGAAGTCGCCATTTGAGGAATGTCTCGGATATTTGCCTCTAGGTTACTGTTATTTGATATTTTCGGTTGCAAACGGAGATGAAGGGAGGTTGAGAAGGCTCAAAGGTTTATGACGAGTATTGGTAGGGGTACATGGAATAGTTGGAAGCCTGAATCGAAAACAGTTGAGAATTAGGGAGATGGCCGTTGCGGTGTTTCCGATTATTCTCTTCTAGCTTGAACAGGAGCTTATTGCTCTTGAGGGGGAGCCGTGATCCAGGAAGATACCCCTTAGTATTAATCCTACTTGTTATAGGATTAGTTACAGCCTATAAATAGCTTAGACATTCTCTAAGTTAGAGAGCAGCCAGCAAAACATAAAGCTGTCTCGTTAAACTTTAACGCTGATTATAGTTTAGCAGTTAGAGATTGTAACGGTTATTTGATTATTAATCAAAGTTGCAATTTCGCCAATTACTTTATCTTTTTATATTCTCTTTATATTGTTCTGTTTTGAGTGTGTTTTATCTAACGTAACAAGCGGAGCTCTTAGACCTGATCATATAGACTTATGTGTTGAACAATGGTAATTACACCAAGTTTCTATTATTGCATGATTTTGAATTATAGATGAATATGCCATCTTGTAGAACTATCATACAATAATTCTCTGTACTTAGGTTTCTTCTTCCTAAAGACTGTTCTGAGCCTCTATAGTTATCCTTTGTATTATTTATTTTCTAGTACATTAATATTCTTTATTATGTTTCGTCTCATTAGTTACGTGCTGCTTAGACAGGCTTGCATTTGTATTCACCTTTTGTGAGTTGTACTAGAGCACAAAATTGTATTTGCCTAATTCCTATCAGGAAACAGTGACTCCAATAATTTTCCTTCCCAAGTCATGAATGCGAAAATGTGAATCGCCCTACAAAATGAGTCTGTGTTTCTTTTATATTTCTACAGATAAGCCAGTCATGTATTCGGGAAGTAGCGGATCAGCTTGGGGAAGCTTCAGACTTCCTCATCAGGTGTGAATATTGCTACTCTCTTCCTCTCTCTCTCTCTTTATATAAATATATGTTTAATGGGGAAGGATGTATGAACATCATATTAAACATCAAGTTTGACACAGAAATCTTGACCGTTAAATTTGAGGGCTGGCATTTATTCTTTTTGATTAACAATAGGAAGCAACTAATACTTTTCTCTTTCTCCCCCATTCTGCGGTTTTCTCTACTTAATAAAATAATTCGATCCCAACTCTCACCATTGAATTCTATGAATACAGTTCTGATGGCTTTTTTTTTGGAAAACCTAAATCTTGACGAAGATCCACTTAATTACTATGAAAATAAAAATCTAAGGCGTCATTAAAAAAAGACCCAATTGCCCGTGGTTTCCCCAATTGTAGTTCCAAGAATTGAGCTGTTAAACATCAAATCCATCCAATTAGCCCGTATGAAGGATTGCTCTCCAATAGTTTTCATACATACAAAACATCTGTGGCTCTAATCCATTGTTAAATAAAGAAGCTATAAATTTTAGGTTGGAAGCAAATGAAAAACAGAAAACCAAACTATGCTTGAATTGGCGATGATTCAAATTGTATGAGTTTTTTTTCTGTACATTAGAGAATATTCCAATAATAGGATAAATGAAAAAATTGTATGGGTTTTTGATGATGTTCTTGATGATATAAATTTTGCTGGTTTTTTCTTCAATCCTTTTAGAAAAAAATTGAGTGTTTTTCCGTTATCTTTCAAATAAGGAATCTTAGAATAAGACAGAACTAAATTACAGGTTATAACTGATTTGGTTCCCATGTTGAGTGAAATCTAACAATGAATTTTACCAAGTGTTGCTATTAATTTTGACCCTGACAGTAATAGAAAGGAGATGTAAAAGCCGTGGGGAAAACTTAGAAAGAAAGAGAGAGGAGTGAAGAGGTTTTCTTTTAGTTTTAAGTTTTGATCTGAACCGCTGAAATAAACAGACCATATTTCGGTGTCAAACTTAATGTTTTTGGTGATGTTCATAATTCATATATCCTTCCCCATGTTTAAATAAACGTCTGTATGTATATATATGTGTGTGTGATTATAAAAAAAAACAAAAAATATGTGTATTTGTATTTATATAATATGTGAGATTGTTTACTTTCCGTCTCCTGTCTTCAGATGATGTCTTCTCCTACGGGGACTTCTGGTGCACAAAAGGACTTCTTGGGTGAGCTTCGACGGGCAATCCAAAATGCAAAAGCCGGTGCTATCTAATGATCTCGTTTGGTAGCATCTTATCAGTAGAAAAATATACTTATTCGATGGACGTGTGGAAAAGTATACTATTAACTATGTCAATTTTGTTTGGTGACAAAGTGTAGTAGTTTACTTAACTATGTCAATGTTGTTTGGTGATAAGTGTAAGGTGTCTCCCAATCCTCTATGATCTCAAGTTTCAACCTATAAACTATACTATTTTATTGATTTACTTCTCTTTCTCTTGTTGTTCATTTGTTAAATAATCATTTTTGCTCATCAAAATTTCCTTTAAAACTCTTCCATTTTTTTTTTGTATTACTATTGCTTAAGCATTAGCCTCCATCATAGCATTTTCATTTTCCCCTCTCGAAGTGCCAATACTTTTTTTCTGCAAACCCAAATTATCAAGAAGGATGCGAGTGTTATTGTATTTTAAACTTGGGAATGCGCATAGATTTAGTCAAAAGAAATGGACTTGGATGAAAGATGAAGTTTTATATTCATAATTTTCTAGATTGCCGTCATTTTACGTTAAATGAAATTTGATTTAATAATATTAGCAAGACTTTAATTAAGAAGAGTGGGTATTACTTCAACATAAACAAAACAATGATAGTGAAAGAAAACAAACCATATCCCCGCCCTAACATAAAATATACACCATCCACCTACACTTAACCAAATAAATTGAACGAAATAAACCCACAATTAAGCAAAGATATCATGGGGACACGATACTTCTCAGTTCTCATCACTATTAGCTCTTATTAATTTTTTCATGTTTTTATTTTTTCAGGACGTGACCAGATCAAAATGATCCTTTGTTGCATTGTTTATTTATTTAGTCATCAGAATCATTATGTAGTAATAAGTAAAATCATTAAACTTGAAAAATATTCCTAAGATCTCTCGACTCTTATAGGCACATATATATATATATATATATATATCTTTCCCGCAAACGTGAAATATTATTGTACACATGTTTTGTTATTGCTACCAACGTGAAGTATTATATTACAAATTTTATTATTCTTCCCGCCAACGTGAAATATATTTATTCTTGGCCATGGGTCGGTCAACCGTCTCCTGATACAAAGTTGTAACATAAATACACTTAATGTGGTGATGACATACATACATATTTTACAACTGCAATTTCTTTTCTTTTGTTTGGAATCCACCAGTGAAACTCTGTTGCTTTTTTCTCGCTAGATTTCTCATTGGCCTCCTTAAGTTTTCAAAGGATTTTTTCAACCGAAAACTAGGTCGATCATTCCTGTAAGTTGGCACATATATACTGTCAATTTATATGGTTATTAGTTTTGAATGATTTTATGATGGTTTGTTTGGTTTAGTGTCATCCTGGAGTTATGAAAAGACGGGGTTTAATGCAGTTTTAAATTCCGATCAATTTTAGACCAGATAAAAGAGTAGAAACTTTCAGAGATTATTTGGCTCTAGCTACTTCTGTCAACAGATAAATTGACACTTTGAAGTCAGAAACTTTCTAGCTTTTAAAGTGAAGATTGAGAAAAGAAAGCAAGATTTTGAGTTGAATGATTGTAAGCTAAATGTAACTTGTAGCATGTAAAGTAAAAAAACCGAGTTTCAAATTTGCAAGGAAATGTTTAGTAAAAAAACTAAGCAGTCCGAAAAGATATCTTAAATCTTAGGTAAGTACCATACAGTTTGCATGGTTTCGTTTCTATATCATGCTTATCATGCTTTTGAGTGTTACTAAAAACAAATTAAAAGCTCAGCTTGAAGCTCACAGACTGAGATAAGTTCGTGATAGCAATTGCATGTAAGCTGAAAAAGGATAAAGAAATGAGTTCCCTTTTAAAATTTGAGTCTTCTCCTTGATATCTTTAGTGTCTGTTAATTGAATTAAAGATTAATCCCTAGTTTCAATAAATAGACAAATGTGATTTTTTTCCCCTTCATGGGATTTCTTCAGATTCTTCTAATATAATATCATTTCAGGAAAGAAAACCATGACAGGGTCGTTTCTGCCTTTTGAAACCTTCGCCATTATTACAAGCTCTCAGAGTCTAAACCTAGAATATAACTGCATATTTTCCATCATTGCTGCGGTCTTCGTGTGCAAAATTGTAAGTAAATGTAGATTCCTTTGCAAAACTAGAATGTATAAAAATCGTGTTTTGGAGTATGATTAATGTTCACATGTTGCCCCCAAGTTATACATGCTTTTAAGCAGTTAATATATACCAAACGTACTTCTATTGACAGTTTTCATGAACAGGGAGATTTATGCACATTATTTCCGAACAATCTCATTGTCACTCATTCTTCTGGATAACTCGCTGCTAATGCGGGGCAACTAACAGATACAAAAATAACTGCGTTTAAACACGTATGATGTACGGTTGGTATGGGTGTCATCGGTTAATTTTATCAGGCGAATTCAAACGTTGAGTGCATAAAATACAAAATAGGCCAACAATACCATTTTTTTCCTTTGTTTTTTCTATATATACATAAATATATTCTTTTGTTGATTTCTCAAGTTTTCCATGTGGGACGAATGATTTTAAAGTTTTAATGACTATCATATTATAAGAGTTTAGTAAATATATCAATATAATTATTTAAATGCAACAGAGAGAATTTCGGCAAATCATGTCGTCAAAGTTATTGTCTTCTGATTTATTTCATGAGTTTTTTCTTGTTGCTGTTGTAGGTTCATGACCTGACAGCAGCTATTAGCAGTGTGTTTGTGAAGGGATATAATAAACTCAGTGATACCGTGAAACTCGAATGGTGTGACAGGTCAGAAGCTTTTTAGATTTTTGGCCTTTTCCGTTCAGATATTCTGCTTTTCCAATTATTTACAAAATTAAAATTAACGATCTTTTGTGTTTCAGAGGGTTCTCTACTTTACATGCGATATTAGTGTCGATCTTTTCCATGTATCTCTTATTATCAGATCTATTCGACGAGGAATCCAATAAGGAGTTGATTACTCGTAGAAGGTCCATTTTATCGGATACCGTACTGTCGGTATGTTCTTCTTTGACAATATTGTGAAAATAACTTCCTAATATTGATTTTTTCCAGTGTTTAAGACGCAAATGCATAGTTAACGCGTTTTGAATAGCTTTACTAACAGCGTAAAAAAGTAAAAACTGAAGCTTTTTTGGCATAAAAACTATAAAAGCTTAAGCTTTTACAAACGGATTTTCAATCTTTTTAAGATTTTTATCAAGCTTTTTCAGCTTTAAAGCAAGCTTTTTAAAAGTTATTTTATCTTAAAGTTAAGGACTGTTACAGCTTTCGAAATTCCAATACCAAACATCATAATCGTTGCTGGACACATACTTTAGGCGCAGTTTTGTTGGCATTTTCTTGTGGTTTGATAACAAATATGTGAAGCTTCTAAATGAATAAAACTGCATTCACTTTATTGTACTATTAACCTTCAATAAGCACTCAGCAGATACATCATACATCGAATTAGTGTCGGATTTGAACCAAAGATGAAGGGGGTAGTCATGGAGTGAGGCTCTTGTTGGAATAATGATTATTAAACCCTATAGTTTGTTTAATTTATTTTTGGAGATTGCCAACTCTTTGTTTCTAAGTCAGACAATTAGTATACCTTTTTAGCTACAAGATATCTACTTTTACGATATCACTAATTAATTCATCCTTCCTCAAACCTTTATTTTCTAATCATTTTTAGAAAGAAGAAGAAAAAAAATAAAGGAAAGGCAAACTCACCTTTATATCTGTATAGTTAGTACTCAGTTTAAAGTTTATGCTTTGTCTGATTGACTATGATATCCAGAAATTCAGTTACATGGCTGACGAGGCATTTTTTTTTTTATTAACAATTTTTACTCATACGATATTAACAATTATTACAGACGTCCTTCGGTTATTTTCTATCAGACTTGGTAGTCATCATATGGAATTTTCCCAAGTTAGGTGGCATGGTGTATGTGAGTGTAGATCTTACACCCTTACTGTTTCATCACTTTACTACATAATATTGAACCTCAGCAATAGATTTACTCTGTCATTATTTATTTAGTTGGATTTCGTATCATTGTTTTTGTTAGGTTTTACACCACGGACTTGCCATGTCCTCACTCTATGTCTCCTTCTCCAGTGGCCAAGCACTAATTTACGCACTCATGTTACTGTTTACCGAGAGCACAACTCCTCTTGTGAATCTAAGATGGTACAGTTTTGACAAATAAAACTTCATGAATAGTTATTTTACATTTTTTTTATCGAGCTTAGATCATCGCGGATAATAACTTGTGCAGGTACTTGGATGTTGTTGGTAAGAAGAACTCAAAATTTTACATTTTCAATGGTCTTACATTGTTCTTTGGGTGGATGGTAATGTTTTCCTCCTTTCTTATTTATATCCCTGTGAATAGCTCTCAAAATAAACTAAATATAGCTAAAAAAATATATGTAAACAGTCCTATCATCCATGAAAATAAGTTGAATGATATTGAATGCTTTCAGGTGGCACGGATTGCTCTATTTGCCTACTACTTTTACCATCTGTATTGGCATTTTGACGAGGTATATAGCCTTTTCTCTGGTTTATAACATAGCATATCAACCCGTAAATACCTTTTTTCTTTGAAAAAGCCTAGTACTGTTTTTCTTAATTTTTATGTATCCATCCATACCTATATCGACTTGGGTTTTGAGTAGCATCCTCATAGGAGGGTAGCAACTAAGTGGGGACAACTGGGGCCGCGGACCCCTCGTTTTGAAACAATTTACCGAAAAAGTAATTTTTTTTCTATGTATTTCGATCAAAATCTTCAATAATTAGCATTCGGCTTCCCACATGCTACGAAAAAAAAAATCATACTATATGGTATGAAAAAAATTATATTACATATATGCGGCCTCTCCCATTCGGAATTACTAGTTCCGTCACTACTCATAGGAAATTGTTTTTGCAGAAATCAAGTCTACATATATATATATATATATAATAGTAATCGTGTCCCACACGTTGCGTGTGCGGCATGTAATGTAATAAAAATATAGAAAATATGTATACTAATGATATAAACATGTGTATAATACAAAAAAAAATATAGTTTAAAATTTAAAAGAATATTTGGTTGTTAAAGAGTGATAAATAGTTTTATTAGTTTTTACTTTTATATTTTTATGAGAGTGTTGTATTATTATAATTAATATAAAGGTGTAAGAGTATTTTTGAAAAAAATTAGCTAAATTGTGCAGGCTCATTTGACTTGTATTGACTTATTATAATAGTATATATATATATATATATATATATATATAAAAGGGAGTTTGGGTTCCTAAAATGTTCTTTCTCCAAGGCAGAAAAAAGTTGGATTAGACATACTTTTAAATAGGGTAACTAAGGCCATCCTTGTTTTGTTCTGTTTCCACTGTTTAGGTCAAGACATTGTGTTTATCGGTCTTTTTCACTAGCATCTTGGTGCCTCCGGTGTTGACGATTCTGAATTTATTTTGGTTCTTTAAGATCGCTAAAGGCACTATTAAAACTCTCTCCAAGTTAAGGCACCGTGATTGATCATGATCACTGATACAGTGATACCGATACCCATGCATATGTACTGATGATGGTATAAATTCATATCATTTTTTTTTCTTTGTTGGCAGTTCCCCTTTATGTTTATTGGTTTTCCTGTAATTTAAATAAACAAAACATTTTATCAACTAAGAAACAAAATGGTTAATGATGAAAAGAACAGACATTGAGGTTTCATAGATTTCCATTGTTGCTAATAGAGGGAATTATTACAAACTCATCGTGCTTGTTGGCAAACCGAAAATGACTTTTCCTTTGCTTTAATTAGAGCTTTTAGATTTTCTCGAAACATGATAGAAAGACGATAAACCTTTAAAGCAGATTGCATTAACAATTTGCTAATGCAGCACTTCAATGTCAATTTCCGATGCCCCTACAGTTCTGTTATCTACGAGGCCACAAAATTGGCCTATATCATTTATCCTATACATTCGTATAGTTTACTCGCTAATTAACGATGTAGTTTGACTCATTTCACGAGTCTATTTATTAACTAAAATGTAAAGTGAATCCAAGTTTCAAAGCTCAAATACAAACTTATAGGATAGTAATGATAAGCGCAAGTCACAACCAGGCTTTTATGCATCTCATGCGCTTTTCTAGTAAAATCTTTATGGTTTTGCGTTTAACATCGAGCTTCTTTTCGATATAGCTTTTCCTCAATACCTCGACCTTGTTCATCCAATCGATCCATATCCTTGTTTACTTAAGATAATATAGTTTGGTGATCCATAATATTTAGTTTTTTTTTAATAGAGAAAAAAAAAAAGATACAAGGTTTCAAGGAAAAAAGTACCTACTCTTGGTATTAAAGATAAAACCCGTAAATGTTGGAAAAAATATAGGTGAGAAACAGAGACATTTGGGAGATAAACACACTTAGGGTTTCCTCTTTTCATAAACTAATTAATTTATAAAGAAATAATGAAAGAGAACTCTTTAAATATAGTCTTAAAAATGATTAACAACGTAAATAATAAAATAACAAATAAGTTCAAATAAATAATATAAATAACCAAAAAGAGCCGTTCTTATCGATCGGATCTCTTCCATTAGTTGAAATTGTCTATCTCCGTTTCTTAATTATATAGTTGTCATTGAAGCTTTTGTAAAGGGATCAAGACAATCCTAGCTCTTGTGCCTCTCACCATGATGGAAATTAATAATTAAAATACAAACATACTTTTTTGGAGTCACTGTACATATATTTTTTAAAACGAGAACACTATCTAGTCTATTATGTGAGTATGAATAGTATTATATAACCATCTTGTTATTCATCAAAGAGAATAGAGGCTAAAATCTTACTAATGAGATAATCTCATTCATTATCGATTTAAATGATCTCTCTCCATACTAACAAGACTTAATGAGTGACAATTAACTTATATAATATATTGGTGCCAAGGAAACTGTCCAAAGTAATCAAGTTATTTGATTAACTCCATGCCTTTCTCCCTTTCCATATCTTGTAATGATTAAGTACAAAGTTCTTGACAATTTTTTCACTGGCAGGCACAAAAAATTACGTGAAGGTATAACGATAATCTATCATATTATTGCAGCCGGATTTCATAAATAAAATAATCCGAATAGCATTATTAAGTGCGACGACTTGTTTGGAGAGAGTGTTAAAGTTGGAAATGAATAAAGTAAAGAGTAATATTTTGAGTTGAGCGATCGGCATATTTTTTCCAAGGCAAATGCGGTGGCGCCCAAACCCAAATTGCATGTAAACATCTGGAAACTTGCACGACTTAGTTATGCGATTAGCAAAACGGTCGAGTGTGGAATGCCCTTATTGAGATCCAAATATGAATCCCGCTCCGTTTGTTTCATAGTAAAAGATTTCCTATGAAAAAATATTTTTGTGGAAAAGTTTTACGGTGAAAACTTTTGTTTACATTTTATTTATGAGCGTTTGGTATAAGAAAAGTTTTTCACGTAAAACTCTACATAAATTAAATTTTTTGTTAGTTCTTAAATTCAAATAAAATTGATGCATAAACAAATACTAAATATTTTTGATACTTTAAATGTCATATTTCAGATGAAAAAAACATTAGTGATTAAAAATCATAGTAATATCTATTTTTTAATATATAACCAAATATAATGCTTAAAAACGAGTGATCTAGTGACTGGTAGTTTAAAGATAAAAAAAAATATTAAAAAAAAAAAAATCATAATAATGTCTTAAAAATAATTGATAATCATGAACGTTCAAAATACATTTGCTTAAAGGTTCATCATTGTTTCTTTTTAGTATGAGACATAACTTTTTTGAATAATCTTTAAATGGAATTGACAAAAAAATTTAATTTTTCTATAATAATAAGGTAGAAATTTTGGCCTAAATCCGATTTAGCCTTTTGTTTTTTTAAAAAGAAACAAAGAACTAGAATTTCAATATATAAAGACTAGTAATCGTAGCCCACGCGTTGCGTGTGTGACACGTAATTGCATAAATATGATCCGGCACAAATTAATTTTACATTTTCAAAAAGTTTACAAAAATAATTGGTTGAATATTGTAAAAATATAATGTTTTATTGTTATAGTAATATAAAAATACATGTATGATGATTTGTTTGAGAGATGATTTGATATGTGAAAAAAAAAGAATATTTATTTATTTAAATTACATTAAGTTATTTTAGTAATTAGTAAATTGGAATAGTGGCATTTTTGGAAAAAATGGGTAAAATTGGGCAGACTCAAGATTTTTTGAGTTCCCTTATATTAATAGTATGATGTTAAAGATCATATTTCCCTTAATTACTAATTAGTTTTTTTATCTTATTAGGAAATGAGAATATGAATTAAATGACCCATTTATGATTTTTCCTTTGACATGGAGGAAATCGTTTGCGGCATTTTTTTTAAGCAATCATTTCCCCCTCTTTTGAACTAATTTTTTTTAAGCAATCATTTCCCCTTAGAGGAAAATATTTACGTGGGAAAGTTTTTCGGTGAAAACTTTTGTTTGCTTCCTATTTACGGACGTTTGGTGCATAAAAAGTTTTCCACGTAATTTTTTTTAATAAATTTATAGTTATGTCAATTTTTTAAGTTTAAACAATATAAACACATAAATAAATTAATATGGTTCATACTTTAAAACATATTATAAAATGAATGAATTTTTTTTAATCAAAGTAGAAAGGCAAATAAGCTTAGAAAAGTTTAAAAACATTAATGATTAAAAATTATGATTATTTTGATAGAAAAACTAAAACTTATTCATTTAATTTAAAACTAAAACGACTTCTTTATAGAAGAACTCCGTCAACCACTTTTTTCTTTCTTTCCATTTTTATTAGCGATGAATCTCATTAATTTTTTATTCATTTCTGTATAAATAGTCCAACGTGTATATATATATATATATATATATACTAGTAAAATTTACCCACCCGTTGCGTGTGAGATGCGTAATGACATAAATCTCGTAATATATTTTATTTTGAACATAATATTCAGATTTGGTATCATTTATTGTAGTTATGCAGGTTAAAACGAATTGTTAATTAATTTAGGATACATCCGTAATTAGGAAAATATAGTAGAACAAATTATTAATTAATTAGATTAGATATATTGGTAATTATTAAAACATAGTGATGATATTTTTGGAAAAATTAGGCAAAATTGGGCATGCTCATTTCTCTTGGATTGACTTATTATAATAGAATGATACACACGTATTGAGTTGTATGTATATTTAAAAAAGTATATACCAAAATATATATTATATTTTTTTTTATCATTCTATTTAATTTTTGGTGCCAATTAAATAAAATTCAGATTAAATAAAGAAGGGTAGGACAATTTTGATTTTAGTAGAATAGTTATATGGTAAGATATATTTTGACTAAAAATATAGAGAATATGGTAAGAGATATATTATATAAAAGTATCATTATATATATTATTGCATTAGGAGAGTGGGTGGCCCAATTGTAAATCGTTTCCCCCTTTTTTTTTCATTGTAAACATTTCCCCCATTTTTCCTTGATTTGGGGTAAATAATTTACTAATTTTTTGCATTTACGTTCAATCAATCCTCCGAAAAATATAATTTACCCGTAAATATTTGTTTACCCTCATTTTACATCAAAACAAACAGAGCCTAAATTTGAGAAATATTCCTAAAAAAAAATAATTTACATATAACCAAACATGAGAATATTTAATTTTACCCATAAATATTTACTTTCAATCTATTATACATGGAAACAAACAGAGTGACATGTATTTCTCCAAATCTCAAATCTTTAAAAGCTTCTTTTGCTATTAAAGATGCATGCCAGGAGGATGAAGTCTCAGATACTCATAAATTACTATAGTTAACTGGAAATAAATAGTACTAGCCTTAACAGTACTTTGCCAGTGATCACTAGTCCGACTTGGTCTAGATATTACTATAATTTTTCATACCTCATAAAAAACGATATGTACATGAAAATTTGTGTTGATTTCAGTTTATTTACATGTGTTTCGAGACAAAACTGATTTAGTTACCTCCGTTTTTAAAAGTTCGATTTAATGACCGATAAGATCACATATTTCGGTCATTAGTTGCGATTCATCTATGTTATTACTTAAAAACTAATCATATTCTGATCTTAGGCTCGTTATTTATTAGTATTGGACTATTTTAGCTATTACTTTATTTACGTTATTAGTCCTTTTCGAGACCGTAGGTAGAGACTTAACTCTCACTATTGGATTATATATGTTGATTGAGTTGTTGAAAATACTCACCTAAATTCTTGTTATTCTTCAAGATATTTCACTAATTCTCGTCTATATTTCCCCTAAACCCTATGAGTCTAGCTTATTAAATATTAATGACCTTAGTTTATTAACGCTATTGATTTATTGACCTACTGTCAATTAATTTGTTTGTATCGATGAAAACAGTATATAAGTTAAGATTTTGTCCGAATAGTTTGAAACCCGATAATATCATGTCAACATTGTACATGGTGCATATTTTAATTAAAAAAACAATAAATTCGTAATACTTCCCAACTTAAACATTTTAGCACAATGTCAAAAGGTGAAAGTTTTCTCAATGATTCAAGAACTTGTCGAAGTATATTTTTATTTAATTTTTTTGCAATAATGTGAAATATACTTGTTAATTTATTAAAAAAAACTATTAATTTTTAGAAAATACAATAGGTAAGAAATTAAAAATTCACAAAAATAGCTGCTTTCTCCAAGGAAAAAAAATCTTAGAGAAAATATTTGTCTTCAAAATCGTTTTATATGCTTATTTTAAATTTCTCTTAAGTAAAATATTCCAAAAAAAAATGTTACATATATTGTATTGGTAAAAGGGGAAAGAATTGGTAATGTTTTTTAATCAGAAAAAAATAAGTTTTAAAACTCCCATTTTCTTGAAATAAAATTCTATAAAGAACCGAATCTAGTAAGAAAAGTTGTTTATTTGAAAATGAGCCCTTCTTAAAAAAACAGGTAAAAATTTAAATTTTGGAACAACAATTCTTGAGTGATGTTTTTATAAGAGCTCTTCTAAATTGTCATTTGAACTGATTAGTCTAGCATTTTATATATATCACCACTCTTTTGGAGATTATGTGTATGCAAGGAAGAATATTGGTGATACATGTTTGGATCTATCACCTTTGATATATCATCACCTAGTCTGTACGATACAAGTTATCTTCATATAATAATGTCAGATAACACTATACTCTTACTTATTTTTGAAATCGTGTACTTTTTTTATGTCACCATTAATTACCTTTCATCCGTTCGATCCTGTATGATCTGGTGTTTGTTTTATCTTTTGTGATCATATGTCCATCCGATTTAGTGTGGTCATGAGATCATGTGTCTGTTAGATTATATGTGATAATGTGTCCGTCCCATCATGAGTGATCATGTGTCGTCCAATCTTATGTGATATCATGTGTCCGTCCGATCCGATCATGTGTGATCCTACATATGTCTCCACGATCATGTGTTATCATTTGTATGCTTGATCATGTGTGATCATGTATCCATCAATCTTGTGTGATCGCGTGTTTTCTCGATCTCATGTGATCTTGTGTCCACAGATGTTGTATGATCTTGTGTCTGCGATCTTGTGTGATCATATTTACGTCCGATCTTTTATGATTATGTATCCGTACGATCCTTTGTAATCGAGTATCGCCTTGATCCAATGTCAGCACCGATCTTTAGTCATACTCATTTTCCCCATTTTTCAAATTTTCAGATATTAATATAGTTTTGCCAAATTTTTAATTTTTCATTATTTAAGATGTTTTTCGATTTTTTGGTGGTTTGTAGATTTTTTTTCATATTTGTTTTGAAATATTTTTTTTATGTATTTTGTTTGTATTCGCTGAAAATATAGCATAGTTAGTAAAAACATGCCTACAACTAACTAAACGACCAGAGGGAAATTGGGTTATAGGGAGCGGTTTTTAGCATATCCGGGTTTTAGGGAGCTAATTTTTGTAACGATATAATCTTAAACTAATTAGATTTTAAGGAAATATAAAAATAGGTTAATATATATTTTTGCTCACTTTGGCTAATCACTTTCTTTCTCTATAAATTGATCCAAATCTACACCAACATGTACCAATATTGGAGAAACTGCCATCACCAGCACCGTCAGAGCACCACCACCACCGCCGGCCAGTATCACCGTCGTGACTCTTTCTTTCCGTTCATACACAACCTGCTTAGCCAATGCCGACAAACGTCATCACGTTCATCAGTTCTTCGCATCGATGATTTAGTTGTATATTGATTAGTTGTAAATATCGTAGTATATAAGTGTTATCGTATAATGTTTTAATAACTAATAGATAATAAAATGTATGATTTAAGTGTTATTATGTAAATTATTGTTTTGTACCATTTTACTTGTTTTTGTATAATCTATGATGTAGAGACCCGAAATATTATGGTCTAATTGGATTTATTTATAGACTTATAAATAACCTAATCTTAATCAAATAGAAAATATTTCCTTTTTCTCTCTTTAATTTTTTAACTAAGATTTTCTTTACTCTTCAATTATTCTAATCCAACAAGTAAAACTCTTCATTCTCTTCAATATAATCTTCTGAGATTGCACAAAATTTTCTCGACTTGCTGCTCATGTTTCTGGACCTTCTGGAGTATATTTGACTTGATCGCCAAGTAATTTGTCCGTCAGTTTCAGTTATAACTGCAACTTATATTTAACAATATCTTAACAAACGTGTTACGCATTAACTGTTAACATAATATGAGTTCAATATAAGTTAATTCAATCTATTTTTTGACAATATAGAGACAAACAAATACGGTACAATAGACTTGTACTTTTGACCTAACAAATTTTATTATAATAAGAGAACTAAAGAAACCGTAGTGTTTTCATGCTGATTAATTTTGTCCATATTTTTTTTAAAATACTCCTATCATTTTTCTTAAATTTCAAAGAAAATTTCCTCTGTCCTTTAATTATAGATATGTTTGTGAGAATGTGAAATTTAAAAAAGCGTGAAGATTACTGTATAAAATTACAATTATATCTATAAGAAAGACAAAATATGTCACATCATAACTTTTTGTGTGTGATATGTGAATGGTAGAATGATAATTTAAAAATACGTACCAAGATAGAATAATGATTAATTATTTAAGAACGAGGTACTATTCAATTTTTTTTAAAAACTGCCCAATAAAGTAACTATTTAATTTTTAAAAACAAAAAAAAAAAAACTACCCAACAACGCACGTAGTGTGCATGTATGTACTAGGGGTGTAAACGGTCCGAATTATAACGGATTAGCCTCAATCATAATCCAATCTATTAATAATGGATTAAATTTTTTTTAATCCAAACCAAACCACTCATAGTTCCAATCCAAACTAGCTGATTTGTGGATTTAACGGTTTCGATCGGATTAAGATTGGAATCAGATTTATGAAACGATAGATTACAATATCAAATCAAAATATCATAAAAAAATTTCGTCGACAAAAAGAAAAAACAGAATTAAAACATAAAATTGTCAACAAAACTTAGAAGTTCATGATTGTTACTTATATTTATTTATATTTGTTAGCAGATATTATGGTTTTTTTAATATATCATAAGACATTTATGTTTATTTGTTTTTGTTGGATCAGATTTAGTACGAATTTAAACGGATTAATGGATCAGATTTGATACGGATTTATCAGATCGGATTGGTTTGGTTCGGTTTGGATTAACACTAAATAATTCTTAACCAATCTATTAAGAACGTATTAAGATTTCTTGAATCCTAACCCAAACCGTTTGACAAAAAATGCAAATCAATCCAAACCAAACCAACGGACTGGTTTGGATTTACGGATTGACGTATTTTACTTACATCCCTAGTAGGTAGTAGTACATAAAATAAGAGAATAATTTGGCTACATATAGCCTAAGGGTACATACTAATTTTGTGAGCCAATAGTATTCACCCACATAAGAAAGAGAAATACCAAAAAATTAGGAGCAAAATTCCTACTAAATTTTTTAAAACTTGTTGTAAGATATTATGGGCCATCTTGACCCTTACTCTATTGGGCCTATCCTGGCCTTTCCTAGCATATGTAACCCTACCCTCTATTATAAAAGAGGGTTATGGGGTCCTATGAATAAATAAAGTCTCTCTTATTGTTATATCTCATACCTCTATCTATATCTATACATATCTCTATATATGTCTATAACGAGCTAATATGCCACACAACACGTTATCAGCACTTTGCTCGTAGAGATTGGATTACTTGCTAGGATTCTGGATACACAATATTATAAATCTTGAGGTTTATCTAGAATTTATTGGATTATTGCTATATCGAACTTCTCCAACATATCGTATGAAAGGTGCACAATATATGAGACCCTTTGTACTGATGATCACCTAATTGATGTTACGGTATCATTTAACAAACGGTATGAAATCATAAATCTAGAAACAATTGGTGATATATGTTTACAGGTTGTGTGATTTTTATATGATGCAGTATCATGTTAAATATTAGTTTAACTTTGACTCAGACACCAAAAATATACCATAGTATAAAGGTCACTAAGTATGCAACAGTACCAATTATGTTTATAATAAACATAAGAAAAATAGTACTATACGGTTTATATATATATGGCTAATGAATTTTGTACTATCTAGCAGTAGTTTGTTGACTTGTATTAGGTCTGTGATAAGTTGGACCAAAACTCTTAAGTTCTGAAGTAAATGGACTTGTATGTCATACGCATAAAAGAACTAGACTTACACTGTAATAACGATTAAACTGTACATAGTTTACTATGATAACCTATCTGATCCTTGTAGTTTTAAACATGTTGAACAATATATGTGTTTGAATATGACTAATATCTTGTCTATGTAAACTTAGAACTTGCAAGTGTAAATTTACCAATCACTATATATTAAAATTGATTTCCTTGCATGTTGTGATTTAATGTATAAATTACCATAAATAGTAATTACACATATAGCAATAGATAATAAAAGATTGAGTTATATCTTGCTAGTGTAACTTGATAGATTTAGATTGATAACCTTAATTAATTTCCTTATTAGAAATATATGCTAACATGTTAGAATTATTAATCATGGCAACAGGTACAATCTAGATATTTATCACTACCATGTTTACAATATGATAATTTACGAAATTACATATTTTCACATTTAAGTTGAAAAAATTATTAACCTTTCCTAAATAGGCTCATCTATTTGGATACGATGTCTAGGAAAAATATAGACAGAAGTCAATATCCTAATGAGGTCGGATTTTAAGTGGCATTCGTGCCCTCCACACTCACCATCTTTCCTGGTCGTGTTCAAGTAGAGCTACCGAAAAGGGTTGACTAAATAATAATTTCCCCAAGCATGTTTATATAGTGATGTATGTTTTGCCGAATTGGTGTCTCAGTATCAACTCGTTATTCGATCAATGAGAACCAATTCACATGAGAAGCAAAACTAGTATTTTCGAACCTGCCGTTTCGAAATAAAGTTTGTGTTTGTGCAAACCATAAACATATAAACCGATCATTTTATATGATAACTAATCCAAACTCCCAACAAATATTGGATGCCATCTATGATGAGTAAAATCGCAAAGCATACTTGTGAAATGACTGTTTAGACGTGAATGTTATTCCGTCACCACATGTTAGTCACCATGATGCGTGAAAATGTGATGCCTAATTTTTTTTGGATGCCATCTTTGATGAGTAAAACATAAGTTTGTTCTTACTCACGAGATGAAGGCTAAGGCATTGATTTTATTCCGCTGACACATTTAAGACGTGATGACGTCTATGGTGATCAAATGTCTGAAATTTACATATTGGAGCGATCCTTCACCAAAAATACTAGTTTGGAAATTGTATTCCGTAAGCACTATCGTGAGTTTATATTCACCATGTTCCTTCATCGCCCATCTGTTTGTGGATGAGAAAATACCCTGATGAGCAGTTTAAATCATATTGGGTCAATGGTGAATTGTTTGCCCGATATTAATGCTCTTCATGTACATTTTTTTCCATGAATCGAGAACCGAGACAAGTGTTATTTGTCTCAAACTGTCGCGATCCTGATGAATCGCCTACCCAAGCGAGGTTTTAGACAATCGTCAAAATCGAAGACCTGTGGCTCCAAGACAGTTCTTGAAAGGAACAATATGACTCGTTGTCTCAAAGCAAGAGATAATGCTCAAGGAGCCAACTCTATGTTATAAAGACAAAGGTCATGCACGGTTACTCCTTAAATTGTTCAAAACTATTATAAATGTGGAAAAATCGATGCTAATGTGGTTAAAAGTAACAGAAAGGAAACTCTTGATACCCCCGATTTTGTGGCTCAAATGAGTTTGGTACCTTTTTTTATTGATTTTGATAAATCATAGAGCCGATTTTTCGCTCATCTGGATTATGTTTTTCCATTTGGATTATGATTTTTCCAATTGAATATACGTTTGGATTATAGTTTGCCTGTTTACGAAATTTCTTGAAATAATTTAAAGTGTTTTGAGCAAATTCCTTTGACAAATGTAACCAAAATTTAAATTATAAAATTTTAGGCAATACTTGTGGGGTAGTTGATTTTTTTGGAAATAGTGGGTAACATTGTACCACATAATTTCATAAACTACTTGCCTAAAAGGGTACTCATTAACAATGATTTTGGACATGTCGTTCCAAATAGAAATCTTTGGTAAAACCAAATTGATTTGTCAAATATGAGACCTTATACTCCTGTAGGTCATGTCGTACCTTGTTGAGTAGTAAAATATTCGAGAAAACAAGTATTATCTAGTAATAGCTCATGAAAGAATTGAAATTTCTTTACATAGCCTCCATTTAATACGACCAAACACGTATTTTAGAGGAGTTGAAATGTCATTCAAGTGGTTGCTACCATATTTTGTTAGCTTTTCAAGTTAACTTATCATTTTGCCTGTCCTTGAATGATAAATGATTTAGATGCTAAGACATGATTGTCTGTACTATCATTCGCCTGTCGTCGATTGATAAGAGCATTTTGATATTGTGGCATTGACCGGATGAGATATTCCCGGGTCAAAGGACGATGCTTGATTATAATCGTATCGCATTTGGATTCTCTTTGAGGATATATTTCATGATTAATCTGAAATTCATGCCACTAATGCTCACTTTGAAAGACTAGTATGTGTAAAGATCACGAAATGGACTCGTGGAATTTTTGTAAAGAATTGAAGGAGTTATTGTGAACTTATCCAACCATAAGATGGAACGTAAATATAAATGGTTACGATTGATGCATTGACAATATGGTCACATATATGATTATTGTTGTCCACAGAAATGCAGCATTTTTCAAACTTTTAGCCCTATCATTAAGTTGATGGCTCATGATCCGGATTATTCTGAAAAGTCTAGTCGACTTGATAATGCCGAATAGTAAGAATTGAAATTTCGATTTGAATTACTTGAGTTTGGGAATCAAAATTGAACATCCGGTCGATAATGTTCAGACCCAAATGGACTCACGGAAAGTTTGATGATGCAGCTGCAAATGATTCCACGCACTTCTTGGTCTTGTGCACCAAGATTTATATTTCCGTCTGGGGTTATGCTATTTTACTGCATTGGTCCTTATGAGGCCCATAGACACTCAAACACCATAAGCGTACCAATTGGTTACTGGTTATGAGCCAGAAGTCTCGTATTAACGCATGTTTAGAGTGCTTGATTAATATTTTGATTGAGCTGCTATAGCGTTCAAAATATGGACCTCTAAAGGGGACATAAGTCGATTATGAATTATCAGCCTATCATTTGATAGAGTAACCTTGGCAAGCGATCTCTTTACCGCATGACATGCGAAAATGACATCACTAAGACTGTTCCTCCCGTCATTATAGGGAGATTTGCACGTTACTGTTGATAAGTAATGACGTGAAATAACGTGGCGTAACCCACTCAGTCTTAGCTTGGTCCCTAAAAGTGCACTTAGCGATAAGTAAGTGCATAGACTCACTCAAGTATAACTAAATGCCAGACACATTTAATGACTTTATGAGATGTCACGACATCATTTATACCTGTTGCAAAATGTTTACAAGGATAGACGTCCCTGTCGGACATCGTGTTGCTGTCGTAACATGCTGTTTTGGCCAAACCCGCCAAGCAAAAGACGTTGCCGTCGGCCGTCAGTCTGTCGTCATTCCCAAGATACGAGGAAGTTGACCGGTTCTTAATTCGTTCAGCCCAGAGGTGGTGAACTGAAACTCATTTGTCGCATGAGATTATAAAATATCTAGGAGATGTGTGATTACTCCTCATCCTAATAATCTCGAAATATCTGTCGATCATGATATCTTAGACGATATTGAAGCGAAACGAGACTGTTATTGATTACTTGTTCATATATTCGGTGACGACTGAAAATATGAGCAAATTATGACAGAGAACCATGTACCGTTGCCTGAAGTCAACGTAGAATAGACTTGCCTAATAAAAACTTTCAATCCAAGTATACTCCTTAGCGAAAGTGTGTTCGGACCTGTAACTCCAACACCACCAATGTTAAACGAGTTCGTTTATTTGGTTATTCGTAAGGAAGAGTGATGAGAATAATGAGATTGTAGAATGCTCGCCTAGTAGCGCAAGGCTTCTCTCACCCCTTGGAATTGATTAGGAGATGGTTTATTTTCTCGTAATGGACGTTTTAACGGTCCCATACTTTATCAGTTTAGTAGTTTCCGAAAAACTGATTATGCAGCATGTGATTGTGGTCACGGTTTTATCTCTATGGGAATTTAGACAAAGATATATAGATGAATGTTCATGTGTGACTTCATGTGCTTGAATCAAGTAGTTCCTGACCACGGAACACGATCATCTTGGGATACTTGAACAAATATTACGCTTTTGTGTGTTTTATTATGCAATCCACTTTTGGGTTTGCCTTCGAGATGAAGGATCTTGGGAAGACATGGTAGTGACTCGGCCTGATAAAGATTGAATCTAAGTCCATGATTCAGACTACACGCAGAAGGTGTTATGACGGTTTAGTCATCATGATGCTAAGTCGTCAGATTCTCCCATGATCGTTCGATCACTAGACATTAATATAGCACATCATTGTACTTGGTCTAATGTGCTAGGACGAACATCTCGTATGCTGTGAATGGTATAGCTCGACACAGTATCGCGCTAATACGCTGCCACCGAAATGGCACTAAAGACATATTCCTTTACCTTATGATAATTTTGGAAGTGGGCTTGTTTATCTCATTTGCGTCATCGAGTGTATCTATCCCCTTCGGTACTCGAATTAACGCAACCCTTTTTTTCAGTTATACCGATGCCGATTACTTATCAGACCCGCATAAGTGATATTCTTAACATGGTATGTCTTTACCATTAGGACTAAGGTGATATCTTGGAGGTATTGGAATGACTCCATACGAATCACTCTGATCTACTCATGCTCTATGAGACGACTAGAGAGTGTATATGACTTCGAGTTATTAGTAGCCATATTTGAATTACATATGCTCTGTCTCACGATTTATATAAAACACTTGTCATATTTGAGGAGAACCTGTTATTATCGATCAAGAGAGATATGATTACATTATGCTATTTAGCATTTCTCGCCGAAATAAATCTTCACATATGAAGTTTAAGATCATCCCGTTAAATTCTCGTTCTATTCCATGATAGATTTTATTGCATCTAGTCGTGTGCAAGTAAATGAAGCATCCAGTCGAATGCTCGTACTGTGTCTTAGAATATGAAATCCTTGTATCCAGTCGTGCGCAAGTGAGGGGGAGCATTCAGATGAAGGCTTATTGCATTACTTACTATTTAGTCGAAATTCTCGCACCACGTCATGTGCAAGTGAGGGGGAACATCCAGTCGCATGTTCGTGTACTCTTTTTGTCCTTATACTAATGTTTTTTTCCACTGAGTTTTTCTTGGCAAAGTTTTTAGTAAAACACGTTCCCATCATATCTCATTTTGCCGAAATTATGAGGAGTATCCTTTTGTTTTTATCTAAGAAATAACTCTATCTGTTGCTAAAATAAACATATCAAATTCTTCTGTACCTTGAAGGTTGTACTGTACGGTCTGTAATAAAAACGTGCTTCTATCAAATTATAAACTTGTAATAAATAATTACGACTGATATAATTTTTTTTCCAAATTGTATAATATTCAACAAATTTTTATTTTTTTTGTAATCGTGTTCAACAATTCTTGTTCATCATGAATGATAATATAAAATAGCTTAATGTAGAAAATATAGCATTTAAATTGCTATCTGATCAAAGTGCATCATTTCATACCCTTGTAATTAAAAAAAGGCGCAATTAGTACGGGCCACTAAGCTCAAAAATATGAATATCATATCATTTATATTTTGGTTTCTTTAAAATAATTAGAATCTCTACTAGAACCTGTTGGTTTCCGTGTACGAAATAACAATTAACAATAATAAAAGGACTAGACAATAATTAAACAAAACCAGTGTAATCTTTATTAATTTCCAATTGGAATACAATAAACTGATTACAACATGTAAGCTTTTCCCGAACAGGCGCACTTTTCCCGAACAGGCACGCTTTTCCCGAACAGGAACAGGCGCACTTTTTCCCGTCGAGCTGAAAACCCGACGAGCAAGCCCATCCGCCGAGCAAGCCTGCCCGCCGGGCAAGCCCGCCCGCCGAGCAAGCCCGTGTGTGGTACACAATACACACATGTGTATGTGGACACACTACTTAATATCCACATGGGATACCTTAGTATATATATTGTAAAAATCACTCATGATTTTCCAATGTGGGATAACCCTCATGGGTTAAATCCCATTTCTTTTCTCATTTTCCAGCATTAACTTTATTTCCTCTTTCGAGTACCAACCTTCGAGTCCAATTATCATTCACACCCTTCCTCCGAATAGGTCATGCGATATACCGTTACGAAGCTCGTCGTATGAGCTACTCAAATGCTTTGAGTATTACCTCAGAAAAACTGAGTAGTCACATCGAAAATTGACTCAAAGATGGTCCCTGACCACTTGGAACAACCATGTTTAAAACATGTTTTCCTACAATTTTTCCAACAATCCCCCACATGAATGCAATTGGCTCGAAAGCCCATGTCCTAAATGCAAATCAAGAGAACCGCAAAAGTTCACTGCCTAAGGTCAGGTAGCACGCCTTGAACCTGCCGTAGCGGAATACCACCCAGAATACTGCTATTAGGTAGCTGTAAAGCTTTGAACCATCAAGCTTTGTGTATCCCAGAATGGCACCCACACAGTGCCCTCTCTACCCACGTACTAGGCCCTTTAGTTGTTGTCCATATTTGGCCTGAACTGCCTTGGCAACTTCAACTGCGTGCTCTAGTGAATTAGCCCAAGCTCATCACATGGTACCGGCCTTACACACTCGTTATAGGTGTTCCAAGTCGAAAGTGTCCTGACTCACTTTACTCGACCGTCGAGTTACTTGGATCATTAAGAGCCTCAAGCTCACCCTTACAATGGTACAGGTCTATCACTCTGTCATCGCGGAGATGGGCTGGGAACTCCAGGTTCCCGAGTGCTTTGTTTGGCTGCCCTCACAGTTCAGTTTCCTTTTGAACCTATCAGGAAATATTCCATTTAGGTTGGGTTGCCTATGTTGGGGCCACCAATTTAATGGGCTTTAATCCCATTCCGTTCGATGACGTCTCGACTCCCACTTGAGTCAAGCCTTTTGTTAATGGATCCGCTATGTTTTCCTTTGATCTCACAAAATCTAAGGATACCACACCGTTGGATAACAATTCTCTTACGGATTTATGTCTCCGACGTATATGTCGAGACTTTCCATTATACATATGATCCTGAGCCCTCACAATAGCTGATTGACTATCACAATGCATGCTTATTGCGGGAACAGGTTTTGGCCACATTGGAATTCCTTCCAATAGACTTCTCAGCCAGTCTGCCTCTTCGGTTGCTAAGTCCAACGCTATGAATTCAGATTCCATAGTTGACCTTGCAATACATGTCTGTTTGGAGGATCTCCAAGACACAGCAGCTCCTCCCATTATAAACACATATCCACTCGTGGACCTTGTGCTATTGGAGTCTGATATCTAGTTGGCATCTGAATACCCTTCCAGTATCGCTGGATATCTGGTATAGTGCAGTCCGTAATCGGCTGAAAACCTCATATACCTGAGAAGTTTCATTATGGCCTTCCAGTGTTCCTCATTGGGATTACTGGTGTACCTGCTCAGTCTACTCACTGAGTTTGATATGTCTGGTCTAGTGCAATTCATTATATACATGAGACTGCCTATGACTCGAGAGAACTCCAATTGATTCACACTCTTACCGGAATTCTTTTTCAGGTTACAGTTGAACTCAATTGGGGTTCTAGACATTGCTTTACTGCCCTTGTCAAACTTCTCTAATACTTGTTTAACATAGTGACCTTGGGACAAGGCATATCCTTCTGATGTTTTGGTAATCTTCATACCAAGTATTACATCAGCTATACCCAGGTCCTTCATATCGAAGTGTTGTGATAACATTTTCTTTGTGGAGCTGATTCTATCATTACTCCCAATTATGATCATGTCATCCACATAGAGACAGACTACAACACAGTCTCTTCCACTTCCTTTAGAGTAGACACATTTATCACACTCATTAATGTGAAAACCGTTTGATAGCATAATTCTATCAAACTTCTCGTGCCATTGCTTTGGCGCTTATTTGAGTCCATATAGAGACTTTACAAGTTTGCACACTTGGTGCTCTTTACCAGGAACTACAAACCCTTCCGGTTGTTCCATGTAAATCTCTTCTTCCAGTTCTCCATTTAGAAACGCCGTCTTTACATCCATTTGATGTATTTCCATATCAAACAAAGCTGCGAGAGCAATGACGATTCGGATTGACGTTTTCCTGGAGACAGGAGCATACGTGTCAAAATAATCGACACCTTCAGTTTGCCTGAATCCTTTTACTACAAGTCTCGCCTTGTATTTATCAATCGTGCCGTCAACTCTTAACTTCCTCTTGAAAATCCACTTGTGACCTAGGGGCTTACATCCTTTCGGAAGATCCACTAGTTCCCAAGTGTGGTTTTGCATGATTGATTCAATTTCATTTTGAATAGCTTCTTCCCAATATTGGGAATCCGGTGTTGACATAGCTTGTTTATATGTCACCGGTTCGCCTTTAACCATGAAGGTTAGGAAATTAGGTCCAAAGGAAGTTTCCTTCCTTGCCCTTTTGCTGCGTCGAGGCTCTTCCTCTTCCTCTGTCGGTTCACTTGCCCCCACATTTCCTTCACTGTTCAACTCTTCAGTTGGTACAGATGTAGGTAATTTCCGGGGAAAGATATCTTCAAAGAAAGAGGCCTCTCGGCTTTCCATACACGTATCTACGTGCACATCGGGATTGTCCGACTTGTGCACGAGAAACCGATATGCACTACTATTATGTGCATATCCGATGAACACACAGTCCACCGTCTTAGGACCAATTCTCATCCTCTTAGGAGTGGGAACTAGGACCTTTTCGAGACAACCCCAAACCCGCAGGTTCTTATAACTGGGTTGATGACCTTTCCATAATTCATATGGAGTCTTTTCTCGCTTCTTATGTGGTAACTTGTTTAAAACATAGTTAGCGGAAAGTATCGCTTCCCCCCACATGTTCTGGGGTAACCCAGAACTGATTAGCATGGCATTCATCATTTCCTTTAGCGTTCTATTTTTACGCTCATCAACCCCATTTTGCTCGGGAGTGTATGGGGCTGTGGTTTGATGTATAATGCCACTTTCGGCGCATAACTGCTCAAACGGTGATTCAAATTCACCGCCTCTATCACTTCTCAATGTTTTAATTTTCCTATTGAGTTGATTTTCAACTTCGGTCTTATAAAGAGCGAATTTCTCAACTGCTTCGTCTTTACTTCTCATTAAGTAAACGTAACAGTATCTAGTACAATCATCTATAAAGGTGATAAAGTACTTTTTCCCTCCTCGCGTTTGTATAAACTTTAAGTCGCATACATCCGTGTGTATTAGACCGAGAGGTTCACTTTCTCGTTCAACATGTTGAAACGATGATTTCGTTAATTTTGCCTCTACACAAATCTCACATTTGTGTTGCTTATTAAAAACGAAATTTGGTATTAGTTTTAGTGATATTAATTTCTTTAAAGAATTATAATTCACGTGACCTAATCTACCATGCCACAAATGAAATGACTCAAATAAATACTCAACATTAGAATTTTTATTGGCTCTTGGGCAACAGTCATTACATCACTAGTGCTAGCCTCAGCTTTAGCACCTTTATTGGGAGCAGGTGTCCCTACGTTTAACTTAAACATGCCGTTGGTCATATAGCCACGGCCTACATAGACACCATTTTTGGTGATTACAATTTTATCGGATTCTAAGACTAGCTTGAACCCGTTCTTCACCATCACTGATCCGGATACCAGATTCTTACGAATATCCGGAACATGGAGCACATTAGTCAACCTCAACTCTTTTCCCGAGCTCATCTTCATCACCACCATTCCTTTTCCTTCCACCTTGGAAGTAGCAGAATTTCCCATGAAGCATCTTTCTCCCTCTACTGCCTCGTAGGTCTTAAATATCCACCGTGTTGAGCAGATGTGGCTCGTGGCGCCGGTATCCAGCCACCACTCTTTGGGGTTTCTCCCCACGAGATTCACCTCAGAGACCACAGTAGTAAAGTTGTCATCATCTCGTCCTCCCTCGGCCAGATGTGCCTGAGCTGGAGTTTTCCTCTTTCCCTTGCCCTTGAAGTTCCTCGGGGCGGGCTTAGGCTTAACAGCGCCTTTATTATCATAACAGTCCACGGCACGATGGCCGGTCCTGTTACACACAAAGCAGGTTCCCGCAAATTTTTTTGCGACAACAGCACTGCCTCCGCTGTCAAAATGTTTCCGTTTGACGTTGGAGCTTTCGACCACATTGGCCTTTGCCATCGGGATGTTAGCACCACCGAATCTCCTCATGGAGCGACGGTTGCTCACCTCGATATTGAGCTTCTCAATGAGCCCCTCCAACCTCATTTCCTTTCGCTTGTGCTTCAGGTAGTTTTGAAAGTCTTTCCAAGACGGTGGCAATTTCTCAATCATGAGTGCCACCTGGAAAGGCTCATTAATCACTAGCCCCTCAGCCTCAAGGCGATGGTAAATGAGTTGGAGTTCCTCAACTTGCTCCATGACACCCCTGCTGTCAGTCATACGGTACTCATGAAAGTCCGTGACAACAAATCTCTTTGTGCCAGCGTTATTCACTTTGTACTTATTTTCGAGAGTTTCCCACAACTCCTTTGCAGTAGCTTTGGGCTCGAAAACACTGAACAGCGTGTCATCTAGAGCACACAGGATATAGTTCTTACATAGGTAGTCGGCATGTCTCCATACCTCAACCGCAGAGAACGACTGCTCGTCCAGATCGTCCTCGCTTAGGACGGGAGCAGTCTCCTTAAGAAACCTGGTCAGATTCAGGGTCGTGAGATAAAACAGCATCTTTTGCTGCCAACGTTTAAAGTTGTCTCCCCTGAATTTTTCCGGTTTCTCCAGATGAGAAGTCGGCAAAGTAGGCACAGCCGAATACATTGGTGCCTTGCCCTTGGCCGCAGCCTTGGCTCTAGCCGCAGCCTTAGCTGCGGCCTTGGCCGTGGCCACTGCTTCGGCCGCAGCCTCAGCTTTGGCCGTAGCATCCGCCATGGCCGCAGCCGCCGCGGCCTCAGCCGCTGCAGCCACGTCATCGGCGTTAGCCACCACATTCGCATCGCCCCCAGTGTTATGGAGAGGTCCACCAACCACTGGGTCATGCTCACCCCCGATAGGCAACTCAATAGGCGACATGTTTGTCATCTGAAACGACAACACAAAACGTATGAGATACGCGTACAATAAATTCTATAAACAAACAAAAAAACTGATATTTGGGTTTGTAAAAGAATTATCAAACAATAAAATAAACTCTTTATCCTTTTGAATATCAATACGGTTGATATTAAAAGGATTAAAACGATTCTTATTGAATACCAATACGGTTGGTATCAACAAGAAAAATAAAATAAAATTAAAACTGTTTGGAATTTTTTCTTTGTAATTCAATTTCTAATATAAATTAGAATTGAAATCAAGAAAGCATTATTCCTTATAAAATAAATAATTGTATTAATCAATGCACGAAAGAAACAACAGACTATCGGTTAAGATTGTTGGTTTCCGTGTACGAAATAACAATTAACAATAATAAAAGGACTAGACAATAATTAAACAAAACCAGTATAATCTTTATTAATTTCCAATTGCAATACAATAAACTGATTACAACATGTAAGTACTGAAAAGTAATTAAAGCAAACGTTTTCAGATTATTATTAATTAATAATCTGATGTACTGTTTTGCAATTAAAAGAAACTGCCGGACTGGAAAGTATAAACTTAACAGCCGGACTGTTCTGATATGAATTGAAATAACAGGACTGAATTGAAACTATTCTAATTACAGAAATGTAATTACAGCAACAAAAACAGAACTTTAAAGTAATTACAGAATAGTACAAACAGAATAGAAAAGCTACAGCTAAGTACAGCAAATTAAAATACTGAATTAAAATACTGAATTGAAAGGACAGAATGTAAAAAACAGAATTTAAGTGCAAAAAATAAATGGACAGAATAGAAATAAACAATTAGACGAGGCTACTGTTAACAGTATGCCCTTAACTGATATTCGCCCAACCACCTTGATGTTTCTGGTTGCGTTGGCGCTATCTCAAGATACAACGTCTCGGATGACTCGCCGAAAACTGGCGACGAGTCAAGGTCGAGCTGTTGGTGGGTGGTTCTCTCTGGTTCTAAAATGTAATGCTAATTTGGAGAGATGATATATGCTACTGGTGTTTGATTTCAGAATGTTCTTTTTGACATGTGGGGGGTCTTCCTATTTATAGGCTTGCTGAGTATCTCAGCTATTAAAGTCATTTTACTACTGTCAGTTTTCCGAACAGGAACAGGCGCACTTTTTCCCGCCGAGCAAGCCCATCTGTGGTACACAATACACACATGTGTATGTGGACACACTACTTAATATTCACATGGAATACCTTAGTATATATATATTGTAAAAATCACTCATAATTTTCCAATGTGGGATAACCCTTATGGGTTAAATCACATTTCTTTTCTCATTTTCCAGCATTGACTTTATTTCCTCTTTCGAGTACCAACCTTCGAGTCCAATTATCATTCACACCCTTCCTCCGAATAGGTCATGCGATATACCGTTACGAAGCTCGTCGTACGAGCTACTCAAACGCTTTGAGTATGACCTCAGAAAAACTGAGTAGTCACATCGAAAATTGACTCAAAGATGGTCGCTGACCACTTGGAACAACCATGTTTAAAACATGTTTTCCTACAATTTTTCCAACAGAACCTTAAATGTTAATTTTTTTTATTTTAATTGTACATGAACAAGCAAAAATGATTAAACAAAACTTCAAATGTGTACATTTACTTACTATGTAGCTACTTCCCCGTATCAATGTAGCGAAATTTTGTTAGAATAAAATAATCCAACAAATAATAGCGTAGCGGCACAAACAGTTATTTGTTAGTCGTATTAATTGTGTCACAAGATTAAGCTTACATGCCATATATACCTCTCTTTTGAGTTTACATGCAATATCCATCACGATGTGTACGTGGATATAAGAAGTAATAATTTGCATTTTGCAGAATTGTGACATTTTAGGGCAACGTTTGGAATTAGCTGATGAAGAAAGGAAGAAAATTAACAAATCTTTTATTCGGCTGTCAATGAAACAGAAACGAATATAAAAAAAACCTATTTGTTTTTAATTGTAACTCCATTAAATGATGGCCTAATTAAACTACCAGGATCATAGGAAAGATTGTGATTAAAAATAAACAGTATGATAGTTGGTAGCTTTTGAGTTGATTTGTTGCTAATAAGTTACGTCGCATGGGTATTTTACGAGTATCATATCCAGTAAAGTATGATACATAATTTTTTACAAAAATTGACTACAACACGTCTAAGATATCTCAATAATGAACATATATAATTAAAGAAAATATCGGACACCATTTTCTATCGACCCCATGCCTCAATAACCTCAGGACTGGTCCGGTGATGCACCAACATAATTCGAACAAGTTTTTGATCGGTACCTTTTCAACATTCCTATCTATATAGAGTGGTATACTTTTAAACAAACTAATTGGAAAATGTTACGCCCTACCCATTTTAACAAAACACATTTGACCAAACAAGTTTGACCGACACTGTTGATCAGTCTGCGACATTGAGCGTTGACAAAAAGATAAAATTTTAAAAAGAAAACAGCAAATATTAGTTAAAAAAACAACAAAATAAAAACCGAAAAATTAAAAACACCACAAGAAAATTTAAAAAAATGAGAAAAAAATCAAAAAGAAAAGTAAAAAAACTTAAAAACTATAGAAAAATATAAAAAAAAGTCATGAAAAATAGAAACAAACATGATTCAAAATACATAAATGGACATTTTAACTGACAATCTTATAGAAATTCTAATGGACGATACATTAATGACAGTCTAACAGATCACCGTGTCTAATACACTACGTTTCACTTAATTTTTTTTGACATTATTAATCTATACTGAAAAGTATTTTCTAATTTTTGGTGCATGTCATTTTCATTTTTTACTTACAATATTCATATCAAAGGTTTTATGAGTTTTCTAAAGGATTTTTTTAGTAGGTACTATTTAGTAGAAACTTTATATAAAAATCTCCCAAAATTTATTACTAAAAAATTGTCATGTCCAATGATATTAAAGTAATCGTTTCTAAGCTGCTAATCTGTCTCTTCTCTTGAAAATGATTTGCAAAAGGCTCTATAACATATCGTCCATATATACACCAACCTGGAGTATACAAATAACATGACATACCTCATGCTTTAACTTGCTTCACATTCTACCTTAAAGCCTTCTTTAACTCTCTCATGTGTTCTCTCATTTTTTTTATTTGAATATCATAGAATTGGAAAAACAATCACATATACTGCGTTGATAACGGTTAGTTCTTGAGTCACGGTGAGCGGCGTATTTCTCGAATTAATTTTTTTTTCCATGCTTCAGAACTTCTAAATTTGCACTTCCCTTAGGTTGTTGAAAACTGTCTTTAATTTTGTGCGCTTCTTTTCTACTGGAGATCAGTCTTAGAGTTATCATTTATATGCATGTATATTCAAGCTTACGCTTGTCCCTGTACGTAGACTTACATATGATCTCCTCATATCCTACAAGTTACACCACACAAGAAAACTTTTGACATAAGTCTCTACAAAAACAAGCCTATTACTTTATAGGCATAAGAAGTTTAGGTTGATAAGAGTTACAATTATGCATATTTTTGCCTTCTTATTTAAATTTTGTAGTTATTTCTGAACAAGTGATGTGGAATTTGTGAAGATGCTAAGATTCAAGAATACCAAAAATCCTGTGCAAGTTTGGTAGTGCAAGTTCAATGCTGGAATTACATAAATCTCTCATATGATATCTTAAGCTTAACGTTTTACGTGGGCATATGAGTTCGAAACAAAATATTAATCAATATATGAGTGAGAATGATTTTATAATTTTTTTGAGTTTACAGTTACTCTTGTGCATATCTCTGAAACCGTCATGGTTTGAGCCAGAATTCTAAATTTGAAATTCTTTTCTATTGATTCTCGATTACTCACAAAATTTAGGTCTATAACATTTGTTCATAACTCGTGTATATTTTTCGTGTGTGTGTGTGCCTATAACAGTGATGAAGGTCGATATTTGTTCCGTATGGTTTTGGAGTTTATCCATAACGGTTGTATTGAATTGCAAAGTAGCAATCGCTGCTTCGGATTATTTTATTGGACTTGGAAGCTATGACATCACCGGACCTGCCGCTGATGTAAACATGATGGGATACGCCAACTCCGACCAGATCGCTTCTGGATTGCACTTTAGGTTGCGGGCCCGGTCTTTTATTGTAGCCGATGAACAAGGAAAGGGAAATCGTGTTGTTTTCGTAAATCTTGATGCTTGTATGGCTTCCCAACTTGTCACGATTAAAGTTCTTGAAAAGCTAAGAGCTCGGTAATTTTAAGACTTTTCTTTTCTTTTCTATACTCGTTTTGATAGATAAGCTGTCAAGATTGTAAGTTCTAGAGATTAAATTTTAGACTCAAAACCTATATGAAAGCCTGAGGCAAATGTGAATGAGTCAAGAAGAAGAACGAGCTTTTCCTGGTTTTATTAAATTCTTACGAAATTTCATAACTTTAGGGGGTAACCAAGTGGTAGGGACGAAACCAGAAAGTTTGAAAGGGAAGGGCCGAAACGCTACTTTTGGTAAAGGGGGATGAAACGCTAATTTTTGAAGATTTTAATCAGGATACGCATTTCTTTATTTTTTTTACTTTTTTACCATTTTTTTATCAAAATAGGGTGGGTCACATCCCCCGACTGCCTTCACCTAGTTCTTTCCGTGCCAAGTGGTGGCACAAGGAAAGACAATGGGGTTATAACTTTTCGACCTTTTTTATAGAAGTTTTAGCAGTATAAGTCTTCCAGTTAAACTTATAAGAGACTGCCCCCATAAAAATCGGGAAAATGAATTTTAATTCCTCTCTGGTGTAAATCCTGGCCTAACCACTGCACTGGCCATCAAGCTTAGCACAAATTTGACATAAAAGTTCCATTTATTTGTTCTACAGTTTTCAGGGAATGAATCTAAAAATTCCTTCTCAAAATTCCCATCTGGAATTTTACAATTTTTTGCAGATACGGAGATCTATATACCGAAAATAATGTTGCTGTTAGTGGCATTCACACCCACTCGGGTCCTGGGGGATTTTTACAATATGTTGTTTATATCGTAACTTCTCTTGGATTTGTTCGCCAGTCATTCGATGCTCTAGTCGATGGGATCGAGCAAAGCATCCTTCAAGCCCATGAGAATCTCCGGCCAGGTTCAGTTCTCGTTAACAAAGGTAATGAACAAAACAACATATTTTCATGTTAGTAATTACCAGAATTTGTCACTTATCCTACCCGAGGTAAAAATGGGACTCATGAAGAGACTAGTCAGATTGGACAATCAATTGTTATTGAAGGTTGTGCAAGTTAAGAAGCCTGAGTTTTTCGAATCCCCAGGCATTTTCGATGATTGCCTATTTTTGTTGGCTCTTAAGTCTATGATTTGAACTTCGCAATTTCATTGTAGATATATAACAGCATGGTTTTGAATGACTATGATGTTGAAATTTAGTTCAATATCTCTTGTTATATGAGGCGGAACTTACAAATTAATCCATGAATTTTAACATGGTTAAGATTTTACAAATAGTAATCCATTAATACCATTATGTTCCTTGATTCTGCCAGTGCCAAACTCAAATTTACAATTTGTGATTTGTACTCTATATAATTTACGTATTGATCTTTTATATTACTTCGATAGACATTTTATCTTAACATTTGAGCTCAAGACCTGCAGGGGATCTTGTTAATGCTGGCATAAACCGCAGCCCAAGCGCATATCTAAATAACCCTGAAGTAGAGCGTAATAAATACAAGACTAATATAGATACGGAAATGACCCTTTTAAAGTTTGTTGATGATGAATGGGGTCCGATAGGGAGTTTTAACTGGTTTGCTACTCATGGAACTTCGATGGGTCGTACAAACTCGTTAATTAGCGGAGATAATAAAGGTGCCGCTGCACGTTTCATGGAAGATTGGTTTAATCAGAATACTGCTAAAAATGTAAATTCTGACTATCCTAATAATGGTGAATTTCCTCGGAGAGTCTCAAACATTATACCAGCTGCTTCTGAAAATTGTAAGTTGTGTACATTTTTTTAAGTTTTCCATGATAAAGTTATTTGTGAAAAAGAGAGAAGTTAGTTTTCTTATTATCTACCTTACATAACTAATTGCAAAAATATTAGACGAGGTTTAAAAGAATTCAAAAACTGCATATTAACTTCCTGTTTTGCATTTTACATTTGTTCCGCATACCTAATATCGACGAAGAAAACAAGTTTAAACATGAAAAATTATAAATCAGCCAGTAGGAATAATACTATTTAGATGCAACTGTGGGTAAAGTATTGTGAAAGTTCTAATCAGAGCTCCAAAGAGAAATTATAAACACGGATCTTATCAATTAACGTACTTGACCTTTTTCTGAAGTGAAGTATTCTTAGAATTACGACAAAAAAGGAAGATTTGTTTTATTTTACATATAATTAAGACACTAAAAGTTTCTTAAATGCAGATGATGAGTTGCAGAAACTTGCTTCGTTATTTCGACCAATTGTAGAAGATACTAAACCAACGATGCAAATACGCGTAAGAAGTGCATTTATAAATCAAAAGGGTGAGAAAAAACCAACATTTGTATCAGCTTTTTGTCAGACAAATTGTGGCGATGTTAGTCCTAATGTGCTAGGTACATTTTGCAATGACACGGGGCTTCCTTGCAACTTTGAACACAGCACATGTGGAGGCAAAAATGAGATGTGCTATGCCCGAGGACCAGGGTACACATTTTTATCTATAACTTGCTACTAGTTTAAAATCTCATAGGTATTAACATAGTTAAACTTTTTCTGAAAAATTTTCTGTTTTACAAATCCATTTCTTGAAAGTTTCTTAAGTTGTTAGTTGTTTATCATGGCAAAACAATGTGAACAATTTTCTCATCGTTACTTATACTAAAATAGACTTGCCATGAAACTTCGCTAGTATCAGGAATATTAATCAATAGTGAGAATGAAAAGCAGCAGCAACTCCTGATAACAAACCCAAGGTGCTTATATAATTACGAAGTAAACCAGCAGTGTGCTTATATAAAACACCACAGTTTGCCTCTTATTATAAAATTAAGCGGAAGCACCCCACAATAAGTTTTTTTTAAAATTCAACTTGGATAATTTCCTAGATAATCACTTTTAGGCATTTAGCCATAACTTTAAACTGCTAAATTTTCCTGACAGCCTTTAGTAAACCAGATGAATAAATTAATTGCAGTTACCCTGATGAATTTGAGAGTACGCGTATTATTGGAGAAAGACAGTTTAATAAAGCTGAGGAACTTTTCAATAAAGCAACTGAGCCGTTAAAAGGAAAAGTTGACTATCGCCATACTTTCGTCGATTTCTCGAAGCTTGAAGTGACTTTATCTGATAATAATGTAACAACTACTTGTCCTGCTGCTATGGGTTTCGCCTTTGCTGCTGGTACTACTGATGGACCTGGAGCTTTTGATTTTAAGCAAGGAGACAACACGGTCAGTTGCCAAACTTAACTGTTGTTTGTTTGCAATATTTAGGAAAATATGTTGGACTTTTTGATGTTCAGAAAAAAGTTAGGTTCTTCCAGCCTAAATGTAGACTATGATTTCAGATTTGTACTTCAATCTACATAAACTAGCAATTAGTACCATAACCAATTTGGATATTTCTTGTTAGATAATTTAAAATCATTGACTGGGGAGTAAAAAAATAAAATTGATAGAATAATTTTTGCTATAAAAATATGATAGAAAACGGTATGAAATGATTTATTTTCTTGGCAAATTAGTATCTCAAGAAAGTCGAGTCTGATGATTTATTACTGTTAGAAAGTGTTATTAACCCAGCTTAGAGATTGTAGCCTATTCAGGTATAAAGACCAAAAGAGCTGAGCTTTTAAACTGGACAACCAAATGACATTCAGAATTTAGATAAAAAATACTCTAAGTTCATAAGCTACAACGTAACAAGGTGTTAATTTATGATTTCTTACTGGCCTCAGTCCCTACTTTTATTTTTTATCCAATAGTAACTGTAGGAGGTTGCAAATGTCGTTCCAGGGTAATCCCTTCTGGAAGTTGGTTCGTAACGTGCTTAAAAAACCTGGCAAGCAGCAAATAGACTGTCAAAACCCGAAACCTATCTTGCTAGATACAGGTGAAATGAAGTTACCATATGATTGGGCGGTGAGTACTTAAAACCTAAACGCAAGTTCTGGACTTCTGATACTATAATTTATATAAGTTTAAAGATGTTTGTCAATGAAGGTTCTAAAATACTATTTGTTAGCTTCACAGTTTACACTGACTAACAGTTTTTTTCTTTAACTATTAGCCATCTATACTACCGTTGCAAATTCTACGGATAGGGCAGCTTGTTATTCTAAGTGTACCTGGAGGTATGTGGCTAATTACGTTGCCGTATTATGTTTTACTTCAAGATTTTTATCTGTCTGTGAACACTCGGAAATGAAACTACGTAATAGCTTTGTAATACTACTTTGATGGAGATTAGTTTGCGGACACACAAAAACTTGCTATTGCAGTTTGATTGTCAACAGAAAATTAATCTACTTACTTGTCAACTTGTAATAAAAGTAGATGAAATTCCTATCCGCTGTTCTAGTTGCAGTTTTGCAGTTAGGTTCCAAGTGAGGTTGCAACCACAGTTGGAACCAAGTGTATTAATGGACAGAACTGTAAAAAGTTAAATGTACTTGAAATAAATCACACGCACATTTAACAACGGAGTTCACCTAACTAGGCTACGTCTCCGGGGCACTTACCCAGATTATGATATTATAAAAACTTACAATATAGGATTCAAGTCTTAATGAAAAACTCTTAGACTCCCTCTAGGTTTTTCTGCCTATCTCTATATTGCTCATACTCTATAACTATCACTTATAAATCAATGGCATCCCACCATTGTTTTCTTTTAAAAGCTCACGTGTATTCTCTCAAGAATGGGTTCTTTATAATTTACAACACACTCCTTTTTACAAGTTAAGTTATAAACTATTTATACAAGTAAAACAATCTTCTTGCTTCAAGATCTTTTATGATTGCTTTGACTTGTTTGATTGGCTTCAATCTTTCCATGTATGAGCAAACTCTTCAGCGTGGATTGACTCCAATCATTATTGGTAATTCCTGTTTAATAACAAGCTTGATAATAGGAGTTAGTGTTTTCCTTTAACTAGGAAACATATAAAGATAATATCTTTTAGAGATAATATATTTTCATATACATATGAAACACTTAACTCCATATTACATTCAATCTTAAACATATCATACTTAATTGATAAGGAACAAAGATTGACACAAGTGATAAGGATTTGCATAAGAATAGAGATATAAAATTATCTATGTAAAGTAAACATAACTAATCTCTTTATATCTTTTAGGAAATCTTTCCTTACCACTTTGATATTCTCAGTATAAACGCATACTAAACCTGTTAAGATCATATGAGAATATATCCTGCATATTTTAAAACAAATAATTATTATTAAAGAATAGTTATGCAGATTAACAGAACTAGACAGAATTCTGCTGAACAGCAGGTTGGAACTGAGTTTGCAGCTGAGGTTGCAACATTACTTGAAACCTCCAACGCTGTCTAAGCAGGTTGTAACTGTGGTTGCAACTGAGGTTGCAACAGTGCTTGAAACCTACCAACACCTGTCTTAGTAGGTTGTAACTGAGATTGCAACATTGCTTGAAACCTAACACTACTGTCTTAGTAGGTTGTAACTGAGGTTGCAACATTGATTGAAACCTAACACTACTGTCTTAGTTCTTAACAAATAGTTATGATTATTTAGTGAAAACCAATAGACAACACATAATATTTAGACCAGAAATCTGGTCCTAACAGTAGAATATCTGGATTTTACCCATTTAGATTAAGATAATAAGATTCTTATGGTTTTTTTTTTTGTTTTTTTCAAGAATTCACAACAATGGCGGGTAGACGTCTTAGAGATGCTATAAACATAGTGCTCACAAAAGGAAAAAGAGAATTTGGGGATAATTTTCACGTTGTGATAGCTGGTTTGACTAACACATATTCCCAATATATAACCACCTATGAAGAGTATGAGATCCAAAGATATGAGGTCAGTACTCAATATAACAAGCAAAACCATCACTACATACCATCTCTACCCCTAAGATATCGTCAATTTTCATGTTTATTTTTAAGAAGCCAAACTTGTTATTTAGATGTTTTTCATATTATTATGAGCTTTCTTTCCATCACAAATAATTTGGTTATTTGAAGTCAGAATAAAGCAAAGCTATTGCTTATTAGGGTAAAAAAAAAACCCAGAAAAACTCGGGGTGTTATGCTGGTAAGCAAAAGGTAAGCAAAATGCAGTAAAGGAAAACAGATGGGCTAAGAAACTGCAACCAAACAAGTGACATCTTTAATATTGTTATAGTATTCTAACATTTGTCAATATTTATTTTCATTTCAGGGGGCGTCAACATTGTTCGGCCCTCATACACTTAGCGCCTATATTCAGGAATTCAACAAACTTGCAACGGCGCTTATCAACAACCTACCTGTCCAAACAGGCCCACAACCTCCTGATCTATTGGAAAAACAGATAAGTTTACTTACCCCTGTGTTCGTCGACTCACTCCCACCCGGAATGAATTTCGGAGAAATCAAAACAGATGTTCCCAAAAATTCAACGTTCAAGAGAGGACATTTGGTAACCGCCACTTTTGTGTCTGCTTGTCCTAGAAACAACCTCATGACGGAAAAAACATTTTCCCAAATTGAGATATTGCAAGGGAATGAAAAGGACTCCCCATGGGTCCCGGTTTATGATGATGATGATTTTTGTCTTCGCTTTATTTGGTCGAGGCCAGCTAAGCTTAGCTCACAAAGCGAAGCAATTATACAATGGAGAATCCCACAAGACGCTTCTTTGGGGGTTTATCGGATCAGGTACTTTGGTGCTTCGAAAAATATAACGGGATTGATTAACCAGTTCACTGGTTCTTCTAGCGCTTTTGTTGTGGTCATGTAAAAAATAAATAAAGAAAAGTGGGAAAGAAAAACATAATAATCCATTCCCTGTATTTAAAATTATGTTGTATTGATATGTAAAATTGCTTGAAAGGAATGTTACATGTAACTAATCTTGTACTTCTTTCATTTTGCTTCATGTAACATTCAGTTAAGTTTGAGCAAATTAACGTCAGGAAAGAAAAGATTATTTCAAGGAATCTTATGGCAATTATAATTATTAGATTATCTTACGACAAAGCACCGATTTCTTGTCTATAAAATCTTTCACTCCCAAAGAAAGGAGCAGAAGAAGTATCATTTTGACAACTAGAGCAAAACAAGCGGACATGACCACTATCACAATATAACAAGAAGAATTGTCCAAAAGAACAAAAAGGGAAAAGAAGGAGTTAGGGGTGGATGATATTGAACTTTAATATAAGAATAACCGATGCATTAGAAAACTTCAAAATCCCAACTAGCAGTATAAAATTTGATCTGCCACATTTTCTTTTTCTTCAGATTTTGGGATTCATCATATGCGGATGGAGATCATGATCCTTAGAGCGAGACTGATACTGAGACAGACCGGCGCTATATTGTTGTATTCCCTGATACGCATCTAGTGGCTGAAAATACGGAATTTGTGTGCTCATTTGATTCAGCGACTGAAAATACTGGTTTTGCATTCTCAACTGATTCAGTGGCTGTTGTAACACTGGCAAGTTATCGCACCTCTGCTGATGTGGCGTTCGAGAGTAGCCTGAATGATTTAACATTTCTGAAAAATTATAACTCTCTTGATGCGATGTTTGTGGATTTTGTGTGATCACTTGATTCGGGGGCTGGAAATACTGGTTTTGCATGCTCAACTGATTCAGTGGCTGTTGTAACACCGGCAAGTTATCGCACCTCTGCTGATGTGGCGCTCGAGAGTAGCTTGAACGATTTAACATTTCTGAAAAATTATAACTCTCTTGATGCGATGTTTGTGAATAACTCGGCTGAAACATGTTCCCAGACAGGCCGAGACTTGATTCTTGTACAATTGTGGACGGATATACAGATGATATGGGACTCACAAAAGAAGGCATATCCGAAACCAACTGACTAAGATAGCTTGTCTCGGCTATTTTACCTTTCTGACGAGGATCGGAGCTACGGATTGTTGGTGGAGAAATGACATTTGCCGTAACATTGTCGTTGTAATTGACATGTTCCTGAATTTCATTACGACTTGGCTCCAGTAAAGAACGGCTTTGTATTTGGTTCAGCAACATTAGCTTTTCGTTGGCCACTTTTTGAGCAACTGGCCCCAAATTTTTGACGAATCGCCTTAAGCTGTCTGTGTACCCATGTCTTTTGATCACGTCATCAGTTTTCTACAATTTTGGTTACTATATATTAGGCAGAAGCAAGGAAATGGAATCTTTGTACAAGGCATGGAAACTTGTACTCTTTCAAAAACTAGAATTGAAGAATGGAGTTAAAACTTAATGGTGTTGTGATTTTGGGCCTTATTAACTATAACTAATAAAGATGCTTTTTGTTCCTGTAACATGAATCTACTGTTTCGATAAAGGGGAATGAAGGAAAAGCTTTTGTTATTCAATCTTAATCCCTGTTGGATTTGGGAGCACGTTTTTCTCCAGTATCCATTAATGCCAATTCTCTTGTGAAAAAACTACGTAGCAGAAAATACACTCGGTGGCAAAATTATGAATTTCTGTGTAAAGATAGTATTACACCAATTAACTTTAAAAATATGTGACGCGTCAATTATAAGAAAAGCCATATATTGACAAATGAGCAACAAGCCTCTCACAATTCTAGCTCATGTAGGGAAATTCTATAACCTATAGTTTAGCCCATCTGGAAAATGTATATGCTTTAGGAAATTACAATGCAGTGCAGGGTTTCCTGCATTATAAAGTTTCTTTTTTGTTTGTTTTGTTTATTATTTAGACCTATATTGGAAGGATATAATGAAAACAACAAAACTGACATGTGAAAACTTACAAGCACAAGTTGTTTCACTGGACAAACATAAGTTTCCTCCCTTAAAGTTGGAGGTTGGTATGTGTGACGCCATCCGGCTTCATTAAAATTCACACGCGTCTCATTTATTAATTCTGCAAGAAAAATAATGGCAACACAAATTTTTTATTATACATCTCAATGACAATCTTTTTACGGTTTTTTCAACTGGGCTACAATCTTAGAGGTGGTACTTGAACTACGCGAGTATATTGAAGTAGCATTTCACTACGTTTTGGCGATAAGCATAAAGCTTCCTAGATAAGTCTTTTTAACAATTTCAGTCAAAAGAAGATCCAATGTAGAGTTTATTTCCATGAGGTATAAAAGAAAAGTATAACAAATTTAAATACAGCTGAAAACACATAAACTGTTTAAATGGCAAACTAAATACTTTGCAAGCCACAGGGCGAAAATACTAGGACACTGTCAAACGAAAACAGAACCAATGTAATGAGGAAAAGCATGTTCAATCCATGTTGTATGGGATGCTTAAAGTATTATGATATGAAATGGAATAATTTTATAGGAAAATACCAAATCTTTTGCGAGCTGGCCTCTTTCCTTTAGCCTTCTTGTCACGCTTTGCACTGGAACCTTCAGCCTCACAATTTGATTTTTGACACAATCGTGTCTTTTTAGAGAACTCTTCGAAAATATTCTCTGGGTTAGCTTTTAGGGTAGTAAATACACTGTCAGCAAGTTCCTGTATAGTCCGAGCCTGAACCAAAACATTTAGACAAAAAGAAAAATTAAAACTTGAAGCTTAATCTCAAGTTCTTCAGTATTTATATATAATACAGATCAGAAGAAATACTTGCCTCTCTATAGAATATCGTTGATGAAGAATTAAAGCTTATAGCATTGTTGCAAATTAGATACACATCATCCTGGGGAGTGTTGGAAGACAATTTGTAAAAATTGATGAGCGAGATACTTTACTGAAAGTGCATATTTTAAATACTAGCTAAGTATTAAAAACAAACCTCAAATTGTTTCAAGGTGATGTAACTTCCTTCACAGAGTTTTGTTCTCATTGTCCCGAAATCCATGGGTTCTTTGATATAATCATAGTAGTCTTCCACCTGGTTAATAAAAGAATATTGTCAGCGTTCACACCGAAATTGAAAATTAAATGAAATATTAAAGTGGAATGAGTAAAAATAATTTAAACCTTGTCACCATTGACGGGCTCTGCAAAACAATCTCTTTTGTCTTTCCTAGAAAAATAAAAAAACAACTGTGAGAAGATTGAGCGCCTTAATATTACAACAAGATTCTACAATCTATTTCTGTTTTATTTGAAGAAAGATAGAATCATCACCCTTGTAGAACATCGATGACAAACTCAAGCACTTTTTTATCAGGAATCTGCTGCTCACTTGGCAGATTAGCTGGTATATATATGCAAACAATGTAAGTTAGTTTATTGGTTTACTTATAATTGAACAAACCCACGAGATCATCAACAACTTTGATACATATGCAATATAATGCATCAAGGTAATTCTAACCTTTTCCATAAGTAAGGGCTTCATGGTTTACTGTAACTTTTCCCTGCAAGTTGAAAAAAATATTTTAAATGAAGTGGAAGAAATAAGAATACATAAATTTTGAAAAACATAAAGAGGTAGTGCAATGTGTAATGAAGTTCGTCAAAAAGTAAAAACAAACTTGTTGACTTGAGCTGCCAAACTTAGTATCTTTCACATTATCAAGCCTTTTCTCTTTCTGTACTTTACGAATCGAAGCAACATTTGATGTTTCTTGATGTTGTTGTTGCTTCGCTTTCTTTGCGGCCTCTAGTGCCAGCAAACGAGAAGTTGTCCTTGGAAAATCATCCATATCATTTCTCTTCACCATTTTCAGTCTTGGTGTAGTATCCTTTATATTAATCAGACATAATCAATTAATAAACACATACAAGTTGTCATGCCTCAAATGTGATACTCATTACAGAGCTCAGGAGATGGATAATAGAAGAAAAAAAGGCACGAACTGTTTTTATCCAATGTAAAAGTCTCTTGACTCGTTATCTATGGATTCAAGTTTATTAATTGATGTCAATGTATATGTCATTCTTTTTGGAACATTCTCAACCCACAGATACAAGGTGCCAGGAAAGTTAAAAGTAAGCATCTGTTTTATTATGTAATAACCATCTCTGCATCAAATTCATAGTTTGTCTGTGCCTTCTTTAAACAACTCAAAACATTTATCCTATGATGGAATTTGAAAATTTTCATTCTGAGCAATTAAGTTGGGCAGCCCCTAGAAGCTTTGAAGGGAGGACCTGAGGTTTTGCAATGATCATGTTCATTGATTCTCCGGATACGGAATATGCTAGCACACATATATACATGCTACTATATGCTACGGTTGATCAAATCTTTGGCATTTTACAATTTTTTAACATGATCAACAGGTTACATGAGTCCTTACAACCTACAAACAGTCGTTTCATAATTAAAGTAGACTTATACAACAGTCATCACCAAACTTTTTGGACCAATTTGTGAGTTTTGACCTATATGTATATATTGTTGGCGCATGTATGTATCCAAAACTACAAATGTTCAAATGCTTTTAAATCTCTGTATATTCAGATAGGATACTCGATCTGTGCCGGCATATCTCATGGTTGTCACGTAGTTATACTGATCCGCATCAAACTCGTTATTGAAAAAACTTTCCCAAATATTAGATTGGAATTATAAATGTTGATCATACTTCCGTAGCAACAAAAAGTGGCAGATTAGGGAATAAGATATAACAAACCCCTAGATACATTTATTTTTCATCTAACCTTCTCCCTTTCAAAGAAAAACGAAACAGATTATACACAATGTATACAGATAGTCAGATAACTACTTGATAAAAGTCCTTTCGCATACAGTAACGTAAAAATGATGCATCTTTAAGGAAAACGAGACAATAATGGAACATAGATGCTTACCGAGATGAAGTTTCGCCTTTTGTACAGAAAACAATTTTGAGCGTAAGATCAACTGGATTTGGAAATGTTTTATACAGGGGTGATGTAGTTTAATGATCGTTTTATAGGCAAAAAAGGACATTAAGGCGAAGTTATCGAGGCATTAGTGATATTAACTTTTCAAAATATCAAACAAATTAAATGAAATTTGTTGAAGCTTTAAATTGTTACGAATCGGACAAAAATGTTAAGATTAATACAACTAAATTCATAGAATCACAAGATTTACGTGCCTGGTCAAACCGTTATGGTTGGGAAGCATTATTATTTTTAAGCAAAGTAACTTTTTCTTGACAAGAGTCATGCTATCAAGTCCATAGAGCCGTTGGGAGATAGACAAGTGCGTCGCATTGTATAAGGACCAATTTGAAAAGAAAGAAATATAAAGTCATTATGGTATTCATGAAATTCTGAACAAGAAATAAGAAAACTTCAGAAATTATATTATTTCCTCTTGCAAATGATCTAATCAAAGCTTTCTTTACATAGATCCTCCCAATCATGATTTTAGTATCATTGTATTTTTTTACTAAAGTGCTATGATAATGTTCCAGCCATAATTATTGAACAAACTGAACCTAGAATCAGTGTAGGTTTGGTTTCTAATTCGGATAAGGATAGGGCTCTACCTTTTCATTGTTTGAAAAGAGATACACTGAATGCAGGTAAAATGGAGCCATTCACACTTTTGGAACTTAACATTAATGGATGATGTAATTTCTTAATTACTAATTAAACTTCTTTTTTTAACATAGTACTAAATTAGAAACTTAGATTGCTTCTCGTAAAATCAATACAAGAGCCCCTCCAGGTTAGTCCCGGTACACACAGTACTTTCACATAGATACATCTTGTGTAAAATGAATAATGAAATGAGAACTGAGGGAATAAGATCAAATTGTTTCACAAACTCTGAGCTTCCCTATAGAGAAATCGTACATACCGGGTAAAACTATGCAGGCTCGAAAACTCACAAAAAAAGAAGAAGCAAGAACAATATCAGAAGTATGGGATATTTAGGTGTACCACTGATATCTACACGACTAAAATATCAAGACTGCTTGATTCTTATTGAAAAAATAACAATTAGAGTTCTAAATTTCTTTCATTTGTTGGCCGTGTGAAATTTCTCCAATAGTATGACTTATTTTTGGTGTGCTAATTTAGTTTGCATTTTACCTAACAACAATGCATAATTTAGAGAAATTTCTAAAGAATCTTCTATGGAAAGGCAAAACTCGTGATTGTTCTTGATCGAAGATTCGAAGGTGGCTTGGGCTTATTTACCCACACCTAAAATAGAGAAAGGACTTGGTATTAAAAGAACGAAAGAGTGGAATCAAGATTTTAGTGCAAATGGTTGTGGCTTATTGCTAATCCGCAGTATGCATGATACAATTAGGCAAAAATGGATTGAAGTGAATATTCTAAAAGGTAGAAGTATTTGAGCAGTTAATTTTCCAAACATCTGTTCATGGGTTTGGAAGAAAACTTTAGAGGATTTTGTAGATCTCTTATTAGCCATAATGTGGTTATTGGCATAAAGGCAACACTTTGGTATGACCACCGCATTTCAACTAGTCTTATAGTGTGTCTTTTGGTGGATCCTATAGTGATATACAACTTTGGATTAGATGCTAAAACAAAGGTAAATGCTATTATGTTGAATGGTGAATTGAAATTACCCTATGTTAACTCTTGTAATGTGACAGATTTTGTGAATATTATTCTTCTAACTCATACCCAAATGAAGGCGCCGATAGAATTATTTGCAATCCCACATCTAATAATTTTCTATAAATTCTACTCGGGTGAATATAACAACTCACAAACCAAAGTTAAGTATATTAGTTTCATTTAGTGTAGGGAAAACCTAGAATTCCTAAAAGTGGTTTCTTTCTTTGGCTTTCAATAAAAATTATAACAAAGAAAATAAGCACGAAGGAGGAACATGCTAATTAATATTGGATTCATTAAGAAAATCCACTTTGTCCCTTATGTTTGAATTAGCAAGAAGCTCTGGATCATATGTTTTTCAATTGTGGTTATTCTAACGATGTGACTAGAATAATATTTGAGAATTATAAGAATTTGCGTAGTGTGTGGAATAATTGGATTAAATTATGTTGCTTTTAAAAATGGAAGAGTGTTATTTGCCACCTCGGTGTATGAGTTATGGATAGAAATATACGCAAGAGTGCACACTTTGAAGAAAAGCATTGTCATGGAACTGGACCGGAGATAGTAAATTCATGACTTCAGCTTGATTGAGTCAAAAGTTCGGTAAGATTGAATTACAGCTTCTTATTTATATTTAGCTGCTGAGATTAGCTATGTTTTTTTTTTACATAGTTCGTAGGAGTTTACTCCTTTTGTAAAGTACTTATATTCTTATCATTTTGGAAATAGCATTATTTTTTTGCCAAAAAAAATTCAGAAGTAAAATTTTATTGATGCACATTATTATATATCTGAAAGGCAAATGTGAAGTACATATGCAAAACTACGGAAAAGAAACACAAAATTACAATATCGTCTTCCTAATTCCTATCCAAACTAATTCATACAGTCTACCACTTTTTTGCAAAACCGGCTTTACTCTCACACACCAGAAAAGTATAAACAAAGAACGGGAGAAAAAGGAAACAAACAGCAGGAAAAAAAAAAAACTATCTAGGAGTAATATTAGAAACAACTCCACTAACACTTCCCGAGAAATCAGAATAAGGATTTTTTAATTGTGATAAGGACGAAGACGTAGAAGCCGGTGTCATATTGTTATCTGGATCTGTGGCCAAAGAGGACCTGGTTATTTTGCTTTCTGGCATCATTGCATATATTATTTCAAGTTCTTGAACCACCTCAGCCATCATAGGTCTAGCATCTGGATTTTCTTGGCAACACTTTATGGCCAACGTTACAAACTTCTCCACACATTCAGAGGGATATGGTCCCATTTTATTGTCAATGAGAGTGAGGATTTTTCCGGATTCATATGTTATGTTTACCTGGAGACAGTTTGAATAACGGCAAGCATTCACTTGGGTTCACTTGGATTCATATTGATTTCTTGTTTTCATATTTTTGCTTGTAATTTTCGGAAATGTGCAAATCTTTGCATCTACGGCAAGCATTCACTTGGGTTTATCGTTTTTATAAAGATTTTTTTTAGGTACATAATGAAAACAGAAACTATAAGTTTTCTTGTTATATAATGCATGTGGTGGCTGCCAGAAGGAGCAAAATCACATACCAGAAATGCCTTAAGGACTAAATCAAACCTCACATATAGATTTGAGTCAAAAAATAGGTCTTTTGTCCCCCTTCATTTTAAACAGGGAAAACTCATAACACATACCTCTCGAACAAGGCTTATTCCGTGTGAGATTGGAGGCAATCCGGTCAAAAGCTCCAGAAATACAACACCAAGGCTGTAAACATCACTTTTCTCCGTTAGCTTTTGAGTGAGAAAGTATTCCGGATCCAGGTACCCCTGCAAAAATATTAGGTTGCTCATAAGTATAAGCAGTGTAGTACATTTTAGAATGTAAAAATCTTATATTTAATTACCATTGGTTGAGCTTAATGAAAATTCAGTAATATACAACCATTTTAAGGAAACATAAACGTGAAACTTATAATTTAGTTTTGTGCCAGAAGTCAATATAGTTCAAGGTTTGTGGAATTTGTGAACAATATAGAAACAAAAAGATAGAAAACCAATTATATCAAACTGTTACAAACCTTTCAAATACAAATGCTAAAAAGTATAATTTTGACGTCGAATACTATTTCTCAGCTGCAAGATTCCTGTCAATATTCAAAAAATGTTATGAATCTGAGAATATTAGTGCTTACCGGGGTTCCCTTAACACCTGTAGATATGTAAGAAGCTACGATTCCTTGGGTATTGGGGACAGGGGCTAGCCGTGATAGACCAAAATCGGCAACTTTTGCAGTGTATTTAGAATCTAATAATATGTTTGTTGCTTTAATATCCCTATGAAATATTGGTGGATCGACTTCTGTATGTAGATAAAGGATTCCTTTCGCTGAACCAATGGCAATTCGTAACCTCATTATAAAACTCAAAGGCTCATGTGACATAGCTGCAATTTTGAAACAATGTAATACGCTAGTCAAATAACAATTGGAAAATTGCCACACTGGCATGGATGAAGCTGGATAAGGACAAGGGGTTGTCATCTCCACCCCACAATTTTCGAAAAATGCCATTTTTCAGTGAGGGTTTTTAAAGTTAATTAGGAAATAATGTTTTCTCTTAACCGCCGGTAAAACATTTAACATCCAAAGTCTCATTGCTCGCTCTGCTCCTGCGCACAGGAGCGAAATAACGCCTACAAAATAATGTAGCTTGAGTGTGATCTAGGTAAATGTTTAGGACATTTTTTATTTTTACTTTATCCTATTAAAATTTAAGTGTAAAAAGCAAGGATAGGATGGTGAAGGCTCGCGGAATTACGAGATAAGTGCTCCCTGAGGGTGCCATTGGACATGAACTCATAAATCAACATCTGCATATCACAAGAGTAATTTCGCTAAGTATGTCATGTCAAATCTGTTTACATGTCTTAATTTTTTTACTTCATTTTTTTCTTTTAAAATCACAACTAAGATATTTTGAAAAAAGAGATTTGTCTTCCACATTTAGTTGTAAGAGTTTCTGATGAGAATTTTTTTATCTATCAGACTTAAGTTGATTACTATGCTTCAACTATTCTCAAAACATAGAAAAAAAGAGCAATAAATTCATTGAAATGGTGGATTACTCTCTTTTATTTTAGATAAAAATAAAATAAAAAATAATTCTCCTGCATTGAAATGTGCATAAATAGAAAGGTACCTGTTCGCTTTCATCATCACAATACCCAACTAAAGAGACAAGGTTTCGGTGATGTAACCTTGATAGCAATTCAATTTCATTGAGAAACTCTCTTTCTCCCTGCAATGATCCTTCTTGTGCACGCTTAATCGCCACAATCATACCATCTCGTAATATACCTCGATAGACCTTACCGTATCCACCTTCTCCAATTTCACTAGAGGGATCGAAATGTTTTGTCGCTAGAGCCATTTCTTTATAAGAAAACTGTTTTACACCGTCGATTTTAATAGGCCTACTTAACCCTGCAGCACATGAAACCATGTTTATACGAGACCATAGCTTATTCGGGTAGGCGAAGTATAAATTTCAAAACTGTCAGCATATCGATGAAAACGCAGTACACAATTTACAATTGGAATAATTCCTTTTATTTTGTATGTCATTAATAAACGTGAAAATACTTACAACGACGGCTTCTTGTAATTCCATGGCGTTTTCTCGCTCGACCCCTTAATATAAGAATTGAAACTAGTGCAGACAACAAAATACCACCAGCAACTGTGCCCAACACAATACCTGCTACTGCCCCCTTGCTGATACCAGATTTTGAAGAGGAAGAAATTACTGCAATATTACTCAAAATATAAGAAATATTTCAGAAAAAAACATCTAGATACAAGTACATACCACTTATGCCTATTTTCTATATTGTAATGTGTAAACAAGAGATGCAAATGAGCAGACACATATATGAACAATATCAGCTACGGTCGTCACTGATTCATAATAGACTTATTTTGTCTTTTTTTAAAACAAACTGCACTGAGATAGACTGATTAGCTTGTTAAGTCAAGAATTTGAAGTTTTAAATTCAATTGGCCAGGTCAATAGGAATAATTAAGTTATGTAAAAGAAAAGAAGACTTTTGTTGTAAATCTTGTAGAAAATTTATTTCATCTTAAGTTTCTTCCATAAACTTATATCATCTTATCGAAAATTTATATCATCTTTAGTTTCTTCCATAAAATTAATAATATTTACCCTAAATGCTTGAGGTTCTTTCTTGTCAACAGGGTAATCATATGCATGTCTGTTGTGTAAGTGAAAAAAATCCATTTAACTACTTAGTACGTATAAAATCACTTTTAGCTATATTTGTATCTATTTCTACCAATTTTACTTGTTAATTGATTGAGATTGTATATTCACAACATAACAAATCAGTCTGAGTGTGCTTGTTTCAAACAAAAAAATAAATTAATAAAAAAAGAGCGAGAAAAATAAGATTGTGAAGCAAACCATCTAGATAAGGACCCCAAAGATCAAAATTTAGTAGCTCGTAAGGTCCAAATAGATGGTTATAATAAATCTTCCACTGTGTGAACTTGCTCCGAATACGTATGACTTCACTTCTATTAAATACATATGAGGAGTTCATATTGGTATAACCCGGATAAAACTTCAAGTTCAACTTCAACCTCGGGCCTGCTTCCCATGTAAAGTTACTGATGTTAAGTTGATTTAATGTCAAATTAAGATCCGAGGTTAGATACGAATCAAACGAGTTTTTGTATGGGAGAAAATCGGAGAAGCCTGGAGATTTCAACCGCCAAATAACGAACAAAGGTGCAGAGCAGAGACACCGTACGGGAGAATTTGGAGAGTATTCATAAGGGTGTGGACATGCATGAACTGGGCATTGTTTTTGGGAGTTTTCTAACCTCATTATGGTGCTGAGACTTCTACTTGGAGATCTGCAGAATTGGAGGAGGTTTGTTGTCGAACATATTGGGTTTCCTTCAAGCCTGCATTATATCAAATCTGTAAGAAAAACAATAATCTGATATTCTCTTAGGGATGTTTTATGGTTTATTACACGGAATCTTGCACACTTATTTTTTGTACACTAACAAACAATGTTTTAAATAGCGTTATCGCTAGCGTAGCGTTTTTTTCGAGAGAAATGCTAAAAGCGCAAATAGCGTTGCTACATAGCGCTTTGCGGTGTAATTTTTTTCGCCTAAATATAACACTAAATTCAGAAAATCTAATCAAAATTAACTAAATATATATAAAAATTTGCAACTAATAATCACAAAGTGATTATTAGTTGAGATGGTAGAGCACTTACTTTGTGTTTGTAAGAGCTTTGAGGTTTCATTCCCTTTAGTCCCTATAGCGTGAATTTAGCGGTTTATCATAGTGTTTTTCGACTATAGCACAACATAGCGTGCATTTTTAAAACAATGCTAACAAACAAGTGTCTGAAACTGTACCATAATCTAGTGACTGTCTTGTACACTTCTATCAAAGTTCATATGAAATAATACCATTTTACTCCCAGGATTGGATGAAAACGGGCTATCTCAAATTTTAGCTGAGTGTTAGGTTAGATTACAAAATCGAATAAATGTGTAAGATTTGTGAAGAAAGCAGTAAAATCCCCAAGGAGAAGTCATAAACCAAATGAAATCTGTTAGCGTAAACAATAATTGTCTCGTGCAAATTAACACGTATAATCATACGTACCTCACAGTAACATTTGGAGGGAGATCTGTACTGCCTGAAATATTAGTAAGCTTGTTATTTTGCATATCCCTGCACATTAGCGAACAAATTGAGTTCAAAAAAATTATACAATTATATTATTTAGTCTCTTAAGCTACAAAAATCAAATCATGAGCTTGCACCTCAAGAAAATACTTCCACTGATTTTAAAGCTGCCTTATATATTTAGATATAAAATATGGGGGAAATGGTGTTTTAATACACATTGTTAAACTTATTTATCAAAAAAATGTAGTCCAAGTCTTTATTAAAGTTCAATACATATCATCAAAAATATTTGATAATTTTTCTTTGAATTACTATATCCTTAACTAACTACTGTAATTCTTAACAATATCTTAGATGTTTTCTTATCTATATATCTCCCCTAGTGTATCCCCACTATACCTCTCTACTTCCAATCCTGCTTAAACATCCTCTCCCTCTTCTCTCTCTCCATATATTGTATTTTACTTCAATTTCTTGTACTATCTAATTTTATTTTATATCTTGTTATTATTTTTCCTTTAGTTTTGTGCTCTGGATAATTATAATTATATTATTGATGTGTTTTTTAAAATTTTATCTTCTTTTGATGATTTTAGTATAACTTGCTTTTGATACTCTATTTTTTTTCGTTGGTGCTTTTTGTTGCCTCTAAACTTTTTTTAGTTGGTGTCATTTGAACTATTTTCGTTTTGTGATACTTTCTCTTTTACTATTATGAAGGTTAACATTTTGATTTGGTGTTTGATACTCTCTCAGATGCTCTCTGATTTTCTAACTTTTTCGTTTGATGCTTAATAAGAGTTTTAATTTTTGTTTTCGTTTTTCACACCTGACGCTTTTTGTGCTATCTGAACTTTGTTCGACGTTCTTTCGATGCTCTTAATTTTCCTCTTAAACTATATTTTACTGTATTGATGTTAATGTTTTTCTTCTTTTTGAGAACATTTTGAATTAAAATTTGTCATATTTAAAAGACAAATAAGATAAGAGATAATCAAGAGAGAAAATTCATTGTGTTTTAGATTATGTCCATTGCAATGTACTAAGAGAAAATGCCCACTAAAAAATATAGGGCAACTTCACAAGTACAATGTGTCGGTTTCTAAGAAAAGAGAAGTCATTGTATTTTAGATTGCATATATAGCAATGCAGTACTAAGAGAATATTTCGACTAAAAAATACTAGGGCAACTTCATAAGTACAATGTGCCAGTTTTAAGAAGACAGAAAATTCATTGCATTTTAGATTAAATCTGCTATATGTACTAAAGAGAAAATTCCCACCAAAAAATATAAGGCAACTTTACAAGTACAATGTGTCAGATTCTAAGAGAAATATTGACATTCTGATTCTCTGAATATAAAAGAGAAACAAGTAATTTTGGCTAGTCAAAAGAAACATCTTTTAAAAATATTGGTTTCTTAATAAAAAGAGACTATAGAGATAATGAAAAAAAAGATTAACTACTGCTTCTAAGTTACACAAACTTACACGATAAGCCTCCTGACATTATATATTCGGGTTTTCCAAATACTGGATTCAACAGAACCGCTGAGAGAATTGTTCTCAAGTGACCTGGAGTTGAAATAAAATGATAACCAAAATATTAGATTTAATTAGAACAAGCATTAGCATTTGTAATCAAATAAAACTAGATTTAATGTTACTGGTTGAAAAGAATGCTCACAATCTTTGCAGCCGTGGCAATGTTGAGAAGTTGCTAGGAACTGTACCAGTGAGATGGTTATTTGACAAAACTCTGCAGAAAATCGGTGTTAAAAAAAATCCATGTACTAATGAGACATAATAAAGGACTGACCAATGTTTAAGATGAAAAGTCTATACATTGTCGTAACATTTTCAGATAGCTGGTATGGCGGTATAGACCCATTTAAGTTGTTGAAACTGAGGTCACTGCAAAATAAAAATCAAGAGATAGATTAAAAAAATGGACGTGAAAGTAAGGATATGTAAAAAAATAATACATTTTATACAATTTGTTTTTAGTATCATGGCCAGAAATATCAGCAGATGGTCTTATGTGCATATCTTATTGGTGTTTCTTTTATGAACTTGAATGGTAATTCCTAACTTACATATATGTGAGATTGGGCATTCTGCTGAAGTCAGGTACTGATCCTTGCAAGCTACAATTTATGAGACTCCTGATAATGACTATAATATTTAGTAACATTTAATAATTCTCAGGTTTTGTCGATAAGCAACAATAATTTATCCACACAAGAGAACATAAAGAATGCTTTCAGAATAGGGTAAAGCTAATTAACAAGTGCCCCCATAAGAAAGATAACTAAGGTAACATATTTAACAATTTGTAATTATATACGAAAGTACTTTTTGGAGGGAGACTTGGGGGAATATATGTAAATCTATAGTGAATAATTTGTTAAGTAAATGAATGTATCAATATTTTATTTCATTTATTTCCATATTTCAATTCTAAATATTCTTAAGAGTGTGTTTTTTTTTTTAATTTTAGAATAGTTTCAAGTAGGGTTCTATATTTTTATTTGGGTTTTATTGTGTTGAAAAAGTAGTTTTTAGTTTTTAGTTTTTTATTTTATTTTAATTAGTATTTTAATTTTATGTTAATTTCAACTAGAGTTTCATATTTTTATTTGAGTTTTATTGTGTTGGAAAAGTGGTTTTCAGTTTACTAAATCATAAAATATATCAATTGTTAATACTATTACCATAAACTATTAATATCAATCGGATTTTTACTATCCATAAATAACTAATGATTTAACTTATAGATGAGGCTTAAACAGATTTAACTTATAGATGAGGCTTAAACAATACTCCGGGGCAACTTGTTAACCAAACCGTTTAAAATATTAAAACAATGTCAAATCTTGATTTCAACCCCATCTTAAACCTTCTATATATAGAAGTAATTCATTAACACTTCATATAAAAACTATAAACACTTACATTTTCACCAGATTCTGCATGTTTGCATAAGTATCGGGAATTGAACCCTCGAGAAGAGGGTTGTTATCAAATTGGCTGCGAAACACGTAATACAACTTTAATAGGAGAAAAAGGAACGAAAACATTTAGCCAATATGAATATGTTAGCAGAAGTATAGGGGTGCCTTTCTATCGAAACTGAGATTTGCCACAGTAAAGTACTATATATAACTGCAGTTTTCTGCACATGAGAAACAAACACCATCTTGAATGACTCTATCAAACGTTAGTACATATTTTTGTCAAATTCTGATAGTAAAACTAATCTTCCATGCATATATCAAGAGAAACGTATCTAACATAGGCGTTCAATTCCCATAATCGATAATACGCTTGCTTTCATGGAAACTAGTGTGCATGATATTTTTGTCTAAATTATGAACTATAATATTCTTTGAAATATGTTCAAAAGCACAATAGAACATACTTGTTTTGAAGACAAGGCATATATACTCGAGTTTAATTTGGGGGTAAATGACCTGACAAATACTAAAGATAGAATACTTACAGAACAAGTAGTGTTGACAGACTACCCAGTTCGGGTGGAAGAATCCCTGAGAAATTGTTGTTGTCAAATAGGCTGCAGAACATTTCTCGTCGTCAAATATAATTTATTCTAATTTCAAAATAATTTAATAGACAATAGGAAACGCGAAATAGCAACTTACAAGTGATATACAGCTGGAAGCTTCGCCATCTCAGGTGGGAATTGTCCACTAAGAGAATTGTTGTTCATGTGGCTGAATATATAAGCAATCAACTACTGTTTTAGATCTTTTACTATAGTACTACTAATAAAAGAAATAAACCAACTCTTGGCTAGATTTATAGTGTTAATTTGGTACTTACAAATGCTTTATTTTATTCAAGTTTGCAAATGATTTGGGCACTGGTCCTGATATCTGGTTCTGGTCAATTTGAATACGGTTTAAATTAGGAAGATAACCAATCTCTTCAGGCAAAGAACCAGTAAGTTGATTTCCGTTTACCAACCTGGAAAGTATAATATCACATCCAACAAATATTTTAATATGACTATCTGGTCTAATCTAAATTGTAAACCAAGAATGAGATAGATTGTTATCAATGCCAGTCTTGTATCTGGTCATAGACAATAATCCCTCAATGAATCCAGATTTAATATTCAATCATATCCGTGAAAATGATAAGACTTACAAGAGTTCTAGAGTTGTAAGATTCCCAATCTCTTTCGGTATGCTCCCACTTATCTTGTTCCACATTACATCCCTAAATAAATCCCAATAAGTTGTAGTTAATTTGATAAATTTTCAAAGAATCCCAATGTGGAGAGAAACTGCATAGATAAGCAGACTTACAATATCTCCATGTATGAAAACCGACCTAGTTCCGGAGATAAAGTTCCAGACAGATCCATATTCATAAGCTGCCTGCATAGTGCATACAACATTTTCAAACTAATAAAAGAGGGAATTCATATCTTATAGTTATATTTTGGCTGCCAAAACTTTGAACACCCCATATGATATCATCTATTACCCTATTCAGGATACAAGCAAAAACTCATTAATTTAAGTAATAGCAAAGAAGAAAAAGTCATGAATTATTAACAAAACTATATATATACTAGTAGTCAGCAGGGTTATTTACAGTTTTGCTGCTTTTGCCCACCAGTCAATCATATTTTTTCGATCTCGTGCCCCATTTCAACTTCTTTCTTATTTTGGTTCACTTAAAGATCATAGAAAAAGAAATTATAGATTTGTGTAAAATAAAAACAGGAAGAAATAGTGTATAAAATATTTTTTTATGACTAATTAGTACTTCGGCTAAAATTATTTTTTCTAGTACACTAAAATTATAGTAAGTTCCCAAGAAATATAAATAAAAAAATTGCATGGTGTTCAAAATGAAAAACAGTTGACCTATTTTAAGCTAGCAATCTAAAAACAATAATGAAGAAACAAATATGTTTTTACTGTTTCTAAATTGTACTCCTATAGAACAACTTTAGAGATACCAAATTAACACAAAAGTCTACAAAACGCCTTTTAATTATAATGCCTTAGTAAAACAATATCATTTTGTGTATGTTATTGTATAAGGAGTTGACATAGGAAATATAAAATCGTACAATTCTCTGACATGAAAAAAACCATCATCCATAGAGGAATTGAAACACAGCACTCCAGTCCAATTTGATTGACATGGATCTCCATGGTTCCAATTTCTCAGCTTTCCATGTGGATCGTCTAAACTTTTCCGAACGGATATCAGTGCCGTCACTGCAAGCACAAGTTTTGGTTAATTTATTCAGAAATTAAGTCACGTAGATTGGTTCTCATAACCCTGAGAAAAAACAAGTAAAGCCCATTTAGTTCAAAAAAACACTATTGTTGGAACTTCCTTGAAAGCACACCAATTTCAGAAACATGGACATACTATTTTCCTTAGTTTATAAAATGTGTTACGATAAAAAAAAAAAAAATAGGATTAAAGAAGGAAACTGCTTTTGGTTCTGAAACCTATAAAAAAACACAATGTAACTGAAGATTCTTATACCATAACCGAACAAAACCTTCAATTAATAAAATTACCAATCCAACTCAAGTAATTTCGTCTGATCGTTCCTCTTGATATCCGGTAAAAGTATTAGATCAATAGATCGGGCAGCTAGGTCAGTCCTTACGCTGGTCATTATCGATCAGTGATTGAATCAAATTATCTACCCGAAGTTTAAGTTAAACATTATGCAACCGCTAAATCCGATTAACTTTCTGGGAAATGTATCTCCTCACTTGGCAACAAAGTCTAAATACAATGAACTTGAATTTTTCTATTAATTTCAAAGTTTTCTCATTCAAGAGCTCTTTTTTCACTAAAACTCCCTTTTCTAGAAAGAAAAAAATTATATGGTCTGCTGAATACCTAAAATGCTCACACTTTTTACGACGCGTGGCCCTTTTTTTATACTCCCAAAAGTAAAAAAAAAAAATGATTTGTTATCTTATGAATTCTTTTAATTTGTTGTCATTGACGAAAATAATAATATTATAAATTCCTTGTCAGTTACCACTAGCAATTGTTTTTCTTTTTAAATGTATAATTATTAACTTTCGTTTCATTTTAATGTGCATAATTATTTTCAATTATATGTTTTAAAGTTTTTATATTTTGAACTTAACGAGTATGAATTATCCAATAAGGTTTATAGTTCCTTTTATGGATATAAATATAATTTATGGCAAAATTAACTCTTTAAGCATCGATTCTTACGCTTCAGTAAATTTCTTGTTTAACGCTTTCAGATTTTTTTTAATTGTTCAGAAGTCACGTATAAAAATTATATTTTAATTTAATAAATTGATATGTTTTCATGTAAATTTAACATATTTCCATATTAAAAATTAACATATATAGAATTAATTGCTAATAAAAAATATATTCCTTGTTTACATGTTTAAACTAACATGTATAAAATCACGGCAATGAATTGATTGATATCTTGTTAGCATAATCAGTATATTTTATTTTATATTAGCATAGATATAAATCTCACATATGACAGTCGTATATTAAATTATTGGATTTGATCTAATTGATTTGATTTGGTATTATATAATCTTTCACCAAATCTGCATGATTAGATATATATTCTGAATATTTTTTATACTGACTTGTATATATATGGGCTTATGTAGAATATATATATGTTATTTATTTCCATGAATAATAGGTTGCGAAATATCGTATATTTTCACATTTAAATTGAAAAAATTATGAATGTTCCCCAAATAGGTTCACCTATTTGGATACGATGTTTAGAAAAGATAAAGGCGGAAGTCGTTCTCCTAATGAGGTCGGTTTTTAAGTGACATTTGTGCCCATCCTTCTCACCGTCTTTCCCGGTCGTGTTTAAATAGAGCTACCGAAAGAGGTTGAGTAAATAATAATTTTCTCGAATGTGTCTATATAGATATGTATTCACCGAATTGGTGTCTCAGTATCGACATGTCGTTCGATCAATGAGAACTTCTTCATTTAAAAGCAAAACTTATTTTTCGAACCTGTCGTTTCGAAATAAATTATGTGCTTATACAAACAATAAACATATAAACCCGTTGTTTTATACGATGACTAATCCGGTCTCTTTTTCTCATGTTGTAGAAGAAAAAAAAATATCAATCAAACTTGATTTTCCAATTTTGGATTATGGTTTGTATAATATAATGTTTTGAATATTTCTCGCATAATTTAAATTTATTTCATTGAGCAATTCCTTTATTCGTGTAACCGACTTTAAATTATTTTACTTTAAGACATGTAATATGGGATAATTGATTGTCTAGTTGATAGTGGCACTACGCACACTATCTTAAAAGATAAATGTTTTTTTTTATCAACTTTCGGGCCCGTCGACCCTTGTTGAAGGCTTTGGTAAATCTAAATTCACGTTGTCAAATGGTACTCCTGTTGAAGTATCTGAGGCCTTATATTCTCCGAGATCTAGTCGTACCTTGTTGAGCTTTAAGGATATCCGAGAAAACAAGTTTATCTTAAAAATGCTCGTGAAAATGGTATTGAATACATTCACATTACCTCCACTCAATACGACCAAAATCATATTTTGAAGAAATTGAGATGTTTTTTAATTGGTTTGTATATTACTACAATACAACACTTTGAAAGCAATCTAATCATTCGGCGAACGCCGATTGATGAAAGCACTTTTATGCTATTGCATGACTGGCTGGGACACTCATGTCAAAATACGATACTTCGAACAATGAACACGTCTCATGGGCATCCTTTTAGAGGAAATAATTTCGTGATTAATCCAAAAAGCCTATGCCAAGCATGCTCGATTAGAAAGATAAATTTCAAACCAATTTGTGTGAAACCTATGAAACTGGTTTCTCAATTCCTTGAAAGAATTCAAGAAAATATTTGTGGACCTGTCCAACTAACATGCGGACCATTTAAATATTTTATGGTTTTGGTTGATGAATCGACACGATGGTCACACATAGCTTTGTTATCCACAAGAAATACAGCGTTTCCTAAACTCTTAGCCTAGATCATTAAATTGATGGATCATCCGAATTATCCGATAAAGTCTATTAGACTTGATAATGTCGCGGAGTTCACATCGAAAACTTTCGTTGACTATTGCATGACTTTGGGAATTAATCTTGAACACCCAATTGTGTATGTTCATACCCAAAACGGCCTCGTAGAATCTTTCATTAAGCGGTTACAAATGATTGCGAGAACTTTGGTTATGCGCACCAAACTTTCCATTTCTGCGTGGGGCTATACTATTTTGCATGCTACTGCGTTGGTCCATCTGAGGACCATGGCCACCCAACCACTATCCGTGTACTAGTTGGTTACTAGATATGAGCATGATGTCTCATATTTACACGCGTTTGAGTGTTTAGTCAATGTTCCAATTGAGCTGCCTAAGCGTTCCAAATTTGGACTTCAGAAACGATGGGGCATATATGTCGGTTATGAATCCCCATCCATAATACGCTATTTAGAGCCCTTGACAAGCGATCTATTTACTGCTAGATATGTGGATTGTGACTTTGATGAGACAATCTTTCCGTCGTTATGGGGAGAAATGCACGTTAACGTTGATGAGGAATGATGTGAATTAACGTGACATGTACCCACTATGTCTCATCTAGATCCCCCAACTACACATAGTGATAAGGAAGTGCAGAGAATCCTAGGTCTGCAAAATGCTGCAAATAAAATGTCAGACGCATTTAACGACCTAGCAAATGTCACGAGATCACATATACCTACTATAAATGTGCCTGCAAGGATAGACGTCCCTGTGAGACGTCGTGTTCCAGTTGAACATGTTGCTCCGGTTATACCCACCGAGCAAATGATGCTGCCACCAGCCGTCCTGTTCGCCGCCCTTCCTAAGAAAATAGGACGGCCGGCCGATTTCAAGGATGTGCTGCCTCGAAAGAGGAGAAATATTGTCGCATCCGTTTTGCCACACGATATCATTAAGGATTACGATGATGTATTAGAGGAGCGTGTTTCAGATGAAACACCAGTTCCTATTTATCCTGAAAACCTCAAAATATCTATCGATTATACTAGTTTTGACGATATTTTGAAGAGAAACTAGACTATCATCAATACTGTGTTCATGTACGTAGTGACCATTGACATTATGAACAATGATGACATGGAAACTCATACCGTTGCTGAGTGTCAGCGAAGAACGGACTGGCCTCAATGGAAACAAACAATCCAGGCTGAATTGGATTCCTTAATGAAACGAAGGGTGTTTGGACCTGTCGTTCCAACATCGTCCAATGTTAGACTAGTTGGTCATAAATGGGTTTTCGTAAGGAAGCGTGATGAAAATAATGAGATTGTTAGATATAAAGCTCTCCTTGTGGCGCAATGTTTATCTCAATGCCCTTGAATTGATTACGATGAGATGTATTCTCCCGTAATGGATGTTATTACGTTCCGCTACTTAATCAGTTTAGTAGTTTCCGAAAAATTGAATATGCAGTTCATGGATGCGGTCACATCATATTTCTACGGGGATCTGGACACATCGATTTATATGAGAGTACTTGATGGACTTAAGTTGCCTGAATCAAGTAGTTTCCGGCCACAAAACATGTTATCGATTAGACAAAGACGATTACTATATAGATTGAAACAATCTGGACGGATGTGGTATAACCGTCTAACTGAGTACTTGATCGGCTTGTGATATGTTAACAATAAACTATGCTCATGCTTGTTCATAAAGAAATCCTCTTCATGATACCCGATTATCGCAGTCTATGTAGATTATATGAATCTCATAGGAACCTCAAAAGAGTTGTTCGAAACTGCTGAAATCCTGAAGAAGGGATTCAAGATGAAAGATATTGGGAAGACACGGTATTTTAGTCCATCAAGAAAACTACACCCAAAAGGTGTTAAGGCGCTTTAGTCATAGTGACACTAAACCATCATCTACTCCCATGGTCATCCGCTCTCTAGACATTAATAAGGACCCCTTCCGTCCAAAGGAGTACAATAAAGAGATATTGAGCCCTGAGTGTTCATATATGGGTGCCATATGAGCACTATTGTACTTGGCCTAATGTACCAGACAAGACATCTCGTTCCCTGTGAATTGTCTAGCTCGACACAACACCATGCCAAAACGCTGCCACTGGACTAGCATAAAAGACATTTTCTGTTACCTTAGAGGTACTATGGATATGGGCTTATTCTATCCCTTTGTGTCGAGTGGATCTAGCTCCATTGATCCTCGAAATAACACAACCCTTGTTGGCTATGCCGATGCTAGTTTCTTATCAGACCCGCACAAGTGAGGTTTCCAATCTGGTTATGTCTTTACTATTGGGAACACGGAGATATCCTGGAGGTCTTGTAAACAGACTCTAGTGGCCACTTGGATGAACCACTCTTAGCTATTTGCGCTCTATGAGGCGACTAGAGAGTGTGTCTGGCTTCGAGCAGTTATTGGCCATATTCGAAGCACCTGTGATCTAGCTTACGATCCTGACGAACCAATTGTTATTTATGAGGACAACAACGCTGTGATTGATCAAGCAAAACATGGTTACATCAAAGGTGATGCCACTAAGCATATCTCGCCAAAGTTGTTCTTTACACATGAACACCAAACGCTTCAAAAGATTGAAGTGAAGCATGTTGGTTCAGAGAATAACCATGCTGACTTGTTCACCAAGTCATTCGTTTTTGAAGCACATATAGGTGATTGGCATACGTAGGCTATCTAAGGTACCTTAGAACGATATTTTATGTCAGAGTCGAAATCCTCGCACACTGTCATGTGCAAGTGAAGGGGAGCATCATCATGTCCTTAGTCCAAGGTTTTTTCCCACTGGGTTTTCCTTGACAAGGTTTTTAGCGATACACGTTCCTATCATATCTCACTTAGAATTGTTGAAATCAGGGGGAGTATCCTTTCATATACTTCTTACCACTGTGAACCATTTTATCCTTCGACCAGAGGTTTTTTCACAGGTTTTACTCTGGCAAGGTTTTGATGAGGCATCTGTTTTGTGGTTGATCCCCCATTACTACCACTGTTATACTCTTTTTCCTTCGATCAGAAATTTTTTCATTGGTTTTGCTCTGATAAGGTTTTGATGAGCCACAATGTTTTGTGGTTAGTTAATTACATAGTATTTCGGCATATATCATTCGGCTACACAGTTTGTCGTAGGTGCCCTAATGTCTTTATGTGTTTAGCACTGCGAATGAAGTCGACTCAGATCGACTGTATGAATACGAAGAACTCAATACGTCCAAGGGGGAGTGATGTAGAAAATTTTAGAAGACTCTATAATGTTCTATTTGGAGTCTTGGTCTTGTATTTTATGAGTTTTAACCATACCCCTCTATTTATATAAAGAGAGTTAGGGTATCTTACACATTCAATATACTGATCAATAAAGATATTGGTTCCCCTATCTACTTCTTTCTCTTAAATACGTAGTTAATAGTATCATAACGGTATAAACTTAATTGTAAGTGTATTTAGTGTTGGTAGTTGTTCATGTTATAATACAATGAAAAGTGAAAGTTAACATATAAATAAGTTACTTAGAACTAAAGTACAAGGAGCGTAGAGAGGTAAAAAATTAATCTAAACAAAACTAAGAGGACTCGTAATGAAACATAGCTATATCATTAACAAAATTTAGGATCCTTCTGCAATCTAATTGCGCGAACATGTGTCGGCCCATTTTGATAAAAAAAATTGATGAAAAGTTAAAAAAAATCAATATATTTTGATTAAAATTTTCAAAATATTTAAGATGCTCCCATATTATGAAAAAAAAAACTCGTATAGACTAAGAAAAAAATGGTATAAAAGATCACGGTTCCGTCCCTCCTTTTACGAATACGAATACGAATACGAATAGAAACAATTAATAAAAGAACTCAGATAAAATAAGTGTTACCTTCTGCTGGATGAGTAGATTGTCCATTTGCAATGAATAGCAAAAGAAGCCAAAACAAGCATCCAGCAAAACACAAATTAAAGAACCCAATTCTTGAATTCAACATCTTAACTTCAACAGCTCCTTAATTTGAGTATTCCACTGAAAGTGGTCTTTTCTTAGTTCTTTAAACTTGTCCCTCTAGCTATAAGCAAAAAAAATAAAAATAAAACATTTTCAGCGTCACGTTAGTCGTTAGCTATATATATAATTAAGGAGTATTAACAATCATTGTGACTAGTCTCCTAATTGGCAAATCAACCATGTTAGACCAGCTAATCTAGTACTACAGTGATCCGAATAATTTCATGATAATAGTACTTAACCTCGAAGAAATAAAGAGACAATAGTAGTAAAAGCCGAATAACGAAAAATAAATTTTCAATAAGTAAAGTACTATTCTTATCCTATTCCACTTAATATTGGCTGCATTAAGAGAACTTTTTTTGGTTAGAGAGCATTTCTTAACATCTTTGCTTGCAGTTTGAAATATCATTCATTTCTGGTTTGTTTGAAAGCGGGTATATTATATTCGACTGGTCATATTATATTTCTCGATGACACCGATGTATAGTCAATAACGCTTCGAATTGACAAGAAAATGTATGGAGAAGGAGAAAGCTGGATTTATGAAAATAACCTTGAAGAATGTAGGGTTCGGAGTGTATTCAGGGGGAGGTTTCTTTCTATCTAGGGGAGAAAATCGCATTATATATAAGCAGTGAGGATGAGAAAGTTTTAGGATTTTATCTTATGAATTTAAATGCTTGAAAGATAGATGATGCATGTCGGCTATCATGTGACAAATTAAGCCATGTGATAGTTTACGTATATGTGGCTGTATTAATTAAATTTTGAATTGGGAAGTTATAAGTTGGTCTTAAATTTCTAGAAATAAATGCATATAGCGTCATTCACCCCTGGACTGAACTTAGGAATAGTTTTATCACATGTGTTGCTTTAGTCACAATGATGACGGATATTAAAATTTTGAATTTTCAAACTGAGATATTGAGCTCTACTTACTCTTAGTGATGTCAATTTTATCCGTTCCGATCCGACCTGATCCGATCTAACGGTTTTGATATTCGGATAACGTTTTTAGCGGTTCTTTTATCATCTACAGGTCGGGTCGGGTCTATATAACTTTTTTTACTTTTTTTTACCCGACTCATACCCGTATTTGTAATGGGTATAACGGTTATCGGTGCATGTATTTATTCAAAATACCCAAAATTCGTATAATTTATTCTACTTTACTAGATATTTTTTTTCTAAATGGTAAAGTAATGATACACTATCAATTTTTTTGCTTCATATTGGTCAACAATATGTTTGATTGATTACTGAATCACGTAAACATTACACAGTCACGTAAACATTACAAATTGAAAAATACATTTGTCTAATGTTCCGAATACTATTACGCGTTTCAGTTATAACTGAGATTCTGGCAGAATAGTAAATAACACACGACGTTTAATTACGAAGTTCGATGTGTTCACCACATTTACGTCTCCGAGACACTCACCCAGTATTTATTGATATTGTCAAGCTTACAATAGTAGACTCAAGTGTTACAATACTCAATGACTCCTCTCAAACCATAATATTTTCTCTCTAATATTTCGTGTGTCTCTTTCTATATTTGTGTATAATTTATGATGTATAGACACAAAATATTAGAGTCTAATTGACTTTATTTATAATCTTACAAAGAATCATAATCTTTCTTTTTCTCTATTTTTTTCTTTGACTAGAATTGTTATTTGCTCTTCAAGTCTTCTAATCTAACAAGGAAAACTTTTCATTCTCTCCGATCTAATATTCTGAGATTACACGAAATTTTCTCGACTTACTATTCACATTTGTGAACCTTTTAGAATATCTTTGACTTGATTGACAAGTAATTTGTCCGTCAGTTTCAGTTATAACTGAGATTATAATTTCAACATATATTTAATCACAACTTAACAAACGTGTTACGCATTAACTGTTAACATAATAAGAATTCAATTTAACTCAATCTAATTTTACAATATAGTGACAAACAAATACGATATAATAGACTTGTACTTTATACTTAACACAAACTAATGGTTCTATTTTTTATTTTCTTAATTAGCCATTTTATTATTAGTGATTTTCCTAAATTATTAAGAAAGATAGACTGAATTAAAAATAAACCGTAAAAGTTGGAATCATAAAAAAAATTAACAACTATTTTTTTATTAAATGGTGGGGAAAACCCATATTTTTATATTATTAATCATAAAGATATAAAACTATGGGGAAAAAACTCCACAACAAATAAAAAACAAAAAGTAAATAAGCGTCAACTAATGAAAAACAAAACAAGTATAAAAACATCATAAAAACTAATTGTTCAATGTTAAATTTTCAACCGTGTTTTCGTACATATTCTAAAACGTTTCATCTTTCTTTGCTCACCGTAGTATGAGTTCTTCTTGTGTTGTTTCTCGTTCATTTATCCAACTTTCGTTTTAAAAACATATATATATATATATATATATATATATATATATATATATTTTATTTTTAAAATAAGAGTATATATTACGGTTCTATAATTCAGGTATGTGGGTCGGTTTCGCGGTCGGGTCCACGGTATACAGTTGAGAACCATACCCATCCTAAGAACCAGCAGGGTCGGGTTGGCTAGACCCAAAAACGCTTTCATGACCGGTCGGTTTTTATGGTTTTTAAATATTTACGGTGCGGTTTTCAGATCTTGGGTATTTTTGACACTCATAACTTACTCTAAGTTTAGTTGCAAATTTTAAGATTAATATGGTTGCGGTGAAAAATTACGTTTTTTTTTAATGAACAGCGAAAACATATCATATAATAAAATGGGACCTAACTCAGGTGTACAATGAAAATCATAAAGAAACAATCGAAAACAACAAGAATCTCGGACATGAAAACATTTATCAAGGCCTCGACATGATAATAAATAAAGCAGACAACCTAATTTGTATCGTATCATGTATAAACTAGTCTGTTTAAGAAAAAACCAGTCTATTGAAGAAAAGTACACCATTATCTCAAGCTCACGAAACATTACGCTTACTATATATATATAAATCAAAAGATAAAATTGATACCGAGTATTACTTTCAAGAAAAATATATATGTATGTACTTGCATAGTTACATATATGCATATTTACCTTGTTTTTGACTTGTAATATACATCAGGTTTGAAGAAAAAACTACATGTTTTCCCGTAAGTATAGTCCATATTTTGGGGCTCTGCTCGAGTCCATTTTTGATTACCCATAATGGAACCCCAGAAGAGCACCGATGGAGTTTAACCTAAAATCTCTTTCTCATCTCTAGCTAACCCGCCTAATTGCCTTTATTATTTGTTGGTCATTTCATTGACAATACTACATATTCCGGGACCTAGAATTAGCTGGATAACTCACTGAAATTAGAGAAGTGGTTGCATACTGTGGAAATCATGCTTATGACATGAGGGCATTAAGAACAAGAGCGAAGAAGTGACAGTAAAATTACGCGAGCTTTAACCTGACCCGTAAATAAACATTCATGAACCCTAACAGGATATTTAAGTAGAGACAGAAGAAACCAGAGGCTAATCTAGTAGCATGATCGATCATAGGCTTGCTGGAAGTTCTGATTATGTAACTCTATTAAATTAAAAATTATAAATGAATATTTATCTGGTGCAAATGTCAGTTTGTGTTTGTATGACCTTCTATTGAAATGCTATTTATATTACGTACTCAATGTTTATCCCATGAGGGCTTGAACATTTCATATAAATGCTACTGATGCTGGTAGTTGAGGAAATATAATGTACAAAAAGGGAAAAACAGGAAATGGAGTGTAAGTAGTTATGGAAAATATGGGTTCACTTTGTTTGGTAATTGAAATATAGACACAGTCATACAGATAAGTAAATGAATTATATAGAATTCAATATGCAGTGCTCCTGTCAAAAGGTAAAAATAGTCAATCTCACAAACCAATCAACCGTCTGATTTATCAGTATAGTACATCATCATAGTCCTATTATACACAAAAACTATAACTTTTAGGAAAAAGAAAAAAAGTAAGGTAAAAAATATGCAACTATAGAAAACATCATCTAGGGCTAATGGAAGGAATAACTCCACTAACAAGTTCACTCCCAGATATATCCGACGAAACAAACGGATGATTCTTCATTTCCGAAGATGAAGAAGACGGAGTGAAAGTCTTATTAGAATATGTAGCCACTGATAAATTTGCTTTTTTAGGGTTATAATCTGGCGTCATAGCACGTATTGTATCAAGTTCGCGAACCACCTCGGCCATGTTAGGCCTAGAATCCGTCTCTTCGTTGCAGCACTTTAGGGCTAAACTTACAAACTTCTCCACATTTTCGGATGGGTATGCTCCCATTTTATCATCGATGATCGAATAAATATTTCCGGTGCTATATGCAATGTTTACCTGATGAGATTTCGAAATTAGCATCATTTTGGAATATTTAGGCTGTTATGTTTTTTTTTATCTAGCTTTGCCAGCATCTATTGCAAACTTATGTTTCCAATTTTTATGAACAGTTTACTATCTTATACTTTATCAAAAATTCAATTTTCTCCCATCTACTCTAGTTTGTTCATTTTAGGGCCCTGTACAATATTAATTCATTCAATTTTGTACTTCATCCGTCAATTCTTTCACAAAATGGACGACGCGTGCCTGCACATGACTAACTTTTCCTGCTTTTATGAGTTAAGTTTATGTTTGGTAAGAATTGGGATGAACCGAAGATAGAAAAATGTATTATTCTGCCCCTTGTCTTCATTTTTATTTTTATTTATTATTTTTTTATTGGACTTATGTTATAAATGACCAAAATACCCATGTCGTTAAAAGAAGTTAATAGAATTTAGTCACGTGGAGGCACGTGTCGTCCATTTTGTGAAGGAATTGACGGATGAGATACAAAATTGAATGAATTGATATTGTAAAGGGTCCTAAAATGAACAAAACAGGGTAGATGGGAGAAAATTAAATTTTTGATAAAATAAAAAGGTAGTAAACTGTTCATATCCCCGGTTTTCAGTTATTTAGGAAAATACTCCATAACTCTTAAATTCTATTAAAAATGTAATTTGTCCAAATCGGGCCCCTGTTTTGAAACATTTTGCTCAGATTGCACGATTCACATTTATTTCCACAATTTATTTGATGAGATTTTTTATTCATCAAGTTTATAATTGAAAAGATCTTGTTTCAAATTCAAACATATAATGAATGTGACTCAAAGCAAACAGTACCCCAAAAAAATGCAGCACCACCTAAAGATTTTATTTTTCTTTATATATTTTTATGTGTGAACACTGAACAGGGACCATTCAGGTTTCAGGATACTTACTTCTCTAGCAAGGTTTTTTCCATGTGAGATTGGATGCAATCCTGTCAATAGTTCTAGAAATACAACACCAAGGCTATAAACGTCACTTTTGTCCGTTAGTTTATGGGTTAGGAAGTATTCTGGATCGAGGTACCCCTGCACAAAATACAATGCATAAATTTCTATAAAGAAAACACTGTCGCAAATCGTAAGAATTAGATTTTGTTCAAACTACTTGGTTGAACTAGAAATATCTTGTTTTGCCTCATGCACCCACCCAAAACTAGTTTTTTTTTTTTTTTTTTATCTCAGTGAATTTTAAATAATTCAATCAACCTATTATGCTTTCATAACCAGTATGTGAAATACTACAGTTGCAGGTGAATCTTGTTCATCTCCTTGATTAACAGACTATTGACAGACAGTTCTTGGAAATATTTCCGTTTTTTTCTTCTGTCTTAATCTATGCAATTAAGGATACAAAGAATTATGCGACTGCCCACGATATGTCTAGCCCCAAGAAATTCAGTGACTGGAAACTTTTAACAAATACAAACAATATATAGCTCATCGTACATAGAACCAAAAACAAATTATTAGAGTAGCTTACAAAAGAAAAAGCTTACATTAACCATATACTTTATCGTATCCTACTGCCAACAGGTTAATTCTTAGTGAATGAATAAGTAAAAATATGAAGCCGTTATTTAATTGTAAGTACGACACACACAAAAGAATAGGTACTGTTACAACTATAATTGCCTCTTACACATGCCAATTATTTCTGAAATAAGTATCAGGAAATATGCTTCAGAGAACTATTTTCCAGCTTTAAACTTCATGCAAAAATTAGAAAAATAAAATACGATGATTTTATAAAGACTGTAACTTACTGGAGTTCCCTTCACAACTGTAGATACATGACCGGGTATAAATCCTTCGATATCAGGGACTGGGGCAAGTCGTGATAGTCCAAAATCAGCCACCTTGGCGTTGTAGTTTAAGTCCAATAATATATTAGTAGATTTGATATCTCGATGGAATATTGGTGGATCTGCTTCAGAATGTAGATAGAGAATTCCCTTGGCTGAGCTTAACGCAATTCTTAATCTCATAGCAAAACTCAAAGTGTCCTTTCTTTTACCTGTAGTATATAAAGTTTGTTACAATTAACATTATCTAAACCTGTCTTGGTGAGAATATTTTGTATAAAGAAGTTTATGGAATACACCAATTTGGATAGGTGAAGTTTAACAAACGTGATTTACTCTATTTAACCCCATCCAAGCACATACTTGTTGCCGAGTGGGGAGAAAGCTCGTTTTGGGAAGTTTTAACCTCCAAACAGTTTCCACAGAATGATGACATAATTAAGCGAAAAGGGAGAAAGAACAAAGTTAGTATAGTTACCAGAGAGGTGATCCCTGATGGTACCATTGGACATGAACTCATAAACCAACATCTACACGGAAAAGTAATAATATCAAAAATTATCTCTCTCAAATGTTATACCATTCATTTTTCCTAAATATAAAGGGTATAATGTACTTATAAAACATTTTTCTTTTGATGAGACGATGATTCATATTTTGTCATCAAACTCCTGTCTAGTTTTCGCTTAAAAGTTTATCAAAAAGAAACAAATGGTATTGAAAGTGCAATATACTCTTACGTTTTATGGCAAAGCTAATTGTGTTAGCTTTACAGATGAAGACTGCAAAATTCTAATGTTCAGGAACGAAAACGCTTGACACAAAAGTAGAGAGACCAAAGTGGGACCAAAGTGGAAAAATACCATAACTTAGGAAATACAATGAAAATGACTCGTAACAAGTTCATAGAAAAAGTAAGGCACCTGTTCCCCTTCATCTTCACAATACCCAACCAAAGAGACAAGGTTTCTATGATGTAACCTTGATAGTAACTCAATCTCGTTGAGAAACTCTCTCTCACCCTGCATAGATCCTTCTTGTGCACGTTTTATCGCTATAAGCATACCATCATCTAAGATACCTCTATACACCTTACCATACCCACCTTGTCCAATTTCACTCGAGACATCAAAATTTGATGTAGCCCTAGACATTTCTTCATACGTAAATCCTCTAACACCATCAATTTTAATTAATGATTTTGATGCTGCAACACATGTAATGAGAACCAGATTACATAATACCATAAATTTCCTATGGTTTGCTAAACAAATCATAAGCATAAACACTGTAATTATATACTACTGTCTTAGGATCAACAACACCAACAGTTTATGAGTTAAAAGTTTGTGGAGTGAAGCAGATACTAAATTTATATACATCTGTTTTGGACTGGACGATCTTCATAAAGCCCCATTTACTCTGGTCTTCAAAAGTAAGATTAGGCACACGGGCCAAGAAATATCAGTGGCATTTACATTCATCTACCTAGTTTCATCATTTTCCTTTTCGACTTCATAACGGGAGATTTATTTCACCAAAACCTAATTCTATATTCTTTTTCCTACTAGAAATGTTGACAATGTGAGTGAAAGTAGGAGACATTAGTGTTGAGTTGTGGAGCCAAATGAGATTTAGCCATGTTTTCTAATTATCCCACATCGCCTAGAATTGTAATATGACCCACTAAGAGTTCTATTTATATGCCCCAATATCTTGTATTTTAATTACACCTACACAAACACCTCTATATTATAAAGAGAGAGTTCTATTTGCGAGAGAACCATATCTTTGTGTTTAGCTAGATTACGTTTGTAATCCTCTATATATATATATATTAAGTGCCACGTGTAGCGGCCCGGAGACGTAGCCAATTTGGGTGAACTCCGTTATCAAAGTGTGTGTGTGCTCGGTTTTGAGTTCAAGTATTTCTGTCTTTCATTGATTCACCTGATCGACCCTAACAAGTGGTATCAGAGCTTGGAAGATCGATGGCGAAAGAAGACAGGACCGCACACGGGATCGAGAAGTTCGACGGGAAGGACTTCGCATTCTGGAGAATGCAGATAGAGGACTACCTCTACGGGAGTAAGATGCATCAGCCACTTCTCCTAGAGGAAAGGCCGACCACGACCACCGAGGAGGCGTGAAAACTCTTAGACCGTCAAGTGTTGGGAGTGATCCGCCTAACACTATCTAGGAGTGTCGCACATAACGTCGCAAGAGAGACGACGATGATGGGGATGATGAAAATCCTCACCGACATGTATGAGAAACCATCCGTGAACAACAAGGTACATCTCATGCGTAAGTTGTTCAACCTACGCATGGTTGAGGGGACACCTGTCGCGAGTCACGTGAACAAGTTCATCGACACCGTAAATCAGTTGGATGCGGTGGAGATAACTTTTGAAGACGAATTGAGAGCCCTTATACTGCTAGCATCTCTACCGAACAGTTGGGAATTTATACGAGCTGTTGTTAGCAACTCAATTGGAAAGGAGAAACTGACTTACAACGGCATCCGAGATCAAATACTCACTGAGGAACTCAGGAGATTAGATATGGGTGAATGCTCAAATGATGGAGCAGTCTTGAACATAGGTTCAAGAGACCGGGGTAAAGCCAGGGTATGGGACGTTAGAGGACGTTCACAATCCCGAGGTAGAAGAGGGCTAAGCCGAGGAGGCAAAGATAGCGACCGAAGTAAGAAGAATCTTCGGTGCTATAACTGCCAGGGTATGGGGCACTTCAGTCATGAGTGCAAGCAGCTGAAGAAGAGTACCGGCCGTGATCACGGGGCTAATATTGCGAGCGACGAGGATTCGGATGACTGTTTAATACTTGCCGTACAGAGAGACATAGATTCATGGATTCTAGACTCTGCGGCATCATTTCACACGACCGCTCAGAAGGATTTATTCGAAAATTACACTGCGGGTAATTTCGGTAAAGTGTATCTAGCTGACGGAGAAGCGTTGGATGTTGTTGGAATGGGCGATGTGAAAATTCGCATTCCAAATGGATCGGTATGGAAGCTAACGAAAGTGAGGCATGTCCCGAGGTTGACCAAGAATCTGATTTCAGTAGGTCAACTCGATGCCGAAAGGCACTCCATTTCGTTTAGCTGTGGAGCTTGGAAAGTTTCACGAGGAGCTATGGTGATAGCCCGAGGGAGTAAGGTCGGTACATTGTACATGACGACAGATGAGGAGCGTACAATTGCTGCAGCTGTGTCGCAAAACTGCTCAGAACTGTGGCATCGACGGTTGGGTCACATGAGTGAGAAGGGGATGAAGGTGTTAGTGAAGGACAGCAAACTTCCAGGCTTGAAGTCTGTCAACCTCGACATGTGCGAAGGTTGCATCTTCGGAAAGCAGAAGAAAGTGAGCTTCCGGAAAGGTGGAAAAGCTTCCAAGGAGCAGAAGCTAGCACTGGTCCACTCAGACATATGGGGACTATCTCCAGTAACCTCAATGGGAGGATCTCAGTACTATGTGACCTTCATCGATGATTCGACGAGAAAAACATGGATATATTTCTTGAAACACAAGTCTGAGGTGTTTAAGAGATTTCAAGAATGGAAGGCCATGGTCGAATTAGAGATCGGGAATAAACTCAAATGTTTGAGGTCCGATAACGGCGGAGAGTACATTGATGCGAAGTTCGTAGAGTTCTGTGCTCAAAGAGGCATTCGAATGGAGAAGACCATCCGAAGAACGCCACAGCAAAATGGCGTGGCCGAGCGAATGAACCGAACAATCAATGAGCGTGCTAGGAGTATGAGACTGCAAAGTGGGTTGCCCAAAGCCTTGTGGGCACATGCAGTAAGCACGGCAGTTTACCTCATTAACCGCGGACCCTCAGTGCCAATAGAGAGGAGAATTCCCGAGGAAGTATGGATAGGAAAGCCTATCTCGTATGAACACTTGCGGGTGTTCGGTTGTCTGTCATATATCCATGTCGACATAGATGATCGTACCAAGCTTGACTCGAAATCCAAAGTGTGTTACTTTGTGGGGTACGGTAGAGCTGAGTTCGGATATCGCTTCTGGGATGGTCAAACAAAGAGGATCATTCGCAGTAAGGATGTCATCTTCAACGAAGGCATTTTGTACAAAGATCGACAAAGTGCAGTGGTGGAAGAAGATGCGCTCCCGTCTGAGGAAAGTGGTATGGTCGACATAAATGTGTTTCCAAGAGAGTTGGAAAATGACACTAAAGATGAGTCAGTGGTGCTCGACAACCCTCCAGCAGATGCTGAAGAGGACGAGGAGCTGCCCCAAACTCCCCTACCTGAATTGGGCCGAGGTCATCGCGAGAGGAGACCTCCTGCCCGATACTCACCTTCCCTGCATTACATATTGCTCAGTGATGCAGGCGAGCCCGAAAGTAGAGAGGAAGCTCTGGAGCTGAAAGACTCGAGCAAGTGGGAGCTCGCGATGAAGGATGAGATGAAGTCGCTCAAGAAGAATGTGACTTGGCAGTTAGCCGAACTGCCCAAGGGGAAAAGGGCACTGAGCAACAAATGGGTGTTCCGTCTAAAGGAGGAACAAGATGGCACGAAACGGTATAAGGCACGCCTAGTAGTCAAAGGGTTCCAGCAAAAGGCAGGAATTGACTACACCGAGATCTTTTCACCAGTCGTAAAGATGACGACTATTCGGCTATTGTTGAGCATTGTTGTAAATGCGAATCTTCATCTTGAGCAGTTAGATGTGAAAACTGCCTTTCTCCATGGAGATCTAGAAGAAGAAATTTACATGCTCCAACCTGAAGGGTTTGCCGAAAAGGAAAAAGAGAAACTGGTCTGCAAACTGAGGAAGAGCATGTATGGGCTAAAACAAGCACCACTGCAGTGGTATAAGAAGTTTGACAGTTTCATGGCGGATACCGGGTTCGAAAGAAGTGATAGTGATCACTGCTGTTTCATGAAGAGATTTGCGAACTCTTCGTACGTCATACTACTTTTGTATGTAGATAACATGTTGCTCGCCGGGTCGAGCCTTGTTGAGATTAACAAGCTGAAGCAACAGTTGGCGAAACAGTTCGAGATGAAAGATTTGGGTGCCGCAAATCAGATCCTCGGTATGAGGATTTCCCGAGGAAGGGATGGGTCCCTGTTTCTGTCGCAAGCCGAGTATGTGAAGAAAGTGTTGGCACGGTTTAGCATGAGTGATGCCAAGGCTGTAGGCTCACCACTAGCCGCACATTTTATCTTGTTGAAGAAACAATCACCCTCAGACGAGGAAGGAAAGGATCGTATGTCGAACATACCCTACGCTTCAGCAATTGGTAGCTTGATGTACGCTATGGTGTGTACAAGACCGGACATTGCCCATGCAGTGGGAGTTGTCAGTCGTTACATGAGTAACCCAGGAAAGCATCATTGGGAAGCTGTGAAGTGGATATTGAGATATCTCTCGGGTACCGTGAGTTTGGCATTATGTTTCCGAAAGACCTCGGAAGGCCTGCACGGCTATGTGGATGCTGACATGGCCGGTGATCTGGACAGCCGAAAGAGCACAACGGGATGTGTTTGTACCTACGGTGGTACTGCTGTGAGTTGGACATCTAAGTTGCAAAAGATTGTTGCATTGCCGACCACAGAGGCTGAGTACGTCGCGGTGACGGAAGCAAGCAAAGAGATGATTTTGTTGCAAGGTTTCTTGAAGGAGCTCGGTCAGAAAACCGACAAGGGAGTTCTGCACTGTGATAGTCAAAGTGCAGTTCAGCTAGCCAAGAATCCTGTATTCCATTCACGCACAAAGCACATAAAGATTCGTTACCATTTTATCAGGGTTGTTCTAGAAGATGGAATCTTCGCGCTAGAAAAGATTGAGGGCGCTAAGAACCCCGCCGATATGCTAACGAATACTGTTACAATCGACAAACTGAGGCTGTGTGCAACCTCAGTAGGGCTCCGAGCTTGAGGCTCAGGGTCGCCGCTATACTGGAAGAATTGAGTAACTCGCCGATGACGGCAGAGTATCAAATACTATACAAGGATACCGATGGGTGCATTCTGCTCGGTGGAGCACAGTGAGTTCGGTGGTCGGGGATAATTGGAGTTCTTTTGAAACACTCGACATTTGACTCCAAGTGGGAGATTGTTGAGTTGTGGAGCCAAATGAGATTTGACCATATTTTCTAATTATCTCACATCGCCTAGAATTGTAATATGACCCACTAAGGGTTCTATTTATATGTCACAATATCTTGTATTTTAATTACACCTACACAAACACCTCTATATTATAAAGAGAGAGTTCTATTTGCGAGAGAACCATAGATTTGTGTTTAGCTAGATTACGTTTGTAATCCTCTATATATATATATTAAGTGACACGTGTAGCGGCCCAGAGACGTAGCCAATTTGGGTGAACTCCGTTATCAAAGTGTGTGTGTGCTCGGTTTTGAGTTCAAGTATTTCTGTCTTTCATTGATTTACCTGATCGACCCTAACAATTAGATACTGGTGATTAGATTTCATCTTACTCCATGGCATAATAGCTTCTAAGAAAAGTGGGGAGATGACTATTTTCTTAAAAGATTGAAAAACTAAGCAAATTCTCTAGGGGAAGTTTCTCTGCAATGTGAAAGATCTATCTTGATAAAATATAAAAAAATCACTAGGTTTTTAAACAAAGATATATTCTAATTATTTAGATTTCATCATCTACTTTGGTTTTTAAAGTTAAAATATTTACACAGTATTAACTAATAAATTACTAAAAATGAAGAATAGAAGAAAAAAGTCAGTTGTAATGTTTAAGTTTCTATGAGATATAACAGTGAACATAAAAAGTACTCACGCTTGCGTCTTTTTGAATTTTGACGGCGTTTCTTTGCATAAAGTCTAGCTATAAGAAGTGATACCAATGTAGACAATACAACTGCACCAGCTACTGTTCCAACAACAATCCCAGCTAAAGCCCCTTTGCCTATACCGGAACTTGAAGTTGAAGGGATCACTGCAACATGCATATTTAGATATTATCTCTCTCTGTCTGCTTATATTTATATATAGAGATATAATGCTTAAAAATATATATACATACCATCTTTGTAAGGGCCCCAAAGAGTAAAGTTGATGAGCTCATATGGTCCAAAAACATCACTATCAGGAATCTTCCACCCTGTGAACATGCTCCGAATTCGTATAACCTCACTCTTATTAAATAAATAAGAGGTGTTGTCAATATAAACTGGGAATAACTTCAAGTTCATCTTCAACCGAGGCCCTTTTTCCCATATAAAGTTGTCAAGGTCAAGTTGATATAAATTCAACTTAAGACCAGAAGTTAAATAATCCCCAAATGTGTCAGCATATGGCAAAAAATCGAAAAATCCTGGACTTTTTAACCGGTACCCAGCGAGTAAAGGTGCGGCACAAAAGCATGGCATTGGAGATTTTGGTGAGTATTCATAAGGGGGTGGACATGCTTGAACAGGGCAACTAATTTCGGAGTTTGTTAAGCTAAGCTTATTGATAAGACTTGTATTATCAGATACACAAAACTGGTCTAGATTTGTTCCAGAGCATATTGGGTTTCCTACAAGCCTGCAAATTGTTTAAATAATGAAAAATGGTCATATATGTTACAGTTCTACCATGTTTGGCGCAAAGATATGTCGCAATAAAAGGTGACCTCAAAAAGACTATCCCAGGAAATACGAATCTCCTAAGAAGAATTAGTTTTTCCCCCTTTTTTTTTTTATATTACATGCTGACTAGGTTCATCCTAAAAGCTCACCAACACACTTCAGATGGAAAATTTTCAGAATATGCTATATTTCCAAAACATTTCCGAAATCATAATATTTCTCCCAATTTAGACATCCTTCATAATAAGGACTATAGTTAGTTCAGTCTATGTTATTTACAAGTATGTGCAAGTTATAAGCTTCTATTTTCCTTTATACCTAAAATGCATGCCATGGGTGATGTTTGTAGGCATCAAAACCTTTCCCAGATTTAAACTAAAAATATTTGGAAATAAGAATATTTTTAAGATAAAGTGGTATGCAACCCCACTTATTCCACTCCCCCTAGGAAAATGTTTCTTCTAATAAAATGGGTATTTAGCTATGTTGCACGGATACGGATACGGGTATCGTATCCGATACAATACGGATACGCGGATATGGATTTTTTGAAAATTTAAGATACGATACGGCTAGGATACATCAATCATTAAAATATTAATATATTTTATATATAATAAAAAGTAGCTAAAAAACATTCAAACCAAAAATTAGTATCTAGTTACACTTGAAACTTTAGCTGAACATAACAATTGTCTATCCTTTCTCTATATTAGTGTGTAGGTACATATATCTGTTGAGTAAACAAATGAAGTGTGAAAATCAAAATAGATCTAAAAGTAAATTTATCCCTTTATCTTTATTACATGTGTGACCCTTTTATATTTTACTTTTTTTCCCCCCCAATTTTTTTTTCAAAAATTTATTTTTCAACCCGCCGTATCCTAACCATATCCAAATGTATCCACGCCGTATCCAAACTGGTCAAACCTCAAAATAGTCAACGATACTCCAATCCCCGTATCGGATACCGTATCCCCGTATCGGGGGCATATCCGTATCCGATACTTCAAAAAAATAAATAATCAAAGTATCCGTGCTACATAGGTATTTAGACAAATATTGCATAAATGTAAACATGATTAAGCAAACCTCACAGTGACATTGGGGGGTAGATTTGTGCTTCCAGATATATTTGTAAGCCTATTGTTCTGCAGATCCCTGCGCATACAAGTTTTATCAAATTGTTACAAAGAAAAAGTTAGTATGCAATGAAAAGAATTAGTTACCCAACTAAATATTAATAACCAACAAAGATTACAGAATCAAGTGCTTGAGAAAAACTTGCAACACTCAAATAGAATGATAAAAAAGGACTAAATCTGTGTTAAACTGTAACGTTTTGAAACACTAAAGCCTAGATTTTGTTTTTGCAGAGTATAACTAAAGCAGAAGCATTTATGCATAAAGACTGAGTTTTGCATAAAATTATATTTACATCAATAAACCAAAAAATGTATCACTGATAAAATTATACAAATATTTAAGAACTCCAAGTTTTTAAATTGAAACTTAATGAGAAAACCAATGATCATAAAAAAAAATTACCTTATCATGATTTCATAATTATAACAGACAACCTAGCTTTAGACTTATGGCCTATGGGACGAAAACAGAACTTAACCTATGAATACTTTGGAGGGCAAAAGGCCCCTCAATTTTTTACCTTCACCGCTTTATGGGTAACATCAAGCCTTGAGATGTCTGAGACGAGTTTTTTATACAGAGGTGAAAGAACAAGTTCAAGGGTCATGCAAGTCAAAAGGACATTTATCCTTCAAAAATTCATACATGGTTATATATTTATATCATGAAGCATCCCTATAAAGCCACTAGATGCCTTAAAATCAGTGTTTTAAATAGCGTTATCGCTATCGTAGCGTTTTTTCGAGAGAAACGCTAAAAGCGCTAATAGCGTTGCTATATAGCGCTTTGCGGTGTATTTTTTTTTTGCCTAAATATGCACTAAACTTTAGAATATATAACAAAAAAAAAAATAAAAAAATATAGTTATATTAGATAGTAATAAAAAAAAATCAAAAAAAAATTGTTGTTGGTGAGTTTCAAACCCAGGTCTGCTGGAAATTACAGCACAGTCTTAACCATCTGGACTGTAGACACTTTTATGAAAATTGCACAATATATATTTATTATTTAGATCCGCTGTTTTTTTTTTAACTCGCTATTTACGCTTTTGGTCCAGAATTTCGCGATTTTTGCGCTTTCGGTCCCCTATAGCGCGATTTTAGCGCAATTCCACCCAAAATCGTGATTTTTCGTAGCGTTTTTTTACCAAAAAAGCGCTATTTCGCGCTACATAGCGCTATGTAGCGCGAATTTTAAAACAGAGCTTAAAATTGATAAGTTATTTCTCAATATGATCATATTGTCATAGAATTAATTAACTCGTAAAGAGTCTAAAAACATGTAATATTAAAGATATCATATATGGAGAAACAGACACTGAAATATATACATATACATCCAAGCAAATCGAAATAAATGACTTACACAATCAGTCTCCCTGCATCATTAGATGGCCGATTTAGCCAGATACTGGATTCAACAGAACCACTAAGGAAATTGTTTGCAAGTGACCTGGATGGGAATAAAATAGAAAGGAAACAATTAGTTTATCAAATTAGATCATTAAAGTTTGTTCAACCAATATATTAACATATTTAACACAATGTCTTTGGAACAAGTAATAGAACATTAAAACGGCAATACATGTAAAAAGGACACTCACAGTTTTTGTAGTCGAGGCAATCTTGAAAAATTGCTAGGGATTGTGCCACTAAGTCTGTTATTTGATAAATCACTGCAAATAATTGTAAATGAGAAAGTTTCATGATCACAAAATAAAAAGCAGAGAACTGATGTACAAATATCTAACAAAATTAAAAAGGAGACATGCTTACATTGTTGTGATGTCTGTAGACAGTTGATTTGGAGGTATTGTTCCATTAAGATTGTTTGAGCTGAGGTCGCTACATTGTCGAACTCAATATTAACATGAATACAAGTAGATATACGGGAGAAAATAAAGTAGAAATTTCAAGTTTTTACAATCTTTGACAGCCAAATACAATACAATTCCTGAATTCCTTATTTAACATAATGAGGTGGCTTTTAGACTTAATATTTTTTTTCTGTCGGGTTGGGTATACTTATTCCATGTTTTTAAACAGATTCGCTCTCGAAAATATGAAATAATCTGGCATTCATTGGTGGGAAAGTAAATGGTATTTGGGTTATACTTACATATAAGAGAGGTTCTGTATTCTGCTAAGGTCAGGCATTGGCCCTTGTAACCCGCAATTCCTGAGACTCCTGATTAATCCAAAAACAAAATTAGTTGATCTTAATAGTTCTGAGATATTTGAATAACCAGCATTGATAAACCTCATCACAAAAGGAAGCTCAAAATAATAGATACACAGTAAAATCTTCTACATCTCCTCATAAGATGATATTGGAGATATAAGCGCTTACAGTTTCAGCAAATGAGACATGTTGCCATAAGTATCGGGTATTGTAGCCCCATCAAAATTGTTGTTATCTAGTTGCCTGCCAAAAAAAGACGTAAAGCGAAACATTATTGATGAAATCATACAAATATAGTGATGTGCAATATGTAGGAGCTGAAGTCATTGAAGATACAAAGAGAGATGAAACAAGTTATGAGCCTCGGAGAAACACCTATGTTTGAAGAGAAAAAAAAAACAGCATTTCTCTTATATCCTCTATTGATTATGACACACAACTAAAGGTAGGAATTGAATACTTTGGTTGAGTGGAATACTGAGCTAAAATTCTCATTCCAAAGGTTCTTTTAACAGGTAAACAGACAAACACGCTGAATTCCTAGTATGTGATGTGTTACGTGGATGCCATTGCCAATGTTGTTCATACATCCACAACAACAAAATTTGCACGGCCTTCTGTAATAATTTAGTGGATATCGCTATAAGATTACAAATCATTAAAAAATCCTGCACAGCGGTAGATATTTTCAAAACCATAATTCACTACTTACAGAATCAATAAACTTGGCAAACTGGCCAGCTCTGGTGGAAGATAGCCTGATAAATTATTGTTGTCGAGTAGCCTACAGAAGATTTTATTGTCAACGATAAACAACAGTGTTTGAAAAGAAGAAAGTGTGGAAAAAATAAAATAAACACTTACTATAGTGACCAGAGAAGAGAAGAAACAAAAGAAATTAGCAACTTACATGTGAACTAGACTTGGCAGCCTAGATAGTTCTGGTGGTATTTGTCCACTAATAGAATTGTTATTCATGTGGCTGCACGTAAAAAGCAAACATTATAATTAAAGTAGAAAAAAAAACTGAGAAGCAACATTAAACTAGTCTAGCATAAACATAGGGCAGATAGATTTTACTTACAAGTGCTTTGTTTTGCTTAAGTTGGCAAATGTTTTAGGTAGTGGTCCAGATATTTGATTCTGGTCAATTTGAATCCGGTCTAAATTAGGAAGAAAGCCAATTTCTTCTGGCAAAGAACCTGTCAACTGATTTCCATTCAGGAGCCTGAAAAGCATAATCTATGATATAATAAAAAGAATATAAATAATTATTCAGGGCTAGGATTGGAAGTATAAATCTAGAAATAAAATGGTGTTCTACGTCGGAATGTAAAGCATATAAATAGGGATTGAGCAGGTTATGATCTTCTTGACTTAGAACCTCAAGTAGAAGACTTACATGAGTTCTAGAGTAGTTATGTTCCCAATCTCTTTCGGTATGCTCCCACTTATTTTGTTCCACATTACATCCCTACATACAATCAGAAAAATCAAAATATAGTCAACAGAAGGAATAATTGAACCAGGTAAATCGAATACTATACGTCCTGAAAGAACAAACGAAAGTTGAATTAGTGCAGCAAAAAGTTCCATAAATATTCGGACTCACAATATTTGCATATAAGATAGTCGACCAAGTTCCGGAGACAATGTACCGGAAAGATCCATATTCAAGAGTTGCCTGCAGATGCAAACGTCACGAAATGTTCAATGCTAATTTAAAGGATTCAGACATATACTAAACGTAATTTCTTTCACAGATTTCCCCTTACCAATCTTAACTGAAAATCCTTGGTATAAAAAGTAGTACATAAATAACTATGATTATGAATGTTATGATATGTAGTCATACATTTATATCATTTCAGACTTAACAATAAATAGAACTCCAGTGCATCTTAAAGATCATTTAGTATAGAGTTTAGAAAAAGAGTGGGAGTATACAATTCTTTGACATGAAGATAACCATCATTCATTATCGTATCAAAGCATAACACCCCTGTCCAATTCGAGTTGCATGGATCTCCCTTATTCCAGTTGCTGAGATTACGATTTGGGTCAATCAAACTTTTCTTAATGGACTGCAATGCCGTAACTGAAAAATAACAAACATGTTTGCATGAATAATTGCATCTACTGAAAGAGCAAGGCTACATAACTTGCAAGAAAAAAAGAACTTGCAATTGCTTATGGTTCTAAATGCTGTTTTCTTAAAACACGCACAGAGAAGATCCGAGCAAGAGCTGGGTGTCCCACAGTACAAGGCCCAGTATGATAATTTCGCCACATGTAAATTTGTATAATCATGATACTATGTAATCAGAAGCAATAATTTTTCAAAAATAATTGAAGTATAACAGAATAATCTCTCTTTCATGTGAAAATGTAACCTAGAACAAAAAAATCGAATAAGGGAGGATAATCCCTCTTTCAAAAATAGCTCTTTGCGTGGTATGACTTCTGCTGTCCTAATACTCACAAAAGAAGAACAGAAATAAATTATCAGTTTTTCGGTTCCTACACGATACCTTGTCCTGATCAGGCAAAACCAGTTAGCACCTAAAACTAAAATTTAAAATACTTAATCAGCATGATAAAAGCAGCTCAAGAAGGATACTTACCTTCAGCTGGGTGAGTAATTTGTCCACTTGTTGTACCAATAAGCATAAAAATCCAAACAATAGCCACTCCACAAAACCAAACCCTTGAGTAAAACATATCACTATTTTTCCGTCTCAATAAAAACAAAAACTATTTTTTTTTTAAATCTTGTCTCAATTCCTCAAAACCTCCACCAGGGGAACAAACCAGATCAAGAAATGATTTACTACTTAGAAACAATTTGAAAAGACAAAATCATAATTACATACATCTACATATACAACATATATGTATAAATATATAAAGAGAGAGGGGAAAGAGAGACAAACACACAAAAGTCTATGTATTTATATTATACATACAAGAGAGGATAAGCTAGGAAGCAAGTAAGGAAACAAGGGACAAAAGAAGTCAAAGTCAGAAAAGAAGCAGAAACAGAAATAGTTTAATATCAAGATAGTGAGTGATAATATTTGTTTTTGTAACTTGTAAAAACTTGCATTGAAAACCAAGGGGCCTGGCGGTTGGTGGTGGTTCAGGTGAGTCTCTAAAACAGGAAAAAGAAGATGAGAAATTAAGAGATGAACATGAAATTTGAATATTGACTTGAAAAAAGGGGACATTTCTTGGGAGTTTCTTTCTTTTTTATTTATGAAGGTAGGTAGTTGGTGATGACAAGAGCATAAGCAGTTGTATAACAATAAGTTTGCATTATAAATTAAATAAAAGGTGGTGAAGTGATGTAAAAGTAATTGAATGTTGAAGTTGTCTGCTTCTAGACTTCTAGTAGCTCAGCGGATTTATATTTGCCTCATTTATTTCATATTGGCCTGCTCTGATTTTCAAGCTAATATTTTCCTTTCAAAATTAATATAGATGCCTATACTAATTAATTTACAATTTGTCACGTCTTTAAATGAGTTACGAGTGTCATTTTAGTGTAAATTTTATCTTTTTTTATATTTTATAATCTTGAATTTATATTTTATAGATGTAAGAAATAGTTTTTCTTTCTAAATTTTGATGTTGTTATGAATCCTTAAATAACCCTGCTTTTAAGGCGGTACACTTGTTTAGATACGGAGGAAACAAGGGTGGCACGAGACGGATTGATATCGATCCTAACTCAATTCGTAAAATAAATGACGGAACGGATTGTGGCGCGTTGATAAAATTTAAATGTCAACTCAACTCAACCAAATCCGTTACAATTAAAATCTCAACCCAATTCAACTCAACCCGCAAAATAAATTCCTGGTTGGGTTGGGATTGATTCTTAAATTTTCATTTTGATCATGTATTTTTCATAGTTTTCATAATTAACCTAAATTTTAAAATAAATTGAATTTTTTAAAGAGAAATATAAATTAAAACCGATCAAACAAAATATGTTTAGAACATTCGCGAACAAATAACAAAACTAAAATATAACAAGAATGTAAGTTTGGTATATTGAAATACACAATATATATATATATATATTACGGGTTGAAACGGGTTGAGGCAGATTAACCCGCGGTTTAGAAAACCCAATTCTAACCCAACCCGCAAAATATATAGCGAATTGGGGCGGGGCGGATTGATTTTTTTTAGACACTCAACCCGCTCCAATTCATGCGGATTGGGTTACGGGTTGGGTTTACGGATTTCTTGCCCACCCCTAAAAGGAAGCAGCATGTTTGTGTTTAAAAGGGTGGGTTTTGAAATGTTGATTTAAATGTGCGTTCAAATAAAAAAATACATATTGGCTCTTCTTCATATATTGATAAAAAAGATAAAACTAGTCATAAAGCTCCCTTATGCGCAACGCAGGGTCGTCGAAGAAGGGATCGGGCCACTTTGGGCCTCATGTAGACAACATTCGATTACATTTATGTAAGAAGCTGATTACACGACTTAAACTCATGAATCCTAGGTCACATGACATCAAATTTATCGTTTGCAAGGTTCACCCTCTACATCAGCCCTATTGATATAGAATAATTTTACTTATTTATGAAAAGAATTGCCTCTTGGAAAATGGACTATTTGGTCCAAAATTGCTTAGTTTTAAAACATAATTCTAGGGGGTGAGTTAGTGTCGGGAACCGACCCGTAATTTTGGAAGTGAAAAAAAATCCCGATCCCAACCCGATAAAAGTCGAGACCCGATTTTTTTGGGACCCGAATTTTCGGGATCCCGTAGGGTCGGAATAGGTTTATCCCGAATCTCCTGACATATTTTTTTATTTTACAACGACGTCATTTTTTATTAACAATTTTCATTTGAGAAATCTAAACATGTCATTAACACGAAAAATAATCATAGTTTAAAAATAACATTCTTAATAAATGAAAAAATAAATTAACATGTGGTAGAAAAAATAGTGTGAAACTACAAATAATGGAGTAGATAAAAAAATTGATATGTTTTTTATCAGATTATTTTATTATTTAGTTTTATTCACACAAGCAACAATTATCATATTAAATGAGATACATTATCAATATAATTTTTATAATCGAAAAATAATAATCATTTATCTTTCTTGAAAATAACAATATAATTTTTTAATTTAAGTATATTTTTTATTTTAATAGTTTCATATATTCAAAACTACAAATATATATTATACTTATATAATTATAACTAATATATAAAACAAAAATGATTGTATATCATATGGTACAGTGATACGTATGATAGAGGTACAAGATTCGATTCTCATCACTTGCATTTGATATAAATTAATTTATATTTTTATATAAAATATAAATTAATTAAAAACTAGGGTCGGGTCGGGACATCCGACGAAATCAAAATTGTCATCCGATCCCGATTCCGAAGTTTGTCGGGTCGGAACAAAACCCGATATTTTCGGATCGAAAAATTTCGGATCGAGTACTGATCGGGACACGAATCGGGTCCGGATTTCAGTACTTTTTTCCCAGACATGCATAATACTAAAACTTTATACTTGTCAAAACACCTATTTTCTATATAGTTTTATGTGTCTTTGATGATGTTCCCGTCCTCCTCCTCGCAATACAAGCTGGAAACCTGCAGTTTATTATGCCTTTTACAAACATGATTCCTATTTTAGCCTTTTACAGAAGTGTATATAATTTACTTTTCATCACTTTTACCTTAAAACTAGAGCCTCTGTAATAATCATCACTAGGTCATACCCAAATCCATAACCAGACAACTTATCCAACTGTAAACCCGAAAACCTCAACTTTGATATATATATATATATTCTAGTAACTATAATTGTTCCATATAAAGGTTCCAACTTTCTGGATATAATATTATAAACACCAACCTATTATATGACCCATCAATCATATAACACGGTTAAAGCCAATCAAGTACAACAATGTTTGCTCTCAATAAAGCAAATGATTAATAAAGTAAGATCCAACAAACAAAAGGTCCATCATCGTAGCCGATAGCGACTGAGGTTAAAGATAAGCTTATGATTCCTGTAATCGTTTGAAAGATTTGATTTTTGGAGATGGGTTTTGATAAAAAAAAAAATGTGTTTGAATTCAAATATCTCAAATAAAACCAGAATTTGCAAACATACAATACCTGCAAAAAGTTTAAGGGTTGACTTCTATATATATAATGACAAGGAATATAACTTGTATTAGTATATAAGGCACACAAGATATAGGTTGGGCGTTCATTCTTATGCCTCAAAAACGCAATGAACTAATAATTAGATCATTCATGAAATCCATTAACAGGATAAATATATCATTGATAATATCTATTGGCAAGTTATCGTCGGTGTAGCTCCGGTGACGGTCTCGTCTACTCTTTTTTATCTATGTCTACTCTCTTGTCCGCCTCTGTTGATGTGATTACCCGCGGCGTTGTGACATCCGACAAAGGCTTCTACACTGACCCAACTCTCATACACGAATTTTCTCTCCCTCTCCTCTTTCTCTCTCTTTATCGACTAACTCTCGTCGACTTACGATGGTCATATATGAGTAGATTTATGTGATACGACATTGTGACCTTCGGCAAAGCGCATATGTGTAAATATGTTACTATCACTTCATACCATATGTTATGCACACTTATAATATCAATACCGATTGATTTATGTTTCTAAATCAATAACTGGCAAGAAAAAAAATAAATTTTTTAATACTGCATACCTATAAATATGGGTTTTGAAAAGTATATACAATGGGTACGCACGAGTAAAAAGGTGCATATTGATTGTTACGCGCTACAAAAAAGACCCAATTTATTGAGAAATAAGTCAAGTTGGTTCATCACACGACAAATGATACCCAAAATATACTCATATGATACCCAAAATATACTCATGTATGCACTCCAATAAAGAGGTGGTATGCACTCCAAGTACAAGTATGAACTTCGAAATATGTTAATTGTTGTGTAACTAGGAAAATTTGCACAAATCAGTATTACCTTCAAAAACCATTTTTTTTAATAAAGAACTTGTTCCATCCATCTATCTATACACAACTTTGAAAACTTTTGCAAATAATATAATTCAAAAATGATAAAATCCATAAATCCATAAATCACAACCAGAAAAAAAAAAAAAAAAAAAAAAAAAAAAAACTCAAATGGTATATGAAACATGATCGAAACACTAACATTAAAAAAAATCCCAAAATGAAAAACTATAAACCAAGTATTTTTTTTCAAGCTAAGGAAACTAAACAAAACTCTAGCAATTTTCCAAAATGAAATAAAGTGTTTGACTAGTGACTTTTTGATAATTGGGTGTGAAAATTTGTGTGAATTGATAATTTTTCCTAAATTTGTAATAACTAGTTACTTTAAGGAATGAGTTTGGTTCAAAATCTCTCGTTTGTTGTAGAATATTATTCACCATCTTGGAACTTACTTTATGGGCTTTTACTTGGGCCCATCTTGTATTTTCCTACCATATGTAACCTTACCTTCTATTATATAAAGAGTGTTATGGGGTCTCTTGATGTATCTTTCTTACACATATGAATGAATAAAGCCTCCGTTATTGTTGTCTCTCATACTTCTCTCTATATATATACATATCTCTATATATCTCTATAACGAGCTAATATGTCACACAACACGTTATCAGCACTTTGCTCTCAAAGATTATGATATACGCTCACGAATATTGGAGTAAAAGCTTGGTATCTATAAGCCTTCAGATTTATCCGGGTTTATTAGGTTCGTTTTCGAGCTTCAACGACATATCGTAAGAAAGCAGGTACAATAATCACGGTCATGTACTGTTTTATTTACTGCCATGTACACATGTACAATATGATAATTTGCGAAATCATATATTTTCACATTTAAATTGGAAAAATTATGAACCTTTCCCAACTAGATTCACCTATTTGGATACGATGTCTAGAAAAGATATAGGCGGATAGTTCCTATCCTAATGGGGTCGGACTTTAAGTGGCATCTGTGCCCTCCACCCTCATCGTCTTTCATGGTCGTGTTCAATTAGAGCTACCGAAAGTAGTTGACTAAATAATAATTTCCCCGGGTGTGTTAATATGTGATGTATGTTTCGCCGAATTGGTGTCTCAGTATCGACCCGTCGTTCGATCAATGAGAACCAATTCACATTAAAAAAAAAACTATTTTCGAACCTGTCATTTCGAAACAAAGTTTGTGCTTGTGCAAACCATAAACATATAAACCGATCGTTTTATATGATAACTAATCCATAACTCCCAACACATGTTGGATGCCATCTAATGATGAGGAAAATCGCAAAGCATACTTGTGAAATGACTGTTTAGACGTTGATGTTATTCCGTCAGCACATGTTAATCACCCTGATGTGTGAGCATGTGATACCCATTTTTTTTTTTTGGATGTCATCTTTGATGAGTAAAACACGAGCTTGTTTTGTCTCATAATATGAAGGCAAAGACTTTGATTTTATTCCGCTGCCACATTTGAGACGTGATGACGTCTAAGGTGAACAAATGTCTAAAATTGACATATTGGAGCGATCATTCACCAAAATACTAGCTTAAAAATTGTATTCCGTAAGCAGTATCGTGAATTTATATTCACCATGTTCTTTTATCGCCCATCTATTTGTGGAGGAGAAAATGCCCCGATGAGCAGTTTTAATCCTATTGGGTCAATGGCGAATTGTTTGCCTGATATTAATGCTCTTCATGGATATTTTTTCCTCAAATAGAGAACCGAGACAAGGATTATTTGTCTCGAACTGTCGCGAGCCTGACTCTCGTCTAGCCAAGAGAGGTTTAGACAATCGTCAAAACAGAAGACCTGTGGCTCCAAGACAGTTCTTGAAAGAAATAATATGGCCCGTTGTCTCAAAGAAAGAGATAATGCTCAAAGAGTCAACTCTATGCTATAAAGACAAAGGTCATGCACGATTACTCCTTAAATAGTTCACAACTATTATAAAGGTGGAAAAACTGATACTAATGTGGTTAAAGCTAACTGAAAGGAAACTCTTGAAACCCTCAATTTTATGGCTCAAATGAGTTTGGTACCTTTCTTGAGCCGATTTTTCGCTCATATGGATTATGTTTTTCCATTTGGACATACGTTTGGATTATGCTTTTCCTGTTTATAAAATTTATCGAAATAATTTAAAGTAATTTGAGCAAATTACTTTGACAAATGTGACCAAACTTTAAATTATGAAATTTTAGGCAATACTTGTGGGAAAGTTGGTTTTCTGGAAATAGTGGGTAACCGTGTACCACATAATTTCACCAACTAATTGCCTAAAAATGTTCTTTGTGACAATGATTATGGACCTGTCGTTCCAAATAGAAATCTTTGGTAAAACCAAATTGATTTGTCAAATATGAGGCCTTATACTCATGTAGGTCATGCCGTAGCATGTTTTTTTTTTTTTATATTAATGGTGGGAAAAATCCACTTTTTTATTGATTGAATTAAAAAGTGGATGAAAAACCCCACTAAAACAAAAACAGAGAACCATTTGATACCTACTTCAAAATTACAACGCTTAATAGAAAAATAATAAAAACTTTCTAAAAGAAACTCTAAATATTGCAAAGCACTTCTTAGTTGGGGGACCAAAGCTGTAATTGACCAAAAATCCACCGCTTCATCTGATCCACCCTTCATTTGCCAGTTCATTACCATCTTTGAGACATAGAGAGAGAGACAAGTCGTAGCATGTTGAGTTATAAAATATTCGAGAAAACCAGTGTTATCTGGTAATAACTCATGAAAAAATTGAAATTTCTTTACATAGCCTCCATTCAATACGACCGAAAGCGTGTTTTAGAGGACTTGAAATGTCTTTCAAGTGGTTGCTACCACATTCTTTAAATCATTTAAAGTTACCTTATCATTTCGCATGTCGTCGAATGATAAATGATTTAGATGCTAAGACATGATTGTTTGTACTATCATTCACTTGTCGTCGATTGATAAGAGCATTTTGATATTTATGGTTATGCTTGATGCATCGACAATATCGTCACATGATTATTGTTATCCACAGAAATGCAGCATTTTCCAAACTTTTAGCCCTATCATTAAGTTGATGGCTCATAATTCGGATTATCCTGAAAAGTCTAGTCGACTTGATAACACTGTTTTAAAAAGCGCGCTATATTGCGCTATACTTCTCGAAATAGCGTTTTTCGGCTGAAAAGCGCTATGATAAACCGCTATTTAGATGGAAAAAGGCTAAATTCGCGCTATATGAACGTTATTTACGCTATAGCGGACGCTATTTACACTTCCGCTACAGCGGGTGCAGTCCAAATTTTTATATTTTTTTATTATTTTTTTTTTGGTCAAAATTTTAATGAATTTATTGGAGGCTAAATAGAATCAAACCCCAAAACTCTTGCAAACAAAGTAAATACTCTGACATCTCAACTACAATCATTTTGTGATTATTAGTTACAAATTTTTTATAAATATTTAGTTAATTTTTATTAGATGTTCTGAATTTAATGCTATATTTAAATGTATTTAGGCAAAAAAAAGTACACCGCAAAGCGCTATGTAGCAACGCTATTTGCGCTTTTAGCGTTTCTCTCGAAAAAATGCTATGGTAGCGATAACGCTTTTTAAAACATTGTTTTATAATGCCAAAGAGTAAGAATCGAGATTTCGATTTGAATTAGTTGAGTTTGTGAATGGTATAGCTCGACACAGTATCGCGCTAACACACTGCCATCGAAAGGGCATAAAAGACATTTTCTCATTATCTTAAAATAACTATGGATGAGGGCTTGTATTATCCTATTTGCGTCATCGAGTGTACCTACCCCCTTCAGTACTCAAATTAACGCAACCCTTTTTCGGTTATACCGATGCTGGTTACTTATCAGTCCCGCATAAGTGATATTGCTAACATGGTCTGTCTTTACCTTAGGAATAAGGCGATATCTTGGAGGTTTTGGAATGACTCCAAACGAATCACTCTGATCTATTCGTGCTCTATGAGACGACTAGAGAGTGTATATGGCTTCGAACTAGTATTAGCCATATTTGAATTATATATGATCTGTCTCACTATTCATATAAAACACTTGTCATATTTGAGGACAACTTGTTGTTATCGATCAAGAGAGACGTTACTACATTATGCTATTTAGCATTTATCATTGAAATAAATCTTCACATATGAAGTTTAAGAGCATCAAGTTGAATGCTCGTTCTATTACACGTTATATTTTCTTGCATCCAGTCGTGTGCAAGTAAATGAAGCATCCAGATGAATGTTCGTATTATTTCTTGTAATATGAAATCCTTGCACCCAGTCATGTGCAAGTGAGGCGGAGCATTCAGGTGAATGTTTATTGCACTAATTACTATTTAGTCGAAATCCTCGCATCATGTCGTGTGCAAGTGAAGGGGAGCATCCAGTCGCATGCTAAAGGTTTTTTTCCCACTGGGTTTTCCTTGGCAATGTTTTTTAACGAGACACGTTTCCTATTATTCCTAAGTATACCTCACTAAGGATTGTCGAAATCAAGGGAAGTATCATGTCTTATATTTCTTACCACTGAGTACTCTTTTGTCCTTCGACCAGAGGTTTTTCCCTCTTAGTTTACTCTGGCATGGTTTTGATGAGCCACCTATTTTGTGGTTGATCCCTACTACTACCACTATTGCACTTTTTTTTTTTCGATCAGAAATTTTTCCATTGGGTTTGCTCTGACAAGGTTTTGATGAGGCACACTGTTTAGTGGTTAGTTACTTACATGGAATTTCGGTTTATATCATTCGGCTACACAGTTTCTCTTAGTTACCGGTTTTGTCCTACATTGGGTTTTCCGGCCCTAAGGTTTTTATGTGTTTAACACTGTGAATGAACTCGACTCAGATCGATGGAGACGAAGAAATCAAGACGTATAACGGGGGAGTGTTATAGCATATTATTGGTCATCTTGGACCTTACTCTATGAGTCTTTACTTGGCCTCATCTTGGGTTTTTCTACCATATTTAGTCCTACCCTCTATTATATAAATAGGGTTAGTAAGTCTTTTGATTTATCTCTTTTACACATATAAATGAATAAAGCCAACATTATTGTTGTCTCTCATACTTTTCTATATCTATACATATCTCTATAACGAGCTAATATGTCACATAATACCCTTATATATGTTTAAATGCATAAAATATATTTAGTTGATAACATTTACTCAGCATCCCACATAAATTTGGAAGACCGTTAAATGTTAAGGCCATGCCTGCATATAGCTACTGAACAAGTTAAAATACATTTACTCTGAACTTGTAGGAAACCCAACATTCAAATGAATGATTCTGAACATATGATTAAAGAAATATTGAATCCATTTTATAACTTTCAATTACTGACATGAGTATATAATTAATAAAATAATTTGAAGTAGTGAAAAAAAAACTAGGTTGCGCGTTCATTCTTCTGCCCCAAAGAGCAATGAGTTGTTGGATTTTGTGTATATTTACAATACATCAAAACATATCTTGTCCAGCTTTCGGGAGTTAAAACTCTACAAAATAGTCCGTGGTTAGTACCGTCTCAAAGTAATTCACAAGGGATCAAAACGATATAAGGTATGTCAAAGCCCATTACCGGTGTGAAAAATATCAACTTCCAAAAAAAAAGGTCGAAATGTATTTTGGGAATTAAGTATTTAACCCACTCCGAGAGTTAAAAGAAGGGAAACCCATCCCCTATCGAAGGGAAATGAGGAAATTCAGTGGTTCACATATCATTCGAGTGATAAGTGGTTGAGGGAGGATACGACCTTTGAGTTTTCGTGCGTGATAGGGGCCGATGAGTATTGGACAGTTTTCGTTTGGGGTTTATTCCATTGACCCAGGTCCGCCAGAACCGACATCCGCCCTCTCCCGCGACCCATAACACGCGGCACGTGGTCCGTGGTCGTGAAGTATTGAGATGCAGAGCGGTGCAGTGTACACACGGGTGCGTAAGCACCACGTGCCACTCACTGGTTTCTCTAATATTTTTTTTCAAAAGAGTAACTATCTTTTTGCCTAACAATTACGCCCTTTCGTAGAGAGGTCACTACAAATTTCAACAGTTGTTTTATCCGCACTCTTTAGTATGAATAGGCATTTCCTTTCACCCAAACCCCGGACATATGCAACCCAAATTGCATTCACTTGTTTACTATATAAACGATCTTTCCCCTACTTTTTAATCATCTCATTCTGCATTTCATAAATCAGAATATCTACTTCCCTCTAGATTTTCATTTGGATTTCTTCTTAGAATTTCTTCTCAAGAGAAACTCTTGCCATTTTTTAGTTACATGTGTGGGGAATTGCTTCTTTCATTCTTCAATTTTTAACGTCGTCATTTTATCTTGGAAGGTCATCAACCATCCTAGAAGCAAAGCGGTAGGGACAAATTAGATTTAAGGACAGATTGTTAAGAAATTAACTTGACCATCAGTTTCACTTTCTACATCGACTGTTCATTTATCTACAAAATGTGTACATTTTTGAAACGAATTATTTAATATGTAGTGATGCAATGTTTTGGCATAAAATTTTCATGAATAGGCTTACTTTATACTTGCTTAGATGTTGCATGTGTAGAAAATAATATATTCAAGATATTATTTTTAATATATGTTATTGTCATAATAGAATTAGGCGAGAGAAGGTAGTTGAAAATGTTATATATGTTAGATATGTAATTTCTTTAATTTTGTTTATATTCGTGAATCGAATGGAAGATCTAGATAAATACATTGGTAAACTGATCTTTTTAAATTTATAAAAAGTAAACACATTATACTGTTAATGTAATAATTTTAAAATAATTAACCATTTGAAATGTTATGAACAATCTTTGATTTAATTTGTATGACTCGGTTCAATTATATATGTAGGCTTTTTTAACGTTGATGACTTTGCATTTCCCTAAGTTGTACATGTGATGATTTAGTTGTTCCCTTATTTATTTAAATAGTTAATATCCCGTAAACCAAATCGGAAGTGTTGAACCCGAAACATACTCAGAACCAATTTGGCTAGTTGGGTTATCTAGTTTAGATTTCAAAATAGTAACGGTCCAGTTTGATTTCTAATTTTAATTTTATAGGTTGTTCCTCAACGGTCCGAGCTTTGGTTGACTCCAATCCCTCCCAACCCGTACTATGTACACTCCGAATTCTTTAAAGTGGCTTGAAATTTCTTAAAGATTGTGCCATTATGGTATATTCCTTATACGAATAGCAGGCATCTCGCTTGTATTCATAATTATGCATGTATTTCAATAATTACAGGGTAATTCTTGAGGCCTATTAAAAATATTCTAATTCATACTAATATTCATAGTTATACATATATTGCAATAATTACACAATAGTACTTGTACTTTTAGTTATAATCAGAACCGGATCTAGTGCCAAATTTATGAGGCAGCCGCTTTGGGCCTTTACTATTTGAGGGCCTCACTTTACTTTAGATTTATTTCATATGTTAGCCTTAGTAATTTAATATAATTACTGAATAGTATTGTTTGGTGTATCATTATCATTATGTACCCACTTTTTGTTTTATCGCCTTCTTAGTAGGATTTTGCGGTCTTTGTAAAAATGACACATGTGCATCCAATGTAAAACCGAAACAAAAATATAGCTATATTATGCATGATTGTCAATTTTCATATAGAAAAAATCAAAATTATATATTATATTCCTCCGGTCGGTATGTTTTTTATACTTAACTGCAATGTTTTTTAATAATTAACTTCAATGTCACTCAATTTTCTTGCATGAATTTAGTTTAAAGAAATGCCTTGTTTTTTATCCTAATTTGGGCCTCAATTATACTGGAGACGGCACTTGTTATGACTATTTTGTATTTCGGGAATTAGTATAAACTAATAATATCCGAATTTCAGAATATAACAAATTTATAAATCACTTATCAATTTGATGACTTATGCATGAGCTTGGTGTCCAAAACGCATTTATTTATTTAACCAAGGTACATCTATGGAATTTAAATAGCAGTGAGACATATATATAAATACTTAATAAATGATTCAAATTCAACTAAACAACGTTATTTCAAAGTTATACCATGAGACCGTCCTTGGTAAGCTAAAGCTACCGGAATGAGAGACGTATCGAATATAATATTTTTCTCAAAAAAACTACATAGAAGGGTGTTTTTTTTGTGTCTAATAAATGTTTGATGCGAACTAGTCAAAACCTTTGGACCGACAGTCCGGCACTTATACCAAACCGGTTGAAAAATCAACTATCAGTTCATTTCACATCCTATCAATAAAGTTGAAAAACTCGTGGGCTCTTCAAACAAAAAGTGATAGTTGGTGGAAGTAATTTGCATCTTGCCAAAACAAAAAAACACAATTTTTTATTAATAAAGTGTCCTTAAACACAAAAAATAAAAGTTATCAATTTAGATAACTTGTGTTTCTCGTTTCTTTAAAGTGTATACGGTGTTTTAGAAAGTGTACATGGTGTGTCTGCGAAAATGTTCGCGTGATCAACATCTCAATACGTCAATGATACAAAATGTCCGACACGTGAAATAGATTGCGAGACAGGTGTGCGACACCAAACTTTTGTTTTTGTTCTTGAGCTTATCATAGGTCCACTAGTGTTAGTTGAAATTACTTAAAGATTGTGGTATCTTCTGAAAAAAACTGATAGTTGCTGAGAGTAATTTGCATCTTACCGAAAACAAAACAAAAAGCAAAAAATTCAAAACTTTTACAAATGACCATAGCTGGTGAGACCAAACTTGTAAAAACATGTCTATCATTCTCTCTCTAGCTGATTTGTTAGACGCTCAAGGGCCCAAAACAAACATCCAATTACAATCAACTTCGATTAAAAAAACTGATAGTTGGTGGACTAATTTGCATGTTACATAAGAAAAAAAAAAAAAAAAAACCAAGAAGACACGAACACTTGACTTACGAGGAGTTAGTGGCCTCTTATATAAAAATGGTGATATAAGTAGAGTCAACTTAACTACAGAAAACTGCTAAAAATCAACACATATCAAGGTTAATTAATTACCCATGAGGGGTATATGGAAGAGGAGATTTGTGTTAATATTATGCTTATATCGTAAAAATTGATAGTTGGTGGGAGTAATTAGCAAATTACCCAAAAAAAAAAGAAAAAAGAAAATGAAGAAGACACGAATAGTTGAGTTCCGAGAAAGTTAGACGTAGTGAATAGATAACGGGTGAATATTCATGTAATGTTGTGCTATTTTCGTAAAGAACTAATAGTTAGTGGTAGTAATTTGCATCTAACCCAAAACAAAACAAAAAAACCAAAAAAAGACAAAGAAAATTAAAAATGAAAAAAAAAGAAAGTAAAAAAATGAAATGAAAAAGACAATCCAATACTTGAGTTTCGAAGAAGTTAGACATAGTGGATGGATAACATGCGAATATTACTATACTTTTGTGGTATTTTCATAAAGAACTAATAGTTGGTACTAATAATTTGCATCTAACGCAAAAAACAAAAAAAACAAAAAAAACAAAAAAAAAACACAAAAAAAAATTAAAAACAAAAGAAAAAGGGAAAAAAGAAAGTAAAAAAAGGAAATGAAAAAGACACGAATACTTGAGTTTCGAGAAAGTTAGACGTAGTTGATGTATAACATGTAAATATTTCTATACTGTTGAGCTATTTTCGTAAAGAACTAATAGTTGGTGGTAAGAATTTGCATCTAACCCAAAACAAAACAAAACACAAAACCATAAAACACAAAAAAAAAAAGTTATAAAAAAAAAAAAAAAAAAAAAAGAGGAAAAGAAGCAAACAAAGCACAACCATAAAATACAAAAAAAAAAGGAAAAAAAAGAAAAAAAGGAAATGAAGAATACACGAATACTTGAGTTCTAATTAAGTTAGACGTAATAGATGGATAACATGTGAATATTACTATACTGTTGTGGTATTTTCGTAAACAACTAATAGTTGGTGATAGTAATTTGCATCTAACCCAAAACAAAAACAAAACTGTTGTGTGACATATGAGCTACGGTATATATATGGAGAGATAAATATAGAGAGATAAAAGAGTCGTCTTTTATTCATTGATAAGTGTAGGAAGATTAGATCAAGAGACCCCCCAACGCTCTTTATATAATAGATGGTAGGGTTACACATGGTAGGAAATCACGGCATAGGTCCAAATAAAGGCCCATAGAGTAAGGCCCGAGATGGCCAATAATATCCTACAACACTCTCCCTTTGGACGCCTTGATTTCTTCGTATTCATGCAGTCGATCTGAGTCGAGTTCATTCGCAGTGCTAAGCACATAAAACCTTAGGGCCGAAAAACCCAACGTGGGACAAAATCGTTACCTAGGACAAACTGTGTAGCATAATGATATAGGCCGAAATTCCATGTAAGTAACTAAACACGAAACAGTGCACCTCATCAAAACCTTAACAGAGCAAACTCAATGGGAAAATCTCTGGTCTAAGGAAAAAGAGTGCAACAGTGGTTGTAGTAGGGGATCAACCACAAAACAGTTGTCTCATCAAAACATTGTCAGGGTAAACCCTGTGGGAAAAATTTCTAGTCGAATGACAAAAGAGTATACAGTGATAAGAAGTATATAACCGGATAATCCTCCTAATTTCGGCAATCTTAACTGAAATATGATGGGAACATGTCTCGCTAAAAACCTTGTCAAGGAAAACCCAGTGGGAAAAAACTTTGTCTAAGGACAAAAAGAGTACATGAGCATGCGACTGGATGCTCCCCCTCACTTCCACACAACAGGGTGCGAGAATTTCGACTAACTAGTAATTAGTGCAATAAGCATTCACCTGGATGCTCCGCCTCACTTGCATATGACTGGGTGCAAGGATTTCATATTACAAGAAATAGTATGAGCATTCGACTGGATGCTTCATTTTTACGTGTAAACGACTGGGTGTAGTAAAATCTTAACATGGAATAGCACAAGTATTCGACATGATGTTTTTACACTTTATATGTGAAGATTTATTTCGACGAGAAATGTGAAATAGCATAATATAGTCATGTCTCTCTTGATCAATAACAACAAGTTTTCCTCAAATATGACAAGTGTTTTATCTAGATCGTGAGACAGAGCATATGTAATTCAAATATGGCTAATACTAGCTCGAAGCCATATACACTCTCTAGTCGTCTCATAGAGTACGGGTAGATCAGAGTGATTCGTATGGAGTCATTTCAAGACATCCAAGATTTCGCCTTACTCCTAATGGTAAAGACAAACCATGTTAGGAATATCTCTTAAGCGGGTCTGATAGGTAACCGACATCGGTATAACTGAAAAAGGGTTGCGTTAATTCGAGTACCAAATGGGGTAGGTACACTCGATGACGCAAATGGGATAAACAAGCCGGCTTCCAAAATTACCATAAGGTAAAGGAATATGTCTTTAATGCCATTTCGGTGGCAGCGTGTTAGCGCGATGCTGAGTCAAGCTATACCATTCACAGCAGATGAGATGTTCGTCCTATCACATTAGACCAAATACAATGATACACTTATTGTACTTAGATATGAATATCATGGTTCAATATCTCTTCATCATCTCATCAGAGAAGGACCGGGTCTATATCAATGTCTAGTGATCGAATGATCATGGGAAAATTTATCGACTTAGCGTCATAAGATCTTCTGGGTGTATTCTGAATCATGGACTTAGATTCAATCTTTACGATACTCGATCATAAGGCCGAGTCACTACCGTGTCTTCCCAAGATCCTTCATCTCGAAGGCAAATCCAATAGTGGATCGCGTAATAAAACACGCAAGGGCATAAAACGTGTCTCTATTTATCCAAAGCCGATCAAGTAATCACTTAAATGGGATACCACCTCCGCTCGGGTTTTATAATCCATATAGTGATGTCTTAGTTAATTGAGAACATGTTCTGTGGTGAGGAACTACTTGATTCAAGCATATGAAGTCACACCGGAACCTTCATCTACATCTCTTTGTCTAAATCCCCATAGAGTTAAAACGGTGACCACAATCACATGTTGCATACTTAGTTTTTTAGAAACTACTAATCTGATAAAGTAGGGGACCGTTATAACGTCCATTATGAGGAAATAAACCATCTCGTAATCAATTCCAAGGTGTGTTAGAAGCCTTTCGCTACTAGGCGACCATTCTACAATCTCATTATTCTCATAAATCTTCCTTACGAATAACCAAATAAACGAACTCGTTTAAAATTGGTGGTGTTAGAGCTACAGGTCCGAACATACTTTCGTTAAGGAGTCTACTTGGATTGCAAGATTCCATTAGGCCAGTCTGTTTTACGTTGACTTCGGACAACGGTACGTGGTTCCCTGCCATCATTTGCTCATATTAATGGTCGTCACCAAATATATGAACAATTAATCAATGACAGTCTCGTTTCGCTTCAATATAGTATAATATATCATGATCGATAGATATTTCGAGACTCTCAGGATGAGGAAGAATCACATATCTCATTGATCCTTTATAATCTCGTACGACAAACAAGTTTCAGTTCAGCACCTCTAGGGCTGAACGAATTAAGAACCGGTCAACTTCCTCGTAACTTGGGAAGGACGACAGACTGACGGCCGATGGCAGTGTCATTTGCTTGGTGGGAGAACAGTCTTATCGATGTCACTTTCGCATATCATGTGGTAAAGATCGTTTTCCAAGATTAATCTATCAAATGATAGGCAGGGGATTCATAATCGACTTATGTCCCCTTCAGAGGTCCATATTTGAACGCTATAGTAGCTCAATCAAAATTATAATTAAGCACTCCAAACACGCCTTAATATGAGACTTCTGGCTCATAATCAGTAACCAGCTGGTACGCATATGGTGTGTGAGTGTCTATGGGCCTAATAACGGAACAATGCAGCAAAATAGCATAACCCTATATGAAAATATAAATCTTGGTGTGCAAGACCAAGAAGTGCGTGCTATCATTTGCAGTCGCATCATCAAACTTTCCGTGAGCCATTTGGGTCTGAACATAATCGACTCGATGTTCAATTTCAATTCCTAAACTCAAGTAATTCAAATCAAAATTTCGATTTTTATTCTTCGGCATTATCAAGTCGACTAGACTTTTCAGGATAATCCAGATCATGAGCCATCAACTTAATGATATGACTAAAAGTTTGGGAAATTCTGCATTTCTGTGGACAACAATAATTATGTGACCATATTTTCGATGCATCAACCATAACCATAAACTTTTAATGGTCCGTCTTATGGTTGGTTAAGTCCATAACAACTCTTTCTATTCTATATAAGAATTCTACAAGTCCATTTCATGATTTTTACACATACTAGTCTTCCAAAGAGAGCATTAGTGGCATTAATTTTGGATTAATCACGAAATAAATCCTCAAAGAAAAGCCAAATACTATGCGATTATAAATCAAGCATCGTCTTTAGACCCAGGAATATCTCATCCGACCAATGTCACAATATCAAAATGCTCTTATCAATCCACGACAAGCGAATGATAGTACTGACAATCATGTCTTAGCATCTAAGTCCTTTCTCAATCGACGACATGCGAAATGATAAGACAACTTTAAATGCTTTAAAAAATGTGGTAGCAAGCACTTGAAAGACATTTTAACTTCTCTAAAATACGCTTTTTGTCGTATTGAATGGAGGCTATGTAAAGAAATTTTAATTCTTTCATGAGCTATTACCAGATAACACTGGTTTTCTCGAATATTTTATAACTCAACAAGGTACGACAGGACTTACAAGAGTTTAAGGCCTCATATTTGATAAATCAATTTGGTTTTACCAAAGATTTCAATTTGAAACGACAGGTCGATAATCATTGTCACAAAGGACTCTTTTAGGAAAATAGTTGGTGAAATTACGTGGTACACTATTACCCACTATTTTCAGAAAACCAACTACCCCACAAGTATTGCCTAAAGTTTCATAATTCAAATTTTGGTCACATCTGTCAAAGAAATTTGCTCAAATTATACTTTAAATTATTTCGAGAAATTTGGTAAACAGGCAAATTATAATCCAAAAGTATGTCCAAATGGTAAAATCATAATACAAATGGAAAAACATAATTCAGATGAGCGAAAAACCGGCTCAATGATTTATCAAAATCAATAAAGAAATGTACCAAACTCATTTGAGCCACAAAATCGGGGGTTTCAAGAGTTTCCTTTTAGTTAGCTTTAAACACATTAGCATCGATTTTTCCACATTTATAATTGTTTTGAACTATTTTAAGGAGTAACCATGCATGGCCTTTGTCTTTATAAAATAGAGTTGACTCCTTGAGCATTATCTCTTGCTTTGGGACAACTGGCCATATTGTTCATTTCAAGGACTGTCTTGGAGCCACGGGTCTTCGATTTTAACAATTGTCTAAACCTCCCTTGGCTAGGTGCTCATCGGGATCGCGACAATTTGAGACAAATAACACTTGCCTCGGTTCTCGATTAGTGAAAAAAATATCCATGAAGAGCATTAATATCAAGCAAACAATTCGTCATTGACCCAATATGATTAAAACTGCTCATCGGGGAATTTTTTTCATCCACAAACAGATGGGTGATGAAGGAACATGGTGAATATAAATTCAAGATACTGGTTAGGGAATACAATTTCCAAGATAGTATTTTGGTGAATGATCGCTCCAATATGTCAATTTCAGACATTTGTTCACCATAGACGTCATCACATCTCAAATGTGGTGACGGAATAAAATCAACGCCTTAGCATTCATCTCATGAGTAACAAAAAACTCATATTTTACTCATCAAAGATGGCATCCAAAAAAAATTGGGCATCACATGTTCACACATCATGGTGACTAACATGTGGTGATGGAATAAGATCAACGTTTAAACTGTCATTTCGCACGTATGCTTTGTGATTTTTCTCATCATAGACGGCATCCAACATATGTTGTGAGTTTTGGATTAGTTATCATATAAAATGATTGGTTTATATGTTTATGGTTTGCACAAGCACAAATTTTTTTTTCGAAATGACAGGTTCGAAAACACTAGTTTTGCTTTTCAAGTGAATTAGTTCTCATTGATCGAATGACATGTCGATACTGAGATACCAATTCGGCAAAACATACATCACTATATAAACACACTCAGGGAAATTATTATTTAGTCAACCACTTTTGGTAGCTCTAATTGAACACGACCAGGAAAGACGATGAGGGTGGAGGACACAGATGACACTTAAAACCCGACCTCATTAGGATATGAACTATCCGCCTATATCTTTCCTAGACATTGTATCCAAATAGGTGAGCCTAGTTGGGGAATGTTCATAATTTTTCCAACTTAAATGTGAAAATATATGATTTTGCAAATTAACATGTTGTACACAGTACATGACAGTAAATACATTTATAGATATTTCTATTTCTTCGATTTACCAATTATATTATCAATCAGAACGGTGTCTATCACAATTATAAGTAAGATCTAATTGATCATTTGTTATTTTACTACTATATGTGTATGTTCTATTGATGGCAATTCTCAATATACATAACAATCATGCAAGTAATCAGATTTAATTACTAATTTAGCATATTACAGGCAATGATTATTATCATGGCAATTCATTAATTAATTCAATTAACATGCAATTTATATTCACTTGTCTTTTAATTAATTAACATGCATGGGAGTGTGTGTATATTGACCGTATTATGTAACATATATACTGTTCTGTTTTTAAGGGAATAATAAAGGACTGATGGTGTAATTCAGTTTACTTTATGTTCAGCTTTATTATAATTACATAAGTCGTCCTAAAATTATTTTAGGCGAGTTGCAGTTCAGTATATCTGTTTTCAACGTGTTACGTATTCAGTTCGGAGATTGCTACATGTTCACAATCACATACAGTATGATAGAAGTATTTAGTTATTCTCAAATAGCCTAACCCTGTTCTTGTCAATTAGTACTACTTGTTAGTAAACTAATACTATTCTATAAATATAGAAGTCATTAGGGTTTCTATTTTATTACGGTGACAAATTCCATATTATCACTAAATCACAATATCAATTAGTTCTCCATGGTATATTTGATTAACTACATAGTATCCCGGTGAATCAAACACTAAGATTTCATGCGTGTAAATTTATATATAGTACTTCAGTAACCATATAGACCTTATATGCATACAACTAGTGCGTTACAATGCATGATACTAACACGAACATGTAACTATATTGTATTGAATCTTGCAGTTTCAAATCTTTATTTAATTGCAAGAGAAAAATTATTGCGTACCGTACTCCTCGTATTTTGGGAAGACCGATAAAACAAAAAGTTTGAATTTTGGCCATATATTTATAACCCAATATTCGAGCGTATACGCTCGTTGATTTTTATTACCCAATATCCATACGTTTACCCAAAATCTTCAATCTCCAATTTTCATGAGCAAAGTGCCGATAACGTGGTGTGTGACATATTAGCTACGGTATATATATATGGAGAGATAAATATAGAGAGATAACAAAATCTTTTTTTATTCATTGATAAGTGTAGAGAGATTAGATAAAGAGACCCTCTAACCCTTTTTATATAAAGAGGCTATATAAAAAGGCTAGAGTTACATACAGTATCAATGTCCAACATATTTCCAAGTAAAGACTTATAGAGTAACGCCCAACATAAACAATAATATAATACAACAAAAACAAAAAAAAAAAACAAAAACACAAAAAAATTAAAAATAAAAGAAAAAAGAAAAAAAGGAAATGAAGTAGATACGAATACTTGAGTTGCGAGAAATTTAGACGTAGTGGATGGATAATATGTGAAAATTTCTGTACTGTTGTGGTATTTTCATAAAGAACTAAAAGTTGGTGGTAGTAATTCGCATCTGACCCAAAAAAAACACAAAACCATAAAACACAAAAAAAAAAAAGTGATAAAAAAAAGGAAAAAAAAAGAAAAAAAAATGAAGAATACACGAATACTTGAGTTTCGAGAAAGTTAGACGTAGTGGATGGATAACATGTGAATAACCCTGTACTGTTGTGGTATTTTTATAAAAAAATAATAGTTGGTGGTAGTAATTTGCATCTAATCCAAAACAAAAAAAGCAAAAAAAAAAACACAAAACCATAAAACACAAAAGAAAAATTAAAAAGAAAAAAAAAAGTAAAAAAAGGAAATGAAGAATACACGAATACTTGATTTCCGATTAAGTTAGACGTAATGGATGGATAACATGTGAATATTACTGCATTGTTGTGATATTTTCGTAAATAACTAATAGTTGGTGGTAGATTTGCATATAACCCAAAACAAAACAAAAAACCAAAAAAAAACACAAAACCAAAAAAAAAAAAAAAAAATTTAAAACATAAGATAAAGGAAAAAAAGAAAGTCAAAAAAGCAAATGAAGAAGACACGAATACTTGAGTTTCGATAAAGTTAGACGTAATGGATGGATAACATGTGAATATTTCTGTGCTGTTGTGGTATTTGCGTAAATAGTTGGTGGCATTAATTTGCATCTAATCCAAAACAAAAAAAAAACATAAAACCATAAAACACACAAAAAAATTAAAACAAAATAATAAGGAAAAAAAGAAAGTAAAAAAAAGGAAATGAAGAATACACGAATACTTGAGTTCCGATTAAGTTAGACGTAATTGTTGGATACCATGTGAATATTACTGCACTGTTGTGATATTTTTGTAAAGAACTAATAGTTGGTGATGGTAATTTGCATTTAACCCAAAACAAAAACAAAAAAAAAACACAAAAAAAAAAAAAAAAAAAAAGAAAAAGGGAAAAAAGAAAGGAAAAAAAGAAAGTAAAAAATGCAAATGAAGAAGAGACGAAAAGTTGAGTTTAGATTAAGTTAGACGTAGTGGATAGATAAGATGTGAATATTAATGTAGTGTTATGGTATTTTTGTAAACAATTAATAGTTGGTTGTAGTAATTTGGATATAAGACAAAACAAAAAAAATAAAAAAGAAAAAAGAAAGAAAAAGGAAAAAAAAGAAAAGAAAAGAAAGAAGACAGGAAGAGTTGAGTAGTTAGTTCGGAGGAAGTAAGTAAGTTAGTTGGGCAGAGAGTCTCGCCTCTTTCTCTCTCTCTCTCTCTCTATCTCTCACACACATACATATTACCTAATAAATCTCTCTCCTAAATCTCTTTCTCTATTTCTCTCTTTCTCTTTCTCTTTCTCTTTCCATGTGTGTCGTGCATGCACTTTGTGCATCTGTTCCCCCTTCCATGCATACACGCCTCCATATATTATTATTATTATTATTATTATTATTATAATACTACTATCATATAATATCACTTATACACACATACCTTACATTTACACATCTCTATTTTTAATATATATATATATATATATATTAATTATCAAATTAACACTATCAAGGTTTCCCGATCGAACTCAATTTCACTTTACTATTTACTATTACTATTATTATTATCACTTATTCTTATTTGATTTAAATTCAATAATGATGGGGAAGGAGTGCATGAACACAGGATGTAAAAAGGGCAAAAGTGAGGATTGGAAAAACGGATGGTCTTTGAAATCCGGTTCCGCTTTCGCTACTCTCTGCTATACCTGCGGGTATTTTTACCATCCCCTTGCTTTTTTTTACTACCCTAGATTCTTGCTTTTTATTTAATTCTGTTTTAGATTAACCGGATTTGGTTTCACATTTTTGCGGGGTTATTAATCATTTAATACGAATTATGAATTTATGATATTTATTCTGTTTATTGGGTGTAATCTGATTTGTGTTAATATTTTAGTCAACGTGGTTTTTCTATGTTTTTTTGTGTGTGTTTTTTACTATCCCTATATTCTTGGTGGGTTCTTTTTGTTTCTTTTAATTATTTAGTTTTAGATTAGCCGGATTTGGTGATTTTAGGTTTTGGGTTCCTATTTTTGCGGGCTAATTAAATAGGAATTACATTAATAGGAATTACGATGTTTATTGGGTTCACATTTTTTTTTATTATTCTGTTTTATTTTAGCCGGATTTGGTGATTTAAGTGTTTGGGTTTCACATTTTTGCGGGGTAATTAATAGGAATTAGTAAACTACGAGATATATGATGTTTATTGGGTGTTATGTCAACATGCAATTTTTATTTTGTTTATACATTAAAATTAAATGGGTATTGGAGATGGACAATTAATATTAAATAGGAATTAGTAAATTACGATATAGTATATGTTATGTTTATTGGGTGTAATCCGGTTTGTGTTAATAATTTGGTCAACGTGCTATTTTTTTGTGTTTTAATTTTTAATAGTTTAAATGGGTATTAGAAATAAGAATAACACATTATGCTTTAAGTACAGATTTTCGGGACATAGAAAAAACGGAATTATTTATTTATTTTTACTACCCCTTGCTTTTTACTATCCCTATATTCTCGGTGGATCCTTTTTTTTAATTATTCAGTTTTGTATTAGCCGGATTTCGTGTTTTTTAGGATTTGGGTTCACATTTTGCGGGGTTATTAATAGGAATTAGTAAATTGTTTTTTACATTAGCCGGTTTTGTTGTTTTTAGGATTTGGGTTCACATTTTTGCGGGGTAATTCGATTTGTGTTAATATATTGGGGTCAACATGCTATTATTATTATTATTTTAAGTTTAAATGGGTATTATAAATGAAAATTTATGCTTTAGGTACACATTTTCCGGACATTACTAAAGAAAAAACGGTATTAGAATATTTGGTTAGGTACAAATGGTATTAGATATTTCATATACGAGTTTGTAAAACACAAAATTCAATTAGGTGATTTTTTTAAATTAGGTTTATATTAGCCGGATTTGGTGTTTTTAGGATTTGGGTTCACATTTTTGCGGGGTAATTAATAGGAATTAGTAAATTTTGGTATTTATTGGGTTTAATTTGATTTGTGTTAATATTTTGGTCAACGTGCAATTTTTGTTTTGTTTTTAGTTTAAAATTAAATTGGTATTAGAAATGTTTAGTTTAAAATTAAATTGATATTAGAAATGGAAGATTATGGTTTGGTACAGACTTTCGGGACGTTATAAAAAAAAACAGTATCAGAATATTTGGTTAGGTACAAATGGTGTTTTTTCCCTCTTTGTGCTTATCATTTGATTCTCAAGAATTCTCGATACTACGTGTAGCTTTGACTTGCAAAAATCACGTATCTTGATTGCCGAAATCGAAATTTTCAAAAGCTTAACATAGATTAAATGTTAAACTATATGATTTTTTTTTTAAATCGTTTAACCAATTTAGATACCTGATTTTTGCATGTCGAACGTGCACATGGTTTCGCAATGGACACTGAGGGAGTATGAGTTTGTAAATCACAAAATTCAAATGTGTTTTTTTCTAATAAAGTTAAAAAAAAATGACTAAACATAACTAAAAAAGGTTTCATCGTTTTATGAGTTTTGTATGTTTTTTATGTCAACTATAAGAGATCTATCAAACAATTAGTTTCTGAATTAATTAGTGTTGGATTAATAATTTGGTAATGGACTAATGATACATTTCATTACATATTATCATTATGCTTACCATGTATATGAACTGAAGACTATTCTATTCTAATTTAAGTAAAGTAACTTAAAAATAAACAAATTGATAAAAATAGCATGTGTAATGGTAAAACCTAATAGAGTGTAGTCATATCTAAGTTTTATATGTTCTGGTCAAATAAGTGTGATCTCCTGAAATGGCGAATGAGTTTATCTGGCTAATAGCTTTGTTTTACTAATCGTAAATATATATAGTCAAGTAAAATGTCTATACAACGTTACCATCCGGTTACCTTAGTTTGTACCCGTATGTCAGTACGATTTCTTGCTTCGTTTCCTATTTTGGTCCTTTCTAACTCGATTGCAGTGTTCTTTTTTTTTTTTTTACTCATTAAACTGTTACTATAACCTCTTAACGTCGTTGTTTTCATCAGTTTAGAGTTGTCAAGCCATGGTCTTTTCGTATGTAAGAAAATGTAAAAAATTAAAGACGAGGGAAAGAGAAAAGAACAATAGCATGTTTCGTCAAAAAGTGTGCTAGTTGGGGAGTCGTTTCTGTAGTAACCAAATTTCTTACGTGTAATGTTATCCGCCTTTGAATTTTTCACCCTCAATGTATTTGCTAAACTTAATTGTAAACATTTATGGCACCATCATAAATTCCTTTATGTAAGTTTGCTGGTGTTTTTATTCTCTGGTTGTCTAGTGTATAGTTTTTTTTTTCATGCTTGCTGAAGTTATTCTCCATAATGGTTATTCTTTTTGTTCTTCTACTTATTGATGCATCTTTCTGTTCATTTAGCCAATCCAGAGTGGTCTTCCAATTACACGGTTCTCCCCTATTCTGCATTTTATTCAAATTAGGTTTTTTTAAAAACAAATGGCGATAGTGCTTGGGTTATGATGTTGATTATATGATTCACATGCTAACAACTCCTCCTTTGAATTTCAGCTCTGTTTATGAGAATTCGCTTTACTGTGAGACCTTTCATGTTGAAGAATCGGGTTGGAGAGAATGCAGAATATGTGGCAAGGTTTGCATAAGCCTGAATGGTTTTCATCTTGTTACAATTATATTGTACTTTTGCTTTCAGCTTCTAACTTTTGTGAATTTTCTAATGTAGCGTATGCATTGTGGATGTATTGTTTCAAAGGATTTATACGATTACCTGGATTTTGGGGGAGTTGGGTGCGTAGGATGTTTGAAGAGGTTGGAGAATCAGCCACTGATACCTTTGAAGGTAAGGTTTCTTGAACAATATATACACTTGTCAAATTTTCTTATTTGATGATTTCCCTGCATAGATTATGCTGTGTTTGGTCGAACTTCGAATGACACACGTGAGAATAATCTATAGTCAAACACTTGGTGTCAATGTTATTCACATGATGGAAGCCTGACTACTGCTACTTGATAATATCTATAAACTATCTACTAAATGAGAATTGATTGCTGAACTAATCATGCATGAAAATCTGCACAATTACTTAAACTTTACCTGTACAGTATTCTTTATCCGTGCATGGACAATATCTTGAGAGTGATTTTTTTTAAAGTTTTGAATTAAGTCATGTTAAAAAGTCATTTCTTACAATGGCCACTCGTATTTGCGGGGCACCTGAGCACATATCAAGCTTAACAAATTTTTGAAGGCTCAGTCTAGCATTAACCATTTGGTCAACTTCCAAAGATGTTTTCTGTCTGTATATTTGAAAAGTCAAAAACTTGTGATTGGTGTTTATGTTCTTTCCTGAAGATTTTCATCTACTGATATAAACTAAATTGCTATCGGAGTTTTGAGTTTTTCTGGCTCACCTTGCCGAAACAGGGGAGAGAAAAATGAAAAACAAATATTATTGGGGTAGGCAACAGACAGAGACATGCACTCGTCTGCGAAAATTAGATTAAAGTTTAAAGCTTTCAGCAATCTCTCCTTTCTCTCTCTCTCTCTCTCTCTCTCCCGTATATGGATATCAAACGAAAGCTTAAAAATACGCTTGTCAGCTCTGTGTTGCATAGTTTCCGTTTCTTTATGCTAATGTTAAGATGGTGTTGACTTATAATTTAGTAGCTTCCTCATGATCTGTTTATTCCAAGCCGCATCTATTTGTTATCATGAAATTTTTACGGTAACGAAAATTCCTTCTATTTTTTTTGGTTCACCTAAAGCAATTGCATAAACCTAGTGTTCTAACCGACATTAATTCCTCACACTTCTTTGAAACATGTGTTCAGGTCAATGGTGATATGCCAAATGGATTCGGCCCACGATCTACAATTAATATTATTGATCCACAATCGTCAATGGTTGAAAATTTTAAAGAAGGTATCGAATTTGACAAGGGAAAGCTTATACAGCTAGATAAAGCTATTACCAAAAACGATGACCTTATGCATCAAAGCAAAGCTATGGTTGAAAACAACACACCTACCGTGCAAATTAAACAAGAAGGAAAAACACCATCTTTGCTTGCCAAACAGGCAAATTACCCTGCGGCAAATTTTTCTATGGCGGGCCCTTTTGGCATGCCGAATAATATTGAAGCAAAGAAGCCTGTTACGGTGGGCAGATGTCTTCCCTTTCAACTAGGAGAAATGGCAAGTCAGAGGCTTTTAAAGGCAGATGCAAATAAAGAAACTGTTTCTGAGACACGTGTTGCGAGGCCTCCCGCCGAAGGGCGAGGCCGCAGTCAGTTACTCCCAAGATACTGGCCAAGGATTACTGACCAAGAACTGCAGCAGATTTCTGGAGAGTATCCTCTTTTATAATTTTAAGTGTTCAGTTATGCATTGGTAAACATGCTTCTGTACATCAACGTATCATTATTTAACACTTGCTCAATTAGTACGCTTTACTTTTAAAGTTCAACAAATTTAGTCGAATATCTACTAAAATTCTACTTTTTTATTACACCAGCATATCAAACTTCAACATTCACAATTTAGACAGCCATATGCACAGAATCGAACTATATACACCAATATATCACATTCACAAAAAAATTCAAAATTTAAAATTGAAAATGATGTGTACTATAGGTCCTAGTTTTTGCAAATTGGATTTTAGTTCACCAACGCATTTTAATAGTTGGCACATAACTAATAGCTTGCATGTTTTTTTTTTTTTTTGCATTGTGTATTGACTGTTCAATTTCTTCCAAGTTGGTTAATTTTCTAACTTAATTGCCTGCTATATTAATTGTTAAAATTTGTCAGTTTAGTGTATAATAATGATAATTTTAATCCTGATCGTATCACATAGTGAGGAGCATTTCCAAGATAATTTCATTCCCAATTCCTCTTTCTTAATGGTAATGCATCTTGTCATTCAGTTAGCCACAATCATACGCATGGAATCTTTGTACAATTTTTGTTACCGTGTGTTCCATCTCTATTTCATGTACCAAAAACTAGGTCTAATTGGATATCCTCCTTTTTAAAAATAATTGCTTGTTGATTGAAACATGGTGTTTAATCTTAACATTTCCAACTTAAAGCTTGAATTCTACTATAGTGCCGTTGTTTGAGAAGGTGCTAAGTGCCAGTGATGCTGGTCGTATTGGACGGTTAGTGCTCCCGAAAGCATGTGCTGAAGTAAGTTTAGTAGTAGTCTTCAATTTTTGCTTTTACTTGTGATAAAGGTTGTACTTCATGGTTTCTTTTGGAATCTTATTCTGCCTTTATTCCCCTTTTAAGTGTCTTATTTTCTCTCTATATTCCAATTGGTTAAATGTGAATTATGCAGGCTTATTTTCCTCCAATTTTTCATTCTGAAGGTCTACCAATTAAAGTTCAAGATATTAAAGGGAAAGAGTGGAAATTTCAGTTTAGATTTTGGCCCAATAATAATAGTCGGATGTATGTTTTGGAGGGCGTAACTCCCTGTATACAAAATATGCAATTGCAAGCAGGAGATACTGGTAACTTTCTCTCGTGTTCCCTGAATGGTCTCGCATGATATATTTCTTTCCACATGCGGATATCTGTAGCATTAACCTGCTTATATGCATACCAGTTTTGTTTCATTATTGTGTTGTATGAACAATCTTTATGCAAGGTGCTACTATATTATTCATAAAAAAAAAGGTCAGGGACCTACCTAACTTATATGAATGTACGTGTCAATGTTAAATGATGTGCAGCCATTCCTTGTAGAAACTTGAGCAGTTTTGAAGAGGGCGATAGGCGCATTTTCTTATTTTATTATCTTGTATACTGTATACACCCCTTACTTGTGGTTTTAACTTTTTAAGTCAAACCAGTGCAGATCAACTATTTTAGTGGGTTGTGATGAAATTGAACGCAGAATAAAACAGCCACATGAACTGTGTCATCTTTATGTTAAAAAAAACTACATTGCGTTCTTTTACATGAACTTTAGTTGTGGTTGATTGAAGCTTATCTCTGTGTTAAAAATTGCAATCCATGGGGACACTATGGGAGTTAGATATCATGATGCATGGTTTTTTTTTCCACCCGTGAGTTATTCTTTCAATTGCCTTACCATTTTTTACTCCCTACTTCGAAAGGAAACTGGTTCTTCTTGAAAAACATTTGTGTCTACTTCTATAACCTGAAGTATTGCATTATATTCCTTACATTAGCTGTCTCACTTTATTTTGTGATTCTTTTTAAGGGCTTGTACCTTTATTTGATATCATTCCTTATTTCTAACTATGCTGTATACATATCCCTTCTTGCAGTGACTTTTAGTCGGATAGACCCTGGTGGAAACCTTGTTATAGGATTTAGAAAATCATCAATCTCTGGCGATATGCAGGTACACCCTTGTAGAGGTTAATTAGTCAGTTTTATCTTATAATTCTTGGTTTCCCCTCACATCTTTTCCCCTTGTAAACAAGCAGGACGGTCAACCATCTGCCCTTTCTAATGGTACTGGCTCTGGTGAAAACTCCGTTCCAGGTGCTAATGATAACCTGCCCACAGTAAGTTGACTCCGGCCTTTGTCTATGGTTTATTATCTCTTTTTTGGCGGAACAAAATTGCTTTTCTAAGACAACCTTTACGTTCTAACAATCGGCACACAATGCTATTAAGTTCACAATGTAGACACCAATATACACTAAATTTAACAATTAGTACACTAGCACTAAAGTTTAAGTTCAATAGCACTATTTTATGTACTAATTGTTTGATGATCATTCTTATGTGTACTAACAACCAATCTTCGAATTGTTGAACAAATTGTATGTTCGCAGCTCGCTATAAAATTTAAACGGGTAGGTGCTCGTGAATTTTGATCGGTTGGTGTACCAACTGTTCGATTTTGTGTAACCTAGTACCATAACTTCAATTTGATCATACGGTGTATTGATATAAAAAGTTAATGGGTCACAATAATAAAGTGATTCTTTCTTCTTTATGGCTGATTGAATATTTACGAGTGATTTTTAATATTCGAATAGGATGGAAGCAGGACCAATGAGGGTGTTCCAAATCAGAAAAACCTGACCCCAGGAAAGAAGAAAACACGAAATATTGGGTCAAAAAACAAGAGGCTTCACATGCATAGTGAAGATGCTATGGAGCTGAGACTTACATGGGATGAAGCACAGGAGCTGCTTCGCCCACCCCCAGGTGCAAAGCCGAATATCGTCATGATTGAGGATTGTGTTTTTGAAGAATATGAGGTTAGTTGATCTCTTTATCATTTTCTTGTTTGTCTTGTACACTGGGATAGTTGTTTCGGTTTACTATTTTCCTATTGTTGGGAAAAAAGCAAAGCCAACTTTTGAAATTAGTATTAAGGTTCACCGTGGTTGGAAGTTTGTAAACCAGGGAGTTATTTATGGATTTTGAGAGCATACTTAGAGTAGCGACATCTTAGGATTGTGATGATCAACTTTGTTTAAATGTTGATTCTGTATTGGTTAATTTAGTACTGATGTATTATAGAGAAGGTTTACAAGCCATAGACAAATCATCTGCACCTCTACTGTTGCATGTGCAACCTGAAAGTCACTTGCCTTGTAAAGATTGAATTCTTCATTTCTTTGTAATCTCAAGTTTCATTTGAGTCCTTCCCAAGTGTAACAACGCTTTCCAAAATAAGGATTTTTCGAACATGGATTTGGATACTGCATGAGTTTCATATTGGGCTGTTGTACAGTCAATAGTTGAGTGATACCGGATGAATACAACTCACTTTTTTTCATGGATGTGTTGGTACCTCAAAGTGTAGCCATCTCGTCCAAATGGGATATGAATTATATTTTCATAGAAGTTAAATGACATAAATATAGTAAGAATATGAACGATGTTGCCTTGTTCCAAATCCAAGCGCATCATTACCATTAGTTGCATGCTTCTATTTCTTTTTATAATTATAGACTTTTATGTTAAATTTGAAAGGTGTTTTATCTTGCTCCTCTGCATGCTCACAGGAACCACCAGTTTTTGGAAAGCGAACTATATTCACAGCTGGAGCATCCGGGTAAGGAGACAGTTTCAAAATTATTTCTTGCTAAATAAATGGTAGATACATTCTAAATCACTTAGCTGCGGAGATCACTTTTTTAAAAATAAATAAATAGTAGCAATACACACGTTTAGCTAAGAATTAGGTCTGACTATCCAGGAACCAGGAACAATGGGCTCAATGTGATGGCTGCTTTAAATGGCGAAAATTGCCAGTTGATTTTCTTGTCCCTCCAACGTGGACATGTTCAGAAAATATATGGGATACCAGCAGGTATTTTAAACTTTTGTCTCTTCCTTACAATCTGCATGCTTGAAAAGAGAGAATAAATTCTTATGTTGCCAAGCCTCGTGCAAAGTGTACTTCATCCATCTACGTCATAAAGTTTTAGTAGTTCCACTGCATGATCAAGTTATAGGTCAATTAGTATTTTCTCTATCTTGTTTGATTTTCCTTTATCTCTTCGGGCAAAGGGAAATTTTAGTTGTTATAGGATGAGCATGCGGATCACCTTGATAGGGCAGTTTGGTAATAAACACAAATTGAAAACAAATAAAAGAGGCAATGTCTTGTTTACTGCAAACCATGAACTTTAATATGCTACAAACGAGGTTGGTATAGTCCGAAGTCCTAGCGGCGCAACTGTAAATAAGATAAAGTAAAGAAAAAAACCTATTGTTGTTCTTGATTGATAATCATAAACGAAAAAAATAGAAAAAGAGACTGTCTCGCCATCATAAACAACAACCACTATGCTGGCAAGCCTGGTGCTGTCCACCCTATCATCCCTATCGCCTTGTCCCCAAGGTGCTACTCTGAGCGGCCCGCATCATGCGTCTCGACAATGCATCGGCTACCAAATTCTTCTAGTTTTTACACAATCGCGTAATCAAATTCCACAGGATTTGCTATCCACAGCTCAAGTGTCGTAATGCTATGAGCCTATGCTCGAAGAGGTGTCACAGTGGGTGATGATCTTTGCAAATGCTAAAATGTCAGCCTACAAGATATGACGTTCACAACTTCACCATGTTTAAGTAGCTAACATCTTATAACTGCTCGTCATCCCCATCACCTATTTGTACCTCTCTCTCTCTCTCGAGAAGCTCTCCTCGTCCTCCTTTCCTCTCCAATGGTGCATGACCACCTCTTGCTGGTACCCTCTCTCTCCTGAACAGCATCGGTTTTCCCCTGCTCAGCCGCCATAGCCGATGGATCAATCCTTTCTGACCCTCTTACACATGAGGTGGTTCCCTTGTGGGTTAATCACCCAGATGTGATCTTTCGCTACCCCGGATATGCTAGTTTTCGCAACTTCCGTACGAGTTCTATTCATTTGGGAAGGCGGGAAGCGAACGATTCACAACTATTAAGTTCCATCAGTAACGTATCAGCCACATGAAACATGAAATACAATCTTTCTATAATCTTAAGAATATTAGCATTTTCTGAGTCCTTATTGTATGCACTGGATTGATTAACTGGAGTCTTTTGTTATTGTTCTCCAGATGTTCATGTGCTGCAATTGGCGAGATGGATCCTACGGAACTGGAGCGTGTTCTCAGAGTTGGCAGAGGTATCAATAGTCATCTTTCATTTTCAATTCCAGTGAATAGATTGTGATTTTAAGTGAACAGTTAGCTTCCTTCTAAGTGAATAAGTTAGTTTTTGCTTTTAGAAGTTTTTTTAGTTTTATTTGGATTATCATAAGACAGAATATCATCTATGATTTTCAATTGCAGTGAATAGATTGTGATTTTAAGTGATTGCTGGTCTCGCTATTTTGTTGTTTAGATAGTAAATACTAGTTTACACTTGATCATCTGGCTCTTTTAAGACAAAAGCATTCACACATAAATAGTTACAGTAAGAAACTATTTCATACTGATGGTAAAGAGCCGAGAAGTAGAATCAAATGTCCATATTTTTTTATGGAGATGTCTTATATCCGACTCAAAGCAGTTTGTACAGATAATTATATCATATTTGGTAGTATATCAATATATCTTCTTCGTAAAACATGCAATAATAGCTCTTTTTGGGAGCTGCCAGTCAAACATCATATATTCATTGTCCATTGCGATATCACAATTTGAAGCAAATATTACATGGCCTGGTTTTGTTCCAGAAATGTTTTCACATGTTTACAGCCTATTGATTGAATCTCTTCATCTTTTTAAAGCATCAAGACCCTTAAATTGATAGGATCACATAATAGATCATAATTTCATAAGATCTGTTACTAGCAAGTTATAACTGTGTCCTATATATTTTTAGGGCTTGATTCATTTACGTATCTAGGACCATGTTTGATGATTTTCTAGAATACTCGGTCTTTAGGCTGCTATATCTGAAAAAAATAAGTTCTTTGTTACGTAAGTCACCATTCTTTCCCCCTAATCAAACTCTTTTTTCCCCTCTTTTTTAATCCAGAGTTGAAAACCCGCAGAGTCATTGAAAGCCCCTTCTCTGAACAAGAACACGAGCCCTCGGGTTTAGATGCTTTAGCCACAGCGGCGTTTTTGGGAGAAAACACAGAAGGCCCTGGTGAGCCATCAACAGGGCCCACAACGAGGCATCCACGTCACCGCCCTGGCTGCACCTGTATTGTTTGTATTCAACCCCCTAGTGGAAAGGGTAGACACAAACCGACATGTATATGTAACGTTTGCTTGACCGTGAAACGTAGATTCAAAACACTCATGCTAAGGAAAAAGATACGGCAATCGGAACGTGAAGAGGAACTCGCCCTAGAGAGAGAAAAGGCGAAACAGTTATTTTCGACGGTTGGTGTGGAAACAGTCGGAGGGGTTGGAAATGGTTATCTGTTTAAAAGTTTGTTAGAAGATGAAAAAAGTCAGAATCAAAGTTCGGCTTTGGATTTGAATTGCGATCCAAACAGGGAAGAAGATGTAGTAGAACAAAGAACAGTTTTAGTTGCATGTTCAGAAAATGGGATTACAAAACCAAGCATGAATGAGTGCCATCCTCCCGAGAAAGAGCTAGGAAAGCAAGGATGAAGAGTGAAATTTACAACTGAGGTTTATTTGCTTTTCTTAAAAAAAAATGTTTTTTTTTCGAATCATACATGTATTTTTTTTCCCTGAGGGTTGGTAAGTAACATGTGTGTGTTATATGTATTGTAACTTGTTGATGTATCGTAATTGAATATCTTTCTGAGCTTGTATAATTGTATTACCTTAACATATATGATTTTCAAGAATGTTGTGTTCCATTTGTCAGTTTTCTAGGAACCACCATAATAGTGTCCGGTGCTGCATGGAATTGTCACCTACACTAATTGTGTGTTTAGTTCTGATTTAGTCTTGAAAAAAAAAAGGTTTTTGAGGTGCTTACCTTTAATCTTGTTGTTTAGTTATGGATGTATTTAGGCAGAAATTAATCAAATAAACATTCGACATCAGGTGAATATATGAATGTGCTAAAAGAATCAATCCAATACTATATATGAAGCTTTCTACATAAATTTTGTAGAGTATAAATCTGATGGTCTTTTAGAATGATAAAGTATATAACCCAGATTTGAACATTGTCAGGTTGATACTATTGTTAAACTTAGATATTTGCTTAGCTCTTTACATGATGTAAATTTGTGGTTATTACTGCTTTTGGTGGTCCTTGTTTTATTACTGTGTTTTGCTTTCATGTTTGTCTGATACCCTGTATGGACTTAAATATGTTGGACTCATTATTATTTTGTTTCTTTTAATAATATTGAATTCCTATTTTGTTTCTTTTAATAATGTTGAATTCCTAGATGGGTATGCCATATTTATTTATATTTTCTCCCTCTTTAGTTATATATTTGCAACAAACAAACATCATTTTAGTTATGGTTCATACAAAGGAATTTCTCTCTACTGTAAATTGATCAAAAGATTTTCCGCAAACTATAAATAAATTCACTGAAAATCAATACCCATTGTTTTGTACCAGCAGCCCAGAATTATTGAGACAATGAAATGTCACCAACCTCTAAAGAAAATATATGCGGTGTCACTATTTTTTTAATATAATTTTTAAATATTTGCCCCCACCCCCACACATTTAGCACAAATTTTAACACGCAAGCTGCCCAGTACTGAATTATTTTATCTCAAGATTCTATTTGTTTTTGCTTTTTTAGTAAAATTTGCAATAAGCCACTAACCAATTCCTCTTACGAGTTGAATATTATCACGATTGTCCTACGGCTCTATGTATTTCATAACATGAGCTACAGAAAGAGCCAGACAAGACTAAAAATTTCTTAAATTCAACGGAAAATAGTACATACCATGTTCCAGAGTCACAATTGATTTGTATAAATGAGAATCAATCCATAATGGTGATTTATTTTGGTAATTTAATCTCTTTTTTTTTTTTTGCAATGGCATAGACTTTACGAAACCAATACACTAACATGACTAGAAACTGAGCAAAGTGGTTGATGGAAATGGTTGAAACTCTAGTATATTATGCTTAACAGCAGAGTTCGATCCCTAGCATTCGCAAAACGGGTTACCTTCGCATAAATAAGGTTAGTATAAAAAAAAAACATGACAGGAAACTACATGACTTTTGTTGTAATATATTAATAAATATCTCACAACTCGCTAGAGTCGTCCTCCATATGTGCATCTTTTATTGATTAACTCACTGAGTACTCTAGAAAGACTAAACAATTTCGGATTTGTCACACCACAAAAACTTTATTTGGCAACTTACAAGTTACAAGACATACAGTATACAGATAGGATCAAAATTTTGTTGATAGCAAATGGTAGATATATACCCCTTATAAATAATGGTCCCAATCCAAAAAAATCCTTTATACATTCTCTTGAACCCTTCATCCTTTAATATGCTCTTTCCATGCATGTTCCTATCTTATTAAAATCCTCCCAACATTTTCAATTAGTCTTCAATAACTCACTCATACAAAAAGTAAAACTAAACATTACTAAATGGACAGGCACTTCTGCATGCGCCGCCTCGTCCTTGCCCCTGACCCGGTCCCACTACCATTGGCGGACTCCAACGACTACAGTTTCGATAACAATATGGTAATAATTCTCTCGGCTTTGCTATGCGCCTTAATCTGTGTCCTTGGATTAAATTCGATCATTCGTTACGCCATCAAGTATTTCCGGAGAAACGCATTAGACGGTCAAGATTTACCTACAACAGAGCGTATCATGAAGGATATAAAAAGTGAGGTCATGAGTAAGATACCAATGGTTGTATATGCTTCGGGTGTAGACTTATGTGGGATAGAGTGTCCGATATGCCTTGGGGACTTTGACGAAGGGGATAGTGTACGAATATTACCCACATGTAATCACGGTTTCCACGCCATGTGTATAGATAAGTGGTTAGTTTCTCACGCGTCGTGTCCAATGTGTAGACAGCTCTTATTCGAGCAAATAGCTTGATTTTGAAGGTATATACATATTAAGGCCCGTCTTGATTTTTTTCTATGCCTGATGAGAGTGTACGTAATCAAATGTACCTTCCGAAATAGAGCCGAATTCAGGGACTATGGTTTGCGAATATGGCACAAGTGAGTTGGATAGTTTTTTACAGGAATCCGAGAATGGGAATGGTGCGCTTGATGGTAGAAACAATCGCGACATACGATGCCAAATCGGTTTCCCTATGTTGACAGTTGTATTCTTACTTGAAACGGATTTTTAAGTATAGTTTTTACTAACGCATAATCTTTTTTTGTGGTGAATAAATAATGTTCTCATACTATTTCTCTATTGACGCCCAACTGTTTTGAATCTCATTCTTCTTATTTTATGTTTTGAGAATTTGATTTTAATTTTAGATTAGATGAAGGTGTTGGACTCTTGATTCTCGAAAAGACAATCGAAGAAAAACCTATGTGCATTATTATCTTTCTCATCGATAATATAATAAAGTGTAGATGTGACAATAAAAGAACAATTAGCAAATAACTAAATATAGGTAGGATAAAAAAAAAAAAAAAAAAAAAGGGTCCGAATTCGTGTAAAATGGAAAAAAGTTAATTTGTTATCCAAAAAATGAAAAGAAAAAAACTTACAGCTTTGCTCCCTAAATATAAGCCTTCTTATATGGATATTATTACAAATTACATTTTCCGGAAAAGTGTAAAAAACCAAGATTTTCTGTTTATATCTCATTCATGCAACAATTTCGCTCCATAGTTCCCAGCTAAATTCCCCTACACCTTTCATCTCCTCTCCCAATATAATTCTCTCTCTCTCATTTTGTCTCTGTAATTTCTTCCCGAGCCGCCGAGAGGTGCGCTTGGGACTCAACCCTTCTCCACCGTCTCTAGACGTTATGGACCGAAAACAAATGTCATCAAGAATTTGACAAATAAACAACATTCAAGAATGGAAAATCAAGCTCCTTCAAGCCCAAACTTGAATCCTTATTATAACGCACCTCAATACGACATCACCACCACCAACAACAATAATATCGTCGACAACAATAACAACAACAACAATAACAATAATAATGGGGCATACTCGCCATCCACCTCCTCATCCTCCTCGGTCTTCCGGGGATTTCTTCACCGTGCAAAATCCGACGGATATCTTGATATTTCGGATGATTTTTTTCATGGTGGGGAGTCGGTGGGTGGCGATCATGATGACCTGGCGTCTGTATTTCGTGACTTTCCAGAGCTTGCGGGGATGGAAGATGGTCGAGGCTCTGGGGGTGAAGGAGGAGGTGATGAGGTGGCGAAGAGGGCGAGGGGGAGGCCCAGGATTGTTTCGTCGGAGAGCATTGGCGAGTCTAAGAAAGCGGTTGTAAGTTCTGATAAGTTGGATGAGCTTAGAGTGGTTGATCCAAAGCGTGCTAAAAGGTGCGTGTTGTGATTCCTTTTTATTTATTTATTTTAAAAACGATTATATTGTTGTTATATTATTGTACATTGCTTGTTATATTTGGCTACATCGTTCGCTGTAATGTTAAGAAGGGGCAAAAGGCGACTATCGGTAATCAGGGTGGAGCTTCCTAGGAAAATGTCATTATCATTGCCTTTAAAAGATTATTGTTTTAGAAGTTCGACAGCTATCGGTTTTCTAATTATCTTGTGAACTTTGTTCACAATATTTACTCGCTAATCAAATGGCAAACAGCAAGCCGCAATATCTGGCCCTCCGGATATCAGGTCGCCTTTGCAAGGGTTGTTGGTTGTTCCTCGAACGTCTAGAGATATTGCAATTCTATTTTTGTTAAAGGGTAGGGTCATAGTTCACTTCGAATTGAAGTCTCAAACATCTCAAATCAAATTTGTCTAGGCAAAACATTGCAACTTCATATGCTGTTAATTGAGGGTGAGCAAGCTTCTTTTGTTAATTTTTTCGGAGGGTTGATCAAGCTCTATCAGAGAAATGTCACAAATATGCTAACATGTATTCAGAATTAAAAACACGCATTAACCATCGTGGCATCGTTTATTGACTGTAAATATATATTGCTTACTGGCTTTTCGTTTATCTCAGGATTTTGGCAAATCGACAGTCTGCTGCTCGGTCCAAAGAGAGAAAAGCTCGGTACTTGGTAGAACTAGAGCGCAGGATCCGGATACTACAATTAGAAACAGTTGATCTCACCGCACAATTGAGAATATACCAGGTTTGTCTGCCTTTATATCTACATGCACCTGGTCCACGGTTAGAGATCTACATGTATGTGTCTTTTTCGAAATTGATAAATTGGATAAAATCTGTGTCCTGAAGTAAGTGAGGCCGATCTGCTATGATTTAAAACTTAAACTAAATTTACATTTGGCAAAAAAAGTTTTGTAACTTTTGGGTTATTCGCCCCCATTATCGCCTCATAGTTCTTCCCCTCCTTACGAGTTTTTGGCTTGTAAATTTTCGACTCTGGATAAGGACAATTATACATAAAAGTAACATAAACTGGTGGCTATACCGATAGACAAATCATATCCAGTTGCTACATTTTCTTGAGATTTTCCATTGATTTTGTAAATGGGAACTAAGATACTTCTTTATGGAAAGTAGGTTACTCAGAACTCTTGTCAAGGTAATAAGAAAATCTCATGATCAATATTTTCGCGTCTGTTTTAATGCTTCCCAAGACAAATGAATGTTAAACCGCTGTTTGGCTTTACAAATGTAAATGTAATTGGAGTATGTAACAATAAATATATACTTGCAAATATACCAATTCTTTCATTCTTTCCGTTGCAGAGAGATACATCCGGGCTAACAACAGAAAACGCTGAACTGAAATTTCGATTGCAAGTCATGGAGCAGCAGGCTCAGTTGCGGGATGGTGAGTATACTAACTTTCACTTATCAGTATAGAAATATACTTTCAGTTTTTGGAAACACATCATACCTGATGTAAATATAACAACTTTATACTTTCTATCTAATATTAAAAGGGGAAAAAAAACATGTGATGTTAAGGTAATGTACATCAATAGACCTAACAGAACTGCGCGATAATAATTTAGTCTCAAGCGCGATAATAATTTTCGAGGATACAGGAAATCGTCAAACACCACTATATTTATACCTTGTGAAACCAGAATCCCCAAAAGGGAGTTTCCGTGTACATAATTTGAAATAATTAACTTTTGCTGAGATTCTACGTGAAATAACGTAAATATGTCAAGTCAATTCAAATGAATAATCTTATACACTCTCTCCTGCCTGAATAATCTTATATGTCGATAATGTTGGCAGTGAGATTGTCACATTATTTACATCCTTTCGTTTTAGTATTTGGATTTCAAACTAGCTGGAGTACTGACAAATTCATTTTGTGCATATATAAATGCTTAACTAGCTTCTTTAACCTCGTAGTTTTACTTTTTATTTATTTATAAGATTTTAAAAAAGAAAAAAAAAAAACAATGACAATGAAATAAATAGCACCAATTGCCACTTTTAGGAAAGTTTTACAATTCAGTCACTTTTACATTGGTGTTACACTGGTTTTAGGAAAGAATGCAAGGAATGTTAATATACACTCTTTCAATTAAATTCTAATGAGAAGCACACTGTAGTCATGACATGTTGTACATCTTCATGAAAATTTCACACATTCTCTTTTGATTGATAAGCTCATCACATCATAGTGTTATACAATGTTCGTTCGCTAACCAGAGCTTTAGCCTTCCATTTCATAAAACTTTTGTTTAATCTTTTTTCGTTATTTTCCTTTTCTCACCACCTCATGGTCATTAACCTTGCAATTTATTTTATTTTTTCTATTTTTCACGGGGTATTCATGCAGCCCTAAACGAAGCGTTGAAGCACGAAGTGGACAGGCTCAAAATCGCCACCGGAGAAATGAAAACTCCTACAACGGAGACATACACCTTTGGCGGACCAAGATACAGCCCTTTAGCATCTCCCTCAAATATAAATTACAGCCCACAGCAGTCCCCTTCGGCAATGCAAACCAGCAGCAGCAGCAACCTAACGTTTCCACTTCCTAAACAGTTCGTTCCGATGCTCTCTCAGCTTCCCCCTCTCCACAACTCTCACTCCGCCCTTTCAAACCGCCGTTTTCAACGGCTAGTGCCTGAGCAAAATGACTCGCTCACTTTTGAAAACATTGACAATAAACGCCCTAGTCTTGTTAAAACCGACAACTCATAAACACAGATACCACATTATCACTAAAATGTCTCAATATAGTAATTGATTTTATTCGTTAATTTATTATGATGTAAGCATACAACACATGTTGCCTTATATCGAGAATTTCATGCTGATTAATTTGAACTTGCCAATTTTAATCTGGGGTTTCTCAGCGTTTGAACTTTGACATTTTACAATTACTTTGTGCCATGATGTTTTCGGCTTGGTACGAAATAACCAAGGAACTCATTGGAGCTCAAATACAATTTTCAACATTTGCCAAATACAATTTTCAGGAACAGGGGTTCTCTGTAAAGAGTTATAACTTTTAATAGAACTGTTCATGCAACCATATTTTGAAAAACGTACCAACTTTTAAGGACTGAGAACTACAATTTTATTTTATTTTGATAAGTTGTGTGAAGGCTAGGTGAGAGAAGTAAATCGTAATACATAGTATTTTTAAGACAATGGATCGACTTTGTCAAGAATATAAAAATAAGTTATTTTAGAAATGTGACTAAAGTTGTAGTCAATTATTATCACATGATGATCTACGATAAAAGAAATTATATACTACAAACTCAAATATTTCAAAAGTCGAATGAAAGAGAGAATTGAGAATCAAAGCCTGGTTTAAACCAAAATTAAGAGGGACCATATCTGAAATAGAAGGAATAAAAAGAGAGCAATTAAAATAAAAGGATTATTTTGATAACAGATGCCATCCAAATCATTAAACAAGACCCTACTATCAAAGTGGAGTATCTTAAAAGACAATCAAATTGGAACCAGTGGATGTTTAAGTCAAAGCAGAACTTAAATGTAAGAGGTACTTAACTGCCCAACCGATAGTAACCACAATACAGACAACTTAGAAAAAAGATGTGTTATATATGATGATATCCGAAACCATAAATACGTTTAGAACAACACAATGGAAAAAAAAAAAACAGCAGCTTCCACTGATTCAAATGTAAGAAGATGACAAATCATGAAGACAAAACTTTATCCATGCGCGTTTGTTCAAAATGCTGGTCATTAGCACAAATAATATTTCACCCATTAAGCCCCAAAAAGAACCACAATATTGGAAGAATTTTTGTTTAAAGCACGTAATTTCTCCTACAAAGCACAACAGTTTGGATGATTGTTTGTACAAATATTATTCACCCATTAACAGTTGATGTAAATATATGGAACAGCCACCTCTTTTGGCTACTGAGTTAGGTCTACTTGATGAGTAAATAGTACGCAGTTTTTAGTCTCTGAACAAGAACCTGAGAAAATTCAATATGTTATGGAAATCAAAATCAAAATAGCCTTGGTTATACAAGAATAGAAGGAGAACAAAATTTGACGGTACCTTAATAATAATGGGTTTACGGAGCATATCTGGTCATATTTCTCCATTTGTCCTTTAAATCTACCTAAAACCAAAGAAACCCCCAATATATAAGAGAGAAATTAATAAGAAAAGAAAATATTTTGCAGATGATGAACAGAATTAATTCCGAACCAAAAATAGTACAGTATAAAACATTCTCACATCGGTTCTGTCCTCGAATATCTCACGGTAGGAATTTAGAATGACCTTCCAGCAACCTACACCATACCTGCATAAGTTATACGCACAACAAATGAGAAAATGTTTACTGATAAAAGTTGCATATTCATGCTACAAAAATCCCTCAAGCCCCATATTATTAAAGGTAATGTCATAATTTTTAGAGAAATATGGAAAAAGTAGAAAATAGTTTAAAGAGCTAATACTATTGTTCGATAGATAAAAGAAAGAAGTGCATCGCTATGTGTGTGCGTTTGTTCTTACTAGTTTATCCGAAATATTAGCTAAAGAATAAACTTTTTCCTAAATTTAGCCAACTTGAGAAAACATCAGAGTGGGATAAGAGAATCATTTGGCGATCAAACCCCAACTTCTCTTTTACGTAGATAGGTGGGTGTAATATATTAAATGTAATTATGCATGTCTAAAGTGTACCTGTGTAGTGTGTATTTATTTCACAGTGAACAGAGATGGATACTTTATGCTAAGCTGTAAAATGTATGACCCATTACTTCTGTTAGCTTTAAAAAATTTCCCCAATTTATTTTTAGAAAATAGATTCTTTACCCTGGCATATCCAAACGCATTGGTGCCATATTGACGGACCTTTAGAAAGTAAATGATGCTTCATTTTGTATTGATCCACGTATTGTATTGGTATCTGATACTCAAAATTTTCTTTTTTTGGAGTATCTACAAAGGTGCCTCGCATAATTTGAAACAAACTCACAAGAAAAACAACAGTTGAAATAATAATGATATAATATTTGAAAAAAAACGTTGTGCTTACTTCTCAACTCCAGTCCTTAAAGTTGCTACCTCAAGCAAACTCCATTTCTTTTTCCTTCTTCTCACATTAGCGTTCCGATGCATCCTCAAAGGAGTAACGACCAGATATTTTGGAGATGGCAATGCAATTCTACTCCCAGAATCTGTACTACCTTCAGGTAAGTCGTCAATAGAATTATCCCGCTGCAAAGGAAGAATTTAATAGGAATATAGCACATTACATTTAACAAAAATTTAAATAAATCTGCTTTACGTTGAGTTTCTACAAAATAATGTAATCTACTGGTATAAATAAAAGAATTACGCTTACTGTACTGAAACTTCTCTAACAGTAAGCAATAAAACTCATTAGTCTCACACAATTAGTTATACACCGAATTTTAATCGTACGGCCATTAGGCCAGACACAAATATGTGGCATAAACTTAAAAGAGTAACTGAATACCATTGTTGACAATATGTAACTAAACCTCAAGACCAAGTTACTTACTCAAAGTAGAAATAAAAAACATAACAGCAGGTTGCTTACGAAACTGTAATTCAAAGATTCCACTGTTTCCTTTTTCTTTCTAGACAAGTGTAGCAAAAAAGGAAACTTGGGTTTGTTAGTGCCCGTGAAAAGCTAGTGATGTTGCCATTGTATCATTTAACCAGTTACTTTCCACGGAAAAAAAGAGCGACATATCATGGTATCATTTCCTCAATTTTTTTACCAAGCTCCTCATATATATTTATGTTCAGGTGACCTCAAACTCATCTCTACAAACCAAGCAAATGCAAGTTCTCATTATCCTCTATAGTGAATTATACCAGTGGTAATTGATAAGGAGCACTTTTGTACCTATCTTTATCACAAGAAGAAAGTAATATATTGGAGTAAAGAAAACAAACTTCTCAACACGCACCGAACACGATTTATTCATTTGCTCGACATAATAATGCTCTAATTTTTAATCATTCTAAAACTATTACAGTTGACACAATTACAGTATTATTTTGTAATGGCATCCCTGTGCCCTCATCCGATTTAGTTGCCACCATGGTATAGAGCAGCAATCCAGCAAGTGAAACAAACAAATAAGCTGAAATCTGAAAGTGATGAATTTGTACAGTATTTATCTGAAATTGCTTCAGTTTTCAAAATTAATGTGTCATTGTAGGATGCCACTCACTTTCTGTCACCTCTTAATAAGAGTCTTATCATCTGGCTTTCTATTACTATCAATTATAGTGATATTCCCTGACATCATAACGTACTTCTTTATACTAATATCAATCTTTTGAATGTCATCGAGTATTCAGATGAAAACTGTGTAGCTTCTTAGTTTTTTCTTTATCAGAATGTTGCATATGTGAACTATGTTAGGATTAAATCAATCAAGATATATGTAAAAAAGATTTTATTTTCCAATAGTTGTTCGGTTAGAAAAAAAGTGGAACCTCAAGAGCTTTATTCTCTCAAACGGCAAACGCAAAAGAAAATAGTACCCGACATAATGTGCAACACAAAATGCTGAGGACTAGGAGGTAATGTTAAAATTAGCCGAATAGTCGAAAAACACCTAATGTTCAAACGTATATGTACCAACCAGAACAAAAACTAAATGAAGGTGATGAAAATCCGCAAAAAAATTTTGAATACCTCATTATTGTAAGCACTCTTATTCCGCGTCATTAAGCTGAGTTTTGGAACAATATTCTCGTGACTGGTACTTGGCCTCTCTAGATCCGCCTCATTTGCCACATCTTGGACACTAATATCTCTATTATTTGTAGATGTAGCATTTTTAGCAAATTGAAGTGCTTCAGGAAGAGGATCCATCACAACGGCATGTAACTCCATAGTACTAGATTTCAGGGCTTCTTGTACTTTACTAACTGCAGGTGTAGGGATGCAATTATATTTATTCGATAATTCTTCGTTTTCCACTTGTTCGTTGTCGGTAATTTTCGCTCCTCTAGAGGTACCAGCGAATGTTCCTCTAGTACGTATTTTAGCAACACGTTTGCACCTTGGAATTTCCATACCATTAGTTGACACTGATATGATGAAAAATAAACCCTAGTGACTCATTTTTTGTACAAAGCATCAACTTTTAGTAAAATGGAAAAAACTTGCACAGTTGCACAAATATACTGTGAAATAGGCATACAAACAAATACTGTCCATAGAAGCTGGCAGCTGAAGGTAATATCTAAACAACAGAAACCTACTAAGATAAACAAAGGTAAGAGCAGGATGAAGCCTTTAAACAGTAAAAGCTTTAAAATTCATTTCCATAAGGAAAGTCACATTACGGGAGGCAACATTAATTACAGACATTTTCTCATCCATCATTCATATTAAAAGTGGAATTTGTTCAAAAAAGAATAAAACCCAAGAAACAGAGATAAGAAGCCTATTAAGTATTAACAACATATACAACTGCAGAACAAAGAGTAAAGGTAAGTACATACATAAATCAAATAACTTACCATTATTTTCGGTATTAATAATCGTCTGTTCGCTTAGCACTCCATTGTTCCTGATGACCGACAGTTCCATATCAGTGTTCAATGTTGCTGCCATAAATAAGGCAAATCAGTAATAAGGAAAGTTAAGCCATGAATAATAAAACCAAATCAAAAGCACAGTAAATCCTGCTATCAATATATGATTTTGGATGGAATGTGAAAAAAAGTTGATTCTATATATTACCAATAAATGATAAATCTATAAAGTGATAAGAGAAGCTTATAATGTGTCCAAACGCACTGTAAAAAACAACTCATTCGGAATCCACAATGTTAAGAGCGAAATCCATCACAATTTTGGATTTCAATAAATTACTGTACTCTGGCCTACTTCCCAAAAAAATACCAAAACGCCGAAATCCCCTGGATATTAAAACACAAGTTTTTGAATAAAACAAAAACTACACTCTTCATTTTTTACATGTGATACATTTAACTATACAGTGATAGGACACAATTCATTCATTAGAAATTCATACTTGTTGGCCAAATGCAATACACTTTTAAATTCCAAAAACTTGTACTCCTGATCTAACCCGCAAAACACTTACAAATATCCGAATCCCAAAATATAAAAAACTTCATCTCGCTGATTAGAAACAAAAACTACACAGAACTATCGAAAATCACCATTCCAAACTTGTCATTAGCCAAATGCAATACAATTTTGAATTTCAAACTATCATATATCCATGACCCATTATTTCCAAAACACACGCAAATGTCCAAACCCTGCAATTTCTGAGATCTACTGTCGCCAATGAGAAACCAAACAAATCACAAATCACTCGAAATTCATACTTGTTAACAGCCAATTGCAATAACTTTTAAACTCCAAACAATCATACTCATGGCCTACCACCCACAAAACACACAAGTGTCCAAATCCCGCAATTTCTAAAACCTCATGCTAGCAATTATAAACAAAAACTACACAGAACTGTCATGAATCTTTTAATCAAAAATAAGAATCATGTAACGCATGAATCAACGTACCCTCATACCCATCCCCAACTACACCTTCATAAAAATAGTCAACTGAACTACACCGTGATACTTCACAAATAATTCATTGGAAATCCATACTTGTTATAGCCAAATATAATACAACTTTTTATTTCAAATAATCATACTCATTAACTACAACTCTCAAAATACACACAATACGTCCAAATACCAGATTTTGAAACCGAAAGATACTAATTAAAAACAAAAATTACACAAAACTAACGAAAAATCAATATATATTGACCAACTTAACTTCATGACTTAAGATACTCATAGCCTACTTCCCACTAAGTAGGAAAAAAAAAGCCCAAATCCTTGATATTTCAAGACCGCAGGTTCTGAAATAAAGACAAAAACTACACAAAACTGTCCAAGATTATTACATTTAACCAACATACCCTCGTCATCGACCACACCATTTCCGGAAATCTCACCATCCACGTAACCTCCATCTCTCTCCTCCAACCGCAACAACTCCCTCGCCACAACCTCATCTCCCGCCACATCATCAAGAAAAGGCGTCTCCAACCCTTCCCATGCCTCGGCCAAATACTCTCTAACTGCCTTAACCGCCTCTCCTTCCCCCATCCACCTCTCTCTAACTCTCTCCCCCGCACCATTATCCCACACTGCCGCCTCCAAATCATCTTTCCACCTTATCAACTCCTCCGAAACAAGCCCGCAGTCCCCCATCCTCTCTACCCTCCCCCTCCACACCCTCTTCAAAACTTCAAAATACTCTGCCACGTCATCAATCACACTCACCGTTAACCCAACTGCCACCTGCAAAACAATTTTGGATTCCAAATCATTATTAGGAGAAGTTGGAAGGACATAGCTTGTTGTTTAAATTTTTAGTTGACTTTACTGTAACAATTAAAAACAATAAATGACTTGAAAATATACAAAATGACTAAATTGGAAATTTTCTACTGTTGATAAATTTTACGTGAGAAGGCTAAAAAAATACCCAAATTGGCAAATTCCTAGCTTTTCCGCTTTTGAGCTTCTTTTTTTAACTTTCTAGCCTCAACAAATAGCTTCTGAAAAGCTAAAAAAGCTTAGACACCAAAAAATCGTAGCTTTTCCTGATAAAAAAGCTAAAACAAAAAGCTGTTGCCAAACAAGCACAATATAAAGTAGGTAATAAAAAAGAAAAAGATAAGCTTTTATTTTCATAAAAAAGTTAACTTGAAAAAAAGCTTAAGTCGACTATTATAATGGGACGTACTATATATAACACTTCAACTAACTATAACCAACATTTATGATAAGTCGTTTTTTACTTTTTTCATCTGGAGTAAATTACTTGTAAATATACAAAATGTCTAAATAGGAAATTTTATACTTTTGATAATTTTTATGTGAAAAGGCAAAAAAATTACCCAGTTCCTAGCTTTTCTGCTTTTTTAAAGCTTTTTTGAACCCAAATTCCTAGCTTTTTTTAAACCCAGAAAGTAGCTTCTGAAAAGCTTAAAAAACTTGCATACCAACCACCCATAGCTTTTCAATCAAAAAGCTTAAATAGCTAAGGAAAAAAAGCTGTTGCCAAACAGGCACAATATAAAGTAGGTAATAAAAAAAGAAAAAGAAAAGCTTTTATTTTCATAAAAATTTACTAACTCGAACAAAAACAAATGTAAAAAACTGTGAATGTATACTCTTACATAGCCAAACAGTAATAGCTTTTTTTCAGCAAAATGCTTAAAAAAACTAAGGGAAAAAAAGTCTTGTCAAACAGGCACAAAATAAAGTAGGTAATGAAAAAGAAAAACAAAAGATTTAAGCTTCACAAACAGTTAACTCAAACAAAAACAAATGTAGAAAACTGTGAATGTTCGTGAAAAACCTAGGTGGACTATTATTATGGGACAAACTATAATTAACACTTCAACTAACTATAACCAACATTTATGATAAGTCGTTTTTTTATTTCATCTGGAGTAAATTACTTGTAAATATACAAAATGACTAAATAGGAAATTTTCTACTTTTGATAAATTTTACGTGAAAAGGCTAAAAAATTACCCAAGTTCCTAGCTTTTCCGCTTTTGAGCTTTATTTAAGCTTTTTTGAACCCAGTTTCCTAGATTTTTTTTAGAACCAAAAAGTAGCTTCTGAAAATCTTTAAAAACTTGCATACCAGATACTCATAGCTTTTTGTTTAATCAAAAAGCTTAAAAAGCTAAGGAAAAAAAAGCTATTGCCAAACAGGCACAACATAGTGTACGTAATAAAAAAAGAAAAAACATGACCTTTATTCTCATAAAAAGTTAACTTGAGCAAAAACAAATGTAGAAAGTAAGCTTTTTAGTTCTAGCTTTTCCACTTTTAAGCTTTTTGGACCCAAAAAGTAGCTTTGAAAATCTAAAAAAAAACTTACATACCAAACACTCAATAGTTTTTTTTTTTTTTAATAAAAAAGCTTCAAAAGCTAAGAAGAAAAAAGATGTTGCCAAACAGGCACAATATAAAGTTCTCCTAGGTTTTGTCCGTTAAAAAAGAAAAGAACATAAGCTTTTAAGTTCAGAAAAAAAAAAGTTAACTTGAACTAAAAACATGTAGAAAACTCTGAATGTATATTTCTTATATACCAAACACTCAATTTTTTTTTAATAAATTAAAAAAGCTAAGGAAAAAAAAGCTGTAGCAAAACGGGGACAATATAAAGTAGGTAATAAAAAAGAAAAACATAAGCTTTTATTAAAAGCTTGAACAAAAACACTCCAACTAACTATAATCAACATTTATTAATATTCGTAATAAAAAAAAAACCCAAGTGGACTATTAATATATGACAGCGAGAAATTAAAAACAGCATAGTAACTTGAAACAAAAACAATTCTAGAAAACTGTGAATATATATTTCTTGCATACCAAACACTCATAGCTTTTCTTTTAATCAAAAAACTAAGAAAAAACATAATCTTTTATTTTTATAACAAAAAGTTAAGTTGAACAAAAACAAATGTAGAAAACTGTGAATGTACAATTTCTTAAATTAAAAATAAAATAATACAAACCTCGCAATAGGCGCGTTGTAGCGAGGGTAAGACGGTTCGATCATGAGTGTGATCAAGGTCCTCGAGGCGTTCAAGGAGAGAGAGGGTTTCAAGAGAGGGAATAGAGGGGTTAATGGTGTTAAGGATGATGGATTTGAGGAGGGTGTAGGAGGGAGAGAGTGGGAGAGAGAGGAGGAGGGTGGTTTGGTGTTTTAGGAGGAAGTGGAGGATCCAATTTGAGACCTGTTTGTCCATTTTTTAGAACCAGGGGACCTGATTGTGAATTGTTTTGTCACAAAGGAATTTGTTTAAGGGATGTGTGTGTTTTAGTTTATATATATATATATATATATATATATATATAGGCCGGCGGTGGGAATATTTTTTATGCGATGAGTTTTGAATCCCGAGAATAATTGGTCTACTGTGTGTTTTTGTTTAATATGTTTTTGTAATTATTTTTTAATTATATTTTTTCAAATTAACAACCTATTTTATTTGTAAAATGTATGATCAAAAAATCAATAAAATTTGACTTTAATAATTTTTGGGTATTTTTATTAATATTACTGACTTATAAATTGTCAAACAAATAGTTAAAAATAAAAAATATATATAAAATATCAAAATTTACAGATTTTTTTGAACAAACGCTTCATAAATAAAATAGAACGTTAATTTAAAAAATATAATAGAACAAATAATTGCGGATACATATGGAAAATCTTATAACCTAATGAAAACACGACGTAGTTAACTTGAAAAAAATGTGTCCGAGTATTGAGATACATTAAAGAGTTTAGTGATGGAAAATAAAAATTTAGGTTGAACAATTGACTAAAATTGAATGATTTTGATAATTGAAACTTGAAAGTGTTAAATTGGTTTTTTCATATATAGTAGAACCTATTAAAGTAAAAATATTGTACAATAAAGTATAATTCGTCATTTTGTCTTGGAATGTTACATCGTTATACAATTGTGTATTTCATCTATGATTTTTCTTTGAGTGGCTTCCAAAATCAACAACCAATATGTGAGATGACGATTGCAGCCAATTGTATCGGACTATAAGTTTATTATTCTAGATTTATAATAATGTTAGAATTTATTTATGAAAATTTGGATATGTTGGCCATGGTTACCCCATCACATCACAACATTGAATCGTGGAATCGATTCTTTTCGGTTCAGTCTCAGTGCTAAAACTCTATCTAGCTCACACGAATTAATGTGACAAAATTATGATTCTAGGGTACGTCTTCCCGAAAGTATTTGTGCATGATTTGTAGCTAAGTTAGCTACACAGATTTGGTACTTTCAGATTTTATATATAAGTACTGAATGGTTTAATTATGTTTCGTATTCACTTCTGGTCATGTTTTTGCTTTCTAGGCCATTCTTATTCAACACAATGTTCTTCTTGTGACACGTCTCGCTAGGTTGATTCTATCGGTAATAAAGAAACCTGATAAATAATATAATAAGAAATAAACCTACTTTTATCTCATATTTTACAAATTCAGTAAACAAATGTTTTCATCAATAAACTAAATACTTACTATGATAATTTCTTTAACAACTTACAAAATTATATTTTACACAAAAAAAAAAAAAAAAAAAAAAGAAGAAGAAGAGCGACAACCCTTGCTACTAGGTTATCTATCTTCGTAACTTGCCATCAAATTTCATTGTTGCAAGCACCCGCGTTGGGCCTCCAAAGTAACTAGGCCTCTTTATCCGCGATAATCATAACTTTATTCAGTATATGATCTATACTTAACTCACAGACATAAAGAACAGAAAAAATTAGTAAATAAATAGATATGAGTTAAGAATTGTTTAAAAACATACACCTTACGTTTGAAAAAAAAATGGTTAAACAAGTTGTCACCGTAGTTTCTAAAAAAAATTAGTTGGTCTCATTTTGGAATATAAGTGAACTGAACGAATCGAGCACCTCCAATATTTTTGTTTGTTCATTAACTCAGAATGTCTAATTTCATCTTCATTTATGTGTTCCTATGTGTTCATGAATGGTTCGTATACAATGAATGTCTAATTTCCTATGTGTTCATTTATTTGTTTGTTCATTAACCCGAACGTTTGACTAACGAACCACGGCTTGTTCATGAATGGTTCGTATACAATATAAATTTTAGGAATTGAGCATAGACTCGCTTACAAAGTGAAATAACGTTTATTCGTAGTTCCGAGTGTTGTTACGCATTTTCAGTTATAACTGAAAATATGTTTAAGTTGTAACAGAAAATTTATGGCGTACTTGATAAATAAAACGTAAACATGAACACAAGACGACCGAGTCTACTCTCCGGAGCTCTTGCTCAGATTAATGATATTGAGAAATCTTACAATATTCGACTCAAAACTTACAATACTCAAGCATATAGGCCTATCTCTCAATGATATTGAGAAATCCTTACGTAACGCACATTCCTTTCTAGAATCTGAACTTCTCTCATTGCAGATTCTCTTTCAATAGTGGTGTCCAGATACTCATAATTTTCATTTTCGCACCAAGTTTAGATTTCAGTTGTAACTGGATTATTCTCCATCGCTACACAGTTTTCTTCAGTTAAAAAAGAAATTGGTTTTGCAGCTTGTTGTCTCTTAATAGAGGTTTTCATATGACCAATCATGTCATCATGATTATCTGCACACTTGTTAGTATCTTTAGAGTCATAAAAAATAACGTAATGTGATTCAATGAATTTATGTGTTGTCAAGTTAAATACTCTATAACGTCTACCCTTTTTAGAATAACCCAAGAAGATACATTTATCACATAAACCAAACATTCCTATGTGTTTTTTCTTTTTAAATATATAACATACAGATCCAAACACATGAAAAAAATTCAAATTAGCCTTCTTACCTTTCCAAACTTTATAGGGCGTTGTATTGGTTCATTTAATGACATAAACTTTAATTTCGTTCCTTATCAATCAATAATATATTCCAATATCTTTCCAAGATCAGCATTATACTTGTTTTGTTTTTTTTCTTTAATTTGATTACTTTTCTTTCCATATTCTTGTTTGTCTTGCTTTGATTTTTGTGCAATATCATTTTAAGTATATTTATTCTTATAATACGTGTTTATTCCATGCCCATCAAATCTGAATAAATAATATCTAAATATACGCAATATATATTAGCAAAATAAGCTCCAACAAAATATGATTCGTTTCAGTCGCACTTCTCAGTTGTACCTGAATCTTCCAGCATCCTGCATTGTCCAACTACTCAATAAAAAACTCTTATTAGCTCAATAAACAGTTTAAGTATAAAAATGTCAAGATTTATTTTGATGCAGTGACAATAAGGTGAGTTCCTTATAAACTAAAAACTAGCACCTATCACAAAGTTATATGGAGTATAGTATTATTGACACAACACCCTAATTGGTGTTAAGATTTTCAAGTACTATTGCACTTCCTCAATATTTAAATGATGGTATTTTTTTTGTAACCATGGTTCCCTTCGTTTGCAGAAAATTTTCACATAATTTAAGCTTTTAATATTTTCTCATATTTTATTCCTTATCTATTAATATATCATAATCTATACTACTAATAAATCTAACTTATTTCTTAAACTCTTAACCAACCGAGCTCTCGAACGAAGGGTGTAATGTTCATGTTGAGTTTGTTCACTTAAAGAACGTTAAACTTATGTTCTTGTTTGCTTCATTTATTTAACGAGTAAACACAAACCAAACTGTTAACGAATCGAACACAATATGTTCATGAACGGTTCGCTTCATTTGCATCCACATTCTTATTGGTTACTACTTTGTTTGCGATGTTATATTTTGTTGTGAAATTCTAAAACCCAACAATATTAGACATGGCTTTGAAAGAAAACATTTACATCGATTGTTTCATAATTTATTCCCATATAAATTAAATGGGTTCGTTAACACTTTCCCATCGTTTAAGTATTATATAAATTTTCAAATTCAAGTTATAATTAATAAATATATTATTGCATTTATACAAAATATATTATTGTTTTACCAATTTAATGTAGTTAATTTACACAATTTACGGAAAATTTATTAATGAATTACTATAAAAGACTAATTGCAATAAATATTGTTTTCTAAATAAAATTTGAATAATTAAAATTATAAGTCAAATTGGACATTTATACGTTGGAAAAATTAAATATAAAATGGACTAAATTAAAATTGACCCATCACATAACAAGATTGTACATTAGTTTGTTGTTTGGAAGGGTATCTTTGGGGGTTTTGCAGATGTTCACATGAAAGTAGTTGAAATATTGGGGACTAAAGAGGAAAGTTTGTATAAGTGTGCCTACCGGAATCCACTCGTGTTATCGAGGAGTGTATGTAGTTAATTCTACATAATAATATTTTTATAATTTTTGTTTAACCTTGAATGAGATTGATTTTGATCCAATGACCCTAAAAAAAAACTAGGTTAGGTTAAACTAAAAAAAATAGGACACCAAAAATGAATCATTCTTTTTCAACCAGGTATTGGTTGTCTTTTAAATGGATAGTAATGTAATAACCAACTACTAATTTTTTTAGACAAAATGTAAGCAAATACTTCTACTGAAGCAAAATATATTTCCTTCTAATTTCACATTGACCCGATAGGTTCTTCTTATGTGCTAGAGCTTTTTTTTATGTTTTCCTTTTCCTCGTTTTTTAAGGATTGAGACAACATAATGAGACCTTCTTGCGTTTAAACTTTCATGATATCATAATCAAAAGATTTTATATTACCGTCAGGATTTACTGATTTTTTTTACACAAACATAAAATCTCGATTAGTGATAAGGAATTCACATGCATCATCAACAAAATAAAGTCTAGGCTGAGTAATGTCTAAACATCCATGACAATGACGTAGATTCCACAAAATAAGTCTTTGAGTTGAGCCTCCACAAAATAAGCCTTTGGGCTAAGCTTTCTTAGCAATGACAATCATCAACAATAGCGAATGTCATGATCTTTCAACATCTGTTTGAACGAAGACTTCTATGTTCTCGTCCTACCAACGCTTGTTGTGCCACTCCACAGTCCTTCACTCCTCAGCGTGATGATAAAGTCGATCTCATCCTTAGTCTTCACTAGCGGTTGCCCAGCCTTGATATCAGCAATCACTTGTGAAAACCGCATCGTAGTGTTGGTGAGTTCCGTTTCCTTCTTACCCCTCTTCTTAAGAACATGCTCTTCCCCGTGAGCTTGATCATCGTCTCCAGATCTCATTCTCTAGGGAAATGATGCATTTCCTCATTTCGTATACTCTCTCTCTTACGATTTAGTGATTTTATTTCAATCGTTTTATTGTTTTTACATTTACTGTTGTTGAAGACATGTTTCTATTACATTTCCACGAAATATTAAAACTATCAACTTATCAACTATCAACCGTGGTTTCCCGGCAGCGACAAAAAAATGACTGTCTATCCTTTCGGTACATACTTTTTCCATAGGTAACAAAAGGTCTCGCAGGAGCATGAGGGTAGCAGTAGTATTTTCCTTAGGAAACTACCAAGGTTATCGTTTGTGGAACCGTTTGATTGTTAGATTAGATAGTTTTACGAGGGTTTACTAACTAGGTGTCAATTAATTAGTAACAAGTAGAGCGTTAGCGGTTGAGTTGTCAATCCAACGGCTCGTTACTCGGGGGTTTAAAACAACTAAATAGCAGTTTATATAGGTTTTTTTAATGGCTTTTTCTATTTATTACAACAATCCGTTCTTTAACATGCGACGTTAATTAATCAATAACTAGCTTATACGATTTTACCGATTTGTTTTAACTAATTTGCATGCGAGAGATAAGATTAATGTTTAAACCTATGCAAAATTACATAAACATGTAGTAAAAACAAATAAAATACTAAAAATACACGAAAACATAATGGAAGATAATTAATTAACTCACAAAACGAAGTCGGCAAACAAGGATTCGTGCACAAAATCTTGAATTTTGTATTGTTTTCTCTCCCCTCTCTCTAGAATGAATTGATGATGAAAAACTGATGAAAAGTGAATGTTATTATTTTATTTTCGGAATAGGAAAATATTATATCAAGTTATCCCAACCAAAACGGACTCTATCTTTTCAAATTTTAAAACCTAACTGGTTGACCGGTCAAGTTAGTGCGAATTTTGGGTCTTCTAGAATTTTCTTTGCTCTATCTTGTTTTAATCAATTTTGAACTTTCTTGGGGTTGTCTTTAAGGTCCTTTATCTTCTGAAATCTTCACTTTAGGTCCCTCCGTTGGTCTACATGCGTCTTTGTCTTGTTGTTGTGCTAATTTCATGTTTTTTCCTACAAAAATGCAAACAAGTGGAAATAAACCGGAAAAATACCGAAAAACACAACATGGCTTAAAGTAGCCTAAATGTCAACCAAAATACGTTAATATATACCAAATTAACCTATGAAAATTATCATTTCGTGGTCTAATCATACCCCCAACTAGCTCAATGCTCATCTCGAGCGTTGGAAGCGATAACAAAGAAGACTAATTCATTTGGTTTTCTTTAAAAATTCCCTTTCCTTTTGGTTTTTTTACACTAACTAGGCTAAAACTAAATACGATAAAAATAAATATAAACCACTGTCGTAAAAAACACGATTGCATTTATTGTATGCAACAAGCCGTTAAACCTTTTAAGCGTAAAAGGACGAGTTTTTTCTCATGAGGGTTTACTACAACAACACCCACAAACATATTAGTTTTTAAGTTTCTAGGTTCTCCCTATATGAGCAAAACATTAACAAAAAAGGCATACGACATAAATAGTACAATTACAGAAAGAAATAGAGGCGGGAAAAACAAATATAAAGGTCAACTAGAATACGCCCTTATGATTAACCGAATTTACTACTAACTAGCAATTAAATAGAGTACTACTATTTTCCTCGTACACATCTGGCACACCACTCAGTCACTCAAAAACTCTCATTCGGCTTCTTGATGTTCACCAGAGTTGATATGCATGGCTTATTGAATAACCTAGATGTTCGCTAGACTCCTAAATGTGATACCACTCGGAGACCTCAATGTGATATCACTCGAGACTTTAACCTCGCTACAATCAAATTCAAAGTCCTCATTTGCATGCTGTGTGACTATTACCACAATCATGACATGAAAGAACCTGATCATCTTATTATCAAGTTCCAAAAGGATTTAACGATGTTGGGGGTAATTTGTTTATTGTTTGGCGTGAATGAAGCAAATAGACTCAATCAGCTTAAAGCTAAGGCAAACTGAGTCTCCCGCGAATCATATTATTTGAAGTTTGAATTGAAGGAAAGTTTTGTACGGAACGATAGTTTTATGAGTTGCAAAATATTTATGACTCCCTTCTTTTATTTATTTATGGTTCAAATTATTTTAAGCTCTTTTCTTTTTGTTATTGTTAAGACTTATTTTTTCCTAGTTTTATTATTCGTAATTAGGGCCTCCGTCCGGGGGTTTAATTGCGAAAGTACTCGAGAGAATTTACTTTAAAGACTTATCATTGTTCTTGTTAGGCTTGAGCCTCCATTAATCACTTGTGATAAATAGATTTTTATATTGGTAGTGTAGAACCGATTTAGACTTTTGTTGCGCCGTGAACAATCGTGTTCCATCAATGACGTTTAAATCCATCAAGTACAACATTTCTGGCATTGGTAGCAATTCTCTGAGTCCGATCATGTATTTCTGTAAAAAAAACATGTGAGTTTCTGTAACGACCCGGCCCCACGAACCGAACCGCCACGCCCGTATTAACAATATTGTCCGCTTTGGCACAACTTCCCAGGAGGGTCACCCATCCTGATACTACTCCAAGCTAAGCACACTTAACTGTGGAGTTCCGTCCTCGCTATTGTGCCGCACGACTTTAAAATGCTTTATTGATAGGAAATGGATCTTTAAGCTCATATATCACATGAGTACTCTCATATCTGTACCATGTGGGACTGATACACAACACTGCACCACAAAAATTTATTCCTGAAAATCTGGGTCGTCACAATCAAACCCCCCTCCCCCTTTAGGCACGACGTCCTCGTCGGGCATGTCGTCCTTCAGGAACCCACACACACGTGCTAGTCCCCACATTTCAAGCCAGATAGAGGCTATGATACCATCTGTAATGACCCGGCCCCATGGACCGAATCGCCATGCCTGTATCAACAATATTGTCCGCTTTGGCACAACTTCTCAGGGGGTCATCCATCTGGGCGATGTGGGACTAACGCATAACACCGCACCACAGAAATTCCTTCCTGGAAATCTGGGTCGTCACAGTTTCTATCTTTCTGATAAAGATACCAGACCATACAAGAAACTATTCCCACAAACTTCTCTAAACAAGCAAATCTAAACGTAATTAGGACATTCTTTAGACAATATTTCCAGATCATTTATCATTGTTGTGATGTGGTAAATTTACAAAGCAAAACATACTTGTAACCTCAGAACAAACGAACTCAGCGGGGTAAAATTACAATGCAACTTTTCGCATTGTACAATAGAAAAAAACGCAGTTGGAGCAAATCAGTGAAAATAAGTGTTAATTGCTTTAAATAAAAAAATAAATATTTCCATAAAATTGGGATGCCAAGGAGAGGTAAAAGAGTATCGATAACAGCCAATTATAGGATGCCGAAATGAAAATATTATTTAGTCATAATCCAAATCGTCATCATCGAGTCGACGATCACATCTGCATCACCGGAATTCGGATCCACCAAGTAGTGACATGAAACCTAAAACTGTTATAACAACCATCGAATCCACCTGGGTTCATCACCTACCCCAGGTTCATCAACTACGGTTTCATAATCCATAGTAGAGAGATAGTCAAACCCTTAAGTTTGTGTTATCTGCATTAGTTGTTCCATGTTGACATTCCTATCTCGTTTATTTTAGTGTTGCAACATTTTACCTACGGTGTGGCTAACAAGTGCCTCCGGAGCATTGTTTAAACATTATCCATAAGTTAAATCCCGGAGCGTTGTTTAAGCGTTATCTATAAGTTAAATCGATGTAATTATTTATGCCTAATAAAAATCCGATTGATTCATTAATCTAGCAATTAATAGTTTAGATAATAATATTTACAATTGATATATTTTACTCTGATTTATTAAACTAAAAACAACTTTTCCCCAACACAATAAAACTCAAATAAAAATATGAAACCCTAGTTGAAACTATCATAAAATTAAATACTAATTAAATAAAAAAACTAAAGACGCACAATAAAACACGAATAAAAATATTAACTCCTAGTTGAAACTATTCTAAAATTAAAAAGAATCCTCTCTAAGAATATTTAGAATTTAAATACGAAAATAAATGAAATAAAATATTGATACATTCAATTTTTTAAAAAATTATTCACTATAAATTTACATACATTCCCTTCAAATCTACCTAAAAAGGTACTTTCATATATAATAACAAATATCACATAATTATACTAGTTGTTAGCTTTACCCTTTTACTTATTAATTACGCTTAAAATGTCAATATATCATTAAAGTGGGCCAGTGGCCATTAACTTTGAAACAAAGTTTGTTAAGCTCCAAATTTAACTTAAAAAATTTGGTTTAGGTGTACAACCACTCCTGTTAATGCCAGATGATGAGGAAAATAAGTGGGCTGGGATCCCAATGTTGCTAACATATCCCCAGAGATAATTAAGGAACACTGCCAATATATAAACTATTCAGAAATTTAATAAGTTCGGATTAATCTTCTATATTTTCAATTTACATTTGCATACCATCATTGCAAAATGCAACTCTTAATTTTTTTTATTTATATTTTTTTCCTAATAAGAGTTAAGTCGACACCTTGAACAACCTGTTTACATCTTGCGGAATATGTAGAATATATATTTTCTCAGCCAATTCAATTGTTCCTACTTTCTAAACGTTATGAATCATTTCCGAATAACATATATAGGCCTATTTTTTTCCCTAAAAATATGATAATCTTGTAACTCATTTATGTGTTTGTCCATAATCATGGCTAGTCTTTATTTACTAGATTTTATTATGTGGTTGGAATGTGCAAAACTCATTTTCTCACCTACTAGTATTAATATATTTTTTTATAACTTGTCAAGCTCTCCCCTATATAAAGAGGTTGAGGTCATAGTATTTGGAACAACTTAAAGATATCTCTAATATACATATTTGCCTCTTGTTAGACTTCTCTCTGTTATATATAATGTTGAGCTAATTCCACACATAACACGTTATTGACACTTTGTTCGTAGAGATTGTAGTATAAGATAGAAAATAGGGTATAAACCTTGAGATTTATTGGGTTCTAAAAGACCAACCGGGTTCTATTAGTATTGTTTTATTGACCTTCTCAACATAACGTGAGAAAAGTATATAATTTTCTACTTCTAAAACGTAGAAATTGCATGTTTAATTAAAAATATAACCGGTAATCACATGTTTAAGATGTAAATCACATGATAAATAGTTTTTTTTAATGAAAAATGGCTATTATAACCCATATATGTCACTTAAAAAACGAGTTAAAACTTTTATAGTTAGACATATGAATATGTAGGACTGAAACTGTCACTTTTTAAACACTAGAAGACCAATCTGTAACTCTCTGAAACTATTGGACTGAGATGAGAAGAACCTAAAACTTTGGGACTTCTCTGAATATCACATGTAACTTATGGACTAACATTGTAACTACCTTAAACTGCATATAGTTTCCTGTATTTACATTTGTAGTCCCTGTAGTTCCCCCTTATACTCAGAAGAGTACATATGTACGAGTTTACCTAGTGTTTAGTCCGAAAATACTTATTTAAATGCAAATAATTTAATATTTAATTGCTACAACATATAAAAATTGTATAAATCTTGTAGAAAATACCTTTTTCATGAAATAATTACTTGGGAATGTGACAATAATTAACTTATTCTCTTAACAAGCCACCATTTATTCCCTATAAATTGATATAACCCATGCGATGTATTAATTACTCATAGAAAATGGCAAAAGTCACACTTTAATGTAAGATTAAATAATAACTCATGTGGTTTAATATTACTACTCCATGTTAGGACTACTTTACATGAGTATGGCATGTCTTTATATTACGATATTGTTGAAAACTATTTTTTCTTGTCACATAAAAACTCATAGACATTATATGTTATGTGCGCTTATAAATTGCCTCGAATTTAAATATTTTACAACGTATCTCTTTAGAGTATAAATTTTCCTCAAGCTTAAACATTTAGATGTAGGTTTTGAGTTGAAAATTTACGAAATCTGGTATATATATTCACATTTAAGTTGTAATAATTATGAATGTTTCCCAAATAGGCTCACCTATTTGGATACAATGTCTAGGAATGATAAATACGGAAGTCGCTCTTCTAATGAGGTTGGTTTTTAAGTGGCATTCGTGCCCACCCCCCTCACTGTCTTTCTTAGCCGTGTTCAAATAGAGCTATCGAAAGGGGTTAAATAAATAATAAGTTCCCCAAATGTGTTTATATAGGTGTATTTTTTGCTGAATTAATGTCTCGGTATCGACATGTCGTTCGATCAATGAGAACATATTCACAAAAGCAAAACTTATGTTTTTTGAACCTATCATTTCGAAACAAAGTTTCTGCTTTTGAAAACCATAATAGACATATAAACATGCCGTTTTATATGATAAATAATGCAGAACTCACAACACATGTTGGATGCCATCTATGATGAGGAAAATTGCAAAGCATACTTGCGAAATGATTGTTTAGACGATGATGTTATTTTGTCACCACATGTTAGTCATCCTGATGTGTGAAAATGTGATGTCTAAATTTTGTTGGATGCCATCGTTGATAAATAAAACATGAAGTGTTTGTTATTTGATAGATGAAGGCTAATTCGTTGATTTTATTTCGTCGCCACATGTTAGACGCAATGACGTCTATGGTGAACTTTTTGTCTGAAATTGACAATTAGAGCAAACTTTCACCAAAATACTAGCTTAGAAAACGTATTTCATAAGCAGTATAGTGAATTTATATTCACCATGTTCCTTATCGCATCACCCATTTGTTATTGGATGAGAGATTACTCGTCTTATTGGGTTTGTGGTAATTTTTATGCCTGATGCTAGTACTCTTCATGGACGTCGTTCTCGAATCAAAACTGAGACAAGAATTAGTCGTCTCTATGACCAATGAAGTGTCATGAGCCTAACGCTTGCCTAGCCAAACGAAGTTTGAACAATCGTCCGAACCGAAAACATATGGCTCTAATGCAATCATTGGAAGGAATAATTGGGCCAGATGTCCCAAAACAAGAGAGAATGATCAAGGAGTCAATTTTCTGCTATAAATGACAAAAGTCATTTACAACTACTCCTTAAATAGTTCAAGACTATCATAAGGGTGGAAAAGATGAAACTCATGTGGTTAAAGCAAACTGAAAGAAAACTCTTGAGCCCCCAAATTTTGTGGTTCAATGGGAGTTTGGTAACCTTCGGTATTTATTTGATAAATAATTGAACCGATTTATAGCTCATCTGGATTATGTTTTCTCCATTTGGATTATGTTAACTTTTCCAATTGGATCGTTCTTTTCCATTTGGATCGTTCTTTTGGATTATATATTGTTTGGTTTTAGAAAATTTCTTAAAATAATTTAAACTATTTTTTTAGAAAATTTCTTTAGAAACGTGACCAAACTTTAAATTATCAAACTTTATGGCAATACCATGTGGGGTAGTTGATTATCTAGCTACAGTGGGAAACATTGGACCACTCGTACTATTCAGTATTTCACCAACTACTTACCTAAAGAAACCTCAATGACAAACGATTTTTGGACATGTTATTCCTAATCGAAGTCTTTGGTAAAACCAAATTAACTTGTCAAAATGAGTCCTTATACTCCTATAGGTCTTGATATACCTTGTTGAATATTAATATAATCGAGAAAACCAGTGTTATCTGATAATAGCTCATGGAATATTTGAAATTTCTTTACACAACCTACATTCACCATGACCAAAAGCATATTCTTGAGTAGTTTAGATGTCTTTCAAGTCAAGTTATCACGTTTTAAAGCATTTGAAAATTAACTTATCATTCGTTGTCGTCGATTGATAAAAGGATATATATGATGAGACATGATTGTTTATATTATCATCACATGTCGTCGATTGATAAAAGCATTTTTGAAATAGTGGTATTGACTGGATGAGATATTCCCGTGTCAAAAGATGATGCTTGAATTATAATCGCATCGTATTGGGATTCTCTTTGAGGAGATAATTTCGTGATAGATCTGAAACCCACATGCCATGAATTCTTTGTTTGAAAGACAAGTGTGTGTAAAGATCACTTAAATAGTCTCGTAGAATTCTTCGAAAGAATTGAAGGAGATATTATGGACTTATCCAACCATACTACGGACCATTAAATATTTATGGTTATGGTTGATGTATCGACAATATGGTCACATGTTTATTGTTGTCCACATGAATGCATCACTTTCCAAACTCTTAAACTCTTAGCCTTATCATCAAGTTAATGGCTCAAGATCCGGATTATTCTGAAAAGTCTAATCGACTTGATAATGTCGAAGAGTTAAAATCGAAGTTTCGATTTGTATTACTTGACTTTGTGAATTGAAATTGAACATCCTGTTGATTATGTTCAGACACAAAATGGACTCAAGAAAATTTTGATAAAGCGATTGCACATATTTACCCGCAATTCTTGGTTTGCGCACCAAGATTTATATTTTCGTGTGGGGTTTTTATATAGTGCATACTGCTATATTGGTCCGTTATGAGGCCCATGGCAACTCGAACACATTATGCATACCAGTTGGTTTACTGGTTGTGAGCCAGACGCCTCATAGTAACGTTTGTTTGAGTGCGTAACTAATATTTTCATTGAGCCGCTAAATCGTTCAAAATATGGACCTTTGAAGGGGACATACGTCGATTATGAATCCCCCCGCCTATCATTTGATAAGATAACATTTGCAAGCGATCTCTTCAATGCATGACATGCGGAAGTGACATCGATAAGACTGTTCTCCCCGTCGTTAGGGGAAGATTTGAACGTTAACTTTGAAAAGGAACGACATGAAGTAATGTGGCATAAGCCACTAAGTCTTAGCTTGATCCCCAAACTGCATTAAGTGATAAGTAAGTGCTGAGACACCCCCAAGTCTAGCGAAATGCCAAACACATACATTTAATGACTCAATGAGATGTCACGAGATCATTTATACCTGCTGTAAATATGATTACAAGGATAGACATCTTCGTAGGACGTCGTGTTCATGTCGTAACACGTTACTTTGGCCGCATCCGTCAAGCAAAAGAGGCTATTATTGGCTGTCCAGCCTGTCGTCCTTCCCGAGAAACTAGAAAGTTGGCATGTTCTTAATTCGTTCAAACCTTGAAGAGGTGAACTCAAACTCGTTTGTCGCACGAGATTATAAAGGATTAAGGAGATGTGTGATTCCTCCTCATTCTAAGAATCTCGAAATATCTGTCGATCATATGATATCTTAGAAGATATTAGAGCAAAACGAGATTGTCATTGATTACTTGTTTATATATTCGGTGACGATCGATAATATGAGCAAATTATTATAGGGAACCACGTATTGGTGCCTTAAGTCAACAAAGAAGAGACTGACCTAATGAAAACTTGCAATCCAAGTTGAATTCTTTAGCGAAACAAAACGTGTTTGGACATATCGTTCCAACACCGCCCAATGTTAAACTAATTTGTTTATTTGGGTATTCGTAAGGAAGCATGATGAGAATAATGAGATTGGCTCACCTTATGACGCAATGCTTCTCTCATGCCTTGGAATTGATTACGAGATGGTTTATTTTCTCGTTATAGACGTTATAATGGTCCCCTACTTTATCAGTTTAATAGTTTCCAAAAAACTGAGTATGCAGACTTTGACTATGGTCATGGTTTTATCTATATGGGGATTTAGATAGAGAGATGTTGATGAAGGTCCTAGTTGGACTTCAGATGCTTGAATCAAGTAGTTCATGACCACGGAACACGTTCTCTATTAACTGAGACGTTCATTGTATGGATTAAAATAATCCAAGCGGATGTGGTATCGCCGCTTAAGTGAGTACTTGATCAAGTTGGGATACTTTAACCAGTATTATGCCCTTGCATCTTTCAAAGCAATCCACGTTAGGATTTGCCTTCGAGATGAAGGATCTTGGGAAGACACGGTATTGTCTCGGCCTGCAGATCGAGCACCGTAAAGATGGAATCTTAGTCCATCAACAAAAATACACCGAGAAGGTGTTAAGATACTTTAGTCATTATGAAGCTAACCCGTCCTCTACTCTCATGATCGTCCACTCTCTAGAAATTAATAAGGACACGCTCCGTCTAAAGGAGGACGATGAAGAGATATTGAGTACAGAGTGCTCTTATCTGGGTGCAATAGGCGAATTATTGTACTTGGACCAATGTAATAGACCGGACATCTCGTTTGCTGTGAATTGTCTTACTCGCACAGCACCTTGTCAACACGCTGCCACTGGAATGGCATCAAAGACGTTTTACGCTACCTTAAGGGTTCTAAAGATATAGGTTTGTTCTATTCCTATGTGTTATCGAGTGGCCCTACCCCCATCGGCACTCGAAATAATGCAATCCTTGTCGGTTATGCTGATGCATGTTACTTATCAGACCCGCATAAGGGACGTTCCCATTCTGGTTATGTATTTACCATTGGGAACACGGTGATATCTTGGAGGTCTCGTAAACAGACCCTAGTGGCTACTTCGACGAACCACTCCGAGCTACTCGAGCTCTATGAGGACATGTGGTCTAACTTATTGGCCATATTCGAAGTACAAGTGATCTAACTTACAGTCCTGATGAACCAGTTGTCATTTATGAGGACAACACCGTTGTTATTGATCAAGCGAAACATGGTTACATCAAAGGTGACGCCACTAAGCATATCTCGTCAAAGTTATTCTTTACACATGAACAACAAGCGCTTCAAAATATTGAAGTGAAGCATATAGGATCAGAGTACAATCACACAGACTTGTTCATCAAGTCACTGCCAAAGTATTCGTTCCAAAGACATGTTAGAGTGATCGGTCTTAGAAAGCTCTCCTAGCTTTCCTAAAGGACATGTCTCCATACACCCTGTTGTGTGCAAATGAGGGGGAACATCCTGACTATGCTTAGCACCATGTTGTGTGTATCCTCACATATGCTTAACACCCTGATGTGTGCAAGTAGAGCATCCCGACGTATGTTTGGCACCCTGTTGCATGCAAGTAAGAAAGAGCATTCTCGCGTATGCATAGCTCTCACTAGTTTTATCCATGCACCCTGTTATGTGCAAGAAAGGGAAGCATCCCGATGTATGCTTATTTCCTGCTAGTAACTACCTAGTCTAAATTCCCGCATCCTGTTGTGTGCATGTGAGGGGGAGCATCCTGATGAATGCTTGTATATTCTTTTTGTCCTTAGTTCAACGGTTTGTCCCACTTGGTTTATCTTGACAAGATTTTTAGCAAGACACATTTCGAATTCCATTCTCACTAAGGATTGCCGAAATAGGGGAAGTATCCGGTTGTATACTTCTGACCATCGTGTACTCTTTTGTCCTTCGATCAGAGGTTTTTTCCACTGGGTTTACTTTGACAAAATTTTGATGAGGCACTTGTTTTATTGTTAGTTTACTCGCTAACATTTCATGTACTATTTTTTCCTTCGACCAAACCTTTTTCCTCTGGGTTTTCTTTGGCAAAGTTTTAACAAGACACAAATTCTGTAGTCAGTTCGTACGCGCGCTTATATTGTATAGCGCTTCGGCCTTCATCATTCGGCAACACCATTTTTCTTCTAAGTCTCGGTTTTTGTCCCACGATGGGTTTTCCGAAGTTAAGGTTTTTATGGGTTGGCATTAGCGAATGAATATGTGACCCAGCTGCCTATCACATTGTATTAAGAACTCAAAACATTCAAATCGGAGTTTTTCCCAATGAATTTTCTCCAACAAAAAGGCATGCTTGATAATTAATTCGTAACTACAAGCTACAAGACAAATGAACTCAGATGTGATCAAGAGTAATTCTAGACACCCAAGTGGTAGTGTTGTAAGCATGACTAGTATTTATGTATTAGCTTTTACTATGTGGTTGGAATGTACAAGATCTATCTGTTCACTTACTTGTATTAATTTCTTGTCTTGTAACTGCTCAACCTCTCCCCGCTATATAAAGAGGTTGAGCTCATGGTATTTGGAACAAGTTGAAAATATCTCTAATATACATATTTGTCTCTTGTTAGACTTATCTCTCTTATATATAATGTTGAGTTAATTTCACACCCAACATATGCATAATTGTTCTGGTACAATCTATATATCAAGTCATGTTTTATTTATTCTTGATAATCAATTATTAAGATATTGGCGATTTGGGGTGATAAAAAATGGTATTAATTCAATAACTGTTATGAGTAATAAATCAACATGTAACCTAACGAATAAGAACAATTGACCAAGAATATGCATTAGATAATATAAATAGCATAACTCTAGAGTCCATCAACTACTTATACGTGATCTCTTTTGTTTCAATCCTTATTTTAGTGAAAAGAAAAAAAAAGGCCAGACATATTTTAAAAATGCCAACAAAAGCCAACAAAAACAGTCTCTAAGTTTGGCCAAAATGGACAATAAATTGACAAAAAAGATGGTTGGGATAACCTAGAGTCATGACAAACCGTAGAAGTTTTCACTTACTTTTTAGATGTATACGAGTGATATTGTTGTGATAAATTTTCTAATATATTTTGAAAAAAAAAAACACTAAATAAATGAGATGAAAAAAATTAAAATAGGGCAGTCAAACACGTATGCTCGAAATTGGTTTCATGTTAATCAGTGTCACAATTGTATGCTTTTGTATATCAAATCTGATTTAATTCAAATAGCAAACTAATAGTTGCTCATTTCATTACCTGTAAAAGGAGTGATTTGAAAGCTACTTCATGGCCTTTTAATTTCGTGACACCTAAAATTCCTCAATCAAATTTATTTAATAGAAACTTGACAGAGACGGTAAGTGACAAGTCGTACCATGACATACCCTTTTTTTTTCTTAGAAAAACTAATGCAAACGGATGTTTTTTTTTGTCCAATAAAGATGTAGTGTGAAAATCTTCGGTCCGGACTAAGGTGCCGGTGACCGTTGGGCCGTCACAAAAACTTCTATGTACGACGCTCGACCGTAAACTTTTTCATACAACCGATTTTAAGTTTCGACCATACTTAGTAATATGGGAAACACTCGACCGTAAACTTTTTCATACAACCGATTTTAAGTTTCGACCATACTTAGTAATATGGGAAACAGAAGCGAAAGCAATACAAAAAACGGATACGCGACAACACAAGGAAAAAAACATAAATCTACAACACAGGCTTGCTTACATTAACATAACTCAACAAAAAAAGAAAAAAAAAATTGAAGCAATATGTGTGTAATTTCCCATGACATTAATAAAAAATAATAATAAAGAATAAAATAACGACTATTAGCATAAAATAGCATTGACAAAACAATAATACTAAGTGTCAGTTTGGTAATAGATTTTTTTTAGTTAGATTTTAAAAATATGTGGCTGTTTGGACACAAAGATTGTTGACTTCATGAAAATCAGATTTTTAGACAGAAAAAACTAAAAAAAAAATCCAAATTATTAAAATTTTAAAACATATTTTTTAATTATGATGTTGAAGCACAAAATATGATATTACCAAACAGAAGCTCAAAATAAATAAATATGGTGTAGCGTTATTTTTCAATAAATAACATGTGATGCATAGTAATAAATATGTAACCTTCTCATTTCATTTCATACACACATACATTACACACCGTTGTATTAATAAACATTAACAATAACATAAATGTTTGTATATCTATACGTATTTACATATTATTCATAAATTGATCAAGTAATATACTAATATCAACTATTTCTCCAAATATCTCACTGATTTGCTTCCTGTAGGTGACTCTCTCTCCCTCTTTATCTTCCTTTTATTTTCATTTTTGTATTCATTTTATATTTTTGTATTCATTATATTTTTGTTTATGCATATATCTTTGTTTATATGTAATTATATTGCCAAGATCTCATTTTTAACAATACCCTTTATTCAAAAAAGGTGTTTTTGCTCAATTCCCATGATTATATCAAGACCCTTTATGCCCTTTATTTGTTTGGCATTGGTGAATAGCTAAATTTGGCAGATCTATGGTGTAGTGGTATTAATTTTGTAGAAATTAGATGTAGAAGGATTTTGGGTTTTCTTTATTATTGTGTTTTTTTTTTTTTTTTTTCCGAGTTAAACGTTGATTTACGTTGAAGAGGAATATTGGGTTGAAAGGGAAATGTAACAAATGTCAGAAAGTTAGAATAAGGCTGTATTTATGTTTTTTTTGAATATTGAATAAATTTTGGTGTTACATTGTAGGGATCAGAGGAAGGGAATTAATAAAATTGTGAAAATGGCTGAGGTGGCGAAGTTTCAGCTCGGGACGGTCGGTGCGTTAAGCTTGTCGGTGGTTTCGTCTGTGTCTATCGTGATTTGCAACAAAGCGCTCATTAGCACTCTTGGTTTCACCTTTGGTGAGTGATTCTATTTTCTTTATTAACGAAGGATGTGTGATTATTGTTTTATGCATTGTCATCTCATCTAAACACTTAATACGTTAGATTCCTCTCATCAATATAGAGTTTCTACATTAGTCGTTACTTAAGCTTTTGAAAGTTTCAATTATGTGAATTGGGACCGAAAAACATAAGTAATCACTTCATTTAGGAACTTTATCCACGTCCTCGTTCAATTTAGATTTCATCTCGATGAGTTATAAATTTGACACTATGGTAGTGTTGATTTGCTAAAAATCGACGGTGAGGTACAATTATGTTTGTTCTTTAGTGTTTTATTGTCTGCCTAGGAGGCCCCTGAATCAGTTAATTGTGCTTCTTATTACACATTTCAGGCACTCACCTGGTCATGTAAACGTCCTGTCTAGATCTGGTTAATAATATGTTGTGGGGTTTGTTTCTGCATCGAGTACATTATAGTTATGTCGAACTGCCAAAATTGACCGTTCTTCTTCATTATTATAGGGAAGAATGTGATAAAGTATTTATGTTAGTTTGAGTTTTGTAGGAAAAGATCATTCTGGTATGAGGAAAATTTATTATGTTTAAAAAGTTCAGGTAGACATCTCTTACAGTTGTCCCTGCCATTTCGTCAAACTGATATATCGGCAATGGATATACCCTTTTTATTTAGTAGTCATCACCATTACCATATACCCTTCCTTAGTCTGTGTTTGTTCTGTGAGTATTTGGATACCTGTGAGCTTTCGCTTAAGCTCCTATTGGCCATTGTGATATTTCATTCGAGATTGTTGGTGTAATTTTAGCTATTTGTCTGGGATTAGAAAGGTCCTTCGTTTCCTGATGACAATGTGGATAAACATGCTACCAATACATGTAATGTTTTCGAAGTGCTCAAGTATTAAAATCAGGCCAGATTTGAACAAAGGTAGGAAAATGCGAGGAAATCAGCTGAGAATCTTAAGATAGATGCTAGAATCATGACATCTTCACTCCTTCTAAAGTAACCAAGTCCTAGCATTATTTAAGTGACTTATTTTTTAAAGTTGATTTTACCTATTTGTAATTTTGTATAGCAATCCAGTGCTATACAGGTCTTGTTAAAATAACTAGTAGCTCTTGTAATTAACTTTGGTATCATTTACTTCTATTCTAACTGCATGTTTCTTCCTTCAGCCACAACTTTAACAAGTTGGCATCTTCTGGTCACTTTTTGTTCCCTCCATGTGGCTTTATGGATGAAAATGTTTGAGCACAAGCCGTTTGATCCAAGAGCAGTGATGGGATTTGGTATTCTGAATGGGACTTCTATTGGACTTCTAAACTTAAGTTTGGGTTTCAACTCTGTTGGTTTCTACCAGGTAAGCTTATGATTTGTTAGTTTTTGCTCTCAATCTATGTCATGGTGACTGATCTGTCATTGTTTGTTGTCCTGCTTGTTTGTTGGAGAAAAAGTGTTACTGTTTTTCAGCAATTTATACCGAAGTAATTGGGTTTCAACATGTTGTAGAAATGTTAATTGTGCTTTCCTTGCGGAAACTACAATTGCAGGAAGTCCTGAAGTGTGTCATGTTTGAACTATTGTTACACTTCCACAATTAATGCTCTCCTTCTTTGAAACGAAATATTTTATAAAACGAAACGAAACCCATGAGGAGGAAAAAAGAGAGAATGAAAGATGAGAATGTATCTGCATTCTTAATTCCTTCTTTCTTATATGTTTTCATTGTGAAAGGTAGAGCTTTGCATGGGCTCAGGGTTGCCATCGCAACCCCACTTTTGTTTTGTTTTTATAATTTGTCTGTTTTTTTACTAAGGGATTTTGAAATAATTCAAAAATAATTTGTATTGCAACCCCACAAAATGCAATATTTTCCATTTCTTACACTGTTTTTGAGTAATTTTTATGTTTGAAGTTCCATTTTCTGAACCTTTCACTTTCTCTTTGTGATCCCAATTAGATGACAAAATTAGCAATTATCCCCTGCACTGTCCTTTTGGAGACTATCTTCTTCAGAAAAAAGTTCAGGCAAGTACTTTAAACGCTTTCTTAATTGAGGCAGTATACTGTATTTTTTCCTTCTGTCTCTTAAAGAAGAATTTTAATGGAAAGCAGAAAACTAGTAACGTATTCCCGTTCTTCCTTTTGGTTTTCTAACTTTTTACTGCATAAGACTGTTTATGTGAATTAAGAGTTCGTTTGTCTAATTAGTTCTCATTTTGTGCAATTATCGAAGTATTGTTTATTTTCGTTTAGTGGAGGTGGAGTTCTGGGTTTGGAGGAAAACATCATAGAACTTAACGATCACAAACATATACGTGTTAAGGGACTGGACAGGACTACATATTTCAAGAGTAGATCCTTCAAATGAGTGAACCTTAGTGCAGCTAAACATCACAACAAAAACTAATAAGTTAAAACAACAAATTCTCCAGTCAGAGCAAGGAAAAAGTCACGATCAAACAATTACTTTCATTTTGAGAATTGGAAAAGTGAAATAAAGGCAAACTTCCGATTAAAAACCCTAGAACTAGATTGCATCTCATATTCACCTAATATTTTAGAACAAAATAAACGATGTATTTTAACTGCATACCTCATGATTTCATAATCAAGTCTCGTGTTTTGAAAGTAGGAACACATTATATCTCCTTCAATTTGATTATGTTTCTAGAGTGCACCTCAAACTTTCAAATGGAACATTCGAATCCTGTGCTTCAAACTCAACTCAAAAACAACACATCGATTAAATAAGTTTATGAAATACTTCGTGATAACAAAAATCTGGGTAGATGAGAAGAAAGATTAAGGATGGCTACTCCATGCTAAAATAGCTAAAAGTAAGATCTGTGCGATCACAATTCCCCCATCCCATGCCCATATCCTTGACCAAAACAAGCAAAAGAATGACAAAGAAGCATGATTCATCTATTTAATTTTGTTTGATATTTGTGTAAATTACCTAAAGGAAATATTTGAGGATAGAATCTTTCTTTTAAAGCAAGTCTATAACTGGACCAGCTTTTGATTTACTCAGATATGTCTCCTCAAGCTAAAAGATGGTAGCCTTATTGATGTGGTTTGCATTGACATGAAATTATGGGTATCGGCTATCAATGCATCTACCCATTGTTACTGCAACTCCCTTCAATTTATTTTCTGGGGCATATTATAAATGGTGTCTCAACGATCATCTATCATTCTTATATGTCTTCGCAATGCATATGGAGGAGCGGTGTCACTGCCAAATTTCTTTTTCTTTTCATTTTTAAAGTTGGCTAGTTTTTCATATCAGCTCAGCCGCCTTGTTCAGCTAAACCTGTTTTTTTTTCTCTTTTCTGCTTGCTTTGTCATTATCTTTTTTTAAATCCGCACTTTTTTTAGTTCATATTCGTTTTTTTATTGTATGCATTCAGTCAGTAGTTCTCTTTTAATAATTTTATAATTTATTGATGCACAGTCGGAACGTCCAACTTTCACTTGCCCTACTTTTACTCGGTGTAGGAGTTGCAACTGTGACTGATCTTCAGCTAAATATGCTTGGAAGTGTCTTATCTCTACTTGCTGTTCTCACAACCTGTGTTGCCCAGATTGTATCCTCGCCTACTGATATCGTCAGATGTGTTATTTTCCTCCTTTTTTCTTAATTTTACATTAATAATAAAACAACTACAGGCAAATTCGGTTCAAGTGAGAAAAATAAGGTTCATGTTTTCATTTCCCTCCTTTTAAGGTATGAATACCAAGCCATATTTTCAATGTTATTAAAACTTAAATGCATTCTTGTAAGAGCTTCACTTAAACGTAATTTTAGAGTGCATAAAAGTGTAAGTAGCTTAATCTTTTTGAGCTAGCAAAACATTTTGTTGCATGTGCGTAAAACCGGGCTTTAAGACGCTTTGAAGTGATATTGTCAAAACATGGGTTCTTTCGAAGATGGAATATAACTCCTTAAATATGATCAGTGTTTGTCTGCTTGTTTGAATACCTTAATCAGATACCTTTCAGATGACCAATACTATCCAGAAGAAGTTCAAAGTTTCTTCGACTCAACTCCTTTACCAGTCATGTCCCTACCAGGCGATCACATTGTTCGTCACTGGCCCGTTTGTAGACGGGCTTCTTACAAACTTAAATGTCTTCGCTTTTAATTATACTCCTCTAGTGCTGGTGAGAACTTGCCTTTCTTAGCCCTACACAATCATTTCTTAAAAGTACCATTAAAGTGCTCTCTATTTCTCTCTCTGATTGCAGGCCTTCATTGTTCTCTCTTGTCTGATATCAGTCTCGGTCAATTTCAGTACATTTCTGGTAATCGGAAAGACATCACCGGTCACGTACCAGGTCTTAGGGCATCTCAAAACATGCTTAGTTTTGGCGTTTGGATATATTTTATTACGTGACCCATTTAGCTGGCGCAACATCCTTGGTATCCTCATTGCTGTTGTTGGGATGGTACTATATTCTTATTGTTGTAGTCTTGAGAGTCAACAGAAGGCCGTTGAAGCATCTGCGCAACTGTCCCAGGTACTTAATGACCGCCGGTTTCTTTTGAGTACAGAAAAAGTTGTGAGAAATTTAGTACTTCTCTGTTTCATATTCTTGGGGCATTGTGGCAAATATTACCAATTTAGAAACATTAACATCGCATTGGTTTTCATGTTAAATATCCAAAAATGCTTCTTGTTAGGCTGCTTACATAATATTGATGTGTTGGAATATAAAGGACACATTGAGAAGGTATCACTAATTTTTAGCATTTTTAGATATTGCAGAAACAAAATGGAACATCCGTAATGAGAATTAAATCCCCTAGAATAAGGATCCTGGGAGTATGAATGAACAATAATTTTCTTTATCCTTTTTATACAACTTGGTTTGTGAGTGGGAAGTTTATCTTAAAAGCTTTTATAGAACACATACCACATCCATTTATTAGTTTAGGTATCGTCTCTCTTTTCTAGCTATCTAATGATATTACAATATAATGTGAACCTTCCAAACTTTGATCTGTTTCCTTAATCTCCGAACCTATCCATTTATTAGTTTAGGTATCGTCTCTCTTTTCTAGCTATCTAATGATATTACAATATAATGTGAACCTTCCAAACTTTGATCTGTTTCCTTAATCTCCGAACCTGTGAATTTCGTGTACGTGGCATATTTACTTTTATCTTAATCTCTCTCTGTGGCTATTAATTTGGGAAAAAAGAGATGACTCGTTGTTCTTCTTTAATAAGAAAAAGAGAAAATACAAAAAGGTTGTTCCCTAATTCTGTTATGCAAGTAAATGATAGCAACTCCTTTTCTTTCTCTCTAATTCTAGGCTATGGAAAGCGAAACAGATCCTCTTATAGGCGTGGAAAATGGAGGTAGCATTTTAGGCGATGGTGTTGGTGCAAAGGCGCCATCATGGAGTTCAAACAAAGACCTACAAGCATGAGAGCTCGCAAAACTAACATTGGATCAATCGACCTAATTCTACTTTTTGATTGGCAGATTAGTTTCACCGATGAAGACATCTGCTGCTACGATCTTGTATCTCCATTTGTTGCTTAATATCTAGGTAGGTCTGTTTTGTGGAGGGAGGATATATATTTGTTTCTGTTTGTTATAGAATATAATGGAAATTCCTATTTTGTTTTAGCAATTTTGTCCATGTAATTTTGTTCAAAGATACAATTATAAAGAATGGTTAACTTCCAGTGCCTTGAAGATCCTTTTTTTTTTTTTTTTTTTTTCTGTTTATCTATGTTCTTTTCCATCGTATGTACTTTGCGGTGATTGTTTTGTAAGTTAATTACGTCTTGTATTATTGTTATGTTATACACATTATTAACATAACTATTTAGGATCTTTTCTACACGATAATCATACATATTATAACATATCGAGGGTATGCCAAAACAAATAGCTTAAACTATGCGGAATGACGATGGGCTTGGTACTTAAACGGAACATGATGGTTGAGTTCAGATGACGGAGGTAGATCGTCGGGGTTGGAGACTTAAGTTTCTCCTCATTTGCCTATCATTACACTACTTTATGTGTTGTTTTTGTGTGTATATGTTTTGACACAAATTGAGATGGTATTGTGTCATTTATATAGGTAGGAGGAGGATCCGAAACTCTTAGTTTACTTTCGATCTCTACCGTCCATCAAGGTAGGATCAATCTCAACCATTCATTATATGAGAATGTTTAAAGTTTTTTAACTCACACACTTATTATCATTATCATTAATCTTTTAACTTATTGGGTGTTTATGAATCAAAATAATGAGTTAGAATTAATTTTAGATAATGGAAAATATATTAATTCTTAAAATGGGGTAAATATTGGAGTGCCATTGTCGGTACCTTCCTACATGTTTTCTTCTAAAAGCAGGATAAGAAATAAGAGGCTGTGAAAATATGTTGTTGGTTTTATGCACACATATATATTGAATGGTTATGCCAGTGATCATGAGCACAACCACCAAGTTTCTCTCTCTTTCTCTTCCATGGCAGAATCCAAATCCATGAAAATCCTAAGCATTTGCAAAGTAGTCCCAACTGACTCCCCCTCCGAGTTCTCGCTCCCTCTCACGTTTTTTGACAAATTATTTCTTCCATTCAAACCGGTCTCACGCGTTTTTTTCTACAAGTTATCCGAACCAAACTTCGACTTTTTTCATGCAATACTACCTAAGCTGAAGCAGTCTCTATCTCTATCTCTCAACCATTACTTACCTCTAGCCGGAAACTTGACTTGGCCCCATGACTCAAACACGCCAGTCATCCACTACAAAGATGGTGATGGCCTTTCTCTCACAATTGTCGAAACACAAGCAGATTTTGACTATCTATCTGGAGACAGTTTCCGCGAATCAGCAGAGTTGCATACCCTGCTGCCTAATTTCCCAACCTCTGAAACTCTAATCCCTTCAATGACTATGCAAATCACTCTTTTCCCAAATCAAGGATTTTCAGTTGCTTACGTGGGCCACCATGCCGTCATGGACGGAAAATCCATTTCCATGTTTCTTCATTCTTGGGCTTGTATCTGCCGAAAAGGAGACGTCTTGGTCTCGGTTTTACCTCTTGAGTTAACTCCATCTTATGATAGAACCTTTGTTCAACACCATGAAGAGCTCGTGAAGTTGTACCCGAAAGGAATAGGGCCAATAGACCCAAACAGTAGAACCCTACCAACATTTGATTTGACACCTACTCCCATGATGTTAGGCACTTTCAAGTTAACCCGAGAAGACATAGAAGCTATGAAAAAGAAGGCAATGGCTAACCATACTAGGGTATCGACTTTGGCTGTGACACATGCTTATGTAACAATTTGCTTAACCGTCGCTAAAAAGGTTAAGGCAGATTTAACTATGATGAGGATTGGTGTTAATAGCAGGCTACGGTTGGACCCGCCACTTCCAGCAACTTATTTTGGAAACTGCCTCGCTAGTACTTTTGGCATTCGTGATACCAAGGACCTTTTTGCAAAAGATGGGTTCGTAGCTGCGTTAAGTGCTGTTAGTGTGGCTTTAGAAAATCTAAACGAGGGTATTTTAAAACTAGTTGAGCGGCAAAGTAAGTTTAGCGTGTCTCCTATGACAAAGAGTTATCACATGGTTGCTATTGGGGGTTCGCCACAATTTGAGTTCTATAAAGTCGATTTTGGATGGGGAAAACCCGTCAAAGTGGATATGGTTTCGCTCATCTTCGGTGGGGCAGAAAATATTGGTAATCTAGCAATTTCTACATTTTCTCTCTTGGATGACAGAGATGGTAACGGAGAGCTCGAAATTGGAGTCGCGTTGAGAGATCATGAAACTGAAGCCTTCGCAACAGTGTTTGCAAATGGAATTAAAACTCATTGAATTCTCCATTAAAAAAATAATAATAGTTTAAAGATCTTTGAATATTTTATTTTGTTTCATATCTCAGAAACTTTAGCTTAGAATCAGTGTAATTCTTATTTATCAGCAGCATGAATAATATGATACATTTGGTTAATAAATATTGTGTGAATCATTTTGCAAAAGTTTTCCCTGTGTGATGTGTTCTTTGTTAGGTAACCATTCTTTTGATTTTATTCTCATTAGTCCACTAACAATCTAACCTAAACCCCTTTCTTTTCTGTTTTTCATTTCCTCTGCATTTTTTTTGTTCCCCTCTAGCCTTTTTTTTGGCACTAATGAATAAGTTCGTCGTTACAATCTTTTATCTCCATTTGTTGCTTAATCTAGATAGGTCGGTTTTATGAAGGTATGATTAATATTTTATTCTATTTGCTACGCAATATAATGGACATTTCTTTGACATTTTAGAAACTTTTCCATAATTCAAATTTCAAATATACAATTATAAGGAAAAAAATTCACAGCTCATCTTGAAAATGAGTCAGATCATGACATGTTCCTTCCGGTATTTCTCTTTAATTTCCTTTCACATCGATCTCTATACTACTTATTAAATTCCTGCAAGAAAGAAAGTTTACAAGAATCTATATCATATGCATGCTTCACATGATAATGTGTAATTATATTTTTGTCATCCTTTTTAGAGTTTAAATTTAGACAATGTCTTTTAAATAGTGTGGGCAAATAACCAAATACTGAAGGATGACTGTAATAATTATAATTTTGTACATCAAACTATTATTCGTTAATAAAATGCATAGATACCTTTCAAAATTAGCAATTTACATACTATTTCGTCAAATCAACACACCACAACTAATTTATGTTAACTTTTTTAACGGGAAATTGGTCACATACCAAAGCATGTGCATTTTTTGAGGGGTAATGCCGTCATTTCGCATATTAAATAATAGGGGCAATTAACATAAATATACCAGAGTTTTTTTTTTTCTGAAATGGCCTAATTGGGGCTGAAAAATCCCAGAATGGTCTACCTTTTATTTAAATTCCCAATATGGTCTACCACTTTATCTTCGTTAATTGAATTGACGAAGTTTTAAAAAATTAAATACTACTTCGTCAATTGAATTGACGAAGTTGATAAAAAAAAAAAATTAATATTACTTCATTAATTCAATTGACGAAATTGGTAAAAAATATTTAAATACTACTTCGTTAATTCAATTGACGAAGTTGGTAAAAATTATTTAAATACTACTTCGTTAATTCAATTAACGAAGTTCTGTGAAATTATACCTAAAACGATCGGTCGTGTCTGAAAAACGATCGGTCGTTTTTCTTGTGAACTCACTGGAAGAAATTATACCTAAAACGATTGGTCGTGTCTGAAAAACGATCGGTCGTTTTTCTGTTTTTCAGTTTTTTAAACTTCTTTCAAACCCTAATTTCATTTCATTCTCTCAAAACCCTCTCTCTCTTTATCAAAAATTTCGCCCCCTTCATCAAAATCTCTCAAAAATCCCAAATATATCTATATATATACACTAATACCCCTAATTATCCTCAAAATCAACAATCAATTGATTCCGTTTCTTAAAAACCCTAGTTTCTTCAAACCCCCAATTTTTCAAAAAACCCTAATTTTTCCAAAATTCTTTTCCAAATATGGTTCGTTCAAAGAAAGGTCAACCCTCCCTCGTCGATGAACATGAGGACGACTACGTGCCTCCGTCCACTCGCCCAACGCGTGTTTCTCGCGCTCCGCGAACCGGCTCCTCAACCGCTACCCGCTCGGGCCCCGGTGCCTCTTCGGCCTCTCTTCCTCCTCCGTATCCATCCTCCATCGCCAAAAGAGGTATATTGTCTAACTTTACGATAGACATGCCTCTATTACTTGAACGATTTCCCCTTCTAATGCATAATCTAACCTTACAAAAACTCGACACCATTCTTACCCTAAAACAACCTTTTTTCATGGAAAATGTTTATGAATTCTACGCTAACCTAGTAGTTGATAACGGTCAAGATGACGCACTCCGTTTGCGTTTATCGTTCAATGGCCAACCTTTTATTTACGGTATAGACCGTTTACGAAATTTTCTACACCTCGATGCCGACGGGGTGTACGAGCAAAGTGACGAACTTTGCGAAATGCTCGAGATCGATAATTTTAACGATCTCAAAAACAAGCTATTTCATCCCCTCCATCAAAACCGCTCAAACAAGGCTCACGGCCTTCTTTTTCAAAATAAATTAGCCTACCATATCCTATCCCACATTGTACTCCCCCACTCCTCAAACTTCACGGATGTTACCAATGAGTACATCTTTCTTTTAGGGTGCATCCATCGTCATATTAAAATTGACTTTGCGACACTTATATATCTTAAAATGGATTCGCTAAAAACGAAATCTAAGAATGGGCTACCTTACGGTGCCTTAATTTCCGCAATCTTGAAGGACCTCCACCTCGTTCCCGGTGGAACTCCCTTCAAGAATAAGGACAAACACATTTGGGACACCTCCTATCTTGCCCAAATTTCCATTAAATTCAACACTACCGACAAGACCATTACTTGGTCCGGTAAACGGGTGTCCGGCCCCGACTATACCCCTCTTTCCCGCGAAGAGGAAGAATATGTCGGCCCCAAGGCCACACCGCAAGTTTCTCCTCATGAGGACTTGCAACTTTCCTCGGAATCCCTTCCCCCACCCAACATTCCTACCTCTTCCCGTCCTTCTCGAAGTCGCGGAAAAGTCAAAGTAGGATCTTCGAACCCTCCTCCGCGCACCGAACAATTCTACAACGATCTCTACATCGACCAATATCGGAATGCGCAACTCCACCGACGCATGTTTCGCTCCATGAACCCGAGTCAAGAAGATCTGGACGAAATTGATAGGTTAAGCGCCGAGCAAAGGGCGAAGTTCCACGGGTATTTTCCCAACCTTGCCGGTCCAAACAACGAAGACGAAGACGAAGAGGACGACGGGACCTCCCACCGCGACTAGGCGGTTATATTTTTTTATGTTTTTTGATGATGTCAAAGGGGGAGAAATAGCTCTCCTTTATTTTGCGTTGTATTTCCTTTAAGTTTCATTTTCTACGAACAACGTTGTTTTTGATGTAATAAGTAGGAAACGGTGTTACATTTACATTTATGAAACGTTGTTTATGTTGCTTTTTAATATGTTAAATTATATGACGTTGTGAGATTGCGTTTTTATTATACTAGATGAATGCGTGGTTAAAGTTGAGGTTATTAAAATTTGTGCGCATAATATATTGTTGATTGGGATATATTTGTTGTTTTTCATTTGTGGCGATTGAACGCTTTTAGGCAAAACTATGGCCAATTTTTCGCTTGCATTTGATCGTTCTTTATCCTTAAACGTTTAGCTTTGTTAAACTTCGTTTTAATCGGATGTTGTGACATTTACTTGTTTTTTCACTAAAACTTTTTATTCGATTATTTTAATGATAACAAAATTTGTAAAACATGATAAAAGCTCGTTTTGCGTACGAATCATTTATCTAGCTTGTTAAAGGTTCAAAATGATAGAATGTTTAAATACGAAGCCAACGGTTCAAGCGGAACCTCAATCGGACTTAAAACGAACAAGTTACGACCTTTCGAACTAACGAGAAAACCGAGAAATTTCCAGAGAAAAAACGACCGATCATAATGGCTTAAACGACCGATCGTTTTAGGTATAATTTCTTCCAGAGAGTTCACAAGAAAAACGACCGATCGTTTTTCAGACACGACCGATCGTTTTAGGTATAATTTCTTCCAGTGAGTTCACAAGAAAAACGACCGATCGTTTTTCAGACACGACCGATCGTTTTAGGTATAATTTCACATAACTTCGTTAATTGAATTAACGAAGTAGTATTTAAATATTTTTTACCAATTTCGTCAATTGAATTAACGAAGAAGTATTTAAATATTTTTTACCAACTTCGTCAATTGAATTAACGAAATAGTATTTAAAAAAAAAATTATCAACTTCGTCAATTCAATTGACGAAGTAGTATTTAATTTTTTAAAACTTCGTCAATTCAATTAACGAAGATAAAGAGGTAGACCATATTGGGAATTTAAATAAAAGGTAGACCATTCTGTGATTTTTCAGCCCCAATTAGGCCATTTCAGAAGAAAAAAAAACTCAACATACCATACATCTATTATATTAACAAAAACTACCATAAAAAGTTAAATTATCAAAAACATATATTCAATTAATAATTAATAAAAAACAAAAAAACTGATTCATCCATCTCAATCTCTTTCCTCTCTCTCTCCTCCTCTCACCTTCTCTCTAATCTCTCTCTCATCTTTCCCTCTCTCTCCGATCTCTCTCCTCCTCCTTCTCACTCTCTCCGATATCTCATGTTTGCTCTTTCTTTTCGATCTCTCTCATCACTCTTCCTCTATTTTTTCGATCTTTTACTTTTCCTCCCTCTCTCTCCGATCTCTCTCTTTCGTGAAGATTGAGACGGACACATCTATCGGAATGGGCGGCGAGTGTGTACAGTAAAGTCGAAAACTCGAGGTTGATATTGACGGAGATGCGGTCGTCGAAGGAAATGCTCACGACGACGATGTGATAATTCGAGATCGGAGGACGGGTAAGAGTTGTATTTGTTAATTAATGTATAATGTTGAAAAATAAGTGTATGAATTACGTGAATTAAGGGTATGGAGTTGAAAATTATGTATATGAATTATGTAAATTGGAGTATAAAGTTTGAAAATAAGGATGAACTCTACGAATCAGGATATGAACTTTTGAAATAAAAGTATGAACTTTTGGAATAAGGGTATGAAAAATACAAATTAGTGTATGAACTTTTGAAATAAGGGTATTAACTTTTGGAATAAGTGTATGAAAAATACAAATTAGGATATGAACTTTTGAAATAAGTGTATGAACTTTTCAAATAAGGGTATGAACTTTTGAAATAATGGTATGAAAAATACAAATTAGTGTATGAACTTTTGTAATAAGGGTATGAAATATATAAATTAGGGTATGAAATATATAAATTAGGGTATGATTTTTTGGATATATTTTTGTTAATTAGAAATTTTTTGGTATGTTTTTGTTAATTTAGTTTAAAAAGTAGTATGTTTTGTTAATTTATCCTAAATAAAATGATTCATCGGATCTAATCTACAGGTCAAAAATAAGAGTAAATCTAGACCGTCTAAATTTGATCCAAAGGTTAAAAATAAATTTTTAAAAAAGTAAATTTATACTTAATACATACACAGTTATGTATGCATACATACAGATATAGATACATATATATATTTACAGAGGCTTGGAATCACCTCCGTCGCCGATAGAACGGTGGTGAATCGACAGCGACGGCAGAGAGAGGGGTGGAGAATCAGCTTCGTCGGTTATATATATATACATACATATAGGTACATACATAAATAGATATATATACATAATATACATACATAGATTTATATATACACACCTAAAAACTCAACGGGACCGATAGCAATGGCGGTGTTCTGTATGTCTATCTATCTATCTCTCTATATATATATATATGAAAATGGCATGGCATTGAAAATAAGAATAATATGCAAGGGTAAATCTATCATTTACTTATCTCCGTTATGTTTGTTAACAACGGTATGCTAATTGGTGGACGTATATTACAGGGGCAGTCCAGGCTCAAATCCAATAAAGCTTGGATCTGTGGCAAAAACTGGGCTGGGTTAAAAAAAAAACTGTTCTGGGGCAACAACAACAAAAATAAATAAATTTGATAATTGGCCTTGACCAAAAAAAAACAAACTAGACTGGGTCTTGGGCAAGTAAAAGTACTGGGCCGCCCCTGATTAATTGAGTATGTAAATTGTTAATTTTAAAAGATATATATGAATTTTCTTAACAATCAATAGTTTGGTGTAAAAAACTATAATTAGCCCTAATATAATATAAGCACACATGAGTTTAAGTCGTGTATAAATTTCAATTCAGGTGTTTTACCTTATAGAACACCTCAGAAAGGGAGAGAAAATAGTGGAAAAGTGGATACATGTATCATTTGAATCAGGTAACTAAATTTCTACTAAGGCTAATAATTCTGGATACACTATGTTGTTGGTGCAATTATGATCAGTCAGACTTGTCATTCTTGTGGGCTTGATCACATTTGAAGTTCGTTCTTCAGATAGAGCCACGTAAAGTTTTCCATGAGAAAAAAATAAACTGATCAATGTAGATATAATCCTACGTATTCTAGACTTTGTCCTTGGGCTTTATTTATTGTAATAGTTTTTAGGTCCAGCAAGAGTTATTTCGTCGAACAACAAATTTAGTTTAGCTAACTATTCATTTGATTTTTATTCTCATTAGTTCACTAACATAAGACCACCCTCTCTTTTCCTTATCTCCATTTGTTGCTTAGTCTCCCTTTGTTTTTTTAAGTAAAAGTTTTACATAAACCAAATATTTTCATGGTAAAATTTTATACTAAATATCTTTGTTTGCTTTTATTTTACGAGCGGTTGATGCATGAAATGTTTTCCACCAATTTTTTTATACTAACTCAAGTTTTTTTTTCACAAATTGTGTTTTTTTAACAAATATAGTAGAAGCTCTCTAAAATTAATACCCGATGAATTAATAAACTCTCTAAAATAATAATTTTCTCCGGTACCGACTTGGACGAGTGTAAAAAATCACCAATTTCGATAAATTAATAAGATAATAAATTTTATGAAAATAGTTATATAAATATTGGTCCCGACAAAATCATAAATTAATAATTCTTTAAAATGACAAAAATTACTAGAACGAATTAGTGAAGTATGATTCTATAGTCGTTAGATTTTTTTTAAAAAATTAAATCTACTTGAATCTCATACCTAATTTTTCTAATTGCATCCAAAATGTTTGATATAGTCTTTTCGAACTGCACCAAAAAAAGTTATAGACGCGATAAATATTTACTTCCGCGTGACTAGTTCCAAAGATGCGGTATTATCTTCAATTATCATCTTCAACTTCATCTTCTTTAGTGTTACCAGATACAATATTCATAATTTCTTTTAAGTTCTTGACCTCTGAACATGTATCATTTTCACATTGTTAATCCAACAACCCATTTACATCCATTTTATTGAGATAACCGAAACCATCAATCATTTTTTCAAGTTCATAAATATATTTTTCAATAGTGGTTTCTTCTATTAATTGAAACTTCATTGACCGAACGAATTTTGCAGTGTCAAAAATAATTTGTTATTGTCGCTCGGTGAACATTAATCGTTCAATCAATAAAACCTCTTTAAAATAATAATTATTAATTTATCGATTAATTAATAGCTTCCTAAATTAATATATTTCTACGGTCCCGACATTATTAATTTATAGAGGTTTTACTGTAAATCGTTGTTTGGAAAAAAGTTCAACATGTATAGTGTTGTAAGCGAATTTAGCTCAACGTATATATGTATATAGAGAAATATAAACATGTATATATAGAGAGAAGATGTAGTTTTTGTATATATCGAATATCTTCAAAAGTGACTCATGAAACCTCTTTATAAACTAGAGAAAATGAGAGTTACAACATCTAAATTATGACAAGAATACGTAACGGTTGTAACTGCTATACAATAATGGACATACACGTAAATATGTATTACAACACTCCCCCTTGGATGTCCATTTACGTATATCTTAGTTCTTTCGTCTTCATGCACGCAATCGAGTCGATGTTCATTCACAAATACTGACACATAAAACCTCAAGTCCAGAAAACCCGATGAGGAACAAAACCGGATCATAGGACAAAATGGTGTTGTCGAATAGAGTGGACCAAAACGCTATACAAGAACGTGAATGAACTTAATAGAATATATGTGTCTCGTCAAAACCTTGCCAAGAAAACCCGGTGGGAAAAACTTGGTCGAATGACAAAAGAATACACAACTGTCAGTAGTACCGGGAAAATAACCATACACGATATGCCTCATTAAAACCTTGTTAGAGAAAACCCAGTGGGACAAAACTCTAATCAAATGACAAAAGATTGCACGATGGTTAGAAGTATACAACCAGATACTCCCCCTGATTTCGGCAATTCTTAGTGAGAACGGGGATTAGGAAATGTGTCTCGTTAAAAACCTTGTTAAGGTAAACCCTGTGGGACAAACCCTTGAACTAAGGACAAAAGAAGTACACAAGTATTAATCAGGATGCTCTCCCTCATTTGCACACGAGAGGGTGCGGGAATTTCGTATTCCTAGAAATAATATGAGCATTTGTCGGTAGCTTCATTTATACATTCACACACCTGCGTGCTGTTAAAATTCACACATCTGATGGAATATCAACGAGCATTCGACATGATGTTTTTGTACTTTAGTGAAGATTTAGTTTGGCGAAATATGCTCAATGGCATAATCTAATCATGTGTATGTTGACCGATAATAACAACTTGCCCTCAAATATGACAATTTCTTCACCTAAATCGTCAGACAGATACATGTACTTCATATATGGCAAATAACAGCTCGAAGCCATATACATTCTCTACTCGTCTCATATAGCATGAGTAGATATGAGTGATTCATTTGGAGTATTACCAAGACCTCTAAGGTTTCGCCATATTTCTAATGTTAAAGACATAACCATAGTAGGAATATCACTTATACGGGTCTGATAAATAACCGGCATCGGTATAACTGGAAAAAAAAGTGTGGCGTTAAGTCGAGTACCAAAGGGGGCACGTATACTCGACAACGCAAAGGGATAAGACAAGCCCTCATCCAGAGTTACCTTAATGCCATTTCGGTGGCAGCATGTTAATGCGATAATGTGTCGAGCTAGACAATTCACAGCAGACGAGATGTTCGTCCTAGCACATCACACCAAGTACAATGATGCGGTTATTGTACTAAGATAGGAACAGCATGATTCGATATATCTTCATCGTCACTTCAAGGACGGAATGGGCCTATACCAATGTCTAGTAATCGAATGATCATGGGAGAATGTAATGGATTAACGTCATGATGACTAAAGTGTCATAACACCTTCTAGGTGTAGTGAATCATGAACTCATATTCTGTCTATACGGGACTCGATCATCACGTCGAGTCACTACCGTGTCTTCCCAAGATCTTTCATCTCGAAGAGCAAATCCTAAAAAAAGATTGCTTCAAAACACGCAAGGGCATAATACTTTTTCAAGTATCCTAAACTGATCAAGTACTTTATTAACCAGGGATACCACACCCGCTTGTATTATTTTAACCCATACAGTGAACGTCTCATTCAATTAAGAATGTGTTCCGATGTTAGAAACTACTTGATTCAAACATATGAAGTCCAACTAGGACCTTCATCAACATCTCTCTATCTAAATCCCCATAGAGATAAAATCATGACCACAGTCAAAGGCTGCATACTCAGTTTTTCGGAAACAACTAAACTGGTAAAGTAGGGGACCGTTATAACGTCCATTACGAGGAAATAAACCATCTCACAATCAATTCAAATGTGTGAGAGAAGCCTTACGCTAGGAGGCGAGCAATATACATTCTCATTATTCTTATCACCCTTCCTTATGAATACCCAAATAAACGAACTCGTTTAACATTGGGCGGTGTTAGAGCTACAAGTCCGAACACTTTTTTGCTAAGGAATTCTATTTGGATTGTGAATTTCCATAAGATCAATTTGTTCTTCGTTGACTTCAGGCAATGATATGTAGTTCCATGCCATCATTTGCTCATATTATCAGTCGTCACCGAATATATGAACAAGTAAGCAATGACAGTCCCATTTCGCTTCAATATCATCTAAAATATCATGATCGACAGATATTTCGAGATTCTCATGATGATGAGGAATCACACATCTCATTGATCCTTTATAATCTCATGCGACAAACGAGTTTCAGTTCACCACTTCTGGGGCTGAACGAATTCAGAACCGGTTAACTTCTTTGTTATATGGGAAGGACTACAGGCTGGCGGCAGCGTCATTTGCTTGGCAGGTTCGACCAAAGCAACTTGTTTCGACAGGAACACGGTGTCCAAAAGGGACAACTATCCTTGCAAGCAATTTGACGCTGCTATATATATGATCTCGTAACATTTCATAAATTTCCAAGTGCGTCTGACACTTATTTAGACTAGAGGGAGTCTATGCACTCACTTATCACTTAGTGCATTTTGGGGATCAAGCTAAGGCTGAGTGTGTTATTTCCACGTTATTTCACGTCATTCCTTTTCAACATTAACATGTAAATCTCTCCCTAACGATGGGGAGTACAGTCTTAGCAATGTCATTTTTACATGTCATGCAATAAAGATACCGCTTGCCAAGGTAACTATATCAAATAATAGGCAGGGAATATATAATCGACATATGTCCCCTTCAGATGTCCATATTTTGAACGCTTTTGTGGCTCAATCAAAATATTAATCCAGCACTCAAACACGTATTCATATGAGGCATCTGGCTCATAACCAGTTAGCAGCTTGTACGCATTTAGTGTTTTGAGTAACTATGAACCTCAAACGGACCAATGCAACAAAATATCATATCCCCACACAGAAATAGGAATCTTGGTGCGCAAAACTAAGAAAAACGTGCAATCATTTACAGTTGCCTCATCATAATTTTCGTGAGTCCATTTGGGTCAGAACATAATCGATAAGATGTTCAATTTCAATTCCCAAAGTCAAATAATACACATCAAAATTTCGATGTTTACTTTTCGGCATTATCAAGTCGACTAGACTTATTAGGATAATCCGGAACATGAGCCATCAACTTAATTATAAGGCTAAGAGTTTGGGAAGTGCTACATTTCTGTGGACAACAATAAAATGTGACCTTATTGTCGATGCATCAACCATAACCATATATATTTATGGTCCGGAGTATGGTTGGATAAGTCCACAAATATCTCCTTCAATTCTTTTGAATTCTACGAGACTATTTTAGTGATCTTTACACATACATGTCTTTCAAACAAGGGATTAATGACATGTAGATTTCAGACTAATCACGAAATATCTCCTCAAAGAGGATCCAAACGCGATGCGATGATAAATCGAGCATCATCTTTTGACCCGGGAATATCTCGTCTAATCAATGTCACAATGTCAAAATGTTTTTATCAATCGGCGACATGCGAATGATAATATAGACAATCATGTCTCAGCATCTAAGACCTCTTATCAATCAAAGACATGAGAATGATAAGATAACTTTCAAATGCTTTAAAAATGTGGTTAAACCACTTGAAAGACATCTCAACTCCTCAACAATACGTTTTTGGTCGTATTGAGTGGAGGGTGTGTAAAGAAATTTTAATTCTTTCATAAGTTATTAGCAGATAAGTCTGATTTTCTCGAATATCTTATTACTCAACAAGGTACGACAGAACCTGGAGTATAAGGCCTCATTTTTGACAAATAAATTTGGTTTTACCAAAGATTTCGATTTGGAACAACATGTCCAAAATCGTTGTCACAAAGGATTCTTTATGCAAGTAGTTGGTGAAATTATGTGGTTCACCATTACCCATTATTTTCAGACAACCAACTACACCACAAATATTGCCTAAAGTTTCATAATTTAAACTCTAGTCACATTTTTAAAGGAATTTCCTCAAAAATACTTTAAATTATTTCGAGAAATTTTCATAAACATGCAAACCATAATCCAAAAGAACAATTCAAATGGAAAAACGATCCAAATGGAAAAAACATAATCCAGATGAGCTACACATCGGCTCAATTATTTATCAAAATAATAAAGAAATGTATCAAACTGCATTTGAGCCACAAAAACAGGGGTCTCAAGAGTTTTCTTTCAGTTAGTTTTAACCACACTAGATTCGGCTTTTCCACCCTTATGATAGTTTTCAACTATTAAAGGAGTACCCGTGCATGACTTTTGTCCTTTATAGCAGAGAATTGACTCATTTTCTCTTGATTTGGGATGACATGCCCAATTATTCCTTCCAATGATTATTGTGGAGCCACAGGTCTTCGGTTTGGACTACTGTCCAAATCTCGCTTGGCTGGACGAGCATCAGGCTCGTGACTACTAACTCTGGTCTCGATTCTTAATTCCGAGAAAGAGGTCCATAAATAGCATTAACATCATGCATAAAAATTGCCATAAACCCAATAGGATTAAAAATTGATCATCAAATTAGGCTATTTCTTATCCAGTAACACATGGGAGCTCAATGAACATGGTGAATATAAATTCACAATACTACTTTTGGAATACATTTTCCAAGCTAGTATTTCTGGTGAAGCGTCACTCTAATTCGTCAAATTTAGACAATTGTTCACCGTAGACGTCATCAAGTCTAAAATGTGGCGGCGGAATAACACCAACGCCTTAGCTTTCATTTTGTGAGTAACAATAAACTCGTGTTTTACTCATCAAATATGACATCCAAAAAGTTTGGACATCACATATTCACACATCAGGGTGACTAACATGTGGCGACGAAATAACATCACCGTCTAAACAACCATTTCGCAAGTATACTTTTCGATTTTACTCATCATAGATGGCATCCAACTAGTGTTGGGAGTTCTGCATTACTTATCATATAAAACGATGGGTTTATATGTTTATGGTTTGTACAAGCACAAACTTTATTTCGAAATGCCAAATTCGAAAAACACTAGTTTTGCTTTCAAGTGAATAGGTTCTCATTGATCAAACAACAGGCCGATACTGAGACACCAATTCGGCAAAAATACACCTATATAAACATACTCGGGAAACTTATTATTTACTCAACCCCTTTCGGTAGCTCTACTTGAACACGATCAGGAAAGACGATAAAGGTGGAGGGCACGAATGCCACTTAAAACCCAACCTCATTAGGATTTTAACGTCCGCCTATATCTTTTCTAGACATCGTATCCAAATAGGTGAGTCTATTTGGGGAAGATTCATAATTATTACAACTTAAATGTGAAAATATACCGGTTTTGCAAATTTTTGTTCAAAGTTTTAAGCTCACATATTCTATTCGTTAAATAGACATAGGCTTAAAAATTAATAATTAACACAAATATATGGTAATAGACATTTAATCGGCCTACATTAATACGTGATTTGAAGTTACAAAAAAAATTAAGTGATTTACACATGTAACTTACGTTTGTTACTACCCTTAAATATCAATTAATATTTACTAGTAACATAAGTCATAATTGCATTATTTTATAACTCAAAGCATTTACTAGCCATTTAACAACTTATTTTGAGCATTCCAGGTAATAAACATTTCAGTTACATATTTTAGAAACTAATCAGTTTGGATTTACCATTATAACATGCAATTTCCGTTTGTAAATACATAACTATGTACAAATTTGGACCAAACATGTATAAATTAATACACAAATACTATTTTGTATAGAGTGGTGTAACACAGGGATCACATGTGTAATTAAATAAGTTCAGTTACAGATTATTACAGAGGCAATTCAAAAGTTTCAGATTAGTTACATAATAGTCCTACATGTTCCGAAGTATTACAGATCAGTCCCTACAGTTTCTGTAATTCACATATTCTGTCCGACAGAATCATATATCTTATTCATACAAGTTTTAACTCATTTTTATGTGACATACATGGGTTATAATAGCCATTGTTTTATCAAAATAAACCATATATCATGTGATATACATCATAAACATGAAATTTTCGGTTTTATTCTTGATTAATCATGCAATTTCTACGTTTTATACAAATAAAAATTATGTACCGTTCTCATGGTATATTGGTGAAGGTCGATAGAACAAAATACCCAAAATTTTCAAAAGTTTTATACTCAATCTCCACGATTGATATCCCGATCTCCGAGCAAAAAAAAACCTCAATCTTCAAGCGAAAAATGGTCCAAATGCTCCAGCTAAACGATTTATTGTTGGAGTTTTTTTTCAAGCAAAGTGCCGATAACGTGTTGTAAGCGAATTTAGCTCAACGTATATATGTATATAGAGAAATATAAACATGTATATAGAGAGAGAATATGTAGCTTTTGTATATATCGAATATCTCCAAAAGTGACTCATGAAACCTCTTTATAAACTAGAGGAAATGAGAGTTACAACATCTAAATTATGACAACAATACGTAACGGCTGTAACTGCTATACAATAATGGACATACACATAAATATGTATTACAACATATAGGAAAATTTAACTAAACATACATTTTTCTTTCATATGCGTCACTTGTAATAACTTATAGAAGATATTATAAATTATTTTCAATAATAGATATATACGTAAAATAATATTGACTTTTTTTTAGATTTTTCGAATTTTCTTTGATTTTTTAGATTTTTCAGATTTATTTTATTTTCTAGAAAATCCCCCCATTTTTTCCTTTTTTTATTTTTTATTTTTATTGGTTAATTAGATTGAATTGGACTAATTATTAAATAATTTCTATCGTAGACTTATAATTAATAATATTTACAATACTAGTATTAGAAAGAATATACAGAGAGAGCATCCTTAAACCGTTTACAACTTTATTTGCGGGGTAATCGTTTTTCCCAATTTTACTAGATATGTGGGAAAAGTTTTTCAAAAAAAAATGTTTTACGATAAACCAATCATCCAGAAAATATATTTTACTCGTAAATTTTTATTTACAAACATGGCCTTAATCTAGGTAAGTCCGTTTTGTGAAGGTGTGACAAAAAAAAATTATTTTATTTGCTACACAATATAATAGATATTCCTTTGACGTTTCATAAATTTGGCCATAATTCAAATATACATTTACAACAAAAAAAATTAACTGCTCATCTTGAAAATGAGTCAAATCATAGCATGTTCCTTCCGGTATATTTTTTTCTTTAATTTATTTTCAAATCTCTATACTAGTACTTAATAAAGATTGCTTTTGTAAGAATGTTAAATTGCATTAAAAAGTGCATAGTGCCTAAGTGAAGAACATTTCAAGGGCGAGCTATTAACATCTCAACAGAGCAAAAGACAAAGTACCAAAATAACTAATTAAACGAGTGTTTATTATGAATATGAAGATAAAATATGAAAAGATACATCAATGAAATAAGAGATTCGAGTTTAGTAGCCAATTAGGGTTTTATACAAACAATTAAAAAGGAGAGTTTAATTGTTTAAGGTGTAAAAATGAATAATTGATAGTTAATGCTTTGGTTATTTATAAATTTATACAAATTTTGAAGTAACTTAAAAAAATCGATTTCTTTTACTTTTGTGTACCCGTTGTGCGAAGAGTCTTTCCCGACGCCGTTTCAGACAATTGTATACTTCTATTTGTAAGCATTTACTTCCAATTCAAGATGTAATTTTGTCATTGCACACTAGCAGCTGCTTGAAAAAAAACCCCAATCAAAGACAATCTTTATTTTACATTTTGCATCATTCACAAATATTTTTCGGTATGGTTTTCTTTTAAAATCATGTATGCAATCTGCTTCTTCTAAAGAAGATTGTGTTTTGATTGTGGTGGTCAATACAATATTATTACGGAATTACACAATTAGATTATGAAATTTTTGGAAGAATGTTTTGAGTTATACTAGATAAGCACCTTGTGTTTGTCAAAAAATTTGTGAGAAACACTTCACACCAATCAAGAACTGATTTTTAGATTGAAACTTTTTTCCATTATGTATAAATATATATAAAAGAAGTCCTAGCCCTTTTCTTGTTGTTTAGATCCTATCAAAAAGTGATTGTATTCCTTCCATAGGGATGTTTCCTAGTCATTTAACGTCTTATTGTATTACCCTTTTTTTTGTTTTATTTTAATATTGCTATGAGATTCTTAAATTCTCAAGCTCTAATATTTTTATAGTTTCATACTCCATTAAGTACTGTGTAGGTCTAATGTAGGAAATATTATTGTATACATAATTTAATAAATACTAATATATACATTTAAAGATCGCATGTTCGACCATTGGTTAAATTTTACTGTATTCTAATAGATTGAAACTTTTATTATTAAACTCTCGAGAGTATTGAAGCTCCAGTAAGTTCGCCGAAGCTTTGTGCACCTCTCCAAAACTTTGAGCAGCTTTCGGGAGCTCTAGGCCGCTCGATGGAGGCTCGTCGAAGCCTCATGGACAGCCTCCCAGAGCTCCATGTATTCTTGTTGAGCCTTGTCAGAACTTGTCGGAGACTTGCCGGAGCTTCAATAAATTTGCCGGAACTCCAGCGGCTGCAGGTAGATGATTGGTTGTTGTTGGTGGTGGGCGGCCTTTAGAGTGGTGTGTTTTGGGGTGAATTGTTCAGTAAGTAATCCATAGTAGAGTTATATATATATAGCTTTCGAGAATAAAGTTTGAATTATAGTTTTTAGTACTATAGTTTGTCACTTTCATCCAATGTAATTTTTTTTTTATTAATCACAACCCATATATTATAATTGCATGATAAATAAAAACATTATTTACCATTATATGTTATTTTGTTAATGGAACTACATAGTGATGATGACACTGAAATAAAAGAGTTCATAAATAAGTATGTACATTTCCACGCATACATGTACATGTATTAAACCATCTCTTTTGGCTCTATATTTATTAGGAGTACAACTTTATTATTATTGTAAAAACAGGCAAGTATAATAATTTCAATTGTCATGTTCATGTAGAATACAACTTTATCTAATACACGTAAATAAATTGTTCATTCATGCATGTATAGAGCAAATAACTATAGTTGGATATCGTGCATGACGCAAAACTTAATTAGGTGATTGATAATTTTGTGTTAACTTCCTTTAATGCCAGTTTTAGATTCTCTTTATCATACATATATAATAATTTTTTAAAATCTAGTTAATTAAAATATTGTATTATTTTTTCCTTATTAACAAACATACAGTGGGATATTGTGATTAAATAAGATGTAACACATGGATAAAGTATTATAAATATATACGACACTTGGATTTAAATATAATATAGGTGGTTTGAGCTTTTGACATGTCAACACCATATCCTTTCGTGTGGTATATGTACAATTCAGTTTCAGTATATGTCATACTTTATTCACAAAAAGACATAACCCCTAACCGTGTCAGTGTAAAGTAGGAAAAATTTAAATAACCTCAAACAAACTATTTGCGGTTTGTATTCATTCCTCTTTCTCAATTTTTGTATTTTACAATCAAGGTATAATAATTTTGAAATTAAACAACATTTTGCTTGACAGTAGTTTGGCTAATTAATTTTTTATCTTTATATATATTTCAAAAATGACACCAAATTCTAAATACAATAGGAAACATCAATAAAATCAGAGAAAATAGAAGAATTCTATTTGAGCAAAGAAGGATTTTAAAGAAACTTCATAATTATTTATTTATCAAAGATATACCATTGAGTATTATAATAAATACAAGTCTTATGTAAATTTTACAACAAGAACTTACGGGCCGACCCTATCGTAAGAAAAAAAAACCAACAATTCATGTATACCCCTGCCAACAACTTGAAGGCATCATTTATTATAACAATTCGACATTGTTTTGACTTAGTAACATTATTAAATTTTGTTATTGTATAACGCATTTTCCACATGAATATCGTCAAATTTCTTTTCGGAAGGAAATTAAGCACGTCGAAGTTTAAATTCATCCAAGACCAAGATATGAATCTGGATTTTTGACAACAATCTCCACTAGGTTACAAATTGTAATCATATATATATATATATATACTCGTTGTTGATGGTCTAGCATAGATATATACGGACACGTATTTTTTAAAAATATATTATAAGCAAAATTTTATGTGAAACAACTTATTCCAAATTGTTCAAAAAGTATATATTATTATCAAAGTATGGAAATGAATGCTCTGGTATAAGAGTGATGGATATGTTTAGAGGCCGAATCGCTATTAGCCTACCACCCTAAAGAACCAACTCGGGACGGCAAAATTTATCTCAAATTCATCGTAAAATGACCAAAATAATCAATAGGAATGCTCTTTTATGAGAGTGGTGGATACACTTGGAGACCGAATCGCTACCACCGACCTATAAAACCAATTTGGAATAGCAAAAAAATTCATAAATTCATCACTGATAGACCAAAACCATCATCAATCAATCACCTTCCCTTTCGGAATCAGGTGGTGAAAAAAAATAACATTCCCTATCCCCATTGTCTCAATTGCCATATCAACTTTTATATGTAGTGATTTCGCATAACATGGTGGTGAAATGAATCATACAAAACACATAAGGCTTGTTTTCATCACTCTTCACTAAAACCATACATCATATATATATATATATATATATACTCCATATTCATGCATGAGCATGATGGGGTCATTTTGCAAAAACTCACCCAAACCAAAACGGTGCCGTTTCATCTCCATAAACACATATGCGCCAAACATATAGCCTCGATAAAATTGTCGTTCTTTTCTTATTACTTCTATTATCAGGGGTGAACCCAGAAATAATTTATGGGGTATCGAAATTTACATAAACTACTAAATTTAGTGCAATAAAAAAAATAAAGGGTACTAATTAGTTATCGTTTTAACATATTTTATTGAAAATACATTGTCAAAAAATTTTAAAAATTATAATTTTAGAAATTATGAGGGCGCATCTACCTAAATTAATAGTCTGTACTTAGCTCCCCTACCTATTATTACTACTATTATTATAATTTCCCCTAAATTTTAATTCCAGTTTCCTCCATAACAACTCTTATATGTAGTGTGATTTGGGATAAAATGGTGGTGAAATGAATAAAACAAAACTATACATCATATATATTCATGCATGATATCAAGCACCCCATAATATTGTCCTTATTCTTATTACTCCCATTATTACTAAAATATTATTTCAATTTCCACTAATGGCTACAAATCCCCCGCCTACGTGTCAGATAAAATAAAATAATTTAAAAATAAAACATATACATACATACATATAAATCTAAAATGGTGTTGGTAAAAAAAAAAACCGTCGTATCAACTCTTTTATGTTATGATTTGAATTAAAATTTGAATTTTCATTATAACTATAAAGATAACTATATAAAAACAACAAATTACAAGTTAAAACAGTTACATATGAATAAATTTATTCAATTTCTAAATCATCTGCTAGATCGTATTAGAAAACGGTCAGGCGTAGCTTTTTGATAAAATGGTGTTGAAATAAATAAAACAAAAAAGTGATGGTTGTTAATGAGATCATTTTGCAAATATCATACCCCCATAAAATTGTTTTTATTCTTATTACCCCCATTATTACTAAATATTATTTCAATTTCCCATAATCCCTCCAAATCCCCCACCTACGTGTCAGATAAAATAAAATACTAATAAAATAAAAAAACTTTTACATTCATACATATATATATAAATCTAAAATGGTGTTTGGTAAAAAGAAACCCTCATATCAACTCTTTTATGTAGTGATTTGGGATAAAATTTGAATTTTTATTATAACTGATAAATGTAATGTTACATAAAAATAACAAAATACAAGTTAAAACAGTTACACATGAATAACTTTATTCAATTTTAAAATCATCCGCTAAAACGTATTAGAAAATCGTAAGACATAGGTATTTCCCGCATTAGTGAAGTCATTTTGCAAATATCAAGCACTCCATAATATTGTTCCTTATTCTTATTAGTCCCATTATTACTTAATATTATTTCAATTTCCCTGCAAATCCCCCCGCCTACGTGTCAGATAAAATAAAATACTAATAAAATAAAAAACCTATACATACATATATACACACGTATATATATATATATAAATCTAATACTTATAGAGCGAGAAAGGGTTTTTCCCCTCTCTCTCTCTCTCTCTCTCGCGATTAAAACCAAAATAAAACCTATACATACAAATAAAACAAAATTTAAAATAAAATATAAAATATAAAATATAAAATTAAATTAAATCCCCGTCGATTAACATGACACACGTACATACACACACATCCCCACCGATTCCATAAATCCGTTTGTTTTAATTGGCCCCTTTTTAAAATCAAAATCTCCTTTTTCTTTTTTTTTCCATTTATATTTTAATTTAATTCTCATGACTATTAAACCCTCGCCCCCTATAAATAACACCAACACTAATACTATTACTCACACCAATATTACTAACTATAACAATAACAATAATAATAATAATAATAATAATAATAATAATAATAATAATAGTGGTTATAAGTGCGATTGATGGGTTCACGTCGGCGGAGAGACGACGGAGATAGGGCGGAGTTTGGGGATGTGATGACCGAGGTGTGGGCGGTGGGGGAGGAGACTGCAAGAGAGGTGGTGTTGTGTGTTCATCCGACTCTCGATACCGAGGAGAAGAGGAGAGATGTTATTGATTATATTCAGAGGCTTATCAGAACTACTCTTGGCTGTGAGGTTGATTTTTTCTGAATTCTTTTTAATTATGTTTTTTATTTTTTATTTTAACAAAAAAATGGGTTTATGTTATATTTGGATTGATTATGTTGAGTCATGCAGAAGCTAATCAGAATTATCATTGGCTGTGAGGTTGAATTTTTCTTTATTCTGTTTTTTTTTTTGTGTGTGTAGTTCTATTTTTTGAAATGGGTTTTAGGTTTATTGAATTGGGTTTATGTTATTTTTGGAGATTTGGGTTTTGATTGATTATGATCAGTCATGCAGAAGTTAATCAGAATTATCATTGGCTGTGAGGTTGAATTTTCTATCTTTTTTTTTAAAATGGGTTTTAGGTTTATTGATTTGGGTTTATGTTATTTTTGGAGATTTGGGTTTAGATACAAGCAATTTTATGGATTGATCAGTCATGCAGAAGCTAATCAGAACTACCCTTGGCTGTGAGGTTGAATTTTCTTCTTTAATCTTTTTTTTTTTTGAATTTTATTTTGAATTCTTGTTTGTGTGTGTTTGGAAATGGGTTTATGTTATTTTTGGGTTTAGATTGATTATGTTAAGTCATGCAGAAGCAAACCAGAACTATCATTGACTGTGAGGTTGAATTTTTCTGAATTCTATTTTTTTTAAATGTGTGTTTTGAAATGGGTTTATGTTATTTTTGGAGATTTGGGGTTCCGTGAGGGTTTTATTTATTTATTTTGATTGATTATATTCAGTCATGCATGCAGAAGCTAATCAGAATTACCCTTGGCTGTGAGGTTGAATTTTCTTTTTTCTTTAATTTTTTTAAGTCTTTTTTTTTGTTTTTTTTTTTGTTTTTTAAATGGGGTTGATTTTTATTTTTGGGGATTTGGGTTTTGATTAATTATGTTCAGTCATGCAGAAGCTAATCAGAACTACCATTGGCTGTGAGGTTGATTTTTTTTCTTTGTTACTTTTTGGTTTTTTGAAATGGGTTCATGTTATTTTGGAAATTTGGGATTTTTTTAGTTATGTTCAATCATGCAGAAGCTAATCAGAAATACCTTTATTTGTTTTTGTTTTTTATTCTTTTTTTGTTTATTGAATTGGGTTTATGTTATTTTTGGAAATTTGGGTTTTAATAAGGATTTGGAATGAATATATTTTGTCATGCAGAAGCTAAGCAGAAATACTCTTGGTTGTCTTTTTAAAAATTATTGTTTTATTTTTGATTTCTTGATATGGGTTTATGTTACTTTCGGAGATTTGGGGTTCTGATAAGGATTTCTTTGGATTTGTATTGATTATGTTCAGTCATGCAGAGTATTTCTTCGTGAGGTTTTTTATTTTTATTTTTAATATTTTTGGTTTTTTGAAATGGGGTTTTGATTTTTTGGAATGGGTTTATGTTGCTTTTTGAAGATTTGTTATCTGATTGATGCAGATTAAGATTTGATTGTTGATGTATGATTGAGTGATAACTGATCACCTAAGTTGAGAGTAGAGTTGTGTAGATTAGATCATTAGACTATGAGCATACATGCAGTTTAATTTGATAATTATGTGATTTTTCTAACAAGTTTTGTGTCTAAAAGATTTTTCTAACAAGTTGTGTCTAAAATAATTTTCTTTTGTTGTGGTTTTTATGATAGGTCAAATCATTTTTTTTCAGGTGTAGTTATTGAAACTGGATTTGTAAGTTTGTTTGGTTTCTGATAACTAATTCTGAGTAAAAATACATGTTAACTTGACATGCAGTTTGAGTTTTGCATGATTTTTTTCGATTTTGTGTTTTTTTTAGCTTTCCATTGGCATAGATCTTTGTTGGTTTTATTTAGGGTTTATTGTCAAAAAGAGATTACGTTAATGAAATGATCAGGCTGGTGATGAAGATAGAATGAGCTGATTAGTATTATTTTTTTCTTCATTATATGATGATTGTGTAAAATGGTTGATAAATGCCATCCAAATTTTTGGAGAAATACATTGTTTGTCTGTTTATTTATTTTGGCATTCCTAGATATTTTCTCAGAGTATAATTATGTCAGTGGAATAATTCATCGAAGTGTTTTGAACTGAGTTGGTATGTCCATTAAATTAACAAATAGAACCTCAAGACTTGTCCCTTTGTTTTGGCTATATTGTAATAATTTGTTAGGTCATACATGTTTAGTTGTCTAGGGTTAGTAAGTTTTGAACTTCGGGATTCAAATGATTGTGGTGTTTATTCAGATAAGACTTCTGGAAGATCATACATGTTTCAACCGTTGGAATCTAGTAATTCATGACTACTCATTTAGGCAATTGTCCGTATTTAGTTTTACGCACGTGGAAAGAAAATATTTGTTGGATTGTAAAATCATAATTTTTGTCTATTGCGCACCATTTGAGAGATTAGCTTGTAGGTTTTCCTTTCTCTCCTAGCATTTATGTTGATGTGAGTGTATCTATGAAAAGTTATTTTGGAAGAATGTATTAATTCTTGCGTTTGATGTTTAAGATGATGGTGATAAGCCGGCAAAAGGTCAATTGTAGAAAATCTTTTTAATCCTAGTGGTCAGGGTTAATGGATTGCCAGTGCAACGTATCGACAAAACCTTAAATGTATAAGATTTGATAATTTTTGTTGAAGTTGTCGTTTTGTAGAAAAAGTGTAGCAAGTCGACAACAAAAAAAGAAAGTTCAGCTGAATAATGTCTTGCTAACCTTAACTGTTATCATTGAAGGAATATCAGTGTAGTGTAGTGGCAGATGGAATATCAGCTGATCAATTTATTTATTTTGGCATTGAAAATGAGTATAAGTGTATAGCGTGGCGAAGAAAAATTTAATTGCAGAAAATATTTTTGTATATAATTAAACCGTTGCTGTCGGTGTTGACATACTTTGTCTGATGATTTTCTGAGTAGAGTTCTACAAAATGACATTAAGAATCAAATATCTTCGATGCCACAGTATGACAGTAATATCTTACTTCTTATCTTGCATGCGTTATATTCTTTGTCATTAACATCTATGATTTATAATTACTTGTTTTGTATATTCTCTGGAATTCAGAATAAAAAGATCCTCTCTTAGAAAAAATATCTTGCCGTAATCTTTTTATGTTTCCAAATGGATAAGATTTCAACGGTGCTCTTGATATCATGTTTGATCTCTGTTTGCCCGACCTTTTGTAGTAAAGTTCTGTATTTGGAGATAAGTTGATAGGGTTTGCAACTGTCACCTTTGTGTGATATTATTATTATATGAAACTTCCCTCACGTTCCTATACAGGATGAGGGTTTGTATTATATACACTTCTTAGGTGGATATTTAGTTGGCAACAACTATAAATAAAGTTCTTCAGAAAACTACTTTTCTAAGCATTCAGAGCCTCCTTTTTAGCTAGCAGTGGCATGGTTTTCTCCGGTAAAGAAATTGAACTGTTTAGATGGTTAAAGATTCCGTCTATCTTAGCATACTTCTACGTAATGGCGATCTCTGTTTCGTTGTATATGGCAAAGTTTACTGATTCTTTTATGCTTTTTTGTAGGTTTATCCTTACGGCTCTGTGCCATTGAAAACTTATCTACCTGATGGAGACATTGACCTGACTGTTATTACGGGTCTTAATGGCATGGAAACTTTGCCTCGTGATGTACTTGCCATATTGCAAAGCGAAGAGAATAATCCATGTGCTGAGTATGAAGTCAAGGATACACAATTTATTGATGCCGAGGTACTCCATACCTTAATGCTTACCATCAATATGAGATGAAAATTTGGTATGTTTGGCCAACAATTTGTCTGTTGATAAAATGCTTTGAACCCTTCAATTGTACTCTTTTGTTGAAGTAACCTTCCAGAAAAGGTTGATGGTCGTATTGTACTTTTTGTGCTAGTTGATTCCGCTACCTTTCCCGTCAGCCTCTACATTAATTCTGAAATTGTTAAGACTATCCCAATTTGAATTATTTTCCGGCCCGGCCAATGGAAAAAGCCATCATTTTTTCATTGGTTCATAATCCAGAAAAATTCTTAATTTTCTCAAACCCATCAGAAACTGAGTCTGGATTCGTTGTCAATCAGTCAAAAAATCTATAGCTTCAAATCAAATTAGTAAAAAGCTAATCTTGCATTCCATAGATTTGAAAGGTGAGATTGGAGCATTATTTGGGGAAAAGTTATGGAGAACCAAATAAAATTATAGTTCTTGATGAGTTTTAGGAAATTATAAAATCATTTTGGGGATCCGTGTATGTCAGCGTGAATTCTCCAGCGACTTCGTAGCACTTTTCTGTGTTAGGTGTGTGTTTTATTTGTTTAAATTTTCAGGTTCTGAAGTTCTTTATATTGTACTATTTGATTTTTATTTATGGCAGGTTAAACTTGTGAAATGCCTTGTAGCCAATATTGTTGTTGACTTGTCCTTCAACCAATTAGGAGGACTCAGTACACTCTGTTTTCTGGAACAGGTACTCGCAAGAATTATCTTTTTTATTGGTTAAAAGCAACTTTTTACTTCATTACTGTGAAATGCTGTCATACTTACCCAGCTACTCGGGAACATTACCTCAGTTCTTGGTGCATTCCTTTTTATAACTGTAAATCCTTGAACACAATTGAAGTACTTTATAACAGTAGAATAGTCATTAAGTTCTCGTATCCTTTAAATTTAAGCCAAGTCCTCTGTTAAGTTTTCAATCTTAGGCTTTCATGAGCAAATAATATGTAGGAAATATTTGGAACTACAAGCATTTCTTGTTTGCTACAAGAATGTCGTCTTGACTTTTTGAAACAAAATATGTTTGACCTCAGAAACTGAGAAAAGTAAATAGTTTATATGGTGTGTATGCAGTAATTCATGTTACTTTTTGTGTCTGATATATCTAGATAACTGTAGGTCTCTGCACTTCAAAATTGGTTTCAATTTTCAGTTATTTCATGATTTATAAGCAGCCGATCCCTAGGGAAATAAATTCTGAGAGGGTTGGGCACAAAAAAATGCATGCAGTTTTTTTTAAACGATTTTCCTAAATCTCATTGCCTTAAGTTTGATAATTCGCACTATGATTGGGTATATAAATGAAAAAGTGTAAGGTTATGTTTGTTTGGTAGATTATAGGCAATTTTAAGCATGTACTTTCTCTAATTTTTCATTTACATGTTTATTAGAATCACAATTTGAGCTGTAGTTTGCTTTGTATTCTGATAGGCATGCATTGACGCGTCAAGTTTTTTGGATACTGTTGGTCATTATAGAGAGTTTCGTATTCTTTTTTGGATTTGAAATGCAGGTTGATCGTCTGTGTCAAAATCATCTTTTCAAGCGCAGTATCATCCTTGTGAAGACCTGGTGTTATTACGAAAGTCGTATTCTTGGTGCGCACCATGGTCTAATTTCTACTTATGCCATGGAAACATTGGTCTTATATATATTCAATCTGTTTCATGCTTCTTTAGATGGTCCTCTGGCGGTAATTTCTTGGTCCATGCTGATTGTAATTTGCATTAATGGTAGTTATGATGTTGTCCTGACTTATTATTTCGTATTTGTTTTTCTTATAGGTCCTTTACAAATTTTTGGATTATTTTAGTAAATTTGACTGGGAAAACTACTGCATCAGTTTGAACGGCCCCGTGAGAATAAGTTGTTTGCCTGATATAGTTGGTAAGGAAGAAGATCCCTTTCTTGCTAGGTTAATATTCGTTTCCTGTTCTATCATCGATTTTTTTTTAGTCATCTGTTTTTTTTTTTCTCTTTTGCAGTGGATATGGCGGATGGTGTGCAGAATAATTGTTTTATTAGTGAAGAGTTCCTAAATAATTGTATAGACATGTTCGCAGTCCCATCTAGGGATACTGATACAAAGTTGCAAGGCTTTCCTCAAAAGCACTTAAATATTATTGATCCCCTGAAAGAAAATAACAATCTTGGACGCAGTGTGAACAGAGGTATGAAATGTTGTCTGATTTTCTTATCAATATATATTTACTTTGTTGTTGAGCTGGAGCTCTTGTTAAGAGTACTACAAAATATGTCACCAATAGCATAATTACTTAAATATCTTAGGCCCGGCCTAACAGAGGTTCCAAAAAATTCTGTTTTTCCTTTATGTATTTTTCAGTTTTACCTTACTGTTGAGTCAAAGATTTTGATGGAATACTAAGATTATTTCATAGGATATGGAATCTAGGTCCACTTTTTGGAGAATATTAATTTTTAGCTTTCTCATTTCTTTCTAACTAGAGAAAAAGAATCATTAACAACTTTATAAATTCAGCTTTATGTCCCAGTGACATTCTGGTTAGGGACGTTTAAAAAAAAATACTACTCAAAGTTAAGATTACTTTTAAACTACCACTTGTGTGATTTTGTTTGGCTTTGTTACATTTTAAAAGGGTAAAACATGAAAATGAATGAGAATGTTTTTCCTATCCGACTTTATTTTTCATGATTCACTGCTTTTTCTCTTCTTTTTTTCTTTAAGAAATTCACTTCTAGTGGCATAGCATAAAGTATTACAGTATTCTTTTGAGCAGCACAACTAGTTAGTTTAACGGCCATGATAACAATGGGATACTGTGGTTAATGTAGGTAATTATTATCGAATCCGAAGCGCTTTTAGATTTGGTGCCCGAAAGCTTGGGAAAATTCTTGCCTTACCAAGAGAGAGAATTGCTGATGAGATCAAGAGGTTCTTTGCTAATACCTTCGAGAGACATGGGCGCAATGCAAGAAAGGAAACGATTCAATTTAATTCGTTGAGTCTTCATTCGGAAAGTAATACAGGTGGAGATTTTGAACTAGATAGGAACTCTACTGAAATCAATCATATACCAGTGGTTCCGAAAATGGGGCATACAAAAGGTGAGATGAGTATTTCAGTGTCTCTCCCGATTGGTGAAGTGCATCCAAAACCAACAAATTGCCAGTATAATTGTTCAGCTCCAGCTAGGTATATTAATGATCATGTGTCGCAATATTATACTATTCATGAGAAAACCGATAGTGATTTGTTGATTGCGGGCCAGAAGGATAATTATTCTATTCGACCCAGTAGTGTAGGATATTACAGTAGTGATAATTATGATGTTTCGAGTAATTTTAGCCCTGATGGGTCAATCTCAGAAGATTTGGCTCTTGACTTTAGGGACAAGGATTTGGCTGATTTCGTTATGAGCCCAGAGAATTCGAATCCTTTGTCGAATCTTTCAGGGGATTATGATAGTAATATAAGGAGTTTGTTATATGGTCAGTTTTGCCATGGACACCCTTCGTCTACTCGTTTAATGTATAATCCTCCACCTGCTTTTGCCTCGCAATTTGTTAGCCCATTGTCTTGGAGCATGGCTCCTCCTTATCAATCTATGTCAATGAATCAGTGTTCCTCTTCTCAGTATATTGATAACGGGTTTAACATGGGATGGGCCCCACACCCTGCCAACATTCCTCTACAAGCAAATCCTATGCTTTATGTTGAGGAAAGGCCTTATGTTGAGGAAAGACTTAATAAGCCCCGAGGAACTGGGACTTACCTTCCGGTATGAACTGTTTATTTTATTGTCGTTTATCTCTTGTTCTGGCAAATTTACACTTCTCCTAATTTACCATTGTTTTAGGAAGGGAAACCGTAGCGAAATCCCTTTTTTCAAGAGAACTACTGAAAAATTAAGCATCGACTCTTATATGTGAGATCTGCTTAAAATTACATTGAGGACATTAATTATATTTATTAACTTAAAAAAACATAATTTAACAACAAGCAAATATAAAATTAACTCTTAAGGTTTAGAATTTAAATAAATAAAAAAGATTTATGATATCATGTTTTCTGTGGGAAATAGCAGTTGGTGCTTTTTTACCTTTACTAGTAACAAGCTAGATTTATTACGCTTTGAGACGAGTTTTCTAGCAGATTTTACACCAGTTTTAGTTGTATCACCAACTTATAAGCCGCTTGCAATCAAATAAGTTGGAAAACTTCGCTTCATGATTTCTTAGATTAGAAGTACAGGCGTAAATTAAATTGTTTAATCATAGAAAATGTAACGCATCCTTGCTGGTTGATCGGAAGTTTCAGAATTATTATCTTTTAACATTAAACTTACACAAGGAATCTGCAGAATGGCTATTGCAGGGGAGAGAAGGCCGCACGAGGAAGGGGAAAATATCACGGAAATGGAAATTACCGCCAATATCAGCAGCGTCCCCAACGTCCCCGCTCAGCTCAAACTCAAACTCTGTCTGAGAAAATGTCTGAGAAAAGAGACACAATTCATGAGCGGCTGCCCCCCAAAGCTCAAACTCCATCTCCCCTGCCTGAAAAGACTGAAATACCCCTAGAGTCTAATACTTCTTCGTCTGATGAGTCCCAGACAACCAATTTCGTCCTTGGTAAACTTGAATTTGGATCTCTTGGGAATCTCAATGATGGTAACAGTGTTCGAGCTTCAGACACTTCTTCTGGCTGGAACTCCATTCCCAGCAAAGCTAAGAGTGGAGAGCCGTTATATGGTACTAGTAGTTATGAAAGGTATGTTTATTGCATAGACCGGAGTTTTTGATTCATAAATTTGATTCTATTATATCCATGGACCATGGTCAAAGTTTCCCAGGGTTAAAGTTTCTTTTACTGCCGAACATTATATTAAAATGTAGGTCTTCTGCATTTATTGAATTTAAACAGTCCACTAAGGAAGAAATGGTAAAAGAGTTTTTCTTTGAATTTGATACTAATTGCTTGGGACCATTTTTTTGTGGTAAACATTGATATGTCAAATGTAGGTTTACTTCATGGATTGATTTTCTTTTAGTCTAGAATAAGAAAAATGAGGTTGGATTTTTTTTTAATTGGAAGTATAATATTCTTGTCTTTTGGAATCTTGCATTTCCTTGTTGAATATCCTCTTTAACTTGAACATATTGTTCTCAACTTCCTCAGGGTCGGAAACCAGTCGTACCACCTGAAAGATGAAGACTTCCCCCCTTTGGCGGTCTAATTGCATAAAGAAGGATGTTGAGTTTTTTTTTTATAATAGAAAGAAGTGGCGGATGATACAAATGATAGCGCATATAGACACCAGACAGAAAATAGAGAAAACCTTAATTTTCTTTTGTACCCTTTTATTTTCCTGCGTCGACCTAAAGAGAAACTTAAATGTTCTTGGTTGTGTTGTAAAATGATAGATTTTGTACATTTTTTGTTTTCTTTTACCTAAATGAGTATCCGATGACTAGTTTTTCGGATGATTGGATCTACATAGCAGGTTGCTGATCTTAGCTTTAGACTGGTTTCAGTTTTACTGTTTGTAGTAGTTGTGGGAACAAACTAAACGGTAGTCTTTCATTGTCCATAGATATTGAAAAGGTACAGGTTCGTACAGATTTGATTTTGTCAAATGTTTGTTCTGATGTGCTCTTCTTTGTGATGGTAAGAGAAACACCATTTTTATCTATCCTTGTATATGCCTGATTTTTAAATTGCAGGGGCTACAATTTGGGAGGTGATTCCAGGTACTTGCTCTCTTATTTATTTTCCTTCCTTTTAAGCATACATGAACTTGTAAGCATATATGCTTCGTGTCCTTTATGAAGTTGATGGCATATTTAGTAGATTTTTTCAAAAGATAGATTACTTGTACTTGAGGCTCTATAACTGGATAAAGTGACAAAAACATTTATGTTTGGTTTCATGTAAAGTTGCCCCATAGTATGAGGGGGAAAGGGTACTAAGAATGTTGAATAGGGAGACAATTATTTTTTGTTAGTATTCATCACTGTTTTAAAAAGCGCCATTCGTAATGAAAAAGCTCGATTCAAAGCTTAAAAAAAGCTTAAGAAGCTCGCTTTTCCGCTTTTTAGGCCGTTAAAAACTTACATTTTTTACGCTTTTAGCATCTCTTACAAAAACATTTTAGTTAATATTTCGCTTTTTAAAAACACCGGTTTTTAGTGGTGTGCCCTGTACTAGGTCAATAGGTTGAATGGGGTTCACATTTGGTCATGTTACATAAGTCAATGTTTGGTCATGTTTTTGAATAGAAAGCTGATTTAAGAAAAAAGAATCGAATTTTTTTTACGAATACATATGAAAAAAAAAACGATAACATGAGCAAAACATAACATATTTAATATGACGAAATATGCTCCGGTTAAATGATATCACCGTGACCTTTTTAAGTGGTAAACCGAACAATTTTCATTACAATAAAAACAGCTTATATTCTCTATACTTGTGATATAACATAGTCCCCTACCCCAGGGGCTAACCTTAGTCTTAGGGGCACAAGTGCTACAATCCTACTTGCACCCTCATATTATGGTTGTTTGTACTTTTATACACCATATTATTGAATTTTGGTGATTTTGTATACTATACTAGCAGATTATTTAATTAATACACCATACTATTACTTTTGGGTGATTTTATACACTTCCGTATAATGATTTTCGCCCACTCGACTTTTTTTCTTTCGTAATATCAGTTGTGTATCTTGATCCATAGAGCCTATTACATATCAAATATTAATTATGTACAAACATGTTTAAATTTTTAAAGTCTAACTTGAACTTTAGTGTAAATGATAAAATATTTTCTTTACACATTCTTTTTGAACGGAATTTTTTATTTTATTGGATGTAAGTGTAGAAAATCACTGAAAAGTGGTAGTGTGGTATACTAATTAAATAATATGATAGCATGGTGTATAAGATTGCAAAAAGTTAGTATGGTGTAAAAAAATGTAAAAAAAAAAAACCTTGGATCTTTTTTATAACCAATAGGCTAGGATAGGAGGGAAGGTATGGATATTCCTAGCTCTCTACTAAACTCATCAGAATACTACTTTTGTCTATCTATGATTTAGATTAAAATCCTATACATGTCACCGTAAAACCCCATATTGGAACCCCTGTCCCCAGCTCCACCACTGTTTTTGGGTAAATATATCATTTGGGTCAAGTCTTTGATCAAAATCCTTGCTATCAAAACTTAAATAGTTACTATATATAGAGATTGTTTGATTGTATTTTGAAAGAGTAAAAATATACTTTTTTAAGTTTGTACATTTTAGTATTCTGAGTTATTTGGTCTGTAAAGTAAAAGTAAAATGATGATTGTCAGAAATATCGATACCTTATTACTTTTTCAGTACATAGGGTCCTTAATTTCTTACTTAATTGTCCTACAATTAAATAAAAATATGAACATATAGTTTGGTAGAAAAACTCGAAGATACGATTACCCAAGTGACTCGTCCCATCCCATATAGTTGTTTGGTACAACTAAAAACATGGTGGTATTGTTACAATATGATATTATTGCTACGTCTTGTGTTACAATTTAACAGTACTCTCTAATCCTTGTTTGTTTGCAACTTTCATAGCTCAAGCATTAACAATTCTAATGGGGTTAATTTGAATTAGAAAATAACCTTGGACTAAAAACTAAGTTATTGTTGAGTGGAACTATTTTAAACTGATCCGCCATGATATTTTATCAAAATAAAATTAAAGACCCACGTTATAGTATCTTTTAAAGTCTCCCAACTTCATTCCTAATTCCACACCAAATTAAAACATATTTTTTGGAATCACATACATTACTAGTTCTAGCTATTTTGCAATGATTGTAAGAGGAGGCTTGTCAAAACTCCATATTTTTCTACCGCTCCTTTGTTATTGTGCATCCTTCTTGACTAATTAAACATGATTTTATCTTCAGTATATGAACATTTTGTTTCTGTATAATAGACATTACCTATGAGCTATTAGGAAATAATTAGGCATGATACTGGTAAAACATGTTTTTGGTTAAAAATCTGTTTCAAAAATACAACCAAAATTCAGATTTTTATTTTTATTTTTTTTTTTTACAATTTTTTAGCTTTTTTGGCCTAGAAGTCTGTTTTTAAAAACTAAATAATCTTAGTATCCAACCACTCATTGAGTTTTTAAATCAAAAATCTAAAAAAACAGCTTAAAAATATACGGGCAAGGCAAACGAACGAAGCCTGTGATTAAACGAGATCTAGTACAACAATAGGTGAAACAACACCCCCCCCCCCTCCCCTCGCGGTGACGGGTTAGGATTGTATGTCAAAAACAAAACATTCACACGAGTTTGAATATTTTTTCAAATTATTACCAGCTGACTGCAAGTGGGAATATATTGTCGTGCACTAACTATATATGTAATGAGTGTAACATATAAAAGGAATTAGTATATTGTAAGTGCATGTGCATTATTAACATATAGCAGTGGAGGAAGGAATAATAAAGTCAATCCATTATATATTAACGAGTCATGTGCACGTGGCTAAAATACTACTCCAAATATTTTACATTTCTATTTCATTTCCTATTTTATTAACTATTTTCATTCAAATTTTATAACTTTTTTTTTATGTTTTATAATTTTTTACCATGTAATCTAGACATATTTCATAATATTGGGACATATTGTTAAGTTACATTGACTTTTTTGGATTTTATATATAATTTACACTAGTTCTTATTTTGATTTCTTAATTAATACAACATATTTGAATTTTTCATAAGAAAAAATTATTGAAATTAATTTATACATGTATAATTGTAATTGTAATATTATATATATATATATATATATATATATATATATATATTGTGTATAACTATTTTGGCTAAAAAAAATTATGTGGACATTATAAAATGAGGTATAAAACATGTGGTAAAATATTACCCATGCTGCTAATTGCTACAATCTTGCTGTTACGTGTGGGATATGGTAAAAAAAAAGTTAATATTCCGTCCGTTTCCAATTAATTGTCTATTATGAAACTACGTGTAATTTTGACCGGCCAATAATTTGTATCAAAATTGTCGCAATGAAATTTTTTAAAAATTAATCATATAGTTCAAACATTAAATTATATGATTTAGTTTTGAAAATTTTCATTTTGACAATTTTGATACATGTTATAAAACGGTTAAAATTACACGTAATTTCATAATAAACATTTAATTGAAAACAAAGAGAGTATATAATATAAGTTGTTATTCTTACCTCTCATCATATATATGGTATGCAATATAGATGTACGGTGACTGACTGATATAGTTATAATAGTAATATCTGAGTATAGGCCGTTGCATTTTAATTTAGATTCTGAAATTTTTTATGCAATTTGGTAGTAATAAAATTGTTATATTTTAGGATTTTTTTTTGCAAGATATTGGCTAAAACAAAAAAGAGAGAGAAAGAAAAAATCATTCAATAAAAAATGTAATCTTTTAATGGAATCAGGAACATGTTCCTTCTTCAAAAAGTGTATTGCAATCAATCTGTTTTCTTGTTATGACAACTGAATTCTTCTAACGATTATAAAGTTAGTTGGAGCATCACAATATATAAACAGGCCATATATAAACAAATTATCGCAAGATAGGGAGAAAATAGTTACAGAGTTATAAAATGAACTGCAACACCAAAAAATTGTTATTTTCCCAAGCATCTTTGCTTTTTTGTTCTTTTATCGATGTCACCATTTTAGGCTTTACCACCTCCATAACGAAAACCAGTTCTAGCTCTGTCACTGCTGTCTTTTATTGCTATCAATAGCACGGCAACTAAACATCTACAATTAACATGTCTTTATATTTAAAATCTAAATCGCGCGAAACTATAAAATATGGATTTAAAACAAGCTGATATGAGGCCGAGCTTGTTCATGTCTGGTATCATTCACTAGAAAATCATATCGAGAATGAAAATTCAGATATTGAAAAACTTTACTCTTGTTATTTTTTAGGAAAACAAGAAAAAAAAAAAAAAAAAAAACCTTTGACCCGCAAACAACGTCAACCTACCAAAAGAATTGCAAACTTAACTAAAAATACAAAGAAAATCATTAAGTAGACAATTTTGCTACCAACATATATACGGTTTGTATTATTTCATGTGTGGTGGTTGTTGTCATCATGTTCTATTATAATAATTCAAATCAAATCAAATGATTCTTTATAATTTAATTATTTTTTTTGTAAAAATACCACTACACATTTATATTAATTACAATAATATCATAGTTTCATAAAAAAATTAAAAATTAAAAAGTAAAAACTAATAAAACTATTTATCACTTTTTAACAACAAAAAATTCTTTTAAATTTTAAACTATGTTTTTTTTTTTGTATTATCCACATATTTATATCATAATTATACATATTTTCTATATTTTTATTGCATTACGCGTCGTACAGGCAACGCGTGAGACACTAGTAATCATACTATTAATATAACTAAACCCAATAAAGCTTGAGACCGCTCAATTTTACCAATTTTTTCCAAAAATGCCCATATTTTAATTTATTAATTACTCAAATAACTTAATACAATTTAAATAAATAAATAAATAAGTAAATAAATAAATTTTATTTTTTTCCACACATATCAATTAATCTCCTAAACAAATCTACATGTATTTTTATATTACTATAAAAATAAAACATTATATTTTTACGATATTCATTCCATTATTTTTGCAAACTTTTTGAAAATGTTAAATTTATTTGCGCCGGATCATATTTATGTAACTATTAATATAAGGGAGGGAATCCAAGAAAGCTCGAGACTGCTCAATTGTACCAAATTTTTCCAAAAATGGCCATATTCTAATTTATTAATTACTCAAATAACTTAATACAATTTAAATAAATAAGTAAATAAATATTCATTTTTTCCACACATATCAATTTATCTTACAAACAAATCATCGTACATGTATTTTTATATTACTATAATAATAAAACATTATATTTTTACGATATTCATTCCATTATTTTTGCAAACTTTTTGAAAATGTTAAATTTATTTGTGCCGGATCATATTTATGCAACTACATGTCACACATGCAACATGTGGGTTACGATTACTAGTATATATATATATACCAACTATAATAATGTGTCCAAAATCTATTTAATCACGGAAGGAATTACGTCTCTACATAATTAACTTATAAAGTACATCATTTCAACTTATATCAATATGTTGGAAAAAAATACATTTAGTGTATTGTACTAACTGTTGTTAACGATTTAGATATCAGACTATCAAAGTTAACAATTGACGTACTGAACTATCATAATGTTCACAATTCAGGTAACGCCTTTAAATTACTTGGATGCAAGTTAGTTTTATTTTTCAATTTGATCATATTATTTGTAAATTTATATAAATTTAACCTTTAATTTTCTGAAATGTCTCATTTTAGTATAAATTCAAAAATATATAATTATATCATATATATATATATATATGTATATAATACACACACACATATATATGTTATATTAATGTATGTATAAAAATATATATAATATAATGCATGTATACATATTATTGCAAATAATATAAAATTTATATGATATTTGTGTATAAAAAGAAATTATAAATAATTAACAAATATATTGTATTTATAAAAAATAAATTCTTTTTCGAAAAAAATAACATTTTTCTTGTCCTTTTTTTCATCAAAGTATTCAAATAGTAATGTGAACTCAAATAATTTTTGCTCGAATGTTATAAATCTAAAACTTACTTTATTTTTGTTTTAGAGAAAGTGAAAAAAAAAATATAAATTTTTTATTTTAGAAAAAAAAATCAAAAAAAATCTAGTCAAATAATATATTTTTTAAAATGAGATAAATAAGTATGTGTTTTAGTAGAAACATTGTAAATTGTAATGTTTTGAAAAGACGAGATTAAATTTATACAAATTACAAAAAATATGATCAAAATAAAAATTGAAACTAATTTTCATCAAACTAAATTAATGACAGTTGCTGAATTGTGAATATTATGATAGTTCAGTACGTCAATTGTTAACTTTGATAGTCTGATACCTAAATAATAGATAATACGGTACAATAAATATATTATGGTTAATTAATAGGATTATACTCGTATATATATAAAAGTCTTTGATCCATCCAAATCTTAATAATTTCATCCACAAAAATGGTTATTCTTTAATTAATTCCTTATTGATTGGTATCTCAACTCAATCAAGTTGTGAACCACATAAGGTGCGGGTCAAGCTTAACCATAGATTCTTCTTCATTTTGAGGTCCCTCACGTAACTCTTTTCATTTATTCATAACTACAATATATTTCTTCTTCTTTCATTTATTTAATTATTTTAGCCTCTAAATTTCAATTATTCCTCCCCGCTATTAAAAAAAATATATCACTTTACCATATCAGACGTGTTGTGGCTAAACTGATGGTAAAATGATTATCGTTAAATTTGACAACAGTTTAGCAATAAAAAAATGTTGATAGATTGTTACTAAATTTAACGACACTCACTTTACAATTAGTTTAGCAACAACTCATCGTCGTCTGGTAAACTAACATTTATTTTTTGTAGGACCGGTCTTTTGGACAATATTATTTCTTTTTCTAGTAAAAAAAAAATGGTAGTCAAACTTAATATCGAGTATTTCTATAGCTACAACATATTGATGTCAAATAAAACATTAGCTTTATCTTTGTTCTTCTTCTACTCAACTGTTATCTTTATTATTGCTCCTCCTCAGGCGCCTGCCTTAGTAGGGATGGGTTCGGTTGTTTACATTTTTTTCAAGTAAAAATAGAACTTTACTTTCTTAGTAGGAAACTCGTGACATTTGTCACGAAGGTTTTAAATAATTTTAAGATTAATTAAGTATGAATGTCAATGATATTGATAGTATTTATGTTTATCATTGCCTCCGTTTGTTTCATAGTAAAAGTTTTACATGGGAAAAATATTTTCATGAGAAAGTTTACACTAAAAACTTTTATTTGATTTTCATTTACACGCGGTTGGTGCATAAAAAGTTTTCCAGCTAAAATTTTATATAAACTCAAGTTTTTTTTACAAACTATTTTTTTAACAAATAATTGGTAAAAATTTCAACATGTATAGGAAACTTAACCTAAACACATATTTTATTTCATATACGTCACTTATAATAACTTATAATTTTTCAACATATAAACTCATAAAATTATAAGTATAGAAGATATTATTGACTTTTTTTAGCCTTTTCAAATTTTCTTAGGTTTTTTAGATTATCCAGAATTTTTTGTTTTATTTTTTCCATTTTTTCCATTTTTTTGTTATTTTTTAGAATTTTTCTTATTTATTTATATTTTTATTGGTTAATTAGATTTTAGCTTTTTCAAATTTTCTTGGGTTTTTTAGATTTTTCGGATTTGTTTTTTATTTTTTTTTCCATTTTTATTATTTTTTTAGAATTTTTCGTGTTTTTTCCTTTTTTTTATTGGTTAATAGATAAAATTGGACCAATTATTAAATAATTTTGAAAGAATACACCTATAATTAATAATAGTTATAATACTAGTATTATAAAGAATATAGAGACAGCCTCCGTAAACCGTTTACAACTTTATTTGCGGGGTAATCGTTTTTCCCAATTTTACTAGATACGTGAGAAAAGTTTTTCCAAAAAAAAAGTTTTACGTTAAACCAATCACTAAAAAAATCTATTTTACCCAGTGTTTTAAATAGCGTTATCGCTATCGTAGCGTTTTTTCGAGAGAAACGCTAAAAGCGCTAATAGCGTTGCTATATAGCGCTTTGCGGTGTATTTTTTTTTGCCTAAATATGCACTAAACTTTAGAATATATAAAAAAAAAAAAAAAAAAAATATAGTTATATTAGATAGTAACAAAAAAAAATCAAAAAAAAAATTGTTGTTGGTGAGTTTCGAACCCAGGTTCTGCTGGAAATTACAGCACAGTCTTAACCATCTGGACTGTAAACACTTTTATGAAAATTGCACAATAGATATTTATTATTTAGATCCACTGTTTTTTTTAACTCGCTATTTACGCTTTTGGTCCAGAATTTCGCGATTTTTGCGCTTTTGGTCCCCTATAGCGCGATTTTAGCGCAATTCCACCCAAAATCGTGATTTTTCGTTGCGTTTTTTTACCAAAAAAGCGCTATTTCGCGCTACATAGCGCTATGTAGCGCGAATTTTAAAACAGAGATTTTACCCGTAAATGTTTGTTTACCCTCCTTTTAACAACAAAACAAACATACATGTAAAAATGATGTTAATTGACGCTACATTAATACTCCTATATATGATCGTACAAAACATAAATACAGGTTTTGGTTTTGTAATAGAGTCTAAAAATACGTGATGAACAGTAACTTTTTCCTTATTATAGTCTTCTGTCTTCCATATCCTCATTTCAGTATCTTTACTGCAAAAACAACTTCGAATCAGTGACGGAACCAAGAATCGGAAATGGGAGGGGACTATATTCTAGTTTCTTCCCTGCTTCGAGTAATACTCCTAGTATTTTTTATTGTTTAGCATTGAAAGCGTATTATGTCAATAATGAACTATTGATGTAGAATAACTTTACAAAAAGTTGAAATGCTTTATCTTCTTCTTTTTTGTACAAATATCTTACTTGTTGATCTTTAATGTCACTATACGCACTAATTTTGCAATTACCTTTTACTTAGAAACAATAGTTTGTAGATACGTTATTCTCTTATTTGCTACTAGTTGCTAAAAAATTTGGATAGCTTTTTGGACAGATGTGTTTGACTATTGCTTTTTAAAATTAGGAAAAAAGTGATCAATCCTTCAAAGTAAGAATAGAGGAGTCTATTTAAAAATGATTACCCGGATATACAAGTTCAATAATTCTATCCAACTTTGGTGAATATTACAGAGGTTTTCTATTTCTAAATTTCTACCTTGGATTAGCTTATAAAATAATCATAAAAATATATAATCAGCAAGGCAGTTGAAACTATTTTCAACATAGCCTCATCAGGCAGTTAAACAATATTATGTTAGTAAATCTGTATAGCTCAAGTATGCATAAAGGCAGTGTTGGGCGAGGCGATGAAGTTTATACGGAACTAAAATACATTGAGACTGATCCAACAGGACGTTATGGCCGTGTAAGTTCATATTATCCTATTTTATAGAGACACTTCTTTACTCTAAGCGTGTTTTCTTATTTATGTTATCTTTGATTGTAAAGGAAAAGAAGTAACTGGTTAAGTTAATGAAGCGCTTTCTCAGAATACAGTAATAGAGTAATCTTTTAAATTAAAGTTTCTATTTGTCTCTTGGCTTTATGCTTTATGTGTCTGCACTTTTGAGTTCTTAATGGTATGACTTTCGACATTATAACTTGTTAATTAAGTCACTTTCTTTTTATCAATTTTGTAAAGAACTTTTTTTCTTTTCCAGAGTCATTCAGGGTACTCTAACTGTGACCTCGCACCTCAACTCTCGGTCCATTAAGGCACATAATGTTCTTGAATAAATGATAACAGCATTTGACCGTTTAGGCTTGCTACAAATTAGAAAATAAAATCTTTAGCTATTATATAGATTCTGCTTGTTTTTTTTTTAGTAGTTTTCATTTTAATTGTTCAACTCACCGTCTTTAACCTAGACAGGAAGATTGAAAGAAAATGATTCACAAAGAAATAAAAACATTTGATTAGGTGTATCTCACTTGTTCTATAAACTCATCTGCCCAGAAATATAATTGAGTGACATTACTAGGCGAGTTGATTGCAAACACGAGATGGACTATGCTTATAACCCGAGAAATGTACCTGCAAATGAGGGAAGCAATTGTTGTTTTGAAATCTTATTCATGAGGGTACTGCCAAATGTTAGAAAAATTCAAATATAAAAACTGTAGTGGGGTGTTGATTACTAAAACTCGTTTTTGGTGTGTGTTTTATGATTTATGAAGATTGTACTTCCAATGTAACACTGTTAGAGTCAAGATATTGTATCATCCTAATAAAGCTTGTTTGAAGCCCATCCTGAATGGCTTTATGTAATTGAATTTGGACTCTGGAGCTTCCGATTGATATATATTTTTTTAATTAATTAATTTCCTTTTAGATGGAATATTGGTCTCTTTTTTTTATTGTACATGATTTTCAACTTTAGTATTTCACCTTCCTATCCAAGCAACTGGCAATAATAAGCTGTTGTTGACTTAACTGACGCATCAATATTTTTATCCATTACATGATTTTAGGGAATTGTATCTTCTTCTTTTTTGTAGTTTGAAGAAGTTCTTGGGAAAGGGGCAATGAAAACTGTATACAAAGCCATCGATGAGGTAGCGGGTATGGAAGTGGCATGGAACCAAGTAAAGATTAGCGACTTGATTCGATCAGCAGAGGACTTGCAAAGGCTTTACTCAGAGGTTCATCTTCTTAGCACTCTCAATCACCACTCCATCATGCGATTCTACACGTCTTGGATCGATGTTGATGGAAGAACCTTCAATTTCATAACCGAAATGTTCACATCAGGCACTCTGCGAGAGTAATGTCACCAGTTCCATTTCCTTTTCTTATTAGAAGTTAATTGTGTTTATATGTGGTGTACAGTTTTATAAACTAAAGTATGGCCTCATTTCGATATAGTACATCACCCTAGAAAGGTTACCAACTGGTAAATTAATGTTAAATTTTAGTATATATGAGATCCAGAAAATAACTCTTAAGGCTGTCTTTTTCCTTTTTTTCAATTTTAGTCCACAACTTTATTCTATTAAATGTGGTAAATATAGGGACGAAGTGCAATGTTAATGCGTCAATTGCCAACTGTTGTAGGTTGGTCTATGAAAGAGAATGATTTTAGTGATGCATTACTCGTTTAGCATTAAAAAAATCGCAATTGCCCAGTAGTTTGTCATACTCAAATGCTAGGATGACAATAGGTATTTTGTGAATTGCAGATACAGGAAAAAGTACATTCAACTAGACAACCGAGCCATCAAGATTTGGGCCCGTCAAATACTATCTGGCCTTGTTTATCTACACAGTCTTCATCCGCCAGTGATTCACCGAGATATAAAATGTGACAATATATTTGTGAATGGGCATCTTGGGCAAGTGAAAATCGGCGATCTCGGCTTGGCTGCTATTCTTCATGGTTCCCGCAGAGCACATAGTGTTATAGGTACTTACCTTTTGAAAATTTTCTAAGGCTTAAAAGTAGACCTAAAGTAATATAATTTTAATTTGCCAGTATAGAAAATAACATCTTCAAATGCCATTACACCTAATTTTAAGTTTCAATAACTTAGGTACGCCGGAGTTCATGGCGCCGGAACTATACGAGGAAAACTACAATGAATTAGTTGATATCTACTCATTTGGAATGTGTGTTCTAGAGATGCTTACGTGCGAGTACCCTTATAGTGAATGCACTAACCCAGCACAAATATACATGAAAGTAACATCGGTAAGTACAACTACGAGACTGTTTTTACTACAAAATTACTTAAAACTGATTTAGAGATTCTTTTCTTTTATTTTTATTTTAGGGAAAACTGCCTAGGGCCTTCTATAAAATTCAAGATTTAGAAGCACAACGCTTTGTAGCGAAATGCTTAGTGCCAGCATCGGAGAGATTATCAGCGGCTGAGCTTGTACTCGACTCCTTTCTAGTATCTGATGGAGAAAATCATTTGCCTATAAAGGGTGTGATTGTTCCTGGGTACCAACAGCCATTTTTAAATGAGAATTTAAGGATCGAGGAGCTACAACTTACTGAAAACTTATTTAGGACAAACATGACTATAACAGGGAGTTTAAATGCTGAAGATAATACCATCTTTTTGAAGGTGAAATTATCTTATGAAAAAGGTAAGATACTAGTTGCACGGTCATTCGTTTGATCACTTTCGTTTTAGTTTATAGTTAAACATATATACGTATACGTTCTCACCTTAAACTTTTAGTTTGTAGTTATATTGGTTATATATCATCAAGACTTCAAGTTTTCTTTATGTTATTTACTTAACGGAGAAATCTTGGTGGTTAGTTTTTATTTTTTTATTTTATAAATTGGTGGGTAATCCCACGATTTCATTAATAATGAATAGTCGCAATGACCTTATTACAGCAGTTGTGGTTAGTTCAAGTATCTAACATTGCACAAGTTACTTGTGCTACTACTCAAAAGTCTCAAATGACTTGGTTCTCAACTTTGTTTAGAATTTTCATGTTGTTTCAACTAAAATCCCTTGCTTGATTTTTTTCTTTTGGAACCTTCACCTATCTATGTTGTATACCTAGCAGGCTAGCCCTGATTCTTATAATCAATACCAAACCATATGGGTTAAACCCCTCAACTTTAGTGCCTTGTCAGTCCATCAATTTACAGAATCTTACAGATAGAGTGGCAGATTTTGTACTCTAAAGTATGATACTTCCTTATCTATTATGTAAGCCAGGAAAGTTAAATGGTAGAGGCCGATATTCTTTTTATATTTTTTGCATACATATATGAGTTAAGTTTTTCGATGTTTTTCTTTCAGGATTTCCGAAAAATATATACTTCCCCTTTGACATTTCAAGTGATACACCTCTAGATGTCGCTATTGAGATGGTGAAGGAGTTGGAAATCAAAGATTGGGAGCCCTTTGAAATTTCTGAAATGATAAACGAAGAAATATCTTCACTTGTACCAGACTGGAAAAAAGAGGTTCACAATCAAGCATATTCCTACAACTATTTAAAATATGACGAAGAAAACGACAAACATCACATTCCCTCTTGTAGTTCCTCCACTTTCTCATCCCATGCTTCAGTTGTAACTAGTCAGATGGGGGACGGTGGTGATGTTTATGATTGTTTACGAGGTACGTATAACTGAAAACTCACGTGATAGGCATCGTAACAAAAAAATCGCTATGTTGTGCATAGCACGATATATTAAGGCCACACGACTTTGAGTCATATATCCATTAGTGCTAGTCCATGGGTATGTTCTAGTCCATGTATTTGTAATTCTATACATACTTTTTTCTTGCTGTTACGAAGAATCTGATGAAGTGGTAACCGACACTCTTCCGTACGTGAAGAGAATATTGGTGCTTACTAATTCCTAACATTTTATCAATGCAAAAAAAAATAGAAAATACCTTTTCACTACAAGCCCACAATTGTGTTCAATCTTCATCGCCTTGATTACATTCTCTTTGAGTTGTTACTTTTGATTAACTAAAATTTCCTGTCTAAATTTGATACACCAGCTACCAAATTACTTTTCCATCCAATAACATTGGAATTTGGAGTGATTTTGCAGATGACATGTTGGATGATACTAGCTCGCATAGCTCTTTAAACTCGGAAAAATACTCAAAAATCAGTTACAATACTAGCCAGGAGCATAAAGTTGACAAGACCAAAAATTATCTCAATCAAATTACTGAAACCGACTTGGGTTATAAAAGTGGATGGGTAAGGGACGGTCCTAGATTGAACAGAAACAGATCTATGGTGGATATGCGTAGCCAGTTGCTGCACCGGAATTTGGTGGAAGAAGTAAATAGGAGACGGTTGTTCAAGACAGCTGGTGCTCTCGAGGATGTTGGTTTTCAATCACCAATGTCAAGGTCTCATTCTCATAGAAGCCGACAACAAAAACAGTAGTGTACTTCTGGGATTTGAATTTGAGCTGTCGCGTTGTTGTTTAGTGCATAATTGCATATTAGTAGTGACTGTATTCTTGTATAAACCAAGACACGTATAGGTGTGAAAAGAGATTGAAAATAATATGTCGAAATATAGAAATGTACAGGATGTCTGACTAGTGAGTAATGCATCTTTTGTATGGCGAAATGATGAAATAATTTTTTTATGATCAAAATAATTAAATTGCTAATTGAGTTGGTAATGAAGAATATATGTAAAGGACTTGTTTATTTTCCCATTGGTTTGGTAAAGAGCTGGGGCTTTGAATAGGAAAAATTCATGTACAAAGTTGTTGTGTTACAAGACTTTTATTTATTTATTTTTTTAAAAATCTTATTAGGGAGGATAAAATGATTTCAGACCTGCCTATCTCCTTAACAAGACTCAAAACTCTACACCTTCCAGTGATAGTGTGGGCTCTACTTATTACTACAATCAGATCATCAAATCCATTAATCTTTCTCTGGTTTTACCGGATGTTGAACGAGAAAATATATGGAGTTCGGATGGCTTGCCAGTTTCTTGAGGTGAATCAAGACTAGAGTGCTGCTAATTGAAGTTCATATGTACGAACAGGAGATGATATAGAATATACACACACATTCCTTGATTTCTCTTCACTCAATTATCCATTTTTGAAACCGCTGCGGTAGCATGTAACGCATCCCTGTCGAGGAGTACCGTATTGTATGAGGTAGAAATCGTAGATCTTCAATTGTTCCTTTGTAGACCCGACTTCCTAGGTCTTGATCATCCGTTTCCAGGAAAAACTTGATTGGTCCATTTATCTTAATTTCAGCAATTTGTTCTTAATCCAAGTACCATTTCGGTACTTAAATGTGGTTTACCACGTTTTGTTTTACGGATATTGCTTTTTCTTGCCTTTTAATTGCTTTTAATGAATATATTTGAATGGCTCGAAGGATGATCCTGGATCCTTCAAAGTCTCCTGTGATGGAACTTTCTGGGAACAAAAGCTTCATAAAATGTTAGTTCCTTGGGACATAAATTCGGGTATGTAGAATAAAACAAATGAAGTAAAGAATACCATTAGATCTATGCAGCAACGATACAACACGATACGAGTTATTAGAAACGCACGACAAAATTTGAAAAATGGAATATGGCATAAATACGGTTTTTGTAGCACTTTTCTACCTTGTATATATAGTATCCTACGATGTTGATTTTTTCAATTAGTACACTTTATTCGTGAATTTTTTTTAAAAAAATTTAAACTTTTTCATCCAATTATGGATGAAAACATGACATAAAGTTTTTATTTCCGTTATAGTCAAGAGTATTTCGGTCCAGAACTGCATGAGTTCAAAGTTTTTTAAAAAATGACTATATGGTACTAATTAAAATAATTAACTCCACCTTCTTATCATATTACTTTGCAAACCGTAGAGAGATGTCTAGGGTGAATAATCTTAGCCGTCGCAAGCATGATCAGCCCGACCACACCGGAGAACGACAGACCTAATTCAAACGCTCAGATAATCAACCCAAACCCAACGCCAATTAAATCTTTTGCTAACATAGTTAGCGCCAAACCCGCTATACCGAAATAACTCTGAAGAATGTTGGAAGATATAGAGAAGAACCATTAATTGAATTTTTAATGGACGATGTGGAAAAATTATCGGAACCTTTTAAGTATACGGTTATTGGGAAATTCTCACACGCAAGACCTAACTTGGACCAGATAAAGAAGTTTTTTAGTAAGAAAGGGTTACAAGCAGCTTATCAACTAAGAGTTTGGAATCCAAAACATATTCTAGTAAGATGTTTTCACGAAGAAGACTTTCAAAAAATTTGGTATATCGAAAACAAACCAATGCGAGTTTTTAAATGGACATATGATTTTGATACTGAGTTTGAATCAGCGATAGCTCCGGTTTGGGTATCATTACCTAGCCTCCCTATTCACTTATATAATATGTCTAGTATCTTCTCTATTGCTAAAGATATTGGAAACCCACTAAAGGTAGATGAACCTACGACTAAGTTATCCAGATCAGGTATGGCTCGTATCTGTGTTGAAATCGATCAAATCTATATTTGGTAGAAAGAGTAAGAATTGGTTATGGAGGAGAAAATGATTTCTGGCAAAAGTGCGACTATGAAAACGTCCCTAAGTATTATTTTCAGTCCTATAAACAAGGTCATGATGTTACCTTATGTAAATTTAAAGATAGTAAAAAAGAGAATTGTCACAATAAAGAAAACAACAATCAGGGAAGAGAAGAACAAAACCAAATCAAAAATCCAAAGGCAAAATTATACAAATTAAATAAAATCACTCAGCCTCCCCAAAATAAGTACCAAAAACTGGAAAAAGAAAGCACAAAAGACTGGGTGGCTCGCAACTTTGGCAAACCTGCACAAGTACAAGAAACACAACAATAAGGTCAAGGAAGTTATTAATATAGATATTGAAAATTCTGGAAACAAAAAAACAGTTATAGAGGATGAAGGAAAAGAATACAGTTTGGTACAAGATGAGGATGTTACCCTAGAACATAATGTTAAAGAAGATGAAGTTGCCAAAAACGTTAGTGAAAGCCCTTTATTACTTATGGGTCTAGAAACTGAAAGTGTTAATGAAGATGATAATCAAGAAGACACCAGTTTAACAAAAGAAAAGTTAAACATGGTGAAAGCTACTTCTTGCCTAGAAGATGAGGTAACAATAGAAGGTGTTAATGTGTTGGAAGTTATAAATACTTCTGATAGTCTAGTCAATAAATTAGGACTCGCACCAAGGAAAATTCCTTTAGCAATTGAAGAAGGGGAATGGGAAGTACATAAACATAACAAAAAAAGTATTAAATCTATTACTAGTGGTACTGCAAAGAAAAATAAGGTAGAAAGAGACATGACATTAAAATCCTCTAATGTAGGGGCCAGGAAAGTTTATAAATGATTAGTGCTCTTTTTTGGAATATTAGAGGGGTGGGGAGTAAAGCTACGGCTAGAAAAATTAATAAACTATGTAAACTTAATAATATTATGCTGCTTGTTTGTATTGAACCTAAAAGGATAGCTGATAAAGTGGAAGGATAAAATAAGATTTGGTTTTGATGAAGTATTAGTTCATGATGACAATAAAATTTGGATTTTCTATATGCAAGAAATGGAAATTACTATAGCTAATCAAATGAGTCAATGTGTTAACCTGAAAGTCAACATTGATTCCCTTAATATGAAGTTGCAAATTTCAATAGTTTATGCAAAGTGCACCCTATTGAAAGAGAAGCACTGTGGAATTTTTTTAGTAGATTCTTTTATAGTGGATCATTGGATTATTGGTGCTGAATTTAATACAATAAATTGTGAAGGTGATAAAGCAGGAAGACTGCCAATTAATCTAAATGCATCCAGTGATTTTATTAGTTGTATGGATAATATTGGGGTGAAAGAAATGAAATTCAGTGGTTCTACCTTACTGGGTGGAATAAAAGGAGTGGCACTAATGCTATTTTTGAAAGAATTGACAAGGTTCTAACTAATCAAAGCTTTGATAAGCTTTTCTTTACCAGCTCTCTACATCATTTAAGTAAAGCTACCTCAGATCATAGCCATTTGCTACTAAAATTTCACCTAGTTGAAAAAAATTGTCCTAAAAAGTTTATTTTCCAAAATTTCTGGGTAGAAAATGAGGGTTCTTGGAAGTAATCAAAGTTAACAGGGTTAAGGGTTCTAAATACAATGCTCTCAGCAACTTAACTAATAATTTGAAAGTTATAAGGAAAAAATTAAAAGAGTGAAATTATGCTACATTTGGTAATATCTTTCAAAGGGCAACAGAGGCAGAAGACAATTTACTTGAGCAGAAGTGGTATTTGAGATGGATCATTCACCTGAAAATAAAATTAAGCTTAATAAAGAAGAAGTTAATCTAAAATTTAGACTCATTATTGAAAAGAAGTATTGGAAACAAAAGGCTAATTTAAAATGGACAAAGAAAGGAGATGCTAATACAAAATTATTTCATAGTGTGGTAAAGAAAAGAAGAACAAAGAGTGCTATTTGTGAAATAGAGAAAGTTGATGGCACTAAAATAAATGATAAATATTTGATCAAAAAAGAAGCTATGAATTATTTTCAGGGATTGTTTGCAGCCAATAACCCAAGTTCTTATATTTACAAAAGCCTGGACATTATTACCAAGGTAATTCTGGAAGAAGATAACAATTTTATGGATAAAGATCCATCTATTGAATAGGTAAAAAGTGTTGTTTGGGATCTGAGTAAATCAAGTGCCCCAAGCATAGATGGGTTTACAGGTCAATTTTTTATGAGCTGCTGGAGTCATATTGGCGATGACATCTTCTAAGCTATCAGCCAATTTTTCATGGGAAGACTCTTATTTAAGTCTATCTCCATTACTGTTATAGCACTCATACCTAAAAAGGCTAAAACAAAAACTTTTGCTGAATTCAAACCTATTAACCTATATACTTTCTGCAGCAAAATTATTTCAAAAATTATGTCTACAAGAATTGCTAGTATTCTCCCCAAAATTATATATGATAATCAAAGTGGCTTTGTACAAAATAGGGACATTGTGGACAATATTCTTCTAGCTCAAGAGTTCATTTCAACTTTAAATCAAAAGAAAAGTGGAAAAATTGTGGCTTTAAAGTTGAACAAGAAAAAGGCTTATGACAAGACATATTTCTTGGCATTTTCTCACTTCTACTTTGAGAAAGTTAGGCTTTTCTGAAAAGTTTATTGATATAGTCTGGAGGTTAATTTCAGGGAATCATACTTCTGTTCTAGTGAATGGTGGACCTACTGATATTTTTATGCCTACTAATGGTTTGAGAGAAGGAGATCCCTTATCTTGTTCTTTATTTATAATATGCTCTGAAGTACTGAGTAGAAATCTAAATGCTCTAAAGTACAAAAAGAACTGGGTTGTTTTTAAATCTGCATTGGGTTGTCACTCACCTAGCCTTTGCTGATAACATTATAATCTTCAGCTATGCCTCATTGAAGTCTAGCAAGATGGTAAACTAAGTGCTGCAAAATTACAATGAAGATTCTGGTCAAGAAATAAACCTAAAAAAGAGTTCTATTTATTTTTCAAAAAGTGTAACTAAACAACACAAAGAGAACATCTGCAAAGAGCTAAATATGACAAGTAAGAAACCTCATTTTACTTATCTTGGATGCAAGTTATATGTTGGGCACAAAAAGTGCATTTTATTCCATGAACTTATTATAAAAGTTAGAAGTAAGCTTTCAAGGTGGAAATGTACATGCTTAAATGAAGGTGGTAAATTAATTCTGATTAGACATGTGCTGCAGTCCATCCCTATTTACACTTTAGCAGTTATGAACCCACCTCAAGAGTTAATTCACAAATTAGATCAAATTATTTCTAACTTATTTTGGGGTACTAAAGATGGCAAAAATAAGCATCATTGGGTTAAGTGGAACAAGATATGTAAAACTATCAAAGAATGAGGTCTAAATGTCAAAAGTTTCAAGGACATCTCTAAATCTTTTGCTATGAAATTATGGTGGAAGTTCAGAATAAAGGATAATCAATGGTCTAAGTTCATGCTAGCAAAATATTGTAGAAATAAGAATCCACTTGATATGGTCCTAAAAAAGGTAATAATACTTGGGGGAGAATGATGCAATCTAAAGATATTACTGAATCAAATATTAAGTGGGAAAGCAATAAGCCTATTCGGAAGCCTACTAGTCTGGGGAATTTTACTCTTAAAAGTGCTTGAGAAATTATAAGAGAAACAGGAACATAAAGATGGACTAGCAAATTTATATGAGATAAATCAGTATCTTTGAAGATTTCTTGTTTCATGTGCACGTTATTTTCCAAAGCTGTCTCTCTGGATTGCAATTTATACAAATTTGGAATTCATCTTGCTTCCAAGTGTGAGTGTTGCATTAATAATGAAGAAAACTTTGATCATATTTTCAGCATGTTAATATTGCAAACTATATTTGGAGCTTCTTTGAAAAGAAATGGGGTATTCTAGTGCAAAATTATTCTTTTAAAGGAAGAATTTTTACTTGGTGGTCCTATATTGATAGAAAACTGCTTTATGAGGAAAGAAAAACCTGTCAAATTCTTCATTATCTTATTATATGGTTTATATGGAAAGTTAGATGCTCTTCTAGTTTTGAAAATATCAAGATGAAGGTGGATGCTATTATTATTCAAATTGAAGAAGCCTTCAGGTTTGCTACTTATAAAGATCCCAAATTTTTCAAGAATAAATCCGACAGTAAAATCAAAGTTCAAATGATTAAATGGATCAATCCACCAACAGGGTAATTAAAGATTAATATTGATGGGTGCTATAAATCTACTACAATATTAAGTGGAATTGGGGGTATACTACGTGATTATAAAGGCAATTTTGTCTATGAAATTTCTAGAAGGATTTCAAGCTGCTCGGCTATATTATTTGAGTTTAAAGCTCTTTATTATAGTATACAAATTGCGCTTAACACCAATTTGATAATTGAAAGTGATTCATTGCATCTTATTAACATCATGCAAAATAAGCAAAACTGCCCTTGGAGATTATTGGATATAAAAACAAAATAAAAGAATTTATGACCGTAAGTACTTATCTCTTCAGGCATATATTGAGAGGGTAACAAAGGAGCAGATCTCATCGCCAACTGGAGCTGTGACAAAGGAAGCATCACTTCTGCATCTATAGATGATTTTCCATCTCAACTTAGAGGTATAATTTATACTGAAAAGTTAGGATTATTGAACCTATGAATAAGCAATCAAAATTAGGGCTTGAGAGAGGGATTTTCTCTCTCAACTCTGGGCCAGGAGAAAATGAAGAGGTAAGGAAGAGGAACGTGATGTTTTTACAGAGTTTTACATCTGTGGTCTTCCTAATTGTTACGTTGTCTAATTAAGTTCATGTATTTTGGGTTCTTGCAAGTTAGGACGTTAGTTATATGTTTTCTCATTTTGGTTCCCACTTTCGGGGAAGTTGTAATTGGATCCTTTGTTTATTTTCTGTGGGGTTCCCCCCCCCCCCCCCCCCCCCCCCCCCTCTTTTTTGCAATAAAAAGTGCGTTTTCCCCACCAATTATATAAAATAAAATAAAATTAATTAACAATGTAGAGGAATAAAGGAGAAAAACGCAACATTACGAGGTACGAAAGTGGATAAAATCCGGCACACACATATCTATATATAAATCTTTATGTGTATATACCTATATTTAGTTTACCTAAACAATAATATATATATATATATATATATATATATATATATATATATATATATATATTTATTGCAACCCACACATCTGTCATAATTACTATAAAAAAAATCTTAATGTTTTATTAATTTTTATGGTCAAAGTGTAAAACTTTGAAAATTAGGGGACTTCTTATTAGTTTATTTTGTGTTTACTAATTATTATGTCAGTTAAGTGCCATTGTTGTGTTAGCCAAAGTGTATCTATGATTACTTGGTATATGAACTGACCTGCTAAAAAATTACTATATTTTATGAAACTAATGAGCTAGACTCAAAAATTAAGTATGTCGCGTCCTATAGTTTTAAAATTTATTGTGTCCTAGTGTTCTGATTCGGATCATGACCCCCCGTTATAATAATTCATGCTACTTAGTCTACATTTAGTGTACTATATAAAAAGGGGTCATGTCAAAAACTTCAATCATTTATTAAATTTGTTGGAAAATAAAAAACAGGTTATATATATACCTAGTAATGCGAATTACTCGCGAATCTCAATGATGAATTGGCAATTACATGTAAATATCTATGGAATACATGGAATCTCGCATTAAGAATTTGAAATAAGCCGTAAATTGCTCAGACCAATAAATTAGCCGACGTTAATAGGGATGACAAATGGATATGAAATGTGAAGGATCCGATCCGATCTATTTTGAAATATATGTGTTTGGATCGGATTCAGATCTATCAACACTTCATTTGTTTGGTTCGATCTTAACATATGTGTTTTTATGGGTTGAGTTTTAGTTGGTTTTTCTAGTAGTCTCGGTTGGGTCCATTTTGAAATAAAATGTTGTGCACAATATGAGCCAAAATTTTATTTATGATTAATTACCAAAAATATGTGATTTGATTATTGTCGTTTATAAACCCAATAAAAAATCTCTCATTATGACTAATTACCAAAAAGATTTGTGTACTATCATTTAATAACCTAATAAAAAATTGTTTTTAACTGATGATCAAAAAATGATTTGATAATTATCATTTATTAATCCGTAGATCAATGATTTGATAATTACCAGAAATATATATTGTTATATAGGTAATTGTCATTAAATACAAAATAGTGTTGTGAGTCTTATTAGCTCAGTATATATATTATATAGGAGATATAGAGAGAACATAGAGAGAGGGAACAGTAGGTCTTTATTAATCAGAATGTGTGTATACAAGAGAACCCTAACCTTCTTTATATAGTAGAGGTTAGGGTTATACAAGATATAAAGCCCAACTTAGGCCCACTATGAGTAAGGCCTAATAGTCCAATAATATCCTACAACACTCCCCCTTTGGACGCCTTGAATTCTTCCTCTTCATACAGTCGATCTGAGTCGAGTACATTCGCAGTGCTAAACACATAAAAACCTTAGGGCCGGAAAACCCAGTGTGGGACAAAACCGGTACCTAGGAGAAACGGTGTAGCCGAATGATATAGGCCGAAATATCATGTAAGTAACTAACCACAAAACAGTGTGTCTCATCAAAACCAATGGGAAAATCTCTGATCGAAGGAAAAAGAGTGCAACAATGGTAGTAGTAGGGATCAACCACAAAACAGCTGCTTCATCAAAACCTTGCTAGAGTAAACCCAGTGGGAAAAAATCTCTAGTCAAAGGACAAAAGAGTACACAGTGGTAAAAAGTATACAACAGGATACTCCCCCTAATTTCGGCAATCTTAAGTGAGATAAGATGGGAACGTGTCTCGCTAAAAACCTTGCCAAGGAAAACCCAGTGGGAAAAAACCTTGGTCTAAGGACAAAAAGAGTACACGAGCATGCGACTGGATGCTCCCCCTCACTTGCACACGACAGGGTGTGAGGATTTCGACTAAGTAGTAATTAGTGCAATAAGCATTCACCTGGATGCTCCCCCTTACTTGCACATGACTGAGTGCAAAGATTTCATATTCCAAGAAAAGAGTACGAGCATTCGACTGGATGCCTCATTTACTTGCACACGACTGTATGCAAGAAAATATAACGTGGAATAAAACGAGCATTCGACAGAATGCTCTTAAACTTCATATGTGAAGATTTATTTCGGCAAGAAATGCTAAATAGCATAATCTAGTCATGTCTCTCTTGATCGATAACAACAAGTTGTCCTCAAATAAGACAAGTGTTTTATCTGGATCGTGAGACAGAGCATACGTAATTCAAATATGGCTAATACGAGCTCGAAGCCATATACACTCTCTAGTCGTCTCATAGATCACGAGTAGATCAGAGTGATTCATTTGGAGTCATTCTAAGACCTCCAAGATATTGCCTTATTCCTAATGGTAAAGACAGGCCATGTTAGGAATATCCCTTATGCGAGTCTGATAAGTAACCGGCATCGGTATAACCGAAAAAGGGTTGCGTTAATTCGAGTACCGAAGGGGGTAGGTACACTCGATGACGCAAATGGGATAAACTAGCCCACTTCCAAAATTACCATAAGGTAATGGAATGTGTCTTTAGTGCCATTTCGATGGCAGCGTGTTAGCGCGATACTGTGTCGAGCTATACCATTCACAGCATACGAGATGTTCGTCCTAGCACATTAGACCAAGTACAATGATGCGCTTATTGTACTTAGATATGAACATGATGGTTCAATATCTCTTCATCGTCTCATCAGGGACGGACTGGGTCTATATCAATGTCTAGTGATTGAACGATCATGGGAGAATCTGATGACTTAACGTCATGATGACTAAAACGTCATAACACCTTCTGGGTGTAGTCTGAATCATGGACTTAGATTCAATCTTTACGGGACTCGATCATCAGACCGAGTCACTACCGTGTCCTTCCAAGATCCTTCATCTCGAAGGCAAATCCAAAAATGGATCACGTAATAAAACACGCAAGGGCATAATACTTGTTCAAGTATCCCAAGCTAATCAAGTACTCACTTAGGCGGGTATACCACATCCGCTCGGATTATATTAATCCATATAGTGAACGTCTCATCGTGTTCCGTGGTCAGGAACTACTTGATTCAAGCATTATGAAGTCACACAGGGACTTTCATCCACGTCTCTAGTCTAAATTCCCACAGAGATAAGATCGTGACCACAATCACATGCTGCATAATCAGTTTTTAGGAAACTACTAAACTGATAAAGTAGAGGACCGTTATAACGTCCATTACGAGGAAATAAACTATCTCGTAATCAATTCCAAGGTGTGAGAGAAGCCTTGCGCTACTAGGCGAGCATTCTACAATCTCATTATTCTCATCACTTTTCCTTACGAATAACCAAATAAACGAACTCGTTTAACATTGGTGGTGTTGGAGCTACAGGTCCGAACACACTTTCGCTAAGGAGTCTACTTGGATTGCAAGTTTCCATTAGTCCAGTCTATTCTACGTTGACTTCAGGCAACGGTATATGGTTCTCTGCCATAATTTGTTCATATTATCAGTCGTCACTGAATATATGAACAAGTAATCAATAACAGTCTCGTTTCGCTTCAATATCGTCTAAGATATCATGATCGACAGATATTTCGAGATTCTTAGGATGAGGAGGAAATCACACATCTCCTTGATCCTTTATAATCTCGTGCGACAAACGAGTTTCAGTTCACCACCTCTGGGGCTGAATGAAATAAGAACCGGTCAACTTTCTCGTATCTTGGGAAGGACGACAGACTGACGGCCGATGACAACATCCTTTGCTTGGCGGGTTCAGCCAAAGCAACGTGTTACGACAGGAACACAACGTCCTTGCAAAGTCATAAATGATCTCGTGACATCTCATAAAGTCATTAAATGCGTCTGACATTTAGTTAGACTTGAGGGAGTCTATGCACTTACTTATCACTAAGTGCAGTTTTGGGGATCAAGCTAAGACTAAGTGGGTTATGCCACGTTATTTCACGTCATTCCTTATCAACGGTAATGTGCAAATCTCCCCCTAACGACGGGAAGAACAGTCTTAGCGATGTCACTTTCGCATATCATGCGGTAAAGAGATCGCTTGCCAAGGTTACTCTATCAAATGATAGGCAGGAGATTCATAATCGACTTATGTCCCCTTCAGAGGTCCATATTTTGAACGCTATAGCAGCTCAATCAAAATATTAATTAAGCACTCCAAACACGCGTTAATATGAGACTTCTGACTCATAACCAGTAACCAGCTGGTACGCGTATGGTGTCTGAGTGTCTATGGGCCTCATAACGGACCAATGCAGCAAAATAGCATAACCCCACACGGAAATATAAATCTTGGTGCGCAAGACCAAGAAGTGGGTGCAATCATTTGCAGTCGCATCATCAAACTTTCCGTGACTCCATTTGGGTCCGAACATAATCGACAGGATGTTCAATTTCCAAACTCAAGTAATTCAAATCGAAATTTCGATTCTTACTCTTCGGAATTATCAAGTTGACTAGACTTTTCAGGATAATCCGGATCATAAGCCATCAACTTAATGATAGGGCTAAAAGTTTGGGAAATGCTGCATTTCTGTGGACAACAATAATCATGTGACCTTATTGTCGATGCATCAACCATAACCATTTATATTTATGGTCCGTCTTATGGTTGGATAAGTCCACAATAACTCCTTCAATTCTTTACAAGAATTCTACAAGTTAATTTCGTGATCTTTACACATACTAGTCTTTCAAAGTGAGCATTAGTGGCATGAATTTCGGATTAATCACGAAATATATTCTCAGAGAGAATCCAAATGCGAGGCGATTATAAATCAAGCATCGTCTTTTGACCCGGGAATATCTCATCCGGTCAATGCCACAATATCAAAATGCTTTTATCAATCGACGACAGGCGAATGATAGTACATACAATCATGTCTTAGCATCTAAATCATTTATCATTCGACGATAGGCGAAATGATAAGCTAACTTTAAATGCTTTAAAGAATGTGGTAGCAGCCACTTGAAAGACATTTCAACTCCTCTAAAATACGCTTTTGGTCGTATTGAATGGAGGCTATGTAAAGAAAATTTAATTCTTTCATGAGCTATTACCAGATAACACTGGTTTTCTCGAATATTTTATAACTCAACAAGGTACGGTAGGACCTACATGAGTATAAGACCTCATATTTGACAAATCAATTTGGTTTTTACCAAAGATTTTGATTTGGAACGACAGGTCCAGAATCATTGTCACAAAGGACTCTTTTAGGCAAGTAGTTGGTGAAATTATGTGGTACACGGTTACCCACTATTTCCAAAAAAAAATCAACTACCCCACAAGTATTGCCTAAAATTTCATAATTTAAAGTTTGGTCACATTTGTCAAAGGAATTTGCTCAAAACACTTTAAATTATTTCAAGAAATTTTGTAAACAGGCAAACCATAATCCAAAAATAAGGTCCAAATGGAAAACATAATCCAGATGAGCGAAAAAATGGCTCAATGATTTATCAAAATCAATAAAGAAAAGTCCCAAACTCATTTGAGCCACAAAACCGGGGGTCTCAAGAGTTTCCTTTCAGTTAGTTTTAACCACATTAGCATCGGTTTTTGCATCTTTGTAATAGTTTTGAACTATTTAAGGAGTAACCGTGCATGACCTTTGTATTTATAGCATAGAGTTGCCTCATTGAGCATTATCTCTTGCTTTGTGACAACGGGCCATATTGTTCCTTTCAATTACAGTCTTGGAGCCATAGGTTTTCGATTTTGACGATTGTCTAAAATCTCGCTTGGATAGGCGATTCATCGGGATCGCGACAATTCGAGACAAATAACACTTGTCTCGGTTCTCGATTCGTGGGAAAAAAAATATACACGAAGAGCATTAATATCAGGCAAACAATTCGCCATTGACCCAATAGGATTAAAACTACTCACCGGGGTAATTTTCTTATCCAATAACATATGGGTGATAAAGGAACATGGTGAATATAAATTCATGATACTGCTTATGGAATACAATTTCCAAGCTAGTATTTTGGTGAAGGATTGCTCGAATATGTCAATTTCAGACATTTGTTCACCATAGACGTCATCACGTCTCAAATGTGGCGGCGGTATAAAATCAACGCCTTAGCATTCATCCTGATGGTAACAACAAATTTGTGTTTTACTCATCAAAGATGGCATCCAAAAAAAAATTGGGCATCACATTTTCACACATCAGGGTGAGTAACATGTGGTGACAGATTAAAACCAACATTTAAACAGTCATTTCGCAAGTATGTTTTACGATTTTTCTCATCATAGATGGCATCCAACATGTGTTGGGAGTTTTGGATTATTTATCATATAAAACGACTGGTTTATATTTTTATGGTTTGCACAAGCACAAACTTTTTTTCGAAACGACAGGTTCGAAAATATTAGTTTTGCTTTTCATGTGAATCGGTTCTCATTGATCAAACGACGGGTCGATACTGAAACACCAATTCAGCGAAACATACATCACTATATAAACACACTCGGGGAAATTATTATTTAGTCAACCCTTTCGGTAGCTCTATTTGAACACGACCAGGAAAGACGGTGAGGGAGGTGGGCACAAATGCCTCTTAAAAACCGACCTCATTAGGAGAACGACTTCCGCCTTTATCTTTCCTAGACATCGTATCCAAATAGGTGAGCCTATTTGGGGAATATTCATAATTTTTCCAACTTAAATGTGAATATATACGATTTTCGCTTTTTATATATGGCAATAATATTAATAATATAGACAATATCTATATAGATTAACCACATATATATAAACAGACAGTAAATATATTTTAGGATCTATCTAATCATGAAGTAGATTTGGTGTTATAAACAAATCAATTTAAGATTATCAATCAATTCATAAAGATTCTAACATATCAAATCAAATCAATTTAAGATTATCAATCAATCCATAAAGATTCTAACATATCAAATCAAATCAATTTAAGATTATCAATTAGATCTAATCCAATAATTTACTAGCATATGTGATATTTATATATATGATAATATCAAAAAGATATGATTATGCTAACAAGATATCAATCAATTATCTATGTTTATCGTCATATTAATAATTCTATACATGATAGTTTTAACTTGCAAGCAAACAATATATTTTTAATTACCAATCAATTCTATATATGGTAAAAAAATATTTTAACATGCAAAGAGGTTAAATTTACATGGAAACATATCAATTAAGCATGTGATATGCAATACTAATCATGCTATATTCAAGGCCGTACACTGTAAAAACGAATACTATATGTATAGTCAGCCTATATAAGGTACACTGTAAAAACTTAGGTATAATAGTATTTAGGCTGGTTATATAGGTTACGTACACTGCATAGTCAACGAATACTATATGTAAATAGTACGTAAGGTACACTGTAAATACTATTCGCTAGTGCATAATTTTATAATTTCACTGACCAGGTTACACAAGCACCAATTCATGATAATCAATCTTATTATTTCATCACATATGCAGTAGGGTGGTTTTATATAACATGCAATTTTCAACATTGACCTCATGCAATATATACATATATGGAACGTTTGTTACGGTAAAATCGATACCTTTCACACCGTATGTTGAAGAAGGTCGATATAGCAAAATATTAAAAAAACCCGAATAAACCTCAAGGTTTATATTGTATACTTAGAACCCTAGCCGTACTCCGATCTCCAAGAGCAGTGCTGATAACGTGTTGTGAGTCTTATTAGCTCAGTATATATATTATATAGCAGATATAGAGAGAACATAGAGAGAGGAAACAGTAGGTCTTTATTAATCAGAATGTGTGTATACAAGAGGACCCTAACCTTCTTTATATAGTAAATGTTAGGGTTATACAAGATATAAAGCCCAACTTAGGCCCACTATGAATAAGGCCTAATAGTCCAATAATATATTACAACAAATAGTATAATTTAGTGGCGATATGTATGCTTATTCGTCGTAATACTTGTCATATAACTTTAAAAGTAGCTTGTTATTCATATTATCTTTTCTATAACTTTTAAAGTTCAATAATCATTTATAGTAAATCAATTAATTTCCAATTATCTCAATTTTAATACATTTAATATTGTGACTAAATTTTTAGATAATTACTAATTATTTTTATAGAAACTCTTGTTTCATACTAAATATTAATATCTTTTTACTTACTAATTTCTAAATCCTACCCATCTTTGTAGGCATTTCAAAAAAAAAAAAAAAATGAAAAAAAATGACTCTGGTCAGTCTCCGGGTCGGATTATTCGGATCTGGTTAAGATTGGATCAGATTCTCAAAATTTCAGTTTGGATAGGATTGGATCTCCGATCCATTTGCCAAGCATGTCACGTAATAGTTAAATATGCCAAGTAAAAAGACCGAAATAACTGGTTAGTGTAGACATGAAGGAGAAGGTAAATGAAATATATTGTTTTTAATTCTAACTTAACCAATAGTCGTCATTTTTAATTAATTCGAAGAGGTAAATATGATTAGTCAAAATATATAGAAAAAAAAAAAAAATAGAAATAAGAGAGTGAAAGTAGGTTTAGAGAGTTTTTGCTACGAAAGAAAGAATGAAAGAAATATAAATATATATATCAATGGCGGCAAATAACCAAACAGTCACTTGAGAACCTTAACCACCATTTATTAAATAAATAAATAAAACTACAATTTCTTTCTACCAAAGGTAAAATACCCAACTCTTGTCTCTCTAATAAGTATATATTACACTTAACTTATACTTATCAAAAGTTGGGTTTCATTTTTCTGTATATTTTTTTTAATATATATTGATTGTGTTCAAGTTATTATCTTTGGAGTGTTTTTTGTCAACTAAAAGGGTTTTAATATTTCTGCATATTTTTCTTTGTCTCTCTGATATATATTAGTCACTTACATATACTTATCAATTTGTTGGGTTTTATTTTTCTGCAGTTTATATATATATATTGATTGTGTTCTTGAAGTGTTTTTGTCAAGTAAAGGGTTTTATAATAAAGGGTTTTAATATTTCTTCAAATTTTCTTTGTCTTTCTGATATATATTACACTGACATAAACTAGTCAATATGTTGGGTATTTTTTGTTTCAGCAGTTTTTTTATTTTTATTTTTAATATAGTGATTGTGTTCAAGTTATTATCTTTGAAGTGTTTTTGTTAAGTAAAGGGTTTTATACTAAAAGGGTTTGATTGCTAAAGGGTTTTACAATAAAGGGTTTTTATCATTTCTGCATATTTTCTGTATATATATTGATTGTGTTAAAGGTGCAATCTTTGAAGGTCTTTCTGTGAAATAGTCTACTGAAACTTGGTGAAGGCAAAAATTGTAGATATATATTTCACAAACATATACTTATTAATATGTTGCATTTTATTTTTAATTTAGTGACCGTGTTCAAGTTATTATCTTTGAAGTGTTCTTGTTAAGTAAAGGGTATTATACTCAAGGGTTTGATTTCTATAGGGTTTTTTAATAAAGGGTTTAAATTTTTCTGCATATTTTCTTAATATATTGCATTTTTTTTTCTGCAACTTTTTTGTAATTATTGTTGATTGTGTTCAAGTTATTATCTTTGAAGTGTTTTTGTCAAGCAAAGGGTTTTATACTAGAGGATTTTAAGTTTTCTGCATATTTTCTTAGTATATGTTTTTTCTGAAGGGTTTTTCTTAATATATGTTGATTGTGTTAAAGTTGCAATCTTTGAAGGGTTTTCTGTGAAATAGTAATTAACTTGGGAAACAATAAATGGTTTAATATTTTATTAGGAAATGTCTACTGAAACTTGGTGAGAAGGCAAAAAATGTAATATACTTCACAAATATATACTTATCAATATGTTGGATTTAATTGTTCTGCACCTTTTTTTAATCAATAGACTGTGTTCAGTTTATTATTTTGAAAGGTTCTCTTTGTAGTAATTATTTCTCTTTGAAATACTAAAAGGTATAGTGTTTGATGAGGAAATGTGTACTAAACAAAGTTGAGACAGATGAAATGAGCTAAGAAGGCATAAATTGCAATTGATAGATCTAAATATATACTGTATTACATACATATACTTATCGATATGTTGGGTTTAATTTTAAATTTAATGATTGTGTTCAGGTTGTTTCTTGAAGTGTTCTCTGTGAAGCAATCATTACCCTGTGGGGTTACTAAAGGGTTTTATTTTTTACCAAGAAATGTATACTAAAACAAGCATAAAACAGATTAAACTCACTAAGAGGGCAAAATTTGCAATTGGAAGATCGAATAGAGCTCAGGCTGATGGTGAAACCGTAGTTTCTGATAAGAAGGATTTTCGAAAAGCCAAAAATAATAGAACCAATTCAGATGATGGTGAGACCCCGGTTAGTGTAGATAAGGGTTTTCGAAGAAACAGAAATAGTAGAGCTAGTTCGGGTAATGGTGTTAGTGTTAAGTACGAAAATAACAAGCTTTACAAGAGAGAGAGTAACGATGAGCCCTCCCATGGGGGTAGAATGGTCTTTAATGATCGCAGAAGTAAGAGAGTGTTTCCCGGTCGAAGCAACGATAGGGAGAGAACGGTGAACAGAGGTTTTGGAAAAGGAAAATCCAATGGTTTTGAGAGAGATGAGAAGGGGAGAGGTCTAAGAAGAGAGAGAAAGTCTCGCGAAACGGACTCGTTCGATAGGTTGATATCAGTGAAGAAAAGAGATTCGGATAGAATAGATCATAGGGAAAGGTCAAACAAGAGAGATGATACAATGCGTGAATCTGTTGCAAGAGATACTAAAGAAAGGATTTTTGGAAAGAAAAGCATCATCTGTGATGAGAAAGAAGAAGAGAAAAGTCGTCGAAAGAAAATGAAGCGAGATATACGGATAGATCCAAATGACATATCGAATAAGCGGATTGATGATGCGATAGTCTCCACAGGTCCGTCTTTGTATCTACTGTTTAAGCTTTTCTTGATGGAAAGAATTTTAATGTCAGGGATTACAAAATGCACCTGTTGGGTTCTTATGGTCTAATCTTACTGTTAATTCCTTTTGTTCTAATTGATTCTCTGTTGTATGAGATTTGAGAATTAACACGATCCAAACAATGGAGGATTTGGTGATTAAAAAATACAAATGCTTTCTAGTATCTTTGTAATTTATTTATGAAGTATATTCAAAGAGCACTTTCTTATTTTTTCGTTGCCATCTTTTCTTGCTTCTCCCTGCAAGTGTTTTTTATAAAACCATTCAATCCTTGTCGATTTTTCTTCCCATAATTTTTTTGGGTATAATGGGGACTGCAACTGCTTAACGAAAAACATTAAAATGTAAGACATGAGCTTGAACTGTATGTTACCTCGAGTATTTTGGCTGGGCTGGAGCTGGGCTCAAGTTTGGCCATTATATAATGAATTAGCTGGATCCTTGTCCGAGAGTGCGTAGTATGATATCTTACTAAGTTGCACGAATAGTCCAGGCTTTTTCTTCTTCGTTTCTTTCCAAGTTAATTGTTCCATACCATGCCTTTTAGTAGTAAGCTGCTGTGTTGATATAGCATTTGTTAGAATGTGCTTCCACATAAGTACAATACAAACAAAACAAAACTTAAAGACACGGTGTACTCCGAAAATAGCTTTTTGACATCCAACCTTTTCACGATTTATTAACTATCCGAAAGAGTAACATATGGAAAAGCAATCTCAAAGATTTCTGTAGTGTATCTTATTCTTCAGTTGTACTCTTGGTCTTCGCATTAGGTAGATCGTGTCAAGCACAATATATTTATTTTGGAACTTCACGGGTAAAAAAATGTCACATGGCTTGAGCACCGTTCTCTCGTTTGAAGTGTTAATGAGTGCCAATTTTTGAATCAAAGAAAAAGAATCCTTAAAATACTCCTTGTTTTGATTCCAGCATATTGTCTGGCCAGGTTTATATAAAGAAGGTTGAAGTGTTGTCTTTCCTTCACAAAAAGTTTCTCTCTTTTATTTTTGAAACCATTCATAAAAAGTCTCTGTTACTGTGAGAATTTCAATTTTGAACTCTACATTTTGTGACCTTCTAAGCTGGTCTTACATGTCAAGACCTTTTATGTTGAGCTTACATGTCAAGACCTATGTAACTGCTAGATGTTACAGAAATATATCTTTCTAAGTGAACCTACTTATTTACCGCATGTGGAATTCACTCTAGTGGTTTAGGGTTAATTTAGTTGCTATAAGACTATAAGAGGTAAAGAATGCAATCTTTTGGCGAAGGTAAAAAATCATCACAAGTGCTTTTTACTTGTTGTCTCTAAAGAAAAAGCTGATTTAGCAAAGAGATTTGAACTTAAATAAGTATACGAATATAACAAGTTTTAATTGAAGTTGGCTACTCGTAAGGAATAGAGTTTCGAAAAGTGAAGTCTGTATTAATAGTCGCTTATGGGTCTCAGAAATGTCTTCCGTGACATTATGTGAGAAGTTTTATCCATTCATTCTCCTCGTGATTAGAAGAATATCTGTATTTTTATCAAATATTAGATTTTTTAACTAATTTCCCTGAAATATTCTTTTTCTGCATTTACAAGCTGAATAGACCGAGTGTAAGAAAGGATAACATTTACTTGGATTTTTTTTTCTTCATTTTTGGTGATTATAAAAAAGAAAGTACAGACCTGAAAGAAGGTACCAAGATATGAACGCATGGAGTTGAAAAGTGATTTCATCTCATACTTTGTGAATACATTATTGAACTTCTATTGTGGTATGTATGTTCCAGAAGAAGCTAAAAAGAAGGAAGAAGATATTGACAAGGATAAAAATGTTGAAATTTCAATGAATGCTCAGTTTCGTGCAATCATACCTAGCCCCTCGATTCTTTCCTTTGTGCAAGATAACGTAATTTTTCTTATGAACTTGCATCTATTATAGTAATCAATTTGTAGTTGTTTTCTGTTACTTTTTCGGTTGATCCTTGGCTAATTTTTTTCTCAACAGTACTTGGGACGTAGGCGGATGATTGAATTAAGCAGGGCAGGATACAACACAGACCTTTCTGCGCCATTAGATAACATCCCCTCTTCAAAAATGTCAGAAAGAGCACGAATTGAAGAACCTGTAATTTATTTCAGAATATTTTTCTTTTTCTCGGATTACGTTTTGCTATGTTTTTCGCTTATGTTCATCCACTGCGGTAAACTGCTGATTTTGGTTGTCCGCGTCTTGTTACCAAGGAAGAAAATGTGATTTTTACATTTGGCAGTATTTTCTCACTCATGTTCATCCACTGCGGTATACTGCTCATTTTGGTGGTCTGTGTCTTGTTACCAAGTAAAAAAATATATGCACAATTTACATCTGGTTTGAGTCTTACTTCAGGAAAAGATGTTAATGAATTTCATATTCTTGGCTCAGAACGCCTTATCGTGATTTTTAACGGCCAACTTGGGTTGTATTGATATACTAGATTGCTATCTTGGGCTTTTCTACTTAACTTCTTGTTGATTTGGTACAGCAAAAGTGTTTGCGTTTAAGTTGTTTTTAATTTACATTTCGACCAACCTAAATTGCAATTAGGTAGAAGGAAAGAATCAAGTCCTCTACTGTCGAATGAAGGTTTACCAAATACTATATTGAATTGTTAATGGTAATCAAAATGGACCTGATTTTATAAACAGGGGATTAGACCTCTGTTAAGGAATTTTGAGTCCCTATGCTCTCCTTTTACCAAGAAAATCCCACATGGAATATTGATCCTTAGATATAGAAAGCAGTAAAGAAAAAGGCCTTAAGGTATAACGGCTAGTGATGTCATTATCCTTGCAGTTTAAAGACTTTAGAGAGTTCAAAAATGAAGAGTTAAAGATTTTTTTGATGATAATTGGACTGTCGCCTCAGGACACGTGACTTATATACCTTTTGCAATACTGGATGTTTCTGTAAACTGCTGTTTTTATAGAATACGTGTACTTCTGTGCTTAAGTAACTGCAAACTTTTTTTATTCCAGGTATTTAGGAACAAACTCACATTTTTCGCAGCAGCAAATGTATCTTCCTCCTTCCCTGCTCCTGATCTTCCTGAGATTGCATTTGCAGGTCTTTCCGTCTTTTGAGCTCACAATAATATTTTCTTTTTTATGATGGTCTATGTAGTTGTATATGTTTAAAACTATAGAAGTATGCTTAGAATAAAAGGATATAACCAGTCAGAGATTTTGATGTACAGTAATTTTTTTTTTTTGATAAATGATATACAGTAATATATAGGAAATTGTAAGAATAAGAAAAGTACAATATTGGAACAGATATGCCATTATACATAGCGCACTAAATACATATTTTTGGTTCCCACTGACATTGAATCTTAATTAGGAAGGTCAAATGTCGGAAAGTCGTCAATGCTGAATGCACTTACCCGACAATGGGGTGTTGCACGGACGTCAGATAAGCCTGGTCTTACTCAGGTGATTTTGTAACCAATACAACTATAATTTAAATAGGTTTTAATGCAAATATCCTCTTCAGACTAATAATTTACTATTTATATGCAGACAATTAATTTTTTCAAGCTTGGACCAAAAGTCAGCTTAGTTGATTTGCCTGGATATGGCTTTGCTTATGCAAAAGACGAAGTGAAGGAAGCATGGGAGGATCTTGTAAGTAAGGAAATGGATACGACCACTTTTTTATTTTCCAGTTTTACTTGTTTCGATCATCTTGTCTGGAATATAGCATAAAACAACATACTTGCTTGTCTGAATCTTTCTTTTTATTCATGCAAATTTAGATTCTTATTTTGTATCTTTTTCTGTATTCTCAGTTGAAATTTTATATAGAAAAGATGCATCCTTACCTTGTTTGCTTTTTAAATCTTATCATATGAGGCAATTGTTTCACGTGTTTCTGGATTTGAAGATTGTTTGTTTCTATGGTAAATGGTATACATGTTAGTATGTATTTAACATCGTTATAGGTTTTTCTTCAGCGACACTACATATATGACATTTGTCATGTTGGTCATTACCATGAGATACTACAAGTATTAATGTGGCATTTGAACTAGTAGTATTTAATTTGAAAGTCATTAAGATAATTGGTCCTAGAAAGGCTCATAAGACTACAAAACTTGACTGTTAAAAATTCTCATGGCTATAAAAGTAATGGTCTCTACAAACTAAATTTTGTCTTCTCCCTTTCTCCGCTTACCTTTAAGAAAAGAAGCTAGCAATGTCTGGCTTTTATTTATGAAGCATTTATGAGCTGTTCGGATTTGAACTTCGTGATATCAATCTTACAGGAAACCATTAGATTAAATTTCACAAAAAATAATACCTTTCCCTTTGTCCTTATTGTTGGAACTGTCCCACATCACTTGAGCATTATCAAAGCCAAGCATTAATATATGCCCCTCTCCTTCCCTACTATTAGGCCTTTTAGTGGGGAATGGACGGGCTTTCACACTTATGTTCCTAAGCCATTAGGTTTACTTATTGGGATTCCTATCTAATATATGTTGCCGTTGTACATGTTGATTTCATGATGTGATATGGAGCATTTACATTGGATACCTTGCTTTTACATGTGAAACTTGGAATGGCTAGTAGTTTGTATCTTCATTTTTTTAAAAATTATTAGGGAAAATGAAAAATTGAAGTTCATTATATAAATTCTGGTAGCACATTACTAACGTCTTTGACACTCTAATCCTTGTGTATTTGGTTATGGCATTGAACTGAGATTGATCAAGTGTGATCTGCTTTCATGTGACCAATCTTGTCTCTTCACATTTCAAACCCTGTTGTCCTAACTCAGTTTATTTCGTTTCTTGTCAATAATCGTCTATCAATTCTGATCGCGCCGCTGTTTATGTTAATACCATAATATTTAGGTAAAGGAGTATGTTTCCACACGTGAAGGTCTGAAGCGAGTTTGTCTTCTTATTGACACAAAGTGGGGTATGAAGCCTAGAGATATTGAGTTGATTGACCTTATGGAAAGGTAAGTACAACCTTCTATGTTATTCTCTCTAATTTGATAGCCCTTCCTACCCTGAGGCTTGATATACTAATAAGTTTTTCTGCCAAGTATGCTAGGTTTTATGTTGAACCTGTACTCCAACTTACTACTAATGGCATACTAATATATATTACAGGTCTCAGACCAAGTATCAGATAGTACTCACCAAGACAGATTTGGTATTTCCAATTGATGTAGCACGCCGTGCAATGCAAATTGAAGATGTAATACCTGATAAACCTCAATGTCCTAAATACCAGATCTTAGGTTCTGTTTTTTCTTCAAAAAGAAATGCAAATTGAAGAGGAAATACTAGATAAACCTTGATGACCTAAATATCAAATCTTAAGTGCTGTTTTTTCTTCAAAAAGTTCAGTTTTGTGTTCATTTTCCCGTCTTCACTGGTTTTCAGCTGCAAGTAATATTTTTCTAAAAGCTTTGGAACGTTTTTTTAATGTTATGTCAATGAGAATACCAAAAGAAAAATATATGGCTTATTTTAACCGGAGTATTCTCTTGACATATCACTGCATAGACTTTGGTTACCAGTCCGTCAAATGTGTTATCTGATTGCAGAGCCTTCCTTTCCTTCTTAATCATATTACATATAAATACGTATTATCTGATTGCAGAGCCTCAAGGCGAAGAAGTTTGCAGTTCAACCTGCGGTATGTTGGAAAGGTTATGTTCAATTGATATTTTGTCTTAATTTCCTGTTAAAGCACGCTAAACTGCATCTTTTTCCTGCTGACAGATGATGGTTAGCTCGAAATCTGGGGCTGGCATCCGAACCTTAAGAACAGTGCTTTCAAAGATTGCTCGTGTCGTGAAAGTGTGAGGTATTACTGATAAATACAAGGCTAAGCAATATCAAGCAAAATTCTTTGAATTTATCATTCTGAAGTTCGAGAGTGGCTATTGGTTCTCGAAATTTTTAATTTCATGTCATCATTTCTTCCGTGTTCGTGCAGATGTCATTTAGTAAGGCCACAATTTCAGGACTGAAACTATATTAGTTGGTACTAAAGAAATTAGTTTGTAATTTCTAAGTTGAAATGAACCAACAATCTGAGATATTGTTTCTTAATGTTACGCATCATTCCAGTAAGAAAACTTCATGCGAAGGTGGGTTGATCATCTGAATTGCATTTTCAGTGGGGTATTATTTTGTGTAGTTGAGTTGATCTAAACCATATCCAATAAATAAAACAATCGACATTTACTAAAGTAATCAACAATGTTTTCCAGTTAGGACCAACATTTACTAAATTGGACTTCACTTTTGCTAATAGGTGTAATTTCAATTAAACAAATTGGCCGATCGTGTCGTATTTAGGTTCTAAGTTCACATGACTTAATATGTAAAAAGTATATGGCGTTAAGTTAAACGTTTTGTGGTTCTGTGGGAGGAGATATTTAAACTGTAAAATTACCAAAGCACTATAATGTCATGCATAGAAACCATGCATTTTCAATTTTTTTTTTTACTCCGAAAGCATGTAAACTAAATATAAAACTAATGCCCCGTATTTGATAAAGGTCAAAAATAGAAGCTTAAGGGTAAAATATATTGCATTTGTGGGATCACAGTCACCAATTTTTAAACTTTAGTTTTCCTTATCCTTGGTTTTGAAATACTTATAGACTTCAATTGTATCTTTATTTCTTTAATGGGCAGTGCATAAACGTGCTAAATTTTACAATTTGAAATAGAAATAAAATAATAAAGCAAGCAGCCACCATTTGCAACTGCACCTGTCGTATAATTTTTTGTTCTTTTATAATTAGTAATCCTCTCAAAGGTACGGTAGAGATCGGACCCTGGTGGTGAGTATGATATACTAGAGTCTCAATCGCTTTGATCAACCACCTTGCTCAGCTGTTGTATGATTGTAATAACGATTATCGGAACCAATTTCATTTTTTTTTTATAATAAACGAATTCAGTTGTAGTTGTTGGATTATTCTTTTTAAATAAATCGAACAGTGTACTAACTATACTACCGGACTAGACAGGTCGTTTGCGGTTAGGTTTGATCGGGTTAACATTTTCACGACATCGTGAGGTTATTCCGATAAATTGTATGGAAATAGTTCACTGATTTTCCCCATCACCTCAAGACACTAAATTTCCACATCAAACAGGTCCTTGATATTCTCAGTTAAACCGATTTTGCTTAATCTTGTGAGTGAAAAATTGGAGTCCTACAATTCTTTCGTTATATTTCATGGCAACAACAATCATTCGGAGACGACATCAGTCTCTCTATCACACAAGTCAAATTAAAAAAAAAAAAAAAAACTGTTTACACCTTATCGAATTAAAAGATTGATGTTACTTGTAAAGATTAAAGATTAAGATACATTCAAATCCCCCCATCATTTTGGTTAAAGAAATGAATTATTTTCGTCCTTTCAACCTACTGTAAAACTCTTTCGTGCAAGACAATTGATTAGCAAAAAAAGACTTTCTTCGAACTAGCTGAACAAAACAAGACTTTCTTCGTGCAAGACATAGGACCGACAAATTGGTTACGCTACTTCGACATTCATCGCAGTGTTGGCAAACGATGTCGTCGATTTTTACAAGGAAGATTATTAATAATGTAATCAAAAGATGATTGTGACATGGTGGTTCGTTCACAAAACTCAAATGCTTTAAAATACTGAATATAGTTTTAAAAGACAAACGACAACAATATTAGAGAACGTGGTGTAGTGGATTAATTGGAGAAATTCCACCAACTGTCACTAAATAAACATCAACAATTGTTTATGTTCTGCTTTTTTTTTATTATTATCATTGATCAAGTTTGAAGCTGTATCATTCATTCAATTTTTTTAACAAAGAAAAAAAATCATTTCAAAGTTGAGTGAAAACACATCAATAGTTGCATATGCGAAGGGAAGCGGAAATAGAGTTAAACAAACAATCCCAAAACAGAAAAGTCTTCAACCAAACATAAAATCTATAACAAATTTACCCAAAATCTTCAACCAAACATTTTCTCAAACCTAACACATTTTATATATTTTAAGTAACCGCTTACATATATATAAAATTTCAGATTTCTTATTAATTTACTTATAATAACCCTATATTATTTCTTTTTATTTGTGTATTATCATTTAATAATCGTAACAATATTTCAAAAAAAAAAAAATGTGGACTCGTTATAGTTTATTACTATTATATTCATTTAAGTAATCATATACATTTTGAATTTTGTGTTCGCTGAAATTTAGGTAATTTATTGGGTCTCTGATGCATACCAGTTTTTATACTATAATCATCAGAAAAAAATATATTTTGAAATATCAGATACTTTTATAGCTCGAGAAATAGAATACACCCAAATAAGTCATTATCAAAAGTTACCATTTGAAATAATGACTACAAACAAGATGATCGGATTAATTTTGTAACGCCAACGTAACAAATTAGCTAGAAAATTACAAGTCCTTGCAGTATTATGCTCCTTTACCGTTATGTACTAAACAAATTACGTAAAAACATGCTTAATTTTCAAATATACATATTTTTCAACTTTTATTTAAGATTTAGCACGTATAAACATAACACTGGTGAACATAAAAGTTAATTAAGTGTCAAGCGAGGATATTATATTATTTTTATCATTTTTTCATTGATAAATTAGTAATGTGTATATTTATTTTGAAACAGCCAAATATGAAATAATGATCACTTATTTAGAGACGAATCAAGTAATTATATTGACAATAGTTTAATAATGATCTATACAAAAAGTAAAAAAAGTGTAATGGTTACTTCCTACCTTCTCAATTAATTGTATTTTATGAAATTACGTGCAATTTTGATCGGCTTATAGAATGTATAAAAATTATCGAAATAAAAATTTTTAAAAGTAAATCATATAATTTAATGTTTTAAATATATGATTAAATTTTGAAATTTTTTATTCCGATAATTTTGATACAAATTATTAACATGTTAAAATCAGACGTAGTTTCGTAGTAATTATTTAATTTTTAAGAGGAACCACATAGATACCTTAGATATTTTATCATGTTTAAAGTAAAAAAATACATTTTTACAATTTATAAGTAATCGTTTTGGTTTATACAAATTATCAGCTTGGTTATTAATTTATCTATCATAACTATAGAACTCATATTTTTGTTATTTTATTAATTTATATATGAAAAATACATGTAAAGTAAAGAGAATAAAAGAAAAATAAAAAAAATAAATTATTATTTTAATTATAATAAAACATATTAATGAGTTATATGTGAGAAATATTTGAGTTTATATATATATATATATGATAGTATTTAAAATAATAATAGATGATAGGCGTTAGAGTGTTAAAAAAGAAATATATCATACAAGCATTTTTAGATTGCTAAATTTTATCCAAATTTTCCAAAAATACACTCATTCTAATATTGTAATTACTTTTAAATGCTATCACTCAATTCAAATACATAAATAAATTTAAAAATATTATTTTCCACACATTTATATTCCAAACAAAATTGTTGTGTATTTTTTATAAGAGTAAAATATTATGTTACTCTTTATATACGATTGTTAATTAATTATATTTAAATTTTAAAAAAAATATTAAGTTTATTTGTTAGGATCATATCTATGTCAGTACGTATGACACAAGAAGCAAGCAAGAATTAATATATATATATATGAGGAGGATATATGAACATCGTGAAAAACACCAAACTAAACACTTTTTCGTAAAAACGCTCCAAATCAAGATTTGGTTAATTCAAATCTCAATGGTTTCACGACGGGAACACAAATATGCGTCTTGTTTTTTTTGTGAGATGTATAATGACATGTTTTGAATTTTTAAATTTTACCATAATTTCGAAAACATGTCATTATACATCTCGGAAAAAAAAACAAGACGCATATTTGTGTTCCCGTCGTGAAACCATTGAGATTTGCATTAATCAAATCTTGATTTGGAGCGTTTTTACGAAAAAGTGTTTAGTTTGGTGTTTTTCATGATGTTCGTATAAGATTTCCACATATATATATATATATATATATATATATATATATATATATAGTATTGAAGGTAAATAAAGATGTTAAAAGAAATAAGTAAATATAAAACAAACTCTTTTTATTTCATTACTCCCACCTACCGCCTCCCACCCACACACACACACATAATCTCTCTCTCTCTCCTTCGTGCACAAATGCTCCTTTAATATTTATTCAATCACATTATAAAAATAAAATGTGTCCGTTAAGAGTGATATTGATCTTCTTATCTGCAACACTAGCTGGTATTTTAGTACTTAAAAACTTCAAATCACAACAAAATAATGTTGAATCAGATATTATAGATGAACACAACAACAACAACAACAACAACAACACCTCTTCTTCTTCTTCTTCTTCCAAATTACCCAACATTTCTACTTCCCTTAAGGTCTCTCTCTCTCTTCTTCTTCTTCTTCTTCTTTTTTATGCACTTTTCTACACCTTTACTATTTACTTATTGCTATTTTATACCCACCACATTCTTTCATTACTACACCTTACTTTCACTTTTCTGTCTTATTTTATACCACCTTATTATTTATTTTACTACACCATTTCTTCTTCCTTTACTCACCCTCTTAACTCTTATTTTTCCTATTTCATACCTCTCACTCACTCATTATTCTACTAACCCTTTTCATTTTTCAAGTTTTATGTTTAATTTTTCGTCAATTGGTGATGTTTTTTCTTATTGGTCGGAATTTTTTATTTATTGGAACCGGGAATGGGTAGTATGGTGTACTAATTCAATAATCTTGTAGTATAATGTACAAAATCGTAAAAAGTCTGTTGTAGTATGGTGTAAAAAAGTTAACCCCCCCCCCCCCCCCCCCCCTTTTTTTTTTTCTTTTCTTTCATCAGTACATTAATTATTTAACATCTTTGGGTTGGGGGGTTTATTGGATTACATTATTCTTTTATAAAATATCTTAACAAAACAAATAGTATCAATTATTAGGGGAAGGGGTTTATTGAATTACTTTTTTTTAAGGGGGATTTAACATAAGCATACCATACAACTATTATATCAACAAAAACATACATTTAAAAGTTACATTATCAAAAACTCGACAAGGTCAAAAACTCGAGGTCAGAAACTCGTGGGAGTGGGCGGCAAGAGTGTAGAGTAAGGTCAAAAACTCGAGGTTGATGTCGACGGAGATGCAGTCGTCGAAGGGGAGACCCACGAGGGCGACGTGATAGTTCGAGATCGGAGAACGGAAAATAGTTGGATTTGTTAACTAGTGTATAAGCTTGAAAAATAAGTGTATGAACTCCCTGAATTGAGTGTATGAAGTTAAAAATTATGAATATAAATTATGTAAGTAAGGATATGAATTCTGTAATTGGGTTATGGACTTTGAAAATAATGATGAACTATACGAATTATGATATGAACTTTTGAAATAAGGGTATGAACTTTTGGAATAAGGGTATGAATATAAAAATTAGGGTATGAACTTTTGGGTATGTTTTTGTTAATTAGAAATTTTTTGGTATGCTTTTGTTAATTTAGTTTCAAAAGTAGTATGTTTTGTTAATTTATCCTTTTTTTAAAGAGTGGCTAAACACAAATTGTATTGATCTTGGGGTTTTATTAGATTACATTTTCTTTTATTGATTCTTTTGAGATTTCCAGAAAAAAGATGATATCTTGGTAAAATTCATCTTGGAGTTTCTAAAGACAAGAAGTAGAAATTTTTGGAGGAGGTTAATTTTTTTTTTATGGATTATTTTGAGATTTCCAGGAAAAATTTGGTAAGAATCATCTTGGAGTTGCTAATGATGAATAGTAGCAATTATTGGGATGGGGTTTTGTTAGATCATGTTTTCTTTTATTGATTGTATTGAGAAATCTATAAAAATGGTTTCATGGGCAAAATCATCTCGGAGTGGCCAAAGAGCAGTGGCAGAGCCAGGATATTGATTGAGCGGGGGCACAAAAAATATGTATATACATTAGTGTTTAGAAAAAAAATGATAACTATAAAACTGCAGAGTGTCGTTTGAAGTCGTAAGTAACTAGTTTTTTCAAACGTATAAGTGCAATGTTTGTTTATTTTCTTTACAATTGCTTATTTATGATTTCAATTACCATATTTATTTTGTTGTCGGTACTAGTATGGAATCAAAAGGCTATCTATTGGTTTATACCTAATGTTCCTTGTAATAATATGAAAAGCTATGCAATATTTTTACCAAAATTAAAATATTTTCTTTCGTAGTATAAAATATACACAGATAGTACTAGTATAAATGTAGTTATACTATAAGGGATACAGTTTAAAGTTAAAACTATTTTCCCATGAGGATAAAATTCACAAAGTTAGTAATAAAAAGTTGTTGTAAGTTGTACAAAAAAAATGATTCTGGTGAGTCTTGAACCCCAACCAAATTCGCCAGCCAAGGTTTTTATGTTCTAGCTTCTAGCCACCAAGCTAAGCAGACAATATTTAGTTAAAATAACTATATTACTACTAATACAATAAATCCAGCAGGGCCACCTGCCCCCCTGGCCCTTAGCTGGCTCCGCCAGTGCCAAAGACGGAGTAGTAGCAATTTTTGGGGGTTTATTAGATTACATTTTCTATTATGAATTATTTTGACATTTCAAGAAAAAAATGATGTTTTCGTAAAAATCATCTCGGAGTTGCCAAAGAGGCAAAGACTAAAAGTAGCAGTTTTGAGGGGTTCATTGAATTACATTTTCTTTTATGAATTATTTTAAGATTTTCATAAAAGTTTGTCTTGGTAAAAATCATCTTTGAGTTGCCAAAGACCCAAAGCAGCCGTTTTTGGGGGTTCATTGAATTATATTTTGTTTGTATGGAATATTTTTTGAGAACTCTGTAAAAAAGGGTATCTTGGTAAATCATAATGGGTTCTGGTGTCCAAAGACAAATAGTAGTAGCAATTATGGGAGGGTTTATTGAATTACATTTCTAAGATTTGTGAATTGTTGGAGAACTCTATAAAAATGTTTGTGTTTTCTTTGAATTCGTTACAATTTCTTACGAGAAGCTCTAGCTCCCAAATCAGCGGTAGAGCTTTATATTGTTGGAATTCGTGTGCAGATTATTAAGGTTTATAGTTCTCTGTGTTTCTTCTTCGGTTGTACTTTGGGAGATTCTAATTGTTACTACTTTACAAGGGTATGTGGTGATTTTTTAACTCCCTTTTGTCGAATTCCTAGGTTATGTTGTCTTTTAATCAACTCTCACTTTATGGTTTCCGATTATGTTCTTTTTCTATTAGCTTCTCACTATCATTTGTGGGATCATAGGGTTTCACTTTTCCTTTTTTGTCTGTATAGGTTTAGAAATTCTTAATCACTTGATGAAATTCTGGGTACCTAAAGCATGTCTTGTGTTGGCCTTTCAACTGTTTTATTTATTTATTTGGGAATTTTATAACTTTTACTGATCTATCACTAGTATATACAATTCGCAAATGTATTGGTTGCTATTTGAAGTGTATTTTTTCGAACTTAATTACAGGTTCGTGGGGCAATCGAGACTGGGTTTTGGACCTGTATTGACATGGCAAGTGGCCGATATCTCTGGAGAAATCTCGTCTCGTCTTCATCTTCTACCTCATCTTCCAAGCACTCCTCCACCTGATTTGCCGGTTTGATTTCACTATCCAATTGTCTCTATTGCTTATGATGGTGCTGCCAAATCATATGTCGTATACGCCACTACCCAATATCATGTTGTTAAATGTAATTCGGGCCTCCTGTATTTCTCACTCCGTGTATGGAAAACAGTTTAGGTTGCTTCAATTGAGCAGTGTATAGCTAGTTTCCTTCAGTGTTGTTGTCCATTCAATGGGTGTTTTAAAATCTTGGAGTTGAATTTGGAACACGAGTTTATAAATAGATTATATCGTTAACTTTTTGTTTATCCCTCCAATTTGACGCTACCTTGCTTACATTTCCTTCATACTTTTTTTTCAGTTTTATAATTTATGCTCAACTCTTTTTGAAAATAAAATCTTACCTGGACTTACCCCTAATATATATTCCTAGACTTCAGTGAATTGTGAATTGTGAATTGTGAATTGTGAATTGTGAATTGTGAATTGTGAATTGTGAATTGTGAATTGTGAATTGTGAATTGTGAATTGTGAATTGCACAAGAAAACATTAATTTGCCCAGGCAGTCTTTTCTAGTTATGGTCTCTATCTATCCCAGGACTGGCCAAAATTTACCTGCTTACCATTTTCTAGCTAATTTTTGTAAGTCGGTTGAAACCATCTTTTCAGTTTCCTCCTTTTATGAAATCTACACTGGCCTGGGTTAAGAAATAAGTTGGAATTAGAAAAACCTTAGGTTCATCTAGCTTGAAGCTTTTAGCAGTAGAGCCTGCCTATCGAGGAAAAACCCCCAGAAAAGGTCAGCTTTTAAACTGGTAAAACGAATGACGTCGAACATTTCAGAAAGCAAAAATTAAGTTTATGAGCTGCAAGCAAACAAGGCAAATGAACCTTTCTTTTTTCCTGTTCTAATTTTTCTTTTTTGTAATGACGGCGTTGTAAGGTTTATCAGAATCTTTTTGTCGGCGTAATGATTTCCCATTTAATGTACATGCTTTGTCTACTGAAAACATAAATATACTAATGCTTATTTAGGCCTTATCAAAAGTGAAATAAGAAAATGTTTCGGTGATTATATACATTTACTTTATGTTTATATCAGTACTATGTAAGTTCATGTCTGCTACAATATAATCTGGCCGGTTTTTGCTCTATGGTTAGAGCGACTGTGTGCTCTAATTTGTCAAGGCTATTATCTTGTTACCAATGCCTAAAACTCCTCAATCTCGTTACTTTTTCATGAATCAATCATAAGCTAGTTCTAATATGAGTTTTGTCGACTTGATTGGATCCAACTGAAACAAGGGCCATATCACAACTAAAGCTTGAGCTGAATTTAAAGTTCGAGCTTACTGCGAGTTGATAATTGATATCAAGCTACCATAATTCTCAGTCGGATGAAATCGATTTAGATGTAGACCTATTCAGGACTGATTTTCCAAGCTCTGTGAATTGAGCTTAACTAGACAATTTCAAAATTTCTTTCCTCGGGGAATGTAGTTATAAGTTTCTTTGTAATTTGACGAGCTAGGATCAGATGTTGCTTATGTTAGCTCAATGTGCTGTACCTGATGAAGGGGAGAATGGATATTCATGGCTCTGAATCTAAGATCAAGGCCATTTTAGCTTTTCGTTCATAATGGCCAAAAAGATTCTGTTTGTATTCCTTAGAAGCTAGTACTATTGGTGTTGTAAATTCTGTGTTCTGCTAATTTAGGTCATAAATTGCAGCAATTGGTTTTACTAATGACTTTTCAGTTATAATCTAACAAAATAACTGGTGCAAGGTAACTAGGTACAAATAAAATAAAAAAATCAGCTGTGTTTGAGAAGCTGACGTTGTTTAAACTTCTTAGTTTCCTGCAAATAAGCTGCTTTTGTTCTTTTGCCCTCCTCTGCAAGTATAAGACTAAGGGTCCATTTGGTATCAGCTTTTTGGTGGTGATTTTTGGATTTTGAAAATACAGATTTTTTAATAGTTGTTTGGTTAAAATCCAGATTTTTAGTCACAAAAATCCAAAAAATCCAAAAATCCCAAAATCCCGAATCCATCTTTTTGTTAGATATTTGGATTTTTGGATTATGAAAATCAGATTTTTTGTCAAAAAATCTGATACCAAACGAACCCTTAGGCTTGTTGCCCAACTAGTTCTGAAATTAGTATGAGATGAAATTAAGATTGTCTTGGTGCACATAATTAGTGTATTCGAATCTTTGTAGTCTCTGTTGATCAGGTAATAGCTAAATCATTGTGAAGTTGATAGTGTTCACATGAGTTCCCACTTTCAAGTTGTTAGGAGACATATATGTATATGACATAAATAGACAACAAAAGTAAAAATCGTAAAAATGGATAGACAACTGATTTATAACCCCATCTAAGCAACTAAAGCCAAACCTTGCTGATTTATAACCCCATCTAAGCAACTAAAGCCAAACCTTGCTAAATTATAAAGTAATTTCTTAGGGGTGGCCAAATTATATTGTTTCTTAATTATTTTTTAGATAAACTTAATAATAGTTAGTTTTTGTGTATATTGTGTGGTTGCAATGGTAACTCCAGCAGGCTGTAACAGTCTCCTTTTTAAATTTTCCGTCGGCATGTCCGTGCCAAATCGAAACTTGTCTATATGAGATTTGGCAAAATGACCTCTCCGGCTTGACGTTCTCAAGCTCAGATTTATTTTTGGCTTGTCCTTGCACATGACATGGAACTTGTTGACAAATTCTTCGATCGAATTTTTCCAATATCGCCTAGCTATAGTGACATCTATTGAACGGTCCAAGTACCATTGCCCGCATATTTCTGTTGCTGCAAATTTGTTTTGTGAAATGTAAATCTATTTTTTTTATATGACTGATGTTGATTGGGTTGTTAAATGGATTTTCGAGTCAAAAAGAGAGGAAAAAGTTAATTATGGTTTACGGCGGAAAGAGAGTTCAGCAGAGAGACTATTGCTTGTTTAATGAGAGGGACAGTAAGAGAATTTAAGTACGAATTTGGACAAATTGAGTTTGATTACTTTAGTTAAGTTAACAACATTAGTTTTAAGGGTTTGTTTAAAACTCGGAAAACTTATGAGAAAATAAAATTGATTTTTCGAAAAAACATTTTCTTGTGTTTTTGTGCATAAGAAAACAGATGGAAAAGAAAATAAAAAAGTGAGGAAAAATTCTGTGTGTATAATGAGAGAAACCATTTCACTTTCAAAAGTGAGAGCAAAATAAAAACAAATAACAAAAATGTGTCTTTAACTTCTTCTCTCCATCTTTTTTATTTCTCTATTATCTCCATTTTCCAACCTTTCAAACACATAAACATAAAATGATTTTAAGTTATAATTTTTCTTTGTTTTATTTTATTTTCCCTTTTCTTTTCTTTTACATACATCATTTTACGGGTTAGAAATACCCCCTAAAAGTAGCAAGAAACAACATTGGTTCAAACTTTGGGAATACTAATAATCGCTATTCATGCAACAATCTTGTTAGTAACTCAAAAGTACAAAACTTGGGCTAACATGAATTATTCTATCTTTCACACCACTTCATCTTGTCCCACACAAATAACATTTCCTTCTTATAGCAACTTCATTATCAAAAAACAAAAACAAAAAATTCAAATTCAAACTTTTCCAAGCTTATAGTAATATGTCTCTCCAGTGGCTTAGCTTAGTAGGTGCAATATGGTTACAGTCAATAACTGGCACTAACTCAAATTTTCCTGCTTATTCATCACAACTCAAACACCTCCTCTCTATAAACCAACTTCAACTAAACAACCTCGCTTTCGCCTCAGATGCGGGCAAGCTTTTTGGTTGGGTCGCTGGTTTTGCGGCCCTATATTTGCCCCTCTGGCTCGTCCTTCTGTTTGGCTCTGGTCTTGGCTTAATTGGGTACGGTTTTCAGTATCTTTTTTTGAGTGGAAGAATATCAAATATGTCGTACCCGCAAGTTTTTGTGCTAACTGTTCTGTCCGGAAACGGAATTTGTTGGATAAATACGGTTAGTTACATAGTCACTATGCATAATTTTACGTTTGATCGCCTACATGCTGTTGGGTTATCAACTAGCTATTCGGGACTAAGCGCCAAAATTTATGCGGATATAGTTGAAGCCCTTTTCCCAAATACCCCGATTGAAAGAGCGAAAGCGTATCTATTGTTGAATTCTATATTGCCTTTGATAGTATGTATGTTATCTGCACCGATTGTTAGAAATATAAATGTGAGCAAGACGAGGAGAATGGAAGGAGGCTTCGTGGTGATGTTTTTCATAACTATTGCAACAGGAACTTACGCGGTGGTCACGAGTTTTAGCCCGACAAAAACTTGTGTAGTACCGTTTTTTCTTTTAATCGGCATGGTGGTTTTGCTTTTGGCTCCACTCGTGGTTCCGATATCGGTGAAAATAGCGGAGAAATTTGAAAAGAAATGCTACATTAGGGAAAAGATTAAGGTGCACGTAGACAACATGCAAGACGGAATAAGTGTAGAAAAGGTGGAAAATGTAGAAGAGAGGTCAAGAATGGAAATTGTTGATAATATTGGTGGAGAAAGAGAGGAATTTGGAAAAGGTAATAAGGAGATTGGAGTGTGGGAGATGGTAAAGAAAGTGGAATTTTGGTTGTATTTTTTTGTGTATCTATTTGGTGCAACACTTGGGCTTGCGTTTATGAACAACTTGGGACAAATAGCCGAGTCTCGAGGGTGTTCGAAGACGACTTCTCTCGTATCATTGTCGTCTGCATTCGGCTTCTTTGGTCGTCTCCTACCGTCACTTCTCATCTGTATTCTTTCCAGGTTCTTATTTCATTCTTTCAGCTTTTCGAAAGTTATGAATCCCTATTCATCACAAGGAATATACATGTCAAAAGTGTATCCTTTGAAGTTCAAATTGTTACCATACATATGATTTTTAAAATAAAAAAGACAGGTTTGGGTTCTAGTTTTTATACCTATTTTGGAAGACGTATCACGTAACCATCATTTTTATAACCTCATAGTCCATATAGTGCACAAAATAAACGTTTGTTTGTAACATGATTAGTCATTTAGTGTTGATAAACATACTATATATGATTTTAAAAGGGAGAATCATTGATTATCACATAACAACATGTTTAATTTCCAAAATCCCGAATTCTCAAGTTTTGTTTAAAATTTGGTATATATAATGTAGTATCATTTAGCATTAAAGTTGAAAACAGATAGTAAATGAAGTAGTATCATGTAGCATATGTAATAAAATCATGTAACATATGTATTAATCTTTAAAAACGTTTTAAGGTTCGGATTTTTGACAATTAAATATCACTTTATATGTACCTTTTCATCATTTTCTCATTATTTTTTTAGGTTTTTAGGGAAAAAGTTAGAATTTGACATATGTTGATGCTGGTGTTTGGAACTTTTGGTAGCATTTTAAGGAGTTCTTTTGTTGTTAAATGATTTTCGTACTTTTTGGTACTTTAAGAGATTTTCATACTTAAATGTTTTCGTCACATGAAATAATGCGGTATTGCATTCATGTGTCTTTTTATGTTGCAATTTTGTTTCTCCCATGCATAATATACCTTTTTTTGGAAGATTTCTAAGCATGATATCTACCTAGTTTTGTTTCCATTGCCATTTTAGCCATTTCCTAGCCCCTTGGTTAACGTGGAGTAACATGCAATATATATAATTTATTCCTCTAAGATCAGGGTTCTTCTAAGTATGTTTGAAGAAGAAAATAAGGTTATAATATCTGTCATTTATAGAGAGACTGCTATTAATTTATTTAGAGTGGTGAACTGCTATTAAGTGGTTTGCTAATCACCTAAAGTATTTGGACTTTTTTCAATTAGTCCACATGTTTTTCATCTTTTAAATTCAATCAATGGGCGTAATCTCGAAACAACATAAATGTTGCACTTAAATATGGGTTTAAATTAACTTTAAAATTAAGTATGTCATTAAATCTATCAGTTGTAATCAGCTTAAGGGGTTTTAGGGACAAGAGTCTGCAAAAAAGGGGTCTTTGTACTAATCGTAAAAAATGTTGTTTTCCAAAAAACACCAGCTCGTAATGCGTAGAGTTTCAGTACGTAAGTACTGGATATAAACCTATTAAATGGAGTCAATAGACCGTGGAGAGCAAAGTATATAATTTCAAATTTAGACATGAAGTCGATTGCGAAAATCAGACGATACAAAAGAGAATTGCTTGAAAAAAATAGCAAATTTTGATTTTCGCAAAAAACCTATAATACATGTATTAATTTGGACCTTTTCTAGCTATATTAGTTATCATTTGCACAACATAAACCATTATTCATATCTTATTAGCAATGCTTACATAATTGTTTAAGGGTGCCCATTAATATTACAAAAACAAAAAACAAATATCACTATCTTAAATATTGAAATTTTTGTTAAAGTGTTTTTGAAAGTGACATGTTGAAAGCGTATTAACCGCCAACTTTTAATAGTCTAAAAAGAGGAAAATATAGTTTTTGAAGCTTTGAATCGAGTCTTTAATTGAACTTTTTTACTACGAAACCTGCTTTTTAAAGCAGTGACATGTATACAAGTTTATGGTATTCTAAAGCAAGAAAGGAGTCCTTATACATTTCGATCTGTTTCCATACTTTTAGGACCAAGTGCAAGCTTTCAACACCAGCTTCGATAGCGGTCATGATGGCCCCAATATCCGGAGCATTTTTCTTACTCCTCCATCCGTCCGACTTCTCCCTCTACATAAGCACAGCTATTATCGGTCTTTGTACCGGAGCAATATCTGCTATCGCTGTCTCTATGACCAGAGAACTCTTTGGAACAAAGAATTTTGCTGTTAACCATAACGTTGTCGTCGCAAATATTCCATTAGGGTCCCTCCTATTCGGGATAATGGCTGCTAAAATTTACCGAAAAGCGCGAAAGGGGAATCATGGTCCATGCTTGGGTATGGAATGTTTCCAAACAAGTTTTATAATATGGGGTTCCCTTTGCTTTATTGGGTGTTTCTTGACTTTGGTCCTTCATGCAAGAACAAAGAAGTTGTACTCTTGCTTTGACGATAAAAGAGAACTTGTGTGAGATCATTTGTCATTGTTTTATGGTTTAATTTAATTCAGTGACACCTATTTTGGATCAAAATTGATTTGATGGCATGAATTTTAAAAAATTTGATTTAGCGACATGTGGTTTGCATTGTTAATGATTTAGTGACCCGACGTTAACTTTTTTGGATGAAAAGGTTTATAAATTACCAATTTAGTCTTGTATACTTTGAAACTTTATAATATAACCTTACAATTTTAAAATATGCAGATTTTAGTTCAAAAAAAAATTCAATTATAATACTTCAATGTAATTTTTTGTAACACAATAAACAAAATTTTATATATGATTCAACAGTTTGTCAAAAATGTATCTTGTTTATTATTATTGCAGAAATGGTAAAATACTTCTTGTATTATTTTTTAAAAAAACTACTAATTTTTAGAAAAGACAAATTTTAAATATTATAAGTAAGAAATATTATTATTATTTTTTTCAAAAAGAAGAGAATTAAAAAATAATTTCTATTTTTAAATAAAGACTTTTTTCTTCAATTTTTTTTTTTAACATATAAATCTCTTTCCAAAACAAATAAAGTTCTTAGAAAATGTTTATTTAAACATTATATTATTAAAATATAAAAGATTTCGTACAATTTTTTTAATCATAAACTAACGTTTTCAAAACAAAACTCACATTTTCTTGAAAAAAAAATCTTTGAAAAATTGCATTTTTTCGAGAAAAAGTTGTTTAGTTGAAAATGTGTCTTTTCCTGAGAAATAATTTCCCCCCTGAAAACATGTTAATTTTGTTATTTTCATCAATTTACTAGCTTAATTGTTACTTTCTAAACTATGAGGACTACATTGTAAATGTTTTAAACTTCTAAAGTTAAGTTTAACGTTTTCTATCCAAAAAGTTAACGGCATGTCACTAATAGAGTTGACAGTGGTTCGGTACCGAACTTTTTAACTACATACCGATACCATATCAAACTATTTTGGTTTGAGAATTTTTATACCATTACACTAAAAAAATCGATATACCGAACTTTCGGTATACCAAACTATTCCGTTGGTTCTGTTCGGTTCGTTTTTGTTTTTATACCAAATTTTAGAGTTTACAACTGATAATAGAAAAATGGTGCGTATTAGAAAAAATACATAGTATAAAGTTTTAAAAGTAGTATATTAAAAATATATATTTATTTATAGGATAAATTAACAAAACATAATACTTTTTAAACTAAATTAATAAAAATATACCCAAAAACTTTACATTATCAAAAACATATCAAACAAATTTAAATTTAATGTTGTTTATTCTTTTATTTATCTCTCTCTCATCTTATTCTCTCTCTCCTCCATTCTTCTTTCTCGCCAATTCTTCTATGTATCTCTTCATTCTTCTCTCTCAACAATTTTTCTCTTTATCTCTCTCTAATCTTACTCTCTTCCTCCATTCTTCTATTTATCTTTCTTTAATATCCCACTCTATCTCTCTTCCTTCCTCCACCACGAAAACACATCATTAACTACCGAACACCATCTAAATTATATAGATATCCATATACATATAAATACATATATATATAGTAATACATAAATATTACACTATTTGATACCCCGTAATATATGAAAAATATATGGAATTTGTGAGATTCATTTCTATTTATTGAGTTTTGAGACTATTGTAAACATTGTGGGTTTCAAGTTGAAATAGAAGAATCCATATGTACAATATTGAGAGAAATTCATATGTATGGTATGAAGTTTTAAAATTAGGGTATAGAGTTTTGAAATTAAGTTATGAAGTTTTAAAATTAGGGTATGAAATTTTGAAATTAGGATATGAAGTTTTAAAATTAGAGTATGAAATTTTAAAATTATGGTATGAAGTTTTGAAATTAGGGTACAAAGTTTTTAAAATTAGGGTATTAAGTTTTGAAATTAGGGTATGAAATTTTAAAATTAGGGTATGACGTTTTATAATTAACATATGCATATTTTGTGAGTTTTTAATCATTTTTAGAAAGAGATGGGTGATTAACACGTGTTCGAAAGAGGTGCGATTATCGTGTGTTAGAGAGATATGTGCGATTAGAGAGAGATATGTTAGCTTAGTGAGATATGTTAGATTACGGGAGATTCTTTATTGCATACTGTTTACTCAGCACTATAAGGGACGTGGGATTTCAGATCCCACGTCTACGTGGCTGCCAAAATGTTTTTTTTTGTTTTTTTTTTGTTTTCGTTTTTGTTATTTTATTTATGTTTTGGTATGTAAAAAACTTCCTCAATTTTACTCAAAAAATTCTCCAATTTTACCCGAAAAAAACCCTAACCATCAACCATCAAACTGCTTCCTATATCAAATTAATATATTTTTTTTATCAAATCAACGTCACTCTACCACTACAATTATACTCAATTTTACCAAAAAAAAAAAACCTCTCCCAATTTACCAAAAAAAAACTTTCCTAATTTTACCAAAAAATAACACTAACCATCAACCATCAAACTTATTCGTATATCAAATTAATAAATTTTTTTATCAAATCAACATCACTGTACCACTATAATTATCCTCAATTTTACTAAAAAAAAAAAACGTCTCCCAATTTACCAAAAAAAAACTTAAATTGCGGGAGGTTTTATTTTGGTAAATTGGGAGATATTTTTTTGGGGGTAAAATTGAGGATAAATGTAGTGGTATTTGATAAAAAAATTTATTAATTTGATATACGAATGAGTTTGATGGTTGATGGTTAGAGTTATTTTTTGGTAAAATTGGGGAAGTTTTTTTTTTTTTTTGGTAAATTGTGATATGTTTTTTTTTTGGTAAAATTGTGGATAATTGTAATGGTAGAGTGATGTTGATTTGATAAAAAAATATATTAATTTGATATATGAATGAGTTTGATATTTGATGGTTGATGGATAGGGATTTTTTTGGTTAAAATTGGTAAAAAAAATTTTGGGTAAGTTGGGATAGGTTTTTTTTTTGGTAAAATTGGGAATAATTGTAGTGGTAGAGTGATGTTGATTTACTAAAAAAAAAATATTAATTTGATATAGGAAGTAGTTTGATGATTGATGGTTAGAGTTTTTTTCGGGTAAAATTGAAGAATTTTTTGGGTAAAATTGGAAAAGTTTTTTATATACCAAAACATAAATAAAATAACAAAAACGAAAAATAAAAATAAAAAATATATATATATATATATATTTTTTGGCAGCCACGTAGACGTGGAATCTGAAATCCCACATCCCTTATAGTGCTGAGTAATTACAATATGCAATAAAGAATCTCCCTTAGATTACACAGAGATGTTAGGAGAGAGACATATATGTTAAGTTAGAGACAAAGATTAGATGAAAAAATAATAAGTATATATAAATATGTTTTTGATAATTTAAATTATTAAGGTATGTTTTTGTTAATAAAATAGGGATAATGTATATTTTTGTTAATTGTCCCTTATTTATATTATTGTTACATTTCTTATTTCTTTGCATATAAGTACTCACTATAAAAAAGGAAAAAAATTGGTTTAGTCATCTCAACTAATATACATTAAAAAAATGAGAACCAAACCACTGACATTAACAATTGAGCCAGTGAACTATATATTTTTTTTCTAAACTGGGGACCTCCGTTAATTTAATTGGACGGAAGTTAAGTTAAATTACATTTCAGTCCCAAATTTTATAAAACATATGAATTTAACCCGAAAAATTTATAATTTTACATTTTTAAGCCAAAAAAAAATATTTTTTTTTAAAATTAACTTATTTCCGAAAAAATCAACTTTTAAAAAAAATTAATTTTTTGAAAAAACTAATTTTTTTTTTGAAAAAATTCAAAAAAAATTCCTGTTTTTTGAAAAAATTAACTTTAAAAAAAACAAAGAAGTTGTTTTTTTTTTAAAAATATTAAATTTTAAAAAAAATATTTTTATAAAAAAAGTTAAATATTTTTTTTAAAAAATGCACTTCAAAAAGTGAACACTTTCTAAAAGACACTTCAATTATTGGTATGCACTTTTTAAAGTGCATTTTTTAAAAAATATTTAACTTTTTTTAGAAACAAAAAATTTAAAAGTTAATATTTTTAAAAAAAGTTTCTTTTTTTAAAAAAAGCAACTTCTTTTGTTTTTTTGTAAATTTAATTAATTTATTTTTTTAAAGTTAGTTTTTCCAAAAAAGTCATTTTTTTTAAAAGTTGATTTTTTCAAAATTAAGTTAATTTTTAAAAAAATAATATTTTTCGGGTTAAAAATGTTAAATTATAAATTTTTCGGGTTAAATTCATATGTTTTATAAAATTTGGGACTGAAATATAATTTAACTTAACTTCCGTCCAATTAAATTGACGGAGGTCCCTAGTTTAGGAAAAAAAATATATAGTTATGTGTCTCAATTATTAATGTTAGTAGTTTGGTATCTATTTTGTTAATGTATGTTAGTTGAGGTAACTAAAACAATTTTTTTTCCTAAAAAAAATAATATAAGTATATTATAACAATATTAATAATTAAGTGTATATAAGTATTTTAGTTTATTTGTCTATATAGTATATTTTAATATTTCGGTTTGAATCGGTACCATACCGAACTCACAAAACGAATATTGTAACCGAACCGACTTTCAAAGATTGATTCGGTTGTACCGTACCGTAATGTCGGTATACCAAACTTTTGGTACCGACTTGATTGGTTCAGTTCGAAAAGCGATCGGTTGGTATAAATCGGTACAAAAAGGCCACATCTAGTCACTAAATCATTAAAAGTGTATAACACATGTCACTAAATCAATATTTTTAAAAGTCAGGTTACCAAATCAAATTTGGCTCAAAACATATGTAAGTAAAATGAAATTAACCCATGTTTTTGTTATAGGATCTAAAGAAACATTCTTTATCAACAAAGGTAATTAAGATTCTTGAAATAAGTTCATATTCCTTGTTAGTAATTAATTGTTTATTATTTAGATTAATTGGTTAAAAGATTTATGCTGGATAGTAGTTACATTTGTATATGATTTTTCTTTTTATATATATATGTGCGCATACGCCGACTGAAGGGATTAATAATATGGCGTATGAAACACATGAGAAATTATACAATGATTTTATAGTAATTTTGCTAGTAACAAAGGATATTAACGATATATTAACAAAAAAAAAAAAAAAAGAGCTGTTGATAATGAGCTAATTGTAAAGGCAAGGTTTTTACAATAGTTTGCGATAAATATTTCGCAAACTCAACCAAAAAATTTCTCCTAAATTGGCCTTATTGTAGGCTTGTTTGACTGCAGTAAGTTTATAGTTTTCATTTATTTTTTCCATGGAAAATTAAGGGTCAGGCCTAGAAAAGCAAATTATGTAAAGTTTATTCTAGCACTGATCCATATTTAAGAAAAAAACGTATTAGCCTTTAGCCATTTGCCAATAAATAGTTTAAATCTAATTTGTTTCACAATTAACAATTACTTTCTCTAGTTAAAAATTGACACACATATATATAAAAAGAAAAATGTATGTATCGTCGAAGCTGATTAATGCCATATACTGTTTTTATATAACCATAGATTGTTTACCGCATTTCCACCATCGTCGAACCTGCATGCCTTCCACACTATCTCGTTACCGCCTCTCTCTCTACCCCCTCCCTCTCATTGCTCTATATCTCATACGTGTAGAGACAATGTATGTATCCTCTGTCAATCTCTTCATTATCTAATTATCTCGCTCCGACGACATGAATCGTCTGAATCTGCATTTTCTATTTCTTTCCATTCCTCTATCTGAACCATCGCCTCAATACAACGATTTCTTCATCATGACCTATCGTAGTCATCTATCGGCGTCGTACTCGCTGGATCTTTGTCCCTGTCCGCTCCCTTGGTTGTGTCTACGAGAACGGATTTCAGAATCCTATCTACATCATAGGTCCACATTTACAATTTTTGTGAATTTGAATTTGAAGTTAAATTTTTATGTTTTATTTTATTTTGATCCCTATAATTTCAAATGTATTGCAATTTAGACTTTAATTGTTTAAAACAAACAAGATTTTCTCAAAAATAAAAATATATGACCATAAACCGTTTTCAAAAAACCAAAATGTTTTAAAATGAGCACGGTCTGTCTTCAATTGATCACTGTCTGTTTTTAAATTGACAAATATTTTGAAAATGAAAAGAATTTTTCTGAAATTACCTTAGCAGAATAATGCCATATACTTGACTATAGACTGTTTTGAATTGACCATAGTCTTTTTGTAAACTACTATAAATTGTTTTCAAACATTATAAATGACTATAATTTGACTAATAAACTACTAGAACTGTTTTGAATTGACTAAAAATTGTTTTGAATTGTCATTTAAACTGTTTTAGAAACATTATAAATGACATTGGCGGTTTTACTCTAGGGTAATTACCTAGTGTTTCTTTTGACGTGTATGCTTTTTTAGAAACTAGAGTCTAAATGATTTTTAGCGTCATTGGGTTTTTTGGGATTTTTATGAACTTAATTTTAGTCATTTTTTGAAGATTATTTAAAAAAAATAGAATTTTCCCGAATTTTTTAATATATGTCACTTTTCTCAATTTTTTTTTAGTGTTTTTAGGATTGTTTTTGGATTTCTTTACCATTTATTCGGGTTTTTTTTTGGGTTCGCAGCTCGGGTTTTTTTTTTTTGGGTTCGCAGCTTAGGCTCCCCCCCAACAAGCTTTTTATGAATTTTTTTTCTTCATATTTTCCCCAATTTTTTTGATTCTCCCCTCATTTTTTGTTTGAATAATTTGGTGGAATTGATCTAAAATTTAAAATTATTAAAAAAATGCTCATTTATGTAAATAAGCTTTTCAAATCCTAATCGGCCTGTAATTCATCCCTTTTCCATGCAGGAAACAAAAAAGAATATAAAATAAAACACATAACCATCAAAAACCAAGTTTTAAAAAACAGCAACCGAACTTGAAAAGCTACGACCAAACAAAGCATTAGTTTTAAATTGGGAAAACTGTTGTTTAGAACCATAACCTATTTGATTTTACCAATTAGGTACTCATCCTATTAATTTTACTAATTAAGTAGCCAAACTACAAAATTTGTCCCAATCAGTAGCTGTCGTCAAATAAATTGACGGAAATTTGATAACGGTACCTGATTGGGATAAAGTTTGTAGCTTGGCTACTTAATTGATAAATTTAATAGATTGAGTAACTAATTAATAAAATAAAATAGATTGGGTTAGTAAACAGCATTTTTCACGTTTTAAATTCCTCAATATTACTATTTCAGCTTACCATTAAATTGAACATTTTACAAGCCTGGGAAAATACTCTCTCTCTCTCTCTCTCTCACTCTCTCTCTAGGGTTAGTCCCTCCTTTTATTTAAACTCTATATATAACAATAAATGTTAATAGTTATTTAGTAATTGTTTTTTATATGTCCAAATATGATTCTGCTAAACATATAAGATTGTTTTCAATCTTCAAATTATTAAAATTATAAATACCTTTTTCGAGTCTGATGAAAAAGAGCTAGTTGGTTTAACAAAAATAGACTAATATATGTAGGAAAGTTTTGATCTTTTTAATTTTTATTTTTTTTTTGGTTTAAATGTCTAGCTAAAGGTTTTAAAATTTGTATTTCTGCTCACTTACATTGTTGTTCAACCTATTAACTCCTTATCTGTGAAACTAATATTCAACTTAATTAAATTTTCAGTAACATTTTAAAATTATGCTCCCTTTGTTCCAAATTGTTTGTCTTATACGAAACTATGTGTACTTTTCACTAGACAAATATGTAAATTCCCGAAACAATTTTAAAATTTTTTTTGTCATAAAGTGTACATGTTAAAGTTAAACCATGTAATTAACTTTTGCAAATTTTCATTTCGGCAATTTGAGACAATTTTTTCATCGGTTTCACGTAGTTTGTAAAGGATAAACAATTTGGAACAGGGTGAGTAACAAATTGACCCAAAAAGGTAAATACTTTACGTATATCCGGATTTTAGCCTTTCAAGACCGAATCTTGCGATAGATTCTAGTGCCGCAGTCATCCTAAGCCTCCCCAATTTATTGAATTAGTAATAGGTTTATTTTATTTCGGTTGAGTTTTCTACTTACAAAGTTAGTATAACCGTTTTCTTCTATGTTTCCTGTATTATTGTTCACGGTAATATGAATTCTGGGACTTTTAACTAGAATGAACAATAACCTATTTATGTTTTTGTAGCCTTTGCTTGATGGATAATGTTAAGGGAGATTCTTCAAGTTCTGCAAAGAATGAAAAACCAGTGATCGTTAGGGTGAAACGCAAAGCTTCCCAGTTACCTCTTGAAGCATTGTGTGAGTTGTTAAGGCTTTATTTACAATATTGAATTGTTAAGCATTGTGTGAATTATCTGTAATAGCTAGTCGCTATTTAATTTCTATATCCTAATTAGAAAGTGCTTATTTTCGTAATTATGCTTCTTAGGGCTTGAAATAAATGACAGGCCGCTGAAGAGAGCGTTTCTAGACTTTGAAAAACTTTCAATCAGTGATTCTGCAGCTAAAGGTACGTTTATCTGATTCTGCTTTGTTGGCTTGCCCATTCTTGGCTTTCGTTTGGTTGCAAATTTTTAGCTGAAAAGCTGGATTTTTGGTAAAACATTTAACATTACATAACTGAGTTTAAGCCGTGTTCAAATATTTGGTACCAAAACTTTAAGCCTGCTTGTATAAATAAAAGATTGATTCGATTTTTTTTTTTTATATTGAGTGATCAGCAGAACCGGAAAAATTGGTTTGGGGCTGTTTGGACACCTCATTTATTACGAATTAGGTGCTTTACAAATTGATACAGATCTAGTAAGAGTTTAATCTTCTTGTGAATCCACAAGAAATTAGGCAGTTGATCTATAAGGTGATGAGATAGAATATAGACTTACTTCAACCAGGATTCTTAGCAGGCGGAGGTGAGATCCGTGAGAGTGTAAATGGATGACATAGTTTTTGTAGTGAGAGAGGCAAGAGGGCGAGAAAGGGAAATGCCCTAAGGCCTAAGGGTAAAAACAGGAACAAAAAAAACTTTTAAGAACAATACAACACCTCACATGGCATTTAAGCTGGAAAGTCAGCCTCATGCAGCCTAAAACTACTTTCTCTCTCGAAGAAATAAGCAACCAAGGTTTCATTTTAAGCTCGTACTCCAAATGACATTCAACTATACAGCTAGAAAAGCTGACAAGATATGCTTTTGATCTGAAGCTAAACAAGCACTCTTTCTGTTTTTGCAACTGCAGTATTCGTGCTGTGTAATTAGTTATATTTGAATCCCAGTGCTATTGGTTTTGATTATTTTTTTTCTAAATCAAATATTACAAGACTTTGGCATTTAAAATCCTTGTCCCCAATTTGTTCTTCATGGCTTCACATCAATTTGGCTGGTGGAGCATATTATAGTCCCCCTTCAGTGTCTAAAATTTAATAAGTGTATCTTATAGGAATTTGTGTCTACACTATACTGCATAATAAACCTTGGTTTAGCATATCTTTATGATGAATGATGAATCTGATACCAATGTATATATTGATAGTGATTTTTAGTTGATCCTTTTTTGATATAAATTATTTATTTGCATCGAATGTTTTGTCAGCTGAGGAAGTGAAGAAGAAAAAGATCTTTGTACGACACGTGGAGACAGTTGGCAGCTCGAGGGTTTGCAGTGATGTTCTACAACCTTACATTGTAAGTACTTACCACTTGGTTTTGAGTCGACTATGATTATTATGCTATATGAGCTACATCTGACTTACCAAGAAAAGGGTGTAAGCTGTTATGATAAAAGTTCTTTATTTTTTCCATGTGGTCTCGTTTGTTGACATGTTACTTAAGAATATATTCATCTTAAAACTGATTTGGTGGTTTATCTCTTTTCTGGATCAACGCCTAATGCTCTTCAGTGTAATGAATCGGTGGATGGAAGTGTAAGCAAACGGAAGCTTGAGGATCGGAAACACAATCTCAAAACTGAAAATGTAAGGCCTTTCCTTCTCTGTTACGCATGCGCATGCACACGCACACGCACACACACACGCATACACACTCACACACACACATAGATACACACAAACTCTCTCTCAGACACAAAATCACCTTGATTTCAGTAACACCTTTGGATACCTTGCAAAAATGGAGATGTTTCAACAGCGATTTTAAAATGTTTCAAAAAAAAAAAAGCTTCATATTTCGGAAGCAAATAGAAACCATATAACTACATAATTATCTTATAATAAGTTGAGTAGAGTACCGGTTGGTCTACCAAGAACAAAAGTTAGATACATCCTTGCTTTACTATGTTCCAACAAAAACGATCCTATTGCTCAACTTTCGTGATTCTTTTTGGTATAACTGTTAGCATAAATCATAAATGTCCTGACCACATTTTGAGCTGTCGCTCGATTAGAATAACGGAAAAAAACATTTATAAAAAGAATGTTTACTTTTTCCTTCTGTAATGCATGCATAAGCAATGATTGGGCACTAAAGTAAAAATTGGGTATTCTCTTTGCAATGGGAATTGATCAAAACAATTGTGATAATTTCTTTTAACAATTGAGTAAAATATCGAAATTAGTTATTGGAAGACGTAATACTTATATTGAGTGGGTTCAGCATCATATTTCGACATCAACAGTATTGTAAATATTTGGAGAACAAAGCTTGTATACAGAGAAGAAATGTTAAATATCTGAATTTGTGAAGTCTTGCTCAATAAGAAGTGGAACCGGATTTCCATCTTACCAAGGTGAAAAAAGAAAGCCTCGACATATAACTTAAAAATTCATATAATTGAAATAACGAAAAGCCAACATATCAAATCTCATGGCTGAATATGGTTTTTGGTGATTCCAGTAATGTAAATACTTAATTTTTTGTGCCAGGTTTGTTTTTCCCGTTTTACGGATTTATGATAGAAACAAGCCACTGATCCCTGCTTTTCTTGGATTGAGCAAGAGTTTACAAATTCAGATATTCATCATTTCTTATCTCTTAACACAACACTCTTTTTTTTTAGTTTAGCGAAAAGAGTTGCAAAAGAATAGTTTGATTCAGTGAAAGTCAGGGCCACTTTTGCATTAATATCTGGTATTTTTTGGTACTTATTAATTTATTTTATGAGTTCTAGCACTTTATTGATGTCAATGCAATATTGTTGCAGAAACAAAACAAGTTGCTGCTCAAAGCCAAAGAAAAACAAGACGTACGTATTTGGTAGCTTCTGAACATTGTCTCATTCGCTTATTTTAGTTTTACTTGCTATGCTGAGATTTTTGAACTTCTTTGTTGTAGCTTTCTTTATTAATATGTATTGTGGTTCATATTTCTATATCTGGATATGTTAGGCTCTGTCGAAAAATGCTCGTTTTGAACAAATATGGAGGAGTAGAAAGGGTAAAAAGGAAGCACGCGATGATGATGGTTTACATGACATGTGTCGTGTCTATGACATCATACGTGTTGATGTTGAGGAAACTAGCAAAGAACCACAAGAGCAAGAGTAAGTTTGTTCATAATATTTCTTTTTAAATTACCCAAACAAAGTGTAAGTTTCTTTTTATTCGGCAGTGGTTGCCTTAAAATGTTTGACTTATGGAGTATATTTATTTATATACCCATGGACCAGGAATTAAATATTTTCCTCAAACGATGCAGAGATGAGGAGTTGGAAGATCATAAACTTATGAGTAGTTTTCTGCCTTTATTAAGGGAGTTGCTTCCAAGTGCTGCGGTTGAAGTTGAGTCTGACATTCTTGATTACGTATCCAGACGAGGTCCTGTTTCTCATTAGTCTCCTTTTTGTTACTTTAAGTTTTCCTAGATCGGTTGTGACTTTGCATTTGACGACAGCAACAGTAGTTATTAAAGGATAGTCTAGCATGCAGTTTTTACCCTATGAATATTATCTTGATATCTGATATGTGATATAATAAGAGATTTTGCTGGTTTGATATAGTTCGAATTATTTTTGTTTTCTACTCTTCTTATTTAAGTTTTGATCTTTGGTTATGTTCTTAATTTTTTATGCAAACCTCAGAAATTGGGACTAATATGGAAAATCCAAGAATGAAGCTTCATTCATTTCCAGAAGAGGAACCAAGTTTTTTTTTTGGATTTGGTCCTTCTAGTAGTTATCTTCCTGTCATCTGCCATTCTGTTTTCGCTATCATGTTATCTCATATTACTTGATTTGTTGTTCTTCTCAACAGCTTCCGGAGATGATTACGTGTACGATTTATATACTGTAAAGGGTGATACAAACATGGAAGAAGACGTTTTAAACCCATTTCCATTGTAAGGATTCTTTAATTTTTGAAGAGTGAATATAAAGTTAATTCTACTCTCTGGTCTTATGTTTGGCAAACCTTTTCTGTATAGGGTACAAGTCAATGATGAAGATGAATTCTATGATGGTCCAGATGAATCCGAGCATGATAGTGATGATTCAAATGGTATTTATCGCCTTTATATTTCCTATTTATCTATTTGATCATGTTGCTATGTATGTAAGTAGCTGTAAAACCTGTATGTGATGCTTAATATTTGTTTGTGATTTTGCAGCTGAAGACAATCCTGTCAATGACTATCCGGATGAGGAGCCATCTGAAGACGATGATGTGGACGACTCTGAGAGCATTACCACCAAAGATGATTCAGAAGAAGAGAGTACTGGTTCAGAATCTTCTTCGAAATCCGAAAATTTAAACCGCCAAAAGTGGCCACGAGAAGTGGATCCCATATATGACGGAGATTTTTATTGTTATGATGATGATGATCGTGATCGCGATCGCGATGCTTACAATTCTGATGACTATGATGACGAGAATGACGTTATATGATTTTATATGCGACTATTGTTAATGATGTAGTTCTATCCAATACTCGAACATTAGGGCAATGTTTGTAAGTGAAATATCTGGAAATTGCTTTCCTCATGGAAATTTAAGCCAAATCTCTTTTGTTTGCCATTTGAAAGGAGCATTTTATTTTGTAGCCGAGATGGATTTTATGTCGTGCAGATGTTTGCTTATAAAAATGATTACTGCCTAAAATATCTCTTTTTATGAGTTGTGAATGCAAATTAGTCGGTTATTATATCTTGCAAATAGGTTCTCTTTCTTATTAATGCGATTCATTTTCATCAGATAATCTTTGCAAATAAGGGTTAATTAAAAACATGGTTTGAATGTGTTACGGCTTTGAGTCGGATAGCTATTTACAACGGCTCTCAGTGAAGAAGTTTCTGCAGTGGAAGGGATCAAACTTTGAGGTAGCTTCTACCCAATAAATAAACCCTTTTTTTTTTAAAATTAAAAGCTGTTGTGTGACATATTAGCTCGTTATAGATATATGTATAGATATAGAGAAAGGTATGAGAGACAACAATAAAAGAGACTTTATTAATCAGAATGTATCAATAAAGGGGGACCCTAACCTTCTTTATATACTAGAGGTTAGGGTTATACAAGCTAGAAAACCCAACTTAGGCCCACTATGAGTAAGGCCCAATAGTCCAATAATAACCTACAACACTCCCCCTTTGGACGTCTTGAATTCTTTGTTTCATGCAGTCGATCTGAGTCGAGTTCATTCGCAGTGCTAAACACATAAAAACCTTAGGGCCGGAAAACCCAGTGTGGGACAAAACCAATACCTAGGTGAAACTGTGTAGCCGAATGATATATGCCGAAATATCATGCAAGTAACTAACCACAAAACAGTATGCCTTATTAAAACCTTGCCAGAGCAAACCCAATGGGAAAATCTCTGATCGAAAGAAAAAGAGTGCAACAATGGTAGTACTATGGATCAACCACAAAATAGGTGTCTCATCAAAACCTTGCTAGAGTAAACCCAGTGGGAAAAAACCTCTAGTCGAAGGACAAAAGAGTACACAGTGGTAAGAAGTACACAACAGGATACTCCCCCTAATTTCGGCAATCTTAAGTGAGGTATGATGAGAGCGTGTCTCGCTAAAAACCTTGCCAAGGAAAACACAGTGGGAAAAAACCTTGGTCTAAGGACAAAAAGAGTACACGAGCATGCGACTGGATGCTCCCCCTCACTTGCACACGACAGGATGCGAGGATTTCGAATAAGTAGTAATTAGTGTAATAAGCATTCACCTAGATGCTCCCCCTCACTTGCACAAGACTGGGTGCAATGATTTCATATTCGAATAAAGAGTACGAGCATTCGACTGGATGCCTCATTTACTTGCACACGACTGTATGCAAGAAAATATAACATGGAATAAACCGAGCATTCGACAGAATGCTCTTAAACTTCATATGTGAAGATTTATTTCGGCAAGAAATGCTAAATAGCATAACCTAGTAATGTATCTCTTGATCGATAATAACAAGTTGTTCTCAAATAAGACAAGTGTTTTATCTGGATCGTGAGACAGAACATATGTAATTCAAATATGGCTAATACGAGCTCGAAGCCATATACACTCTCTAGTCGTCTCATAGAGCACGAGTAGATCAGAGTGATTCGTTTGGAGTCATTCCAAGACCTCCAAGATAATGCCTTATTCCTAATGGTAAAGACATACCATGTTAAGAATATCACTTATGCGGGTCTGATAAGTAACCGGCATCGGTATAACCGAAAAAGGTTGCGTTAATTCGAGTACCGAAGGGGTAGGTACACTCGATGACGCAAATGGGATAAACTAGCCCACTTCCAAAATTACCATAAGGTAATGGAATGTGTCTTTAGTGCCATTTCGATGGCAGCGTGTTAGTGCGATGCTGTGTCGAGCTATACCATTCACAGCAGACAAGATGTTCATCCTAGTACATTAGACTAAGTACAATGATGCGCTTATTGTACTTAGATATGAACATCATGGTTCAATATCTCTTTGTCATCACATCATGGACGGACTGGGTTTATATCAATGTCTAGAGATCGAACGATCATGGGAGAATCTGACGACTTAGCGTCATGATAACTACAACGTCATAACACCTTATGGGTATAATTTGAATCATGGACTTAGATTCAATCTTTACGAGACTCGATCATCAGGCCGAGTCACTACCGTGTCTTCCCAAGATCCTTCATCTCGAAGGCAAATCCAAAAATGGATCGCGTATTAAAACACGCAAGGGCATAATACTTGTTCAAGTATCCCAAGCTAATCAAGTACTCACTTAGGCGGTATACCACATCCGCTCGGATTATATTAATCCATATAGTGAACGTCTCAGTCAATTGAGATCGTGTTCCGTGGTCAGGAACTACTTGATTTAAGCACATGAAGTCACACATGGACCTTCATTTATATCGCTTTGTCTAAATTCTCATAGAGATAAAACAGTGACCACAATCACATGCTGCATAATAAGTTTTTGGGAAACTACTAAACTGATAAAGTAGGGGACCGTTATAATGTCCATTACGAGAAAATCAACCATCTCGTAATCAATTCCAAGATGTGAGAGAAGCCTTGCGCTACTAGGCGAGCATTCTACAATCTCATTATTCTCATCACTTTTCCTTACAAATAACCAAATAAACGAACTCGTTTAACATTGGTGGTGTTGGAGCTATAGGTCCGAACACACTTTCGCTAAGGAGTCTACTTGGATTGCAAGTTTCCATTAGTCCAGTCTATTCTACGTTGACTTCAGGCAACGGTACATGGTTCTCTGTCATAATTTGCTCATATTATCAGTCGTCACTGAATATATGAACAAGTAATCAATGACAGTCTCGTTTCGCTTCAATATCGTCTAAGATATCATGATCGACAGATATTTCGAGATTCTTGGGATGAGGAGGAAATCACACATCTTCTTGATCTTTTATAATCTTGTACGACAAACAAGTTTCAGTTCACCACCTCTGGGGCTGAACGAATTTGGAACCGGTCAACTTCCTCGTATCTTGGGAAGGACGACAGACTGACGGGCGACGGCAGCGTCCTTTGCTTGGCGGGTTCGGCCAAAGCAACGTGTTACGATAGGAACACGACGTCCGACAGGGACGTCTATCCTTGCAAGCATTTTGCAGCAGGTATAAATGATCTCGTGACATCTCATAAAGTCATTAAATGCATCTGGCATTTAGTTAGACTTGAGGGAGTCTATGCACTTACTTATCACTAAGTGCAGTATTGGGGATCAAGCTAAGACTGAGTGGGTTATGCCACGTTACTTCACGTCGTTCCTTATCAACGGTAACGTGCAAATCTCCCCCAAACGACGGGGAGAACAGTCTTAGCGATGTCACTTTCGCATATCATGCGGTAAAGAGATCGCTTGCCAAGGTTACTTTATCAAATGATAGACAGAGGATTCATAATCGACTTAAGTCCCCTTCAGAGGTCCATATTTTGAACGCTATAGCGGCTCAATTAAAATATTAATTAATCACTCTAAACACGCGTTAATATGAGACTTCTGGCTCATAACCAGTAACCAGCTGGTACGCATATGATGTTTGAGTGTCTATGGGCCTCATGACGGACCAATGCAGCAAAATAGCATAATCCCACACAGAAATATAAATATTGGTGCGCAAGACCAAGAAGTGCGTGCAATCATTTGCAGTCGCATCATCAAACTTTCCGTGAGTCCATTTGGGTCTGAACATAATCGACAGGATGTTCAATTTCTAAACTCAAGTAATTCAAATCAAAATTTTGATTCTTACTCTTCGGTATTATCAAGTCGACTAGACTTTTCAGGATAATCCGAATCATGAGCCATCAACTTAATGATAGGGCTAAGAGTTTGAGAAGTGCTGCATTTATGTGGACAACATTAAAATGTGACCATATTATCGATGCATCAACCATAACCATTTATATTTATGGTCCGTCTTATGGTTGGATAAGTCCACAATAACTCCTTCAATTCTTTACAAGAATTCTACAAGTTCATTTCGTGATCTTTACACATACTAGTCTTTCAAAGTGAGCATTAATGGCATGAATTTCGGATTAATCGTGAAAAATATTCTTAGAGAGAATCCAAATGCGATGCGATTATAAATCAAGCATCGTCTTTTGATCCGGGAATATCTCATCCGGTCAATGCCACAATATCAAAATGCTCTTATCAATCGACGACAGGCGAATGATAGTATAGACAATCATGTCCTAGCATCTAAATCATTTATCATTTCGACGACAGGCGAAATGATAAATTAACTTTAAATGCTTTTAAAGAATGTGGTAGCAACCACTTGAAAGACATTCCAACTCCTTTAATATACGCTTTTGGTCATATTGAATGGAGGCTATGTAAAGAAATTTTAATTCTTTCATGAGCTATTACCAGATAACACTGGTTTTCTCGAATATTTTATAACTCAACAAGGTACGACAGGACCTACATGAGTATAACGTCTCATATTTGACAAATCAATTTGGCTTTACCAAAGATTTTGATTTTTGGAACGACAGGTCCAGAATCGTTGTCACTGAGTGCTCTTTTAGGCAAATAGTTGGTGAAATTATGTGGTACACTGTTACCCACTATTTCCAAAAAAAATCAACTACCCCACAAGAATTGCCTAAAATTTCATAATTTAAAGTTTGGTCATATTTGTCAAAAAAATTTGCTCAAAACACTTTAAATTATTTCGAGAAATTTCGTAAAAAGGCAAACCATAATCCAAAAGTATGTCCAAATGAAAAAATCATAATCCAAATGGAAAAACATAATCCATATGAGCGAAAAAATGGCTCAATGATTTATCAAAATCAATAAAGAAAGGTATCAAACTCATTTGAGCCACAAAATCAGGGGTCTCAAGAGTTTCCTTTCAATTAGCTTTAACCACATTAACATCGGGTTTTTTTTACCTTTGTAATAGTTTTGAACTATTTAAGGAGTAACTGTGCATGACCTTTGTCTTTATAGCATAGAGTTGCCTCCTTGAGCATTATCTCTTGCTTTGTGACAACGGACCATATTGTTCCTTTCAAGAACTGTCTTGGAGCCACATGTTTTAGATTTTGATGATTGTCTAAAATCTCGCTTGGCTAGGCGATTCGTCAGGATCGCGACAGTTCGAGACAAATAACAGTTATCTCGGTTATCGATTCGTGGAAAAAAAATATACACGAAGATCATTAATATCAGGCAAACAATTCGCCATTGACCCAATAGGATTAAAACTACTCACCGGGGCAATTTTCTTATCCAATAACAGATGGGCGATAAAGGAACATGGTGAATATAAATTCACGATACTGCTTATGGAATACAATTTCCAAGCTAGTATTTTGGTGAAGGATTGCTCGAATATGTCAATTTCCGACATTTGTTCACCATAGACGTCATCACGTCTCAAATGTGGCGGCGGAATAATATCAACGCCTTACCATTCATCCTGATGGTAACAACAAACTTGTGTTTTACTCATCAAAGATGGCATCAAAAAAAAAATTTTGGGCATCACATTTCACACATCAGGGTGAGTAACATGTGGTGACGGATTAAAATCAACGTTTAAACAGTCATTTCGCAAGTATGTTTTACGATTTTTCTCATCATAGATGGCATCCAACATGTGTTGAGAGTTCTGGATTATTTATCATATAAAACGACTGGTTTATATGTTTATGGTTTGCACAAGCACAAACATTTTTTTCGAAACGACAGGTTCGAAAACATTAGTTTTGCTTTTCATGTGAATCGGTTCTCATTGATCGAACGACGGGTCGATACTGAAACACCAATTCGGCGAAACATACATCACTATATAAACACACTCGGGGAAATTATTATTTAGTCAACCCCTTTCGGTAGCTCTACTTGAACACGACCAGGAAAGACGGTGAGGGTGGAGGGCACGAATGCCACTTAAAACCCGACCTCATTAGGATATCGACTTCTGCCTATATCTTTCCTAGACATCGTATCCAAACAGGTGAGCCTATTTGGGGAAGGTTCATAATTTTTCCAACTTAAATGTGAAAATATATGATTTCGCAAATTACCATATTATACACTTGGCAGTGATTAAGTAATTATTTAGATTTGTACATGCTTGTAGTACATATTATAACAATATATTCTAAATCACACTTAGTAATATCTAATACAATCCATCAATCTAAATTTACCAATCAGTACAGAATATATCACAATTATTATTCTAAGGCCATATGTGTAAGTGTTATTAATGGTAATTTAGATCATGCAAGTAAAAATTATATTTAATTGCCAATTAATTCTATATGGTAATTTTAACATGCAAAGAGGTTAAATTTACATGGAAACATATCAATTTATTCAATTAACATGTAATTTTTTTTTTATTCACTTGCCTTTTAATAAATATATATATGCATGTGGGTGAATATTTATAGACCGAATATTATATCTTATCAACCATATGTACTGTTTTCGTATAAGTATTATACTACAGGACCATGCGTGTAATTACAGCAAACTATATATCTATTTACAACATTATTACATAAACAGTCCAGAATTTCAGACAAGTTTTAGTTTAGTTCTTGAGTAATTTACAGAATAGTTTACAACTTTCAGAGAATTACTAATCAGTACATACGTTTCAGTTAGTTGCAGATTTAATCCGACATATTAATACATGTTTTACAATTTATGATTTTCGGTTTGTAAATCGATTATACATGTAATAATTACACATACATACCATACCAAGACATATACTATTGGACAAAAATAAACTATTTGTTCATACATACATGGTAACAAACGTGCTGGTTAATTCATACACAGTCAAGATAAAAACACGCATGGTTTATTCAGAGTTTTCAATTACAAAAAAAACCAGTAACAAGTAGTTATGTTATGCACATGCGTACCAGTAACATAGTTATGCACATGTTATGTTATTGTATTATTAACATGTTAAAAAATCGATACCTTTCGCACGGTATGTTGATGAATGTCGATATAGCAAAATTCTACTAAAACCCGGATAAACCTCAAGGTTTATTTGAATCTAGAATCCGTACTTCGATCTCCGAGAGCAATGCTGATAACGTGTTGTGTGACATATTAGCTCGTTATAGATATATGTATAGATATAGAGAGAGGTATGAGAGATAACAATAAAAGAGACTTTATTAATCAGAATGTATCAATACAAGGGGATCCTAACCTTCTTTATATACTAGAGGTTAGGGTTATACAAGCTAGAAAGCCCAACTTAGGCCCACTATGAGTAAGGCCCAATAGTCCAATAATAACCTACAACAAAAGCTTTGTTGTAGGATATTATTGACATTTGGGCCTTACTCTATTGAGCCTATCTTGGAATTTCCTAGCATATGTATAGAGGGTCAGGGGTCTCTTGATGTATCTCTCTGTACAATCATATTAATGAATAAACACATCGTCTTATTGTCTCTCTCTATATTCTCTCTCTATATCTATATACATATATATGTGAGCTAATATGTCACACAACACGTTATCACCACTTTGTTCGCGGAGAATAGAAGATTGTGATATTTGTTCAAAGAACAGCTCGAATACTGGGTTATAAACATACGGAAAAATTTTTAATTCTTTAGTTCAATCGACCTTCGTCAACATAGCATGTGTAAGGTAAATAATTCTCAATTCCGGTTTGACAACTAAATTTGTTATACTATGTAAAAAGTCAGCCACATGATAACTACTGGACTTGTATAAATTGTTTGGCAACACTTTAATTGTAAATTAATGTCCAAACCCTGTGAAAATAGTAGGAAGGAACGCTAAAAATACCCCATGTATGTATAAGAACACGATTTAAGATTTACGGTATAAAGAGTTCTAGATACACAAATGAATAATACAATACGTTCCATAATATCTACTAAGGCATTAGGTTGTGTCTATTTACTATTGATATGATATTAAAATCCCTAATTGCTACTGGAATTTGATGTTATTTTGTAAACTAGAAGCTGGATTTATAGTAATGGCTTATAAACGTATAGTATTCTGCCGTACTGAATATGTATTTTCCATAAACTCTTGGCCTGACTATGTAATAATCCTGAAACTGAAAGTATTAGTTTACTGAAATTACATGCGTGGTCTCCGTAGTATGTTACACGTATGAAACAGTATATATGTGTTATAAAAGTCAATATTCGGTCTATAAATATTGACTCACATGCATATATATATTTATTAAAAGCCAAGTGAATAAAAATTACATATTAATTGAATAAATTCATATGTTTCCATGTAAATTTAACCCATTTGTATGTTAAAATTACCATATAGAATTAATTGGTAATTAAAAATATATTACTTGCTTGCATGTTGTAATTACCATGTATGTAACTTGCGTGTATATTGTAAATTGGCAAATAAAATATATTACGTACATGAATGATTTAGTTACCATGTATAAAACTTACACATATAGCAATAGAATAATTAAATATTGAGTAACATATTGATTAGTGTAAATTGGTAAATTTAGATTGTGTTAATATGTACTACTATGTTACTGCTATATTATTTAATCGTGCAAGCAGTTACGATCTATGTATTTATTTACTACCATGTACACTTCTGTAAAATATGGTAAATTTGCGAAATCATATATTTTCACATTTAAGTTGGAAAAATTATGAACCCTCCCCAACTAGGCTCACCTATTTGGATACGATGTCTAGGAAAAATATAGGCAGAAGTCGATATCCTAATGAGGCCGGGTTTTAAGTGGCATTCGTGCCCTGCATCCTCACCGTCTTTCCTGGTCGTTTTTCAAGTAGAGCTACCGAAAGGGGTTGACTAAATAATAATTTCCCCGAATGTGTTTATATAGTGATGTATGTTTCGCCGAATTGGTGTTTCAGTATCGACCCGTCGTTCGATCAATGAGAACCGATTCACATGAGAAGCAAAACTAATGTTTTCGAACCTGTCATTTCGAAAAAGCGTTTGTGCTTGCGCAAACCATAAACATATAAACCAGTCGTTTTATATGAAAAATAATCCAGAACTTCCAACACCTGTTGGATGCCATCTATGATGAGAAAAATCGTAAAACATACTTGCGAAATGACTGTTTAAACGTTGATTTTAATCCGTCACCACATGTTACTCACCCTGATGTGTGAAAATGAGATGCCCAAAGTTTTTTTGGATGCCATCTTCGATGAGTAAAACACGAGTTTGTTGTTACCCTCAGGATGAATGCTAAGGCGTTGATTTAATTCCGCCGCCACATTTGAGACTTGATGACGTCTATGGTGAACAAATGTCTGAAATTGACATATTGGAGCAATCCTCCACCAAAATACTAGCTTTAAAATTGTATTCCATAAGCAGTATCGTGAATTTATATTCACCATGTTCCTTTATCGCCCATCTGTTATTGGATAAGAAAATTGCCCCGGTGGTAGTTTTAATCCTATTGGGTCAATGGCGAATTGTTTGCATGATATTAATGCTCTTCGTGTACATTTTTTTCCACGAATCGAGAACCGAGACAAGTGTTATTTGTCTTGAACTGTCGCGATCCCGATGAATCGCCTAGCCAAGCGAGATTTTAGACAATCGTCAAAATCGAAAACCTGTAGCTCCAAGACAGTAATTGAAAGGAACAATATGGCTCGTTGTCACAAAGCAAGAGATAATGCTCAAGGAGGCAACTCTATGCTATAAAGACAAAGGTCATACACGGTTACTCCTTAAATAGTTCAAAACTATTATAAAGGTGAAAAACCCGATGCTAATGTGGTTAAAAATAACTGAAAGGAAACTCTTGAGACCCCCAGTTTTGTGGCTCAAATAAGTTTGGTACATTTCTTTATTGATTTTGATAAATCATTGAGTCATTTTTTCGCTCATTTGGATTATGTTTTTCCATTTCGATTATGATTATTCTATTTGGACATACTTTTGGATTATGGTTTGCGTGTTAACGAAATTTCTCGAAATAATTTAAACTGTTTTGAGCAAATTCCTTTGACAAATGTGACCAAACTTTAAATTATGAAATTTAAGGCAATACTTGTGGGGTAGTTGATTTTTTTGGAAATAGTGGGTAACAGTGTACCACATAATTTCACCAACTATTTGCCTAAAAAAATACTCAGTGACAACGATTCTGGACCTGTCGTTCCAAAATCAAAATCTTTGGTAAAACCAAATTAATTTGTTAAATATGAAGTCTTATACTCATGTAGGTCTTGCCGTACCTTGTTGAGTTATAAAATATTCGAGAAAACCAGTGTTATCTGGTAATAGCTCATGAAAGAATTAAAATTTCTTTACATAGCCTCCATTCAATACGACCAAACGCGTATTTTAGAGGAGTTGAAATGTCTTTCAAGTGGTTGCTACCACATTCTTTAAAGCATTTAAAGTTACCTTATCATTTCGCCTGTCGTCGAAATGATAAATGATTTAGATGCTAAGACATGATTGTCTATACTATCATTCGCCTGTCGTCGATTGATATTGTGGCATTGACCGGATGAGATATTCCCGGGTCAAAAGACGATGCTTGATTTATAATCGCATCGCATTTGGATTCTCTCTAAGAATATTTTTCACGATTAATCCGAAATTCATGCCATTAATGCTCACTTTGAAAGACTAGTATGTGTAAAGATCACGAAATGTACTCGTAGAATTCTTGTAAAGAATTGAAGGAGTTATTATGGACTTATCCAACCATAAGGCGGACCAAAAATATTAATGGTTATGGTTGATGCATCGACAATAAGGTCACATGATTATTGTTGTCCACAAAAATGCAGCATTTCCCAAACTTTTAGCCCTATCATTAAGTTGATGGCTCATGATCCGGATTATCCTGAAAAGTCTAGTCGACTTGATAATTCCGAAGAGTAAAAATCGAAATTTCGATTTGAATTACTTGAGTTTGGAAATTGAAATTGAACATTCTGTCGATTATGTTCAGACCCAAATGGACTCACCGAAAGTTTGATGATGCGACTGCAAATGGTTGCACGCACTTCTTGGTCTTGCGCACCAAGATTTATATTTTCGTGTGAGGTCATGCTATTTTGCTGTATTGGTCCGTCTGAGGCCCATAGTCACTCAAAACACTAAATGCGTACCAGTTGGTTACTGGTTATGAGCCAGACGCCTCATATGAACGTGTGTTTGAGTGCTTAATATTTTGATTGAGCTGCTATAACGTTCAAAATATGGACATCTGAAGGGGACATAAGTCGATTATGAATCCCCTGCCTATCATTTGATAGAGTAACCTTGGCAAGCGATCTCTTTACCGCTTGATATGCGAAAGTGACATCGCTAAGACTGTTCTCCCCGTCGCTAGGGGGAGATTTGCACGTTACCGTTGATAAGAAACGACGTGAAGTAACGTGGCATAACCCACTCAGTCTTAGCTTGATCCCCAAAACTGCACTTAGTGATAAGTAAGTGCATAGACTCCCTCAAGTCTAACTAATTGCCAAATGCATTTAATGACTTTATAAGATGTCACGAGATCATTTATACTTGCTTCAAAATGCTTGCAAGGATAGACGTCCCTGTCGGACGCCGTGTTCCTGTAGTAACACGTTGCTTTGGCCGAACCCGCCAAGCAAAGGACGCTGCCGTCGGCCGTCAGTCTGTCGTTCTTCCCAAGATATGAGGAAGTTGACCGGTTCCAAATTCGTTCAGCCCCAGAGGTGGTGAACTGAAACTCGTTTGTCGCACGAGATTATAAAGGATCTAAGAGATGTGTGATTCCTCCTCATTCTAAGAATCTCGAAATATCTGTCGATTATGATATCTTAGACGATATTGAAGCAAAACGAGACTGTCATTGATTACTTGTTCATATATTCGGTGACGACTAATAATATGAACAAATTATGAGAGGGAACCATGTACCATTGCCTGAAGTCAACGTAGAATAGACTGGGCTGATGGAAACTTGCAATCCAAGTAGACTCCTTAGCGAAAGTGTGTTCGGACCTGTAGCTCCAACACCACCAATGTTAAACGAGTTCGTTTATTTGGTTATTCGTAAGGAAAAGTGATGAGAATAATGAGATTGTAGAATGCTCACCTAGTAGCGCAAGGCTTCTCTCACGTCTTGGAATTGATTACGAGATGGTTGATTTTCTCGTAATGGACGTTATAACGGTCCCCTACTTTATTAGTTTAGTAGTTTCCCAAAAAATGATTATGCAGCATGTGATTGTGGTCACTCTTTTATCTCTATGAGAATTTAGACAAAGAGATATAGATGAAGGTCCATGTGTGACTTCATGTGCTTAAATCAAGTAGTTTCTGACCACGGAACACGATCTCAATTGACTGAGACGTTCACTATATGGATTAATATAATCCGAGCGGATGTGGTATGCCGTCTAAGTGAGTACTTGATCAGCTTGGGATACTTGAACAAGTATTATGCCCTTGCGTGTTTTATTATGTGATCCACTTTTGGATTTGCCTTCGAGATGAAGGATCTTGGGAAGAAACGGTAGTGACTCGGCCTGATGATCGAGTCCCGTAAAAATTGAATCTAAGTCCATGATTCAGACTACACCCAGAAGGTGTTATGACGTTTTGGTCATCATGACGCTAAGTCGTCAGATTCTCCCATGATCGTTCGTTCACTAGACATTGATATAGACCCAGTCCGTCCCTGATGAGACGATGAAGAGATATTGAACCATCATGTTCATATCTAAGTACAATAAGCGCATCATTATACTTGGTCTAATGTGCTAGGATGAATATCTCGTATGATGTGAATGGTATAGCTCGACACAGCATCGCGCTAATACGCTGCCATCGAAATGGCACTAAAGACACATTCCCTTACCTTATGCTAATTTTGGAAGTGGGCTACTTTATCCCATTTGCGTCATCAAGTGTACATAACCCATTCGATACTCGAATTAACGCAACCCTTTTTTGGTTATACCGATGTCGGTTACTTATCAGACCAGCATAAGGGATATTCCTAACATGGTCCGTCTTTACCATTAGGAATAAGACAATATCTTGAAGGTCTTGAAATGACTCCAAACGAATCACTATGATCTGCTCGTGCTCTATGAGACAACTAGAGAGTGTATATGGCTTCGAGCTAGTATTAGCCATATTTAAATTACATATGCTCTGTCTCACGATTCAGATAAAAAACACTTGTCTTATTTGATGACAACTTGTTGTTATCGATCAAGAGAGACATGCCTAGATTATGCTATTTAGCATTATGCCTAGACATGCCTAGATAAAAAACACTTGTCTTATTTGATGACAACTTGAAGTTTAAGAGCATCCAGTTGAATGATCATTCTATTCCACGTTAGATTTTTTTGCATCCAGTCGTGTGCAAGTAAGTGAGGCATCCAGTCGAATGCTCGTACTCTTTATTCGAATATGAAATCCTTGCAACCTGTCGTGTGCAAGTGAGCGGGAGCATCCATGTGAATGTTTATTACACTAATTACTACTTAGTCGAAATCCTCGCACCCTGTCGTGTGCAACTGAGGGGGAGCATCCAGTTGCATGCTCGTGTACTCTTTTTGTCCTTAGACAAAGGTTTTCTCCCACTGGGTTTTCCTTGGCAAGGTTTTTAGCGAGACACGTTCCCATCTTATCTCACTTAAGATTTCCGAAATTAGGGGGAGTATCCTGTTGTATACTTCTTACCACTGTGTACTCTTTTGTAATTCGACTATAGGTTTTTCCCACTGGGTTTACTCTAGCAAGGTTTTGATGAGGCACATGTTTTGTGGTTGATCCCCTACTACTATCACTGTTGCACTGTTTTTCCTTCGATCAGAGATTTTCCCATTGGGTTTGCTCTGCCAAAGTTTTGATGAGGCACACTGTTTCGTGGTTAGTTAATTACATAGAATTTTGGCCTATATCATTCGGCTACAAAGTTTCTCCTAGGTACCGGTTTTGTCCCATGCTGGGTTTTCCGTCCCTAAGGTTTTTATGTGTTTAGCACTGCGAATAAACTCGACTCACATCGACAGCATGAAGACGAAGAAATCAAGACGTCCAAATGAGGAGTGTTGTAGGATATTATTGACCATCTTGGGCTTTACTCTATTGGGCCTATCTTGGGCTTTCCTAGCATATGTAACCTTACCCTCTATTATATAAAGAGGGTCAGGGGTCTCTTGATGTATCTATCTGTACACTCATATTAATGAGTAAATACTTCGTCTTATTGTCTCTCTCTATATCTATATACATATATATGTGAGCTAATATGTCACACAACAAGTTTTACTTTTTAATAAGCCTCTTTTTGTAAACTGTTTCTTTTTCTTTTCTAAGAAATTTTTCGACTTTTACCTTAAACTCTCAATTGTATTAAAGCATACGGTAATTATAAAAATTTGTAGCAACCCGATCCCATAGGCTAAACCGTCACGTCCGTATCAACAATAGTGTCCGCTTTGCCACAACTTTCCAGAGGGGTCACCCATCCTTAAACTACTCCAACTTAAGCCCATATACCATACGGATACTCTCAGATCTAGACGATATCAGACTGACGCATAACACTCCGCACCACAGACTTCCCTTCAGAAATTTGGGTCGTCTTACCATTAATAAAAACACTAATTAAGATAACAAAAATTTGATTGAAATTGGAGAAACTAACGTTGTATATTGTTTTACTTCTATGGACTTCAAAATTTATAAGCAAGGGACAATAATTTTGTTTACACAGATTATTTTGTCTCACGTCCGTCGCCAGATGGTGAGAAGCAATCCTTTGCTGATTTCGGTCACAATTAACTCTTTCTCTAAAAATTGGACTCGAACGGTATTTGAAACGGATAACAAGCTTCTTATAACGTTGTGCACTAGTAAAAACGAAACTTTACCCTGGGAAGTAGCAGCTTTGGTGGAGGATATTAGATGCCTATCGAACGGAATAGAGTGGTCATTTAAATGGGGTCCGAGATTAGTTAATAAGCCGGTCGATTGTTTAGCCCGCTAGAAATAATGTTGCTAATTCTATTTTTGACAATTCCTGACCCAGTTATGGTCCTTGTTATCTTCAGATTTGATTTAATTATATATATGCCAGTTTTCTTTAAAAAAAAAGTGTTTGAACTATGAAGAGTGAAGGTACGTTTGTACTCTAGATTTTTTCCGAAAATTATATGAGGATTTTGATTTAGGTAATATATCATCAAAAGGAAGTGAATAAAAAAATCATTTTTAAGAGAAAAACTTCGAAATTTAGCTCAAAACTCTAATTTCCAATTAATAGTTAAAGAACATTGGAATAGCCTATGAAACATTGTTGAATTTCTTTTTAACTAAATTTTCTTGCAAATTTCCCTATCCTTTAGCACCTCCATTTTTTAAGGCTATATTTCAATGGTCACTATTAGCATACAGTAAATTAGTTAGTAACCATAATGCTAAATTAGTTAGTAACCATAATGCCACACTTGTCACCTTCTCTTATCACTTTTGCTTCTCCTTTCATCTCTTCATTTGCCTTGTATATTCATACATTCTTTTTCTTTCTGCATCTCTCTCGACATGGCATTGCCACGAGATGTGTTTAAAGGGCTGTCCTACACATTGGGCTTGGTCCCAGGGCCGTACCGAGAGGAAATTATGGTGTGTCAAAATCCTCACTTGAGCAATGCACAGGGTACCCTATGGGTGGGATTTAGCCCTCTAGCCTATGCTACACCGGTCCTCTTTACGCAGTTTATTCTTATTTTCGTGGTATCAAGATCCCTATTTGTCTTTCTCAGACCTCTAAGGCAGAGTATCATGGCCGCACAAATCATCGTATGCATGCTTCCTTGTCGCTTTCCTTAAAACTACTTTTATTTTGCTTCACGACATATAATCAGCTAGGATTATGATGGAACTTATAGGTAGAACTCACCTCTAGAAACACGAATTGAAATTCAGTAAACTAAGCATTAGATGATCGCAAATCTAAAGAGTATCACCTATGACATAACCACGATGGGGTTGGGAGAGGAAATGAGATTTCATTTGTGAAAGTTTTCTTATCATGATTCATGAGGAGGCGAAAGTACTACCATGGCAACATTTTAATTAAAATACATAGTGAAATCGTATTTTCGCCTTTTTTTTTTAATCAAAATTGACTGGGTATATAGCCCAATTGTGTATTCAGCTAGTTCCTCGCCCAATATTAGCTAGTATGGAGTTACACCCTTGATTAACTGTTAAACATTTTTGCTTCTAATATGGCAACCAATTAACAATTCAAGAGTATAATGACATATTACGTATTTTGGTTTTTAGTTACTAGCATGTGTTTACAAAGTTTTCGAGAAAGGAAGTGTATATGGACTATGGTTCCACAGAGTTTTATATCGTTTTCTAATTCTCTTATTCCTGCAAAAACTGAAATTATGCTATTACTAGCACTAGCTAGAGTATTCCCGGAGCATATTGTTTTAGATGTATGCTAAGGCAATGATTACACATTTCTAAACGTTTCCTATTCGTCCCTGTCAATGAATCAGAATACAACACAAGCATGTTTCTGGATCCTGGCCACATTTTATGCAATATAGTCCTACACAACCATAGCATCAGTCCTGCATTTATAAAGAATTGTATATACTTAACTAATCTATTTTGATGTAAACAGGCTGGTATAATACTTGGGCCATCATTATTAGCTCAAAACTTAAACTATGCCGTAAAAGTCCTGCCGTTAGGAGGTAAAGCAATACTTAGTACAGCTGCAGATGTCGGAATGGTCGTACATTTATTTTTACTCGGTGTTCAAACAGATGCTACCGTTTTAAGAAAAGCAGGGAGAAGCAGCATCATTATAAGCATATCGGGCTTCATATGTGCTTACATGTTAAGTGCATTCGCCTTGTTCACTTTAACGAGAATGGTCACACTTGACCATGAATTACAACGCGTGCTGCCGTTTATTGTCACATTAGGTCCAATTTCTTCTTTTCCGGTGGTTACAAGCCTTCTCGCGGATCTCAACATCCTCAACTCTGAGCTAGGGCAATTAGCCAGCTTCGCTTCTATGATTTGTGATTGTTTAGCCTTTATACTCGCCGTTGTTATTGGTAATGTCTAGACCTCCATGATAACGAATTTTTATATGTACATATCAGGTCCCTGGATAGAATCAAAGGACACGACGTTTAACGCAAAAAATGACATATAAATGATCTCAACCACTTAGAAAACATTAAATCAAAGACTCGGGAATTGGGAATTTCTTGATTTAATGTGGGTGAAATTCAAATAACTTGCTGTATATATGGGTGATTTCCAAATAACCACACTTCAACTTTAGCAATTGTTCAATAAGATTTTTAACTATTACAAATTACCTCATGTCCAATTCTAAAATGGGTCAGCCTTACGCTTGATGGTCCGTTTTGGTTTATTCTTCTTGTATTCTAGGTAGTTTCTTGATATTTATGAACCTCAAGTTCTCAACCAACTGAATATGGGTTGTTTCAAAAATAAATTAACTAACTTAAAAGTTAGATTTTTAGTTCTTTGGTCTGCACTAGTTAGAAGCTTATACATATGGGTTGTGCTAGTTTTTCAGAACTTAGTGTACATAGTTCGCCACTTGAGCTCCAATCTTGACACCTCCTAGGTGAGGCTTATCGATTATAGAAGGAAACAAAAAGTTAAGAGACTCTAGGCTGGATGAGCCTTCTTCATTGAATCTCTAAAAAGTTCAACTTATTTGCAAAAAATTTCAACCAATCAAGCCTTACACAAGAGTGTGTTTAACTCAACCTATGATTTATGAACAGGTCATATCGTTACAGCAGTGACCACCAGCGACTGGACTCAGCTATGGTCTATTTTAGGGGTCTCAGCTTACTTAGTCTCGATCACGTTCATTTTTCGACCAATTATCATATGGATAGGGAAGCGTATCCCCGAAGGAAAAACAATGGGCGAAGCTCAACTTATACCGATTTTGGCAATAGTGTTGGTATGCGCATTTAGCTCAGAATTTATAGGATACCATGCTGGGCTCGGTGCATTCATACTGGGGCTGGCTGTTCCGGATGGGCCGCCTTTGGGAGAAAACTTGATTCATAAACTTGAAGTTATGTCTTCTGGAATATTCCTTCCGGCTAAATTTGGAATTACTGGCCTCAATGCAAATATATTGGCCGTAAAAAACAATAAATTTGCGATTCTGGTGGAGTTGATCATTCTTGCCGGGTACGCTGGGAAGTTCTTTGGGACGGTAATTTCTGGTATCTTTTGCGAGTTGTCGTTCAAGGAGGCTATTTCAATGGGTTTGGTCATGTGTGCTAAAGGAATTGTTGATGTCGCCTTATATTGCCTCTGGAAGGACACGGGGGTATCACACTCTCTCTTTCTTTCTTTTGAATTCTGTTAGGAGGAAGCTTGTTGTGAAAGTTATTTACATTTTTCTTTACGATGTGGCTTATCAATCATAATCCGTTCAATAAGTATTCAGTTTTCTCTATACTTTTCAATTTGATTAAATAAGATTCACATATTCAGGCAAAAGTATAAGCTAACACTTAACGGCTCGTTTCTTAAGATTGAGAAAAAATTGGGTTCATCCAGCTTAAATTCTCTAGCTTTTTTCCAGGCCAAAAAAAATGAAAAGTTTAGCTTAAGCTGATCAACCAAATGAAGTACAACTTTTAAGCAAAAAGAAGAAGAAAGACGATCTTAAAAAATTGCAAGCAAGCAAACATTGACAGGATGTGCATTCTCATGTTGTTTAAACAACTAACTTCATGAATCAAAATCCTGGAAATATAGGCCGTGAAACATGAGTTTGATTCCTTTTCTTTGTTGGCATTTGAAAGAATTTTTAAAATACTGAAGAATTATCGAACGATAATGAAATATTCAATCATGTATTTGAATTTGACTTGTTTGTTAATTACAGTTGTTGGCTGACCTAGAATATGCTCTACTAATAATTACAATGCTGACTGTGACCGGTATAGCTAGACCCCTAGTTAGCTACCTTTACGACCCTTCTAGAAGGTACACGGTCCACGTACGAAGCAGCCTACTAGAATACGATCGTCGCAATGTTCAGCCCCGGATACTAATCTCTATACATAGAGAAGAAAACGTAACAACCATTTTAAGAGTCCTCGAGGCCTCGAACCCTACAAAAAGTAGCAGATTATCTGTTTTCGTACTAAATCTCCAGGAATTAAAAGGCAGGGCGACATCGATACTTGTACCTAATTTCAACAGGGGAAAACTCTCGTCGACGCTAAAACATTCTCAACATATTATCAACGCGTTTGCTTATTTCGAAGAGCATCACAGCCAAGGAAACTTGCTTTTGCAGCATTTTACAGCTGTTTCTCCATACGCTAGTATGCATGACGATATATGTAACTTGGCGCTCGACAAACGAGTGACTATCGTGATTTTGCCTTTTCACAAAGAGTGGGATATCGATGGGACTGTTGGATCAGTTTTCCCTTCGATCAGGGCCGTGAACCGAAACGTACTTGATAAGGCTCCTTGCACTGTGGGCATTTTAGTTGACCGAAAGCATATAGGCGGTGGCGGGTGGGCCCCACTGACAGGGCAGTCGATGTTCCGGATCGCACTGTTGTTTCTAGGCGGGACTGACGACAGGTATGAAGATATTAATCACTCTATCGCCATCAAAATGGTCTATAAATATTGACTATATTACTATCTGAAGGTTACATTAGTTAAAAAAACTACAATCAGATCACTTTACAGATCAATCTAACATACTGTGAGAGTGAAGGGAGATTAACTTTCAAATATTTTTCTTCACGCTCAAATTGTTGCTATACGAACTTACGTGCAGCTTAAACCGGGAAAAAAACTTTAAATTGCAGAAATGTAAATTTTCAAAATCTAATTTTATTGTCTGACATTTGAACTACCTGATTAAATTCTAATATTTTATATATCGACAATTTGGATGTGAGGTTTTCGCGAGTCAAAGTTGAACTTAATTGCGTGTTGCCTCAGCAACCTGGGACAGATAGTGTAATAGTTTCCCTCGAGGAGCGTAAATCAATTGCTTTATAAATTAGTACCATTTGCTACTCAATTTATCACTTGGTTTTTTTGATAATAGCATAAGCTTGACTATTATTTGTGAATCATTATACACACATGAGTTGCGAAAGACTGCACGTTTTAATCGATAATCTAGATATGTTTCCTCAATATTTTCCTAATCAAACTTAATATTCTGATAACAGGGAAGCTTTTGCGTACACTAGCAGGATGGCGGATCATCCACATGTGTCGCTCTCCGTGGTGTGGATTAGGCCGAGTAACAAAAAAAAGAAAGGCATTCAATTGGACGAGACTATCGATATTGAATTGATGGAGGATTTCAAGGCAAGGACTAAAGGAAACGAGAGAATTGTTTTACAAGAAGAAGTTGCCGAAGATGTGGTGGGGACCACAAGTATTATTCATTCGATAGAAGACACAGGTTTTGATTTGTTTATAGTGGGACGATACCATGAGCCGAGTTCGCCACTTGTGTTGGGCATGACAGAGTGGAGCGATTGTCCGGAGCTTGGGGCGATTGGGGATATGTTAGCTACTTCGGATTTTACATTCTCGGTCTTGGTTATTCAACAGCAACCAATGGGAGATGTTTTTTGGGACCGGAGTTATCATAGGTCTAAGGTTTTTCAAGATCCTGCGACTATAGATACTCAAGAAGGGAATATTATTTGATCAATTCGAGAAAATAGAGTAGGAACTATGTTGTTGTAGCTTAAAAGCTGATGTATAAGCTCAGTTTCTATAGTAGTTGAAAAATAATAATTTTTTATCCAAGGAAATTGGTTGTAGAAGTTATTTCTTTCAACAGTAGTTGTGCAGTTTCTAAGCATATGTATTTTATGATTTTATCACTACCTTAAATTTTCCAAGCAAGTATAATACTACTGTTTTTAAAAGGAAGAATTTCATTTATTGGCTTAATATATATGCTTGTCCTATATATTGGAGAAACTGTTTGCGTAATAACTAATTTTAATAAAAACTAAAGTAAATTTTGTCACGTTACTTGGTCAAAAGTTATATGCAGTGATGTGATACGAGTTAATAATGGAATAGAAATGTAAGAAAAAAAAATATCTCAAAAAGGAGAATATTTATGATATATATGAGATATATTTACACATACAAAAACATAATATGTTTACATTTTAATCCTAACCCTCTATTTCGTTTTTTTTCAATGACCAAGATTACCTAAAATAAAGAAACAATCACAAAGCTTAAAAACATATGTAATGAATGATTATGATTAAAATGTAAATATAATGTGTTTTTTTTATATGTCGATATATCTTAAGTATGAAGTATTTCATTTTAACTTAATTGATAACCAATCGTCCAAGTTCAGAAATAAAGACATGTGTTCTCTAATGATATCCAACATGTGTCGAAAACCATTTAAATTTGTGTAAAATAACAAACATAGTCAAACTTATTAAGATAGATCAGATTAATAATAGCTTTCAACAATTTTACTGGGCCACTTGGTTACAAAATATATGTTAATTAGCTCGACAGAAATAAAGATCCTAAACTAAATAAATTCAAAACTCAGGAACATTATTAAATTAGATTTACTAAAAATAAATAACACTCCAACCAACCAAACATTATTAGTGACATGTAACCAATAAAACACAAGCATGTTGGATAGCCTCTAGTTAATTAACTTCAAGATCCAAAAGGCAAGGCAAGGGTCAAACAATTTACAACAAACTTATCGAAGTAATTAACAAGTTTGGCGCTAATCTACACTGAAATATACCAAAAACAAAACAAAAAACTTTACTAGAAACTATGGTGTTACACCACAAGAATAATCTCTTCTGATTGATATTTCTGAAAATTTTGATCAATATAATGGATGGGATGTATAGAAATGGGACCATGGTGTGTTTGTCGCCAACCCGAACAAGAACTGCTGGAATATTTTATGGCGAAAATCCGATGCACCATCCATCTCCTGTTCTTATGGCACAAATTATATTTTCTTCTTTGCTCACTGCTTTTTTTCAATATTTTCTCACTCCTCTTGGCCAGCCTGCATTCATCCCACAAACACTTGTGAGTTATATTCTTGCTTACCAATTTAAAAAAAAAATCAATGGATAACTGATCTAACTCTGAAAGTTTCACTAAAACTTAATTTCCAGAAGTTAAGTATCTATCTGTGAATTGAAACTAGGCATATGCATGAAGAGTCGGGTTTAAACTTAAAGTCGGTGTTCCAAAAAATTGAGCCCAGGCGGAAATTAGGTGGAGCCTAGGCGCCTAGTAAACTAGGCGGGATTGAGCGATTAGACGGTGATTAAGAAGAATTAGACGGGATTAGGCGCTAGGCAATCTATTTCTGCCTAGAATCCGCCTTGCTCAATCCGAGGTTTTCTTGGTGTTTTAATGTACTGCCTATGGAAAACCCATGCTTAGGAACACCTATATTTACGAACTTTAAGCACTTACGCATAGTTTAAATGTGCATTTTAATTGTAGCCAAATGAGCTCGTATGTCTAGATTTTGTTTTAAGGAGCAACATAGATTTCATGTTGATGTTATTGTTTGAGCTGCTTTAACAAAATTTTAGTAAAAAATTATTTGAAGTATACAGTATAGTCGACTTCTTCCTAGGAGTAAATACTCCTGTTGAGGTAATACTAATAATTCATAATTGTAGCTAATTCAAGAAGAGACCATTCTTACTTTTTTTTAGGTTATCAGTCTACATGTTTTCCGGCTTGAAAAGTCTCACATATGATTGATTTTTGATGGTTTTTTCTTATCCAGGCAGGCATGGTATTGGGGCCATCATTTCTTGGAAAATTCAAAGCATTCCGGGAGACAATCTTCCCAACCATAAGCTTCTATGTATGTGAAACAGTCGCCTACTTTGGCCTAATGCTCTTCTTATTCCTCGTTGGTGTTAAAACAGACCTAAATATTTTAAAGAAATCCGGAAAAAGAGCAGTCATGATAGGCCTTTGTAACTTTTTCATCCCTTTAATTTTAAATGGAATCTTAGCTTGGCTTTTGACACATTCGATCCCGATGGAACCTCACTTTCATAATTCGATTGGTTGGCTCTCAACTTTTCCATGCCTAAGCACATTCTATGTAATAGTTTGCCTATTAGGCGATCTAAAGCTTCTCAATTCCGAACTAGGCCGATTAGCTGTATCTGCGTCGATGATAAGTGGGACTTGTAGTTGGTGTTGGTCAGTTATGTTTTTCACTTTTAGCCAAAAATTTAAAGCCGGAAAGGTACAAATGTTTCTTTTAATGATCTTGGTGATTGCCTTTTTGATCCTTGTGATTGTGTTTATCCTCAGGCCGGTGATGTTATGGATTATTAAAAGAACTGGTGAAGAGAAAAATATTAAGGAGTTTTACATTTTTGTAATTTTTGTTATGGTATTGGGTTGTGCAATGTTTGGTGAAATTGTAGGGCAAAATTTCTTAATAGGCCCGATGATTCTAGGGATGGCGGTCCCGGAAGGGCCTCCTTTAGGGAGTGCTTTGGTTCATAAGCTTGATTCTTTTGTAACGAGTATTCTTTTGCCCATTTATTTTGTTGTGACGGGTTCGAACATAGATTTGTCTGTGATAACGCTCAAGACTATTGGGGTGGTCGAGTCTTTGGCGGTGTTTGGTTTGGTTTGGAAAGTTATGGGGACAATGGTGCCTTCCCTTTATTGCAAAATGTCTGTGAATGATGCGGTTGCGTTATCTTTGATAATGAGTGTACAAGGGATCACCGAAGTTCTTGTTATTGGACGCGCAGCTGACTTAAAGGTAACTATTCGATATTTGAGAGCTTGTTTTTAGATGAACACTGTGTTCTTACATACAAACAGCAGAAGGGACAATGTATCATTTGTTACTTAATACTCCTGAAATAATATTTGAGTTAAAAAAACATAGGAGTAAAACACTTTGCTGGATACCATATGTTTTTGGCTACTGACGTAAATTAAAGTCCTGACTGGCCCTAAAAATGCCGAGGTATATCGACCTTTTCATTAAAATAACACCATCCAAGTTTAACTTCTTTTATTTCGTGAACATTTTTGCAAAATGCTATATTCTGCAACTGTGGGTACATAGAACTATGCTAAACTCTGCAAAATGCTATAGTCTCTATATAGAACTTTACGAAGAGCAATATGGTGTCATCATACATATTGCAACTTGCGAGCAATGAGGAAGTCAAGTACAAATACGGGAGACAAGAAATATTATAAACGGGGACTTTACCGATGGTTTTTTTAAGGGCAGAACTGTAAGGTATTTTCCGAATAATTGTAAGCCGTTATGGAAGTATATTGAAATGGCAGGCTGATCCATGACCCTGTCATACAAATTAGCAAACAAGGTTAATGTTATGATTGTTATCAGATCACTATATACAGAATTTCCAGCTCGAAAAAACAATTTTATTGATTGGCGCAACGATCCCCTACCTTTATTGTCATAAGATATTTCAAAGATCTAGACATTCTTTAAAAGTACTCCCAAATGAATTACATATGTGAAATAGGGAAAATTTACCGAAAATATAACATTTGTATTCATTACAACTACAAGAAAAAGCTCAAATGAACGACTAAAACAAATCAACTTAGCAAACCGATACACTAATACTTTGTGTTCTGGGTTGCAGTACATTGATAGAGAGTCCTGCAGTATCCTGGTGATTTCAATAGTGGTTTTTACGGCGACTATCTCACCCCTAGTAAAGGTGCTATACAACCCATCAAAGAGATATATAACTTACAAGAGAAGAACAATCCAACATTCAAAACCAGGCGGTGGACTACGTATGCTCGCTTGTATATATCATGAAGATCAAACGCCTTGTATAATCAATCTTCTAGATGCTTCTAATCCTTCTTCTAATAGCCCCATTAGCTTCTATCTACTCCACCTCATGGACCTACATGGAAGATCTGCTCCGCTCCTTGTAGTTCATAAGCTCGGAAAAGTAAACTCTTTCAACTCTAATTACTCGGAACGTATAATCAATGCGTTCAGACTATACGAGGAACAAAACACAGGTACGGCAATATACACCTGCACTGTTTTTCTTTACCAAGTTTTTCCCTTTCTGTTTTTCTCTTGTAAAAACGTTGAACAGAATATTGATATTGCAGAAAGAAATTTAACTCCATCAGAATATTAATCCCTAACAGAACATCGTCTCTTTCAGTTATTGGTTTGAAAACAAAAGTTTTGACCTGTTTTCTCATGTTATTAATATCAGGAAATAAATTTTGGGGAGAAGTTTACAGTTATCTTGAAGGACTTATAAAATATTATCCTCATCACTTGAGTTTGGGGTTCAAATATTTCAATTCAAGTTCCATATTTCAATTAAAGTAACTTTCAAATTTTAATTCCTGATTATTCATTCCCCTGGAAAAGGATGAAACATTTTCTTATCTGACTTAGTAATTAGTGTATGAATCACATTTGTACTGTATTCACAATTTCACATTCCCTTTCGAGTGCACAATTCAAAACAAAGAGGTTTAGTAACACTTCTTGGTGCCTTAGAAAACAACTCTCTAGTTCTCTGAATTAAACTTTCTACACCTTTCAACTCATTTTTTTTCTCATTTCAGTTATGTTCCGAACTTCTACATTAACTTAGTACTAATATGGGCTATATATTGTCCAAATCAACAACAGGGTCGGTAACAGTGAACCCATACACAGCCCTATCACCCTACGACACTATGCACGACGAAGTTTGTGCCCTAGCCCTCGACAAAAAGGTCTCTTTGGTAATTTTACCATTCCATAAATTCTTAAACACTCACGGAACTGAAGAATCTGTCAACGCAATCCGCATAGTGAACAAAAACGTCCTTAGAATGGCCCCTTGTTCCGTTGGCATCCTAGTTGACCGAGGCACCCTGGGCAACACCACTTCTAAGTTGACCGGAGAAACCTCATATAGCATCGCTGTAATCTTCCTTGGTGGACAAGATGACAGAGAAGCATTATCCTATGCTCACCGTATGGTGAAACATCCTAACGTGAATCTAACTATTTTTCGCCTAATTGAATTTCGAAACAAAGATTACAGGATGAATAGCGAGATGGAAAAAGACTTTAATTTTATTAATGAGTTTAAGATATTGAACTCAAGGAACGGAAAGTGTGCTTATAAAGAGGAAATTGTGAACGATAGCATGGGTATGGTGACCGTGATAAAAGGCATGGAAAATGATTTTGATTTAATTATGGTCGGTAGGAGACATAATACAGATGGTTCGGATTTATTGCTTGGTTTGACAGAATGGAATGAATATCCGGAACTTGGGTTTCTTGGGGATATGTTGGCGTCTTCGGATTCAAATTGTGCAGTTTCGGTTTTGGTTATTCAACAACAGAATTTTGTAGGTGGGGACATTTTGGTCGATAGCCCTAGGTCTACTTTAGTTGTAGGTGATTCTACTGTTGTTGATATGCCCGGGGATAGTAGAGTGTGGCCTGTACCTTCTCACATGTCTTATGATTAGGGTAAAATATGAAAAAAAAAGTTTCCAAAGCGATTTCACTATCTCGTTTCGAAAGGAAAAGAAGTTTTGCGGCGTCAAAGTAAAAATACAGCAAAAAAACTGTGTTGAATGGAGTACCTGCTTTTGTATATAAGTATTTTTTAAGGATATACATTTCCATTACATTGTTGTAAATTGCCCGTTCAAGATTCGAAGTTCAGATGTATTTACACACTGAATAACTTCATAAGGAAAATTGAAAGTACTAGTCTAATCTTAGAGGGAGATTTTATTCATAGTACTATACATTTGAAGCTTCAGACATCATTGTATTCTATTGTATAATCTTAAAAATTCTCAAAATCGTTCAGAAAAAAACAACAACATACGAAACGCTACAAAAACTCACGAGTACCTACAGGACGAGATGTATGTCGATATGGTATGGGTGACGTGGAATATGAACACTATGAGTTGATGTTTCTGTTTAGAACATTCACAACAGAATGTCTGATCATCTATTTTAACTCATTAAAGCTCTTATTTCTATTTTACATATGATAAATAACAAATACATTAACAATAAATCATCTAAAATACACTTTTTAGAAGAAAAAAAAGGCGAGAGAGAAAGTTAGTCACACTTTTTTCATTTGTTTTCATTTTACTAGCACTTTTGAAAGTAAAATGATTTCTCTCATTATACACACAAAGTTTTCATTCACTTTTTTTTTTGGTTTTATTTTCCATTGGTTTTCCTATGCAAGTAAACGCAAGAAAATGTTATCTCAGGAAATTATTTTCATTTTCATTTTCTGATGAGTTTTTCGGGTTTAAAACACATACTAAATGTTTTAATAAGCTGGAATGAAGTATGATTCATGTATATTTAGGTGAAACATAAATTCGATTAAGGAATAACATGCCTTAGTAAAGCAAGTTTACCACTAGTAGCAGGTGCTGTTTAAGTAGTTCCCACCACCTACTTTTCAAGAGCAAATATTATATAAAGCCTTTTTCCAACTTTATTGCGTATAGCAGTGTAGATATGACTATACGTGCCTTTTACTGTGTAATTTTTGTTCCAAATTTTATGATACATGAAGACTTTTCCAAAAAAAAAAATTATTTTGTATTTTTTGTGTATGTACAAATATGTATACGTATCTATTTGTTTATGAGTATACTAAAATTTTAAAAGTTTTGGGTTAAATTGATTAGTTTAAAAAAATATGGGACCCAAATGAAAATTAGACTTAAATTCCGTTCATTTAATTTGACAAAGATACTCAATTATAAAAAGATATGTAGTTTAATACCCAAATCGCTAAAACTGATAGTTTGATACCCAAATTGTTATCGACATTTATTTTTTCCCCTATTCGTTGTATAAACTAGTAAACCTTGCTTAATTTGAAATCCCTTCAATGAACCAACTTGACGTATTTCATCTCATTTATTCTTTGATATAACAATATTCATTCACTACGAGCATTATTTTTAGGTTCTTTGAGCTTCCACCCAATGATATCTAGATAAAATTGTTAATATTTTGTTGTTGCGGTTTAATATGGTTTAGGTACCAGTGTTACGAAATTAAGATACCGTGATTGAAAATTTTATAATAAATTATTTGGGTAATTTATATAAAACTGACAATTGCAGTTTCGACTTATTGTACGGGATTAAGTGAAAGTACGTACCATCTGTCAAGCTGCTAATTAAAATACTTACACAATCTGTATACCAAGTTAAAAATAAACCACATAGGACATTTAAAATTTAATTCTTTCAATCAAGTTACATTTATGAAGCTAACATTTGCTATATATTGATTAATTGTACGGGATTAGGCGTACGATAGTATCAAGTTGTTAATTAAGATACTGATGACTCTCTCTAATACCAAGAAATATAAACAAAATCTTCCATGAAACCAAGTAATAAACCATTTCTAACACGGTCTTCTAAGTTAATTAGAACATGGGGATCTCCCATCTACACTATTTGATTAAGTTACATATTAGCATAAAAAGGTACTAAAATTAGCTTAGCTTAAAGATGACAGTTTTAGTCCAAGATGCATGAAAGTTCTTTTATAATTGATGATCGAATAGCTTTAAAATATGATCATTCAACGAATCGGATGTGCATCTCTTATAATCAAGTTACTAATTAGTTCGTTTAATTACTATAAAAGTCCAAAGATGAATTGTACATGCATTTTATTTTTTATGAAGCTTTTGTTGATTTGTAAATTTAGACGTATTAAATTTGGATATGCATATGCATGCCTGCAAAATATACAGAATTCATGAATGTATGTGTATCAGTGTATATGAATTATGAAGTTATCTAGGGAGAAGAAAGAATCCATGTGATTGATAATGATGTACACTAGACGAAATTTTATAAAATTTATTTGACAGGTTGTATGCATTTGTGTTTGTGAAGCGTGTAGTTGTCGTAATTTAATTGCTTTAATTCGCAATAGTATTATTAGTCTAACTACTAGGTATTTTAATAATAAAGATGTTAGAACTATTATTTCCCAAACTTAACCAACTCAAACCTCAATAATATTACAAGTCTTTATGTCACACAACCACATTCAAATTACATTTGATCATGTTAAATACGTAATCTTTTAGTCATTTTATTATTTTTTTCATATGTATTTGTAAAAAAAAATCGTTTTTTTTTCTTGAATTAACTTTCTATTTTATTTTTAAAGTGTTTGTTCAAAAAAAATCTGTAAAATTTAACTTTTTATATTTTTTTGGTTATTTATTAATCTTACTGCCTTATAAATTATCAAAAAACAATAAATACCAAAAAAAACATATATAAAAAGTTCAGTTTTACAGATTTTTTTGAACAAACACTTTATAAATAAAATAAAACGTTGATTTTGAATTTTTTTTTATAAATACATATGAAAAAAATGATAATATAACTAAAACTTGACCTATTTAAGATGGCTAAATGTGAACATGCAACGGCAACGGCAACAATCTGTCATAATAACAAAAAGCTAAATGTATAATTAAGTTAATCACATGATTTTAGTATTATGTGTAGTATAAGATGATTGGCATCCTTGGTACACAATTCCCAAGTTGTTTTATGTGTAGAACGAGTAAAAGAAGAATCTTCAGTCCGTGCATAAATTTGTACGTGGACTTTTAAAAAATGCCATGTTGTTATGGATTCATTTGCACTATAATTGATGCATTTATATATACCGACTTGCAACGTCTTAAAGTTTATTGTAATAATTTACCTTATTTTCTACTACTATATGATATCAAAACACTGGAGTGGTGTAAAACTGTTAAAAATGAAAATGACCTTTGGCTTTTGAGATTTCTTTCACGTTACCTAAAAAACTCATCGTAAACAATTTATAAATTGTTGTGATACATTATTTCTTTGTCTATATTCATGTATAAATTACATGCATTATGTATAATCTTTAAGTTTAAGACTGTTGGTTTTCTAGCTTTCCTCTCACAAAAGCAAAACTTGTGTTTTTCGAACCTGTCGTTTCGAAACAACGTTTGTGCTTATACAAACCATGCACATATAAACATGTCGTTTTATATGATGACTAATCCATTATTTTTCTCCCGTTGTAGAAAAATATCTATCAAACTTGATTTTCTGATCTTGGATGCCGCTGGCAAAAACTATTTGGATTGAACTCAAGATATCCAAAACCATCTAGACACCCAAGGCCTATTGGATGTCATCTATGCTGAGAATGAACGCGAAGTCAAAGTTACTTGTGAAATGAATGCTAAGGCGATGATTCTGTTCCGCCGACACTTGTCAGACGCAATGAAGTCTGAATTTGTAGCAATCATCTCACCAAAGATGTTATGGGACTCTCTTTGAGAGCGTTTTGACCATCAAAAGACCATATGGCTTCCTAAAACCCGCCATGATTGGCTGAATCTGCGTTTTCAAGACTTCAAAACCGTTACCGAGTATAACTCTGATGTATGCAGCATTCGTGCTCTTCTCCAATACTGTGGTGAAATATTGACCGACAGTGATTTATTGGAAAAGACTTACACTACATTTCATACCTCTGAAAATTTGCTCCAAAAACAATACCTTCAGTCAAAATTTACCAAGTTTCCCGAGCTGTTATTGGACGAGAAAAACAGTCTCATTTTAATGAGAAACGGTAACTCTCGTCCTACTAGGACAAAGGCAATTCCAATGCCTGATACTTATGTTGTTCGTGGACCACGTCCATTATATGGGAACCGAGATAAGGGCCAGTCGTCCCGTCAGCCAAGGAATCATGGGGAGCGTAATGCTCGCCAAGCCAAGCGAGGTTTGGATAAGCGTTCAAATCGAGGACCTTTGGCTCCTCGGCAGTCCCGTGCTATGAACAACAATAAAAGGGCCAGTCGTCCCAAATAAACAGAAAATGATGAAGAGTCAACTCTGTGCTATAAATGTGGTGGTTATGGTCATATGCAAAGAACATGCAAGATAACTCCCCAAGAAGTTCTAAACTATCATAAGAGAAGAAAAGGCGTAGCAAATCTGGTCGAAACTTGCGAAAATTAAATTCTTGAGACCCCCGACTTTATGGCTCAAATGGAAGAATAAAAATTTCTCTATTTATCTTTAAATAATTGAGCTTATGTTGCTCCTGAATTATGTCGTTTTTCAATTCCATTGGGATTATGTTTTTTCCTTTGGATATTGGCTATCTCTTTTGGATTATGGTTTGTTTTAATGGATAATGTTTTTTTAAAATATTTCTCGCATAATTTAAAGTTATTTCATTGAGAAATTCATCTATTTGTGTGACCAAATTTAAATTATTTACCTTATGCATGAATTGTGGGGCAGTTGATTGTCTGGTTGATAGTGACACTACACACACTATCTTAAAAGATAAATGTTATTTTATCAACTTTACGCTTAAAGTAACCTCAGTGACAACTATTTCGGACCGGTCGACTCTTGTTGAAGGCTTTGGTAAAGCCCATTTCACGTTGTCAAATGGTATTCCTGTTGAAGTATCTGAGGCCTTATATTCTCCGAGGTCCAGTCGCACCTTGTTGAGTTTTAAGGATATTCGAGAAAACGAGTTTCATGTTGAAACTGCTCGGGAAAATGGTATTGAATACCTTTACATTACCTCCACTCAATACGGCCAAAAGCGTATTTTGGAGAAGTCGAGATGTCTTTCAAGTGGTTTGTATATTACCACAATCCAAAACATTGAAAGCAATTTGATCATTCGGCGAACGCCGATTGATGAGAGCATTTATATGCTATGGCATGACCGACTGGGAAACCCAGGTCAAAATACGATCCTTCGAACTATGAACGCGTCTCATGGGCATCCTATTGAAGGAAAGAATTTCGTGATCAATCCGAAAATCCTATGCCAAGCATGCTCTATTGGAAAGACAAATCTCAAACCAATTCAAGTGAAACCTCCAAAATTGGTTTCCCAATTCCTTGAAAGAATTCAAGGAGATATTTGTGGACCTATCCAACCAACATGCGGACCATTTAAATATTTCATGGTTTTGGTTGATGCATCGACAAGATGATCACAGTAGCCTTGTTGTCCACAAGAAATGCAGTGTTTCCTAAACTCCTAGCCCGGATCATTAAGTTGAGGGCTCATCATCCGTATTATCAAATAAAGTCTAAGACTTGATAATGACACGGAGTTTACATCGAAAACTTTCGATGACTATTGCATGTCGTTGGGAATTGATCTTGAACATCCAGTTGCTTATGTTCATACCCAAAACGGCTTTGCCGAATCTTTCATTAAGCGGTTGCAAATAATTACAAGGACTTTGGTCATGCGCACCAAACTTCCACTCTCTGTATCAGGCTATGCAATTTTGCATGCTGCTGCATTGGTCCGTCTGAGGCCTATGGCCATCCAACCACTATCTGCTTACCAATTGGTAACTGGATATGATCCCAACGTCTCACATTTACGCGTGTTTGGGTGCTTAGTCAATGTTCCAATTGAGCCGCCAAAGAGTTCAAAATTTGGACCAAATAAACGACGGAGAATATATGTCGGTTATGAATCCCCGTCCATAATACGCTATTTAGAGCCCTTGACAGGCGATCTCTTTACCGCTAAACATGCGGGTTGTGACTTCGATGAGACTATCTTCCCTTCGTTAGGGGGAGAAATGCACATTAACATTGATGAGGAATAACGTGAATTAACGTGGCATGTACCCACTATGTCTCATCTCGATCCCCCTAATGCACATAGTGATAAAGAGGTGCAGAGAATTCTAGGTCTACAAAATATTGCAAATCAAATGCCAGACGCATTTAATGACCTAGCAAAAGTCACGAGATCACATATACCTGCTGCAAATGTGCTTGCAAGGATAGACGTCCATGTGAGACGTCATGTTCCTGACGAATATGTTGTTCGGGTTGTACCCACCGAGCAAAGGACGCGCCATGTTCCTGTCGAACATGTTGTTTGGGTTGTACCCACCGAGCAAAAGACGCTGACGTCGGCCGTCCAGTCCGCCGCTCTTCCCAAGAAAAGAGGAAGACCGGTCAGTTCTAAGGATGTTCTACCTCGGAGGAGGAGAAATCCTATTACATCCGTTTTGCCACATGAGATCATTAATGATCACGGCGATGTATTAGAATAGCATATTCCTGATCCAACACCAATTCATAATCATCCCGATAACCCCAAAATATCCGTCGAGTATACTAGTTTAGACGATATTTTGAAGCGAAACGAGACTGTCATGGATGATGTGTTCATATACACAGTGACCACTGACATTATGAACAATGATGACATGGAACCACATACCGTTGCTGAGTGTTAGCGGAGAACGAACTGGCCTCAATGGAAACAAGCAATCTAGGCTGAATTGGATTCCTTCACGAAACGAAGAGTGTTTGGACCTGTCGTTCCAACACCACCCAAGCTCGTCTTGTGGCGCATGGCTTCTCTCAACGCCCTGGAATTGATTACGAGGAGACGTACTCTCCCGTAATGGACGTTATAACGTTCCGCTACTTAATCACTTTAGTAGTTTCCAAAAAACTGAATATGCAGCTCATGGATGTGGTCACACCTTATCTCTATGGGGATCTGGACACAGAGATATACATGAAAGTCCCTGAAGGACTTAAGTTGCCTGAATCAAGTAGTTCCCGACCACGGAACATGTTCTCGATTAGACTGAGACGTTCACTATATGGATTGAAACAATCCGGACGGATGTGGTATAACCGTCTAAGTGAATACTTGATCGGCTTGGGATATGTTTATAATGAATTATCCCCATGCATGTTCATAAAGAAATCCACTTCAGGATATGCTATTATCGCAGTCTATGTAGATGATATGAATCTCATAGAAACCTCAAAAGAGTTGTTCGAAACTGTCGAACTCCTGAAGAAGGAATTCGAGATAAAAGATCTTGGGAAGACACGGTATTGCCTCGGCCTGCAGATCGAGCACCGTAAAGATGAAATTTTAGTCCATCAACAAAACTACACCGAGAAGGTGTTAAGACGCTTTAGTCATTATGACGCAAAACTGTCCTCGACTCCCATGGTCGTTCGCTCTCTATACATTTATAAGAACCACTTTCATTCAATGGAAGACGATGAAGAGATATTGAGTCCCGAGTGCTGTTATCTTGGTGCAATAGGCGCATTATTGTACTTAACCCAATGTATTAGACCGGACATTTCGTTTGCTGTGAATTGTCTTGCTCGACACAACACCGTGCCAACACGCCGCCACTGGAATGGCATCAAAGACATTTTCCGCTATCTTAAGTGTACTACGAATATGGGTTTGTTCTATCCCTATGCGTCATCGAGTGGGCTTACCCCCATTAGCACTCGAAATAACGCGACCCTTGTCGGTTATGCCGATGCAGGTTACTTTTCAGACCCGCACAAGGGGCGTTCCCAATCTGGTTATGTCTTTACCATTGGGAACACGGCGATATCATGGAGGTCTCATAAACAAACCTTGGTGGCTACTTCGATGAACCACTCTGAGATACTCATGCTGATGTGCCCGGGATGCTAAGATGTCGGTAGGTCACTGAATTTTAGGAGAACTCAAGAGAGAAACCAACACTTCGTGTTTGATAAGCCGAAGGCGCCACAAACAAGATGGGTTGGGGTTCTAATGAAACAAGCTTGATAAGCCCAAAGGCGCCACAAACAAGTTCCGTTAGGATGATTCACCACACTCCGGAGAGAAAAGGGGGGAGTGATAAGAATCGGGGTTTAACTCGCCACTAACAATCTGAATTCCACAAATTGCAAGATAAGAGAAAAGGATAAACAAGCAAAAAAGCTTAATTCTTTATATCACTCTAGATATCTTATAACTTGATACATGTGGCTTTATATAGAGCCAAAAATGTCATACTTAAGATAGGATAAGATTAACAACTTAGATTACATGAATTTAGTTAGATACATGCATAGAAACCCTTTACACTTATCTATAATTAATGACTTTGACCACTTAGAATCAATGAATGTGTGGATTCATGGATCGGATTATTGCGCTTCTCGAAATAGCCAAGATTCGACGTATTGGTAAAGCTGTTGTTCAAAGCTATTAAATGAGCTATTTCCTTTGTCATTAGCAGCTCATTACCTACTTCGAGCTTCTTAGATTTTGAACGAGTAACCGGACCCATATGAGGAATATTTAGCTTAGCATCTGAATCTAACACAACATGATGCACATCATCTCCTCCGGGTTGATTAGGATTTGCCCTCAAATCCATATTTTTATTGTCTTCAATGTATGGAGTCAAATCCCGAACATTGAAAGTGTTTGATCCTTGGTATCCTTCAGGTAGTTCAATCTTATATGCGTTATCGTTGACTTTAGTCAATATCCGAAAAGGACCATCGGCCCTTGGCATAAGCTATGATTTCCGCAGGTTTGGAAACCGCTCTTTCTTCAAATTCCTAAAAAGCTTTTTTCGATGTAGAACGTCGAGGACCAGTCGTAGATGCTCCAAATGTTCGGCAAAGGACTTGCTGTAGATAAGTATGTCGTCGAAATAAACAACAACAAACTGCCCAATAAACTTACGTAAGGCATGATTCATCAAACGCATAAAGGTGCTCGGTGCATTTGACAAACCGAATGGCATAACCAGCCATTCAAACAACCCTTTTGTTGGTCCGTACGAGTCTAAACCTTAGAGGGGGGGGGGGTGAATAAGGTTTTGTACGTTTTTCGCGGAATAAAAACTTTGTGTTATTTACTAAGTTAATTAGTGGTTTTATCACCTAAACTCTTTCGTTAACAAGTTATCGCTAAATTAAGCAATAAATATAAGCGATAAATAAATACGAAAAGTAAAAGTTAAGGGAAGAAATAACGCAAGATTTATAGAGGTTCGGCAAACCGCGCATACGTCCTCTCCTCGGTATTTTCACTACCGAGTGTTTCACTAAAAACTTCGATTCAAGGTTACACCTTAACGAGCTTAATCAACCGATTACGCTCCCTCTCACTATATGAGTATCCCGAATAAATGACCTAGAGATTTTGAGCTACACTTGCTTAAAAAGCCTCTACCCAATTCACTCGCTCACAAATGAGTTTATAAAATTACTCTTTTACAAATTGGATCACTCACTAACAAATAATATCTCGGAGTTTATAGGATTACAAGAATAATACTCTCGAGAATAATACAAGTGAGATTTTGTAGTATGAGCTTGAAGAATAGCTTTGTAAGAATTGCTTATAAGTTGTGTATACTTGGATGTCTTTCTTCAAAGTATTTTGGGGCTTTTGTAGAGTCAAAAAGGTGCAGCAATTAATTTCAGACCGTTGCTGGTTGTTGAGTTCATTCAATGCTGTTTTTGCAGCAGTTCGCCCCATTTTCAGGAATAGCTTAAAAGCTGGATTTTGAAATTCTACAGAAACGATCGGTCGTTTCTGAAAAACGATCGGTCGTTTTTCAATTGGACTCACTGGACAAAATGCGCACTGAAACGATCGGTCGTTTCAGATTTATGATCGGTCGTTTTTGCTGAGTGCTCACTGGACAAATTTATACTGAAAACGATCGGTCGTTTCCTCTTGGCGATCGGTCGTTTTTACGTTGAGCTCACTGGAAGAAAATTTCACTTAAATGATCGATCGTTTCCTTATGGATCAGTCGTTTTTGTTCTGGGCTTGTTTTCGGTTTTCTCGACAAACTTCGAAACCCCGTAACTAATTCGTTTCGAATCCGATTTTGGTTCCGCTTGAACCATTGGCTTCGTAATTTCGCATTCTATCATTTTGAACCTTTAATAAACTCGATAAATGATTAGTACGCAAAACGAGCTTTTATCATGTTTTACAAATATTGTTATCATCAAAATAATCGATTAGAAGAATCAACGTTCAACAATCTCTCCCTTTTTGATGATGACAAAATATTGACTTCAACATACTATAAGCTCTTTTTGCTTAAAGAGAATAACCGATATGTGTAGATGACGCTTTACTTGAACAAAAGTTTTTAGAAAAGAACCAAGTAAATGTCATAACATTCGATTTTAATAAGACGCTAAAACAAAGCTAAATGAATAGGGATTACGAAGAACTATATGTAAGCAAAAATTTGGCCATAGTTTTGCCTAATAATGCTCAATCGCCACAAATGAAAAGCAAATACAAATAGCCCATTCAACTAGCAATTATGAGCATAAATCTCAATAGCAATTATAACCACGCATATACACAAATCTCACAATGCATAAGCACTTATAAAAAGCAACATAATAACGATTCATAAAATAAAACGTTTTTCTAGTTATTACATCAAAAACCAACGTAGTTCGTAGAACGGAAAAGAAATACAACTTAAAAACAAAAAGAGAGGTATTTCTCCCCCTTTGACATCATCAAAAAAATAAACAAACAACTATCCGCCTAGTCGCGGTGGGAGGTCGCATCATCCTCGTCTTCGTTGTCATCGTCGTTGGGAAAGAATTCATGAAATTGTGCCCTTTGCTCGGCGCTTTCACGATCAAGTCGGTCTAGTTCTTCTTGTCCCGGATTCAAAAATCGAAACATTCGACGAGTCATTTGCGCATTGTGGTATTGGTTGATGTAGAGAGAGTCGTAGAACTTGTCGGAGCGCGGGATACGAGAAGAAGATCCCGCTTGAGCTTTTCCTTGTCGTCGAGAGGGACGAGATGAAGTAGGAAGATCGGTGGGGGGAATGGAATCAGAGAAGATAGCGACGTCCTCATGAGAGGCACGCGGTGTGGCCTTGGGGCCAACATACTCTTCCTCTTCGGGGGAAAGAGGAGCATAGTTGGGGCCGGATACCCGCTTACCAGACCATGTGATGGTTTTATCGGCATTGTGGAATTTAATGGACATTTGGGAAAGATATGAAGTGTCCCAAATATGTTTGTCCTTATTTTTGAACAAGGTTCCACCGGGAACGAGATTGAGGTCATTTAAGATGGCCGAAATTAGAGCACCGTAGGGTAACCCATTCTTGGATTTCGTTTTAAGCGAATCCATCTTAAAAAATATGAGAGTCGCGAAGTCAAGTTTGACTTTGCGATGGATGCATCCTAGTAGAAAGATGTATTCATTTGTAACATCCGTAAAATTTGAAGTATGGGGTAGGACGATATGCGATAGGATGTGATAGGCTAATTTGTTGCGGAATAAGAGGCCATGGGCTTTGTTGGATTGATTGTTATGGACGGGATGAAAAATTTCAGATTTGAGATCGTTGAAGTTATCGATCTCAAGAGTCTCACATAGTTCCTCACTCGACTCATGGATACCGTCATTATCTAGGCGTAATAAATGTCGTAAACGGTCTATACCGTAAACGAATGGTTGGCCATGAAATGATGAACGCAAACGAAGTGCGTCATCGGAATCCCTATCTAGAGCTAGGTTGTGATAAAATTCGTATACGTTTTCAATGAAGAATGGCATTTTTAGAGTGAGAATGGTATCGAGTTTTTGAAAACTTAAATCGAGCATAAGAGCGGGAAATCGTTCACGGAATAGAGGCATATCTAGAGTGAAATTTGAAATATACCTCTTTTACCCATAGTGGGTGGATAGAGAGGAGGACGAGAGCCGGATGAGGCACCGGGGCCCGATGGCGGAGCGGTGGAGGAGGCGGTTCGGCGACCGCGAGGAATACGAGGACGAGGGGACGGAGGCACATAGGCTTCGTCATCTTCATCCACGAGGGAAGTTCTTTTAGTACGAACCATAATGGATTGATTTCGGATGAAAAGTGGGATATTTGGGTGATTTGGAGATGAAGGGGGCGAATTTTTGTAAAGAGAGAGAGTGAGGTTTTGAAATGTAAAAAGAAATTAGGGTTTTGAAAGAAGTTTAAACACTGAGAAACAGAAAAACGATCGATCGTTTTGTGTTTCGATCGGTCGAATTTGGGACAAAAAATTCCAGTAGGCTCAACCATAAAACGATCGGTCGTTTTATGGAATGATCGGTCGTCTGTAGAAAAACGATCGGTCGTTTTTACAGACGATCGGTCGACTGTAAATGGGATACAGAACAGAAATTTTTTGCAGTTTTCGACACTGATTTGGCCAAAAAATAAATCAAAATACCAAAATATATATAATATCAAACAAATATAAATATATATATGTATATTTCACACATCAAACATGCCTAATTCTCGTCGAATAAAACAAAATTGTTCCTCGTTTAGGGGTTTTGTAAAAATATCGGCTAATTGCCTATCGGTATTTATATATTCAAGTATAATATCCCCTTTTTGAACATGATCCCTTAAAAAATGATGACGTAAATTAATATGTTTAGTGCGAGAGTGTTGGATCGGATTTTTCGAAAGGTTTATAGCACTAGTATTATCACATAAAATAGGAACACTATCAAAAGATAATTCAAAGTCGTTTAGTTGTTGACGCATCCAAAGGATTTGTGCGCAACAACTACCCGCGGCGACGTATTCCGCCTCCGCCGTGGAAAGCGCAACCGAGTTTTGTTTCTTTCTATGCCAAGAAACTAAGGCATTTCCTAAAAAATGGCAAGTGCCACTAGTACTCTTTCTATCTAATCGACAACCGGCAAAGTCGGCGTCGGAATAGCCAAGCAATTCAAAAGAAGTATCATGAGGATAAAACAATCCTAAATTGCAAGTACCTACAAGATATCTAAAAATGCGCTTAACGGCTATAACATGCGATTCCTTAGGGCAAGATTGATACCTAGCACACAAGCAAACACTAAACATGATATCGGGTCTACTTGCGGTTAAATATAAGAGGGATCCAATCATACCTCTATAAAGCTTTTGATCCACGCTTTTACTCGATTCATCCTTGTCTAATTTTGTTGCCGGACTCATTGGAGTTCCTAACGGCTTTGCATCGCTCATGTTGAACCTCTTGAGCAAGTCCCTTGTGTATTTGGCTTGATTGACGAAAATTCCGTCCTTTGTTTGTTTGATTTGCAACCCAAGGAAGTAGGTGAGTTCACCCATCATGCTCATCTCGAATTCACCTTGCATACACTTAGAAAACTCCTCGCACATGCGAGCATTAGTAGCACCGAAAATAATATCATCAACATATATTTGAATTAAAAGCATGTCTTTTCCATCCTTTTTAATAAAAAGAGTAGTATCTAAAGTACCACGAGAAAAACCTTTTGCAATCAAAAATTTACTAAGTCTTTCATACCAAGCCCGGGGTGCTTGTTTTAAACCATAAAGTGCTTTACGAAGTTTGTAAACATGATTGGGAAACTCGTGATTTTCAAAACCGGGTGGTTGTTTTACATAAACTTCCTCATTTATAAAACCGTTTAAAAATGCACTTTTAACATCCATTTGAAATAATTTAAAACGTTTAAAAGAAGCATAAGCAAGCAACATTCTAATGGCTTCTAGTCTAGCTACGGGTGCGTAAGTTTCATCGAAATCGATGCCCTCTTCTTGGTTATACCCTTGAGCTACTAGTCTAGCCTTATTTCTAATGACTACCCCGGATTCATCCATCTTATTACGAAATATCCATTTCGTACCTATAATGGTTTTCTCACGCGGTCTAGGTACTAAAGTCCATACGTTACTACACTCGAATTGATTTAATTCGTCATGCATAGCTAATACCCAACTCTCATCGAGTTCCGCTTCATGAATGTTCTTGGGCTCTAATTGAGACAAGAATGCAAAATGATTAACTATATTTCTTAATGAAGAACGTGTATGCACTCTTTCTCCCGGATTACCCAAAATTAAATCTTGCGGATGGTGATTGGCAAACCTCCATTCTTGAGGTAAATCCTCATGAATGTGTACGCTAGATTCTAAGTCCTTTTGAAGTCTATCTATAGTGACTTCATCAACAACGGGTTCAACTTCTATTCTAGGCGTAGACTCTAAGCTAGATGCAACATGATTAGAAGAGGATGCTTTATGAAAAATATCATCATTAATATTATGAACAATTAAAGGTTTATCAATCGTCGGTAAATTCTCATCAAACGAGACATGTACCGACTCTTCCACCAATAAAGTTCTTTTATTAAAAATTCTATAAGCTTTACTCGATATTGCATATCCGATGAAAATTCCTTCATCGGACTTAGCATCGAATTTTCCTAGATTATCCTTACCATTATTATGAACATAGCATTTACAACCAAATGCACGTAAATGAGAAATATTGGGCTTTCGCTCATTCCATAGTTCGTAAGGTGTCTTTTTTAATATGGGCCTAATTAAGGCTCTATTTAAAATATAACAAGCGGAATTTACGGCTTCGGCCCAAAAATACTTTGGCAAATTATTTTCGCAAAGCATGGTCCGTGCCATTTCCTCTAGGGTTCTATTCTTTCTCTCTACTACCCCATTTTGTTGGGGCGTACGAGGTGCCAAAAAATTATGATCAATACCATTTTCATCACAATAAGTTTGAAATGGAGTATTCTCAAATTCCTTACCATGATCGGTTCGGATACTTTTGATCATATAACCCTTTCGTGTTTGGAGCTTTTTGCAAATAATAGAGAATTCTCTAAATGCTTCATGCTTATGAGTTAAAAATAATACCCAAGTAAAGCGACTATAATCGTCAACCATGACGAAAGCATATGCACGCCCACCAAGACTAAGTGTCCGGGAGGGGCCAACTAAATCCATATGAATGAGCTCCAAACAACGAGTAGTAGAAATAATATTTTTAGACTTAAAAGAAATCTTTGTTTGTTTGCCTAATTGGCAAGCGTGACAAAGTTTGTCCTTTATATAAGGAGCTTTTGGTAAACCTATTACCAAATCTTTACTAGAAAGCTTAGCAAGTAAATCAAGGCTAGCATGACCAAGTCGTCTATGCCACAACCAACCGTTGTCGTTGATAGTAACAAGACACTTAACTTCATCATCCACCGAACTATTCAAATCAATCATATAGACATTATTTTGTCTTTGACCCATGAGAATAGTTTTATTATCCGAAATACAATGAATAATGCAATGCGATTTTTCAAAAATGACTTTGTGACCCAAATCACAAAGTTGACTTATACTAAGCAAGTTATGTTTAAGACCATCAACAAGCAAAACATTATCAATCACAACATTAGAGGGTTTAGAGATGCTACCAATGCCGATGATTTTACCCTTGCTATTATCCCCGAAGGTCACAAAGCCTCCGTCTTTAGGTGCAAGAGTGGTGAATTTTGTTTTGTCTCCCGTCATATGTCTTGAGCATCCACTATCTAGGAACCACTTGTCCTCGTTGATTTTTGATCTCAAGCATACCTACAAGACAAAACGATCATTGGTACCCTAATCCATTTTTGGGTCCTTGAGGGTTAGAGTCTCGACCCTTTGGAATCCAAACCAAATCATTTCTACTTACTTTATACCTATTAGGGCAATATATATAATCCTCATAGTGGTCACTACGGTTGCAAGTAACACATTTAACATGCGAGATAGGTTTAACAAAACGATTATAAACTAAGTTCTTTTTATACGAGTTGTTCTTACGGGAGTAACTTGGGGTTCTATTTTCATTTTTCTCCACTTGTTTGGTGAATAGATTTTTATGCTTAGCCGCTAAGAGAGGGTTGTATCCTACACCGGTTTTATCATATGCGCCTTGTTGAGAAGCTAATATAGTACTTAGCATTTTACTTCCTTTAGTGAACTTAGAGAGAGTGAGTTCGGCTCTATCCACCTTTTCTTTACATGAACTTAGGTCATTAGCTAACTTATCATTTTCTATTGTAAGTTCGGCATTTTTAGACGTGAGTGAGTCATTGGTTATAGCTAAGTTCTCGAGTTCGTCTTGTAGAGTAATTAGCATTTTTCTAAAAGATTTGTTTTTACCTCTAGCTTTTTCTAAGGAAGCTAACACATCATTTATATCAAGATCATCATCACTAGAAATAGAAGAGTTAGAGGAGTGAAAGCTTACATCCTCGGTATCGTCGTCTCTAGCCATGAGACAAAGGTTTGCGACTTCTTCATTGTCGCTATCGGAGCTATCATCATCGCTCCCCCATGCGGCCAAGAATGCCTTCTTGTATTCCTTTTTCTTTCCGAATTTATCCTTTTTCTTCAAAGGACATTCGTTTTGCATATGTCCGGGTTTATGACATTTATAGCAAATGATTTCGTCCTTTTTGTTCGATTTGTCGGAAGGCTCTCCCTTATACTCCTTTTTTCGAAATCGTTGTCCACCCTTCTTTTTCCAACTTAGGAATTTGTTGTAGCGTTTGGCGAAGAGTGCCATGTCGTCATCCTCACTAGAGGAATCGTTGTCGCTATCGTCATTTGTTGTGCTTTTGAAGGCGATGCCTTTCTTCTTTTTCGAGTCATCCTCATGTTTTCGAGTCGTCATATCTAGCTCATGGGTGCTCAAGGATCCTATGAGGTTGTCGAGAGAAAGTGTGTTCATATCCTTGACTTCTTGTATAGCCGTCACTTTCGATTCCCACCTCCTTGGAAGACTTCGAAGGATTTTCGTCACCATCTCCTTGCTAGAATATACCTTTTCAAGTCTTTTAAGATCATTAGTAATCTTAGTAAAACGAGTATACATGGAAGCAATAGACTCGTCATCATCGACTTTAAATAATTCATAATCATGAATAAGCATGCTAATTTTCGAGTCCTTAACTTGACTAGTTCCTTCGTGCATAATAGCTAGCTTATCCCACATTTGCTTGGCGATGTCACAACCGGAAATCTTATCATATTCACTAGGCGAGAGCGCACAAGTGATTGAGGTCATAGCCCTACAATTTAAGGAGAAGGCAAGGCGTTCATCCGTGTCTAGTTCTTCTACAAGTTTATCTAGACCATTTCTCCTAGGCGTTTTATAGCCTTTACTTATGCTAATCCATTGATCTATTTCATATCCACATAGAAAATTTTTCATTAGGTCTCTCCAATAGGGATAGTTAGTACCGTCAAAGAACGGGGGCCTAGTTATGGATTTAGAGTCGGCGAATGAAGACATAGCGGATCTTTAAACTATAAAATCGTTAGATTTTTGTAAATAAAATAGCTAGGATCTGATACCAATTGTTGGTCCGTACGAGTCTAAACCTTAGAGGGGGGGTGAATAAGGTTTTGTACGTTTTTCGTGGAATAAAAACTTTGTGTTATTTACTAAGTTAATTAGTGGTTTTATCACCTAAACTCTTTCGTTAACAAGTTATCGCTAAATTAAGCAATAAATATAAGCGATAAATAAATACGAAAAGTAAAAGTTAAGGGAAGAAATAACGCAAGATTTATAGAGGTTCGGCAAACCGCGCCTACGTCCTCTCCTCGGTATTTTCACTACCGAGTGTTTCACTAAAAACTTCGATTCAAGGTTACACCTTAACGAGCTTAATCAACCGATTACGCTCCCCCTCACTATATGAGTATCCCGAATAAATGACCTAGAGCTTTTGAGCTACACTTGCTTAAAAAGCCTCTACCCAATTCACTCGCTCACAAATGAGTTTATAAAATTACTCTTTTACAAATTGGATCACTCACTAACAAATAATATCTCGGAGTTTATAGGATTACAAGAATAATACTCTCGAGAATAATACAAGTGAGATTTTGTAGTATGAGCTTGAAGAATAGCTTTGTAAGAATTGCTTATAAGTTGTGTATACTTGGATGTCTTTCTTCAAAGTATTTTGGGGCTTTTGTAGAGTCAAAAAGGTGCAGCAATTAATTTCAGACCGTTGCTGGTTGTTGAGTTCATTCAATGCTGTTTTTGCAGCAGTTCGCCCCATTTTCAGGAATAACTTAAAAGCTGGATTTTGAAATTCTACAGAAACGATCGGTCGTTTCTGAAAAACGATCGGTCGTTTTTCAATTGGACTCACTGGACAAAATGCGCACTGAAACGATCGGTCGTTTCAGATTTATGATCGGTCGTTTTTGCTGAGTGCTCACTGGACAAATTTATACTGAAAACGATCGGTCGTTTCCTCTTGGATCAGTCGTTTTTGTTCTGGGCTTGTTTTCGGTTTTCTCGACAAACTTCGAAACCCCGTAACTAATTCGTTTCGAATCCGATTTTGGTTCCGCTTGAACCATTGGCTTCGTAATTTCGCATTCTATCATTTTGAACCTTTAATAAACTCGATAAATGATTAGTACGCAAAACGAGCTTTTATCATGTTTTACAAATATTGTTATCATCAAAATAATCGATTAGAAGAATCAACGTTCAACACCTTTCTTCGTTTTGAAAGCGGTCTTCCACTCGTCACCTTCTTTCATGCGGATTTGATGGTATCCACTCTTAAGATCAACTTTTGAAAAATATATTGAACCATGCAATTCGTCGAGCATATCATCAAGGCGTGGTATTGGATAGCGATACTTTATAGTAATTTTGTTGATAGCCCGACTATCAACACACATACGCATGCTACCATCCTTCTTCGGTACGAGTAATGCGGAAACCGAACAAGGACTCATCGATTCCCGAACGTACCAACGCTCTATCAACTCTGACACTTGGCGATGCAGTTCTTTGGCTTCCTCGGGATTACAACGATAGGCTGGTCGGTTGGGTAAAACAGCACCAGGAATGAGATCTATTTGATGTTCGATTCCCCGAATCGGTGGCAAACCAGGTGGTAATTCCTCGGGAAACACATCCTCGAATTCCTCCAAAAGTTTTACAACTTGCGGTGGGAGTGAGGACTTGTCGGTAAGCATAATTTTCCGCATGAGCAACACAAAAATCTGATCCTTGGTACTCAAGGCTCGCTCGACTTCTCTGCGACTAACAACCAGATTTTCTCGCTTCGTCTTGCCTAAAATATCATTTCGAATTTGCGCCGGTGTAAGTGGTGCAAGAGTATGCTTCCTCCCATTCTTTTCAAATGAATAAGTATTTTTGAACCCGTCATGAATCACCCTCCGGTCATACTGCCATGGCCGGCCTAAGAGTAAATGACTAGCACTCATAGGTACAACGTCACAAAGAACTTCGTCGGTGTATCGGCCAATAGTGAAAGGAACCTTTACTTTCTCGGAGACCCGAATATCACCCACCTCGTTAAGCCAACGCAGTTTGTACGGGCTAGGATGCTTCATCATAGCCAATCCCAATTTCTCCACCAGCGTAGTGGATGCCACGTTTGTACAACTCCCTCCATCGATGATAACTCCGCACAACTTTTCACTCACTTTGCATTGAGTGTGAAATATGTTATCTCGTTGTTCATCGGTAGTGACGGGCTGTACGTTAAGAACGCGCCGAACAACGAGGACCTCTCCATCTTCAGCCACATCTAAAGAATCCTCATCGTACTTTTGAACTTCCTCCTCGACTTCTTTTTCGCTCTCAATTTCAGATTCTCGGATAATCATAACTTTCCGATTTGGACATTCCGAAGCGATATGACCATGTCCTTGACAACGAAAGCATTTCAAGTCCCGATGCCTCGGGTTAGGTCTTGAAACCTCATATTTTTTTGGTGCAGCCATGGGTGCTTTCCCCATGTCAACCCGTCCGACACGGTTGGTGGTCGGAACAGTCTTCCCTTCAGTCATAGCGTCATTTGTGTATTTCCCACCACTTGGCTGAGAGGAGTATGGTCGGGTGGTGACCTTTCGTTTTCTTTGACGCTCCACTTTCAACGCCAATTTAATCACGTCCTCCAAGAAAACAAATGGTTGCAACTCCACTGTATCCGCTATATCATCATTGAGACCCCGTAAAAACCGAGCGATGGTTTGCTCTTGCGGCTCTTGAAGGTTACACCTCATCTTCGCAGTTTCGAAATTCTTAACATACTCCTCTACGCTCATAGCTCCTTGCCGAAGAGATTGTAAATGTAGATACAACTCTTGGCGGTAGTACTCCGGTACGAAACGACGTTGCATAAGCCGTTTCATGATCCTCCAACCTCGGACTTCCTCCTCTCCATCCCGACGCCTCTGCCCTTTCAAATTCTCCCACCACAAATGAGCATATTCGGTGAACTCAAGTACGGCCAAGCGAACTTTCCTCTCCTCGGGTACATCGTAGAATTCAAAAAGTTTTTCAACACGCTGCTCCCATTTGAGGTAATCTTCGGGCGAGCTATTACCCTTGAATGGAGGCATTTTGATGTTCACGTTACGACCGGTATTGTCATAACACCTTTGTTGACGTCTCGGTGCCCCTTCATATTCTTCTTCGGCATAGTCACTCAAGTCACCGGTATGACCTTGGTGACTACGATCATCTTGCTCATATGGTGGTGGTTGTGGTTGTTGGTTTTGGAGACGCATCTCCGCCATCTCCGCTTGCATGGCCTCGATTTGGCTCTCAAGCCGATAGATTTTGGCTTGGTCGAGCGTCATGCCTCTTGGAATTCGAGCTACATTTTCGTCGGACTGGTGTGACTTGGTCGACATCCTTGCTCTGATACCAATATGATGTGCCCGGGATGCTAAGATGTCGGTAGGTCACTGAATTTTAGGAGAACTCAAGAGAGAAACCAACACTTCGTGTTTGATAAGTCGAAGGCGCCACAAACAAGATGGGTTGGGGTTCTAATGAAACAAGCTTGATAAGCCCAAAGGCGCCACAAACAAGTTCCGTTAGGATGATTCACCACACTCCGGAGAGAGAAGGGGGGGTGGGGGGGGGAGTGATAAGAATCGGGGTTTAACTCGCCACTAACAATCTGAATTCCACAAATTGCAAGATAAGAGAAAAGGATAAACAAGCAAAAAAGCTTAATTCTTTATATCACTCTAGATATCTTATAACTTGATACATGTGGCTTTATATAGAGCCAAAAATGTCATACTTAAGATAGGATAAGATTAACAACTTAGATTACATGAATCTAGTTAGATACATGCATAGAAACCCTTTACACTTATCTATAATTAATGACTTTGACCACTTAGAATCAATGAATGTGTGGATTCATGGATCGGATTATTGCGCTTCTCGAAATAGCCAAGATTCGACGTATTGGTAAAGCTGTTGTTCAAAGCTATTAAATGAGCTATTTCCTTTGTCATTAGCAGCTCATTACCTACTTCGAGCTTCTTAGATTTTGAACGAGTAACCGGACCCATATGAGGAATATTTAGCTTAGCATCTGAATCTAACACAACATGATGCACATCACATGCTCTATGAGGTGACTAGAGAGTGTGTATGACTTCGAGCAGTTATTGGCCATATTAGAAGTACATGTGATCTAACTTACGATCCTGATGAACCAGTTGTCATCTATGAGGACAACACCGCTGTTATTGATCAAGCGAAACATGGTTACATCAAATGTGATGCAACTAAGCATATCTCGCCAAAGTTGTTCTTTACACATGAATAACAAGCACTTCAAAGGATTGAAGTGAAGCATATTGGATTCGAGAATAATCATGCGACTTGTTCACCAAGTCACTGCCAAAATATTCGTTCAAAAAACATGAACAACAAGCGCTTCAAAGGATTGAAGTGAAGCATATTGGATCCGAGAACAATCATGCAGACTTGTTCACCAAGTCACTGCCAAAATATTCGTTCCAAAAACATGTTAGAGCGATCGGACTCAGGAAGCTCTCCGAGCTTTCCTAAACGACATGTTTCCATGCACGATGTAATGTGCAAGTGAGGGAGAGCATCCTGACATATGCTTATCACCCTGTTGTGTGTATCCTCACATATGCTTAGCACCCTGTTGTGTGCAAGTTCTCACTAGTTATTATTTCCGCACCCAGTTGTGTGCATGTAAGGGGGGGCATCCTGATGAATGCTTGTGTACTCTTTTTGTCCTTAGTTCAAGGGATTTGTCCCACTAGGTTTACCTTGACAAGATTTTAGCGAGACACATTTCTAATCCCGTTCTCACTTATGATTGCCGAAATCAGGAAGAGTATCCAGTTGTATACTTCTAACCATCGTGCACTCTTTTGTCCTTCGATTAGAGTTTTATCCCAAAGGGTTTTCTCTAACAAGGTTTTAATGAGACACACCGTGTATGGTTATTTTCCCCGCTACTGCTGATAGTTGTGTACTCTTTTGTCCTTCGACCAAGTTTTTTCCCACTGGGTTTTCGTGGCAAGGTTTTGATGAGGCATATGTTTTCTAGTCATTTCATTAACGCACTTGTATAGCGTTTCGGTCCACCCCATTCGGCAACACCATTTTGTCCTATAATTCGGTTTTTGTCCCACATCGGGTTTTCTGGGCTTGAGATTTTATGTGTTGATAATAGCGAATGCGACTCAACAACTCATCAGAGTTTATGAAGACGAGGAAGGTTGCAGCATGTTTGGACAGCCAAGGGGGAGTGTTGTGATACATTATGTGGTTGTCCATATTCATGTATAGGTATTATGTATAACATTTAAGTTTAAGACTCTTTACTTTCTAGTTTTACTCTCATTATGGTGATACATGTAACTTACTCCATCCCTAAACTATATAAATGGGTGAGAGCCTTACCTTTGACATATATATTCATACTTAAATAAGACGACTTTACTCTATCTCCTTACATTTCTTACTATGTCGATAATTTGCTAATAGTTGCTACACAACATAAATAAAATAAAGTTCATTTTATCATGTTTGCTTTTTATTCAAAAGTATAAAAGAGAATGATACTTTAGTCACAAATTGTATCTCAATCTCAGATCCTTACTCAATTCTAACTATACGAAGGCATTTTTGTTTTTGCATGAATATAGATTCAAATGACTTTTATCTTTGTTTTGGTTTTAGTTGTACTCATTATATATGTTCCGATATTTTATTGTAATGCATATATTTTCATTTTTGTGATTAAAACTAACAACCCCAGAGCTATCAAAAAAGAACGCTGTCCGTACATAGATTTATATATATATATATATACATGATTATTATAAGCAGGAATCAATCTAAATTCAACTGCAGTTTCTAATCACCAAATTAAGTTATTCAGCTCAAACAAAACCTAACAACTAGATGCATGTGGTCCTGCGGATCAGGTGGAATCATTTCATTTTCTCCCTGGCATTTTCATATTTATTCTGTACATTTTCATATTTCTTTGCTTAATTATATGAAAATTTTGGAGTAGATCATAATTGCAAAGTCATTTTTAAAATTGAGGGTTAAGTGAAATAATAAACCGTATTACACTGTGTGTTTATTTTGACCGGAGTAATTTAGTTCCAAATATTCAACTTCTCGAATGCTAGAAAATTCTGAATCAATATTTTTGTGAATAATCCCCTTTTTTGTTTAACCAGCAAACGTTACACAGTTGTATCTTATTACCTTTTAAGCTTTTGTTCTCGTTTGCTCAGGAGAGTTTGTATTTCTTCCTCTTTTTTGGAACTAATTTAGAAAAACTTATTAATCCGGTGTCCTTTTAACATAGGTAATTTTTTCATTCTATCGGCCCTAATTAAGTCTTTTGAATTCGAAACTTCGTCAATTCACAAGTTACAAGCCCAAAGTTACGAAATTGGTCAGGTTTTAATTGTTTTAGTGTTTATATTTATATTGGGAACTTTCAAAGTACAAGGTACCGGTTGTTTAAAATTCGATCCACATTAGAATGAACAAATTGGGAATTTGTTTTCGTTAACATGTCTTTTGAAATTGCCATGAAAAAACAGTGTGACTCAAGCTTCCAAAAATTTAAAAACTATATATTAAATTATCAAAACCTTAGTAAACTGTTTATTTAAATTATCAAAAATTTGAAAACTATATATTAAATTATCAGAATTTGAAAACTATTTATTTACCACCTTCGACAAAACCTTGTAAACTTTAAATTTAAATTATTAAAACACAAGATTAGCAATTCAAACTCTATCTACCACTCTAATAATATATACATACTTCTATAAGCTTTTTGGGACAATAAATATGATTTTCCAGTCAATTAATCTACTTAGAATTCTATTTGGTAACAAAGAGGTTTTTGCTTCCTCTTGGATACTTTTTTCTTCCCCAAAATGTACTGATGAAAATAGTACATATTTGTATGTAAGCACTAGTGAAGTTTAGTAATGTTTATAATTAGAGAAAAGAAAGTCATGAAATATGTCAAGTCACAACTTCAATCTTATTAATGTACAAGTCCTCTTAGTACAAACATCCGAAAAACCAAATTTCGAATCTGTCGTTACAATTAACAGTCCGAAACAAACAGGAGACTTGAACTTAAAAAGTTCCATCCAAAAAGCATTGGCATCCAATGCAAAAAAAAATAAAAAAAAAATCTAAACTATGTTTCGGTTCAACCTTCAAGAAAGGAGAACAAACAAAAAACAAAAAAAAAAACTAATCTTCTAAAATGCTTTCAAGATGAGGCAGCCAAGCACCGGAATGACTTCTCCTGCCATCTCTTCGTGACGCCTTTTTGACCGTAGATTTTCTTGATTCTTTGCCATCTTCAGTCATCTTGATGTTTTTCTTTTGGGTACTTTTTATTTTTCGTTTTTCTGGCAAGGATGATTCGGGAATCAAGAAATATATGCTACCTTTCTTGAGTTCCGAATCAGGAGATAGAATTAGTATCCGTCTGCCATCACCTTGAGAAGAAGGCTTGCTAAGTACATGGTTACGGTTTTGATCAAGAATCTCTCCTGCTGTGACTGGTCCGGTTAGTTCTTCGACATGTCCGCTCAAGTGGACGATCCGGATTAGATCTAGAGCTCCGCAAGGAAGGACGCAAGCAAGGCAACACCTTAGACTATTGCCCATTTCCTCTTTTCTCTTTCTCTTTCAAGATTTTGGTGATTCTAAAGGAGAATGAGATGATAAAGGGGTACAAGATGTTATATATAGAGAAAAATTGTGCATCTACACTCAAATGGTCCCGCTTTCTATATAAAATTTGATCAAACAGTTATCTATATATTACGTGACCCTGACAATTACACTACTGTTATTGCGCCAGACACTTAAAACAGACTAAAGGTCCGACTGGTCCTAATTGTACTTTTCAAATTACATTTTCCACCCAACTTTTGTTATAAAAAAAAAAAAACATCCAACTCATATTCTTTATTTTGGTAATTATATATCTCTTTTAGAAATTATTATTATAGAACTCTATTTGATATATACTAAAATTGACAAAGCAATAAAAAGTTAAATATAATATTATAAAACTCTAATTGAGACTATCATAAAGTTAAATATTAATTACAAATATTTAAGTTTTTTTAATAATTTTAATATATTTTATTTGATGGAGCATTCAACAAAATAAAAACTCAAATATAATATTATAGAACTCTAGTTGAGATTATAATAAATTTAAATATTGATTAAAAATATTAAAAAAAAGTTAATGATATTTTTAGATATATGGCCGAATAACAGACTTTTAAATTTCGGAATGAATTTTTTTTTTTCTAAATTTACATTGAAAACTGATGTGCTGAGTGAGAGTCTGACTGGCCCTATTTAGCTCTTTAGTATTATTGTCACAATTAATCAAATGTAATTTAAAACAATTTTAGGGTTTCGATTATTTGAGATGCATCGATGAGTAAATCAAAACACAATCTAACAGTGTAAAAAAAACACTACAAGAAATGGTCACCATAACAACAGTCACGTGTTTGAAAAATATTGGTAAAATGAATGTTGTTAAACAACAAAACTGTTGCTAAAATATTCAATTTACCAATATTTTTCAAAAATGTGTCGGTTCCTGTCACGACATTTTTTTGTAGCAGGATGGTTTTTAGTTTGGCTTTTCATGGGGACGTTTCAGAATAGAGCTCGCCACATATATAATGTCACGATACCCCTATTTGTCAATCGGATTCCAGATAACCTTGATTATATAGAAACCAATAATGATAGGGCCATATGAGTACCGATACAAAACAAGATTGTGAACCATCTTGCTATTGTGAATATGTCGGTCAAATACCAAACTAATTCCATGAAATATATCATTCTAATTGGTGTTAATGAGCCATATAACTGTTGGGTTTGTACTGTATCGAAAAAAACAATAATAGAAAAGATAATAAATTAAAAGACAGGGACGCAATGGAAATAACAATTTATTTCTCACAATTGGAATATAAATTACAATTCCTGACTCAACAGAATTAAAATTACACTAATTTAAATTCCAGACAGATTTAATATAACTTATTAAACTGCTGGACTGGATTGTAATTGTTTGAAACTGTCAGACAGAATAGTATAATACTAAACTGCTGGACTGTTTAACAATTAAAAAAAACTGTCAGATAGAATAGTATAATTACTAAACTGTTGGACTGTTTCTGTAAACACAGAAAAGTAAATTACAGAAAAGTAAATTAAAGAATTGGAAAGACTGAATTGAAATTACAGAAACTAAAGGTACTGGAAAGTAAAGACAGAATGTAAACAGTCCAGGAAAATAAAATACATAATGTAAAACAGTACTGAAAATTTAAAATGACTGAAATAAAAAAGGAGAGGCAACTGCTGGCAGTTTTTCTTAAATAATATTTCCCGAACCACCTTTAGAGGTTTCTGGTTTCAGAACTTTGTTCCCAATGTACAACTCCTGTCTCAGAGTGACTCGTATGGAAATCGGCACCGAACCACAGGTCGAGCTGTTGGTGGTGCGATTCTCTCTCTATATGATGCTATGTATGCTGTGTGGCAGCCATACAATTCTGAATCCGCCCACTTAATTTCTGAAACTGCTGCAATTTAATTGCAATCCGCCCACTTAATTTCTGAAACTGCTGCAATTTAATCTCATTTATTACTGGCGTTTCAGTTGCTGGAAACTCTAGGGACTGTTTTTTGTATTTTATACAAAACTCACTTTTCGGATTTGACCCAAGAAGACCCAAGCCCGCCTCGCGCCCGAGACACGAGATCCAAGCGAACGTGTGGTACACACTAATACTCTTAAATGTATGTGTACATGTTAGTTTAACAGGTACATGAGTTGTTATTGTAAAATTAATTATTAATCTTCCAATATGGGATTATCTTCAATGATTTTTCCATTTACCATTTTATTTTCCAGAATTGAGCTTTCGAGAGCCCAACTTTGAAGCCGATTAGTATTCACACTCATTCTCCGAATAAGTCATGCAATATACCGTTACGAATCTCGTCACACGAGCTACTCAATCACGTTGAGTACGGTATTAACAACTCAGCGTTGTCACATGTAATATCGACTCGAAGTTGGTCCTGTAACCATTCGGAAACACCCATGTTAAAACATGTTTTTCCAACAATAACACATAAGCTGATTCGTAGTCGGAAAAATGGTGGTGGTTAGTTTCTATTAAAATCGACTCATGATCCCGAGAACTTATTTGCATATTTAATTGATTAATAAAATATATGAAAGAATATTGTTTGCACAAGTTCGTTTAATAGAGAAGCTCATTTTGTTGTTTTCAATTGTTTGCAGATGTACTGTATAAGTTTATAAATTGGATCAAATACACCCAAGGCTTAAGTTGAATGTGTATTTGCACCCAAAAGGAAGCATACTAATATTCCAAGATATCAACGTTTTGCTCTTAGGTATTTTTAGTTTTATTGAGGTGTCAAGTTGTATTATTTTTAGTATGCTAATATAAATGAATGAATAAATATAGTTTTATTTAGTTTCACTTAATCCATTACAATGATGGTGCTTAACTGGTCTTCATAGTGGTGTATTGTAATTTGTATTGACAACCGAAATGGCATGTTTTTTCTTTCTATATGGAATATGTTGATCCTCAACTTGGTTTGTATATCTTGTATTGAACTTTACTGTATACGGACTTGACTGTATATGCTAATGGAAATAGATTGATCCTTAAGGAGAGGAAATCAAACGCGCAACTTATTGACAAAGTGGATACATAAGCGCTTCTGGTTTAGTACATTCCTACACATTTATATGATTCTACTTCTTTTGATGTTGTCAGAGAGCATTCTAAGTTATAAACACATCAACTGTAAGCTTTATAAGCCAGGTCCTACTTGAATGCTAGAGAATACTAAAAACATCAATGGCGGGTGCTTTACAATTGTGCGGTTCGTGGTTTAGGTAGAGAGTGGAAAGGTGTCGATTTGAAGTCTGTCCTGCCATTTGAAGGTTTGTTCATTAATTTACGTGAAAAGAGAACGAAGTTGATAAAATACTAACTCATAAGACCATAATAATTCACAAATATGCTTACCTTTGGATACATGTATATGACTAGTTACTCGACTACGATTATGAAGAGTTAGCAAAAAGAAGGATCAGTTCCTATAACAAATATACAAATACTTTCTAAATCTTGGGAGCTTGCAACAACAAGCAACCCATCAGTTTTCTCATATTACTGCTCCTATATCCCCCTAAATGTAAAATGGGCAATTAAAAGCCTAAAAGCAAAAACTAGTTGGTTGTTGCTTTCACCCTGAATTTGTAGAAGGTTACAAGAAAGTTATTATGAATTCTTTACTGGTACAAAGTTACAAACTGAGATGGTTTTGTTTGTTGGATTTATCCATAGATATGAGAGCTAGCCTCTTGTTACGAGGTGATGGATAGTGTCATTGTCGTTGATAAACTGGGTAATGTTTTCAATAGTCGAAGTTCCCCTGACGGATAGCTAGAAACAACTAACAATCAGAAGAAGCAAACTATCGAACTTTCTTTAAATGGTATCATGAGTACTTGGTTAATCAGCAGGATACATACATGAATTAAAAAAATATAATAACAATCAAGATATGGACCGATTTGTGTTGTTATCAGGCCCTCTGGCTCGGAAGAGTTGCTCCGAAGTTCGATATCTTGACTTACCCTCGACAAAGGAGATTATCGTTGACGAACCAAATTAGAATAGGCTGGACTGATCCAACTTTCTGGTCAGAAACGATATAAACAAGTACAAACCCCACTTCTTTTTATCAAATAGACCGATCAATTGGCTCTTAGCGCTACAAACATCGAATAGGCCGCATTTCATGTGAGACCTTACCATGTCTAAATCAAAATGAGAAAACAAATATTGATGTCACATCAAGGTATATTGACGGCACCAAAGGGAACCCTAATGTACGTATACACGTCCATTTAATTAGCTAGTATAACATTCTTTAAATTTCAAGTGCTGTTTAAATTTAGATACATGTTCTTAATTAGGAGAATTACCATTTTGACTTGATCGTGTGAGGTTCTAGTTAAATAAACCTTAATCTGGCACAGGACTAATTAAGTTATATATATATGTGTGTGTGTGTGTGTGTGCTGTACGGTCCTTTGCTATTAAGCAACAGGTCATTGCATGCCTTAAAACTATTTAAAAATTTTATTCCAAGCTTTGCTATAAAATTTGTAATTGCTGTAATTTTCTCAAGTACTTGTTCTATATTTTAATTTTACTTACGTAACTTCAACTTTTCTTTGAATTTATTAGTTGCGTTATTCTGATTCACTTACCAGGCTTCTGGCCTTGTTTTTGGATTAGCTTACACCAACGAGATTGGACTTTATATGACATCATAACATAAGGTAACTTATCTTTTGTCGTTCTTGTTAAAAGCTTGTATTCCCAAAAGATTGCTAATAACCCAAATTCTTTGTTCTCGTCTATTGTTTAACCAATTTACATAATTTATTTTGCAGAGATCAAGAAGAATTATCAAGATCGACCAGAAGAGGATGGAATGGGGATTAACAATTAAATGAAATTAAAAAAATAAATAAGAGTAACAATTCACGTACCACCCAAATTGTTGATAAAATAAGGATTCAAACTCAACTTACATAATTATTGGCGACAAAGGTTATATCGATCGACGATCAATAAAAAGATTAACTTCAATTAAAAGTGGCAACGAAAAAGTTGTGAGGAGAAACAATTATACCGGGATTGACTACAAAATTTAATATCATCCTGCGACTATATAGACATATAAATCATGGGCAAGAAGCTCTTTTATTGACAATATTAATTGTTTAGCAACAATTTTAAACGATACTTTCAGAAACTTTCATGAGGGTCCCCAACAAGCTTATTAAAAAAAAAAAAAAAAACATTTAGTTGCAGACTCATTTCTGGCAATGAAAAACAAGATTTACGCAACCAAAGTTTTACGTTTCTAAAAAAAATGAATTTTCTTACGTATGAATACGTTAGCTTCTTTCTATTTATATTATTTTTATTTTGCTAGCACATGACTTTCATGCTTCTCGGTATGGAAAAAAAGTAATGGGTCCATGTTCAGTCAATTTACACCTTTGCTTCGATTTCCAATCTTTCTAATTTCTCAGATTCAACCACATTGATATGGAAACATTTCATTATCTTTTCTGATTTTTCATAAAACGAAATAAATAAAAATGCCCACGGTGACTGCTCAAACAACCAAATGCAATTGTTGAGATAGAAGAGTACTTAGTTTGACCTCCATAATAGATATAACCATTATTCTTTTCAAAACAAGGACATATAATTATGTACACTATGCTATTCCATTTTTGTCATTTTGGCTAGAGTCCTCTCCCCATTTATGTATTTTGTACCAGTTACGATTATCATCACTGAACCATAACCCTTCAGGTGTAGCCTCCCAAAAACACTTTTTGTTGAAGCTAAAGAAACCGGGAGCACCACAATAAGGATCGATGTTATGATTATAAACATAAAAAACTTGATCATATTTCTCCCAAATGAATTGACATCTATAATAAGTCTTTCCAAAGAAATTAACAGCAAATCTCCAATTGAAATCTTGACCTTGGTTTAGTTTTTGAATTCCTTTATCATCACCTTCATTCAGACAGTGTATGGTCATTGTCGAAGGAAGCTGGCTAGTGATGTAGACCCTAACATGTCCCAACAATAGTTGTTGCTCGGATAAAATGATATGAAATAAGAAAGAACATACAACGATTTGCAAAAGAAAGAGATTCCTCATCGATCGTTAATTTCACTCGATATGAATCTCCTTATTTAGCTAAATTTGACACGATATAGACTTGCAAGGACATATTTATATTGCAAGGTTTGGTTGGGTTATTAAACCTGAGTGATTTTACATATAAAAATGTCCTTTTAATACATAAATGGTAAGTATTTTTTTATTTCTTACCCTATTATGAATGCTCTATTTAGAAAAGGTTTTTTCTAGGGATCCACCTATTAATGATCAATTATGGGATCCCTATCTTAATTCAAAATAAAATCATGTATCTGTACAGTTTAAAAGTCATTCAGTGCGAGGAATCACATTAAGAGGTAATTAACTTATTTCCTGAGTTACATTATAGTAGTAACTTATTTCCTTACAAAAGGTCAAATGAAATGGGAAATGGGAGAATAAGATCATCTCTGTTTACATGAACTCCCTACTATTTACATAAATTCTTTAATAAGTCTCAATAATTAATTTTAACCTATAATCATGTATATAAAAAATGGTACATTTGATCTATAAAAGACCGCAATTTTTTTTGATATAATTTAGAGAAAATGATAACTTAATACAACTTTATATCTACTTAATTATCAAAATAAAATTGCTTCTAATCTTGTTTCAAGTTTATCTGAAACTTGTACAAGTTAAAAACGACAAAGAACTGCGGTTTTGCTGAAAACCAAAGTGACGAGGAGACGAAGGTTATCCTCTCTATCCTTCTCTAGACTATGTGAGTCCGGTCCTGTGGACATATTGGTTAGTTGCAATAGTTACAAAGATTGTGGAGATCAAATGCGTCTCCAGACTCTATGCATGTAGGCACGCACCCCCATTTTACAAAAAAAAAAAAACGAAAAATTATAATTTTTTTCAATGTATTTTGATCAAAAACATTCAAATATTAGCATCTCCAATCCCATACTACGGAAAAAATACTCATATACGGTATGAAAAAATTTATATAGAATTTCGGCCTCTACCATTTAGCAATTCTGTCACTGCTCATGAGGACATGTAACTTGAGTGGCAATAGTTAAATAGACTATGGAGGTCAAGTGCGACCAGCCATAGTTTACGAGGATTATTTTCAAATTATCCATAGTTTACAAGGATTATTTTTAGCCCAGTTAAAAAGATATCCATAGAGGTTGCAATAATCTGATTGATTATTTTTGTCAAAGAAAGATTGTATTTTTGTTCCGGTTATTATCCAGTCTAATTCAGTTTGATCGGTTTCTTCTACAATTGAATTTTTTTAATTTTATTTTTACCTTCTGTTGAACAAATGTCACATTTTTATACCCAGCCGTTAATCATTGCCGACTCATTTCTGGCAATGAAAAACAAGATTTCAGCAACCAAAGTTTTTGTTGGAAATTCACTTGATTCGGAAAGTGATAAATTAAATAACATGTACTTAAATGTAAATAACACAAAGTAACGGAAATCACAAATGTATTTCACTAAAGTAATTTGATTCGATATAAGATTCTGACACTAACAGAATTTAAATTGCAATAATTAAATTTCAGACAGATTTAATATAAGTTATTAAACTGCTGGACTGAATAGTAATTAACTAAAACAGTCAGGCAGAATAGTATAATTACTACACTGCTGGACCGATCTGTAATTAAAAGAAACTGCCATACATAATAGTATAATTTCTAAACTGCTGGACTGTTTTTTGTAAATAAATGAAATTACAGTACTGAAAAATGTAAATTACAGAAAATAAATTACATAACAGAATGAAATCTAAACTACGGTACTAAAAAAGAAATTACAGAAACGTAATTACATAATATTAAAGGACTGAAATGTAAATAACAGAAAAAAAAATACTGAAATGAAATTACAGAATAATAAAAGAGTGAAATTAAAAAACGAGGTAACTGTTAGACAATAACCCTTAAACGGTATTTGTCCGGTCACATTTTCAGTTTTTATGGACACTCCGTTACCAATGTACAACGCTTATGTTAGGGTGGTTCGATGGAAACGGCACCAAACCACAAGCCGAGTTGTTGGTGGTGTGATTCTCTCTCTCTAAATGCTATGTATGCAGGTGAGTGTGTGGTGAATATTGTGTTGCGAGTTGTGAGAACGTGTGGGGGTAGGCTACTTTTTATAGGCTCTAAGAAAACCGCATACATAAATTGGTCAATCAATCAATTTCGGGAGTTATACCTCTCAATATCCGCACATTCAATTATGAAATCGCAGCACTTAATCTGCAATTATCCTCATTAAATGTGGACGTTACAATTTGCTGGGAAGTGCAATGACCAAGCTTGTAAATTTCACAAACTTCAACTTGGTCTGTCTCACTCCTTGTACCAGAACCGGCCAAGGACAAGTAGGCGACAAAAACACGAAGTCCGAGACCAAGCCGAGCGAGCATATGTGTGGCGCTCTTGCTAAAACACAGATCTATATAGTAACATATTTTACCATTCACATGTAATGTTGATGTATATAAACTATAAAAAAAAATAGTATTATATTCTCGAGGTGAGATTAAATATTTTATATATTCTCAACTATCCGATTTCCTATCCAAAGAATTTGTAAAAAAATTTACTCCAACAGCTTTACGTTTCTAAAAAGTGCATTTTCTTGTATGTATGAATACGTTAGCTTCTTTCTATGTACTATAACTTTGATTTTGCTAGCACATGCTATAGGACTCACTTTAATGTTTCCAGGGTATGAAAGAAGTAATAATGGGTCCCATGTACAGTTCACTCACACCTTTCCTTCCATTTCAATTCAATAATTCCTTGTAAATGGAATTACATTTTTCTAATTTCTCAGATTCAGCCACATAGTTATAGAAGAAACATTTCATTATCTTTTCTGATTTTTCAAGTTACCTTTATCATAGAAATATATTCTCTTTTTTAGTTAGCGGGAGCAAAAGTGAAATGAGAACGGGAATATGAGTTTACTTTATATAACCATTAATTATTTTGGTATGAGCATCTTCCTTTTTTTATGACCGACACTTCTAAATATATGACGTGATTAGAAGTCATGAATATAAATAGAGAATATAAATATGACGTGAGTTAGGATCGAGAGTCGATCCGTAAACACTCGATGTGTATCCCGCCCTGATTATTTTTGGAGCGAAAAAAAATCCCGACCCCAGCCTGACAAAAGTCGGGACCCGACTTTTTCGGGACCCGAATTTTCGGGATCCCGTAGGGTCGGGATAAATTTATCCCGAATCTTCCAACATATTTTTTTTATTTTACGACAAGGTCATTTTTTATTAACATTTTTTATTTAAAAAGTCTAAATATGTTATTAACACGAAACATAATACTAGTTTGAAAATAACACTCCTAAGTCCTAATAAATGCAAAAATAAATTAGCATGTAGTTGAAAAATTAGTGTAAAACTAAAAATAATGGAGTAGATAAAAAAATTAATACGTTTTTTTTATCAGATTATTTAATTATTTAGTTTTATTCACACCATCAACAATTATCATACTAAATGAGATACATCATCATTATAATTTTTATAATCGAAAAATAATGATTACTTATCTTTTTTAAGTAACCATAAAACTTTTTAATTTAACTATATTTTTTATTTTAATAGTTTTATATATTCAAAACTACAAATTTCTATTATACTTATCTAATTATAACTAATATATGTAATAAAAAGGGTTGTACCTCATATGATAGAGTGTTTATATGTACAATGTTTGATTCTCATCGCTTACATTTGATATAGATTAACTTAAATTTTAGTGTTGAAATAAAAAAAGATAATGTTATATAATATAAAATATCAAATTAATTCGAAATTCGGATCGGGTCGGTTCGGAATAAAATACGACGTTTTTGGATCGGATGTGGGTCGAGAGACGGGTCGGGTCGGGTCGGAAATTATGGATTTTCCTCCGGCCCTAATTAATAGTGTATTACCATTTTTTACGATTGGATTCGTTTCTTTCTAAAAGTTAACCCCAACTATATGGCATATTGTTACCTACGCTTTCATTTAAGCAGTAACAAACTAATAAATAATTAGGATGCTAAAACGATTGTAAACTAAACAAACGCTAGTAAAACAATGAGATTTGAGACACAAATATAAAAAAAAAACCCAAAAATCAATCACGAATACAATAAACTTTATTATAACGGATAAAAGTAATGTTACAGAAAGTCAACAAAATACATAATACGTGCTAATGACGGTTTCATATAAATAAATCCGCCAACAAAACTATCTCCCGTCAGAACGCATAAGAAAACCGTCGGCCATCGTTTTTTTTTAGTGAAAGTAAGCTGCCTAACATATGCTAGAGTCTCAGCTGGAGTTACATCACTAACCAAAGCCAACTCCACAACTAGTCGGTCCAAAACCTACTCCGTGAGCTTACCAAAACCTCTCATCGACTCTAAGACAAAAGGACGGAACATGAGTCCGTTTGAAGCACAATCCCTTTCGTACTTAATTATCTTTCAATCTTCGGCTTTTCGAGCCGCCTCGTTCATTCCGGCTATAGAAGGCAAAAAAGAGAAAGGGGAGACAATCGTCACGTTTAAGCAACGGTCACGGCCTCCATCCCATGATAGTAAAAGAATATAAGCCGATTTCATAGCACTATCACCAATGAGATGGCTCACCTCCAAGCGAGTAGTCAAGCGCGCCTCCCGAACCAAGGCAAAGAGTTTGTCCCGAACAACATTATGCCTTCACATAAAGCGTTCGGCCCCTTGACAAAACGAGTCATGATCACCAAAAGCGTCAAAAACACACTGCTGACAAGCAAGGCAGGCAACAGAACTCGAGAAAACAAGGTGTTCAATACGATATCTGAATGCACACCTATAGGCCGCCGGTGACATGAAAGTCTTGAAAAAATACGACGGTAAGTTAGACGTCCAACTACCACTAATAGAAGCAGAGCAGACATTAACGAATGTCTTAAAACGAGCATCCATTTGAGCTAATAACAACTCTTGCTGGACCAAACAACCCTTCTCAGTCATTCATTGTTGCGGTTTAACTAATTTTCGCGGCTTATCAATGTATACATATTCAGATTCACCCAACGAAAAATTCCACTCACAAAGTAAATGGCCTACCACAAAAGATCAACATCAGCCCTAACAAGTTTTCTTTGCAAATCTCCAGACTGAACCATTGAGTCAATAACGGCAGGATAAGCAACTATCTTAGCAATATGTATGCCCATATCCCCAAGTTTTTCTGGAAGACTGACAAGAACTCTCTCAATTTCAGTAAATCCCGCATTCCAAACATGTTTTAATGCTCCATCCAAATGGCATCAAAACTATAGATAGCTCATTTGATACAAGACGGAAGACTATCCCGCAATACATAACAAATTTTAGAAACCCACAACAAGCTCGTAGCAATAGAAGCTGCATCTGCAGGTCATGAAGCAGCGCCGACATAGAGAAAGTTTCTGCGATTTTATCGACTCTCCTCTAAACAAGATCATCCAATCACTCGTCTGAGAAAGAGAAGGAGCCACCTAAAAATAAAATACATTGATCAGAACATAAAAAGACATATTACGGAAAGCACAACTCTCTATTCTTCCGAATCGGCCACCAAGCTTCACACTTAGAAGAAAAACAAAAGCATATAATGTGGTCGCTCTTAAGGGTTATATGGACTCATGGTATGTAAACCTTACACTAAATTAATCCACGGGGAAACGAGATTATATTACTCCAACTATATATGATATATTTGGGATTATAAGTTCAATAGCCTCAAGACTTGCATTAGGTTAGGTTTTATAGTGGCGTTGGGCGTTGAGCGTTATGAACCCATCAAAACTAATCAGTGACTAAAAATATTTAACAGCAAAACATTCAAGTTATTCAATATTGTAATGCAATATATATGTCGATCCAAGAAAGTGTGTCATACTCATTAAGTGCTTTAATAATTGAGACATTCATGCTTTTTATCAATCTGTCCATGTGCCCCACATTACATATTACCCACTCAAACATCTTCACATAATTAACATCCCCAAAACAAAGGCAATTCCAATCTTTAACCCATAAAAACTTTCCAAAAAAATGTCATCAACAACCCTTCCAATTTCCAACTCCACTACTCCCGCCACGTCACCACTTCAACTCCTCTCATCCCCTGCCCTCCAAGCTTTCCTCGCCCGCCTCTCCGCTTCCATTCGCCAGGCATTCTCCTTCCGTCGCCCTTGGCTTGAGCTAGTCGACCGCACCGCCATCTCGCGCCCAGACACAGTCTCAGTCGCTGTCTCTCGCGTTCGCAAGAACTTCACCTACTTCCGGATAAACTACTTAACAATCCTTGCAGTTGTACAAGCAGTCTCCCTCCTCACCCATCCTTTCTCCCTCCTCGTCCTCATCTCCCTCCTCGCCGCATGGCTCTTCCTCTATGTCTTTCGCCCCTCCGACCAGCCTGTTGTTATATACGGACGCACCTTTTCTGATCGTGAAACACTTAGCCTTTTAATTCTGTTTACTATTATAGTGGTTTTCCTTACAAGTGTCGGTTCATTAGTTATGACCGCCACGTTGGTAGGTGTAACGATTGTGTGTGTGCATGGGGCCTTTCGTGTTCCGGAAGATTTGTTTCTCGACAATCAAGAGCAGCCTATTGGGTCTGGTGTTTTGTTTCCATTTATGAGTGGGGCCGCATCCTCAGCTGCTGCTGTGGCTGCCCGTGTTTGAAAGAAATTAATGACTGTAATAGTACATGAAGATTATTGTCAATCTATTACTACTTGATGTTTTGTTAAATCTTATTGTAGATCCGATCTAAATTGGGTATTCCTTTGCTATACATGTTGCAAGACATGGACTACTTATTGAATTATGAAATGATGACAGCCAGATATTTTTTGTAATAGAAAACCAATTACTTTGTTATTTCTTCTCTTGCTTTATTGTAGTACCTGTCCAAATATTGAATAGAAAAAGCTGTATTTGGCAATGCTTACGAATACATCCTTGTGGCCAGCTTTTGCTTCATCGAGTCGTATGGAATATGTTCTATCTTATGAACACATATTATACAATCTTAGAATGATATAATAGAGATCAGCTCTGTAAACTGGAAAATTATGTAGTGTTGATCTGTAATTTTGTCAGTGATTTTACTTTTATCCACTGGTAAACAATAAGCCTCCTCATCTATTCATGATTTTCCTCACTAAAACTGGATTCTACATATAGTAATAATGTCGATTCTACATATACTAAATTTCAGAAAATGTGCAATTGGTAGTCAAGATCAGTCAAGTTTTATTTTGCGTGATGAATGGGACAGCATGCTATCAGCCATCCACCACATTTTTTCTAAGACACTTTGTTTTGCTGAATTCAATAACTGTAGTCTGTAATTGTGTTTGAAAATTTTACACCATTGTTATTACAATAATGTTACTGCTCCAATGGCAAACCACGTATCTTAGATGCTTTAAAGTTCGAAAGGATAAAATGGCATTAATGCAAAGTATTGGAGTTGTACATAGATGCTTTCAAACATGATAAACAAGCTGTTCTAAGCCTTGACAGGACTTGTTTTGGGCCATAACATTACACAAACTAAAATTACACGAGTAAGTAAAAGATTCAACTGTATACCTAACCCCAAATTCTTCGGCTACTAGGCTTAGTAGTCCTAGTAAAACAGGATTTCCACAAATTACAAATAAGCCGTGATATTTCAGCGTCATTGGTGAAGTGGTCAAGTTAATATCCGCAGGCAGACCCATCGACTGAAATCCTCGCAATAATATCCGCAAACATTCTATCATTCATGCAAATTACTCTCCACTGCCAAGTGCCTACATTGGATAACCTCTCTTACAGACTCCTCATCTTGTCATAAAATAACCCATTGATCCCATTTTCACCAACTAATTTCCTTACCACTCAACACATGTTTAATTAACAGAAAATTAGCCCCCTATCTCTATAACTATCACATCATTCTTTGATAATATCTCCACTCTATTCATTCATATTTTGTACAATGATTTCATTGCTTACCCGATTTGGAAGCTAAGTGTCGTTTGAGATTTAAAAACACAAAAAACACCTACCTACTTATATGCACATAATAAATGATTTAGACTAGGAGTCCACCATTTGCATAATTGGTATAATTGATATCGTCCATTGGATCATAATCTTCAAGTCTACCCTCTGATAGTTCAGTGATACATGGACTACATAACGAACATGTGGTGTAGAAGATGCTTGCGCAGCAAAATTCATTGGGCAGTAATAATATTTCGTCGGTTCAACCATACTCCTCAAATCTTGAAGGGTGTTTAGTAGGATTCATTGTTGCGCTACTGTGCTCAGTGTATTTCTATACTATATGCAGAATTACGAACATGGAGTAGTTTATTAGTAGTGGCGCCAGTGGAATAGTTTGAGTTTCTACCAGAAATCTGGCTTCTTTTCCTCTCTCGAGAAGCAACACACCAATAAAAATGAGAAAGTCCGACAACTATTTGGAAGTTGATGTTATGGAAACTAAAGTTTGAAAAAGGGATTTGTCCGCAATAATAGTATAAATGATGAATATTATTCCAGGATTTGTCCTCTTAGTTAGAAATTAGAATATGTATGTTCCAGGAAAATGGAAGTGAACAAACCTAGCAACAGCTTAAAGAAATTATACATTTATAGGGTTCCAAACAGACAACTTCACCACATGACACTAGAAGCATGCCTGACAAACAAGCACAACCATATAATTTTCCACATAACTCCCAACAAAAATATGCAGTTTAGATGGGGGACAACTCACCTGAAAATCCAAAATATGCAGCAGCAATATTGGAGAATATCCACTTTGCCTCTATAAAAACAAAAGAAGAAAACTTTCACCAAGTCTTAATTTAATCCCAAACTTGTACGTGAGTCCCTCCCTCCATCTCACAAGATTTAAATGAAAAACGAAAAGGTAATTGCCCAAATAATTGAACAACCTACCTCTTTCTCAACACGAACTAGGTCAAACAAAAACTTCATACATAAAATAAGTAACCCATTAGGAAACATTAGTATGGCTTAGAACGGTTGCCACCATATTGGTGTCTATCTGGACCAGAACCTCCACCATCTCGGTTATTGTCTCTGCGCCTATCACCACCACCACCGTATCCACCTCTACCTCCACCCCTGTCGTACAAACAGCAGTTTGTAAGTAAATGAATATGTAACAAGACATCATCACTAGAGTGACATAATTTTACTCCGGATCACACAAATGTTACTTCAATAAATAAAGGTGTCATCAATTAGGGCTGGGTTCGGTCCGGTCCGGTTCGGTTTTTGGCAAAACCAAAACCGAAACCGAGCATATTTTTCGGTTTGGTTTTTTTCGGTTTCGGTCTTTTTATTTTTTGGACCGAACCGGACCGGTTTTTTCGGTCCAGTTTTGGTTTTTTTCAGTTTTTTTCGGGTTTTTTCGGTTTTTTTCGGTTCGGTTTTACTGAAAACCAAAACCGACCCGAAAATTTTTCGGTTTTTCGGTTTCGATCTTTTTCGGTCTGGTTATCGGTTCGGTTCGGTTTTTCGCCCAGCCCTAGACATCAATAATGAGGCGTCTCAGTATAAAAACATACGAGAAAAACATTCAAATATAAGGCACATCTAACACTCCTATCCCATAAACTATAAAACACTACCTTAAGAGTAGGGTTAATTATACTTTGGTGACCTGTGTTTTGGCCACTTTTAGGATTGGTGACCCAACTTTTAACAATCCCGTTTTAGTGACCTAAATTTATGGTTTGGGTTGATTTAGTGACCCGCCGTTACATTTTTTGGATGGAAACCATTTTGAAGTTTCAATTTAGTCCGGATAGTTTAAAAGTTTACGATAAACGCTTAAAAATTATAAAATTACACACATATAAAAACACTTACACGAAATCTTATAAAACTATCAAAAGCAAGTTAAATTTTCATATGTAAATTGATTAAAAAAAAACGGTTTTGTTAATGCAAATTTAAAAATGATATAAAACTATCAAACAATGTCATACAAATTAATAAATATAAGTTAAATCCTTCTTTTTTCTGCTATGTAAGTTAATTGTTAAACTTATTAAATACGTATGAATTTTTTAAGTGATTAGTCTTATGCTAAAATAAAATAAGAGTCTTATTAATTAGATTGTAACTCATACATATTTGGTTTTATTATATCCAAATTTATTTATGTAGGATGATATTAACAAGTTTTCGCTTTATTTTATATATTTAATTATACGTGAAGAAATGAAAAAAATTTGAAAATAATAATAATAAATTATTAAAATTGAGTTGTTAGCAAGTATCCTTTCAATTAATTAGCTTTGTAACGATATACTTATATCATCCCAAGTAAATAGAGTTCATATGATGTTTGATACTTGTATTCATTTTATTTGCTAATTTTGCAACTCACTTAAACACATGTTTTATATAATTTTGTAATTTAAGTGGGCTTATATGAGTGCAATTTTTACAATTTTTAAGCATTTATCGTTAAGTTTTAAACTATACGGACTAAATTGAAACTTCAAAACGGTTTTCATCCAAGAAATGTAACGGCGGGTCACTAAAACAACCAAAACTATAAATTTAGGTCACTAAAACGGAATTGTTAAAAGTTGGGTCAACAATCCTAAAAGTGGCCAAAACACAGGTCACCAAACCATAATTAACCCTTAAGAGTATTAGATATCTACACTTGAGTAAAGAGAGATCTATGTCTAAAGCTTGAAATAAGAATCAAAACAAGGAACGGACATATCAGTGTACAATATATACCACACACAGTACGCAGTATTTCAGCTTTGAATCTAGAACAACACAAGGAAAGGACATTAGAATGTACAATATAATGTCAGACTTCACAGTACATAACTAGTTTACTAATCAAAGAGTTGCTCTACCTAAGAAGTTATCAATAGTGCTTCCATCCTAGGAAAACACAGAAGTAAAGCAGGAACATTTGCCCCAAACTAGGCTTACTCACAAGGCATCACAGACACTCCTTATAATGAATATAAAAAGTATATAATTTTATGATTCAAGGTCAAGATGGTAGAGATAAATGATGGGATTAATGGTCTCACTGTCTCATGCTTAATAATTATGGCAGTGCTAGTGTTGAGACTAGGGAATCTTTACTTTTGACAATTAATTCAAATAATTATAAGGCACTATGATTCTTCCTTCATTGAAGATGAAACAAATTGTTTAATAATGCCCTTTAGATGCCAAATGGAATAAAATAAGGGAATATAAACCTTCAATTAACTCATTATGTTAGATAAACAATTGAAAAAATTAAGGTGAAATCATATAGTTAAATCGCACTTGAAATCTCTAGGATTAATCTAACATAAGCTTAATCGATCTTTCCCTCTAAAACTCAATGAATCACAAAAAGACTTGAGACCTAATTACATAGCAATAGTTAAGAAACCATAAAGCCTCATTTCAGATGACTGATGTGTGTCTGTCGCAAGATCAAATTATATCATTTAAATTATAAATATACTGATGATACTGCCTTAAAGATTTCCATAACATAAGGCATAAGCTACTACATTGATTCTTCTCTACAAGTATTCACCATCAAAACGAATAATCATAGCTATCTTTTTCCACTACACTTATACCATCTTCACTAACTAACGTCTCTTCCTACGTAATTTCCAATCCAATAGTCTTTCAAGTGTGTGTTCAAACATAATAGCTGTATTTACTTAACATACAGTACTGGTCTTTCTAGTGCATGTGCAAACAAAACAAGCTCTTTTTACTTGATGTGCAGTACCTAAACTGCTGCTAAATTAAGCTTCAACAATCTCATTTTAATTCCTGTTCTTTTTTAGACTTTTACCAAACATCAATCTTACATCCTTCTGTATTTATTTTGATGTGTACTTTGAAGTTCGCCGAAAGTTGCACAGCATGGCAGTAGACAATTAGCCGATATATTACTAATCACAGAAGTAAGTCATAAGATAAAAACATCATAAAAATCCATGCATCTTTTACAGCATAAAATTGCTCATTGGTAATGTCTTTTCTAAATTTAACTTCAAAAGTTCTGTAACAAACTGCAAAACTAAGATTACACAAACAGGCATACCCTACAAGTTTCACAAACTGACTCAAAGCTAACCCTATAAGAAGACCAATAATCACTGGCAGAATAATAATGACTCCTACTTTTAAGTAGCTATGGTTTTAACTGCACTATATAAATCTTGTATCAGAAACTCAATATGCCGCTCAAAATTATCATTCTTCTTGAGTGCCACTATATTGTCATCTTCCCATTCATTTTCTTCAAATATAAGAGAAACTTATTAATAATTCGTATCACTTGATCATTTCCTAATACTTTCTATTGGTCTCTTTGACACTAAACTGGTGTACATTATTGATTCATCAAGGACAAACCCAAACGAATCATTTATAGCATGGTAATCCCCCTGTCTCTGACAATTCCATGCCCTCTAATATTTTCATTGCACGATACATAAGCTAAAAGGATTGAAAATTCTATAGTAGTCATAACTGTATGTCCCTTGCTCAGATAGAATATGTCAAACATCTATCCCATAACAACAAACTTAAACAAAAAGCACATGAGATCAGATAAAAGAATTACCCAGAACCGAATGTAGGAGGGGGCTTTGGAGCACTTTTCTCAGCCATAGAAACACTGATTGTATGACCCCTGAGTTCATAGGCTGACGAAAAAGATAGTTAAGATTATATATAAAAGACGAGTATTTAGTTGTTGCATGTTTCAAGTTCTAAAGACAAACCATTGTAGAAACCTCCGGCACTATGAGCTGCAGATGGATCTTCATAAGACAAAACTGCGTCTCCTTTGTTATTTCCCTTCTCATCGGTATATATCTTAATATTCCATGGCCACTGATCCTTATAACCTCGTTTCTGCTTGATCCTTCCAACCTATAAAAAAAGGTATGTTTTAATATTACACTGAAATAATGCCTATTTATAATTGCATGTGACAAACTCGCATCTTTAACCTTTTTGCCCCTAAACCGAAGTAAAAAAAATGACAATCAAAAGACTGGAAGAGCAAAAAGGCCAACCTAATAAATACAAACCAAAAGGAATGCTTAAACACAACCAAGAATCAAAAATACTAGTAGTCATTTGACTACATCAGGTTTTTCACTAGTTCAAAGAACCCTAACTTTTTTTAATGAAAAGCAGTACCAGCTCTGATACATTGCAAGTCTAAGTAAAGAAAAAAACAAGAATGGAAGACGAAGTGCATGTTTGGCATCAACTTTTTTTGTTAGATTTTTAGCTTTTTGATTTTAAAAGGCCACATGCGTTTGGTATCATTGCTTTTTTTAGCTTTTAAAAATCTAGATTTTGGAGGAATATAGCTAGAAAAGCTAAAAGCAAAAAATCCACACATTTTGGAGATTTTGATAACTTTCTCGCCACCATTTTAAGAATTTAAATAAATATTGATCTTATCTCAACTAAAATTTTATTCGTATATTTGACGTGTTACTTGCTCGTTTAAATATGATATTATGAAAATTTATCAAAAAAATGTCTTATTAAGTTATTTTGATTGAAAAAGGAAAAAGTTATTAGCTAATGCCAAAAATCAATATGCTGAAAGTTAGGTTTTATAAGTTTTTACCAAACACTCGTGTATATTTTGGAAAGCAAGCTTTTTTTCTACTGCTTTCTGAAAGCAGCTTTTTGACTGAAAAAGCTGATACCAAACAGACCCGAAAACTCTGAACAGAAAAATATTTATGCTTTTACACTGGGCTTGTTAGGTGTACCAGGAAAGTAAAACTTATACCTAATTTGTACTTGATAGGTACAACCGTACAAAACTTGTTTGGTGCATCTATATATCGTTTACCCATAATTATTTTCGATGAAGAAAAGTATATTTTCTTAGGGTGTGCTTGGAATCCGAAAAATGTCACGGAAAAGAAAAGAAAAGGAAAAGAAAGTAAAACCAAGGAAAACGAATTTGAAATCATTTTCCGGTCGTGTGTTTGGAAGGTTGGGAAATCAAGAGAAAAGAAAAGAAAAAAAGGCGAGAGAGAGGGGGAGCCAGTCCCACTTTTCCCGTTTGTTTCATTTTCGTCAATTTTGAAAGGACACACAAATTTTTCTCACTTTCTTTTGTTTTTTTTTTCCATTTGTTTTCCTATGCAACCAAACACCGGAAAATGTTTTTTCGGGAAATCATTTTCATTTTCTCATGAGTTTTCCGGGTTCCAAACACACCCTTAGCGAATTCATATTTTAATAGAAAGGTATAGTTTTCAACAAACTTGCACTATCATAACCAACTGTTTTCACTACATCCAATACAAAAAATATATTAGACTTTTTGTCCTTGTCAAATACAAAATGATATTCGCAAGTATTATTTACAAGTATATACTTATTTACCTCTAGTAAAAAGTACACATTCGTACTTGTCAGAAATAACCAAACAATTCCAATACAATAATAAGTTAAAAATGAACCATATGTGATGCAAGTCTTTTAACAATTTCTTAGCGATACTTCAAACAGTAGAGTAAGCTTATGAACAAATCATAACGTGAAAGAAGAAGAACAAGGTGGAAAAAAGTAAAATATCAACTATTTTCAACTGAATAACATGTGATATAATCTTAAAAGTTTCAAAGCAATACTTAAATCCGTAGAGCTTATAAACAATTCATAACTAGAAACAAGAATGAGAAGCAAGAAAAAATTAATTGCGTGTAACCTGTCCAATTCCTCCAAATAGTTCTTGTAATTCCTCGGCCTTAATATCCAGTGGCAAATTTGATATATATATTCGAGAGTTGTCACAAGTCTCATCACAGGACTCGTCACATTGCTTCACCTTTACTGCAGGAGTCTCAGCTGGGCTGCTATCATATCCACCACCAGATTTTTGTGGGCCAGAATCATATCCACCTCCAGAATTTCGTGGGCCAGAATCATATCCGCCTCCAGAATTTCGTGGGCCAGAGTCATATCCACCTCCAGAGTTTCGTGGGCCAGAGTCATATCCACCTCCAGAGTTTCGTGGGCCAGAGTCATATCCACCAGAACGGCCACCATTACGAGAATCACCACCATAATCACCGCCACTTGCACCTCTGCTTTGACCACCGGTGCCACCAGGGGCAGGTGCACCACATCTGTTGCACTCAACCCTCTTTGCAAAGTTTGAATTTCCACAGCTACAGCAGCATTACAAGTATTACTTACAGAAACAAAAGTTATACATCGATTCTTAGTGAAAAAATGTAATCAAAGAAAACCTACTTTACAACATCATATGGACAAAAGGGTATAATTTTCTTTTACATCACATTAAGCTGTAGCAAAAAGAGGGTGTTGGGCGATAAAGAACTCTACTACATCCTTCATATCCCCTAGTAAAGCTAATATTTCTTGTTGGGGGGGGGGGGGGGGAAGGAATTGCAGCGGTACTTTTCTCGGTCCTATTTGTTGCAAGAACTTACATAACTATTAACATGGCTTTACTACTCTGTTCTTCAGAGAATATGGCAGATCTCCCAGTGTAATGGTGTGTTATAGACTTAGATCAGTCATACAACTGTAAAATTCATGTCTTATATTTTTAAAATATACTACAACAAACAGAACCAATAAGGAAACTGCAAAAACACAACATGACCCAGTAGCGAAGTGTAGAAGCAGCAAAACGAAAACATTACATGTTTTTCGAAAGAATCGAAAACTATTTAGATGGAAAAAATATTGTCTTTATTGACCAAATTGGCGGTTTTCCCAGTGCAATTGAGTGCAAGAAACTGAAAGTAGCGACACTAATAAAAATGTCAATTCTCGTAAGTAAAAATTAATTACCACAAAACGAGCCTCTAAACAAACAACAACAAACATGTAAAGACAAACAAGGGCAAAAAAGAAACAATACCCAGGACTAGGGCACAACCAGTCTCCATCACTGCCACCGCCTCTGCCTCGACCACCACCACCTGAAACTCCAAAACCTCTGTATTAGACGATTCAACACCTCAACATACATAAATAACAGCTCTTAGGAATCTAATCTACAGCTTAAAAAAGGTATAATTGTTTAGAAAACGTCGGTGTATACACAAATGAAACACTAACTTTTTCCATTTTTTTCTGTTTTGTAAACCAACTTAACAAAAATCCTATCCAGTACACCCACCTAACATTCTTTTTGCTTATGCACACTGGATTAAAAAATAAAGGATACAATATTGACCAAGATAGTTGAAGTCTTAACACAAGATTAGAACTTGTATCTTAAGTATCTTCCTTGCTAACCCGTACCCGTGACTTGTCTTTACTTACTCAATGTAACCTAGCACATACAATATAACCACCGAATAGTCGTGATACTATTAGCTGAATAATTGATCATAAATTTAATCAATTGTCCAATGTGTACTTTCATGATTCGTTCAAGGCTACTATTTTGTGTATACCGTGTTTAATTTGTGTGTGTTAGTTTATGTAGATGAATCATATATCCCAACCGAGTTCTTTTGGTAAGTCTACAATATTATCGAGTAAAATAATTTCAGTGTTCTAATTATGATATCTGAAAGGTCAGTGTATAATATTAAAAAAACGAAGAAGGTCAGTATAAATATATAATCAACCCTATATACATATGTGACTGTTGTTTTACGTGTGCACCAACCTATGACTTCTATATGGATCCGGTACATCTATTCTAAGAAATCATCGAGCAAATGAATGCTACTGTCCTAATTACGTTTTTCAAAAGGTCTATAAAATTGAAAAGGCTAGTATGATTAACCCATATATACATATATGATTGTTGTTTTACGTAAATATTTAGTGCACCAACCTATGACTTTTATATCAATCCGATACACCTATTCTACGAAATCATCGAGCAAAGCAATATGAGTGTCCTAACAAGGTATTTCAAAAGTTCTATAAAATCGAAAAAATTGAAAAGATTAGTATTATCAACCAACATATACATATTTAGTAGTTTTTTTTCGTAAATATTTCATAAGTCTACGAAACTATCAAAAATGACGAACCTTGCTATACTAATAAGGATCTCCAAAAGGTAACTCTAAAAACTCAAAAAATTGGAAATGATTAGTGTAATTAACCCTATCTACATATAAGATTGTTGTTTTCATAACTATGAATTTTTTTCTCAATTTCCACACTGATTCCACGAAATCAACGCCAAAAAAAACACCGGTGTACAAATTAGGATCTATCAAAGGATAAGAGTATAAAATCGTATAAATATGAGAAGTTAATATAATAACCCTATAAACATAGTTGTTTTTCGTAACAGTTAGTGTAAAACATGAGATAATTTTCTCGATTTGCCCACTAAAAACAGAAAGGTTAGTCTATTAAAGCCAAAAACCAGAAAAAAGGTTAGTGTAATTAACCCCTAGATATGCATATTACATACTGTTGGAATAGTCCCACATCGTTGAGGCATTGATAAAGCCAAGGATTAATATATACCCCTCTCATTCCTTATTAATAGGCCTTTTAGTGGGGAATGGACGGGCTTCTACATGGTATCAGAGCCGAAGGCTAGCCCGTTTGTATGATGGGCCACCTCCACCCGATTTGTTGATTGCACTTGTTAGGCTTATCGGAAATTAACCAACCCACAAGTGAGGGGGAGTGTTGGAATAGTCCCACATCGTTGAGGCATTGATAAAGCCAAGGATTAATATATGCCCCTCTCATTTCTTACTAATAGGCTTTTTAGTGGGGAATGGACGGGCTTCTACACATACATATATAGATACAGTTATACATATATATATATATATAGTTGCAATCAGGATTATCAAAAGGTTAGTCTACAAAATCCAAAAAACCAGAATAAGGTTGGTGTAATTAATCCCTATATACACACACATAGATATAGATACATATATATGTATAAAAGCACTGACCTCCTCCTCTGTAACTACCACCGCCTCCACCACTGTAACGTACACTGCCTCCACCTCTACCGCCGTAACCTTTGCCGCGAGAGTCATCTCTTCCTTCGCCGTATCAACCGTCTCCGCCGTAACCACCCGATCCACCAAAGCCTCTACCGCCAGAAATGTTCTCGGACTAGGGTTTGTTTAGAGAGAGAGAGTAAAAAGAGAAAGGGAAATAAGGACCAGATTGGTTATGTTTAATGAGAGAGGGTAATTTCAGCCGACCCTTGCTAAATAATACTTTAAACCCATTAGCTTAGCAGATTGGTTATGTATGTATATATATATACTAGCGAACCTACCCACGCGATGCGTTGGTGTGACGGTAACCTATATTCATAGATACTAATTAAATCGAATATAAACTTGACAACCATAAAATTGAAATCACATAAATTAATAACAATAATATTATTGGAAAAAAAAAGAAAGGTTTCATACCTGGAATAGTAAAAAAATTGGAGAGATGGGAGAGAAGAGGAGAGAGAAACCTAAAATAGACAAATGAATTTGAAAGTGGGATGGCAGTTAACATAACATAGCAGTTTTATTTAGTATTTATTTTATTTGCAATTTGTGTAATTGAATGGGTTTTTTTGTAAATATTTGTTTCAAGGCTTCATAAGGGGTGTTGACATAAAGTAATAGTATAGATATATATATATATATATATATTCCCACTAATTCACCGAAAAATGAACATTAAAGTTGCAATTAGGATTATCAAAAGGTTAGTGTAATTAACCCATAAATATACAAACATATATTTAAAGTTGCAATCAGGATTATCGAAAGGTTAGTCTATAAAATCCAAAAAACCAGAAAAAGGTTACTGTATTAACTCCTACATATACAATTATACATATATAAAGATAGATAAATATATATAGTAGGTATCACCTCCTCCTCTGTACCCTCCACCACCACCACCGCCTCCGCCGTGAGAGTCATCTCTTCCTCCACCGTAGCCGCCGTAGCTTCTGCCTCCAGATATGACTAGGATTTTTGTGTGTTTAGAGAGAGAGAGAGAGAGAGAATTAAAGACTCGATTGGGTGTGTTTTATGAGAGAGAGGGTAATTTTGACCCAACCCTTACTAATACAGTTCTAAAAAGCGAGCCTGAGCGGAAATTGGACTAAGCCTAATTTTCTCAATTAGTGTAATTAGTGTAAAGCATGATAGTATAATTTTTCTCAATTTTCCCAGTAATTCAACGAAAAAGGAACTTCAATATTGCAATTAGGATTATCGAAAGATTAGTCTGTAAATTCCAAAAAAAAAACAAAAAAGTGTGATTAACTCCTAGATATACATACATACATACATATATATACAGTTGTTTTCCATAACAATTAGCATAAAGCATGAGATAATTTTCTCAATTAGTCAACTAATTCAACGAAATCATCAGTAAATATGAACTTTTAAAAGCTGTAATTAGGATTATCAAAAAAAAGTTAGTGTAATCAATCCCTATATATACACATACATATATATTTATATATTTAATTATAGTAGCTCTAACCTCCTCCTCCTCTATAACCTCCACCGCCGCCGCCGCCGCCGCCGCTGTAACGTCCACCGCCACCTCTACCACCGTAACCACCTCCGCGAGAGTCGTCTCTTCCACCACCGTAGCCACCGTCGCCGCTGTATCCACCGGATCCACCGTAGCCTCTGCCTCCGGACATGGTCTCGAACTAGGGTTTTTTATGTGTTTCTAGAGAGAGAGTGAAAAGAGAAAGGGAAATAAGGATCCGATTGGTTATGTTTATTGGGAGGGTAATTTTGACCCGACCCGACCCTTGTTAAAATACTTAAGCCCATCTACCCGGTTCTCAAGTTTAACGGAACTAGAATCCTAGACGGTAGCCGAAGACCGTAAGATTAAGAACTCTATAATCTTAGCTGATTAGGCGGAAACCTCTAACCCTAGCAGATTAAGCAGAAACTAGACTGAACCTAGACGTTAGCTGAACTTTGTAAGCCTATCATATTAGACGAAACCTACATGCCTAACATATTGGGCGGAGCCTATAAGCATAGCTGATTGGGCAGATTTTTTAAGCCTGTTAGATTATGCGGTATTAGTCGGAATTAGACGGTGACTATAACGGAACTAGTCGGGATTATGCAAAGCCTATAAGCTAAGCAGATTAGGCGGAGCCTGTAAGCCTAGCTCGTTGGACGGAGTTTATAAGGGTAGCTGATTGTGCAGTATTAAAGCAGACTGGACGTGACTAAGAGACACTAGTCAGTATTCTGCGATACCTAGAAGATAAGTAGATTATGTGGAGCTTATGAGCTTATTAGAACAGGCGGAGCCTAGAAGATAAGTAGATTACATGAAACACATGAGCTTAGCATATTAGGCGGGGCTTATAAGCTTAGCAGACTGAGCGGAACCTATAAGATTAATAAATTTGACACAACCAGCTATATAACTAGCAGATTAGGCGGTATTAAGCGGATTGGATGGTGATTAAGCAGACTTAATCAGGATTAATTAATACATGATTTATTCTATTATAGGACCCGTTTTGCGTCCTTTTGGACATTTCCCCTATGTAATTTGGTGTCATAGTGGGTCATGTTAAAGATAAGAAACTAAAAAAGGAAATTATATTTGTTTTTTTAAGTAATTCCCGAAACTTTTTTGAGAAACGAGTCATTTTTTAAAATATTGTCTTGAGTTTTAATACTCAGGGCCGGTCGTAGTCTTTCTAAAATTAACTCATACATTTTTTTTGCGCCTTTTTAATTTGCATAAAAAAATCGTTGAAAAAAATGAAGATATGAACCATGTCATAATATAACACAATATTGACTTTTATATTACACAAATTGACCATCAAATAACATAGGTTTTTATTGTATGCTATTAGGGGGGAAACAACTTATTTATGAAGAGAAAAAGACTTCTTTTTTGCGCAAATTTATGGATTGACGTTCAAACATCCGATCTTCTTCTTTAGCAACTTGATTTGGCGCAAAACGGGACAATTCAACAAACTTTGTTTCGTAATCAACCACTGACATGTTTCCTTGCTTCAGGCTGTGAAATTCCATCTGTTTTTTTCGCTGAATATTTGCTGAGTAGTACTTATCATTGAACAACTCAAGAAACTTCGTCCATGTAAGGTCATTCTCAATCCCTTCAAATTGTCGTTTGATCATACGTCACCAATTTTCCGCAACACCTTACAACTTATACTCCACAAATTTAACCTTTTCCTTATTTGAGCAGTCGAGTATAGTAAAAATCTTCTCAATCTTATTCAACCACAGTTCTGCCGCCACCGAATCATTTGGGTCACTAAGTTCTAGGGGATTTCCTTTGAGAAATTTGTCAAATAAAGAACCCTTGTCTAACGATATTGCTACTGGCTCGAAAGTAGAGGCTGATGCAGGTTGCGACATTAATTTAACAAGAAAACTCTAAAAGGATTGTGCTACTCCAGCATATATCTCAGCATTTGGCGTTGGGTTTGTAATGACTGACTCGTCCTGATCTGGTGTATTTTCAGGCATCCTTAAAGCCATACCAATAATATAAACTCAGACATAATGCATGTAATCTAACTTAGATCCTATTGAACCTTGTGGACTAGACCTCATCTAGATTCATTAAATTTTAATAGAAAATTATCCTAGAACCATCAGATACCAATAAATGTAACATCACTGACCCAAAAGGACGTCACACGGCCGACTAACACGTACCTTGACACGTGCTAGACGAAGGCCTATAACTTAAAAGTAATTAAATAAATAATTTAAACTCTAAAATAATAACTTCAAACATTCTTTCTTATTTCTTAATATCCCGACAACTTAAAATGAAAATTAAAATCTCAACAGCAACTTAATCAAATAAGGTCTTGTAATACTAAAGAAACAGGAATCGAAATCATAATCTTAGAAATTTATTAGCAGCGGAAATAAAAGAAATCATAAATGATTTGGCTAGTCCCCGACTAACTTAACTCTAACTTCTTAGAACCTATAAACCTGAAAAAGTTTCAAAAGCGAGGGATAAGCTAAAATAGCTTAGTGAGTGATAAACCTTGCATTATATAATAGGGTCGAAAATAGGTTTTAATCATTTTATCATTTTCTTTCGAAACAATACTTTTATTTTCAGCAAAAATTCTCAAAGCATGAGTATAAATAAATGTAATTTTTGGTGTGATCAATACGATAATATAAATTGAATATTAAGTCCGATTGGACTTCCTAATCTCATAGGTGGATTCAGACTTCCTAAATCTCTTTTTCTTCATTGGATCCAGACTTCCTAGATCTCATTTTCTTCGTTGGATTTAGCCTTCTTGAATCTCTTTTTATTCGTTGGATTTGGACTTTTCAAATCTCTTTTATTCTATAAAGTTAAATCCAAATATAAACCATAATGATCACAAAAAAATATAAACTCTTTAAAACTTCATACGTTCATCAACGTATACTTTCAAAACCTGCAACTTGCAATTCGATATATACATATATATTTTAATACTTCGAAAATATAATTGAGCTTGCAAACACTTATTAGAAAATACAATGGGATTTTATAATAGCAAGTAAGAAAAACCACTCACTCAGGTACCGAATTGAAAATAGCTCGAGACACCGAAATCTGGAAATATAAATTACCAACTACTTGTCAATATACCATACCGACCTGCTCACTGTTTCATTTAAACTCTAACTGCCATCAACTATTGTTATCACCTTACAATAATATGAGGAGACTGGCTATACAAACTTACAACGTAAATTATATTCTGATGTGATATAGAGACGTACTACAACTAATAAACCAATTGCTACCTTATCAGAAACTTGAGGTTTAAACATGTCATGTAAAATTATAAATCAAATCCTCAAAGGACAGTTGAAGCAAGTAATTTATGAGAATACATGAGGACAAGAATATAACATACATACACCCATACTGCCATACATGAACAAGTTTATGGTGGTTCGTTTTTTTTCCTGAAACTCAAAGGCCGCTTAGTTTACTGTAATATAAATTGTAGTTCATGTATAATGACCAAGATAGGTAAATTTCCAACAACACAATCTTATCAATACTTTAAACCCGACTGTAATTTCGTAGTCATTTAACATCATGGATATTTCAAACTGACCAACAATTTAGTTAAACATTTTTTTACAGATTTCTTTATAACTGAACACATTAACATAATCAAAAGTTACATTTAACTGACAAAGTCACATCTGAGTCTTAAGTTCTGTTATGTTAAGCATACAAGTAAAGTTAAATCCGAACTTAAGGAGAACATATTAGCCAAACAAGAAACAAACTAAGTATAACTACCACATCAGGTTATCAAAGTTAAGCGAAACAAATTTTATTACATGTTCATGATGTAACAACTATATGTCGATCACTAGCAGATTTTAAGTAAAAAGCAGCTATACTTTTAAATAACTCATCCTAGTCAACCATCAGAAAAAGCACCTTAATTGAGCTATACCACCAATAAAAAAAAAAAGTAAACCTATATCAGTATTAAGGGTAATTTGAAATATAACTACTTATCAGAGAATATAGGACATTTCCTTTTTGTGTGTTTACATACAAGCCAATGTTACTGCTATTTCAAACACAATTCAATTCTATTTAGCTACACTATTTCTTGTAGTTCAGTTACAATAATAACCGTGCTACCAAAAATGTTATCAATTCACAATCCAAAAACATGTATTTTTATCTAATATGTTCTATCAATTTCCTTATTAATAGGTTACTCAACGTGCAACTATTACGTATCGTGTCACTAACATATTTACAGTTATTCCCTAATATGCATAAAGTCGGCCAATTATCATCAACATTATCTAGCTAATTGATAGAGAGATGGTAATCTAAATTTAGCCATGTATGATCACCTATTTTGTTCGGCTCACATGTGCGTTTTCAATATTAAAACCAATCTTAGTAAACCAAAGCATGAATGAAATCAAGAAACAATTCCTATTAACAATAGCTTAATCTAATGATAGATTTGACAATGAAATATTCAATTATTAAACAATGATTTAGTAGCATGTTATGACAATATAATTAACGATAAAACTGAGTTTTGTTCTCTCTCTAGATGATCTTTCTCTTTCTTTCTCTCTCTCTCTCTCTCTCTCTCGATTACAGGTGTTTAATTCCCTTTCTACTGATATAACTGTTTCTCTTCTCAGGTTTATAAAGAGTTATAGAATAAACGGCTAAGTAAATAAAACACTCTAATTCCCTGCTATGCGTTTTAGTATTTAAGACTGAGGTTTCAGTTTTGCTTTTCTAATTATCCCTAAACTTAAATACAATTAGGAAACTACATCGTCGGTCCTTCAATATCCTTATATATAGGCTCAGTGTTTATGAATTATTGGATTTTACTATTAACTACCAAACTCGAATAAAGTACCCGCTTCTAATCCTAATACATTAATTGAAAAATAAAGCCGCCTCGATAAACTAAAAGAAAATATAAAGTAGAAATACGGGTTATAACAGTCGTGGTCAGAATTTGGCTAAGTGAATGAGGAAACGAGTCACGTTCAAAAGAGGGTTTTGGCTAGTGAATGGCCCGGAACACTATTATGTTTCGATAAATTGTTAAACGAAGTTGACAAAGAGAATCGGTAAAGAATATGTATTGAGAACTTGTTGGTTTAGGGGTAAAGTTCGACGTGTAGGAGCACCAAGGTTGACGGGTTTGATGTGGTTCAAACAACGTGTCGGATTTGAAGGCAACGTGAGTTGATTGGGGGAATGATTATTTCGCTAAGTGACATACGAGATTTAGTCGCTACACCATAATCTACAAGTCTACAAGTAATGGAGACCTTATAAAAACGATGGACGCGGTTATTTATAGCTGTCGTGTTAGTTGTTTCTCCTTGTTTTTTGTCCATGTAAGTCAGTGCGACTTTTTAAATACTAGGCAACGTTTTCATTTCTTCTTTTGATATTTTAGGCTCAGAATCTCTTGCAAATTCGCATGTAAACAGGTTCATAAAAATTACGGAATTTTATTGAGTTGGTTATGGTCGTAAACGTGTGTTCATTTATGTTACGGTTGCGTTTACATAGATTTGTTTGTCTTAATCTGGCCACGAAAACTGCAATTCGTTTCATAAAAACGGGGTGCATCTGAGTGTGAAACACGAGTGATTTTGAGAAAAAAAACACAATAGTAACACCGTTAGTTTTGCTTAGTGTTTTGGGTAGCATTTTATTGGCAAGTGGCATGGTAGAGATTCTCGTGAGACAGCAGGGGTGTGTGTTTATTTTGGACTCGGCTCCGTCGTCAACACATGAGCCTTTAAATGTTTCCCCAAAAAATAAATCTAAGAAGTTTTTTTTAAAATGTACTTTTGTGTTTTTTTTTTTTTTGAAGTAATTGAGTTTTATTTAATAAATGTACTTTTGTGGATTTTTTACGATTTTCTTTTTATGTTATATTTAAATAAATAACTCTAAGAACATTCTCAACAGTCTCTTTTAATTTTTTTTCTCCAAATATGACTATATACAAATTTTATGAACTTTGTATATCTATTTTTTCATATGGTGCACAACAATACTATATAAATTTGATAATATACAAATAAAAAAAATAACTTTTTTTTTTTTTGCTTTTTTCTATTTTAAACATTTTTCCTCTAATCAACAATTCAAATAACAACCTTAACATGTTAGATTCATTTATAACCTTAACTTTATGATAAAAAAAGTGTTTTATTTTAAAATTATCACCAAAATATAGTTAAAAAAAAAACATAACGCAAAAAATAAAAACATGATCTTAAAGATGAAAACATATAAAACTCCACAGATTAGTAACTTCTAACAAAAATTTACGTTTTGATCAAAGGGTCAAAATATCTATGATCAAACTAGGGTTTTAAAAACCTACTAGCACATGATATGATTATTTGTAGTAAGGAGATGTAGCCTCATGAGAATTTTTATCTTTAATGGAGAGAAGGAGGAGATCACACGGAGAGAGAAAAAAAGTTTTTTCATGAGAAAAAAATACTATCTGTTAAAAGAAAAATGAAAAAGTGAGAGAGAAAAAAATGTGAACTTCTTTTTGATTTGCTAGTCGAGCCAATAAAAAAATTTAATTTTTTGAAGATAAAGAGTACTTTAAAATAGGCTTATGGGTAGATATTTTTTTCACCTATCTGCATGTAGAGATACAGATCCAATTTAAATACACGGTTGAGAATGCTCTAATGGAATTCGCTCCCAACTTACAATGAAACAAGTCCAAAATCCGATCAAATTAGCAAGTTAGAGTGGAATCATAGGGATTTCTTGAGGTTTTTATATAAACCAAACCCAAATTATAATGGAAATGTGATCATGAAGCACATCCCTGGGTGATGTATACCTTATTATGAAGACTATCTAGAAATAAATACTGATGCATTACTAGACTGAAAAAAGGGTATGAAATGAAAAGCTGTCATTTATGAAAAAATATGGCTAGTGTTAATGTTGCATTGCAAATTAATCAGCCAGATTTGTATAGAATAAATAGAATATCTGATGGAATAATGGGGGAAGCCATAATTAGTCAATTACCCAATACATTAGGACCTCTCATCTTGTTTGTTAATATCCTTAAACCTCATTAAATAAAATTACTAAGATTAAGACCTCTCATCTCCTTATGTTGTTGTCATTCTAATATTCTATCAATCCTCATCAGACCAAACACAAAATATAACCACCCTTTTTATCTCAACTAACTTAACTAACTCCCAGAATCACCTTCCTTTTCCTTATTGAAAAGCATATTTTTATTTGTAGATGCATTTTTGATCCCCCCCCCCCCTAATTTTCTCCTCATGTGGCTACGGCGGGTAAAGCCGGTGAATGTTACATCGTCTCCGAAATTTATATTCCCATCGTTTAAAGACATTCAAACACTTTGTCAAGAGGATTACAAATCACCTAATCCTAACAAGGCCTCGGTTTTTCACCGCGTGTTTTGCCCCCCAACCGCTGACTCCCCACGATTTACTGCAGCTGCTCCCCTTAACCGCACCGTATCTCTTCCTGAAGGAAATGGCGATGCTACGAGGGTTGGGTCAGGTGCAAAAGCTACAAGCCCTGGAACCAACAAAGATTCAGGAGAGGGTCTTATATTCCTTCAAGGATCCGAGAAACGTGTAGTTGTGTATTACACAAGTTTACGTATTGTGAGGCCTACTTTTGAGGAATGCCACGCCGTAAGAACAATATTGCGTGGATTTCGTGTTACCATTGACGAGCGTGACGTCTCCATGGACTCGAAATTCATGGAAGAGCTAAAAGAAATCGTAGGCGTACACGACAAGGAAGGGAAAGACTTGGCATTGCCTCGAGTATTTATTGGTGGAAGATATATTGGAGGTGCCGAGGAGGTGAAGCGTCTTCATGAGATCGGTAAGTTGAAGAAAATTATCGAGGGGTTGCCAACTATAGAACCAGGCGTTTGCGAAATGTGCGGGGATTACCGGTTTATTTTATGTGGCGAGTGTAGTGGGAGTCGGAAATGTTATATGGTGAAGGGAGGATTTCGTATGTGTAACCTGTGTAACGAGAATGGTTTGATCCGGTGTCCGTCGTGTTTATGATTTATTGTAATTGTTTTGTAAAGAAAGAGATTAGTAGAATGCTTGTAATTGTAATTTTTTGCAGCTTTAAATGCTTGTTTCTTGACATTAGTAGAATTTAAGGAACGGATGAGAAATTAGGTATGGTTTTCTTGATTTACCTGCACGTTTTTTCAATCACATTTGATTTATAGCATGTTGTTGTGTTGCATTTCTTGGCAAATGCGAGGCTGGGTACGGATCAGCTAAACAAGCCGGAAAGCCAGCATTAGTAGTATTTATATTATTAAATGCAGTTACCGGTTCAATTAACAATATATAATTAAGCAATGTGCCATCGGAAACCAGGACATATCAATAACAATAAGAATTGAATGCCGCATATTTATGAAAACAATCTGATGATTCTCAAAATGAAGCATCTCAGAAAATGCATGTCCTTCCCCATCATATAGTATGAAGATATGAAAAACAGAAGAAGCGGAAAAAGGAAGAAAAACCCTTGATCCTGCACATTTCACCAAACAAGTTATCTGTGTATTCAATCAATCAATGGCAAAACGAAAAACATACTATGTACATGTTGCTCCGGTCCGCATCATTCGAGTTACACAAAAAACCTCAAAACAACAACAAGAAGCTCAGAATGACTAAAACTGGTACACAAAATGCTTCCTACGAACCTCAGCGGCTTGTTTAACCCAAAACTCAAACCTAAAAACATTTGATTTTCTGTAACATTTATCCTCATTTGATATACACAACAACCTTTAAAAGCCAACAGATATTCCAAAAACACTAACAAAATGTTTTATACCCTATGCAAAGAACAAAAGTTCGTGAGCGATCTCATTGACCTGTTCATGCCCAAATCCGTTAAACACTCGTACTCAAGCATCTTAGTTGGCATAATTGACATACAACAGTCGCCACAAACAAACAAAGGTGGCACGGCCTCAGAATCCTCAATACCGCTACATCGCGTATGGTGCCAAACCTCGCAAACATCACACTCCATCATTCTTTCTCCATCATCCTCTCTCGCTCCACACTCACACCTCACCGTCCAGTCATCCGCCCCACCCTCGTATGCCACGTCATCACCCAACTCCATCCCTACAGCCAAGAAAGTAACACTTGAATCGGATTCTAACCCCATACAAAACACCAATTCGTCGTCTCCCTCTCCCTCTTTACCTTCCACTTCTTTCACAATCACTCCCTTGGTTGCAAAATACGTATCTCTCATTGCCTTTTGAGCCTCAGCCTTTAAGTCCTGCATCGTGGCGTAGAGAGGGACTAAGATTAGCTCCCCAGGTGGAACCCGGAACTTTTTATTCAAGAAAACGCCAAAGAAATCTTCAAAAAAGCAAGGTTTAATTCTGCAGAAGAATCTGAGTACATCGTCGTCACCGTCCACAAAAGGCCATTCTTTTACAAACACCTTGCCATTCATTACAGCCTGAGTTGCTAACGTAACCAACTCACCAGATTCTGGGTAACCCAAAAGCACGTTATTGTACAGAAACTCAACGTCGTCATGCACGTTTGTTCCTGGGATGACAGCTGGCACACTAGGATTCGATGGTTTACTTATTTCCACTTCGACTTCGTCTGTCTGAGGATCCATTTCGAGGTCCTTGAGTGAGAACTCCAAGACTCTACTCTTCGGGTTTACTACACGAGAGACGATCAAGTTCCCAACAATCACATTTTTCATAGATTTTAATACATAATCGATTAAACCAGTGTCACCTATATGGAGACGAGCAGCGTCTCGTGCCTCTTGTCTAGTCAACCCCTTTTTCTCACTTAATTGCTTCTCTTTCAACGCTTCGACAATTACATTCGCTGTATAATCCAATCTCCTTGCAGGCCATCTACTATCACCAGTTGCTACATTTAAGAATTTTTGATACTTCAAAGTTTTTCCCACAGCTTTCGAACTTTTCGGCTTTGAGGGTGAAACTGGTGTATTTTTTTGCTTAACGACCCTGGACTTTGCAGCGAGGATGTATTTAAAAAGATCTCTTAGTGTGATCAGCTGGTCTTCACTTAAGTCCGTGTAGTAACAAACAATTTGTTTGATCTCTTTGTATTGATCGGCTGTGCTAAAATCTGAGACTATTGACTGCAGTTCGAGAGAGCTGAGAAAATTTAGTGCCATGTCATACTTGTGTTTCGTCACACCAAAGCTTCCACGCAGAAATTTATAATTCCACCGACCAAACCATGGGTACCCATAGGCTATCCCGTGCAGCAAACGGAGGTCCATTGAGCGTTTTTTTGATATGTCTTCAACAGTGATTTTCCTTCGAATTTTAATAACGGACAAAAATATTTTATCAGCAGTTATTCGTAACTTGGAAAAAGTGATAACTAGGAAACAGTGAGAAGTGTTTTTCTGCAATTACTGCAACTTTTGGTAAACCACAGATATAGCTAGCTATGAAAGAATATATAGGGAATCCACCTAAGACAAGTTAATCCACCCATAAAAACTAAGAAGCTTTAGTATAATTCACTGTTTTCTTTTATATATAATTCTAAGGATGTCGCGGACCGATTTCTATTTTCTTCAGAAGAGGAGTAACAAGAACCGATGGTCTACCATTGTGAAGTTAAGCGTATACTCAGTAATTCGCTGTCAAGTTTAAGACTTCTTTAGAAAAACTAACTATAAAAATGTTAAGGATGGTCCTTTTTCATCTGACTAACCAATCTGGTATACTAACTTCTTCTGAATTCTATAGTAAAATGATCAAATCTGGGCAATATTTATCCTTCAAATTGTAGAGCCCCACAAAAGAAGTGATTGAAACCAAATTAGATGTACAGCGAAAAGTACGAGAGATTAAAAGACAGCCCACGCAGAAATGTTACTCAGCCTTCTGTAGCATAAGCTATTAGACAATAAAGTCAATACGCGCATATGCCTCAGTCACTTACACTCAAATTATGAGATATCAGCGAAAATTAACTGGCGTAAAGTATGGTATTTGTGCAGATAGGCTACTTTTGTCTATACAAAAGGAATCAATCATATTACATGTACACGTATACGGACTTCTGAATTCCTTAAATTATCAACAAAAGTGCTTAATGTCTTCCTTTAATAATTAAAATTCCTAAACTGTTCAGCGTTAACTATCCAATAGTATGATGATAAACCCAGACAACTATGAGAAATCAAATAAAGTTACCTAAATCAAGTTTATAACTAGGAGAAAATTTATGTTAGTACACAGAGAAATATTTATGTTTCAGTCCTTTACATTTACACCTTACCTATGAAAAGGTGAATTGACCATATATAACTAACTACCGGCATACATGAACTTCTGGAATATGTAAGTAAGTTATTAGAAAATATGCCAAGTTTAAGAGTTTTGTATCACCTTGTACGAAGAAGTGTGCAGATACGATCCCAAAGATCCATGATTTGTTTACCAGTTAAGTAGTTTGATCCTCCTTGGATACCATTGATGGAGAGGAGGTGTCCAAACCCGTTACAATGAATCATACCATGTAAGAGATGTGTTTGCATATCGAAAACGCCATCTTCAATTGGTTTGCTCCACTCATTATCGACTGGGATTATCAAATGGTATTTCCTTTTTGACACAAAGTGGTTATTCCAGCCTACAATAATGAAAATCACATAAAAATAAGGCTCAAATGATTTGAAGAAAGGGAATATCATGAGACAGGAGCAGCATTGAACGGAATCGTGAGGCAAAAATAATCTTATATTTTAGATGAAGTATAAACGAAATTTAGCATAATAACTTTTTTAAATATTGTGTTGGTTTCCCTGCACATAATATAAGTGACTAGCATAAAAAAGTAATAGGAAAATCTAATAATTATCCGGACTAACAAAAGTGCCAATTCATTTCAGAGTCCATTTTTCAGAAAAAAAGAAAGAAAAGAATTTGTTGTAGATATGGGTTTCTTTATAAAAATTGTCACTGTTCTAATGTACTGAAATCAAACGTTATGTACTTATGTTAACATAGATGCTACGAATAGTCTCTAAAAACAGACTAAACAGTAAAGTTCTGTGACAAATCTGGAATATTATGACCTTATCTTACTGTAAAGATAATATATTCCCACACAAAATTTAATATTTTTTTTTATGTAATTTATGTTTTAAGTCCTGAAAACCAAAATAATTCTTAGCCCAAATGATATCCATAAATTAAAAGCTACTAAGACCAGATAAGTAAACAAATTTGGGAAATAAAAACCGAAATATTTAGTACTAACATTATTGCTTCATCTGGGTCAAATAATTATAATTTGTTGGTGGTGGACGTGGTGGTTTTGGTGGTGGTGAGCATTTTACAAGATAATCACTATTTTGAGACTCATTTTTAAGATGTTAAGAAATAGAAGTTATTCACAACAGACTAATTTGTAATACAATAGGAGAAATATAGAATATGTCAATTATGTATTAATAAATTACAATTTACACAAACTTACCCATCAAACCATTCAGAAAATAAAAACTAAACACAAATTCCCACATAAAAATTGACCTCACTGTTCATTGTACTAAAGCCCCGATTACACAATCATGTTTTAATAAATTATAATTTACAGACATATGATGTAATTCAAATGATTCTAATAACCCACTAAAACAGCAAATAAGTTATTTTGAAACTGAAAAGCATAAAATACGAATGAGAATTCTGCAAAATCCAATTTTTATAAACACAAACAAACACTCTTGGAAAATCCAATTTCACCATTCTACATTTAACCCCATCATCGAAATAGCAAACAAAACCGGTCTTAGTAATGAAAAGTGAAAACATTAGAAAAATTAAATAACCTAATAAAAAACCAGCATATTCCCGAAAATCCCCAATTCTCAAAAATCAAAAGAATTGCCTAATATTAAACAAGAAATTAAAATGTTCGATTTTCGCAAGATTTTAGGGAAAGTGACAATTTAGTATATATTTAGAAATTTATTTAAAAAAACTCGGTTGTTTGTTTTGAACTTGACGACTCTTTTACAAAAAAATACATATTTTATGAACTTATTTACAAATTGATACATATATCATTAAAAAATCAAAAAAATATTTAAAATTAAAAACCAAAATTTTAAAAATACATTTTTTTATACAAAAAATATGTCTGACCGTTTCTAATCATGTTCAATGTTGTATGTATGCCTAATCATGTCTGGTCTTATCCAGTCCTGTCCAATCTTGTATTTCTAATGTTGTTTAATCATATCTAATTATGTCTAATCCTGTTTGATATTATGTACAATTTTTTTTTTATATTTTGTTATTTTTTATGACATATGTACGCAATTGTAAATAAGTATATATATCTAATTGTAAATAAGTACAAATACATGAGTTTTTTTTAATTAAGTTGATTGATATTTATTTATTTGTAAGTCTCTCTCGTATGACCCGATTATAACATCAAACAGGAACCAATTCCTATGCTATCATAACAAGCAAGAAAAATCATTTTTTAACCACAAAAACCCAATTCAGAAAAGAAATGATACGTGAAAACTGTTTAAAAATTAGCAACTCAATTCAGAAATGATACGGTTATAAAACTGCTTACAAATTAGCAAGTACATATAAGTTCTGATCGATCAGCTAAAACACATCAAATCGAAATCCGCAGAAAACCCAATCTCAAATAAACTTGAAAAACTCTAGAATTTAACTTGAAGAACAAGAACACCCTTATTTTAATCAAGATTATGCTAAAGTCGATAATAAACACCTAAAACGTATCAAAATCGAAATTGGCAAAGCTAATAAAACAAACGCAAGTACAAAATATCGAGTCTAATTTGCAATTCAGCAGTGATTTAAAAGACGATATAAATTCATTAAATGAACTGATCAAGATTATGCAGAAGTCAACAAATAGTCGGCTAAACACATATAAATCAAAATTTGCGAAAATCATCAATTGCCCACCAAAAAACTCACACTCTCAAATTTTATGAAAACCTCAATTCAGAAACGATACGTGAAATAATTCGTAAAAAACTGCTTACAAATTAGCAAGTATAAAAATTCATCAAATGTACTGATCAAGATAATGCTTATAATCAGCTAAAAACACATCAAATCGAAATTCTTCAGAAAACCCAGTCTCAAATAAACTTGAAAAAACAACACTATTATTTTAATCAAGATTATGCTAAATTCAACAAAAACCACCTAAAAACATATCGAAATTGAAATTCGCAACAAACCATTATAAACAAACGAAACCCAGAATATCGAGTCTAACCAGCGATTCGGCAATGGTTACAAAGCAAACTAACAGACTTTTTTTATCCTTATTTTGATCAAGATTATACAAAACTGAATGATAAACAACTAAAAACACAACAAAATCGAAATTCGCCAAAAAACCCAATTCCCAAGCTAAGCTAATAAACCATAAAAAAACAAACGAAAATCCAGAATATCGATTCTAACCAGTGATTCGGCAGTGATTACAAAGCGGACAAACAGACTTTTTTTATCCTTATTTTAATCAAAATTATGCTAAAGTTGATAATAACCACCTAAATCATATCAAAATCGAAATTCGTGAAAAAGGCAATTCCCAAACAAAGCTAATAAACCATACAAAACAAACGAAAATCAAGAATATCGATTCTAACCAGCAACTCAGAAATGAAACGTGAAAACTGTTACAAATTAGCAAAAACATAAGTTTATCAAATGAACTGAGAAATCAAATCGAAATCCGCAGAAAACCCATTCTCAAATAAACTTGAAAAAACAACACCCTTATATTTTAATCAAGATTACGCTAAATTCAACAATAACCACCTAAAAACACATAAAACTCAAAATCCCCGAAAAACCCAATTCCCAAACAAAGCTAATAAACCATAATAAACAAACGAAAGTCCAGAATATCGATTCTAAGTTATAACCAGCGATTCGGCAATGGTTACAAAGTGGACCAGCAGACTTTTTTATCCTTATTTTGATGAAGATTACGCTTTATTAAATAATAATAAGCTAAAAACACATCAAAATCGAAATTTACTAAAGAACCAATTCCCAAACAAAGCTAATAAGCCATAATAAACGAACAAAAATTAAGAATATCAAATCTAACCAGCGATTCGGCAGTTGTTACAAAGCGGGCTAACAGACTTCTCCACGCTCTCTTCGACAGTATAAAGCGGAACGAGAACACCCTCGTTGTTTTCCAGAGAGAGAAAGGTGCACCAAACAGGCATCCCGTCCACGCCGTATCCCTCGGGTTCCGCGCATTCCCTGAGAAAGTGGCGAATGTTGTCTCGGAAAGGGCCAGAAGGGTCAATCGGGCAGTTCTTGTAGGCAAAAGTGTCAAAACTGAAAACTTTGGGGTTGTTGTTGTTCATCTTTCTCTTCAAGACTGGTTTCGTCATTTTCTAGAGAGAGAGAGTAGAGAGTAGAGAGAGAGGGTTTTGGGTTTTTGCTTTGTTTTTGAGCTTATAAACTGATTATGTGAGTTTGTTGGGATTTTTAGTTAGTTAAATTTGTTATTTTTGCCCGGGAAAGTGTTGGTAGTTTTTTAAGGTAGTTGAATTTATTTATTTACCCCTGTACAGTAAATGAGTTCTTTTATTTGGTGAAACATATTGGGGGTAATATTGTCAATTGCATTCATAACGATTTTGGTTGAATATTCCCTAACGATCCCTCATATGTGTTAGTAACTAGGTAATATAAGTTGGAGTATATGCAAATATTAGAGTTTTTTTTTTTTACCGTTCTTTATATGATTGAATGGTAAATAACTAGATTTCCTATTGTAAATAAGATTCAAAAACACTTTATCTTATTTTGTGTTTTAATTATGACAATTTGTCATTCAGTTTGCTCAATGCAATTACCTAGTTTTTATGATAACGTAATATTATTTAGGTCAAGGCCGGTGAAATATACTAAATATTTTGTAAAAGGGTTTTGGGTTTTTGCTCTGTTTGAGTTTGTTAAGATTTTTAGTTATGTTTGTTATTTTTGCCCGGGAGAGTGGGACTTCGAAGGTGGCTATTTGCCCTTTCTAAGGTGGTTATTTGATACGACATGAAAATAATACCCGTTAAACAGTATTCGGTAGTAATCTGACCCATATATTTTTCATGGGGATCCATCACTTTAAACATGAGGAGCATGATTGGTATAAGAACACGATGGTCATTTCCTCTATAAAATAGGAAAGATAATTACCCATTGTACTAACTCCAATTAACGAATCCCATTACATAAAAAGTCTATGATCTAACACATGAAAACGCCACTTGTCAACATCATATGGAGCACATACCCCTATAAATAAAGTCAAATAGCAGTAAAATGAGATCATTTGACTTAAAAAGAGATTAGTACAGAGACTTTTCAGAGTTTATCTCAATAAGAAATACAAGCCGTCTACAAGTCAAAGTCAAAACCTAAAGACCTACACTGAACATTAAGTTATTAAGAACTATTGTAATAAGCATTGTAATTTACCCGATCAATAAAGAGAGATAACATTGTCCAGTTTATTATTATCGATCATCTTAATAACTATTGTTGAAAAGCACGACTTAACAGACCAAAATTAATGATTTATCACTATTGATAGGCTTTATCTCGGAAACAACGAATCCGCTTGGCAAAATAGTCCTGAATGTAACAACGGGAACAGTGTCGGTACCGGTAGAATTTCTGGTGGTAAACGACAACTCAGGCCACAATGCGATCTTAGGCCGACAATGGCTACATGCTATGCGAGCCATACTGTCGACCTACCACCAGAAAGTCAAATACCCAAACGGCAAAGGGGAGGTCAAAATTACGCAGGGATGTCAGGAGGACTCAAGACGATGTGAGGATATAACGGCGGCCCTAAAGAAACAATTGGTCATAGTGGAACAACCAACCAGCCTGACTAAGTTGGTCGACAGAATTGCCAAGGAGGAGAGGGTTATCGAAGAGCAAGTGGGGGAGAAACTTAGGAAGGTAAACATCTCGGGGATGGACGAAGAACACTACTTCCTAGTAGGAGAAAACCTTCCCGAAGATGAAGCAAAAGAAATGGAGAGTTTCTTGTTCGAAAACATCGACAAATTCGCTTGGAGCCCTAGCGACATGCCTGGTTTAGACCCCAAGATAGCATGTCATATGCTAAGTGTAAACCCCGAATATAAGCCAATCGCTCAGAAAAGTAGAAGAATGTCAGTCGAGCACAGAGAGACAATTATAGCGGAGGTTCGAAAGCTACCAGAGCCTGGAACTATAAGAGAAATAATGTACCTGAGGTGGTTGTCCAACCCCGTAGTAGTCCCAAATAAAAATGGAAAGCTTAGGGTATGTATAGATTTCACTAGTCTAAACAAAGCTTGCCCAAGGGATTCATACCCACTGCCGAGAATAGATCAATTAGTTGACGTAACGGCAGGAGCAGAAATGATGACTTTCCTAGATGCATACTCGGGGTAGCATCAAATTCCGCTCGCCCAAGTGGATCGGGAGAAGACCTCATTCATCTCACCTTTAGGAAATTACTGATACAAGGTTATGCCGTTCGGTTTAAGAAACGCAGGAGCTACATACCAAAGAGTGATAACAAACGTTTGTCAAAAACATATCAGAAAGACAATAGAGGTTTATATAGATGACATGGTCCTCAAAAGCAATTGATGAGTTAGATCAATAGAATTATTGGGACAGATAAGAAGACATAATTAGGAACTGAGGATCCGGACTCAAAGTTGGACTATATGCAAATGATCTAATTCTTATTGCAAATATTATACTACTGTTCTTTTTTACTTCTTTAGTTCTTTATATGATTAGATGGAAAATACACTATTTTAAATAAGACTCAAAAACAAATATCAGCTTGTCATTTAATTGGCTTAAAGTTGCAATGGCCTTGTTTTAAAAAAAAAACGCAATATTACTTTAATTATAAGGTAAAACTCAACTAGATACTTTATTTGTAAACAGTTGTGGATTTTATGGGACTTGGGATTTTATTTGTTTTCTTTTAATTGTGGCCGGGGTTTTAATCTATCAAATTCACATTTCAAGTTGTAAATATATAGGTGCATTTGTTAGGGTAAAATTGTCAATTATATATAAAAAAAAACTAATTTCGCAGTTAGTTAGAACATTATTTGGGATGAGGACATTTCGAGGTGCTCAGGTTTAATGACCAGGAAGACTTCTTTAGTAAACTCGACCCGTTCAGATTACATTTGAATATTTGGAAATACTACGATTATGTTTGGTTGCGGATCTTTATGTTGGAAAAATTGTAGAAAAACATGTTTTTAAACATGGTTGTTCCAAGTGGTCAGGGACCATCTTTGAGTCAATTTTTGATGCGACTACTCAGTTTTTCTGAGGTCATACTCAAAGCGTTTGAGTAGCTCGTACGACGAGCTTCGCAACGGTATATCGCATGACCTATTCGGAGGAAGGGTGTGAATGATAATTGTACTCGAAGGTTGGTACTCGAAAGAGGAAATAAAGTCAATGCTGGAAAATGAGAAAAGAAATGGGATTTAACCCATGAGGGTTATCTCACATTGGAAAATCATGAGTGATTTTTTACAATATATATACTAAGGTATCCCATGTGGATATTAAGTAGTGTGTCCACATACACATGTGTGTATTGTGTACCACATACACATGTGTGTATTGTGTACCACATACACATGTGTGTATTGTGTACCACATACACATGTATATAATGAATTGCACTAGACCAGACATAGCAAACTCAGTGTGTAGACTGAGCAGGTACACCAGCAATCCGAATGAGGAACACTGGAAGGCCATAATGAAACTTCTCAGGTATATGAGGTTTTCAGCCGATTACGGGCTGCACTATACCAGATATCCAGCGGTACTGGAAGGGTATTCAGATGCCAACTGGATATCAGACTCCAATAGCACAAGGTCCACGAGTGGATATGTGTTTATAATGGGAGAAGCTGCTGTGTCTTGGAGATCCTCCAAACAAACGTGTATTGCAAGGTCTACTATGGAATCAGAATTCATAGCGTTAGACTTAGCAACCGAAGAGGCAGACTGGCTGAGAAGTCTATTGGAAGAAATTCCAATGTGGCCCAAACCTGTTCCCGCAATAAGCATGCATTGTGATAGTCAATCAGCTATTGCGCGGGCTCAGGATCATATGTATAATGGAAAGTCTCGACATATACGTCGAACACATAAATCCGTAAGGGAATTGTTATCCAACGGTGTGGTATCCTTAGATTTTGTGAGATCAAAGGAAAACATAGCGGATCCATTAACAAAAGGCTTGACTCAAGTAGGAGTCGAGACATCATCAAACGGAATGGGATTAAAGCCCATTAAATTGGTGGCCCCCCCATAGGCAACCCAACCTAAACGGAATCTTTCCTGATAGGTTCAAAGGGAAACTGAACTGTGGGGGCAACCGAACAAAGCACTCGGGAACCTGGAGTTCCCAGCCCATTTCCGCGATGACAGAGTGATAGACCTGTACCATTGTAAGGGTGAGCTTGAGGCTCTTAATGATCCAAGTAACTCGACGGTCGAGTAAAGTGAGTCAGGACACTTTCGACTTGGAACACCTATAAAGAGTGTGTAAGGCCGGTAACATGTGATGAGCTTGGGCTAATTCACTAGAGCACTCAGTTGAAGTTGCCAAGGCAGTCTAGGCCAAATATGGACAACAACTAAAGGGCCTAGTACGTGGGTAGAAAGGGCACTGTGCGGGTGCCATTATGGGATACACAAAGCTTGATGGTTCAAAGCTTTACAGCTACCTAATAGCAGTATTCTGGGTGGTACTCCGCTACGGCAGGTTCAAGGCGCGCGCTACCTGACCTTAGGCAGTGAACTTTTGCGGTTCTCTTGATTTGCATTTAGGACATGAGCTTTCGAGCCAATTGCATTCATGTGGGGGATTGTTGGAAAAATTGTAGGAAAACATGTTTTTAAACATGGTTGTTCCAAGTGGTCAGGGACCATCTTTAAGTCAATTTTCGATGCGACTACTCAGTTTTTCTGAGGCCATACTCAAAGCATTTGAGTAGCTCGTACGACGAGCTTCGCAACGGTATATCGCATGACCTATTCGGAGGAAAGTTGTGAATGATAATTGGACTCGAAGGTTGGTACTCGAAAGAGGAAATAAAGTCAATGCTGGAAAATGAAAAAAGAAATGGGATTTAACCCATGAGGGTTATCCCACATTGGAAAATCATAAGTGATTTTTACAATATATATACTAAGGTATCCCATGTGGATATTAAGTAGTGTGTCCACATACACATGGGCTTGCTCGTCGGGTTTTCAGCTCGACGGGAAAAAGTGCGCCTGTTTCTGTTCGGGAAAAGTGTTCCTGTTCGGGAAAAGCGTGCCTGTTCGGGAAAAGTGCGCCTGTTCGGGAAAAAGCTTCCAGCAAAGCTGTAACTGTTGCAATAAATATGAATTCATTGCAAAGTTAATACTGCAGTTTCGAATTTCGAAAACTGACAGTAGTAAAGTGACTTTAATGGCTGAGATACTCAGCAAGCCTATAAATAGGTAGACCCCCCACATGTCAAAAACATAACATTCTGAAATCAAACACAGCAGCATATATCATCTCTCAAAATAAGCATTACATTTTAGAACCAGAGAGAACCATCCACCAACAGCTCGACCTTGACTCGTCGCCAGTTTCCGACGAGTCATCCGAGACGTTGTACCTTGGGATCGAAGCGCCAACGCAACCAGAAACATCAAGGTGGTTGGACGAATATCGGTTAAGGGCATACTGTTAACAGTAGCCTCGTCTTGTTTTATTTACATTCTGTCCATTTCATTTACGCCTTTTAATTATGTCCATTTCATTTACGTATTTCAATTCTGTCCTTTTTATTTCAGTATTTCAATTGCTGTCCTTAGCTGTAGCTTTTAATTCTGTTTGTACCTTTCTGTAATTAGTTTAAAGTTCTGTTTTTTTTTTCTGTAATTATTATTCTGTAATTTAATTATGTAATTAGAATAGTTTCAATTCAGTCCTGTAATTTCAATTTAAAACAGAACAGTCCGGCTGTTAAGTTTATACTTTCCAGTCCAACAGTTTCTATTGATTGCAATTCAATACATCAAATTATTAATTAATAATAATCTGATAACGTTTGCTTTAATTACTTTTCAGTACCTACATGTTGTAATAAGTAATTTCTATTCCAATTGGAAATTAATAAAGATTACACTGGTTTTGTTTAATTCTTTTTTAATCATTTATTATTGTTTAATTGTTATTTCGTACACGGAAACCAACACTTTAATCAACAGAAAAACGTCTTTTAAGCTGGAAAAAATCTATGTACCTAGCATACTGCATGCATTAAAAGTTTTTAGAGCAAGATATATAAAATGTCAGATAAAAGCTTAAATTACACTGGACATGCAAATGTTACTAGCTAGCTCAAAATTTGCAAATGAGAGCTTCAAGCTCTATGGATTTGGACCATATTGGTCTATTATTTTTGGAAATTTGTGGATGATTTGAGATGTTTGTCATGCGAGTACCAGTTTGCCCCCATAGTGGCTAAATTTTATATGAAAAAATAAAAATTCATTTGCGGCTAAATGTCAGGGGTAATATTGTCAGGGGTATGAGTAATTTTTTTAAAATCTCTTAAAATTTTTAAAAAATTACTCAATTCGTTTACAAGTGTCAATCATGTGTAAATCATAGGCGTTTTTTCATCACCTAATTTTAATAAAAATGCTTACGTGTGAAGATATAAATAACACAAAGAACGGGACTTTTTGTAATTCATTCCATTTTTCTCTTCGATTTTAAGAAAAAAATATGCAATTTAAGCGATTTAAATAAATCCATATGGTATATGTAGTTTTCATAGGAATGTATACACTTCAGACTTCACTAACCAACAAAAAGTTGGTGTATTAAACCATAATTAACCTATTTTTATCTTTCTTTAATGTATAAAACTGCTTCTTATTATGATCCAGTTTTGTAATCATAATCATGTAACATTGGACGTTCCATATATTTTCTGTGATTTTCAGTGTAATTATTTGTACGAGGATTGATCGACGTTGATTTAAGTGCAAGATTTGAGAAAGATAAAATTGTTGGGAGCTACTCAAAACAGACTTATTTAACTTTTACTATCCACATGAAACTTATTTAAGTTTTACTACGCCCAATGCACAACCCATAATTTTCATATGTTTTTTTTAACGTTTTCATCTGTTTTTAAAAATATAAATTATTAACTTTTGGTAACAGATTTCACGTGTAAAATTAATCTTTCATGTTTAAATAAATTTTCACATTTAAAATATAGATTATTGACTACTAAAAATACAAATTGTAACGTTTTCATATGTTTTTCAAAATAAAAGTTATTGATTTATATATATATATATATATATATATATATATATATATATATATATATGCACGTGTAATTAACTTCCACATTTAAAAAACATATTACTGACTCCTATGAAAACAAAATTTAACGTTTTCATATTTTTTAACGCTTTCATATGTTTATAAAAATACAAATTATTAACTTAATTATATATAATATACATGTAATTTGTTGATGATAATGAAAGTAAAGATTCATGTCAGAGTTGGAGGGAGAGAGAGGGAGAGAGTACGCAACAAAAAAGGTTATAAGTTGAATTTGTTGGATCTACGCTTACATGGCTAATAAGAACCAACTTTTTTGGCTAAATAAGAAGCAGCTTCACTCCGTCAAATTATAATCTTGAACATGAGTGAAAGTTGTGTTGCATATCCTGATAAACGAGGACACGTCAATTCTTTAAAACATTTTCCAACACAATTCATCTGACTTCTTTTTTAGTGAACAAATTAGAGCCCGGTATCACCGAAAGATTATTATTAGCTTTTATTACAACTTGTAATTTTTATTGGCATAAATTAATTTTTCAAACATTTTAATTTGTTTTTGATAACAGATAACCTAAATATAGAAAGGGTCCAAATTTCTACACTTTCTCTCTCTAGCTTCACCGAATAAAACTCATCATCATCACCACCGACTCCGCCACCACTACTCCGCAGCCGCTACTACTCTGTCGCCGATGCTGTTACTTAGCCTTTGTTACTGCATTTTCCCATCACCGGAGATCTATATATATATATATATATATATATATATTGTTGTAAATAATGGATTATCCATTTAGTATGAGCATTTGCTCATTTGTATGTTACAACCTTTGAGTTTCTTGTCATTAACATTTAGCATGTAACCTCCAAACCTCTAGCCTATATAAAGAGCTTATGTGTATGGAGTTTGGTACACCTACAACACACTTAATACATATGTTTTGGCCCTCATTATCTCTCTCTCTCTTACATATGTTATTGAGCTAATTTGGCGTAAAACACGTTATCGGCACTTTGCTTAACGACGGAATAAAGAAATAGCTAGATAGTTTCATTAGAAGTGAATATACGAATCTATTTCTTCCTCGACGAGTTAGGAAGAGGGTTTATTGGGTTGCTAGATCACATATCGATCATCCTTTTTTGCATTTCCGAATTAAGGTACACAATTTCTACTTGTAATAAAATGTAGAAATTGCATGATTAATCTATAATAAAATCGGAAATCTCAAGTTTAGGATGTATATCACATGATAGATGGTTTATTTTGATAAACGATGGCTATTATAACCCATGTATATCACTTATAAAACAAGTTAAAACTTGTATGTGAATCTGTCCGACCAAAACTGTCACATTTAGAACACTGCAGGACCATTCTGAAATTTTCCGAAACTGTAAGACTTCGCTGTAACTCTATGTAAACTATAGGACCAGAGCTGTAATTACCCTTAAAATGCAAATAGTTTCCTGTATTTACACTCGTAGTCCCTGTAGATACTCCTTATACACAGAATAGTATATATGTACGAGTTACCCATTGTTTAGTCCGAAAATACTTATTTACATGCAAATGATGTAAGATTTAATTGCTACAACTTCTAAAATTTATAGAAATCTTGTAGAAAATACCTCTTGCATGATAGTATTAATTGTTTGTGTGACATTAACTAAATTTAGCCTCTTAGCATGCCACCATTTATTGCCTTATAAATTGATATAACATATGCGATGTATTAATTACTCATAGAAAATGGCCTCTTAGCATGTCACATAAAAGCCCGTAGACATTTATATGTTACGTGAGCTTATAAATTGCCTTGAATTTGAACATTTTACTATGTATCTTTTTTTGAGTAGAAATTTTCCTCAAGCTTAAACATTTAGATGTAGCTTTTGAGTTGAAAATTTTGCGAAATCCGGTATATGTATTCACATTTAAGTTGGAATAATTATGAATCTTCCCCAAATAGGCTCACCTATTTGGATACGATGTCTAGGAAAGATAAAGGCGGAAGTCGCTCTCCTAATGAGGTCGGTTTTTAAGAGGCATTCGTGCCCACCCCCCTCACCGTCTTTCCTGGTCGTGTCCAAATAGAGCTACCGAAAGGGGTTGAGTAAATAATAAGTTCCCCGAATATATCTATATAGGTGTATTTTCGCTGAATTGGTGTCTCAGTATCGGCCCGTTGTTCGATTAGCGAGTACCTATTCAAATTGAAAGCAAAAGTACTATTTTTCGAACCTGTCGATTCAAAACAAGTTTGTGCTTATGCAAACCATAAACATATAAACCTGTTGATTTATATGATAACTAATTCAGTATTTTTCTCCCGTTGTAGAAAAATGTCAATCAAACTTGACTTTCCGATCCTCGATGCCGCTGGCAAGAACTATTTGGACTGGACTCAAGATATCCATAATCATCTAGATGCCCAAGGCTTGTTGGACGTCATCTACGCTGAGGATGAACGTGGAGTGGAAGTGTCGCATGAAATGAATGCGAGGGCGATGATTCTGTTCCGCCGCCACTTATCAGATGCAATGAAGTCTGAGTTCATAGCGATCACCTCACCGAAGATGCTGTGGGACTCTCTCAGAGAGCGCTTCGACCACCAAAAGACCATATGGCTTCCTGAAGCCCGCCATGATTGGCTGAATCTGTGATTTCAGGACTTCGAAAGCGTTACGAAATATAATGCTGAAGTATGCAGGATTCGTGCTCTTCTCCAGTATTGTGGTGAAACATTAACCGACAATGACTTGCTGGAGAAGACCTACACCACATTTCCTACCTCTGACAACTTGCTCCAAAAGCAATATCGTCAGTCTAAGTATACCAAGTCCCCTGAGCTCATTATCCAGCTGTTATTGGACGAGAAAAATAGCCTCGTTTTAATGAAGAACAATAATTCTCGTCCTGCTGGGACAAAGGCTATTCCAAGGCCTGATGCTTATACTGTTCGTGGACCACCTCCACGATATGGGAACCGAGACAAGGGCCAGTCGTCTCGTCAGCCAAGGAATCATGGGGAGCGTAATGCTCGCCCAGCCAAGCGAGGTTTGGATAAACGTCCGAACCGAAGACCTTTGGCTCCTAGGCAGTCTCGTGGTAGGAAAAACAACAATAGGGCCAGTCTTCCCAAAGCAACAGAAAATGCTCAAGCACAAAATTCTGTGCTACAAATGTGGTGTTTATGGTTATATGCAAAGGACCTGCAAGGCAACTCCCCAAGAAGTTCAAAACTATCATAGGGGTAGAAATGCGGAAGCAAATATGGTTGAAGCGAGCGGAAAGGAAATTCTTGAGACCCCGGACTTCGTGGCTCAAATGGAAGAATAAAGTTTTTTTCTTCATTTTTCATTAATAATTGAGCACTTGTTTGGCTCTTGGATTATGTTTTTAATTTCCATTCGGATTATGCTTTTTCCTTGGATATTTGTTTCTTTTGGATTATGTGGTTTTGCATTTTGAATAATTTTTTCTCGCAATAATTTAAAGTTATTTTGTTAAGCGATTCATTTATTAGTGTGACCAACTTTAAATTATTTTTACTTTTAGGCATGAATTGTGTGGCAGTTGATTGTCTGGCTGATAGTGGTACTACACACACTATCTTAAAAGATAAATGCTATTTTATCAACTTTACGCCTAAAGTAACCTCAGTGACAACAATTTCGGGCCTGTCGACCCTTGTTGAAGGCTTTGGTAAAGCCCAAGTCTTGTTGTCAAATGGTACTCTTTTGACCATATCTCAGGCCTTATATTCTCCGAGGTCCAGTCGAACCTTGTTGAGTTTTAAGGATATCCGAGAAAACAAGTTTCATATTGAAACTGCTCGTGAAAATAGTATTGAATACCTTTACATGACCTCCACTCAATACGACCAAAAGCGTATTTTGAAGAAGTTGAGATGTCTTTCAAGTGGTTTGTATGTTACCACGATACGAAACATTGAAAGCAATCTAATCATTCGGCGGGCGCCGATTGATGAGAGCATTTATATGTTATGGCATGACCGGCTGGGACACCCGGGTCAAAATACGATGCTTCGAACGATGAACGCATCACATGGGCATCCTCTTGGAGGAAAAAATTTCGTGATCAATCCGAAAAGCCTATGCCAAGCATGCTCTATTGGAAAGACAAATCTCAAACCAATTCAAGTGAAACCAACAAAATTGGTTTCCCAATTCCTTGAACGAATTCAAGGAGATATTTGTGGACCAATCCAACCAACATGCGGACCATTTAAATATTTCATGGTTTTGGTTGATGCATCGACAAGATGGTCACACGTAGCTTTGTTGTCCACAAGAAACGCAGCCTTTCCTAAACTCCTTGCCTAGATCATTAAGTTGAGGGCTCACCATCCGGATTATCCAATAAAGTCTATTAGACTTGATAATGCCGTGGAGTTCACATCGAAAACTTTCGATGATTATTACATGACATTGGGAATTGGTCTTGAACATCCAGTTGCTTATGTTCACACCCAAAATGGTCTTGCAGAAGCTTTCATTAAACGTTTGCAAATGATTGCGCGAACTTTGGTAATGCGCACCAAACTTCCAATTTCTGCATGGGGCTATGCAATTTTGCATGCTGCTGCGTTGGTCCGTCTGAGGCCCATGGCTACCCAACCACTATCTGCGTACCAGTTGGTAACTGGATATGAGCCCGATGTCTCACATTTACGCGTGTTTGGGTGCTTAGTCAATGTTCCAATTGAGCCGCCAAAGCGTTCAAAATTTGGACCTCAGAAACGACGGGGAATATATGTCGGTTATGAATCCCCGTCCATAATACGCTATTTAGAGCCCTTGACAGGCGATCTCTTTACCGCTAGACATGCGGGTTGTGACTTCGATGAGACTATCTTCCTATCATTAGGGGGAGAAATGCACGTTAACGTTGATGAGGAACGACGTGAATTAACGTGGCATGTACCCACTATGTCTCATCTCGATCCCTCTAATGCACACAGTGATAAGGAGGTGCAGAGAATCCTAGGTCTGTAAAATGTTGCAAATCAAATGCCAGACGCATTTAATGACCTAGCAAATGTCACGAGATCACATATACCTGCTGCAAATGTGCCTGCAAGGATAGACGTTCCTGTGAGACGCCATGTTCCTGTGAGACGCCATGTTCCTGTTGAACATGTTGCTCCGGTTGTACCCACCGAGCAAAGGATGCTGCCATCGGCCAACCAGTCCGTCGCTCTTCCCAAGAAAAGAGGAAGACCGGTTGGTTCCAAGGATGTTCTGCCTCGGAGGAGGAGAAATCCTGTTGTATCCGTTTTGCCACATGAGATCATTAAGGATCACGGTGATGTATTAGAGGAGCGTGTTCCTTATGTAACACCAGTTCCTAATCATCCCGATAACCTCGAAATATCCGTCGAGTATACTAGTTTAGACGATATTTTGAAGCGAAACGAAACTGTCATCGATGATGTGTTTATATACGCAGTGACCACTGATATTATGAGCAATGATGACATGGAACTACGTACCGTTGCTGATTGTCAGTGAAGAACGGACTGGCCTCAATGGAAACAAGCAATCCAGGCTGAATTGGATTCCTTCACGAAACGAAGAGTGTTTGGACATGTCGTTCCAACACCACCCAATGTTAAACCAGTTGGTTATAAATGGGTTTTCGTAAGGAAGCGTAATGAGAGTAATGAGATTGTTAGATACAAAGCTCGCCTAGTGGCGCAATGCTTCTCTCAACGCCCTGGAATTGATTATGAGGAGACGTATTCTCCCGTAATGGATGTTATAACGTTCCGCTACTTAATCAGTTTAGTAGTTTCCGAAAAACTGAATATGCAGCTCATGGATGTGGTTATAGCTTATCTCTACGGGGATCTGGACACAGAGATATACATGAAAGTCCCTGAAGGACTTAAGTTGCCTGAATCAAGTAGTTCCCGGCCACGGAACACATTCTCTATTAGGCTGAGACGTTCACTATATGGATTGAAACAATCCAGATGGATGTGGCATAACCGTCTAAGTGAATACTTGATCGGCTTGGGATATGTTAATGATGAATAATGCCCATGCGTGTTCATAAAGAAATCCACTTCAGGATACGCTATTATCGCAGTCTATGTAGATGATATGAATCTCATAGGAACCTCGAAAGAGTTGTTCGAAACTGCCGAACTCCTGAAAAAGGAATTCGAGATGAAAGATCTTGGGAAGACACGGTATTGCCTCGGCCTGCAGATCGAGCACCGTAAAGATGGAATTTTAGTCCATCAAGAAAATTACACCCAGAAGGTGTTGAGACGGTTTAGTCATCACGACGCAAAACCGTCATCCACTCCCATGGTCGTCCGCTCTCTAGACATTAATAAGGACCCCTTCCGTCCAAAGGAGGACGATGAAGAGATATTGAGTCTTGAGTGCTCATATCTAGGTGCAATAGGCTCACTATTGTACTTGGCTCAATGTACTAGACCGGACATCTCGTTTGCTGTGAATTGTCTAGCTCGATACAGCACCGTGCCAACACGCCGCCACTGGAATGGCATTAAAGACATCTTCCGTTACCTTAAGGGTACTACGGATATGGGTTTGTTCTATCCCTACGTGTCAACGAGTGAGTCCAACCCCCTTGGCACTCGAAATAACGATACCCTTGTCGGTTACGCCGATGCGGGTTACTTATCAGACCCGCACAAGGGACATTCCCAATCTGGTTATGTCTTTACCATTGGAAACACGGCGATATCGTGGAGGTCTCGTAAACAGACCTTGGTGGCTACTTCGACGAACCACTCTGAGCTACTCGCGCTCTATGAGGCGACTAGAGAGTGTGTATGGCTTCGAGCAGTTATTGGCCATATTCGAAGTACGTGTGATCTAGCTTATGATCCTGATGAACCAGTTGTTATTTATGAGGACAACACCGCTGTTATTGATCAAGCAAAACATGGTTACATCAAAGGTGATGCCACCAAACATATCTCGCCAAAGTTGTTCTTTACACATGAGCAACAAGCGCTTCAAAAGATTGAAGTTAAGCATATTGGATCAGAGAATAATCACACAAACTTGTTGACTAAGTCATTGCCAAAGTATTCATTTCAGAAACATGTCAAAGCAATTGGTCTTAGGAAGCTTTCTGAGCTATCCTAAAGTGACATGTCCTTGCACCCTGTCGTGTGTAAGTGAGGGGGAGCATCCTGATGTATGCTCGATTTCTCAGACACTAAATCGAGAAAATCCTCACTAATGATGGCCTAAATCAGGGGGAGTATCCAGTCGAATACTTCTAATCACAGTGTACTTTTTTTTCCTCGATCAGAGGTTTTTCTCATTGAGTTTACTCTGACAAGGTTTTGATGAGACACTTTATGTATGTGGTTACCCCTATTGTTCTAACCAAATCGTACTCTTTTTGTCATTCGCCTAAAGGTTTTTTTCCAATGGGTTTTCTCTTGCAAGGTTTTAACGAGGCGTTTGTTAGTGGTTAGTTCGTACCAACGAGCTACAAGACGGAGGAGCTCAAATGTGATTAAATATATTTTTGGACATCCAAGGGGGAGTGTTGTAAATAATAGATTGTCCATTTAGTATGAGCATTTGCTCCTTTGTATGTTACAACCTTTGAATTTCTTGTCATTAACATTTAGCTTGTAACCTCCAAACTTCTAGCCTATATAAAGAGCTTATGGGTATGGAGTTTGGTACACCTACAACACACTTGAATACATATGTTTTGGCCCTCATTATCTCTCTCTCTCTTACATATGTTATTGAGCTAATTTGGCGTAAAATATATATATATATATATATATATATATATATATATATATATATATATATATATATATATATATATATATATATATATATATATATATATATATAAATATTTATATGTATACATGTGTTCCTCACTTCTGGTCTCGTTCTCTACCCCTCGAGATCTCACTCTCTATGTATATAAATATATATTTATAATATGTATATATCTGTATGCATACATATATATATACTAGCAGACGTGCCCACACGGTATGTTGGTGTAACGTGTAAAACAAATCGAATGATAATAAAATTGAAATCCCTACAACCGAAACCAATATTAAAAAAATCATATAGATTAGCATAAAGTAAGTTGCCCATACCTCTCTGTTTCTTAAGAAATAAATCGGTATACACTCCTTTGTTTTATTGTATATTTTCTGAATTTTGAGTATTTTGGATTGTAGAAAAAAATTTAGAAACAGTAAGACAGAAGTATTGAAAATAGAAAGAGAATTGAGGGGAATAAGACAGTTATAGGAAAGAACGGTTAATACATATGAAAAGTTACTTTTCATACAGAATTGTGCATATTTTGTAATTTGTAAAATTAGATAGATTTTAGTTAATTATTTGTTTCAAATATAGATATATCTGTATGTATATATATATATATATATATATAAATATATCTGGATCTATATTTCCGTCGGTCACATACACTCGTTGTTATAGGAGATCCCCTTTGTCAGAGCTGGTCGCTGGCGACGCTGGATAGGTGTGACCTAGCTGCTGCATATCGTCATAACAGAAGGACTGAATTTGGAAATTCAACTAAATATATTATTTACGATTTGATCATTTAATTAGTAATATACAAGCAATCCTATCTGTCTCTCTCCGGGATCCCATATCTTCGCTGGCAGACGAAGCACAGAGGTGGAGGACGGAACACAGTCGTCGTCGTCGGGTTGCTGAGGTTAGTCGTTGGATTAAATTGTGTCTTATTTGCGTTTTACTGGTTCATTGTTTGTGCACAGTGACGTGAGATTGTAAATTTGAGGAATTAAAAATTAATTTTAAAGTCCATGGACTCATTTACTATTTTACAGTTCTCTACATAGTTCAAAAAATTATATTTCCGACCCTTAAATTGTATATTTAACAGTCAGTGTCCACATTATTCGAGAAAGTTATCTTAAACTATATTAGATTATCAAAATAGTACTTACTCATTAGTGAATTAGGTTATCAAAAAATTTGAATTATATTGTCAAAAGTTTTGTATTAAATTGTCAAAAGTTTTGAATCAGATTGTTAATTTTTTTTGTATTATACTGTCTATTAGATCGTCAAAAAAATCTTATTAGATTGTCAAAAAATTTGTATAAATTATCTATTAGATTGTCAAAAATTTTGTAGTAGATTTTCAAAAAATTGTATTAGATTGTCAAAAAAATTGTATTGGATTGTCAAATTTTTTGCATTAGATTGTCACAAAAACTGCATTATATTATCTAATAGGTTGTAAAAAAATTTATATTAGATTATAAAAAAAAAAAAAACTTTATTTGATTTTTTTTGGATTTAAAAAAAAAAAACCAAATTCTTTGAATTTTTTTTTCAATTTTGTAATTTTTTCCAAATTTGTATTAGATTGTTAAAAAAATTGTATTGGATTGTCAAAAAAACTGAAACTTGAATTTTTCTAAAAAATATATTTTTTTGGATTATTTTGTATTATTTTTCGTCTTAGATTGTCAAAAAAAATTGTATTATATTGTCAAGAAAATAGTAATAGATTCTCAAAAAAAAATATTCGATTTAAAAAAAAAACATATTAAATTGTCAAATTTTTTATATTAGATAATAAAAAATGTTGTATTAAATTATCAAAAAACTATATTAGATTGTGAATATTTTATTTTTTTTGATTTTTTTTCATCTTTTTCCCAAAAAAAAATCATTTTTTATTATTTCATTGTCCGACAAGTCAATGCCGAAGTTCAACAGTTAATGTCGGAGTCCGGTCAATGGTCTTACTTTTACTCAAACTTTTATTGGACCAAATGTGTTGGGCTTATGTGTATTAGCATGTGCTACTAATCTGAGAATATTGGTCATATGTCAAGATCTACAATCAATAGTTTGAAAATGATAATAACTCTTAAATAAATAGTTTGAAAATGTATCAGACTCAAAATTCACTCTTGGTTTTTTTTTAGTTACAATACTAAATATATAACTCCTAAATCTCCTTTAGCCAACCAAAACCAACAAGTGTACTAAAATAATAGTATCTATTTAACTGAAAGTAATACATATTTACTTTATATTGTGAAGAGTGTGTTTAGTGTTATATTTTATACTTCATCCGTTTCTATTTAATTGTCCACTACGAAACTATGTGTAATTTTAATCGGTTAAGAACTTGTATCAAAATTGTCGAATGAAATTTTTTAAAAGTTGATAATATAGTTCAAATGTTAAATTTTATGATTATATTTAAAAAAAAATTTATTTCGACAATTTTGATACAAGTTATAAGCCGGTCAAAATTACACGTAATTTCGTAATGAATAATTAAATGAGAACGGATGAAATAGTTAATTACAAATATAAAGATGATAAAAAAACATAGCATGAGCCTAATTAAACACAGACCCTATAATTTAAGTCACGAACACGACTCAAGTTTTTAAGAAGCGGGCTGTAATATTTGCTGCTCTAGTCAAGGTAAGCTTTCCATAGTCAAAAAAAGTTCATCAGTTGATATAGTGCAACTTTAAATTGTGACAATTTTGCAAAGTAAAATTGGAATTTTAGTACAATTTCACCCCACAAGTCTACCATCCGAACAAGACCTAAAAATAATGAACTTCTTGTTTTATTATGTTCTTTAAGCGTGTTTTAAAAAAATGGTGGTTTTGTTTGTTTATGTACCCAATTTTATTTTCTCACGAGATTGAGAACAATTCTTATATTGCAGTATCTAGGACCGGCACAAAAATTTAAAGTAATACTGCTACGAGAAAAATCAAAGATCTAGCCCAAGATTATCTTACAAGTGTTGGATGTTGTTAGTAGGCATGAAAAGCCTAAAAACAAAGACTTAATCATCAAGATATTTGTTTGGTTCATTTTCCCCCGGTAATTAAATTGTTCATTTGATACTATAAACTTCTTATCTAGAGGAAATGATAAATAAGTTGAAGACTAAGACCAACACTCTTCATTTTACTTTTAGTTATGCAAATAAATTAATTATTTCGTTGTTTCATATATTAATGCCCAATTAGTAAGAAAGTAAAAGTGGAGCTAGTTAATTTACGTGGGTTAGTATGATTTAGTGATAGTGCCCTCTATATAATTAACCAAAAGATGTGATTTGGTAGCTATGTTCATTCTATTTTTCTTTTACCAATTGCCTACACAACTTATGCAACTTTCCAATTTTGTACCAAACATATTTTAATTTACTATTTTCATAACTTCCATCAAAATTGACCAACTTCTGGTCACTTTTAAGTTTTGTTCTCATTCCATAATTACTTATTGTAAGACAAAGAGGAACTCATATTTAAACCACAAGATTTGATCGATACATTATCGATATGGAAAAATATAACTCTAATACACGATCACAAAAATACAACAGCTAGTGAGTATCTCTCACTCATCTCACAAATTATAATTACTTGACATGCTACTCGTGTTCATGGATTTTGGAGGGGGTATGTACCAATTTAAAATAAAGATTATCAAAGTTTTCTTTTTATGACAGTTAAATGGTTAGTACAAAGTTTACAACTTTCTCATATTCTAAAATGAAATAATGTTAAGTGAGAAAAACGTGTATAGATTAATAGTGTTGGTTCTAGTAACTATTAATCAAAGTTTTATATGATGGAGTTTTTTTTTTTTTGAAGATTTTTATATGATGAAGTTGCGTTACACCTTATACTTCCTTAGATTTGTTATTTGTTTGATTCCTTGATCAAATTCTATATGTTTTTTTCTGCATCAAATTCCCATAAAACTTGGGCCGTATCTAAATAAAAGCAGAGACGTATTAGTTGGATCTATGTAAAATATATAAAACTAAACCTGACGTGGCTTGCTAGCACTAGTTTAGAACTGCTCTATTGCTTAAAAAATATATATTGTTGGGTGATATATTAACTATTTATATGCATATATAAGATATGTATATATAAGATATAGAAATATGAATATACAACGTGTTATTTATTAATCAGAATGTACATAGATTACATCAAAAGACCTACTAACTTTTTTTATATAATAGACGGTAGGGTTACATATGTTAGGAAAAGCCAATATAGGCCAAAGTAAAGGTCCATGGAGTAAAGGTACAAGATGGCCAATAATATCCTACAAGACTCTCTCTTTGAACGTCTTGATTTCTTCGTCTTCATACAGTCGATCTGATTCGAATTAATTCGCAGTGCTAAACACATAAAACCTTAGGGCCGAAAAACCTACTGTGTGACAAAATCGATATCTAGGAGAAACTGTGTAGCCGATTGATATAGGCCGAAATTCCATGTAATTAACTAACCACAAAATAGTGTGTCTCATCAAAATCTTGGCAGAGCAAACTCAATGGGAAAATATTTGATCGAAGGAAAAGGACTGAAACAGTGGTAGTAGTAGGGATCAACCACAAAACAGGTGTCTCATCAAAACCTTGCCAGAGTAAACTCAGTGGGAAAAACCTCTGGTTGAAAGACAAAAGAGTACACAGTGGTAAAAAGTATACGACATGATACTCCCCATAATTTCGGCAATTCTTAGTGAGGTATAACAGGGAACGTTTCTCGTTAAAAACCTTGTCAACTAAAACCCAGTGGAAAAAACCTTGGTCTAAGGACAAAAAGAGTACACGAGCATGTGACTGGATGCTTTCTCTTACTTGCACACGACAGGGTGCGAGGATTTCGACTAAGTAGTAATTAGTGCAATAAGCATTCTCATGGATGCTCCCACTCACTTGCACATGACTAGGTGTAAGGATTTCATATTCCAATAAATAGTACGAACATTCGTCTAGATGTTTCATTACTTGCACACGACAAAATGCAAGAAAATCTAACGTGGAATAGAACGAGCATTCAACTGTATGCTCTTAAACTTCATATGTGAAGATTTATTTCGGCGAGAAATGTTAAATAGCATAATGTAGTCATGTCTTTGTTGATCGATAACAACAAGTTGTCCTCAAATATGACAAGTGGTTCATCTGGATCGTGAGACAGATTATATGTAATTCAAATATGGCTAATAATAGCTCGAAGCCATATACACTCTCTAGTCGTCTCATATAGCACGAGTAGATTAGAGTGATTCATTTGAAGTCTTAACAAGATCTCCAAGATATCACTTATTTTCAATGGTAAAGACATAACCATACTAGAAATATCTCTTATGCAGGTCTGATAAGTAACCGGCATCGGTATAACCGAAAAAAGGTTGTGTTAATTCAAGTACCAAAGTGGGAGTGTTGTAGTATATTATTGTACTCTTGGATTGTACTTTATTGGGTTTGGTATAATGTGCTATGATGAACATCTTGTCTGCTGTGAATGGTATACCTCGACACAACATCGCGCTGACACGCTGCCATCGAAATGGCATAAAATACATTTTCCCATTACCTTAAGTTAACTGTGGATGAGGGCTTGTCTTATCTCATTGTGTCATCGGGCCCAAGTAAAGGCCCATAGAGTAAGACCCAAAATGACCAATAATATACTACAACATATATATATATATATATATATATATATATACATACATATATATATACTGATAGCGGTGTCAATTTTACTTGATCCTATCCGACCCGATCCAATGGTTTTTGGGTATTCGGGTAACAGTTTTAGCGGTTTTCTCGTTATCTACGGGTCGGGTCGGGTCGACTCTATAAAACTTTTTGAACTTAATTTACCCGACTCATACCCGTATTTGTAATGTGTATAACGGTTTTCGGTGCACTTATTTACCCAACATACCCAAAATTCGTAAAATTTATTCTAGCTTTCTATAAGTTCTTTTCTAAAGGGTATTTTTACATATTGATAATAAATTTATTTTTCCAAGTTATTTTTTAACTTAATTGTAAAAAATAAATTAAATAACGAGATACTATCAATTTTTACTTCATATTTGTCAACAATGTGTGATTGATTACTAAATCACGTAAATATTACACAGTCATTTAAACATTACAAACTAATATAGTAATCATAATAATAATAAGTATATATATTTTTAAAATATGGATATATATTGCGGTTCTACAATTCAGGTATGCCGGTCGGTTCTACAGGTCGGGTCCGCGGTATAGAGTTGATAACCATACCTAACCCAAGAACCAACGGGGTTAGGTTGGGTAGATCCAAAAATGATTATGTGATGGGTCGGTTCTTGTGGTTTTTTAGTATTTACGGGATGCTTTTCGGGTGTGGGGTCTTTTTGACACCTTATATACGGGAATGCGGCGAGAGTTTAAGATTTAATGACAGTTTTTGTTGCATATTTGTGATAGATCTAGTTTATTTGGGTTTCACCATTGTATAAAATTGGTTATTTTTGAACATTTACGAATATTCACAGCGATTAATAGGTAACTAATAACATTAATGGATGGGAAGTATTTTGTAAATGAATATTTCTTTTGGCGAGTTTTCATCTTAGTTAAGCTTACAATCTTTGTTAAAGAAAAAGTGTAGGATTGAATTTTAGTTAAAAAAAGTACAATTTAATGTTAAAAAAAATACTTGCACATAATATTAATAGACTAACAAAGCGACAATTGACCACCTGTTGGTTCCAATTTAATTTACAAATATGCGTACGTATTTTCATTATTTTTAAATACAAAATAGCAAACTGCACATTTTAACTGCGGACACCGGTTGCCAAGATTGCCAGAGCTTGTCCAAGTTCTCAGGGCCTTAATTTCTTTCATTTTTATACGTAATATAATTACAAAATCAATATGGTTAGTAAATTTTTCTATTAATAAAAAAAAAACTTACAAATAGCTACATATCAATCAACTTAATTATAAAAAAACTCATTTATGTGTATTTTTTTACAATTATGTACATATACTTATTTATAATTAGGTACATATGTAATAAAAAATAACAAAATATATATTAAAAAAAATAAACAAAAAATAAAAAAATTTAAAAAAATTTAAAAAATCAACAAAATTGTACATAGTATCAAACATTATTAGACATGATTGGACATGATTAGATATGATTAAACAAGATTAGAAATACAAGATTGCACAAGATTAGACAAGATCAAACAGGATTAGACATACATGATTGGACAGGATCACGCATATTTTTTGTATAAAAAATGTATTTTTTAAAATTTTGGTTTTGTTGTAGTATATTATTGGACTATTGGGCTTGTACTTTATGGGCCCAAGTGGGCTTATAACCCTACCCCTCTATCTATATAAAGAGGGTTAGGGGTCTTGTATTTTACATTCATTCATACATTATGATTAATAAAGTCTCCCTTATTGTTGTCTCTCATACCTCTCTCTATATCTATACATATCTCTATACATATATATGTGAGCTAATATGTCACACAACACGTTATCGACACTTTGCTCGCGGAGAATAGGATATACGCTCGTGGATATTGGAGATTTTTGGTAAACGCACGGATATTGGGTATTTATAAACCTTGAGGTTTATCCGGGTTTTTTTAGGGTTTTGCTATATCGACCTTCATCAACATACCGTGCGTAAGGTACCGAATTCAAAACTTAATTTATTTCATATATGTGATCGTACGTATTATTTTATGGATAACTAAAATATGATAAATATCACGTAGTATATAATCCATGTGTATTAGATTTTGTTACTTCTATGGATAACTATATATGATCGTAACACACATATTGTTGATTATAAAATCATATTTGTTGATAAGATCATACAAAATAACCCAAATCATGTAATTGTAAAACATGTATTAATCTGTCGGATTAAATCTGTAACAAACTGAAACGTATGTACTGATTTGTAATTCTCTGAAAGCTGTAAACTATTCTGGAAATTACTCAAGGACTAAAATGAAACTTGTCTGAAATTATGGACTGAAGCAGTAATAATGTTGTAAATATATATATAGTTTGCTGAAATTACACGGATAGTCCCTGTAGTATATTACATGTATAAAAACAGTATATATGTGTTATAAAAGTCAATATTCGGTCTAAATATTCACCCACATGCATATATATATTAAAAAGGCAAGTGAATAAAAATTGCATGTTAATTGAATAAATTGATATGTTTCCATGTATATTTAACCACTTTGCATGTTAAAAATTACCATATATAGAATTAATTGGTAATTAAAAATATATTGTTTTGCTTGCATGTTAAAACTACCATGTATAGAATTATTCATATGGCGATAAACATAGATAATTGATTGATATCTTGTTAGCGTAATCATATCTTTTGATATTATCATATATAAATATCACATATGCCAGTAAATTATTGGATTGGATCTAATTGATTTGATTTGATATGTTAGAATCTTTATGGATTGATTGATAATCTTAAATTGATTTGATTTGATATGTTAGAATTTTTATGGATTGATTGATAATCTTAAATTGATTTGTTTATAACACCAAATCTCCTGCATGATTAGATAGATCCTAAAATATATTTACTGCCTGTTTATATATATGTGGTTAATCTAAATAGATATTCTCTATGCTGTTAATATTATTGCCATATATAAAATGCGAAAATCATATATATTCACATTTAAGCTGGAAAAATTATGAATCTTCCCCAAATAGGCTCACCTATTTGGATACGATGTCTAGGAAAGATAAAGGCGGAAGTCGTTCTCCTAATGAGGTCGGTTTTTAAGAGGCATTCGTGCCCACCCCCCTCACCGTCTTTCCTGGTCGTGTTCAAATAGAGCTACCGAAAGGGGTTGACTAAATAATAATTTCCCCGAGTGTGTTTATATAGTGATGTATGTTTCGCCGAATTGGTATTTCAGTATCGACCCGTCGTTCGATCAATGAGAACCGATTCACATGAGAAGCAAAACTAATGTTTTCGAACCTGTCATTTCGGAAAAAAAGTTTGTGCTTATGCAAACCATAAACATATAAACCAGTCGTTTTATATGAAAAATAATCCAGAACTCCCAACACATGTTGGATGCCATCTATGATGAGAAAAATCGCAAAACATACTTGCGAAATGACTGTTTAGACGTTGATGTTATTCCGTCACCACATGTTAGTCACCCTGATGTGTGAAAATGTGATGCCCAAATTTTTTTTGGATGCCATCTTTGATGAGTAAAACACGAGTTTGTTGTTACCCTCGAGATGAATGCTAAGGCGTTGATTTTATTCCGCCGCCACATTTGAGACGTGATGACGTCTATGGTGAACAAATGTCTGAAATTGACATATGGGAGCAATCCTTCACCAAAATACTAGCTTGGAAATTGTATTCCATAAGCAGTATCGTGAATTTATATTCACCATGTTCCTTTATCGCCCATCTGTTATTGGATAAGAAAATTACCCCGGTGAGTAGTTTTAATTCTATTGGGTCAATGGCGAATTGTTTGCCTGATATTAATGCTCTTCGTGTATATTTTTTTTCCACGAATCGAGAACCGAGACAAGTGTTATTTGTCTTGAACTATCGCGATCCCGATGAATCGCCTAGCCAAGCGAGATTTTAGACAATCGTCAAAATCGAAAACCTGTGGCTACAAGACAGTAATTGAAAGGAACAATATGGCCCATTGTCACAAAACAAGAGATAATACTCAAGGAGGCAACTCTATGTTATAAAGACAAAGGTCATGCACGGTTACTCCTTAAATAGTTCACAACTATTATAAAGGTGGAAAAACCGATGCTAATGTGGTTAAAGTTAATTGAAAGAAACTCTTGAGACCCCTAATTTTGTGGCTCAAATGAGTTTGATACCTTTCTTTATTGATTTTGATAAATCATTGAGCCATTTTTTCGCTTATCTGGATTATATTTTTCCATTTGGATTATGATTTTTCCATTTGGACATACTTTTGGATTATGGTTTGCCTGTTTACGAAATTTCTCGAAATAATTTAAAGTGTTTTGAGTAAATTCCTTTGACAAATGTGACCAAACTTTAAATTATGAAATTTTAGGCAATACTTGTGGGATAGTTGATTTTTTTTGGAAATAGTGGGTAACAGTGTACCACATAATTTCACCAACTATTTGCCTAAAAGAGTACTCAGTGACAACGATTCTGGACCTGTCGTTCCAAATCAAAATATTTGGTAAAACCAAATTGATTTGTCAAATATGAGGTCTTATACTCATGTAGGTCCTGCCGTATCTTGTTGAGTTATAAAATATTCGAGAAAACCAGTGTTACCTGGTAATAGCTCATGAAAGAATTGAAATTTTTTTACATAGTCTCCATTCAATACGACCAAAAGCGTATTTTAGAGGAGTTGGAATGTCTTTCAAGTGGTTGCTACCACATTCTTTAAAGCATTTAAAGTTACCTTATCATTTCGCCTGTCGTCGAATGATAAAGAATTTAGATGCTAAGACATGATTGTCTGTACTATCATTCGCCTGTCGTCGATTGATAAGAGCATTTTGATATTGTGGCATTGACCGGATGAGATATTCCCGGGTCAAAAGACGATGCTTGATTTATAATCGCATCGCATTTGGATTTTCTCTGAGAATATATTTCGTGATTAATCCGAAATTCATGCCACTAATGCTAACTTTGAAAGACTAGTATGTGTAAAGATCACGAAAAGAACTCATAGAATTCTTGTAAAAAATTGAAGGAGTTATTGTGGACTTATCCAACCATAAGACGGACCATAAATATAAATGGTTATGGTTGATGCATCGACAATAAGGTCACATGATTATTGTTGTCCACAGAAATGCAGCATTTCCTAAACTTCTAGCTCTATCATTAAGTTGATGGCTCATGATCCGGATTATCCTGAAAAGTCTAGTTGACTTGATAATTCCGAAGAGTAAAAAAAATCGAAATTTTGATTTGAATTACTTGAGTTTGGAAATTCAAATTGAACATCCTGTCGATTATGTTCAGACCCAAATGGACTCACGGAAAGTTTGATGATGCGACTGCAAATGATTGCACGCATTTCTTGGTCTTGCGCACCAAGATTTATATTTTCGTGTGGGGTTATGCTATTTTGCTGTATTGGTCCGTCATGAGGCCCATAGACACTCAAACACCATATGCGTACCAGCTGGTTACTGGTTATGAGCCAGAAGTCTCATATTAACGCGTGTTTGGAGTGCTTAATTAATATTTTGATTGAGCCGCTATAGCGTTCAAAATATGGACCTCTGAAGGGGACATAAGTCGATTATGAATCCCATACCTATCATTTGATAGAGTAACCTTGGCAAGCGATCTCTTTACCGCATGATATGCGAAAGTGACATCGCTAAGACTGTTCTCCCGGTCGTTAGGGGGAGATTTGCACGTTACCGTTGATAAGAAAAGACGTGAAGTAACGTGGCATAACCCACTCGGTCTTAACTTGATCCCCAAAACTGCACTTAGTGATAAGTAAGTGCATAGACTCCCTCAAGTCTAACTAAATGCCAGACGCATTTAATGACTTTATGAGATGTCACGAGATCATTTATACCTGTTGCAAAATGCTTGCAAGGATAGACGTTCCTGTCGGACGCCGTGTTCCTGTCGTAACACGTTGCTTTGGCCGAACCCGCCAAGCAAAGGACGCTGTCGTCGGCCGTCAGTCTGTTGTCCTTCCCAAGATATGAGGAAGTTGACAGGTTCTTAATTCGTTCAGCCCCAGAGGTGGTGAACTGAAACTCGTTTGTCGCATGAGATTATAAAGGATCAAGGAGATGTGTGATTTCCTCCTCATCCTAAGAATCTTGAAATATCTGTCGATCATGATATCTTAGACAATATTGAAGCGAAACGGGACTGTCATTGATTACTTGTTCATATATTCGGTGACGACTGATAATATGAGCAAATTATGACAGAGAACTATGTACCGTTGCCTGAAGTTAACGTAGAATAGACTGGACTAATGGAGACTTGCAATCCAAGTAGGCTCCTTGGCGAAAGTGTGTTCGGACCTGTAGCTCTAACACCACCAATGTTAAACGAGTTCGTTTATTTGGTTATTCGTAAGGAAAAGTGATGAGAATAATGAGATTGTAGAATGCTCGCCTAGTAGCGCAAGGCTTCTCTCACACCTTGGAATTGATTACGAGATGGTTGATTTCCTCGTAATGGACATTATAACAGTCCCCTACTTTACCAGTTTAGTAGTTTCCGAAAAACTGAGTATGCAGCCATGAATGTGGTCACGGTTTTATCTCTATGGGGATTTAGACAAAGAGATATAGATGAAGGTCCCTGTGTGACTTCATGTGCTTAAATCAAGTAGTTCCTGACCATGGAACACAATCTCAATTGACTGAGACGTTCACTATATGGATTAATATAATCCGAGCGGATGTGGTATACCGCCTAAGTGAGTACTTGATCAGCTTGGGATACTTGAACAAGTATTATGCCCTTGCGTGTTTTATTACGCGATCCATTTTTGGATTTGCCTTCGAGATGAAAGATCTTGGGAAGACAAGGTAGTGACTCGGCCCGATGATCGAGTCCCGTAAAGATTGAATCTAAGTCCATGATTCAGTCTACACCCAGAAGGTGTTATGACGTTTTAGTCATCATGACGCTAAGTCGTCAGATTCTCCCATGATCGTTCGATCACTAGACATTGATATTGACCCAGTCCGTCCCTGATGAGACGATGAAAAGATATTAAACCATGATGTTCATATCTAAGTACAATAAGCGCATCATTGTACTTGGTCTAATGTGCTAGGACGAACATCTCGTATGTTGTGAATGGTATAGCTCGACACAACATTGCGCTAACACGCTGCCATCGAAATGGCATAAAAGACATTTTCCCATTACCTTAAGATAATTGTGGATGAGGGCTTGTCTTATCCCATTTTGCGTCATCGAGTGTACCTACCCCCTTCGGTACTCGAATTAATGCAACCCTTTTTCGGTTATACCGATGCCGGTTACTTATCAGACCCGCATAAGGGATATTCCTAACATGGTTTGTCTTTACCATTAGGAATCAGGCAATATATTGGAGGTCTTGGAATGACTCCAAACGAATCACTCTGATCTACTCGTGCTCTATGAGACGACTAGAGAGTGTATATGCCTTCGAGCTCATATGAGCCATATTTGAATTACATATGCTCTGTCTCACAATCCAGATAAAACACTTGTCATAGAAGGCAACTTGTTGTTATCGATCAAGAGAGACATGACTACATTATGCTATTTAGCATTTCTCGTCGAAATAAATATTCACATATGAAGTTTAAGAGCATCCTGTCGAATGCTCATTTTATTTCACGTTATATTTTCTTGCATACAATCGTATGCAAGTAAATGAAGCATCCAGTCGAATGCTCGTACTATTTCTTGAAATATGAAATCCTTGCACCCAGTCGTGTGCAAGTGAGAGGGAGCATCCATGTGAATGCTTATTGTACTAATTACTACTTAGTCGAAATTCTCGCACCCTGTCGTGTGCAAGTGAGGGGGAGCATCCAGTCGCATGCTCGTGTACTCTTTTTGTCCTTAGACTAAGGTTTTTTTCCACTGGGTTTTCCTTGGCAAGGTTTTTAGCGAGACACGTTCCCATCATACCTCACTTAAGATTGCCGAAATTAGGGGGAGTATCCTGTTGTATACTTCTTACCACTGTGTACTCTTTTGTCCTTCGACTAGAGGTTTTTCCCATTGGGTTTACTCTAGCAAGGTTTTGATGAGGCACCTATTTTGTGGTTGATCCCTACTACTACCACTGTTGCACTCTTTTTCCTTCGATCAGAGATTTTCCCATTGGGTTTGCTCCGGCAAGGTTTTGATGAGGCACACTGTTTTGTGGTTAGTTACTTACATGATATTTCGGCCTATATCATTCGGCTACACAGTTTCTCCTAGGTATCGGTTTTGTCCCACACTGGGTTTTCCGGCCCTAAGGTTTTTATGTGTTTAGCATTGCGAATGAACTCGACTCAGATCGACTGCATGAAGACGAAGAATTTAAGACGTCCAAAGGGGGAGTGTTGTAGGATATTATTGGACTATTGGGCTTGTACTTTATGGGCCCAAGTGGGCTTATAACCCTACCCCTCTATTTATATAAAGAGGGTTAGGGGTCTTGTATTTTACATTCATTCATACATTCTGATTAATAAAGTCTCCCTTATTGTTGTCTCTCATACCTCTCTCTATATCTATACATATCTCTATACATATATATGTGACCTAATATGTCACACAACAGGTTTTTAATTTTTAATTTTTACTTTTTAATTTTTAATTTTTAATTTTTAATTTTTGATTTTTTTTTGATTTTTTAATGATATATGTAACTATTTGTAAATAAATTAATAAAAAATATATATATATTTTTAAAAGAGTTATCAAGTTGAAAACAAACATGTTTTTTATAAATAAATTTTTAAACAGCTACTAAATTGTCATTTTCTCATACATCATACATGCCCAAAACATGCTGCTAAGTCTGCAAAAGAGACTTTTAGACATTTCTAGTAGTAGACTTTGAAAGTGTCCAAATAACTGGTAAGTATTTAACTAGCCGGTGACGTACAAATTATATCAGGAAATGTAAATGCTTTTTACCCCAATAAATGATTTGTAAGTTGGATAAGGAGCAAGTTTTTTAATTTATCCATAGTGACGGAGATTTCACAGACGTGTTACTATAGTGTGAACTTAATTATTTTAATCATTGTACGAGAACTTTGATGGATTTGCATATCTTGTCTCAGATTACTATAACAACTCTGTCAAATGAGACAATAACTTCATCGTGTCTACTTCTTATTGGAATTAGATAATCAAAGTGGGAAGATATCCTCAACAAAATATGCTTGGATTTCCATATCTTCTCCCTATCTACTTTTTATCGTATCCACCTAAATATAACTATAAAAATTTTGGTACACTTTTTTTGGGTACAAATATAACTATATACTGATGTATACCAAAGTCTTTCAAGCTAGAAATCATTACATGAGTTATAGAGATATATCCTTCATGATCAATGTGATGTTGCCTCCTCATGATTTTATCAAGCCATCATGGTCATATCAAAGCTCTATAGACGAGGTCGAGTTTCATGGTTTAGCCATAGACTATGAAATTGCAAACTCAGAGCTATCCTCGATTTTCGACTCGGATGTTTGTCATGATAAGTTACTAAAATACACCGATCAAGTGAAAGTTGGTTTGAACCCCTCGAGTACGGAAAACCAATCTTTTGACGAGGTTGAGGACTATTTCGATTGGATGGAGTATGAAGGAAACTCTTCTTCACCAGAGTGTTCTTATGTAAATGGTACAAGCACTTCCATGATGAAGATTGAGCCATCGATCAATTTCGTCTTTGGTAAAAAAGATTCACTTGTTTTGCCAAAGGAAGGTATGGACATCGACGACCAATTAAGTATTAGCAATCTTCTCAAAACCCTTGGGGAGGCCAATGAGAATGGATGTGGCGATCTAGCTAATGTAATTACAATGAGATTGGAAGAAAAAGCATGCCCGAAAGGGTCGGCTCTTCACAGATTGGCTTACTACTTGGTCAAATTATCGAACTCAAATTTAGAGAACCACTACTTGGCACAAGAGGCGATCAAGAACTACGACATGGCTTTTAGTCTTTTCTATCAATTATTTCCCTACGGAAGGTTAGCACACTTTGTGGCAAATTCGTCGATTCTAGAAGCAATTCCGGAAGATGCAAAAATGATTCATATCGTCGATTTTGATATGAATGAGGGAATGCAATGGCCCCCTTTGCTCGAGGAAATCTCAAAAAAACATCCGAAAGTAGCGGTCCGTCTAATCTCTTTAAAAAGAGACGAGAGCAAATCCCCATCTCCCCTGCAAAGCTTTGGAAACACAAAGAAGTGTCTATATGAACACGCTAATATCTATTCTCGTGGGATGGCTCTGACCATCATGGAAATGGGGGTTGAAGAATTAGCTACGGAGATGAGAATAATCGGGAGTTCTAGAGGAACGAAAAATTGGGTAGCCTTCAATTTTATGAAAGATCTCCCACATTTGGGAAAACAAACAAGTTCTAGACATGCCACAGCTTTTCTAAAGGTAGCAATCGAATATCTAGGCGGTTCTAGTAGTAATAATAAGGGTATATTAACTATCGGGAGAGGAAGTGACATCGATGAGAATAATAACGGGTCCACATTTATAGCCGAATTGAGAAGAATCACGGTCTTGCTTGAATCGATGGAGGTCCAAATGCCTTTGCACCTATGTGAAGCTAGAGTGGCCATGGAGTGTTTATTTGTGGCTCCGTATATTTCTTCGCTTAATAAATTGGGAACAAACGGATCCAAAGACGGGCTTGCTCGAAATTTAGGATTGGTAGGGCGGAAAATGAGCGAAGATATCATCGAAGAGGCTAGGGACCTAGTTAGAGAAGGGCGAGGATTATATTGTATAACGACTGAAATGGAGGACGAAAATGAAGTAGTGTTGAGTTATAAAGGAACTCCGCTACTGCGAGTTTCGAGTTGGGGTACTTAATTAAAAGAAGAATAAATTTGTAAAACTGATTTTATTTTTTTTAGTTGGGCAGGGGAGTGAATATAGAATTATAGATAGATCATGTTTCTTTTTCTGAAGCATTCCTCATTTCCTTATAGTACATTTCGATGTATTCTTGTAAATGATTTAGATCGACAATTGATTTGCCCGTATTCTCCAGTCGTCTAACTAGAATGTCGTTAAAGTACTTAAATTCATGCTGACATTCAGAGAATAGACTATTAATAACTAAGAAATTATCATATCATATATGGCAGTACCAGAATAAGGGTGCATTAGTGAGAAATTGATCAAGGCTTGATTTACTAGCTAAACGTAAGCCAAAAACGCACTTGCACTATGGTTAATTTGGTAGAATATGTTGGAGCTCGTGCTCGTGTTTAAATAGAGACGAGTTTCGATGGCAACATTTTTGAAAAAGAATCGAGACTTGCATTAACTATTTCCAAACAATTAATGCATGAATATATTTCGGGACAACTAGTCTTGTGGGTTGAAACAACAGAGACACTTGTCGATGAACATATACCAATTCCCGAACAAACAACTTTTAACAAAATTCTGTTTAAATGTTTGTATTTTTCTCAATACAATAGATCTGATCTGTTCAATTTCAATCTGACAAGCTGGATTGATCCGCGCAACCGATGCAATCAATTTTGGATTGCACCTACTCATCCATCAGAAGCATTCAAGCTTTGTTCGACTGCAACTTAAAAGTTGAGCATTCAACAAGATAGCTTTTAAGTAACGTCACATTTGGGTGACATGGTTAAAAACCTAGCTTATAAGCTTATTTTGACTCAATAAGCTTGAGTTTTTAAGCTAGTATTTCCCAGCATTTTGAGCATATAAGCTTACAAATTACATATATATTTAAAAATAAAAAAAAATAACCAATACTGTTTTAAATGTTTTTCATATACATAAAAATAAGTGCTTTTGTCAAAGAATGGATCTTTTTTAAAAACCGTTTTTTTTCAAATAAGTGACTTACTATTCATTTAGTGACATAATTTAAAAAAAGTGACATTTTTTTAGAATTTTAAAAAGGAACTTATATATTTCGAAGAAACGTGACTAATTTATCAAAAAAGTGACTCGTACTTACTATTGCTTTGGGCCAATATTTGGGACTTGGGTTGGCAGTATCAATTACTTTAAAGGAAAAATATACTGCTGGACTATGTTGTAAACGTCTTAACCCAATGTTTGGCACTTGGGTTAACAGCATCGATTACTTTTCGTCACATTTTACCATATTTTTTAAATGAAAATCCTGTGCATGTTTTTTTTTTTTTTTTTTTTTAAAGTTTAGTCGCTAGATCCAATTAAAAAGAGTTTAAAATTTATTTTTAAGCTTAAAAAATAAATTATAATCTATACGAAAAATATATTAAAATGTAAAAAAAGAGTTTAAAAGTTGTTTTTAAACTTAAAAAATATATTATAATCTACACGAGAAATATATCAAAGTATAAAAAAAAAACTTAAAAGCTGTTTTTTTAAGGTTTTTTTAATTTTTTTAGTGTTTGTTTGAATTATTAAGTAAAAAAAAAAATATCAAAAATTTACAAAAATAATATTTTTTTTTATCATTTATAAGCTGACGTAGACTTAAAAATATTATAGGAGTAGTGACATGTGAATAAAAAAATTATTGAAAGGTGGCCTTCCATCAATGAACCCGACCGATTCTTGTTCCCGTTTCCTATAATTTCACGTGTGAATTTTACAAAATGTTTATTTTTTTCACGTTTCACGTCCGTTTCCCGTTTTGTTCCGGGGGTTCAGTTTTATCACATGTTTTAAAAGTCGGAATGCGGTTTTCAAACTGAAATATGCCGGCTAACGCCTAAAATTTTCTAATTCCGCATAATCCCCGTCTATTATTTTAATCCAGTCTAATAGACAAGTGTTAGGCTAATTATACGTATAGACTCACTTTTATATTGTAGTTTTATCTCAACTAACTAACCATCTATTTCCAGGTACACAAAATAAAACAAAAGCAAAGAAAAGGGTCAAGTAATTCATATCTCAAACAAAACTGATGACGATGTGCATAATGTAATTAATGGAGCAGTTGCATCCACAACCCTCAGCCATTTTTACTGCCCTACTTTTTATAGGGCATGGTATTCTAGTTTTTTTTATTTTTTATTATAGATTATTAGATAAAAACAATTCAATCTGATGATAAAAAAAAATATGAAAAAAAATGTTAAGTAAAAAAAAGCTTGACACGATTACATATCCGATACTTTTTCGGTACGGTTGATAAATTTGTTTTTTATTTTTTTACGTAACGTACTTAAAATGCATCGATCCGGTTCTTTTTTGGTACGGTTAATAAATTTGATTTTTTTTTTTCTTCATACGGTGCACTATAATTTAGGATGTGTCAACCAATAGAATATTTTAGTTTTAGTTTTAAATTAATTTTATGTTCATTAATAGCTGTTGTGTTTTTAGTGAGTGACATACTTTTATCGAATTTACGGTAGTGTTACTCTAAAATAAACGTATCGTGATGACCGGTTTAATAAAAAAGTGTCCCCGTACTTGATAATCGCTTTTGGGCAATGTTTGGCACTTGGCAGCATAAATTACTTTAAAGAAATGCTTCTTATTAAATGTGGAAAACATCTAAACATTCAAGTATTCAACCATATAGTTACTCAAAAACCGGTTTACTCTCTAAAAATCACATTTCGGTTTCCCCTTTTCCAGTTTTCGGTCCCGCTTCCTATAATATCACATGTAAATCTTACATTTTCTTTCATTTTTTTCGACGTTTCACGTTCCAGAATTCAGTTTCATCCATTTTTTTTTAAAAAAATACAATGTTGTTTTAAGACGGAAATAGCTTGTCTAACGTCTTATCCCCTCTGTTTAATTACCGCTTAATTACTTAATTTTGCCTAATTCACCAATAATCAGGAACGGACCCAGGGGGTGGCTGGGGGTGGCCGTGTCCACTCTGGCGGCGATTTTCAATTAATTTTTTTTTTATACGTGTACTTTAAATTTTTCTAAGATATATACATTGATGATCGATCCCCCTTAATTAAACAAAAGAGTTGTTCGTGTAGTGGTAAAATTTGTTTTAAGGTAGTGGGAGGTAAGGGTGGATTAGCATTAGGACCCGACCCGTAAATGTTCAATTTGTATTCCGACCCGATTACTTTTGAAAGTGAAAAAAAAATCCCGACCCAACAAAATTCGAGACCCGAATTTCCCATAGGGTCGGGATATATTTATCTCAAATCTTCCGACATATTTTTTTATTTTACGACGACATCGTTTAATAATTTTCATTAATAATTTTCATTTGAGAAGTCTAAACATATTATTAACACGAAACATAATCCTAGTTTAAAAATAACATTCATAATAAATGAAAAAAGAAAATAACATGGAGTAGAAAAAATAGTGTGAAATTACAAATAATGGAGCATATAAAAAAAATTATACATTTTTTATCAGATTTTTTTAACATTTAGTTTTATTCACACAAACAACAATTATCATACTAAATGAGATAAATTATCATTATAATTTTTATAATCGGAAAATAATAATCATTTATCTTTCTTGAAAATAACAATATAATTTTTTAATTGAAGTATATTTTTTATTTTAATATTTTCATATATTCATATATTCAAAACTACAAATCTATATTATACTTATATAATTATAACTAATATATAAAACAAAAAGAATTGTATCTCATATAGTAGAGTGTTTACATTGCATGCTAAATGTACAATGTTCGATTCTCATCCCTTGCATTTGATATACATTAATTTTTATTTTTATATAAAATATAAATTAATTAAAAAATCGGGTCGGGTCGGGTCGAGATAGCCGACGAAATCAAAATTGTCATCCGATCCCGATCCCGAAATTTGTCGGGTCGGGACTAAACACGACATTCTCGGTGCGGGTCGGGTTGGGATTTTTGGAGTTTTTCCCGGCCCTACTGGAAGATTAGAAGTTCAAATCATGTTAGTTTCTTTTATCTATTTTTTTTTTGTTTTTTACCTTTAAAAAATTACAAAATTTCGTAAATGACCATTTTATTTTCCCAAATAAGATTACTAAGAAAATTATTTTATTAGTCAATGCCATTTGTTTTAATTTCATATTTATTTTATGCTATATTAAACATAGAAAAATTATTTATTGTATTAGACCTTATTTATTTTATCTTCTATTCGACATATTTTTTATACCACGTCCACCCTCCAAAAAAAATCATGCTGGTTCCGCCCTTGCCAACCATATAGGTTCATCCGTATTTTCGCTAGGCTAGACCATAGTTATCGGAAAACTCATTTTTCCTTATAAAAACTCCGTTATGTATTATTTAACATGTAAATTGTAGATTTTCTGGCGTTTCACATTTCACGTATTTCACGTTCTCATCCATTGTTTTAACAATTAAAATTTTGTTTCTATACGGAGCTTCTAATCCTGACTATTTACGTTTAATTACCACCTAATGTTTAATTCCGGCTAATCCATATAGGTTCCGTCTTAGCCCGATATAACACTCTTGTTATGATTTCATATCAACTATAGCCCCAACTAGGGATGTGTTAAGGTAGGGACCCGACTCGTAAACACTCAACTCGTATCCCGACCCGATTACTTTTGAAAGTGAAAAAAAATCCTTACCCCAACCCGACAAAAGTCGGACCCGACTTTTTCGGGACCCGAATTTTCGGGATCCCGTAGGGTCGGGATAGGTTTATCCTGAATCTCCCTATATATTTTTTTATTTTACGACAACGTCATTTTTTATTAACAATTTTCATTTGAGAAGTCTAAACATGTTATTAACACTAAAAATAATCATACTTTAAAAATAACATTCCTAATAAATGAAAAAAAGAAATTAACATGTAGTAGAAAAAATAGTGTGAAACTACAAATAATTGAGTAGATAAAAAAATTGATACGCTTTTTATCAGATTCTTTTAGTATTTAGTTTTATTCACACAAACAACAATTATCATATTAAATGAGATAAATTATCATTATAATTTTATAATTGGAAAATAATGATCATTTATCTTTTTTAAAGTAACAATAAGTATATTTTTTTTATTTTAATAGTTGTATATATTCAAAACTACAAATCTATATTATACTTATGGCAGAGTGCTTACATTGTAAGCTAAATGTATAAGTTTCGATTCTCACCATTTGCAAATGATATAAATTAATTTTTATTTTAGTGTTGAAATAAAAAATACAAGGTCCGACTCTCATCACTTGCAAATGATATAAATTAATTTATATTTTAGTCTTGAAATAAAAAAAAATCTTGTTATATAATATAAAATATAAATTAATTAAAAAATCGGGTCGGGACACCCGACGAAATCAAAATTGACACCCGATCCCGAAATTTGTCGGGTCGGGAATATTTTTGGGGAAAATATTTAGCAACAGAATCAACATCTTTTTCGGAACTGAAATTTAGCAACACTGCGATTTGTTACTAAAAGAGTTGCCAAGTTTTCCGTACGAAATCAGCAACAAAACTACCATTAATTTAGAAATACGATCTTCCAAAAAATTGGCAACATAAAAATATGTTACTATAGTTTATTATTTATTTTTAAATGCAAATAGTTTGTAAGATAAGTTTTTTTAAGTTAAAATGTTGTGATATTGATAAAGCCATAACTTTGGTCGGTGGCGTTAGACTTTTCAACAATAATATAATATATCAAAATAGAATAAATAATGAACCCTTCTTTAATCTTTATTAAGCTCGGTGGTATAATTGCTCGGAATACAATTTCCTATTTGTATCTATCCTCGGTATTACAACTTGCTCTGATAATCTTGATCTTTCTTCGATCTCGGTGTTCGGTCTTGTATCTTGCTCGGTCCACTTTTTAGTGTGGTGAGTTCTGACAAGTTTTTCTCTTTTCTCTCCTTCTCTCTATATTTTTTAGATAGATTTTATGGTCCTTCTTTTAGGGGGGGGGGGGGGGGGGGGGGGGGAGGGGGAGGGGGTAGTTGGATATTTATAGAATATTATGTCTCATGGGATGTTGACAAATGTCGTTATCTCAAGAGCCACCTCATGGGCTTTTCTATTGTGGATCTTTATTATTGGGCTGGACCATTATAGATAATGGCCTGTTAGGAAAGCTCTATTAGACCATGAGTCTTTGGGTTTTAACATTGGGTACCCTCAAATAAAGGATGGGTCGATTCGTACCCGAATAGATATATTCGGGTCCAATTTTTATGTTCTATCAAGTGCTCCCTAACTTCCTCGGTGTGGTCTCCACGTCAAGGGAGTCATGCTCGGTCTGTCGAGGAAGCTACTTCTGTCTTGCTGTTCCCAATGCTTCATCAAAAAATGTCCCTATTTATGACCGCTCCCTGGGACCCATTTAATGTCTTGGGAATTTGCAAATCTGCTATCCAACTTTGATGCGACCCATGGTATTCCCCCATATTCCTATAAAATGGGATTGCTCCCTCATAAATATTCCATTGCTTATCATTACGAAGAACGTCATGGCCTCTCCCAATGGTGCTACTGGTGACAACTCTCCCGAATACATTGCTCATTTAGAAAACGAGGTCAAGAAAGCTCGTGCTGTGAAAAGGAAGCTGGCCGTTACGGCGAAGAAATTGTCTGATATGGACGCGGCTCATCATGTGACGATGGCTGATCGGGATAGGGCCTTTGAGCATATAAAGAGGCTCGAGGCTTCTCTGGCTAAACAAAGGGCGGCAAAAAGAGCCTATAAGCTTGCCTTCAAGGAGCTGCACTATCGGTCCAAACCGGGGTCGGATGGTGTTGAAGCAAGCTCTTCCTCAGAATAATTAGTTTTTGTAATTTCTTTTGTATGGGGTATCATTCCCCAGTTGTAATCGAATTATTTGAAATTAATAAAATGTTTCCAATTATCATTCTCGTATGTTTATTTTCTTAATACCTCATTGGATGACTGAATTGGATCTGAACTGTGGTTAGTTGGACATAAATGTCTTTGGGAAGTTCAAGAGGGTTTGTCTTTCTTCGAGATGACCTTTGATCTTCCCCATTACTTCTTCCTATAAAAGGGGGCTGTACCTGTCTTTTTTGTATAACTCTCCTTATTTAATAAATCAAATGGCTTCTCCTCGAGAAACTAGTGGTGACAACCTTCCTGAGTACATTGCTCATCTAGAGGAGGAGGTGAGGAAGGCTCGTATTCTCGAAAGGAGGGTCGCCTCTTTGGCCATGGAGGCTCGTTGCGCTGTTGAGATGGACGAGCGCTTGGATGACATGGAGAGTGAATATCAGAGGTCTCTGATCGACAATATTTGGGCGCGTGCTCGGATGAAAGAGCTCGAGGCCTCTAGAGATAGGCATATTGCTTCTAAGAGGGCTTATAAATTGGCCCTCAAGGAAGTGTATGCTCGGTCTAAAAAGAAGTCGGGTGATGAAGTAGGCCCCTCCACCAAATAATTCTTTTCTTTTTATTTTTGTAATTTCCTTTTGCTGACTAGCACCTTGTAATGAAGTTCCCCAATTAATCAATGAAGATTCTTCTTTTTCTTGTTCTTATCTGATTTATTCTTCCAATGTATTGTCTTTACTGTGCGCGCATGTGGCTTCATTAATGGGTTTTATTGAGCCTTGTGTTTGACCTTATCCACTGGGTTTTCTCGAGCCCAGTGCAAAGGATATTTTCAATGTTCCTGGAGATTATTGCACTTTCCTATATGGACACGTGTGTAACTGCTTTTCCCATGAATATTAAAATAATGGCACGATTCCCAGAGTTTATTTTGAACAGTCGCGTCTCTTTTAATGCACACGCTTCTCCAAACCCTTTCTGGCTAACGGTTGCGATTCTTCACCTCAAGCCTTTATCAATTTCTCTATAAATAACCCTTCGAAGCTTGTATCTTTTCATAATCTCTTCATACCAGTTACTTTCTACATATATTTTTATTCTATATATTGCTATGACTTCCCCCTTCTCCAATTCCTCCTTGACTTTGCATGTGGAAGCTTTCAAGGCCTCTTATGGCAATGCCTTGAAGCTTTTGAGAGATGCTGAGGTGGAGTTAGAAACAATGCGTGGTTACCATAAGGAGATGGTGAGAGAGTTGACTTGGTTGAAGGCCGAGTTGGATTACTGCAGGCGTACTAATCAATTCCTGCTTGATGACAACACCGTTCTAAGGAGGAATCCTTCGCTCCAAGATGCTGCGAGCCCAGCGGGGCCCTCTCATCATTACTGACCATCTTCCTCCTAATAACTTCTTTCTGCCTTGTTTTCTTGCACTCTTCTTCTTTTCCTCTTTTTCTGTTTTTCTCTTTTTTCTCACATTTTTTTCCTTTTTCTCTTTCTTTTTCAATTTTCTTCATCTTTTCTTATCTCCTTTTCTTTTTCTTCATCTTCTTTTCACCACTACGATGTAACAATCAACCCTGAGTTCCTCGAGTTTTTTGTTATTTTCGTTTGTCTCTTCTTTCTTATGTTTCTTTTCTTCGTATTTTCTTTTCTTCTTTATGTTCCTCTTCATCTTTTTCTTCCCTCTTTCCTTCATGCCTCATGCTCGCTTGGCTTGCTGATATAGTCGACCTTCTTTGTATATGATCTCAATGTAATAGATTTTTCTCTGATGTAATAGATTTTCTTTTGATGTTCTCTGATGTAATAGTTTCTCCTTTTGATGTCCTCTGATGTAGTAGTTTTTCCTTTTGATGTTGTCCCCTGATGTAATGAACAGCGATGTATCCCATCTTTATTAATGAAAATTATCTTTGCCCCTTTATCTTGCACTTCTTTTTATGTTGCACTTGTGGTTTGTCGTTTTTCTGGAATGTGGACCTTTGAATATCTTGTATCTTTATTTCTTTCCGTACTGTAGCCGTGTGACATCTGAAACATGGTAGGTTGGTCAGAGATGCATGTTTCCAAGCATTGTCAGACAAGGCCATACTACCTTGGCTCTATAAATACTCTCATCTTTTCTTTTGTAATTATCACCTCTTACAAACTTTTATTGTTTTCTTCTCTGTCATCCCTCATCTCCTTCTGTATCATAACAACTTTCCATAATGTTTGAGCTCGTGGTGAGATATCATGCTCAGATGAAGGACTTAGATGCTGAGGTATCTCGGGTCCGTCATAGAATGGCCAGTCTTGAGAAGGAGTATGGTGTTTTGGCTGTGATTTTATTCGACTCTCATCCCGAGGAGACAATAAAGTGGACCGAGATTTCGGCCTTGAGTCGTCAGCTTGATAATTTGTTGTTGCACATAAATCACCTGGCCAACTCTTGGTACGAGGCCGAGGAGATTTGGGATCATGCTCAGGATGAGTTCGATAACTCCCCTCAAGGCCTAGCTAGTATGACGGTTAGGAATGCTCGGCTTGAGAAGCGCATCAGGGTCCTTACTAGGACGAACACCGACCTCTCCAGGGAGAATGAGTGCTTGGTTGTCATGAATGACTCCTACCAAGCTCGATTAGATTGCTCTGCTCGGGTAGCTTTCTCCCGGTCTGGCAGTTCGGTTTTCCCGCCCATTGATCCTTAATTTGATTGGGCCAGTGTTCTGATGTATTTTCCATTTTGTAATTTGTATTTTGTTTTTCTTTTTCTGTATCTGGGAAGTTGTACCTTTTCGTACCTCGTGCCTTTGTCCTGTGAACTGTTGCAACGCCTCGTACTTTGTGCTTCTTCGTTTCTTGTGTCCTTTGATTCCTTATAAATGCTCCCTATTGTTTGTACTTCATTACAAATCCTTTCTTTCTTTTGTTTTATAATTTTGTTTCTTCTAATTTGCTATTATCCAAGATGACTCCCATCACTAGATCTGCTGCCAAAAAGAAAGCTCTTCTTGAAGAGGAGCCTACTTTTATGCTACCCCGTCCCCCTGGTTTCGAGGAAGAGGAATTGACTCCTCTTCAGTTGAAATAAATTGAGATGTCGTGGCTGAAAGCCGACCTTAAATGTGCTCGGACCGAAGAAAGGCGGTTTAAACAGTATTGAAAGGAGGAGAGTGCTGCTCGTTTTGAAGCCGAGCAGAAGTGCAAGTCTCAATCTCATGCTTTAAAACAAGTGGAGATTGGTATTTCCTATTTGATTAGGGAAAAAGAGCGTCTGGAGGAGCTCTTGGTTTTTTTTCTTGTAAACTTTTATTTTCTCGTTGTACGTGTTTGTTTGTATCCCCCTTTGTGGATGAATAAAACTTCTGCTTTCGCAATTTGATTCTGTCTATTTTTTATTTGCTTTGCCTTCATGTTGAAACCATACGATGCCTCTCAGTATTGGACATCGAGCAAAGTGCCCCGTGTTATCCCCCCGGAGAGCGTTGCTAGTCTTGATGCGTAAGAGCCGTCGAGCTAGGAACGGTCTTCGTCCACCTTGTTGTGTATTGGTAAGAAGCTATTTGGTGTCGAGGGACTTAATCGGGGTGCATCCTCGGTGGTAATTATTGTGCCATATTGCTTGTATTAATACTGGTAACATATGCTGTAAGCTTTTTAGTGGTGGGGTCCACTAGCCGTTTATATAGGTTCAATGATGTGAACTGCATTGGTTAGTGGGCTATGTTTTTGACGTGGCCAGATCTGGAGCGTTGAAATTTAAAATATCTGTGGGCGTGTTGACTTTTCTGTGGCTGAAAAGAGGGAAACCTCTGTGACACGAAAGGACGGTTAATATTTTATTCCCTTTATTGCGGCATCACTCCCTTATCTTTCCCCAGTAATTCTTTTTGATCTTACTTTGCTCCCATAATCCCCACCTTTTTCTCTCTCTAGGGTTTGTGCTGCTCTCTAGAAAAAATATCTCCTGTTATCTAATTCGAAGGAAAAAAGATCGCCAAAGCCGTATTCCCCCTTCAATAATGGTTGTAAGTACATTAATGTCTTCGATTTATATATCCGTATGCCTACATAGGTTTGTATTGATTTGTTGTCGGTGGTGGGCTGCGTATTTTGTATTGGTATTTTGCTATTTTGGATTTTATGATTAGGCTATATGTGGTTGAGTGGAAATTGCTGGTGTATGTGCTGTTTGTGTATTTTGTATTGAAATTTCGGTTTTGTATATGCTGTGTGATGGCTGGTGTGGTGGTTTATTTGCGGTACGTCTCATTGTAGGTTTGTGTATGAATGGTTGGTTGCGTTGACATTGCAGGATCTTCTCATCCAATGCCTGGCCCAACTTGGGAGTTTTAATGAAGCAAAATTTAAAGAACAAGCAGGAATGCATGCGGACGTGCACGTTCGTCCCCTGAGGACCTTGGAAGAGGCTCAGGGGCATGTGGCCGCCAACGAGGTAGCCCTTAGTTCTTCTTCCCTGTTGACTGGTGGGGTGAAACTCCCGTTGTCGGACTGGATGGTCTCCTTCTTTGAGGCCTTCCAAATCGCTCCCTGCCAGCTTGCGCTGAATACGTTCCGTATACTCAACGGTATCAAGAAGTTGTCTGAGTTGGCAGGCGTGTCAATAGATCTGAAGGATGTCATGGGCATCTATGGGTTCCAGTTTGAGATGCGGAGATCTTACTTGAAGTCGGTGCGTCAATTCACCCGACTTGTTATTGATTTGCCCGACACGAACAAGGAACATAACCTTGGTCTCGTGATCGTGTCTGGTAATTGGTGTCCTGCTGGTCGCCAGATTCCTGCTCCTGCTGAAGCTGCCCCGAGCTTCCGATCCTTGGTGCTCCCAATCTGGATGCTCTGGTAGCTCTTTGGAGTTGGTGGGGACCTAGGTCCACGAAGGAGGCCGAAAACCGTGTTGCTCCCAAGTTGCTGGGGTATGTGGCCGAGACTGGGAATAGGTGTGCTAATGCGCCGGTGATCCCCAAAGAGACGATGGCTGACTTTATCTCGATTGTTAAGCCCCGTGTCGTGTCGCTGAGTAAGAAGTCTTTTCGGCGACGATCGGCCGAGCCTCGGGAGGGTCCCACTAAGAAGGCTAGGGTTGCCAAGTCGACGAGTAGTGATGTGGTGCCCGAATGGGGCCCAAGTGTGGACGTAACACCGGCGGCCTCTGTATTTAACTTCTTCCCCGCGGATCAGACACCGCAACCTACGCGGAGCTTGGATGGGGGAGTTCCATCTCTCCCTCAGGAGAGCCCAATCTTGCCAGTCACTACCGGAGACAAGAACGCTGCCGCCTTGGTATGTATAATTGTCGATGTTATTTGTAATTTCATTTGCTCTCCTTTATTTGCTATTTATCCTTCAGTCGTTGACTTCTCTGTTGGCGACGTTCGCCTTGGCCCGGTCTATGGGCGTTGTTTTGTTTCAGGGGTCGTTCAGTGACTTGTTCGATTATGTGAACCTGAGCGTGGGCATGGGAGAGAATACGATGACTCTTCCCAATATCTCATCACCGGAAGAGGTGGTGAAGGATAAGGCCCCTGAGACTGGTGCGGTGGATGCGGAATTGACGACTGCTGATGAGGATGTCGAGGTCGTATGCAAAGAAATGGATGTGCCCGATGAAAAGGAGAGCGAGGGGAGCGTTGGAAAGGTAGAGGTGGACCTGGAAGCTATGACCCGTTACATCGAAATATGTAACGGCGATTTGTTGGGGAGCTCCCGAGCATTGAAGATGGGGTCCATGACCCTTATGCCCCTGGCGTACCTAAATATGCTGGATATAGCTGCCTAGCCTACTGTGGCGACCATTGACCGGGCCCATGTCGATGTCCTTCGTGTAAGCTCAGTCTGATCGTGAATGAGTATGATTTCCTTTGTTGGTATCTTATTTGATCTGCGTGCAGATATGTCTCACCACCGCTGAGCTGAGAAATCGGTTCACGACCTTGGAAGCCGAGAAGGAACAGCTAGCGGCCGAGCACAAGCTGATGGAGGAAAATCTTGGGATTGAGATTGAGAAGAGCACTCGTCTGTCTGAGGGAAACGCTAATTTGGCTCAGGAGAATGTGCGGCTGCTTGATGAAAATAAGGTGGTTGTTGCTGAGAAGGGGGTCGTGGCCGACGAGAAGGCAAGGGTGGAGGCTGAAAAGAAGGTGCTGGAGGATCGGGTAGCCACGTTGGAGGCGGGTCGAGCAGATGATCGGGACCAGTTCACTAAGATCGTCAATTTCTATGCCTATAGCTACCATGTACGGGCTTTGAATGTGGCGAGGGTCCCTTTCTCTCATCCGGCATGGGCTACCTTTGCGTATCCAGCAAGTCGAGTTGCGCCTCCTTTGCCCAAAGACTGGGCTAATATCCAGGATGAGGAGGTGCCACACATGCCAGGGCCATCGTCTTCTCCCGCTCCTCGACCGTATTCGGGGTCAAGCTATTCAACCCCTCGAGCGGTGACCTCTCAGGGACCTTCCCTTCCTCAGTCTCCTCCCACTCAGGTTGATCCTTGATCTGGCTCCTTTTGTTAACGTGTTTTAGTCGATGTTGGCATTGTTTTTGGCAGCCATATATAGGCTGTTTGTATAAATCACAACTCTTTTGGGAACGTTGATAATATATTTCTCTGTTGTCATTTGGTTGTCTTTATCGCTTTTGGTATCTTTCGGTATCGTTCCTTTTCTGGTTAGTAGATTTCGTGTGCTTGAAGGTCGTGACAATCATGTCAAGTGCTGGTTAACTCTGGCCATGGTGGTCTGGTCCCGACCAAGTGGCAGTGCAGGTGACCGGGTAGGTTGTTCCAAGGAACCTAGTCCTCGTATGGCAGAATTAAACGCTGCACGTCGTGAGAACGACGAGTTGCAAGCCCATATTGTGGACTTATCGACTCGGCTACACAAGTTGGGAGAGAAGTTCAGCAAGAAGACTGCCTATTATACTGCAAACAAGGGTAAGGCCAAAAAGCTTCTTGGCGCGCTTCGGTGCTCCCGGGACGAAGCCCGAGGCCGGGTAACGAGCTTGAACTTGGTGTTGGGGGCCGTTTATGAGGATGCCGACTTGCTGCTATCTTTTGTCAAGGCATATTGGGCCCATGGTCGTGCTCTGGAGGTGTTTGAGCATGCGAAAGGCAGGCGTGGTTTTGCCCGAGCAGAATGTATGGTTGATGCTATGGCTGGGATAACTGAGACCACGGCAGCCTTGAACCGCTTGGATGCGACAGTGAAGGATCGCTTGGGAACGCAAATAGTTTCTCTGCGAGATATTCATTTTGCTGATGCTTTAGAGATCTCATCTTCTGTCGAGGGCTTATCTGACTAACATTGAGTAGCTTTGTATTGCATTTCACTTGTATCTTAATATAAAAGTAGTCTCTATTTCGATTTCCTGTCTTTTCTTCATTTATTAATTTTTTTTTATTTTTTTTTATGGACGAATATTCATCTCCTCCCTTTTCCCCTCGTTTTTTTTATATATATAGGCATATGCTACTTCGTCACACCAGGCTGGTTCTCCGGGCCTCGTTGGGCCGGTGCATGGTCCTACTGGTGCTGCCCGGGGCGAGGCCTCATCTGGTGAGGCTAGTGTAGTGCATGCCGATTGGCGGTATATCGACTTAATGGGCAAAAATGACAAACTGCATGGTCAGTGTGCCCGACTTAAGGCAAAGCTGAAGGCCCATGCAGCGTCTTTTCGTGAGTACGTTCACCATGCCGAGCATGTGGTTAAAGTTCAGGAGCGCCAGTTAAACCGATATTGGCATGTAAAGGAGAAGTTCCTTGGGAAATTAAAGTCTCTAGTATCCCGGGCCAATGTTTTGGTGAAATATGCTCGTGCTGCACGCACTCGGTTTGATGCTTCTGCAGCCATGTACCAAGTTCGTGAGCTAGCCTATTATGATGTTCGCCGTAAGGACGCGTCTCAAAGTCATGAAATCACCAAGGGTGCAGAGTTCTCGGCTCGACTTGAGGTGGTGAGTATTGTCGGTGCCAATACGACCAACTTTGATTCTTTTCTTCCCCATGAGCGGTGGGATGGTGAGGATACCGACGAGGACACAGCGACGGATGATGAAGAGGTTACGCTCGGTCAATTACCGTCGTGCTCCTCATGTAGTAGCTCTTCTTAGTCTCTTTTCTTATTTATTCGTCGTACATTATTGCCTCCGTAACGCGGGCGTGGACTATTTGCTTCATTCCTTTATTTATATATTGGATCTTTTTATTGTCTTGTTGATATTTCCTTGATTGGATTGTTTTTCCTTTGTTTTCTTTGCTTGGTAATTGGTCGCCTCCGTAATGTGGGCTTGAACTATTCTTCTCTTCTCTTTATTTTCTCCAATCCTTGCTTACTGGATAAGTTGGTACCTGCATATGTGCCTCCGGTTTATTGGAGGACTTGAGTATTCCTGGGCATTCTTTTAGACATGCCATGTTGAGAATTTCTTAGTATTCCTAGGCACTTAGCCGTTTGGGAATTTCATAGTATTCCTAGGCACGTATGACGTTTGGAAATTTCATAGTATTCCTAGGCACGTCTGCCGTTTGGGAATTTCATAGTATTCCTAGGCACTTAGCCGTTTGGGAATTTCATAGTATTCCTAGGCACTTAGCCGTTTGAGAATTTCATAGTATTCCTAGGCACTTAGCCGTTTGGGAATTTCATAGTATTCCTAGGCATTTAGCCGTTTGGGAATTTCATAGTATTACTAGGCATTTAGCCGTATGGGAATTTCATATCTGCACTTGTTAGACCGTATGGCAAACTATGTTATATGCTCGAAATATAATATCATTAAGAAGCATAGGTAAGGTGGTACCTGTACTGGTAAACTAGCTTACGCATAGTACTTCTTTAGGCTAGCCACATTCCAAGAATTTTTCTCTCCTCTACTATTTTCGAACAGAACGCTTTTGATTTTGTAGGAAACTGGGCTTATTCTTTTGACGATCTCGTATGGTCCTTCCCAGGTGGGGATCAGTTTGCCATGTATTTCATTGCGGGTATAGACCGTTACTCTTCGCAGCACCAATTCTCCTACCATGAATTCCTTGGACCCTTTTACTCTATTGTCATAAGTTTGCTTAACGCTTTGTTGGTATTTTGCTAAGGTAAGGGCTGCTATCTCTCGTTTCTCGTCTAGCATGTCGAGTTCCTCCCTCATTCTTTGTTCATTGTTTACCTGCTCGACTAAAGTTGTTCGGAGTGTGGGTAGCCAGATTTCTGTTGGTATGATGGCCTCGACGTCGTACGCTAAGCTGAACGGGGTTTCCTTGGTGCCCGTCTTCGGCGTGGTTCGGCACGACCATAAGACGTTGAGTAGCCGCTCGGGCCATCTCCCCTTTGCTTGTTCAAGGGTTGTCTTGATGCCATCTAGTATTGTTCGGTTTGACACTTCAGCTTGTCCGTTGCCCTGTGGGTATGTCGGCGTCGAATAAAACTTCCGGATACCTAGTTCTTCATACCACAGCTGTAGATTGGCATATTTGAACTGGGTTCCGTTGTCGGCGACAATAGCGTATGGTATACCGAACATGGTGATGATGTATTCCCAGATGAATTGTTTAACATTGTTGGCTTTGATTTTTCGGAGGGGTTTAGCTTCGACCCATTTGGTGAAATAATCCGTCACGACGATCAGATATTCCACGCTGCCAGGTGCTCTTGGTAGTTTACCGACCAAATCAATTGCCCATTGTGCAAACGGCCACGGAGCCGATACTGGGGTCATCATGGACGATGGGAGCCGAGGTATCTTGGCAAATCGTTGGCACTTGTCGCATCTTTGGATGTAGACGTCGGCGTCTCGCTTGATATAGGGCCACCAATAACCTTGTGTGATGGCCTTGTTGGCGAGGGACCTCCCTTTGATGTGTGCTCTGCAGGATCCTTCGTGGATCTCCTCCAAGACTGGCTGTTGCAGCTCGGGCCGGACGCACAGAAGGTGGGGTCCTCGGTAACTGAATTTATACAGTTTGTCGTCCTCGGATAGCCAGAACCGAGGGGCATTTCTTATGATTTTCAACGCTTTTATCTTGTCTGCCGGGAGCATCCCGTTTCGCAGATAGTGAATCATGTCGTCCATCCACCCTAGTTCATATTGTATTGACGTTATTCAGTCTATTCTTCTATTTATGCTCGGGGTTTCTAGAAGTTCCACTGTGATTGACCGAGTGTTGGCTAATGTTAATGTCGAAGCTAGAGTTGCTAATGCGTCAGCGTGTGCGTTTTCGGTGCGATTAATTCTGATTAGTTCGCACTGTTCGAACATCGCCATTAAGCTCTGGACTTTCTCTTGGTAGAGGATCATCCGGTCGTCCTTGGCCTGGTATTCACCGGAGTCAGAATTAGCAATTAAGTGGGAGCATCCGAGGGACCGTGCAATGAGCATGCCGTTTATCATGGCTTCGTACTCTGCCTCATTGTTAGTATCTCGGAAGCCAAGCTTGATGCTTTTCTCGATGATTGCTCCGTCGCTGGACTTAAGGACGATGCCTGCTCCAGATCCTTTGCTGATACCGAACGCGCATTTACTCGCATTGAGCTTCAGTTTGTGCTCGCCCAGTGTTTGGAAGACGTCCTTAATGTCTTGGAGGTGGGATGTGGCCTTTTCGCTTTTGACGACCATGTCGTCTATGTATACCTCCATTGTCTTCCCTATATGCTATTGGCAAACATTCGTTATCATCCTTTGATATGTTGCCCCCGCATTGCGTAGGCTGAACGGCATTACCATATAGCAATAGTTGCCCAAACGTGATATGAACGATGTCTTTTCTTGATCTTCAGGGGCGAGGGGTATTTGGTGGTACCCCGAGTATGCGTCGAGGAAGGTCATCCTCTCCGCTCCCGCCGTTGCATCCACCAGTTGATCAATCCTTGGGAGGGGGAATGGATCCCTCGAACAAGCTTTGTTCAGATTGGTGAAGTCTATGCAGACTCTTTCCTTCCCGTTCTTCTTAGGGACGACGACCGGATTGGATAACCACTTCGGGTAGAACACCTCCCTTATGGCTCCGGCTTCCAATAGCTTTTGGATTTTAGCAATTATAGCCGCTCTGTGCTGGACAGATATTTTACTGCTCCTTTGAGCTATTGGCTTGTACTCGGAGTTAACACTTAGGTGGTGACACGCCGTCCTCGGGTCTAGACCTGGCATGTCTTTGGGGTTCCATGCGAATTTATCGATGTTATCGAAGAGGAACGATTCCAGCTCCTCAGATTCCTCTTTGGGAAGGCTATTGCAGATGAGGAAGTAGTGTTCCTCATCCATATCGGGGATACGCCCCTTCCTAAGCGTCTCTCCCACTTGTTCTTCAACAACCCTTTCGGTTTTGGCTATTGGTTAATCATTTTTTTCGTGCTGGTGGGTTGTTCGACAACGACTAGCTATTTTTTGAGAGCCACAGTAATGTCCTCACAGCGTCTTGAATCCTCTTGACATCCTTTGGCTGTCTCTATTTCTCCCCTACCATTTGGGTATTTTACTTTTTGGTGGTAGGTCGACGGTATGGCTCTCATGGCATGCAACCAAGGTCGGCCCAAGATTGCGTAGTGGCCGGAGTTGTCGTTGACCACTAAGAACTCCACGAGAACTGACACGGATCCAGTCGTAACACTGAGGACGATCTTTCCCAATGGTTTAGTCATCTCGTAGATGAACCCGATCAGTGTGACGTCGGTCGGCTGTAGGTCTTGCAGCTTCAGCTCCATCTTGTCGAAGAGCTCTTTGTACATGATATCACAAGAGGCTCCTTGGTCGACAAGCACTCTGCTGACCATGTCTATGCCAATTTGTACGCGGAGGTTAATGGCATCCCCATGGGGGTATATCACCCCTTCTTCATCGAGATCTGAGAAAGAAATAGGCGGGTGTCATTGCGGAATGAATTGCCGTTTAGAAGTTGATGCATGTGATGCCTTGGCTACTTGCCCAAAGTGCGCCAGTTGCCGCTGTTGTGATCTTTCCCCGCCCGTGGTCTTGGGTCTTGACAGATGAACGACGTTGATTGTTTTGCCTTGCCGGTTGTCGGCTCCCTCGATGGCCAGTTGTTTGCCTTTATTCGCAGCGCCTTTGATGAACTTGGTTAGGTGTCCCGCATCGCCCCATAGGTTTATTTTCCATCGCAGGTTGCGATAGTGCTCGGTGAGGTTCCCGTGGTCCTCATGGTAGGCGCAGAAGAGCTTGGGGTCTCTATGATCAGCTGGGGTGGCGAGCGGCTCTGGTCGGGAATACCAGCTTTCTCTGCAGATATCCTTAAGGATATCCTCGGCAGACAGGGTGAAAGAGTATCTCAGTTCGACCGGTTCGAAGCTCTTCTGCCTTTCCCTTCCCTGGAAGCGGCCTTGTTGTGGCTGCTTGGTTGGCATCGGCTATGTGATCTGAAGGGGTTTATGTTCGTTGATCGGTGTTGGGTATGTGATCTGAAGGGGTTTATGCTCGAGTTCTCGGGGTTGCTCTACCCTGCTATGGACCTCGGGGCTTTTGTCCCTTCTGGTCGGTTTGAATGATTCCCCCTGATTGTTCCTGGCTCTTTTACGGCCCACCTGTGCTTCTCGGACCGACTCTCTTCTCGGTAGAGCTCGGTTGAGGATGAGCAATTCCTCATTTTTATCGGTGAGGAGGGTGCAATAGGCAAGCAGAGTGTCAGTGGTCGAGAAGTTTTTGCCGATGAACTTCCTTCTCGCCCAATTGTCGTTGGGTATGGAGTTGATAAAATTTGGATGGCGATGTTGTGGGCGTACTGCAGAATCTGGTTTGCCACGTCGATGAAACGTATGCAGTAGTCATTGAGTCGCTCGTTTGGCTGCATAGCCATTTTCATAAGGTGTTCGATGTTGACCTTCTTCTTCCGATGAGCAGCATATCGGGTGGAGTACGCACGGAGAAGCTCCGTCCAGCTTCCTATGGATCCCCGTGGTAGGTTGTGATATCACGACAAAGCCTCTTGGCCCAAGCTGTTTTTGAAAAACTTGCACATCAGTGCAGGGTCATCACTCCACAGCTCCATCCTTGTTTTGTAGTGGCGCAGATGATCGATTGGGCAGCTTTTTCCATCGTATAGCCTGAATTCAGGGATGATGAACCCCCTAGGATTGCGGTGTCGAGTGATTTGCTCGGTACATGGGGTTTCTTGGCATACGTCCCAAGCCTGTTGGAATGCTTCATCTGGTGCTTGGTAGAGGGGGGAGTATCCTCCCTGGTGGGGTTATGGGTAGTATCCTACCACGACCCTGTGGTTGGGGTACCCATTGTCGTACGGGTTCGCGTCGGTGACATGTTCCGTAAAAGTATTTGGGTGGACAAATGTTGGAGGGATTGTTACTGGGACATTGCCCCCTTGGTAGGGTCCTCTTGTATTTGGTTGCCACCCTGCCACTTCCATGGCAACCCTATAGGCGGAATCTTCCATGTTATGTCGGGGGTCGGCATGTGTATTGGCGGTTTGAGTGGGCGGTATCGTGATGCCTGCTGTCGCCATGGCCGACATGCATGCGGCCAGCTGAGCTTGAAGCTGGGCGTTGTGACCCCGCTCGGCTTGTGTTAATGCGGCCTCGTTCTCTGCTTGGGGAGCGAGGGGTTGTACTTTCACAGTGGATGGGGTAATTATCCGCGGTGGGAATATTGGGGGTCGGGACGTTTGCTCGAGGACAAAGCCCTCGGGCATGCCAAACTGGTGGGCTTCGTTCGTTTGAAGATTAACTTGGTGGGAACTAGAATTAACCGAGGCTGCTGGCAGTGAGACTCTTGAGCTCGGTCCTGCCTGGGATTCGGGTAAGCGCCTTCTTGCGCGCCTTAATACGGGTAATGCTCGTTCGTCATCCGAGGACGTAGGGTTCTCGTCGACGAGCCCGTCAAGCTGTTGGGGTTGTTCAGTCTGTTGTTTTTGGTGGACATTGGAGGTTGTTGGTTGGTTTCCGGACTGGATAGCGTCATATCTGTCGCGGATTGCAAGTAGATCGTCGAAGTCTTGTTGGCTAATTTGTACGTTTTGGTTATTGGTTTCGACTATATCGGGATGGGTTTCCTCTATATTGGTCACCATTGTTGCTCGCCTGATAGAGTATTGGTGTTCGATTTCGAAACTAGTTGGGAACTAGATGATTCCCGGAGACGGCGCCATTTGATAAAGCTATAACTTTGGTCGGTGGCGTTAGACTTTTCAACAATAATATAATTATATCAAAATAGAATAAATAATGAACCCTTCTTTAATCTTTATTAAGCTCGGTGGTATAATTGCTCGGAATACAATTTCCTATTTGTATATATGCTCGGTATTACAACTTGTTCTGATAATCTTGATATTTCTTTGATCTCGGTGTTCGGTCTTGTATCTTGCTCGGTCTACTTTTTAGTGTGGTGAGTTCTGACAAGTTTTTCTCTTTTATTTCATTCTCTCTATATTTTTTAGATAGATTTTCTGGTCCTTCTTTTAGGGGGGTAGTTGGCTATTTATAGACAATTATGTATCATGAGATGTTGACAAATGTCGTTATCTCAAGAGCCACCTCATGGGCTTTTCTATTGTGGATCTTTATTATTGGGCTGGACCCTTATAGATAATGGCCTGTTAGGAAAACTCTATTAGACCATGAGTCTTTGGGTTTTAGCCTTGGGTACCCTCAAATAATGGGTGGGTCGATTCGTACCCGAATAGATATATTCTGGTCCAATTTTTATGTTCTATCAGATATGTTACTTATACATTTTTTTTTCCGACGGTAAATTTTAAATAAGCCAAAAACCATATTAAGACTTAAAAGACAATTTTTTGAAAAATTTGGAAAATTCTATATTTTGTAATAAATAAAATCTGGAAAATTTAGAGAGTAAGCAAAGATTCATGGTTTGTAACAGGACAATTAACGAGAAGAGCACAAAAATTTGGAACTATTCCGGTAACGAAAAGTAAAGATTTGGAAAATTTAGAGATTAAGCAGAGATTAAAAATTTGGAACACAACGATTAACGAGGAGAGCACGAAAACTATTCCTAACACTTTGGAAAATTTGGAAAATTCTATGTTTTGTAATAAATAAAATTATGCTTTAATATTAGACATTTTATGGCTTATATAAATATTGAGGTACATTTTGGAAAATTTGAAAAATAAATTTGTTTTCTCCCTTTACTTTTTCACACTTATTTTTGTTTTGGGCCGATATTCCCCCCTTATTGTACTTTTTTCATTAACACTTAATCATACTATATATAACATACACATATCACTCTCTCTCTCTCTCTCACACCCCCACAAATCAAAACCCTAGCCTCTCAACTCACTCACTCACTCACTCGCCCCCTTCCCCACCCAACCACTCATCCACCCACCCACTCACTCACTCATAATAATTCAAAATAGCTATCTCTTTCACCATGATTAAATAGATTGTGCCTTTTTAAACAAACAATCCCTGAGCTATTAGCTGTTGTTTGTGTAAAATGGTCTTACTTATTTAGTTTTTTTTATTTGGGTTATAAAAAACCAATTATTATCAAATTTGTGTTATAATCATTCAAAACGGCCATCTCTTTCACCATGATTTTAATTATTGCAAATTTTATACGCTTACAAAACTATGTTCACTGATTAGTACATGGGTCAGAGGCTCAGAGCCTATTTATACATAAAACATGTATATATAACTTTTTTAGCTTAAAAGTTGTAAACAAACAATTCTTAAGCTAGTACATGTTGGTTGTGTTAAATGGTCGGACTTATTTAGTTTTTTTCCTATCTAAAAAGAAAATCACTTCTTTTTTACTACCAAACTTGTGTTATAATAATTCAAAAAAGCTACCTCAAACAACAAGTTTAAAAAAGAATACATAACAGTAACTTTTTTGCAATTCTTAAAAAAAAGATCGCAGTTTTAGACACTTAAATAGCTATGGTAACTGATAAGAGTATGATTTTTTTAGCTTAAAAGTTATAAGTTGGTAAATGGTCACTAATGGTATATTAATACTAAATTTGATCTAATTAGCGCAATTATTAAACGTATTCTTAGTTTTTACCTATTTCAAATCATGTATATGTATCAAGTGTACATGTTTTTACCAAGATAAGTGTATTAGATCTAGATGTTTATTTGTTTGAAAATTCCATGAATAATTGTCTTTATAGTGTTAAAAAGTGATTTGCCACTCTAATTATGATATATCTAGTTATTTACTAAAACTTACCAATATAAGTGATTTTGTGTAAAGGTTAAATAGAACAAAACCCATATGTCTCCCATAACTTCATCAACAGATTTGTATGGGCATACTATATTGGGTGATTTAATAAGTGAAGTATGAAATTTTGATTTCACCCATTAAAATGAACTCACAATCAAGCTGTTTTTGGCGGAATTAGCAAAAATACTCCTAGCTGAATGAGTATGGCTCTTAAGAAAAATTGTGATAACCTCAAACTCAACAAAACCCTTACATGTGTTAATTTTGTAAGAAATTAAATCCAAAATATTTGGTCTTTTGGTTTGTTTGTAAGGTTATGAGAAAAATACCTTCACTTGATGGTGGTTCTGGTACGTGCGGTTCTGGTAGACATGGGCATGGGCCTGGGCATGGTTCTGGTGGGCGTGGGCACGGGCCCGGTCGTGGTTCTGGTGCTCTGGTTCTGGTACATACGTCACCGACAGTTCCGATAATGTATCAACTAGGTGATATGCCGAACACTCCTGAAAGTATCGACAATGTGGGGACTTCAACCCCGAACAATCTACCTTTAGTAGAAAGGAGCCGGTCATCTAGCGCCTCTTTAAGTGCAACACTAGTTGTAGAGGCTGCAGCTGCTGAGGTGTGTACTGCTAATACTCGTGCAAACGCCAGTGCTGCAGCTGAGATTGTAGCCGCTGCTGCTGCTACTGCCGCTTAGGCACAAGTGGTTGCTGTGGCGGCTCAGGCTCTTGAGAACGAAGCAGTACATGATGCCCAAACGCCAATAAGATGTTGATCGGTTTGGCTCCCGAAAGAATTGCTCGGTAATTAGATTCATATTTGCACATTTGTTTTATTAGTTTTTGCATTGTCTATATTGTTTTTCAACAAATTGTTTTTACTTTTTAATAGGTTTCAACCATCGACAGCTACAAAAATGAACCAGATATTCAAAATAAAGTACAAGAAGAGGGATCGAATTGGACAAAAGTCACACTTGAGATGAAAGATAACTATTAGGAAGAATTTAAGTTATATCGATTTGTTTAGGACTTCAATACGTTTAAGTATTCAGGGTTCCAAAATCATGAACCTAGCTTTATTTTTTTTATTTAACTATCCAGCAAAGCTTATCTAGCTGTTTAACAATGTATGATTTTTAAAAATGGAGAACATTAATAAAATCTTAGTCTGGGAATGTAAAAGTGTCTTTTCTGTTTATATTTTCTTCACTTTTTGTCATAGGAGTTACGTTGAGTTGGAGTGAAAGTGAAAGTTGCTAATGTATAAGTTTTTACTTCTTGTCCTTCCAAAACTGAAGTTACATTGGTTAAACTAATTTAATTGTAAAAGTGTCTTTTCTATATACTGTAAAAGTTACAGCCTTCAAGTTGGGCTTTTTTTTGCATCTAATAATTTCATGTTTTGAATTTGCATTTAGTTATTTGTTTACAATTAAAGTTTCTGTTATTCGGTTTGATATTTTGTAGAAACACTTCATTTGGGCTAGAGGGGCAGAAGAAGAGGTTAAACAGTGTTGGAAGAAAATAGACGGGAGACGCTATCGGGATTTTATAAATGATCGAAAGAAGGAGGAGGTGCGAAGGGACTATATTGCGGAAGCTGTTTGGAACAAGTGGAAAGCAGGAACACCCATGAGGCGTTAGAGTTATCAAGGAAGAAAAGGCTGGCACGTATGGGCCTTAACGAAAAGTGGTCAAAGCACACCGGAGGATCAATTACTACTTCTAAACATGCCATTCGTTTTGAAATAAAAAATAAAAGAAAGCTGACTTGCAATGAGTTGTTTGAGATCACGCATATGAGGAAGGACAAGACTTTTGTCGATGAGAAATCGGCTACCATCAATGTAAGAAAAAATTAGTCATGCTTAGTTTACACAAATTAAATCAGTATACGGATTTTTGATATATTTTAGGGTAACTTAGAGATTAAGCAAAGATTCATGATTTGTTATATGGCTTAAATCTATGCTATGTTTTTAGTTCGAATAACGTGTTAACTGAAACTGATTGTCTAGCTATGGTGAATTAGAGAAGTAATAAAGTTAAAGTCCCTCTTATGCTTCAGAACATTTGCAAGGACAACTCACAACTCAAGTTTCTGGAAAAGCAGTGCATTCCGATGAAGAATTAGAGGACAAAGATGAGAACATGAGAGAAGATGATCTCAACGGCTAATAGATTAGGAAGGGTGGCTACGGTGATTAGTATTTTGGGACACATTTATGTATGAATTTTGTTATGTAGCACCGTAGCCGTAGTTAAAAGACAATGGGTAATGCTGATTTTATCTGCTTTGACAGTGGCTTAACTAGTTGGCTAGAATCTTGTATTGTTTTCGGATGGTAAGTCGGATGATATTAAGTTGTAATATTTTGGTTAACTTATTGATTAGTAATTGCCATCTTTAGTATGTTTTACATTATTTCACTATATATATATATATATATATGCAAATTACTAGCAACTGAATTGTAACATCATTCTATATTTTTTTTTATTCAGTGGACAATGAATAGTAACACACTTTAGTAACAAAATAGTAACATATTATAAGCTTTTTAGTAAATAAATAATATAAATAGTAACATAATGTAATCAATGATAGCTACAATTGCTTAAATATTAAATGATATTGATGGACAATTTGTAACAAATTTCCGACAAAAAAACTAGTGTGTTACAAAATTGTTGCATTTCACATCCGAAAAATCCGTCAAGTAGCAACACACAAAATATGATATATTTATGTTACAAATATAGCAACATAAAAAAGTATGTTACTGTTTTGTTACAGATGATAATTGTGTGTTGCAAATTCAGTTGATGGAATCTGTAATAAGGCAAACAATAACATACATTTTTTTTTTGTTGCTAAACTGTTGCCAATCTCATTTTGTAACATAAATAGCAACATTTTTTTTTGTTATATGGATTTTTTCTTGTAGTGATCGGCTCCGCCTTATTTCCGTTAGGCTCAACTTTTCTAAAACACTCTTTTCAGTGTTTTAATCCCAACTATACCCCCAACCTAACCCTCTACTTTCAGGCACACAAAACAAAAGAAAAAATAAAGCAGTAATTCATATATACCAGTAATATCCATACCAATTCTATTTCCAGCTAAAATACCAATTCTATTTCCAACTAAAATACCAATTATGTTCGAGTGATGGCGATGCCGATGTGCATAAGCTCTGTCTTTGTTCAAACCAACTCAACTTGTTGTATTAATAAAACTACTTATAATATTCATACCAATTTTTTTACTAATTATTATTATCTCAGTTTAAAATCACATTCTCATTGTAGCCGCATGATTATAACTCACCCAAAAATCCACAGTTGTCGGATCGTATTTTCTGTTCTCGTACCCGCTTCCTATAATATTACATGCAAATCTTACATTTTCTTTAATTTTTTCTCACGTTTCAGGTGTTCAAAATTCACCTCTATCCAGTATTTTAAAAGAAAGGATATTGTTTATAGATAAAAATAGATCATCTAACATCTATTTCCGATTAATCACCGTCATTTCAACTAATTCCGGTTAGTCAACACATAATATGCTAATCATTGAATCCCGATGAATCAACTAACAGCATAGGCTAAGCCTAACTTCATTTAGCCTCCACTTTTACAACACCACTTATTTTATATCAATTGTCAAATATACCCCCGCCCTAATTTTCAGGTAGACAAAATGATAAAAAAAAGAAAGTCTAGTTATAATAAATCTATTTCCAGCTCATACAAATTCTGTACAAGTGATGGCGATGTGCATAATAAGCTCTGTATTCAACCAAACTTGTTGTACTAATATTAATAATATACATACCAATTATAATCGTGATTATTATTATTATATAATATCAAAATCAGATCCTCATAATAATAATAATAATAATATAAGACGTAGGATTAAAACAAATAAAAAAAGCAAAAGAAGTGGGAGAATGGTAATGGTGAGGCAGAGTATGGTAATGAATGACGTCATAGCAACATCAGTAAGTGGAGGAATAGCTCTCTCTCTTCTCCGTTTGTGGGAAGAGACTGCTAAACGACAACTCTTTGACCAAGTTAGTTCTTTCTTTCTTTCTTTATCTATCTTATCTTATCTATCTGTGTGCTACTCTACTCCCTTTTTTCATTATTATTATTCTCATTTTACCAATTTATTATCTCTCTCTCTATCTATCTATCTTCTCTCTTAATTGCCATAACTAAATTTTAAAAAATTTACTCAAAATCTCTTGTCAAGTTCGTTTATATATATATATATATGTGTGTGTGTGTGTGTATGTATTTGCTACTTCCTTTGTTCAATATTATTGTGTTTCTTTTTTCATGTCATTTCAGCAATTTAGACAAGATTGCACCTAGTTTATAGGGACGGAGTGAGTAATTTATGTATAAATTGTACATATCAATTATTTAGGGACGGAGTGAGTAATTTATATATAAATTGCACGTATCAATTATAATTATTTAGTTACGACTTACAAAACTCTCGTATCTAAACTGCCGAAACGAAAATTTTCAAAATTTAGTTGTATACTTGCATTCAAGCTATTTGATTAAATTTTTGTATAAATTATTTGGGCAATTCAAATATGAGATTTTTGCAAGTAAGGGTTGCAGTAGTGATTACTTATTTGTGGACGAAGTGAAGATTTGAATTTTAAAAATGACTTATTTCCGTAATAGACAAGTAGTAATATAAAACAGAGAGACTGAGAGAGTATTGTATTTATTTTTGTCTTTATTATGTGGTGTAGCTTGGTTTGTGCATTTTTTTTTGTTTGTTTTAGTGCTGTTTAAAAGGGGGTTTAGTTCCAAAAGTCCTGTATTTAGCAAAGTTGCCAATATTAGTAAATGGTCTAATTTTTATTATAAAAAACTTAATTTGGGTTTTATATAAAATCATGAGACCGTACAATCCCCTTTCCTTCTTATATATATTAAGTAATCGTGTCACACGTGTTACGTGTGTGGCACGTAATGCAATAAAAATATAAAAAATATGTATAGTTATGGTATAATTAAATGTGAATAATACAAAAAAAAAACATAGTTTAAGATTTAAAAGAATTTTTTTTTTTGTTAAAGATGGATAAATAGTTTTATTAGTTTTTAGTTTCTATGTGAGTATGTTATTATTGTAATTAATATAAAGGTGTAGGGGTATTTTTGGAAAAAAATGGCTAAATTGGGCAGACTCATTTGACTTGGATTGACTTATTATAACAGAATGATATATATATATTCTTTGGTACTCGCTCTGTTCAATATTATTGTGATTTTTTTTCCTGTCATTTTAGCAATTTAGTTATGAATTACTATTTCCGTGACTAAACAATTGATACATACGAAAATATGTGTGATTTTGACTTAACAAAAACCTCGTGTCTAAATTGCCGAACAAGAATTTTCAATGTTAGGTTATTTTAATAACCTGACGTGTGTGCTAATTAATTAAGACAATTATATTTGTGCTAATATTCTTGAATGAGCTAGTTAAGTTATCTAATAAAAATAGCCCAATAAAACATGCGGTATGGTAATGTGTATTATCCAATAGTAAACTAATTAGGTTTTATGGTATTCCAATTAGTATTAGTATATAAAGAATATAAGGTTTGGTCCCCAGACTAATCTCTAACAACTTTCATCCTCCGTTCCCATCAATTGAGATAGGGAGAATTAGTCTGTAGAAGACCAATAGTCCATAATCCGTTCTCGTATCCAACACCATGGAATCAGGTATATCATTGTATTCCTTCCTATGTAATCTTAATAGTCTGACATAAATGTTTATTTATGCATATAGATTTAGTTCTAACATTCAAAATTTTGTCATATACTTAGTATTCAAACTATTTGATTATAAAATTTTAAAAACTATTTCGACAATTTAAATATGAGATTTTTGCAAGTCAAAGTTGCAGGTAATTTCATAGTGATCACTTATTTATGGACGGACCGAGTATTTGAATATCAAAATTCACATATTTCCGTAATAGACAAGTAGTAATATAAAACAGAGGAGTATTGTTTTAATTTTTGTCTTTATTATATGTTGTACTAGCTTGGTTTGTGCATTTTGTTTCGTTTTAGTGGTGGTGTTATTTATGCATAGGAAAAAAAGGGAGTTTGGTTCCAAAAATCATGTATCTAGCAAAGTAGCCAATACTAGTAAACGGTCTAATTTTTTTTTAAAAAAACTTAATTTGGATTTTTTTTAATAGTTTTTTCAATTCCCTCCCCGTTCCATGTTATTGTGAATTTTTTCTTCAAATTCATCATTTTAGCAGTTTAGTTATGAATTATTGGAATTTCAAAATATCCATATTTTCGTAGTAAACAAGTAATGTAAAACAGAGCGAGTATTGTTATTGTTTTTGTCTTTATTATGTGGAGTAGCTTGCTTTGTGCATTTTGTTTCGTTTTTAGTCCTATTTTTATTTCTGCATAGGGGCAAAAAGGGAGTTTTGTTCCAAACCCATGTTCAATATTATTGGGGGATTTTTCGTGTCATTTTAGCAATTTAGTTATAAATTACTCATTCCGTCCCTAAATACTTGATACATACAAAACTACCTGCAATTTTTTACTTACAAAAATCTCGTGTCTAAATTTCCGAAACGAGAATTTTCAAATTTTGGTTATATACTTTAGCATTTAAACTATTTGATTAGATTTTTGTAAAAATTATTCCGATAATTTTTATATGATATTTTTTCCAATCAAAGTTGCACCTGATTTCGTAGTGATCAATTATTTATGGATGGAGGGAGGCAGTATTTGAATATAAAAATAGACAAGTAATATAAAACAAAGGGAGTATTATTTTTCTGTTTGTCTTTATTATATGGTGTAGCTTGGTTTGTGTATTTTGTTTGTTTTAGTGTTATTTTTATTTCTGCATAGGGAAAAAAATCCTATATTAAGCAAAGTAGCCAGTATTAGTACATGGTTAAAAAATACTAATTTTGGGTTTAGTACAAAATCATGAGACCGTACAATCCCCTTTCCTTCTTATTTTCTAAATAAAAGGAAACTATTTTCCCCCTTTACTATTTATTTTGGTTTGTGCATTTTGTTTACTTTTAGTAGTATTTCCCTTTACTTTTCGGGAGTATTATTTTGTGGGAATTGTTATATGTACATAAGGAAAAAGGGAATTTAGTGCCAAAAGACTTGTATTTAGCAGAGGAGCCAACATGAGTAAATTGATGCGTGATCGACCAAGGTGACACAAGATCGACCAAGGGGTGGACCTATCTATCAGGTTTCTTGAACAAATACGGAATAAAATCAATGATAAAAATAATAATAAATAAAAGCCAAACTAAAGACCGCAACCCGTCACCTATAAAGAGGTGGGAACCTTGGTATGATTAGCTGGTATGGAACCGCGACCCGTCACCTATAAAGAGGTGAGAACCTTGGTATGTGAAGACGCCACAAACGGTTGCGGGATACCGATTGATAAGTCAGTTTTGAACGCCACAAGGTAACCCCTTGATAAGTTCGGAAAGTTCAATGAAGAACCAAAGAGAAAGCTCTCAAATATATTAATCAAAACTTAATCTTTACAATCTGATTTGACCCCTATTTATGCTTGGAACAAGCCTCCAAGAATTGGGAAAGTTTAAAGAAAACATTAATTAAACATAGGTTCAATGTAGAATAGACCTATGACCTTCTAACTACTAGATAACTTCAAAATTAATTAAATTACAATAAATTCAGAAATGTATCATAAAAATGAGTGCTTAGACTTCTCTAATACGTTCCCCTTGAGTTGTAGCATTTAATGGCTTCAAATGCATTGAATAATCAGCCCCCATGCATTTAAATCTTCTAGAATCAGCCCCCTTTTGGTTCATGCATGTAAACCCACGAAATTATCCTTTAATGTGGTGTCTTGAATAGCTCCAATCAGGTTCACAAAGTAATGAGCTTTGTTTGGACTTATCACGGCCGTGTTTAAGCTTCTATCGGCTTCGTTTATTCTACGCGCGAGCGCGTTCTTGCCCTCGTCATCGCGCATACCTTGCAACAGCCCGTTAAGCGCTTCTTTGAACCTTTTAGCTCTAGCTCTTGTAACTGGTCCGATTGGAACTTGCATTGCGTCTCTCGGTATAGCGGTCATGATCACATCATCTCCTCCCTCTTGAAAAGGATTTGTCCTCAAATCGTCACCTACATCAAAAGGAGATAAGTCAGAAACATTAAAACTAGCGCTTATACTATACTCACCAGGAAGATCTAATTTATAAGCATTATCATTGATCCTTTCGACCACTTGCAATGGTCCGTCTCCCCTAGCAAGTAACTTCGATCTCCTTTGAACGGGAAACCTCTCCTTCCTCATGTGAACCCAAACCCAATCACCTGGTTCGAACACAACTTTCTTACGACCCTTGTTGGCCTGGTTAGCATATTGTTCGGTCATCCTCTCAATATTTTGCTTTGCTTTTTCATGAATTTGCTTGACAAACTCAGCTTTCTTTTTTCCATCTAAATTAGTACGCTCACCCATAGGTAATGGAGTCAAATCCAAAGGTGTTAAAGGATTAAAACCATAAACAATTTCAAAAGGTGAAAATTTAGTAGTTGAATGTACACTTCGATTATAAGCAAACTCAACACGTGGCAAACATTCTTTCCAAGTTTTTAAATTCTTTTGAATTATGGTACGCAACAGAGTTGATAAGGTTCGATTAACTACTTCGGTTTGACCATCTGTTTGGGGGTGACAAGTAGTTGAAAATAAAAGCTTAGTTCCTAACTTACACCACAAAATTTTCCAAAAGTAGCTTAAGAATTTGGTATCCCTATCAGAAACAATAGTCATTGGCATTCCATGCAAACGTACAATTTCTTTAAAGAACAAATCAGCAATTCGTGAAGCATCGTTTGTTTTATTACAAGGAATAAAATGTGTCATTTTAGAAAATCTATCAACGACAACAAAGACAGAATCCATGCCTCTTTTAGATTTCGGTAAACCTAGCACAAAGTCCATAGAAATGTCAATCCAAGGCTCACTAGGTATAGGCAATGGCGTATACATACCATGAGGTTTAACTTTAGATTTAGCTTGTTTACAAGTTATACATCTTTCGCAAATTTGTTCGACATCTCGTTTTAAATGAGGCCAAAAGAAATGTTCTTGTAAAACATCAAGAGTTTTAGTTATACCAAGATGCCCCATTAAACCCCCACCATGTGCTTCTTTAACAAGTAATTCTCTTAAAGAACAATTAGGCACACGTAGCCTATTTCCTCGAAACAAAAATCCATTATGCATATAAAACTTTTCAAACCCAGTTTTCTCACATGACATTTTTGAAATCAGAATCATCAACAAATAAATCCTTAATGTACTCAAAACCAAGTAATTTCGAATCTAGAGTTAAGAGCAATGTATACCTTCTCGAAAGCGCATCAGCCACAACATTCTCCTTACCTTTCTTGTACTTGATTACAAAAGGAAATGTTTCGATGAACTCTACCCACTTGGCATGTCTCTTGTTCAGCTTATGTTGACTCCTTAAATGTTTCAACGATTCATGATCGGTGTGAATCACAAATTCCTTCGGCCAAAGATAATGTTGCCAAGTTTCCAACGCGCGTACTAATGAGTAAATCGTAAGTTGGATAGTTAAGTGCTGCCCCACTTAGTTTCTCGCTAAAATATGCCACGGGACGTCCTCCTCGTGTAAGAACAGCTCCAATACCTATTCCTGAGGCATCACACTCAATTTCGAAACTTTTAGTAAAGTCGGGGAGAGTTAGCAAAGGTGTGGTAATAAATTTATCCTTTATTAAATCGAAAGCTGTTTCTTGTTCATCTCCCCATTTAAAACCAACATTCTTTTTAATAACTTCGGTCATAGGTGCGGCTAAGTTACTGAAATCTTTAACAAACCTCCTATAAAAACTAGCCAAGCCATGAAAACTTCTCACTTCAAAAACACTTTTAGGAACAGGCCAATCTTTAATTGCCTTAATCTTTTCTTCGTCTACTTCGATTCCTTTAGCACTAACAATATATCCAAGAAATACAAGTTTTTCCGTACAGAATTCGCATTTAGACATAAATAACTTTTCTTTTCTTAAGACACTTAAAACAAGTTTCAAATGCTCAACATGGTCATCTAAGTTTTTGCTATAGATTAGAATATCGTCGAAGTAAACCACTACAAACCTGCCAATAAACATTCTTAAGACGTGATTCATTAGCCTCATGAAAGCAGTAGGTGCATTTGTTAAACCAAACGGCATAACTAACCACTCGTAAAAGCCATACTTAGTTTTAAAGGCTGTTTTCCATTCGTGTCCTTCTTTCATCCTAATTTGATGGTATCCACTTTTCAGATCAATTTTACTAAAAATAGAGGAACCATGCAACTCATCAAGCATATCATCTAATCTAGGTATAGGATGGCGATACTTTACAGTGATGTTATTGATCGTGCGACAATCTACGCACATTCGCCGAGTCCCATCCTTCGAACAAGTAACACCGGTACCGCACACGGACTCATGCTCTCTCGCACGTACCCCTTTTCCATAAGTTCTCCCACCTGCTTTTGTAGCTCCTTAGTCTCTTCGGGATTGCTTCGATAGGCTGTTCGGTTTGGAATTGATGCTCCCGACACGAAGTCGATTTGATGTTCAATTCCCCTTATTGGTGGTAAGCCATTCGGTACCTCCTCGGGAAATATGTCCTTGAAATCCTGTAAAAGAGATAGAAAAACACTAGGCAAAGTAGTTTTGTTAGCGTTTAAACAAGCCTCCTTGTACAAGAGTACAATCATCGGCCGATTTTGAAACAAAGCCTTTTTAACCTCGCTTTCTCTCGCATATATACTCACTTTTTTTCTCTCCTTTACATATGATTTTTTTGAACTCATTCTTTTCACTCCTTTTCTTTTCATTCTCTTTCTTTTCACTCTCATATTTTCTTTCACTCTCTTTCATTCTCACTTGGTCGTCATACACCTGCCTTGGAGTTAATGGAACGAGTGTAATCGGTTTTGCATTGAATACAAAAGAGTATCGATTCGTATAGCCATCGTGTGTTACCCTCCTATCAAATTGCCATGGCCTTCCTAACAGAATATGCCCCGCCTGCATAGAAACTACGTCACACAACACTTCATCCTTATGCCTCCCTATTGAGAATGAAACTAACACCTGTTTTAGAACCCTAACCTCGCCACAATCGTTCAACCATTGTAATTTGTAAGGTTTCGGATGTTTGGATGTTTTTAAATTCAGTTTCTCCACCATAATGCTACTAGCAACATTGACACAACTCCCACCGTCAATAATCATACTACACACCTTATCGCTAACGTGACATCTAGTATGAAAGATGTTCTCGCGTTGTATCTCCTCGTCGTCTTCCCTAATCTGAACACTTAACGCCTTCTTAGTAACTAATACCACCCCATCGACCGGATGTTATTGCTCGTTATCGTCTTCGTCTTTGCTATGTTCAGATTCGCCTTCCGATTCAATCTCACCATCTTCCCTCATAATCATAGCCCTTCAGTTTGGACAATCACTAGCATAATGTCCTCTTCCTAAACATTTAAAACATTGTACATCTCGATTTCTAGAAGCTTTCGGTTCAGATTTACCTTGACTTGATGTAGCTTTATCCTTCGTATCCTTCGACGTTTCGGTTTTAGGTTTCGAATAGGTCTTTTCCTCCTTTTTACTCCAGTTTTGGTTCCATAAAGTTGAACCAGATTTTTGTCCTGTTCGTGTGGAACTCTTCGCCTTCAATTGTCTCTCTACTTTGATAGCCATATGTAACATATCTTCTAACTCCACATAGTGTTGTAACTCTACTACGTCAGCAAACTCCTTGTTTAAACCGTTTAGAAAACGAGCCATAGTAGCCTCCCTATCTTCATCGATATCAGCCTGAATCATCGCTATCTCCATTTTTTTATGATAATCATCAACACTTTTAGATCCTTGGGTGATTCCTTGTAACCGTCGATATAAGTCCCTATAGTAATGACTAGGAACGAACCGTTTCTTCATAATAGCTTTCATCTCAGCCCACGTTTCGATCGGTCTCTCTCTATTCCTCCTTCGACTAGTAACCAATTGATCCCACCAAACGATAGTGTAATCGGTGAACTCAACGGCTGCTATCATTACTTTCTTTAGTTCTGAATAGTTATGACATTCGAACACCATCTCCATCTTCTTTTCCCACTCCAAATTTAACTCCGGATCGTTTTTCCCTTGGAACGCTGGGATTTTCATTTTAATACTACTCATGTTGTCATCAACCCTATCTCCATTTCTACCTCGCCGATTTCCATGTCGATTATCAGCCCTAGGCATAGTAACGTCCGACGCCCGATCATCTTCTTCCGCCTCTTCTTCATCGCCGCCATTGTGATTATTTCGCGGATGCTCGTTATGGTTATTTTGTATTTCGTCGATTCGTTCGTTTATTCGCTCGAACTCGGCCGCAAACAACCTTCGCATTTCTCCCATCATCGCCTCCATTTGTAACTTTGTGTCGCCAACTCCCGAACCCATTCGAGATGAACGTCGCTGCAAATAAAGTATTAGAACCAAAAATTAAAATTCTCACGCACTCCCTTACGTGTATCACTCGTAATTGTTCACTCGTCACTCGTGTATCACTCGATTGGCTTTTACCCTCTATTAATCTCACACACTCTGCCTTTTTCCACTCAAATATGTTCTCACTCGCTCAACCTTACCCACTCGTCGTTTCCTCTATAGGTTCTCTATGAACTTAATAAACCACAAGACGTTTACTTGTAGCGTTTAAGAGTTGGTAATACGAACAAACGTTTTATAGAATGAAGTGACACACCTAAAAAAATCAGAATTTTAACAATAGACACAAGTACTCGAAACGACAATTACACAATCCTCTTTCGTTGGCACTTATATATATATATATATTTTGTGCTCTTTTTTGGATCCCTTTAAATTTTATTTTATTTTTGTTTGGAATTTTTTATTTTTTTTGTGCTCTTTTTGATTCTTCTCTTTTTTTTTTTCTATATTAACGAGGATAACAAGACTCAACTAGAAATAGAAATGACTCCCTTTTTTTGTTTTTGACAACCTTTCAATAGAAACTTAACAAATCAGTTTTTTTTTTTTTGAAACAATTTTCTTTTTTAATGAAAACAAAAATAACAAGACACTTAAAACCTTGATAGAGTCTAAGCTCTGATACCATGATGCGTGATCGGCCAAGGTGGCACAAGATCGACCAAGGGGTGGACCTATCTATCAGGTTTCTTGAACAAATGCGGAATAAAATCAATGATAAAAATAACAATAAATAAAAGCCAAACTAAAGACCGCAACCCGTCACCTATAAAGAGGTGGGAACCTTGGTATGATTAGCTGGTATGGAACCGCGACCCGTCACCTATAAAGAGGTGAGAACCTTGGTATGTGAAGACGCCACAAACGGTTGCGGGATACCGATTGATAAGTCAGTTTGGAACGCCACAAGGTAACCCCTTGATAAGTTCGGAAAGTTCAATGAAGAACCAAAGAGAAAACTCTCAAATATATTATTCAAAACTTAATCTTTACAATCTGATTTGACCCCTATTTATGCTTGGAATAAGCCTCCAAGAATTGAAAAAGTCTAAAGAAAACATTAATTAAACATAGGTTCAATGTAGAATAGACCTATGACCTTCTAACTACTAGATAACTTCAAAATTAATTAAATTACAATAAATTCATAAATGTATCATAAAAATGAGTGCTTAGACTTCTCCAATACGTTCCCCTTGAGTTGTAGCATTTAATGGCTTCAAATAGATTGAATAATCAGCCCCCATGTATTTAAATCTTCTAGAATCATCCCCCTTTTGGTTCATGCATGTAAACCCACAAAATTATCCTTTAATGTGGTGTCTTGAATAGCTCCAATCAGATTCCCAAAGTAATGAGCTTCGTTTGGACTTGTCACGGCCGTGTTTAAGCTTCTATCGGCTTCGTTTATTCTACGCGCGAGCGCGTTCTTTCCCTCGTCATCGCACATACCTTGAAACAGCCCGTTAAGCGCTTCCTTGAACCTTTTAGCTCTGGCTCTCCTAACTGGTCCGATTGGAACTTGCATTGTGTCTCTCGGTGTAGCGGTCATGATCACATCATAAATGGTCTATTTTTTTTAAAAAAGAAAAACTTAATGAAGGGTTTAGTACAAAATCGTATAAAAATGGGAAACATGGGATCATATAATCCGCAACCGCTGGACTTGAGCAGCGATAGAACCTGACTGGAGTTCCAAGCTGCGGCCAGATGTCACTGGAAATACCGAATGTCGTTTGAACTAGAAATTCAGATAGTCATGAGAAGATACAGTAGCAGCTCGTCGGAAAAAAGAACCATGTTTTTCATGTCCTTTTTAGTTAAAGAAGGAACGAATTAGTTTTTCCTTTTTTTGATTTTGCAAACGTTTGAAGAGGAATTCCTTTTAGGGGGAGGAAATCTAACATATGATTCAATATGACCAGTATTTGTTGCTAGTAGTTTCCAAAAGGGGAGCATAAGGTTCATTGATCGAGTCGAAGCAGGAGGCCATGTACCTCGAATTACACACTTATGCAATAGGCAAAATTATGGATGAACTAAATTTGTTCAGGAATTCGAGTCTGGGCTAAAGGGAATAGTTTGCATGTAAGTGTCTTTTAGAGCTGAATAAATTTTGGTTGGCACAATAGGGGATGAAAGTCAACATGCAAGACTCAATGAACAAAGTAAAAATCCGATGTAAAATAACCAAAACAGATATACAAAAAACTTGATGAACCCAGAGAATAGCAAGCAAGGTTGGTTAGTATTCAACCTGATTGCAAAATAAAGGGGAAACAATGACTTCTATAGATATCAACCTTGTCATTGACATCTGAAAGCGTATTTTCTGCGTAGCAAGGTCTTGTATATTGAAAAAAATCCTGAAAGTCATTCAAGTATTGTCAAACAGACTTATAGAGACGCTGGTTTTATGTTTCCGTCCTCACCGAGTAAAGTTTTAACTGATTATGTTATTAATTCGTTTCGATCTCTTCAATTTATTTCGACATTTAGAATCCCTTTGACATTTGAGTTAAGAAATGGTTATATTCTACTCTTATGGCGAGGATTTTGGGAACATCAGTTGATCTTATTTCTCTTGATTTTTGAAATTTTTGAGTAGTTCTTGTTAGGAATTACTATAAAAGAATTGTTCATGACATCAGAAATGTTACGGGAATCAGTGTGAGCAAAACTTGTGATTGTGAACGTGTCTCTAGTTTTATATAGTAGATAATCTTGTGTAGTGGTGTGTAGTACGACTTTATACACAAGATATATCGTTGATGGAATAAAACGACCATTGCTTCAAATGAGTTAAACGCACCATTAGTAAACTCGGTAAAATGCTTTTGTAATAGGGTTTTTCTTTATTAAGGAGAATTGTACTTTGGAGTGGACAGAATACAGATCGAAATTTTCTACTTCTAATAATTTTAATTAATTGCCATGGATAAAACTACGATAATCGCAAATATATACAATATAGACTAACCACTACTATTTAGAGAATAAGCGCAAGAGTGGTCCACACTAAAGTTCAACGTATCCAAACTCCTATATGTCTTTCTAAATGATCACTAGTTATTGGCCCCAATAAGTTTGTAATCACTGAAAATAAGGAGAAACTAAAATGCTTTGGTAAGAGGTGAACCATACGTTCTCCAATATAACATATGTGTTGAAGTGAATTTTCATTTATGACAAAGTTGATTTCAATTCGAAATTACTTTAGATGTTTATCCTGCAAAGAAAGATAATGGTTGCGAATAACAGTTGTTTCAGTATATTATTTATCTTCTCAGAATGCCTTATTTATAAAAAACTATTCAATTCGTGTTGTGCTATTTTTGTGCCAGAAACTGAATAGGAAGCTTGTCCATATAAGCATTGGGATAGCTTTCATGCTTTGCTGGCCGATGTTCAGGTAAGATTCAGTAGAGAAGAGCTGCTTCTGGCTGAGTGTCTCTCTTTCTGGCATCTCCTTTTTGATTGAGAAACTTACTCGTAATTTGCAGTCCAGGTTGGCAGGGAGCACTTCTAGCTGGGCTTATTCCTGGGATAAATATAATAAAAATGCTTCTTATTGGACTTGGTATATATAAAGATGAGGCTACAGTCAAGTCAATGAGCAGATTCGGCGACCACAGGTTCGTTCATTATTACCAGCGAGATATAGTGGAATCATTTTCTTTCTTAGTTATTCAAAGTCTTGTTCCTTTTCCTCCACTATAAATAAATTGTAAATGACCTTTTATCAGTGTGGAGACTTTTTGGTTGGGTCTGCATATTGTTTAGTAGACGTATTTTAAGGGATTTAGATTTTGCTTTTCTTCTTAGGATCTGAATTTTCTTGATTTAATTTGTCTCCTGACTATGGGATTTTGTGAGAGAAAAAATAGTTTTTAATAATGCTTAACAATTTAATCTTTGTATTCATTTCCAGGGAACTTCTTAAGGGTCCCCTGTACTATGCTGCCACAATCACTTTGGCTAGTGTTATTTATTGGAGAACGTCACCTGTTGGATTTGCAGCTATCTGCAACCTTTGTGCTGGAGATGGTAATTATCCTTTCATTTTGGCTTGTTATTTTACCGCTTGTTTTTGGCGAGATAACAGGAAAACTTACTATATTGGTTGCTTTTCATAAACCTCGTATTTCTGTCTGCCAAACCATTTAGTCAAATTTCAATTTAAGCACAAGTTGATTAATTGGCGTGCTTGAATCCTTCGTAATTTTGCTTAACATGAAAGATAAACAAACGTAACAGTATCGTTTACGAGTTTAGCTTTTCAGCTTTGCTCTTTATGTTTTAATTTCAAAGAACTCTCTTTTTTCTTCCTTTTTTTCCAACCATCCTTTTCATCTACGTCGATAAAATATCTTTCCGAAGCATCTACCTCGTTAATTGCCCGTGATGCATGCATTCCTGGAAAGCATTTAGCATAAAATATTTGTGATATGAAAACATCTTTGGGGTTTCAGGTTTAGCAGATATAGTCGGAAGGCGACTTGGAAAGCAAAAACTTTTCTACAACAAAAATAAATCCGTTGCTGGCAGCATTGCTATGGCGAGTGCTGGATTCTTAGCATCTATTGGGTAAATTCTTCATGTGGACTAATATGATTCAATTCCAGAATAAGAATATCTATCATTACCCATTTTGCTGATCAAATAAATATGCTGGTGCAGGTTTATGCATTATTTTAGCTTGTTTGGATATGTTCAAGAGAGCTGGGGAATGGCTTTTGGGCTTTTAGTCGTGTCTCTCGCAACAGCACTAGTAGAATCCCACCCTTTAAGCACGAAATTTGATGACAACCTAACGGTTCCCCTCGCTTCTATTGTGGTGGGCACTCTTGTGTTATAATTAATTATTTTCAAAAAAAATCTCATCATTTCTACTTCAATTGTTGTACTTTGTATGTAATGTCATGTTACCTAGTGATTTATACACCTAACTGAGACTGTCAAACTGTAAAGGATGAAAAGAAAATAATCATTAAAATAGTATAACGGTGGTTTGCAGAATTAAAATTCAAGTCATTGGGTTAAAATTTAAAACTGATTTTCCCTTTGTTAAATAAAAAAGATGTCGAATCTTTTATTAGCCAAATTTGGATTAGCATATTTTTTCAGAAAGAGGGAGAATCAGAAAGGGGAGGAAAAAAGAGGAAAGAGTATTGGTAATAATTAAGTGTTTTTTTGTGTATAAAATTAGGAATTAATTGGTGACTACCCACCCATTAGTGTCACGTGTAATAGTACATAACAGCACTATTATAACCTTATTAAATTAGCACTAATTTAGGCAAATTCTTGTTATAACCCAATCAAGAGTTTGCTGAAACGAAAGAAGACGTGCTATTAATGTTGACAAAAATTCACTATAATTAGTCAATTGTGGAAACTTGACAATATATGCTTATCACTACTATCTTTTACGCCTTCTTTGATCGCGATATATATAAGTTTTGTACACTTGTGCAAATGCAATAATTGTCAAATAATTTATTGGCTGTTTGAGGAAAACCGTAAATGCATGGTTGAAACAATTGCACTTGATAGGCATACTTATTTGATGAGGTTTTCTTACTTATTGGTAACTTATCTATTCGTAGAGACTGACATTTTATCATGTTTTTAAGTTCATTTTAGCATTTTTTTCATATATATTCATAAAAAAAATTCGTTTTTTTAAATAAATGTTTTATTTTATTTTTGAAGTGTTTGTTCAAAAAAATCTGTAAAATTTGATTTTTTTATAGTTTTTTGGGTATTTATTGTTTGTTTTGTTAATTTATAAGATAGTAATATTAATAAATACCCAAAAAATATATAAAAAGCAAATTTTACAATTTTTCTGAATAAACACTTTAATAATAAAATAAAACGTTCATTTAAGAAAAAAAAATCAATTTTTTTTAATGAATACATATGAAAAAATTGACAACTTTACAAAAATAACTAAATGTGCACCCCTATTCGTAATAGACAAGAAGAGGTATGCGAACTTGACCATATATTGCAAAACTATATAATAAATGGGAAAGGTTCAAGAATATAGAAGTTTCAACTTTAACTACAATAGTAGCTATCATTGTAATTTCAAATAATCTTGTAGGTTTTTTATATAAATATGAGTTTAGTTGTATGAATATGCAGAAAATCATGTTGTTTAAGACTTTCTCAATCGGAGAGTTTGTTTGTTGAGATTTGTTTTCGAATAGGCTAACAAAGATTTGTCATATTAAATTGGCAACATTTGTATTTCGTTTATACTATAATATAATAGTACCTCATTTCAGTTTTGTTACTTGTATCGTTCCAACTTTAATGCTATTTTGTTCCATCAAATTGTTAGCAGTGCTTTGTTCGTAAGCAGTATAGTTACATTAAAGAAAATTTGTCACTTATTCTATTTAAATGTGAACGTGGTTTTAAAACAAGTAAATAAATTTACAAAGTTGATTAGTACTTTTGTTGAATGATAGATCTTATACTGAGTTTATATTCCACCAAATTTTATTTAGCTTATACAACTGTAAAGAAAATAAGAAGATCATGAGCTCCTTCTAACTTAGGCCTAACTGATTAGTAAAACAAGCAATAAAACGGTCCCCTGTTCGAGCAAAGGTGTTCACAAAGCTAGATTATCCTCTATTCATCTCTAAATAAGAATTAATTACGAAAATACGTGTAATATTGATAGAATTTTTTTTCCTATCTAGATTGCTGGAAAAAAAAATTAGTTCAAAAGTTAATCGCATAGTTCATAGTTAGAATTTTAAACTCTATGATACGATTTTTGAATTTTTCATTTCGTTAATTTAGATGTGAAAAATTCAATAATTAAAATTGTACATAATAGATAATTATTTGATAAAATTATTTAATATGTTAATAATGCATACACTATAATACAAAAATAAGAAAAGTTGTGTAGATCCATCAATCATTCATTCATCCATGCGGATAAGACTTCCATCCAATTAGATAAGGATGAATAGTACATTTTTTTATTTTTTTTATTTGATAAATTTCACACGATCTAGGGCGTCGGTGTGATTGGTATTAAAGGGGTATGAGTAACTACAAAATTTCTGATTTTGATACAGTAGAACTATGGTTAAAAATAGAGAAAATTAAGAATTGGTCCATGAAAACAAAAGTATTTAAGAATTGGTCCGGTTATAAAATTTATTTAAGGATTGGTCCATTATTTCTGAAACTAATTAAGGATTGGTCCACTATATATACTATGCATATTCTCTTTTTTTAAACAGTTGTATCTCTCTCTCTAAACCGTCTCTCTTCATCTCTCTCTCCAAACCATCTCTATAAACTATTAGCTGTATATCTCTCTCACTGAACGAATTTTATCAAATTGCTCTATCTATCTCCAACAGACAGGTTCTCTCTCTCTATATAACCTTCAGACTGTTTTTTTATTGCTAGCTTCGTTTTTCTTGCTGAGTTTAGCTCAAATTGCTTGCTCAGTTTAGGTTTTAGAGATTTATTATAATAAATAATAAATCAGAATTTTCTAACACAATGTATGATTTATTCAGACTGTTTTAAAAAAATAGTTTGAGCTATTGTATTCAAGAGTTACAGAAAACAGTCTGAGTTATTATAAACAGTCTGAGCTACTGTATTTATTGTTATATAATAACTCAGACTGTTTTCTGTAACACAATGCATGTTTTTGTTAGGTTTTTAGAGATCAATTGCGTTTATTATTAAAATTCAATACTGCATACTGTTTTTTTCTTGTATTCAGACTGTTTTAAAAAACAGTGTTTATTATAATAATTCAGACTGTTCTGTATGATTTTGTATTATTAAAATTCAAGAGTTCATACTGTTTTTTCTTGTATTCAGACTGTTTTTAAAAACAATCTGAACTATTGTATTCAAGAGTTACAGAAAACAGTCTAAGTTATTATAAACAGTCTGAGCTATTGTATTCTTGTTATATAATAACTCAGACTGTTTTCTGTAACACAATGTAGGTTTTTGTTAGGTTTTTAGAGATCAATTGTGTTTATTATTAAAAAACAGTCTGAGCTATTGTATTTAAGAGTTCATATTTCTTGTATTCAGACTGTTTTACAAATCAATTATTTTGAGTTCTTTTTACAGATCAATTGCTTTTGTTTTATTATTATCCTTATTTAGACTGTTTCAGACTGTTTTAAAGATCAATTGTTGTTATGTTTTTTGTACACAGGTATTTTTTTTGATGGATTCGTTTGATTTAGTAATGTATTGTCGATATAATGATCAATGTGTCCCTGTTGCTCTGAATAAGCGTATGACCTATGCGGAGTTATTACATACAATAAGTAATAGGTTTAGCTTGAATTTGGATTCAGTGTCGCTAACCTACTTAGCAATTAGAGATGAGCGATGTTTGTTGAGATCGGATGATGAGTTGAAAGATATGGTCGCTCTGTTTAACGTGTTGGGAAAAAAAATAGTAGAGATTCTAGTTTTTGTTGGGACTGTATCCACTTGCACTGTTGGTACTTCGAAGGAAATAAGTGCTGATTGTTTTGAATTGTCGGATGAGGATGATTGGTGTGATGCAGGTTCTAGTTTAGCTGTCAGGAAGGTTTATAAAACGAGTGAGTGGGCAAACTTGATAACTGGGGTTGGGCAGTTTTTTAGTTGTGCTGATCACTTTAGAGAGTCATTACGGAAATTTTGTATATATGAAGGTCATGTCCCCTGTTTTGGAAGGAATTCATCAGATAGGGTGGTCGCTTATTGTGAAGAGAGGGATAGTATTGGCTGTAGCTGGTACATATATGCTGGTGTGTGGACCTCAGACCAAAAATTTAAGATTAGAAAGTTTGAATCACAACATACATGCAAAAAGTTAGCCCAAGGTGCTCTGAACAAGCATGTAAATAGCAAGCTCATATCGAAAATAATGGATGAATATGTGAGGGAAAATTCAAATTTAACCCCTTCTGCTATAATATCGCATTTAAGGATTGGTTATGGGTTGGAGATAAGCTATTATAAAGCTTGGAATGCTGTCCAAATGGCTAGCGGAATGCACAGTGGGGATATCGATGAATCATACAACCAATTAGAGAGGTATTTTGTGGGTTTAGAATCGACAAATCCTGGGAGTCGCAGTGTCCTGGAAGTTGTTAAGGATGGTAATGGTTCAAATCAATTCAAAAGGGTATTTTTCTCTCTTCATGGCTGCATAAAAGGGTTTAAGGATGTTCGCCCCATGCTTTTCATTGACGGAACATTTTTAAAAGGAAAATATAAGGGTGTTTTATTGTCCGCAGTCGGCAAGAATGGCAATAAAGATTTGTTTTTCCTTTTTCAAGCTCTTTTTTTGTTTGTTTTTTGTTACATTAATGGTTTATATAACTCAGACTGTTTTTAAATTTAGTTCAGACTGTTTTTAAATTTAGTTCAGACTGTTTTGTTATACAAGCCCAAATTATGTTGTTATCAGACTGTTTTATATACAACTTTTATTATATCAAACTGTTTTATAAAACTGTTTTTGTTATCAGACTGTTTTTGTTATCAGACTGTTTTTGTTATCAGACTGTTTTTGATTTTCTTAATTTTACAGGGTTGTATCCACTTGCTTTTGCTATTGTCAGCAGTGAGAATATTGATAATTGAGGTTGGTTTCTAGAACAACTGAAGTTAACTATAGGTGATGGCCGTCCTTTGACATTTTTCTCGGACAGACATATTGGGTTGTTGGATGGTATGTCTCGGATTTTTCCCAACGCAGACCATTATTACTGTCTACGCCATTTGAAGGATAATTTGAAATTGAAGTTTAGTGGCGGTGATGGAACAAAAAGGACTGAAATTGTTAATTTGTTGCAAACTTGTGCAACTTATGCTACAATTCCTTTGTTTGAACAGAATATGAAGTTGTTGCGCAATATGGGGGGTTGTAAAATAGATAAATTTATGGAGAATTGCACTCCTATGAAATGGGCCGAAGCATATTGTGTAAAGTCGCGATATGGTGAGACAACTTCCAATGCTGTGGAATCATTCAATAATTGGATCAATGATATTAGAGAATTACCTATCACTGAACTGGTTGATAAGCTAAGATTGAAATTGATGAAATGGTTCGATGAAAGAAGAATCAAAGCAGGTTTGTGGCAACTCAGACTGTTATGTGGATTCGTGTTTGTTTGTCATCATATCAGACTGTTTTTACTAGGTATACGTTTTTAAGAGATTTTTGGTTATGTTTTTTTTTTTTTTTGCAGCAACATGGAAAGGTGTTCTGTGTCCTTTCTACCAAGAAAAGTGGGACACATTCATTCACAACGGTCTGTCGTTTTTGGTTGTGAGGTCAGGGTTTTGGAAATACGAAGTGGTGTCAGCTCCATCCGAATATGTGGACCTGGGACATCGGCAATGCTCATGTCATGAATGGAAGAGGACTAGGTTCCCGTGCCAACATGCAGTTTTGTGCATTTCTAGGGACAAACTGCCCATGGAGGATTTTGTTGAAAAATGGTTCTTTGTGGACATTTATCGAAGATCGTACAATACGCCAATCAACCCAGTCGCTAGTTCTATTTGGCGAGATTCTGAATTGATTAATGAGTCAAACATTAAACCTCCAGAAACATCAAGGCCTCCGGGAAGGCCTCAAAAGAAACGTATTCCATCAGGTGGTGAGGCAAATCCAGTCGCGAAAAAGAAGAAAGCTAATCAATGCGGGAGGTGCAAGAAATATGCAAATCATAATCAACGGACGTGCAAAGAGAAGCTTTCTTCTGAAGGGTGAATAGATGTTTTAGTTTTATATTAGACTGTGTATCAATAGATGTTTTTAGTTTTATATGATGTTGGCCTTTTCAGACTGTTTTTAATAATTCAGTCTGATTTTATGATATTAATAATACAATCTGAGGTTTCTGTTGATATACTTCATTAACGAAAGGAAGGGAATGAAGCAAAATAGTTGCATTAATATTCAAATAAATTTTGTAATAATATTCAGACTCTTTTTACAGTTTTATATTAAAAACAGTCTGAGATTATAATTGTAATACAGACTGTTTATATGTTTTCCGACTGTTTTTAATAATACAGTCTGATTTTTACGATTGTAATAATACAGTCTGAGATTCTATTGATATTTTTCATTGAAAATATATTATAATAAAGAAAACGAAGAAAACTAGTTACATCAATCATCATATTATTCAGACTCTTTTTTATTAGTCAATAGACTTCTTTAAAACAGTCTGAATATGAAACAGTCTGAGATTCTAATGATACATGTCATATGATGTTTTTTTAGTATATTGTCGTAAATGATTCAGATTGTTTGTAATAATACATTATGATTGATTGTAATAATACAGTCTGAGATTTAATAATATATTTTTAAACTGTTTATATTTCATTGAAATATATTAACGGAAGAAATAAAGTAAAGCAAACTAGTTACATCAATCATATTATTCAGACTCTTTTTTATTAGTCAATAGACATCTTTAAAACAGTCTGAATTGTGTGAGTACTAAAACAGTCTGAGATTCAAACTGTTTATAATAATACAGTATAATTGATAGTAATAATACAGTCTGAGATTTAATAATATATTTTCAGACTGTTTTTTGTAACACAGTATAAATACGTTTTTATATGTTTTTAATAATACATTTATGATTGATAGTAATAACACAGTCTTAAGATTCATTGAAAAATATATTGGCGAAAGAAAAAGAAAATGAAACGAAATCATATTCGAACAAAATAATAGAACTCTTTTCTATTCAGACTGTTTACAAATAATGGAACTATTTTTACATTCAGACTGTTTACAGCTAATTTTTACATTAATCAAACTGTTTTTGTTAATTGATTGTATCGATTGACGATTCTCGTTATTATCTTGGCCTTGAACTCTAGTATCTTGTCGGAAGTCGTCTCTCTTGTGACAGGTTCACCATTGATGAGTGTCTCCATGTTGTAGCACACATACAATGCACAGTCTGATATGTAAAAAAATAAAACATGTAAAATTAATTTTGATTTAGATGCATAGTAAAAACAGTCTGAATATGAGTAGGGTGCATATTTTTCTTACGTGGCTCCTTAATAGGGACAGTCTCTTACAACGTCTAATGTGTACCCATCTTGTGAATCAAGTGAGAAGGAGGGCACATCAGCTATCATTTTCAATTTTTCTTGTACAAAGGCCATCTGTAACATTAAAAAAAATATATACATTTAAAAGAAGAAGAGGGTAGTTTTTGCTAATTCAGACTGTTGTATTTTAAAAACAGACTGGATTACCACTAGTTTGGCGTCATCAAGGTAAGGCTCTGGTCTGTTGATATTGCAAAGAGGTATGTTGCTATTATAAAAACTCCACTTCTTCGCCTCGATGTTCAGAACCAATAGAGTCCAGTGGTCTGCCTCTACGTCAATGGGTCGGTTCCTATTCGAGTTAATAGGGAAGAACAATAACTTGTATCCGTTCTGAACATGCTTCCTCAGCTTATCGCTGATTTTCGTATCGAGCACATCCTCGTATCTTTTTCTGTCTTTTAAAAAAAACTACAAACCAAACAACAAGGAAAAAGTTTAAGATAAAATCTCAGACTCTTTTTGTAAAGAAACAAAGTGATGCATTGACAACATAAAAAGAGTTGTGTTTTTACCCATAATATGGAGGTCAATATCTTGAATATTTTTGTAGACTTTGTCTGGTATTCTTGCTTCAATATGTGGGTATACCCATTTATGATCTGCAATAAAGATAAGTTTTAGAAAGAGTCTGAGTACAAGAGCTTGTAAGCAAGCAATTAAATTGTATGATTCTTGTATACTTACATTATTGCATAGCAACTGGCCATTAATTAAGTTGTAGATGTCGTTGAGAGTGATGAAGTAATCCTTATTCGTTGAACCGAGTTTTGAGAACAAGGCGGCACTGTAAATTAAAATTTTATAGTAAGCACATAATGTTTTTATGGAAGGAGTTTTCATTATTAAAAACAGTCTGACAACAAAACAGTCTGAGATAAAACAGTCTGAGATTGAAAAAACAGTATGAGATTGAAAAAACAGTATGACAACAAAACAGTCCGAGATAAAAAAAAAAACATTAAAAGTTGTATATAAAAGGGACACAATAGATCATTTTTTAAAAAGATATTGTGAGCTATATAAAAAAGAGTATGGAGCTTGTATAAAAAAACAGTCTGAACTAAATTTATCATTCTGAAAAAAACAGTCTGAACTAAACAGTCTGACAAAAAACACAATTGATCATTTTTTAAAAAGAGTCTGAGCTATATAAAAAACAGTCTGGGGCTTGTATAAAAAAACGGTCTGAACTAAATTTAAAAAGAGTCCGAGCTATATAAAAGTATCATAAATACAAAACAGTCTTCATTAAAACAATTCATACTGTTTTAAACAGTCTGAGGAAAACCTAAATGTAAAGAGTGTGAGACCTAATTGTATCATAAACACAAAAATAAAAAGAGTCTGACTTACAATGGTCCATTTGCGTTGTGAATTTCTTGAATTTTGCAGAAGATTTTGTCAGGGAGCTTGTTGTGATATCATTCTCGTTTTTATTTGTGATGATATCGTGTGCTCTCTCTGTTTTGTCGGGTACGTGGTCTACTAGACTACTGAAGTCGATTACTGGGAAATGGCCTTGGCCACCTTGGTCGTCCAGTACAGGAGATTTCCTTTTTTATGCTCTCTTTTTTGCTGTTCGTCCACCATTTGGTTTTTTATTTGGTTTTTCCAACAACGGATCAGAAGCGCCTACGTCTGTGACCATTTCAGACTTGTCATTTTGATCAGCTTGCTTACGTTTCCGTAGCTGGTTATCATTTTCCTGGGTTTTTATTGGAGAGTCTATTTTACTTGGTGTGTACTTTACTGGTGGTCTCCTATCTGTTCTTGCTCTGATACGGAGAATGTTGGATCCTGGACCATCATACTCATAACCGAGTCTTTCCAGAATTTCTTTGCGGATTAAATCTAGTTGTGGAGTCTGTATATCCGCATTTAAGAGAGCATCAGTTATAACTTCATCGATTCGACACTTTTGTGAGTAGTCGTGTGCCGCATACACCTGTGAATCATTGTATAGCCCTTCTATTAGCTCATGTTCCCCTGCAGCAATAAGAGGAAAAACAGTCTGAATAATTCATTGAAATAATACAGTCTGATTTATGATAGTAATAATACAGTCTGAGGTTTCTATTTGATATATTTCATTGAAAGAAAAATTTACTAAGCAAAAGAAAGGGATTCAGACTGTTTTTAATAATACATTATGAATGATAGTAACAATACAGTCTGAGATTTTAATAATATATTTTCACACTGTTTTTAGTAATACAATATGAATGCAAAATCGTTGCATTAATATTCAAATAAATTTTGTATTATTCAAACTCTTTTTACAGTTTGTACTGTAATAATTCAAAAACAGTCTGAATAATTCATTAAAATAATACAGTCTGATTTATGATAGTAATAATACAGTCTGAGTTTTCTATTTGATATATTTCATTGAAAGAAATTTATTAAGCAAAAGAAAGGGATTCAGATTGTTTTAAATAATACATTACGAATGATAGTAACAATACAGTCTGAGATTTTAATAATATATTTTCAGACTGTTTTTAGTAATACAATATGAATGCAAAATAGTTGCATTAATATTCAAATAAATTTTGTATTATTCAGACTCTTTTTACAGTTTTTGTAAAAACAGTCTGAGATTTAATACAGTCTGATTTATGATAGTAATAGATTATATGATTACAATAGAGGTACTTTACCTTTACCTTGTAGGTCTTCCTCAAGCTGCTTCTTTTCATTCTCCAAATTTTCTATTCTTTGATTCAACTCGACTTCTTTGTTTCTCATTTCATTTTTTTCTAAATCTGCCTTTTGCTGGAGATCAGAGACAATTCTTTGATTTTTGGTGATCATGTCCTCCTCAAGCTGCTTCTTTTCATTCTCCAATTTTTCCATTTTTTGATTCAACTCGACTTCTTTGTTTCTAATTTCAGTTTTTTCTAAATCTGCCTCTTGCTGGAGATCAGAGACAATTCTTTGGTATTTGGCGATCATCTGCTCATTTTCTATAACACAAACAGTCTGACTTAGGGAAACCAAGCTAATGGAAAAAAAATTAGACAAGAGAGGAAGAGTTTGAATTGCATTTTATGGCGTTTACCTTTTATTTCCTTCTCGAGCATTTTCTTTTCTTCAACCATTTGTTCAACCTTTTGTTTCTACTCAGGTACCCACTTGGACTTTAATCTTTCTTCTAAAGCTAAAGATTTCCCAATGTAGTTAATGTTTTTCTGCATTGTGGTTGTTAGGTCTTTATACTCTTTAATTTGCAAAATTGCCTCATCTAGGTTTTTCTGCAATTCAGCCACTTTGGTCTCTTCTTTTTCTGACTCTTCTTCTTTCCTCTCTTCGTGAATTGGACTTTCATTCACATGCATATCATCTGCACTGTAATTATAACAGCCACCACCTCCAGAGGGACCTCCCTCGTCATATTCAGAGCTCTTAGATGTTCCCATTATTTCATTGAATTTTGGAGTTTTTGGTGTTCCGAATTGTTTCCTAAGGAAGACGGTAAAATTTTTGTCTGACTCATTTTCGCTCTCATAGTCTTCTTTTGAGTTTTCCGAGCCTTCATTTTTAGAGTTTTCCAAGCCTTCCTCTTCTGTTGAACTAGAGTAAACATTCTGAGGATTTTCAACATCTTCATCTTTCTCTTTCTCCAACTCCTCATCTGTTAACCGCTTTGGTTTCGGAGGTAGCTTCTTTTTACCATCATAAATAACAAGGTTTTTTTTATTGTTCTCTACATCCCTATGATGATAATTTAAAGAATGAAAATAGTGTTAGCTATTTTTTTAGAAGCAATTGTATAGATAGAATAAAAACAGTCTATATAAAAATAGTGCTATACCTTTTCATTGCACAGGTCTACAATTGTGAATCTTGAGGAACACAAGTTGAAGAATGAAAAGACGTCCCATTTGACACACAAACCCTTTGTGGACGCTTCTTTTGTCATGTCCGGGTTTGAAATATTGAACCTTTCAAGGATGACATACTGTACAGATGGAAATACAGTTTTTAAGAATACAGTCTGAGATTTAAATGATAGTAACAATACAGTCTGATTTTTAATAATATATTTTCAGACTGTTTCTAGTATTATTCAGACTCTTTTTTCAGTTTTTGTAAAAATAGTCTGAGATAGATAGAGCAATAATATATTGTCTTAAATGATTCAGACTGTTTTTTAAATGATTCAGACTGTTTTTAAATGATTCAGACTGTTTTTTAGTATATTGTCTTAAATGATAGTAACAATACAGTATGAGATTTAATATATTTTCAGACTATTTTTAGTATTATTCAGACTGTTTTTAGTATTATTCAGACTGTTTTTACAGTTTTGTAAAAACAGTCTGAGATATTCTTTTGATATTTTTTAAACATACTGAGATTTAATACAGTCTGATTTATGATAGTAATAATACAGTCTGATTTATAATGGAAATAAATAAAGAGTCTGATGTAATAATAAACAACTTAAGAACATTCTGAACATATAAAAAGAGTACTAACTTATAAAAAAGAGTCTGAACTAATAAAAAAAGGTCTTGAGAAGTAATTTTATTGTACCGGTATCGTGAGTACACACGTGGACAGTGATCTTGGGTCTTGGTTGTTGAGCGACTCTATAAGCTTCTCATGTATATGAGTTGCCCAATCATATTCTTTTATCTCTTTGATGTCACCGACAATTATTTTGAAATACCCCAATGCTATGGTCATGCCGCTCACCGTCAAGAAAAATGCATTTAGCATGTATAATGTTACCAGTCGGACGACATCCTCTCTACCAACTTTTGTTGTTAATACCAATGCTTCGTTCAATGCTTTTACGATAGCTGTTTTGGTTAGGTTGGATTTGTTGAGTTTATTTGAAAAGCATCTTTCAACAAAGGTGTGGTAGGCTTCTTGGTTTTTAGTAAAGCTTGTGAGAGCTATTGGATTTTCAGCATTACCAGAAATTCCATAAATGTCACGCACACGGTCTCTCTCTATGGGAACTGTGAATCTACCTAGCTTAAGGGCTTGTGAGTTTCTGTCGTACCTCAAGGCCATCTGATACAATTCTTTATCACTTTTCCTAGCCTGGTTCGTGGTTAATTCTCCATTTCTAGAAGCATTGATAAATTCCCAGAACGGACAGTATTTCTTAACTAATTGAAGTTATGCCGGATTGAAATTTGTTTCGACAAAGAACTTGATTAGAGTAACCAGGTTTGATTTGTACTGTATGTTGCCTTTTTTGGTGTTTGTTGTGTCAGATGGTTGGTTTTTGGGGTTTGTCGAATGTTTGATGGCAATATGTTTCTAAAAACAATAACAAAAAGTCTGTAAACAGTCTGTGTAAACTCATGCACATATTAAAATACAGAGAAAGTAAACAGTCTGAGTATTTTTCCAACATAATCTTATTAGAATATAAAGAGTCTGAGTACCAATTTTATTAGAATCGCTAAACATAAAAACAGTCTGAATACTATTTTTACCAATTTTATTACGAAAATAACTGAATATAAAGAGTCTGAGTACGAATTTTATTAGAATCACTAAACATAAACAGTCTGAATAGTTTTTTCAACAATTACATATAGATCACTAAACAGTCTGAATCACTAAACAGTCTGAATACTTTTTTTCAGGCAGTTTTCTGTTTTTATTACCAAAACAACTGAATATAAACAGTCTGAATAATATTTTCACCAATTTTATTAGAATCACCAATTTTATTTAAAAATAGATTCTGAACAATAGAGTCTGAGCCCTAATTTATGTAAAATGGGCAAACTCAGTTAACCAATTTTATTACGAAAATAACTGAATATAAAGAGTATGTACTAATTTTATTAGAATCACTAAACATAAACAGTCTGAATAAAATTTTCAACAATTACCTATAGATCACTAAACAGTCTGAATCACTAAACAGTCTGAATACTTTTTCCAGGCTGTTTTCTGTTTTTATTACCAAAACAACTGAATATAAACAGTCTGAATAATATTTTCAACAAATATTATTAGAATCACCATTTTTATTTAAAAATAGAGTCTGAACAATAGAGTTTGAACCCTAATTTATGTAAAATGGGCAAACTCAGTTAATTAAATTAAATTAAGGTAAATTAAATTAAGGTAAATTAAATAAATGGATTAAGGAATAAATGGGCAAACTCAATTAATAACCCTAATTTATGTAAAATGTCACTGAACTTACCTTAATTAAATTAATTTATATATTTTTCAGACTGTTTTAATAAAAACAACGATTAATAAACTTACCTTCACCATGTTGTTTTCTGAAATCAACAAAGAGAGATAATACAGTTTGATAGCCGGATTTGTTAGCGGTTTAAAGAGAGAAAGTTTCAGTTTTTTCGGAGAGAGAGAGAGGAGATAGAGAGAGAGAGAGAAAGTTTATGTTTTTTTTTAATTGTGTTCTGATGACGTAAGCAATTTTTTTAATGATGTCAGCAAATGGACAAATCCTTAATTAGTTTCAGTTTCATGGACCAATCCTTAAATACTTTTGTTTTCATGATCCAATCCAAAATTTACTCCCTTATTTTAGTAGTAAAAAACACGAATTATTATTTGTTTAATAAAAAGAATGGTAAATTTTGGATTGGACCATGAAAACAAAAGTATTTAAGGATTGCTCCATGAAACTGAAACTAATTAAGGATTGGTTAATTTCTCCTAACTAACCAATAAAAATGTAAAAAATCAGAAAAAATGTAAAAAATCAGAAAAAATGAAAAAATTCCAGAAAATAAAAATGCAAAAATGAAAAAATAAAAAAATATGAAAAAATCCAAAAAATAAAAATAAAAGAGGCAAAACCCCGAAAAAACACGACTTTTTTTAAAAAAAAATCCCAAAAAATCAACAAAAAACTAAAATCAACAAAATTCCAAAAACGTAAAAAAAAAAACAGTCTGAAAACAGTCTGTTAAAACGGTCTGAAAAATAAATAAATTAAAAAACAGTCTGAAAAATAAATTAATTAAAAAAAAGTCTGAAAAAAAAAACAGTCTGAAAAATAAACAGTCTGAAAAATAAAGAAAACAGTCTGAATACAGCTATGAACTTTCTCCCACTATACCTTACTCAGCACTATTTTAAGCTGACTACTGGTGATGAGTATTAATTTGTTGAGAAAATTAAGGAATAAACGTATGATTCCACAGTCATACGCTATATATATATATATATATATATATATATATATATATATATATATATAGATACATAGATATATACATAAATACACAGGCGGTGGTGGAGCCAGGCCGCTGGCGACGACGAGATGGAGGAGGAGTGAACCTCCGACGGCAACGGCGGAGATGGAGGGAAAGACGGAGGAGCGGTTGTGGTGGTAGGTTTATGTGAGTTATATATGTATGTAGAGAGAGAGAGGGACCAATCCTTAAATAGTTTTGTTTTCATGGTCCAATCCTTAATTTTCTCTAAAAGGGGTAAAAAGAATGTAATGTTATAGGATATTATTGGCCATCTTGGGCCTTACTCTATTGGGTCTATCTTGAGTTTTCCTAGCATACGTAACCCTACCTTCTATTATATAAAGAGGGTCAGTGATCTCTTGATGTATCTCGATGTACAATCATATTAATGAATAAACACTTCATCTGTTATTTCTCATACCTCTCTCTATATCTATACATATCTCTATATATATCTATAACGAGCTAATATGTCACACAACACGTTATCGGCACTTTGCTCGCGGAAAATAGGATATACGCTAGATAGACATATATCTTTGATATTAAAACATAATATATGTATTATATATATTGAACCAATACTTAATTAGTTTCAGAAATAATGGACCAATCCTTAATTAAATTTTATATCCGGACCAATCCTTAAATAGTTTTGTTTTCATGGTCCAATACTTAATTTTCTCTAAAAGGGGTAAAAAGAATGTAATGTTATAGGATATTATTGGCCATCTTGGGCCTTACTCTATTGGGTCTATCTTGGGTTTTCCTAGCATACGTAACCCTACCTTCTATTATATAAAGAGGGTCAGTGATCTCTTGATGTATCTCGATGTACAATCATATTAATGAATAAACACTTCGTCTGTTATTTCTCATACCTCTCTCTATATCTATACATATTTCTATATATATCTATAACGAGCTAATATGTCACACAACACGTTATCGGCACTTTGCTCGCGGAAAATAGGATATACGCTCGCGGATATTGGAGATTTTTGGTAAACGCACGGATATTGGGTATTTATAAACCTTGAGGTTTATCCGGGTTTTTAGGGTTTTGCTATATCGACCTTCACCAACATACCGTGCGTAAGGTACCGAATTCAAAACTTAATTTATTTCATATATGTGATCGCACGTATTATTTTATGGATAACTAAAACATGATAAATATCTCGTAGTATATAATCCATGTGTATTAGATTTTGTTACTTGTATGGATAGCTATATATGATCGTAACAAAATAACCAAAATTGCATGTATTTGTTGAAGAAAAAAAAAACTATGCGTGATAGATTTTTTTTACTGTCTAACATGATCAATCTGTCTATAAAAACCAACTTATATGTAATATGTATAGTGTACAGTAAAATTGTATTTTTATACAAACAAAATCAGTAAAAGACATATAATCGGGTTGTAAATCGGAAATCATGTAATTGTGAAACATGTATTAATCTGTGGGATTAAATCTGTAAAAAAAACTGAAAACAGTAGGACTGTTTTGTAATTCGCTGAAACTATTGACTGTGCATGTTAATTACTAAAGGACTAAACTGAAACTTGTCTGAAATTATGGACTGAAGCTGTAGTAATGCTGTAAATATATATATAGTTTGCTGAAATTACACGGATAGTCCCTGTAGTATATTACATGTATAAAAACAGTATATATGTGTTATAAAAGTCAATATTCGGTCTAAATATTCACCCACATGCATATATATATATTTATTAAAAAAGCAAGTGAATAAAAATTGCATGTTAATTGAATAAATTGATATGTTTCCATGTATAATTTAAACACTTTGCATGTTAAAAATTACTATATATAGAATTAATTGGTAATTAAAAATATATTGTTTGCTTGCATGTTAAAACTACCATGTATAGAATTACTTATATGGCAATAAACCGTAGATAATTGATTGATATATTGTTAGCATAATCAACATCTCTTTTGATATTTGGTATGATATAATTTGTGTGATTGATAATCCTGAATTGATTTAGTTTATCACCAAATCTACTGCAGGATTAGATATATATCATGAATATATTTTATACTGTCTTGTATATATATATGGTTATCTAGAATAGATACATCTGTTATTTATTGCCATGAATGGTAGAATTGCGAAATCATATATATTTACATTTAAGTTGGAAAAATTATGAATCTTCCCTAAATAGGCTCACCTATTTGGATACGATGTCTAGGAAAGATATAGGCGGAAGTCGATATCCTAATGAGGTCGGGTTTTAAGTGTCATTCGTGCCCTCCACCCTCACCGTCTTTCCAAATCGAAATCTTTGGTAAAACCAAATTGATTTGTCAAATATGAGGTCTTATACTCATGTAGGTCCTGCCGTACCTTGTTGAGTTATAAAATATTCGAGAAAACCAGTGTTATCTGGTAATAGCTTATAAAAGAATTGAAATTTCTTTACATAGCCTCCATTCAATACGACCAAAAGCGTATTTTAGAGGAGTTGAAATGTTTTTCAAGTGGTTGCTACCACATTCTTTAAATCATTTAAAGTTACCTTATCATTTCGCCTGTCGTCGAAATGATAAAGGATTTAGATGCTAAGACATGATTGTCTATACTATCATTCGCCTGTCGTCGATTGATAAGAGCATTTTTATATTGTGGCATTGACCGGATGAGATATTCCTGTGTCAAAAGACGAAGCTTGATTTATAATCGCATCGCATTTGGATTCTCTCTGAGAATATATTTCGTGATTAATCCGAAATTCATGCCACTAATGCTCACTTTGAAAGAACAGTATGTGTAAAGATCACGAAATGAACTCGTAGAATTCTTGTAAAGAATTAAAGGAGTTATTGTGGACTTATCCAACCGTAAGACGGACGAATAATATAAATGGTTATGGTTGATGCATCGACAATATGGTCACATTTTACTGTTGTCCACATAAATGCAGCACTTTCCAAACTCTTAGCCTTATCATTAAGTTGATGGCTTATGATCCGGATTATCCTGAAAAGTCTAGTCGACTTGATAATTCCGAAGAGTTAAAATCAAAATTTCGATTTGAATTACTTGAGTTTGGAAATTGAAATTGAACATCCTGTCGATTGTGTTCAGACTCAAATGGACTCACGAAAAGTTTGATGATTCGACTGCAAATGGTTGCACGCACTTCTTGGTCTTTCGCACCAAGATTTATATTTCCGTGTGGGGTTATGCTATTTTGCTGCATTGGTCCGTTATGAGGCCCATAGACACTCAGACACCATATGCGTACTAGCTGGTTACTTGTTATGAGCCAGAAGTCTCATATTAATGCGTGTTTAGAGTGCTTAATTAATATTTTGATTGAGCCACTATAGCGTTCAAAATATGGATCTCTGAAAATCGGGGACATAAGTCGATTATGAATCTCTTGCCTATCATTTGATAGAGTGACCTTGGCAAGCGATCTCTTTACCGCATGACATGCGAAAGTGACATCGCTAAGACTGCTCTCCCCGTCGTTAGGGGGAGATTTGCACGTTACCATTGATAAGAAACGACGTGAAGTAACGTGGCATAACCCACTCAATCTTAGCTTGATCCCCAAAACTGCACTTAGTGATAAGTAAGTGCATAGACTCCCTCAAGTCTAACTAAATGTCAGACGCATTTAATGACTTTATGAGATGTCACGAGATCATTTATACCTGCTACAAAATGCTTGCAAGGATAGACGTCCCTGTCAGACGCCGTGTTCATGTCGTAACACGTTGCTTTGGCCGAACCCGTCAAGCAAAGGACGCTGCCGTCGGCCGTCAGTCTGTCGTCCTTCCCAAGATATGAGGAAGTTGACCGGTTCTTAATTCGTTCAGCCCCGGAGGTGGTGAACTGAAACTCGTTTGTCGCACGAGATTATAAAGGATCAAGGAGATGTGTGATTTCCTCCTCATCCTAAGAATCTCGAAATATCAGTCGATCATGATATCTTAGATGATATTAAAGCGAAACGAGACTGTCATTGATTACTTGTTCATATATTCAGTGACGACTGATAATATGAGCAAATTATGACAGCGAACCATGTACCGTTGCCTGAAGTTAACGGAGAATAGACTGTACTAATGGAAACTTGCAATCCAAGTAGACTCCTTAGCGAAAATGTGTTCGGACCTGTAGCTCCAACACCACCAATGTTAAACGAGTTTATTTATTTGGTTATTCGTAAGGAAGAGTGATGAGAATAATGATATTGTAGAATGCTTGCCTAGTAGCGCAAGGCTTCTCTCACACCTTGGAATTGATTACGAGATGGTTGATTTCCTCGTAATGGACATTATAAGAGTCCCCTACTTTACCAGTTTAGTAGTTTCCGAAAAACTGAGTATGCAGCCATGAATGTGGTCACGGTTTTATCTCTATGGGGATTTAGACAAAACGATATAGATGAAGGTCCCTTTGTGACTTAATAATGCTTGAATCAAGGAATTCCTGACCACGGAACACGATCTCAATTAAATGAGACGTTCACTATATGGATTAAAATAATCTAAGCGGATGTGGTATACCCGCCTAAGTGAGTATTTGATTAGCTAGGGATACTTGAACTAGTATTATGCCCTTGTGTGTTTTATTATGCGATCCACTTTTGGATTTGCCTTCGAGATGAAGGATCTTGGGAAGAAACGGTAGTGAGTCGGCCTGATGATCGAGCCCCGTAAAGATTGAATCTAAGTCCATGATTCAGACTACACCCAGAAGGTGTTATGACATTTTAGTCATCATGACGCTAAGTCGTCAGATTCTCCCATGATCGTTCGATCACTAGACATTGATATAGACCCAGTCCGTCCCTGATGAGATGATGAAGAGATATTGAACCATGATATTCATATCTAAGTATAATAAGCGCATCATTGTACTTGGTCTAATGTGCTAGGACGAACATTCGTCTGTTGTGAATGGTATAGCTCGACACAACATCGCGCTAACACGCTGCCATCGAAATGGCACTAAAGACACATTCCCTTACCTTATGGTAATTTTGGAAGTGGGCTAGTTTATCCTATTTGCGTCATCGAGTGTACCTACCCCCTTCGGTACTCGAATTAACGCAACCCTTTTTCGGTTATACCAATGCCGGTTACTTATCAGACCTGCATAAGGGATATTCCTAACATGGTCTGTCTTTACCATTAGGAATAAGGAAATATCTTGGAGGTCTTGGAATGACTCCAAACGAATCACTCCGATCTACCCGTGCTCTATGAGACGACTAGAGAGTGTATATGGCTTCGAGCTCGTATTAGCCATATTTGACTTACATATGCTCTGTCTCACGATCCATATAAAACACTTGTCTTATTTGAGGACAACTTGTTGTTATCGATCAAGAGAGACATGATTAGATTATGCTATTTAGCATTTATTGCCAAAATAAATCTTCACATATGAAGTTTAAGAGCATCCTGTCGAATGATCGTTTTATTCCACGTTAGATTTTCTTGCATACAGTCGTGTGCAAGTAAATGAGGCATCCAGTCGAATGCTCGTACTCTTTCTTGGAATATGAAATTTTTGCACTCAGTCGTGTGCAAGTGAGGGAGAGCATCCAAGTGAATGCTTATTGCACTAATTACAACTTAGTCGAAATCCTCGCACCCTGTCGTGTGCAAGTGAGGGACAGCATCCAGTCGCATGCTCGTGTACTCTTTTTATCCTTAGACCAAGGTTTTTTTTCCCACTGGGTTTTCCTTGGCAAGGTTTTTAGCGAGACACGTTCCCATTATATCTCACTTAAGATTGCCTAAATTAGGGGGAGTATCATGTTGTATACTTCTTACCACTGTGTACTCTTTTGTCCTTCGACTAGAGGTTTTTCCCACTGGATTTACTCTAGCAAGGTTTTGATGAGGCACCTGTTTTGTGGTTGATCTCCTACTACTACCACGCACTCTTTTTCCTTCGATCAGATATTTTCCCATTGGGTTTGCTCTGGTAAGGTTTTGATGAGGCATACTATTTTATGGTTAGTTAATTACATAGAATTTCGGCCTATATCATTCGGTTACACAGTTTCTCCTAGGTACCGGTTTTGTCCCACACTGGGTTTTCCGTCCCTAAGGTTTTTATGTGTTTAGCACTGCGAATGAACTCGACTCACATCGACAGCATGAAGACGAAGAAATCAAGACGTCCAAACGGGGAGTGTTGTAGGATATTATTGGCCATCTTGGGCCTTACTCTATTGGACCTATCTTGGGCTTTCCTAGCATATGTAACCCTACCCTCTATTATATAAAGAGGGTCAGTGGTCTCTTGATGTATCTCGATGTACAATCATATTAATGAATAAACACTTCGTCTGTTGTTTCTCATACTTCTCTCTATATCTATACATATCTCTATATATATCTATAACGAGCTAATATGTCACACAACATGTAACAATTAATGCTTTATTTAATAATGAATATGTGGAGTGTTCTACATATTGTTACTTATATGTACATTTATTTTTTAAATAGGAAATTTGTATACCACTTTTAAAAATAAATTAACAAAAACACAAATGTCGAAATATTTCTTTCCCCAAAAGTAACAATTTCTAATTTCATTCACAATCATTTTCTTCTTTTTCTCTCTATCTCTACTCCCCCTGCTTAGGGATTTTTTTTTCGTTGCTCGGTTTACCAAATATAAACCAAATATTATAACGAACCCGGACTTATCAGGTTCACGTCTCACATACGTGACATTCTATTCTCTACTCTTTTTAAAATTCATCAAACATCAAGCGAATTAAAAATTGTCACGCTCTAATCAGACATAATAAGTGATCCATGTCCCATGTGGCAATTAAACAAAGGTTGGCTGCGGCCGTATGTGTGTGTGTTCGTTTACGTTTACATACGTTTATTCTGTCCATATACTTGTCTTAACCATAATTATTATCGCTGCGTATTGAGTGTGATCTGTTGAGTGAAACACGAGTGAATTGCGAGGCATACACGAGTGAATGAGAGAGGCAAACACGGGTGAACGAGCGAGTCGTTGTTTGGCTGAACAAACAGGCGGTTAACGTGGGCTTTAACCCCAGTTTGTGCCATCACTTGGTTGGTTTCGAAAACGAAAAATTAACCATGTGACAACTGATATCAGAATTATTTGTCTATTTTTAAAACTTTGAGATTATCTGAGTTCGCTAACCTTATAAAAACTAGAAAAAAAGAACGATTGCAAAAATACAAACAAATATATTATAAAATATTATGATTTGAATATACAGTAATAAAATCTTTGATTTGTAGATACAAACATTTTTTTTACTATTTGATTTTGGGATTTATACACGTGAACGCTTTCCAGTTCACACTAATGGTCTCCCTACGTAGATTTTAAATCTTTTAAAAACACAAATTTAATTCTTAGCTAAATTCGTCCCTAGATTCGATTTCTTAATATCTTACCCAATTATTTACTGTATATGTTCTCGTGCTAGTGTGAGATTTTCATACATGGAAAAAACATGTTCTGGGGCCATGATTACCGATAAAGTTGATGAATTATGTGAAAATATGTTAAGTAATATTGTATATGTTGATATAAAGCATATGGGTTTAGATCGTAATTTCAACAATAATTTTGTTTTCCATGGAAAAAATTGAATAAGTAAAGAGCACTCAGTAATAACTGTTTGCAAACTAAATTGAATATGTTAGTTGTGAATTAAAATGAAAACTAAAGCTCTTTATATAACTGTTTTTCTATGTTTTGTCAAGTCAAATAATAATAAAAATCTTTTAATGTCAATTAGACAGATATCTTCATCGGTCCATCAACTCAAACACTAGCATATATCACTTCATTTGATTTAGTATTAAGTCAAAAAATATACTTTCTAATGGACAAAATTTAACAAAATCGTAAGCATTCCAAAAATTATTTGCAAAATATCGCTCTTCCTTTTGATGATAGAATCAAGAAAGTACCTGTCGTCCAATATTGCTGCAATGACATGCAAAAAAAATCGCTATATGTAGGAGCGGTTTGCCTATGTGCAATTGACAACCATGCGAACCGCATCATGCATAGTCAACACGAGTAATTCCTTTTCTTTTCTTTTTTAAATAAAGTATGTTTTCTGGATCACAAACCGTTCTAGACCGAAACGATTCGCCCCCATATATATTTTTTTTTTTGTAAATTGCGACGTGGATAAAAATAGTGGCACCCATAATTAATGGTCTACCAAAATGTAAAAAACAACAAAGGAAAAACCCTCGTTTATAAATGAAATGTACGAAAATAGTCTTATTTCGCTTATCTTGAGTTTACGTTTATATATATATATATAAAAAACAGTCTAAACTTTTATATATATATATGAAAAACAGTCTGAACTTTTATATATATATATATATAAAAACAGTCTGAATTTTTATATATATATATATATAAAACAGTCTGAACTTTTATATATATATATATGAAAAACAGTCTGAACTTTTATATATATATATATATATATATATATAAAACAGTCTGAACTTTTATATATATATATAAAACAGTCTGAACTTTTTTATATATATATATAAACAGTCTGAAATTTTATATATATATATATAAAAACAGTCTGAACTTTTATATATATATATGAAAAACAGTCTGAACTTTTATATATATATATATAAAAACAGTCTGAACTTTTACAGCAGTAGAGGATATATATATATATATATATATATATATATATATATATATATATATATATATATATATATATATATAGATAGATATATATATATATATAGATATATACATATATACATATGCGGCGGTGGAGGCAGGCCGTTTGCGACGACGAGAGAGAGGGAGAAGGAGCGAACCTCCGACGGCAGCGGTGGAGGTGGAGGGAGCGACGGAGGAGCGGCAGCAAAAAAAAAAAAAAAATATATATATATATATATATATATATATATATATATATATATATATATTATGTGTGTATGTATGTATGTGTGTATGTATGTAGAGAGAGAGATATTTTGGGGAGAAAATTGTTTTCTCTGAAACTGTGGGTTTTTTTTTTAGAAAGAGAGAATGATTAATTAGATAAATAGAATTAGGAGAGATTTTATATTTAATGATTAATTGACCAATGCTTAATTAGTTTTAGAAATAATGGTACAATCCTTAATTAAATTTTATATCCGAACCAATTCTTAAATACTTTTATTTTTATGGTCCAATCCTTAATTTTCTATTTTAAATTAAATGCCAATAAGGTGCTGAGTCAGGTGCCACGACTTTGTGAATAGATAATTTTTAACGGATAATGCGTGCCTAATGTAAAACTTGCAAAATTGGACTACTGATAAATGATAATATAAAAAACTCTTAACCTAAGCAAATTATTTGGCACCATTTGACATTTACTGGACCATTTAATTTATAATTGTGGTCCCATAAACTCTCAATTGTTGGTTACGTGTGTAAAGTATATTTGATTTTTTATGCAGTTAAGCGACAAATCGTCGCCGATTAAAGTTGAATGTTCAAAATTTTATTTTACTAACACTCAATCAAGCTCATATGTCAACTCTACAATTTTTACATGTTTCATATTTTGTTAGAAATATACTAAAAGACATACTTGTTTTTGGATTTATTTTTGATAATGTTTTAAATTGATCTATTTAATGAGAATAATATGAGCAATTGTTATTTATCATTATTGTTTAAATGACTAAATAAGTGTCTATTATCCTATTTAGTAGATGGTCTAATGTGTAGAGTACAATTTATACACGGAAGATTAGACTGTCGGTTCTAATAGAATATAAGTTATATGTTTACAACTTTAGATGGAAATGGACACACCATCAGTAGAGTTGTAGTACGTGATTTTAGTAGGCCTGTCTTGACTACAGGGAACGGATAAATTTCAACTCTATTTACTAGTGCACTTTGTGTGTATTAAACAGGACTATTACGAAATAATCATTTGGTGACTGGCTAGACAAAATGATTTTATAACTCGTGATCATGGTTATTTTTTATACTCTTAATTGCTATATTTCTATTTAGGCATGTATGAATGTGTTTGTCATTTTAATTCATACATGTTGAGATTCGTAACGAGTCAATAAAGTTAATAAGTTGGATGACAACATTATTCGTATCAGTGTTTATTAGTAATAAAAGAAATCCACGACCCGTAAGGGATTGATGATACTCCCTTGAGGAAGCTTATAAGTTTTGTTCGTGTAAACCCTGCAGGTGGATTTATAATCCGACACGACAAATAAGTTAAGCGGACAGTATTAGGGATAATACGTTTATTAAATAAGAAATCAGTCAGTGATTTAATTTAATAAATGAGTATCTGATTAATCTTTACGTGGGGAGATAATGAACATGTCTGACAATTGGAACGAATTAGATATTCGGATTATGATAGAGAGAACAGTCATGATCTTTAGTGGAATAAATCACGATTTAAATTGATTGTGTATATCTCGGTTTTTTTAAGGAGCTCTATCCTAATCAGTATACAAGTCACTACCTTATCCTATATATATCACTCCCATTTTCTTGGCAGAAAAAGTTTTTCATAACTATATTTCGAGATTGCCTAGAGAGAGAAAGAGTCCACCATCTTTCAAGAAGCAAGATGCTAGTTCAGGAATAAGCTAGAAGAGTTGAGGCGAATCTGTTCCATCACAGCCGTCATATGTTCCCTTCTGTTATTCGGTATGATCTAAACCTATACGGTAAAACAGGATTTAATTGATAATATACGTACATACTAAACCTAAGAATCTGGACACGTTTTTTCCGCTGTGCAAACTGATTTTCTATCAGTTTGCACATAGAAATATTACTTAATAATGTCATTTTTGACATTAATTAATAATTGTGGTCCCATAAACTCTTAATCGTTGGTTACGTGTAAAGTATATTTGATTTTTTATGCAGTTAAGCGACAAAACGTCGCCGATTAAAGTTGAATGTTCAAAAAAAAATATACTAACACTCAACCAGGCTCATATGTCAACTCTACAAATTTGACATGTTTCATCTTTCCACATAGAAATATTACTTAATAATGTGATTTTTGACATTTATATTTCATTTTAGTCCCAAATAATAATGTGATTGATTATTGTCGATAACCGTATAAGAATTTATTATCTGTCTTATAAATTCTTTATTACCATCTTATAAACAGTCAAATTGTTATTTAGTTTTACATGTTCGAAGTGACTTGTATTTAATTGTTCAGTTTCTAGATTACTGGTAGTATAGCTTGACTTGTTTATAGTGAAAGGACTTGTTTGTAAATAAATAAAACTAGACAGTTAGTTAGCTGCTGACTATATGTAATGCGACAGTTGTCATTTGCAAATTAGAGAAATATAATAAAAGAAACAATTTCTCTCTCTTCTTTCTGTTATTCGCTAATGGCGATTACTCTGAAATGATCTATTTTGATATGGTATCAGAGCGGGTCTAGCAATGTTGGGCTCATCTCCACCCATTTAATATGTCCGCTCGTAGGACCCTTCAAATGTCGGGCCACGAGCGAGTAGTAGTATTGGAGTAATTATCCCACATCGTTTAGATAATAATCGAGCCTGTGGTTTATAAAAATATATCTATCATTACCATTACGAGGCCTTTTAATGGTAAAGGAATATGGATTCTAATATGGTATCAGAGCGATTTTAGCTCTTTTTCCTCTATGATTCCTCATATAATTGGTGAGATTGTTCTATATTTCCTTTATTATACCTAATTTTTGAAGAATTAGGTTTTTCTGTCACAGTTTTCTGGTACGAATTTGGGTATTTGAGTTCTGATTGAGTAATTGGGTTTTCTATATCAATAATTCGGGTACTTTTCGATATTTGGGAAGATAATAGCCGTGTTTTCTGATAATTTGGGTATTTCTCGTTGAAATTTGAGAATTTTCTGATAAATTCGGTTATAATGGGTTGTTATGCTAATGTACTTAATAATACACCAATTGGATCAAGAAATGGTGCTTCTAGGTCACATGCTGAATTATGTGTTGATACTTATTATATTAATCCAAATGAAAACACTAGTGTTCGCCTTTTAGTTACCTTGTTATCAGGGCCAAATTAATATGCTTGGAAGAGAGCAATGGAAATTGCTTTAGGAGCTAAAGCCAAATTAGGGCTTGTCACATGGAGGTTAATTTGTCCACTTGAAAATGATAGTATGTATAATTCTTAGCAAAGTTGTAACATGGTTGTATAGTCTTCGATATTGAATTCTGTGGTAGCTGATACTACCCAATCTATATTGTATGAGAGTACAGCTAGTGGTTTGTGGGATATTCTGAATAAGAGGTTTTTACAAACAAATGAGTCTAGAATTTTTGAGTTGCAACAAGAAATACATGGGCTTATTCAAGGGACATTATCCGTGACAGCATATTCTACTAAATTGGTGTTATTGTGGAGTGAATTGGAAATTCTAAATCCAGTGCCAAGGTGTAGTTGTGGTATATTGAATACATGTGCTTGTAAGGTTGTTGAAGCAATAGTAGAGAGGGAACAAAGAATGGTTAAGATGCAATTTTTGATGGGGCTAAATGAGAACTACAGTGCTGTTATGGGACACATATTGATGACAAAACCCTTACCTAGCATCAATGAAATGTTTACCTTTGTTATGGGACACATATTGATGACAAAACCCTTACCTAGCATCAATGAAATGTTTACCTTGGCAGCAGAAGAGGAAAAACAGAAAAACCTATGACATTTGCAGCATTTCCTCCTCACAACAATGGGAGTTTTAGGCCAGGTTTTAGGGATAGTAGACCTATTATGCATTGCTCTCATTGTAATGGTATTGGACATACCAAGGAAAAGTGTTATAAACTGCATGGTTATCCCCCTGGATGGAAGAAACAGTCTCATCAAAATAGCTCCATGGCTAATCAAGTTAGTGCAACCCCATTACATGGTGCAAGTGGTGTAGGAAATGTGATGAACTATGAAAGTAGCTCACAAAATATGCAAGATTCTGATTCTGTTAGTCAACAGCAGTTTCAACAATTTTGCAACTTTATGCAAAATCAATTTAAAAAGGAGAAATCCACACCCTCTGCAAGTGTGGGAGCTTATTCAAACATGGCATATACTGGTGTGTCATGTATATCTCTTAACTGCATCTGTTTCTCTCACAAGAATGCAATTAATATTCCTTGGATTTTAGACAGTGGAGCTATAGAACATATGGTGAATTCTTTATCTTATTTTAAGGATCAACCAAGAACTATAAATTCTGTTGTACATTTACCTAATGGACAGTCAGCAATGGTTACTCATGTTGGGACTATGAAATTCTCTAGTGAATTGATGTGAGTGGATGTGTTATGTGTACCATCATTCACTTTTAATCTCATCTCAGCCACTAAGCTTGCTAGGACACAAAGTTGCTTGATGTTCATGCCTCAATCTTGTATCATACAGGATCTGGTTGCAATGAAAATGATCGGGAAAGGTAGAAAATATAATGGTCTATACTATCTGGAGGAACCACAAGATACTTATATAGAAGTTATACAGAGTAGGAAAATAATATGTACTTCTGTAAATAGTTTTTCTTCTTCTAGTATATGGCATTTAAGACTAGGACACTCATCTCATACTTGTATGAATACTCTCAAAAATAGTATTTCTGGCCTTGTGGGAGATACTTCTTTACCTTGTGATGTGTGACATCTAGCCAAACAACACAGAAAACCTTTTGTCAACAGTAGTATTCATACAAGTGATTGTTTTGAGTTACTTTATTGTGATATATGTGGACCATATCATATAGCTGCTATAGGTGGTTTTTACTACTTACTCACTATAGTAGATGATTTTAGTAGATGTACTTGTTTGTTTTTGTTGAAAAACAAGTCTGATGCAGAGGTTTCTTTGATATCTCTTTGTAATTTGGCTTGTCCTCAATATAATAAAAAGGTGAAAGTGATACACTCAGATAATGGTCTTGATTTTAATTTACATAGCTATTATCCTGAAAAGGGAATTATACATCGAAAGAGTTGTGTTGATACTGCACAACAAAATGGAGTGGTTGAAAGAAAGCACCAGAACCTTCTTAATATTGCAAGGGCTCTAAGATTTCAATCTAAATTACCACTAAAATTCTGGGGAGAGTGTGTTATAGCTGCAGTTTTTCTCATTAATAGGTTATCTACACCTGTCTTGAAATACAAGACTCCCCATGAAATTCTACTGGGCAAGCCACCTCATTATCAACAATTGAAGGTATTTGATTCTCTTTGTTATGCTTCTACATTAAAGAGAAATATAAGCAAGTTTGATAAATAAAAAAAATGCTAGAAAATGCGTTTTTGTTGGGTATCCTTTTGCTGTGAAAGGATACAAATTATATGATCTTGACACTCATGAAATTTTTGTGTCCAGAGATGTGTTTTTTTATGAATCAGTCTTTACTCTTGCTAAACAAAGGAGTGAAGTAGAATCTCTTATTACACAAAGTTGTGTACCCACTTTTGTACCTGATAATTGTCATTTCCCATCACAAGTTGAGTATGTTGATGATTGTAACATACATTACCCTAGTGATGGTTTTATTTCTGAGCCTGGTGGTAGCACTGATGTGTCAATCTTTCCCTCACCTATAGTTGATGAATCTTCTGTTATGCCTATTGAAAGGCCACAAAGGCAAAAGCAAGCTCCTAAAAATCTCATTGATTATCATTGCTATTCTAATATCTTATATCCATTAGCTTCTTATGATGGTCCTGATACTACTACACCAGCTTACCGAAAATTTTGTGCTTCTATTTCTGTTGTTTATGAAACTTCATCTTTTAAAGAGGCTAGCATCGATTCTAAGTGGGTGCAAGCCATGGAAGCAGAAATACAAGCTCTAGAATTAAATAAAACTTTGGTGTTGACTGGATTACCTAAAGGAAATGCAACTATATGGTGTAAATGGGTATATAAAGTCAAGTTTAAGTCAGATGACAACATAGAAATGTAACAGGCCCGTTTTATGGCAAAGGGGTATACACAAAGAGAATGTTTAGATTATGAAGAAATTTTTTCTCCTGTAGCAAAGTTAACTACTGTAAGAGTGTTATTGGCATTGGCTTCTAGCAAAGGGTGGTTTATTGCTCAATTAGATGATAACAATGTATTTTTACATGGTGATTTGAGTGAATAAGTCTACATGGTTTTCCCTTCTGGATTTCTGAATACAAGTGATTCAAGAGTATGTCACTTGAAGAAGTCTTTATATATCCTCAAACAAGCAAGTAGGCAATGGTACTGTAAGCTCTCTTCTTGTTTAATAGCTTATGGTTTTACTCAATCTATCTCAGATACTTCTTTATTTACTTTGCACTGTGGTGATCAGTTCTTGATATTATTGGTCTACGTGGATGACATTATATTAGCTGGAAACGATATTCTTCTAATTAATTAGGTAAAAGGGTTTCTAGATGATAAATTCCGTATTAAAGACCTAAGAGCACTCAAATATTTTTTGCGTTTAGAGGTGGTTAGGAACTCAACTGATTTGACAGTGTGTCAGAGAAAATATGCCTTAAACTTGCTAGAAGAAACTGGTTATTCTGGGTGTAAACCAGTTGCTTTTTCCATGGACACCACTTTGAAACTTAGTGTGGAAGCTGAAGATCCATTACCAGATGCCGCTTTGTACAGAAAATTGAATGGCAAATTGCTATATTTGACTATAACAAGACCAGACATTTCATATGCACTGCATTACATTGTCTTGGTCAGTTTATTGCTAAGCCTTTCCAATCACATTTACAAGGATCCTATAGGGTCCTGAGGTACATAAAAGGTGCACCATCTCAAGGGCTTTTCTATCCTGCTAACACAGGTTGTGAGCTAAAGGGTTTTTGTGACTCAGATTGGGGGGCTTGTGTTGATTCTATGCGCTCTGTAACAGGGTTATGCATTTTCCTTGGTGGATCTTTGGTCTCTTGAAAAAGTAAGAAACAACAAGTTGTGTCACGTAGCTCCATAAAGGCAGAGTATAGGGCCTTAGCCTCTACCACTTGTGAAGTGATTTGGTCGTTACAATTGCTTAAAGATATGAGAATTAATCACAAGGGTCCAGTCTGTTTGTATAGTGATAGCAAGTCTGGTTTAGCACTTGCTTCTAATCCTGTTAACCATGAACGTACAAAGCATATTGAGATCGATTGTCAGTTTATAAGGGAAAAGTTTCAGGCCAAAGTGATTCATACTATGCATATTTATACTGGTCATCAACTGGCACATGTTTTTACTAAGTCTTTGGGAGCTAATCAGTTTAAATATCTCATCTCCAAGCTGGGCATTCACAATGTTCATGCTTCACCTTGAGGGGGCATGTTGCAAGTGACTTGTACTTACTTGTTCAGTTTCTAAATTACTGATAGTATAGCTTGCCTTGTTCATAGTGAAAGGACTTGTTTATAAATAGATGAAACTAGACAATTAGTTAGCTGCTGACTATATGTAATGCGACAGTTGTCATTTGCAGATTAGAGAAAGATAATAAAAGAAACACTTTCTCTCTCTTTTTTATGTTATTCGCTAATGGCGATTACTCTGAGATGATCTATTTTGACATTACAAAAACGGAATTTTGGTTTCTCATGAATAACTTTTTTTTAGCAACAGGATCATCGCTCATTATTATTAATAATAATAACGTGTGCTAGTATATAGTTCAATTAGGCCAGGGAACAAGTTCCGGATCACCTGTACGGCGAAACAAAGAGAGGAAATCGATGATGGTGGAGAACGACCGTCTAATTTATCAAGTTCCATTTTCACAGGCATATTCTGGTGACACTTGAAAGTGAAAAACTCTATCTTTCTTATTAGATATTTTATCTTTTGTGTATCAGATTAGAAGAAATACCATAATAAAATTCAACAAAATCATGTCAGCAAAATCAAAATGGTCGTAATTAATGTTTGATCATCAATGATTTAAAACAGAATATTAGGTAGTATGTTCAGGTTCACCATGCACATCCAACTTTTTGGTGTATAAATACGTGTCACATAGCATGAACTTTTATTCATTCAAAACAAACATTTTGGTGACATAATACGTGTTATCTTACCCGAATATATCTCTCTACCCTCTCTTCTTCATGATCAACAAATATTGTCCAAATTTCTAATCTTATTATTTGCACTTGTCCTTTTTGGATATCATACAGGCCTAGCTTTTGTTCCCTTCCCATATATATATTTGCATTCTCATTAAGATATTTTTAATAAACCACAATAAAAATGTGTGGAATTCTAGCAGTTTTGGGTTGTTCTGATGACTCCCAGGCCAAGAGAAACCGTATCCTTGAACTTTCCCGCAGGCAATTTCTTTTCTTAATTGTTCTATTTATTTAAACTTCCATACACTATGAATTTATGATCACTTTGAACATATATGAGGAATAATATTATAACTGATAAACGTAATCTTACAGAAAACTCATGAAAGTACATATACAATAACGCAATGGAACTAATATAATCCCGTCCATATTCTGGCCTAAGCGTCGGCGCGCAAGTTTGTTGAATAGTGAAACTGTATGTCTGTATATAGCCATGACATTTGTATATTTAATATTTTCATTTTTTTTTGTTGCATTATGGCATACATGTGAAAGTGGATGTGTAGGAACTTGAAACAATTTGCAGTTTATAGCATCATTAATTGTTACTAACCTCCAATTTGCATATAGAAAAAAAAAACTTGATTAAAGCTTAATCTAGAGTATTACCAGTTGATTTTGTACAATTAAATAAAACTGTGAATATCTACTGTTTAGTCCATACCATCCCTATGCCGGTCCCTAGGGTTCCGGAGCTCTTTTACACATAAGTCGCACAATATTTTGGGTGTCCTTTTAACTTTGTTAGAAAAAATTCATAGCATACATGAAAATAAAATTCATTTAAAAGTTACAAAATCCCCACTTTGTCGTTTTATAAGAAAATATTGTATTAAAAAATATACTCTCAAAGAAAATGGATTATTCTTGTTATTTTCAGGGGGAAGAAATCCATTTTTATTTTACTTTTAATTTGCATCTAAATTGGACTGATTTGGATAGTTCAGTGCCTAAATTGAGAAACCTGCGCTTAAGGTGCGTGCTTAGCTGGTTTGGGTTGCACTTAATTAGGCGCCTAAAAGTTTGCAGAGGATAACATAGTAGTTGTGTTTGTTGAACCATATGGCCTTAGTATTTCACTTTTCAAGTAGAATTTGTGTATTGAGTTTTTTTTTAATAAATTGTTTATTTAAGTACGATTATTTGTTTACCCAGTAAAATATTGGAGTGAAGTATACTTTTTTAAGTACAGAATTTGGAGAAGGGCATATTCTGTTGGATCCTTGATTAATGATTACATGTTATAAATAGAAGTATTTTTCTTTTGAGAATATAGCCTTATTTAGGCAGAAATCTCGCAATTCTAATCTAATCGAGAATAGTAGTAATTATTTCAGAAAAAGTTCCCGGTGTTAAACATCGTTGGTCCATTTCTCTAAAGAAAAACAATGTGATGTTTAAGTTGAAACTCATTTTGTTTCATGTGTTAATTATTAGGTTGAAGCACCGTGGTCCCGACTGGAGCGGGATACATCACCACAGAGACTTTTATCTAGCACATCAACGTTTAGCTATCGTGGACCCCGCCTCGGGTGATCAACCTCTTTTCAATGAGGACAAAAAGATTGTTGTCACGGTGTGTTAACACAGTGCTGGTTTAATTAATTTTCTCAAATTATGTTGCGTTTTGTTTGTACTTTGTACTAATAAATCATTTCAATGCTTTCTTTATTTCTTGAATATTAGGTGAATGGAGAGATATACAACCACGAACAACTGCGCAATAGTTTACCCCATCACAAGTTCCGAACTGGGAGCGATTGTGAGGTTATTGCACATCTGGTAAGCATTAACCTCTTATGGTTTTATAGTTAAAATTTGAGTTTTACCAATAACCATAGACAAAACATGCAATAAACTTAATATATCATCGTCGGTCTTCACGAGCATACAATTTGACAAGTTCTAACGGAAACTTTGTATATAGGCTCCCCTTACCGGACCACTCTGTTTTTTCCACATGGACTAAATTTAATTATTATGGCTAAATATTGAACATAATCCCCAACTTACCTATTTTATATTCTTCACAAAAGTTATTCAGCTCTAGTCATTAGATCTGCTGGATAAATTACAGAACTACGAAAATTTATCACTTCTATCATACACTAAATAAACGAGATGGAATTGAATTCAGAAAGTATCATAACAGAAACCTAGCCAACCTTCTTAGGAACGGAGTATCTACTTGGTTTTTTAGTGAGTCCTGATTCTATACTTACTTAGTAGTAATGATGCAAATATTAAGGAATCCTTTGTTTAAGTTAGTTCGATGGTTCGCTGTATATTAGATGAGATTATTCATTTATTAGTAATTAAAATTGTGCAGTGAAAGCTCAATAGATTTTCTAACACATGTTCTTCTTGACATGCAAACTTCAATTATTCACCTTTTACTGTGTTGTCAACTCTGCAGACATATATTCCTTCGGTCTAATGGCCTAACGGTATCCTGCGCAAATTGCATTCTATACCTTGTATAGTAAGAAATGAAATATGATTAATATTAAAAAACACTTTTTTAAAACCAAAGGCAAAGGTGTAAAGTCCGGCTTTCATGTTTCCCTATAAAGTTGCAGGGTTTATTAATCATTTCACACATTCTCATCAATTTGTGCCAAGATTTTATTTCAGTTAATTGTCATTTTCTCAAAAACCTTTACAGCCGCAAAAGTGTGTAAATTATGGGAAAAAATTAATATTGTATTGACGTTTTCATCTCAAATTCTTGTGTTAGTACGAAGAGTATGGAGAAGAATTTGTTGGCATGTTGGACGGGATGTTCTCTTTTGTGTTACTCGACACCCGTAATAACACCTTCCTCGCAGCCCGTGATGCCATCGGTATCACATCCCTCTACATTGGCTGGGGACTTGACGGTAACTTCTATATTTATAAACTATCAACAATTTGATCATGTTAACATCATATTTCGTAGTTTTGATTTTGTTTTGCTTTTTTCTTGTTAGGCTCTGTTTGGATTTCATCGGAACTGAAAGGACTGCATGATGATTGTGAAAATTTTGAGGCTTTTCCACCTGGTCATTTGTACTCGAGCAAACAAGGGGGATTACGAAGATGGTATAATCCTAATTGGTTTTCTGAAATTGTTCCTTCGACCCCCTATGACCCCATGGTCCTAAGGCTTGCATTCGAAAAAGTGAGATTCTATCATTTTTCATTTTCTATCAAAGCCAAGAAGAATGATTACTTATCAGTGCCTTGTTTGGTTGAGATTTTAAGCTCTCTTTTGATTAAAACCTAGACTACATTTGGTTCACCAACTAAGTTTTTAGGGATTTCTCATTTGGAAAAGATAGAAGTTTAATGGTAAATGCACACGGCTTTTTTATGACTTAAATAACCAAAGTATTTGCTTAAAACCCACAACCAAACAAGCCCCAAGGTTATTCTCTATGTGCTGAGTCTCTATTCAGGACTTTTTTATTGTCTAAATGCGAATGAATTTTGCTAAAGTTATTGTGTGTCGATTTTGTTTACTTTTGGCAGGCAGTGATAAAGAGGTTAATGACCGATGTGCCCTTTGGAGTTCTTTTATCTGGAGGGTTGGATTCGTCTTTGGTGGCTTCGGTCACAGCCAGACACTTGTCCAAGACCAAGGCTGCCAAGCAATGGGGTGCACAACTTCATTCCTTTTGTGTCGGCCTAGAGGTAAATCTTTTTTCTACTTTCGATAATTTAGAGAAGTAACACCTTGTTGAGTTTTAATTGAATAAAGAATTGTCCTTAGACCAAGTTTTGTCGCTTTTCCAACAGGGCTCACCGGACCTGAAGGCTGCAAGAGAAGTTGCTGATTATTTGGGTACGGTTCACCATGAGTTTTACTTCACCGTTCAGGTTTGTTACCAGTAAAACTTAGTTCTTGCTTAAGCTAAAGTTCTTGGTTCTTTTTATCAAGTTGGTATTAAATATTATTCTGAAAATCAATTACTAGGATGGGATTGATGCCATTGAAGACGTAATTTACCACATAGAAACATATGATGTGACGACAATAAGGGCAAGCACCCCAATGTTTCTCATGTCTCGAAAGATTAAATCGCTTGGAGTGAAAATGGTCCTTTCTGGTGAAGGAGCGGATGAGATTTTCGGTGGTTATCTCTACTTCCACAAAGCACCCAACAAACAGGAATTTCACCAGGAGACTTGTAGAAAGGTAAAAATAGAAAATAAAATAAAATGAGGCATTAATATTTTAAGCTATTGCATCGAAAAGTGGCTGATATTTTGTATTTTTTCGTTGCATAGATAAAAGCCCTCCATCAGTATGATTGTTTGAGGGCTAACAAATCCACATCTGCATGGGGACTTGAGGCTCGGGTCCCTTTCTTGGATAAAGAATTTATTGATGTTGCAATGAGCATCGACCCTGAGTGGAAAATGGTAAGGGTAGACTTGAGATGATTTTTTCTGCCAAAGTACCTTATTCGACATAATAATAATATGAAATTTCCTTATTTATCACCAATATGATGTTTTAGATTAACCCAGAAAAAGAGCGTATTGAGAAATGGGTTTTGAGGAAGGCTTTTGACGACGAGAACCACCCCTATTTACCGAAGGTATATTTTAATTCAAGATAATCGCTTACATTTTACTTCTGTTATATGTAACTAAACGACGAGCCTGGTTTGATCCTCGTTGCAGCATATCCTATATAGGCAAAAAGAGCAGTTTAGCGACGGTGTTGGATACAGCTGGATTGATGGGTTGAAAGCTCATGCCGAAGAACATGTAAGTATTATTTGTTATTTTCACAATTTGTTGATTTTACCTATTTGTTATTTCGGACCAACTTATGATCTTATCGGACTGTGTTCTCTTACTGCTAATTGTGAATTATAGGTCACTGATAACATGATGTTTAATGCTGCAAATATCTTCCGTCATAACACTCCGACAACCAAGGAAGCCTATTATTATCGTATGATCTTTGGCAGGTTCTTCCCTCAGGTAAATTCTAACTGAATCAATCAGCACTTTACAAAGAATTTATTTTTCTTTCCGTATCACTATGATGGCACTATCCGCAATTATTGAAAGTCTAAAGAGTCGCATTCTATTTTGAGTACGTATCATTCTATAATCTATATACAATTTCCGCATCCCTCCCGAACATTTCTTACAAATGGTGACTAGATTTCGATTATTGCACGTTCTTTTTTTCCTATTTTAGTTACCCCAGTATTAATAAACCAAATTGGATGTGTAGAATTCGGCAATGCTGACGGTTCCAGGAGGTGCGAGTATAGCATGTAGCACTGCTAAAGCAATTGAATGGGACGCTTCTTGGTCCAAAAACCTCGATCCATCAGGGAGAGCTGCACTTGGTGTGCATCTTTCCGCCTATCAGCACCAGCAACCAAAACAGCGATTGCCTACAACTATTATTGCTAACAAGGCATCAACTTTAGTGAATACCATTCCACAAGTCACAGCCATGAGCTAAAATAAGTCCCCGCCTCGCATTATTTTCACGGAGAAATTAAGAATGTATTATTTCATTTCCTATTTTAGTATCGCTGTATTTTTAGTTTCATAGCAGTGTATGTTTACACATCCTCTTCCCTGTTAGAACATATTATCAGGCAAATGTGTAAAATAGTAATAATGTCTGTTGGTATATTTCAAATTAGCATTCACCAGTATCGTGTAATGTAATTAATTTTAATTATCAAGGCCTCTTGGATGTTGGTTTAATGTAACAGTGGTGCAATACATTCTTAATCATAGATATCAACTAAACCAGCCTTAATTTACTCATTCCTTGTACTAAACGCAAACAAATTTTGTGGACTTTCAAGAATTATTTGATCCCTAGCAATTGGAAGCCGAGAAAAAAATCAGCCCCAAGGGACACTGTTGATCACCTTAGAAAGTAGAAACGCTTGTTATTAGCCCTCCTAATGAGTAATGATGAACTGATCATGAAGCTAAATATAAAGGTTCAACACTATTTACCAAATTACAAATTTCTCATATTTAAATTGATCGGACCAACTCCTAACGTGTGCATAATCAGGAACATGAACTACGCCATCACAACATCACATTTCCATATCTAAACTGTTAGAAAATTAAAGTTAATATTCTTGTATAATCGTATATTTAATGTGTGACTAAAAGAACAAAGCAGTATAAAATAGTTGGTTCCAAGTATCAGGCAAACCGGGGAGGCACCAATGGCTACAGTCGGCAGAGCGGGGATCTGGATTAGCCCTTTGTTCGGGGGTAAGATCGCCACGATAAACCGAAGGGTGTGCATCTTTTCGCAAAGCAGATAAAGTTGTTATGTCCATTAGATACGGAGGGGCATTCATTTCATTTATCACCTTGTTAATAACTGCCATTTGATTTGGGTATGCGCCCGGGTATGTTGATCCGATCATCGGCACGGTTTCTCCGTAACAACTCCTTGAGGTTCCCCCAGCATTCCATTCCATTGAACTTTGAAAAAAAATAAGTAAAATTACAATGGCATGGTTAGTAATCTTTAATAATAAAGACACTGTTGAAACGATCTATTCATGAAAAATTACATACACGGAGACAATGGAAAATGCTAGGCAAAACAATGTAGCAAGGTTGTCTCGCCTTTTTTATTTAGGAAATTAGTTGTGCGTTATATTTATGATTGAAGAACTTTGATCTGAGCAAATAGTTGGGCATATTTAGGGTCTCGTGGTATTAGCGAAACAGTCGGTTAGCTTAGGTGTCAACTCGGTATAAATAGGGGTAAAAAAGAAACTTTTTTTTTTTTTTTTGTTGATTTTTCAGAAGGAAGTCGTTTTCCCCTCTAATACAATAAATGAAAAAACCTATTTTATTTGATGGTCTATTTTTTATAATGTAAAATACAATATTTTGTTTCACTATGACATGTTTTGATTTTGTAATTTTTTCGTACATAGGGTACGTGTTTTCTTTGTATTTTTATGGTTTCGATGAACCATATATATGTAGTCCAACTGGTTAATAAAAAAATTACTGAGGTTGGATTAATTAACACCATGGTAAGAGCAAAAGATGGATTTTGATAGCTTTCATGGAGTAAGAAAAAATTCAGTGCAAATGCTCCAAAAAGGACTATTCGTTTTTTTCTTAGTCTAAAGATGAAAGATAAGGAAATAATTGAGTTTTCACTTTAAACCAATTTTGGAGTGACGTTGGATAACAACATGGTTGAAAATTGTAAATGAGACAGCTATCGTTTGTCTATTTGCTAAATGATTACAGCTAGTATATATTATTGTCTTATCAAAATAAAAATAAAAATAAAAAAACAGTATATATATATATTATTGTCATGTGGCGCCGCATTGAATTAAGGCCTATTCATTCCTTTAGGATTAGACAAATATCTAGTGTCTATGTACATCGACTATAGAGACTAAATTGGTATAATACTGTTATTAATCTTCTAATGTAAAAAGGTTTATCAAAAGATAAAAAAAATATGACCAAGTATAAAGTATAAAGTGTAAAGTATGTGGAAATTTTTAAACCAAAAGTAAAATGTTAGCAACATTCCATCTTCACAAGTTTCACATCTTTTTTAACTAATGGTGTTTGCACTTGGCACTAAAAATTGGAATTTGTCATTTCTTAAACCACATTCATGTGTTTTGAGTGTATTTGCGCATGTGTGTGTAAAATAAGAGAGAAAGAATATATACTTGTAGTGAGTTGGTGAGATAGATTGGAAAAACACCCTTGTCGTTGTAGAATCGATGTGGGCGTCAACCCAAGTTGCCCAAGTTTGGACTCCTTTCTCTAACGCAACCAATCGATCCATGTTTTCGTAAAACGACCCTCCCAATTCCATGTAGTCCCACCTACACATTCCCCAATTTCAAACTTTCACATTTCTTATTTGGTTTTTGAATTTTTAATTGAGCAATTATATATAATTCATAACAATTTTCATTTTTTACGATTCACTTCCTATTAAATTCGAGTAGCAAACCATTATGACCTAAAGTGTACTAACTACCAAGTTTAAAGACCAATGTTGAATAGCTACAAAAAGTTGCAGAGCTAAATTCTTTTGCAATAGGTATTATTGTGGTGATCACATATTGCTTTTCATAGATTGAAATGTAAAGTGGTTATTTGTATAGCATTTTACATGCTTTGCTAGTTTTTAGATTAGAATTGTAAACAATTGTTTCATATTATCTCGTGTATGACAGTTGTTTCTGTCGCATCAGACTACTCCTAGTTCTGGTGACCGAAAGGCCTCGTCGCATCTTTGTTTTGTTATTTTGTTTGAACGATATGCAGTAGAGTATTAAGAAGGTTGGCCGAGGTCGAGAACATAGTCTTTAAATCAAATATCTAGATTATAAACTTTATCATTGAAGTTTCAAGCATTTACTTGGGGACTATTTTATTCCCATGTTGGCAAGATATACACAGTTAAGAGACCAGCATGTATTGAATGGTAAAATTAGGTAAATACAAGTTGGATAAAATTACCCTTGAAGCGAACCAGTGTGGATCCACCAATGCCCGGTGTTGAATACAAGCACGTCTGCGTTCTTCCAACCGTTGGCATTTCCTGATATATCGTCCAATTTCAGTATCCTTTTCCCTTGCATCCCGACAATGTCAACTAGATATGGTGTTTTATAAAATGATATCGTCACACCATAATCCTGTATCCACCATAGTCCACACCAAAACTACGTATTATCAATCCGAAAGTTATAAAATTTTGACGAAATTGAAATAATTAGTACTAATTTACCAAGAACTTGAAGATGTACATAGGATCTACTCCGCCCCTTTGGGTGGGTGAATCATGTGGAAGTCCGGCTACTATTATACAAATCAATGACTCCCATTGGTTTCTTCCTAGGGAATCGCCAACAAACATCACCGTTTTCCCTCGTAGTCTCGTTAAAAAATCAACACCGTCAAACCTATAATAATAGTACAATATATACGTGAATTTCCATAAATATATATATCCATAAAAAACCTATCGAAAGCCATATTTGCGGATGCGAGTGTATACTTGGAACACTCTTGACATTTAATAGTTTTCGGTGTAAAACATCAATAGACACATTATTCATTCAGTTAAAAAGCACATAAAAAAGTAAGATTTTGTGAAAGAAGATAAAACTGATATAAATCATCTCACATTCTCACACAAGATGAAAAGAAAAAAGAACAAAAAAAACAAGGAATATACCCTTAATAGTTTTTTTTTTGTGCTCTAACATTTTGGTAGGCCTAAAATAATGATAATGTTTAACCTTATTGTACAAATTTATTGAGATTTGGTGAAAACGTACTGGTGGCCTAATCAATAAACCGTCTTTCTATTAACTTATCACTGACAAATCCGGTTACAAAAAGTTTCTGGCTTGTATGCATAACAATTTAGTTTTCTGTCGGCAAAGTTCAAATTTTATGACCACCGAAATAATCAGTGTAACATACTCATAAAAAGCTTAATAGACACCACTATCATAGCATTCAATCATTAGAGTACTTAGCAACTAGACCCGTAAAACACTTTATTAACAAAAAGCAAAGAAGATGACAATCATTTTAACTTCCGAAATTGAATTTCATTATAAATGATAAATGTAATGTTATAAAAAAACTCAAAAAAATGCGTGCTAATGTCAGTTACATTTAAATATATCCGCTCAACTTCACAGTGACACTAACTACGGTTGCTACAGTGGAGTCATTATAAGTTAGACCTTTGAACAGACATTGCTATTAAATAAAATTTTGCTCAAGACACTTAATAAGTAAAATGATGGATTAGTTTGATATAACTACACACCGAGATGAGAAAAATATAAACCTGGGAAGCTCGCAATTTACTGGCTTCCAACGGTACTTGAGGTAGTCAGTATCCGCCCGACCATATAGTTGACAATTAAATCCTATATCTATAATCGGACACGATAAAGGTTGATACAAAGGATATGACTCATCACGGACCCAACTCCCCGTAAATAGTGAACACGAGTTTGTGTTCATCGGTGCACTCTTGTGTCTGTTTTGGTTGTCGTTTTTTTGGTTGTTCCGTAATCTAGCCAACATTACTGAAGAAACACCTTGGCTTAGTAGTCCCACAACAAGTACAAGGCATAAAATAGAGACATCATTTGTGCAGGAACAAAAAGCCATTGCAAAGTAGAAAGATAGGAAAATAGAAAGTAGAGAGAGTGAGTATACGTAAGGAAGAGGATATAGAGGATTGAGAATCTTACATTTCTTAAAGAGTAGTTTTTCAAGTAACCAAAAAAATGTATCACTAATATATATATTCTTTGGGTGCAATATGAAATTTGTTATTTTTAACAAGAATTGAATACATGATTAATACATACCCAAGTTATTTACACTATATACATAGTTGACTTGCACGTCACATGTAGTCACCCTGGGCTACCCTCTTCAAAAATTTTACTTTTTATATTATATTTTTATACATTTATTAATATTATTACTTTATAAATTGTCAAAACCGAAGACAAATATAAAAAGTCAAATTTTATAGATTTTTTTGAACAAACACTTTAGAAATAAAAAAAAACGTAGAAAAAAATTGAATTTTTTTACAAATACATATGAAAAATTGATAACATAACCAAAACATAATGTTATATAATATACTCCCGTATTTAATTAAGTAAAAAGAATATAATCAAGGAGTTAAATAAGTTATAACTATGTATAGGCTATAACTAACTCTATCTGGATTATCCTTACGTTTATGATTTTCTATTTTCATGAAAAACTATAAAGTCGGCAAGACAAAATAGACAACTAAAATGAAAGCAAAAAAACGTACGTAGTGGTTGTATATATGTCACTGTAACAAGATTCCTCATCAATACACTAAAACACACTAAACTTAGATAATAATAGAATAATCGGTATGATTAATATTTAAGTTTAATATAGGTCTAAGGTTTTATATTTTTATTTGATTTTTTAGTGTGTTTTACGATTTATTTTTAATTTATCAAATTCTAATTTGTTGAAAATATAAAAATTAAATTAATTTTTAAAAAAACTACATAACCATCCATAATTTTTGTCAACCTTTGAATTGGATTGTTTTTTATCAAATGACTCAAACAAATTCAGGATAGACTATCTTAATAAAACTAGGGATTAAAAAAAATCACATTGAACATGTTAACATCTATCATCATTATATTTGATACAATTAGTTATGACTTATGAGAGCTTAAAAATTAATTTCTCCTCCCCAATACGACAAGTTGTTAGTGTTACCACCATTCTTAGTATTCAAGTTTAGTACTATTGAATTAAATCTTGTAGATGCAATGTAATTGTACTTACAAAGAAGTAATTTACTTATTTAAAGAATAATAATGTATCCTAAACTTTTTCAAGGCATACAATCACGATAAGGTAGTGTGAAATTTACAATTTCTAGACATTTCAACAATAATTCTCCTTTTTAATTGAAGGATTGACTATTTATAAGCTACTCCTCTAGATAATTTAAAGCCAGGAGTACAATTTCTATGCCATTGGCTATGATAGCTGGACATGAAGAAAAAAAAAAGATTCAGGCATGCACATGCATGGGACACGATAAATAAGGTGTCCGACACGCCATATTAATGTGTCCGTTATTATTTGTATTGTATCCACTTAGACACACGTGTCAGACACGGTTCAACGATAACAGGACACGTCTAACTTAAAAAATGAGTTTAATTTGTAATTTTTTAACATGAAAACCATATATGTAAAATATAATTATATATTCTATTACGTGTCGTGTTTTTCCCGAGTCGTGTCCTAAATTTTAAAATGTTACCGTTTCGACGTCTCTGTATCGTATCGTGTCGTGTAGGCGAACTCATGTCGTGCATTGGTGACCCATTTAAAATTACGTATAAAAGAGAAAAAAACTTCCCTTTGTGTTCATTAAAGCAACCAAAATGGAAGAAACTAAATCTATACAAGGTGCTATAGGATTTTATTTTTTTTTGGTTGTGTTGTGGTGTACATGTGAAGTATAATAATAGGTCCACACGAGATATGAGATGTGTTTTGTGACGGTAAATGATCTGTGACTTTTGTACACTTGTGAATAGTACTTATACTTTGGTCCATTTGTATCAATAATTCCATTTCAATTTCCAAAAGTTGTACAGTCTTTTGTCTACCTCTATTTCCCACACGATCTTTCATTACGTAGATTAAAATCAATTTAGTGAAATTGTTAAATTTTACATACCAGTTTACATCACTATCAGTAAGCATGTGTAACTCATGTACAATATGCAAAATTACGATTGGATCAAGTCATTTATGAACGGACGAACCAAGCCAACCCGTCCATATTTTTTACCCGGATTCATTTTGATAAATGATTTTGATAGAACATAAAAATTAGACCCGAATATTCTATTCGGGTAACAATCAACCCACACTTCATAGATGGGTATCCAATGCTTAAATGGGTCGTCACATGTCTTTCATAAAAAATAAAGGTGGATACTACTAAAAGTCTAAGCCCACTTAACCAGGAACCCATATCTGAAAAATCCCCTGAGATGTAGACATTTGTCAACATCCTAAAAGGCATAGTTGCCTATAAATAGTCAATTACCCCTCTAAGAAATAGACCAGAAAATCTACTCAAAAAATATAGAGAGAAGTAGAGAAAAGAGAAAAATTTCCCAAAACCTGTCACATCAAGAAACAAACCGAGCAGGTCAAGAAACGAGCACAGAGATCGGAGAAAGATTGAGATCACAAGAGAAAGCCATAAAACCGAGCATAAATATAGAGATAGAGTTGTAATCCGAACAATGGCAATTGCCGAATACGAATAAATATCAAGAAGTGTTCATCGTTTATTATATTTTCCGATATTATATCATTGTTGAAAAACCTAACGCATCCGATAAAGTTATGGTTTTATCAAATGGCGCCGTCTCCGGGAATCATCTAGTTCCCAACTAGTTTCGAAGTCGAATACCAAGACTCTACTAGACGAGCAACAATGGTAACCAATATAGAAGAAACCCATCCCGAGATAGTAGAAACCAATAACCAGAACGTGCAAATAAGCCAACAAGACCTCAACGATCTACTTGTCATCCGCGACAGATATGATGTTATCCAGTCCGGAAACCAACCAACAACTTCCAATATTCACCAAGAACAACCGAATGAGCAACCCCAACAGCTCGAAGGATTCGTCGAAGAACATCCTACGTCCTCGGACGACGAACGAGACTTGCCCGTATTAAGACGGGCGAGAAGACAATTACCCGGACCCCAGGCAGGACCGAGCTCTAAAGTTCCCCTACCAACAGCCTCGGTCAACTCCAGTTCCCACCAGCCTCATTTACCAACGAATGAAGCTTACCGTTTCGGCATGCCCGATGATCCTGTACTCGAACAATTGACCCGACCACCTATTTTCCCACCGAGGATAATTACACCATCCACGGTGGAAGTACAACACGTTGTTCCATTAGCCGAAGAAAGGAACAACGCCCAGCTGCAGGCTCATTTGGCAGCGTGTCTGTCGGCCATGGCAGCAGCCGGCATCACATTGCCGAATATCCAACCTGCCAATAAGGATAAGGACCCACGCCATGACGCGGAAGAGTCCGCCTATAGGGCCGCTATGGAAGCGGCAGGCCGGCGACCAGATAAGAGAATCCCCCACCAAGGGGGCAATGTCCAAATAACGATCCCTCCAACATTCGTCCACCCAAGCACTCATACGGAACAAGCCCCTGATATGAACCCGAAGGACGGAAGACACCCCGAACACAGGGTCGTGGTAGGGTACTACCCACAACCGCATCAGGGGGGATACCCCCCCCCCCTCTACCAAGCCCCTGATGAAGCGTTCCAACAGGCTTGGGACGTATGCCAAGAAACCCCATGTACTGAGCAAATCACGCGGTACCGCAATCCTCTGGGTTTCATCATCCCCGAGTTTAGACTCTATGATGGAAGGAGCTGCCCGATCGACCATCTGCGACACTACAAGACGAAGATGGAACAATGGAGTGACGACAATGCACTGATGTGCAAATTTTTCAAAAACAGCTTGGGCCAAGAGGCTTCGTCGTGGTATCACAACTTACCACGAGGGTCCATAAGAAACTGGGCAGAGCTGCTAAGAGCGTACTCAACCCGATACGCTGCTCATCGGAAGAAGAAGGTTAGCATCGAAACCCTTCTGAAAATGACGATGCAGCCGAATGAAAGGCTCAATGACTACTGCATACGTTTTATCGACGTAGCTAACCAGATCCCGCAGTACGCCAATAATATAGCCATCCAAAACTTTATCAATTCCATCCCTAATGGCTATTGGAAGTTCATAGGCAAAAGCTTTCCGACCACCGACTCCCTGCTAGCCTACTGTACCCACCTCACCGACAAAAACGATGAATTGCGACTTCTCAACCGAATTCTACCAAGGAGAGAATCGGTCAGGGAAGCACAGGTGGGATGCAAAAGAGCTAGGAACAACCAGGGAGAAACTTTCAACCCGACCAGAAAGGACAAAGGTCCCGAGAAGGGTAGAGCGACAACGAGAGCCCGAGCCCAAACCGCTCCAGATCGCATACCCAACATCGATCAACGAACATAAACCACTCCAGCTCACCTACCCAATGCCCCCCAAGCCTCTTCAACAAGGTCGGTTCCAAGAGAGGGAGCGCCGAAACACCTTCGAACCGGTCGAGCTGAGATACACTTTCAACCGATCTGCTGAAGATATCCTTAAGGATATATGCAGGGAAAGTTGGTATACCCGACCACAGCCGATCGCTTCTCCCCCCAACCTGAGAGATTCTAAGCTTTTTTGCGCATATCATGAAGATCACGGCCATCTCACCGAGCATTGCCGTAACCTGCGATGGAAAATGAACACATGGGGTGACGCCGGTTATTTAACTAAGTTCATCAAAGGCGCTGGAAACAAAGGCAAACAACTGGCCATTGAGGGGGCCGACAACCGGCAAGGCAAAACAATCAACGTTGTTCATATGTCACGGCCTAAGGGCACGGGTGGGGAGAGATCAAGACAACGACAATTGGCGCACTTTGGCCAAGTAGCCAAGGCATCACAGGCGTCGACCTCTAAAAAGCAATGCGCACCACGACAACATCCGCCCATTTCTTTCTCAGACCTCGACGAAGAAGGGGTGATATACCCTCACGGAGATGCCATTAACCTCCACGTTCAAATCGGCCTTGACACGGTCAGAAGGGTGCTTGTCGACCAAGGAGTCTCTTGTGATATCATGTACAAAGAGCTCTTCGACAAGATGAAGCTCAAGCCCCAAGACTTACAGCCGACTGATGTCACACTGATCGGGTTCATCTCCGAGACGACTAGACCGTTGGGAAAGATCATCCTTAGTGTTACCACCGGATCCGTGTCAGTTCCCGTGGAGTTCTTAGTGGTTAACGACAGCTCCGGCCACAATGCCATCTTGGGCCGACCATGGCTTCATGCCATGAGAGCCATACCGTCGACCTACCACCAAAAGGTGAAATACCCAAATGATAGGGGAGAGATCGAGACGGCCAGAGGATGCCAAGAGGATTCCAGACGCTGCGAAGACATAACCGCGGCTCTTAAAAAGCAGCTCGTCGTTGTTGAACAACCCACCAGCACGAAAAAGCTAATCAACCAAATAGCCAAAACCGAAAGGGTTGTTGAAGAGCAAGTAGGAGAGAAGCTTAGGAAGGTGTACATTCCGGATACGGACGAGGAGCATTACTTCCTCATCGGCGATAACCTTCCCAAAGAGGAATCCGAAGAGTTAGAAGAGTTCCTCTTCAACAACATCGAAAAGTTCGCCTGGAGTCCCAAAGACATGCCAGGCCTAGACCCTAATACGGCGTGTCACCACCTCAGCGTTAACGCCGAATACAAGCCAATAGCTCAGCGGAGCATAAAAGTATCTGTCCAGCATAGAGCGGCTATAATTGCTGAAGTCCAAAAGCTATTGGAAGCCGGAGCCATAAGGGAGGTTTTCTATCTAAAGTGGTTATCCAATCCGGTCGTCGTTCCTAAAAAGAATGGAAAGGAGAGAGTCTGTATAGATTTCACCAATCTTAACAAAGCCTGTCCGAGGGACCATTTTCCCCTCCCAAGGATTGATCAACTGGTGGATGCCACAGCTGGAGCAGAACGGATGACCTTCCTCGACGCATACTCAGGGTACCACCAAATCCCCCTCGCCCATGAGGATTAAGAAAAGACGTCATTCATATCGCCTTTGAGAAACTATTGCTATACGGTAATGTTGTTCGGTTTACGCAACGCGGGAGCAACATACCAAAGGATGATAATGAAGGTATGCAGAGAGCATATAGGGAAGACCATGGAGGTATACATCGACGACATGGTTGTCAAAAGCGAAAAGGCCATGTCCCATCTCCAAGACATTAGGAACGTCTTCCGAACGTTGGGCGAGCACAAACTGAAGCTCAACGCAAGCAAGTGCGCATTCGGTATTAGCAAAGGAAATTTTTTAGGGCATATGGTCAGCCGACGAGGAATAGAAGCTAATCCCGATCAGATCACAGCTCTCCAGAACCTGGCAGCACCCAAGAATAAGAAGCAGGTGCAAGAGCTCACGGGAATGATGGCCGTACTGAGCAGGTTCATCAGCCGATCCGCAGACAAGGGACGGCCATTTTTTGAATCACTCAAGAAAGATAGAAAATTCGTGTGGGACCCGGAATGTGAAGCTTCATTTAACAGCCTCAAAGAATACTTAAGGACGCTGCCACTGCTAGTAAGGCCGAATAAAGGAGATATCCTGGCATGCTACCTAGCGGTTTCCACTACAGCTGTGAGCACAGTCATCCTAAGAGAAGAAGGCCGCGAACAATTTCCGATCTATTTCGTTAGCAAAACTCTGGTTGAAGCCGAAACCCGATACCTGCCATTGGAAAAGCTATGCTTGGCATTGGTAGTTGCTACCAGGAAATTGCCGCACTATTTCATAGCTCACCAAGTCCGAGTATACACGAAATTTCATATCAAGTAGTCACTTCGACGGACGGACATCAGTGGGCGAGTGGCCGCATGGGGGGTCGAACTATCCCAATTTCATATCGAATTCGCTCCCCGACATGCCATAAAAGGACAAGTCTTGGCCGATTTCGTCGCAGAATTCACTGAAGGGTATGACGAGCCGTTAGCTATATCCCCACAATCACACTGGCAAATACATGTCGATGGATCAGCCACTAAGGACGGCTCGGGAGCAGGGATCATCCTCAAGTCTAGCGAAGGAGCAATCATAGAGAAAAGCATCAAGCTGGGCTTCCGAGCAACCAACAATGAGGCGGAATACGAAGCCATGATAAATGGCATGCTCATTGCCCGATCGCTAGGATGCTCCCACTTAATTGCGAGTTCGGACTCCATGCTGATCGTAAATCAAGCCATCGCCAAAAGATGACAGAATGATTCTCTACCAAGAGAAAGTCCAAAGCTTGATGGCCACCTTCGAACAGTGCGAACTAATAAGAATCAATCGTACCGAAAATGCCCATGCCGACGCCTTGGCAACCCTAGCCTCGACATTAACATTAACAGACACTCGGTCGATCATAGTGGAACTTCTGGAAGCCCCGAGTATCACCAGAAGAATAGACCGAGTAACGTCAATCCAATACGAGTTAAGGTGGATGGATGACATGAGTCGTTATCTACGAGACGGTTCGCTTCCGACGGACAAGATAAAGGCTTTGAAAATTACGATAAAAGCACCTAGGTTCTGGCTATCCGAGGATGATAAACTGTACAAGTCCAGTTACCGAGGACCCCACCTACTGTGCATCCGGCCCGAACTGCAACTGCCAGTGTTGGAGGAAATCCACAAAGGATCTTGCGGAGCACACATCAAAGGGCGATCCCTTGCTAACAAAGCTATCACACAAGGATATTGGTGGCCCTATATCAAGCGAGACGCCGATGTATATGTCCAAAGTTGCGACAAGTGCCAACGATTTGCCAAAATACCACGGCTCCCATCGTCTCTGATGTCCCCAGTATCGGCTCCGTGGCCATTTGCACAATGGGCAATTGATTTGGTCGGTAAACTCCCAAAAGCGCCTGGCAGTGTGGAATATCTGATCGTCGCGATGGATTATTTTACCAAATGGGTCGAAGCTAAACCCCTCTGAGAAATCAAATCCAGCAACGTCAAACAATTCATCTGGGAATACATCATCACCAGGTTTGGTATACCGTACGCTATTGTCGCTGACAACGGAACCCGGTTCAAAGATGCTAATCTACAGCTCTGGTATGAAGAACTAGGTATCCGTAAATTCTACTCGACGCCGACATACCCACAGGGTAACGGACAAGCTGAAGTGTCAAACCGAACAATACTAGACGGCATCAAGACAACCCTCGAACAAGCAAAGGGGAGATGGCCCGAGCGGCTACTCAACGTCTTATGGTCGTGCCGAACTACACCAAAGACGGGCACCAAAGAAACCCCGTTCAGCTTAGCATACGGCGTCGAGGCCGTCATACCAACGGAAATCGGGCTACCCACACTACGAATGACCTTAGTCGAGCAGGGAGACAATGAACAAAGAATGAGAGAAGAACTCGACATGCTAGATGAAAAATGAGAGATAGCATCCCTTACCCTAGCGAAATACCAACAAAGCGTGAAGCAGACTTATGACAAGAAAGTAAAAGGGTCCAAAGAATTCATGATAGGAGAACTGGTGCTACGACGTGTAACGGTCTATACCCGCAATGAAATACATGGCAAATTGAGCCCTACCTGGGAAGGACCGTACGAGATCGTCAAAAGAACAAGCCCGGTCACCTACAAACTCAAAAGCGTTCTGTTCAAAAACAGCAGAGGGGAGAAAAATTCTTGAAATGTGGCTAACCTAAAGAAGTACTACATTTAGGCCGTCTCGCCAGTACACATACAGGTGCCACCTTACCTCTCTTGCTTAATGACATTGTCTTTTGAATAAATAAATTATCTTATCATGCTGTCTAACGAGTGCAGCTGAAATTCCCAAACTGCCTTTGTGCCTAGGAATACTATGAAATTCCCAAACGGCCTTTGTGCCTAGGAATACTATGAAATTCCCAAACGGCCTTTGTGCCTAGGAATACTATGAAATTCCCAAACGGCCTTTGTGCCTAGGAATACTATGAAATTCCCAACATGGCGTGTCTAAAAGAATGCCTAGGAATACTCAAAATATATGCAGGTACCAACTGATCCAATGAGCAAGGATTGAAGGCAGAAAAGAAACTAGAAGAATAATGCAGGAAATAAAAGAATCAAAGGAACTAGCAACGCAACAATAAAACGAAGGCGATCAAATACCCAGCACGGAAAACAAAGGAACAGCAATCTCATCAAAGGAAACAACATGACAATAAAACAATCCAACGCATGAATAAAAGAATAAAGCAAATAGTTTGCGCCCGCATTACGGAGGTAACAAGATACAACCAGCAATAAAGAAATGGATTTAAGAACTACTACATGAGGAGCACGACGGCAATTGACCGAGCTTGACTTCTTCGTCATCCGTCGCCGTATCCCCATCGGTCTCCTCGCCATCAAAAATCTCCTCAGAAATGAGGGCATCAAAGTTGGTCGTATGAGCACCCACGCATGTCAGCGTCTTAAGCCGTGCTGAGAACTCGGCTCCTTTAGCGATCCCGTGAGCATCCGAGGCCGTTTTACGGCGAGCATCGTCAAAAGGAAGCTTACGAGCTTCGATCATAGCAGCAGAAGCATCGTATCTGGATCAGGACAGACGGAAGTACTTCACCAACATGTTGGCTTTAGTTACCAACGATTTCAGTTTACCGAGGTATTTTTCCTTTACGCGCCAATATCGATCTAAACGACGCTCCTGAACCTCAACAACATGCTCGGCATGACGAACATATTCCCGAAAAGAAGACGCTTGGGTTTTCAACTTGGACCTAAGTTGGGCATACTGATCGCGCAGTTCGACATATTTGCCCATTAAAACGATGTAAGGCCAGTTGGCGTGCACTTCACTAGCCGCACCAGATGAGACCTCCCGGGCAGCCCCAGTAGGTCCTAACCCCGGACTAACTAGGCATGGAGAACCAGCCTGGTACGACGTAGTAACATGCGCCTATAAAAAAAAACGAGAAAGAAAGGGCAGATATGAATATTCATCAATAAAAAAAAAAAAAAAAAAGCGACAAAACGAATATTTTTATACAAGCTACAAGAAAAGCGACAAAACAAGCTACTCAATCATTAGTCCGATAACCCATCGACAGACGCTGAGGTCTCTACGACATCTGCGAAATGAATATCTCGTATCGACACAATTTGCGTCTCCAAACGTTCCTGCATGACCGTATCAACTCGGTTCAAGGCATTCGTGGTTTCAGTTACCCCTGCCATAGCATCCGCCATGCGTTCTGCCCGGGTAACACCACGCATCCCTTTTATATGATCGAGCACCTCTAAAGCGCAAGCTCAGGCCCAATACGCTTTGGCAAAGGATAGCAATAGGTCCGCGTCTTCAAAAACGGCCCCTAGAACCAAATTCAAGCTCGTCACCCGACCTCGTGCTTCGTCACGAGAGCGCCGAAGTGCCCCAAGAAGCTCTTTGGTCTTACCCTTGTTTGCCATATAGTGGGCGGTTTTCTTGCTGAACTTCTCTCCCAAGTCGCGTAATCGAATCGACAAATTTGAAATATGAATATTCAAACCATCGATTTCGCGCCGAGCAGAATACAATTCAGAAGTTAGGGAAGCATTAAATTTTCCAAGACCATTTATAACATCGCCTACGTTACGACTAGGCGAGGTCCAGACCACCATGGCAAGGGGGTTAGCAGGTACCTGATAAGATTTTGTTTTTACATCCTTCAAAAGACGACGACCGATAACAAGGAAATTAACAAGGAAAGCCCAACAGAAAGACAACGTAGCACCTATATTATCATTTCCCAAAAGAACATCTTTATAGTTACAAAAGAGACCCACAATTCGGGTACCAAAAAGACTTTACGCTAAGATGCAGAGAAAATACTACAAGAAAATGGTCAAGGCTCCACCTGAGGGGATGCGGGTGGGGAAGTCACGGCAGCAGCAGACCGAGGAGTCGTTGGAGCCGACCCGGAATGGGGACGGAGGGCCGTCGAAGTAGCATGTCCCGGCAGCCGTGGGAGTTCCTCGTCTCGAAGATGGGCCCAATCCTGAGGTTTAGGAGGTGCACCTTGCGGACAGGGATAAACCAACTCCGACCACGCCCGGTCAGAAAATGGGACCTTCGCAAAGTTTAGAGTCCGAACATGAGCGCAGAAGACGGAGAAGTTAGCCATCATTGTGAACTTTGCCCTATCCTCCGCTTGCGCCGCTTTCAGGGCCGCCACCTCGGATGTTCCGGCCTCTACATCCTCTGCCATGAGCAAATTATCAGCTTCCAAAAGGTCGTGCTTCTCGACCCACTCCTCTTTTTCGGCCCCCAACTTCTCGACTTCCTCAGTCAGGCGTAAGTTGTCTCCTACCAACTTCTCATTATCAGAGGTCAACTTAGCCATCTGGGCTTTCTCCTCGGCCGTTATTTTGCTTTCGGCCATCAGCTTCTCTTTCTCCGCCTCCAGCTCGGAGACCAACTTCACTTGCTGAGCTTTATTCTCGACCAGGCTTTATTTTCGGCCATCAGCTTCTCTTTCTCAGCCTCTAGTGCTGACATCTGATCCCTTAACACCACGATATCCACGAAAACCTATATTTAGAAACATCAGACACCAGCCAAAATAAGAGCATCACGACTTATATAACAAAATATATACGCAACATACCCGAAGCGCGTCAGTACTGGCCTGCTCTATAACCGACATTGCAGGCCGAGCAGCTATCTTCTCTGCATCCTTGACAACGAGGGGTTTAAGAGCAGTATACCCCATCCTCAAGACACGAGGTTTCTCCAACAGTTCACCCCCACACCTATCAATGTAACGGGTCATCGCAACCCCGTCCACCAGCACCTTCTCCGGTTCCTCGAGAGCCTCATCCTCGACACCCACCACAACCTCCACGGCATTCTCCTTGCCGGCTTCCACCTCCACTTCCACCCCCACGTCCTTCTCCAAAAGACCGGTCTCAGGGGCCCTAAGCTCGATCGCCTTCTCAGTACGGATGGGCGAGCAACCGGGTAGATCTATCGGATCCTCAGTATGGATAGGCGAGATGACAGGCAAGGTCATCGTATCCTCGCCCATGTTCACTAAGAGGTTCATATGTCCGAATATATTGTCGATCGACCCCTGAAACACAATAATACCCATAGACCGGGCAAGAGCAAGGGTAACCAATGAAGAAGTCAATAACTGAAACAAGATGACATATAAAGCAGGGAACAACAGAGTCAAAAGGCAACTATTCACAAAAACAAATACACTTACATCGAGATTCGCAGCAGCCTCCTCGGTGGTATCACCGTGGGACGAATCGACCACCTCCACACCCCTGCCAGCTTCAGCAACCTCCACATTACCTGAGGTCTCAGCCCCTCTAGCCCTCTTCGGGGTGCCAACAGCGGGGTCCGACGCTCGGCGCTTAGAACGAGTGGGCTTTTTCCCTCCCCGAGCAGCGCTTCGAGCCCTGACAACTTTTACGAATTCCTCCTCGGGCTCTTTAGGTATCTCAGGCGCATGATTCCCTTGGTCACTGGCCCCGCAGGGTAACCAAGCAGCAGGGGAGCAGTACGGCTTGCCGGATCCTTGGTAGGCCCAGGCCCCCACCATTTCCAAAGAGCTAAGAGAGCCTCAACATTGGGAGCGCCGAGGTCTAGAATAGCAGGAGCTGTGGTCACATGTCCAGGGATCTGGTGTCCTGCACAACCCCATTTCCCGGACGCAATCACAACACCGAGGTTATGTTCTTTGTTGGTGTCCGGCAACCCAATGACCAGCCGGGAGAATGCGCGCAATGTCTTCAAATAAGAACTGCGGCGCTCGAAACTCAAACTGCAGACCCCGAAGACATCTTTCAGTTCAATGTCTATCCCCGATACCTCCGACAACCTTTGAATGCCGATCAAGGTCCGGTAACCATTCAGAGCCAGTTGGGCAGGAGCTATCTGGACGGCTTCAAAAAACAAAGCCACCCACTTCGTAAACGGAAGTCTAAGACCCCCAGTGAAGAAAGCCGAGGAACGCACAGCTACCTCGCCAGCAGGAACGAATCCCAAAACCTCCTCATCAGAGACAGGCAGCCGAATGTGTATGTTTTCCGGAATTTCGGCGAGTCTTTTGAAATCCTCTTCAACGAATGTGCCAACTTGGGCCAGGCATTGGGTCAGAATTTCCTATCCAAACATCATCACAAATCCATCAACATACAAACCACAAACACATGACACGACAAGCCCCCCCCCCCCCCAATTGATAGAAACCCTAAAAGTTTTCCACCAAACCAACAAATATCCTATACAGGAAGAAAAACCACTACTCAACAACCTAGATAGACATACAGAGACAACCAAACCCGTATATAACCACAACCACAAATCAAATGTGTATCCTAATTACAGAGCTATCTAGACCAACAACCCACGAAATACGAAGATACTTACAGTCATGATCACGAGCAAGCAAGGGAGAATAGCAGAAAGTCTCTCGACAAACCCTAGATAGAGAGGCAGCAAATTTTTGGCGGGAAGAATAAATCCTAGAGAGAGAAGATAAGAGATATTTTTTCAGCAAATTATGAGGTAAAAAGCTAAAGGGATTATTTGGCACAGTTAAAAGGAGTGGAACTACAAAAAGAATAAAATAATAACCGCCTTTTCGTGTGACAGAGGTTCACCTTTTTTCCAACCACAGAAAAGTCCTCAACTGCTGCTATGTCAGCAAATCAAGGCTCCAGATCTTGCCACGTCAGATAGTGTATCCCACTACCCAAGACAGTTCACATCATTACACTGAAATAAACGGCCAGTGGACCCTACCACGAAAAGCTTCCAACATACGCTATCAATATTACCCAACCGAGGATGTCCTCCGATTAAGTCCCTCGACACCAAACCGTGTCCTACCCGAATAGCACACCGAACATGATGGGCGGAGACCGTTCTAACCTCAACGGCATTTAAGCGTCAAGCCTAACAACGCTCCCCGGGGGGATAACCACGGTGCGCCATGATCGGTGTTCCGTACGAATAATATAAACATTAGGCAAAGCAAATACAAAATAAATTAGACAGGATCGAATTGCAAAACACAAGTTTTATTCATCCACAAAGGGGGATACAAACAAACAGTACAACAGGGAAAAAAATACAAGAAATACAACCCATCCTACTTCTTCGAACTACCCCCCATGTCGACATCCTTCTTCGCCAAGAGCTCCTCCAGACGCTCTTTTTCCCTAATCAAATGAGAAATTCCAATCTCCACTTGTTTAAGAGAGTAAGATTGAGACTTGCACTTCTGCTCGGCTTCAAAACGAGCAGCGCTCTCCTCCTTCCAATACTGCTTAAACCGCCTCATTTCGATCTGAGCACACTTGAGATCATGCTTCAACCACGACGTCTCAATTTCCTTTAACTGAAGAGGAGTTAAATCCTCTTTCCCAAAACCAGGGGGACGGGGTAGCAAGAAGGTAGGCTCCTCTTCCAGAAGAGCTTTCTTTTTGGAGGCAGATCTAGTAATGAGAGCCATCTCAAACAAAAGCAAGATTAGAAGAAACAGGAGAGAGAAAAGGAGATTGGACAATGAAATACATGCAATAGGGAGCGTTTATAAAGAAATTCAAGGGTACAAAATAAAATGAAAAGGCACAGAGTACGAGGCGTTACAACGGTTCACAAGACAAAGGCACGAAATACGAAAAGATACAACTGTTCAAATACAAGTTCCAAAACGGAAAATACATCAGAAAAATAGTCTAATCTAATCAAGGATCAGTGGGTGGGACAACAGAACTGCTAGACCGAGAGGCAGTCTCCCGAGCAGAGCTATCTAATCGAGCTTTATATGAGTCGTTCATGACGACCAAGCATTCATTCTCCCGGACAAGGTATGCATTCTCCCCAATAAGGGCAGTAACTTGTTCTTTAAGCCGAGCAATTTTAACAGCCATACTACCGAGGCCTTGAGGGGAGTTATCAAACTCATTCTGAGCATGATCCCAAATCTCCTCGGCTTCATACCAGGAGTTGGCCAGAGTGTTCCTGCGCACCAATAGGTGGTCAAGTTCACGACTCAAGGCCGAGATCTCGGTCCATTTAATTGTCTACTCGGGGTGTGAGTTATACAAACTCAAAGCCAGGACACCGTACTCCTTCTCAAGCTTAGCCATTCTATGACGGACCCGAGATACCTCAGCATCCAAGTCCTTCATCTGAGCATGATACCTCACCACGGGCTCAGACATTAGGAAAAGTTATTTTTATACAGGAGATGAGGGATGAAAGAGAAGCAAACACAATATGAGAAAAGATATGTTCTGAGGAAAGGTGGAAGAATATTTATAGAGCAAAGATAGTATGATGTTTGAGGACATTGCTCGGGAGCAGGCATATTTCCTGACATACTCGGGAGCATGCATATTTCCTGACATGCTCGGGAGCAGGCATATTTCCTGACATTACTTGGGAACATGCATATTATCCAACCATGCTTGGGAGCATGCACCTATGGTTGGCAATGCTGTGGATAGGTCTACAGTCACCTGATATCACAGTTCGACAAGAAATAAAGACGAAATGTTCAAAGATCCAGATTCCAGAAAAACGACAAACCACAAGTGCAACATAAAAAGAAGTGCAATATAAAGGGGCAAAGAAAATTTTCATTAATAAAGATGAGATACATCACGGTCCATTACATCAGAAGAAAGTCTACTACATTTGAGGTCTATTACATCCGAAGATAACATCGGAAGAAAGTCTACTACATTTGAGGTCTATTACATCCGAAGATAACATCGAAAGAAAATCTATTACATAAAGGTCTGTTACATCAGAGGGCAACAAAAACAAAAACAAAATATATATATATCTATGATGACAGGAGACAGCATAGCCAAAGAAGGTAGACTATATCAGCAGAACCAGCTAAGAAGAGAGAGGCGATGGGGAAGAGGAAGAAAAAGATGAAGAGGAACATAAAAAATAAGTGAAAAATGAAGAAAGAAGAGGCAAATGAAAAACGACAAAAACCCTAGAAGTAACAAAACCCTTAGGATCACAGGGTTGATTGTTACATCGTAGTGGTGCAGAAGAAGAGAAAAAGGAGAAAAGAAAAAGAAGAGAACAAAGTATTAAACAGAAAAGAAGAAGAGTGCAAGGAAATGAAGAAGAAAAAGAGTGATGGGAGAGAAGATGAAAAGAAAGGAAGAGGAAGAAAAAGAAAAAACAAATAAGAAGAAGATAAAGAAAAACACATAAGAAGAAGACAAAGAAATGAGGGAAACTGAGAGAAATAAAAAGAAAAGAAAAAGGGCGAGGCTAGGGGGAAGTCGATCGGTATCGATGAGAGGGCCCGGCAGAGACATTCCTGTCTCGAAGCGTCGGGTTCCCCTTCAACACCTCATTCTCTTCAACTAGATCCCGACGAGCACGTCGACAATAATCCAGCTCGGATCTTAGCCAAGTCAATTTCCGAACCATCTCGGTATGGTGATAACGCATCACCTTTAGCTCCTCTTCAGCATCCTTCAACAGCTTTAATGCAAGGCCATATGAGGCTTCAAAAGCCTCCACTTGCAAAACCAATGCAGATTTGGTCGAAGAACCTTCCATTTTTAGGAAGTTATAAGATAAAATTCTGTATATAAGGAAGAGAGATAAGGGGGAGATTGTGAATAAACCCATATCTTAAGAAGGTATTTATAGAAAGATTAAGGATGGTTTAATGTGGGGAATCGCAACCGTTCGTCAAAAGACGCTGGAAAACATGGGAAATTGAAAAGGTGCATCTGATGAGAAGAAACGTTTGGGTACAGGCCAGTATTTAAAGAGGGTAAATCTCTAAAAAGCCTCTACACGTGTCAGTTATGCCAGCATTCAAATATTCAAATAGGGAAGTGCAACAGTGCTAAAAGATAAAGGATAAGATTTGTGCACAGGGCTCAAGAAATTCCCTCAGTCCCTAGATACAAAGATTCAGAAGATTCAGTGGATAAGGTCAAGCGCAAGGCCCAAGAAAAAGCATTAATGAAGCCACAAGCGTGCGCAGTCAAATTAATTGCGTTGGGAGAATAATTCAGATAAAAGCCAGAAAAAGAAAATTTTCCATTAATCAAGGGGAACTTTATTACAAGATGATTCTCAAAAAAAGGACACCACTACATCACAAAAAAGCAACAACAAAAAAAGAACTATTTTTCAGAAGGGCCTGCGTCGTCATTCGACCTCTTCTTAGACCGAGCATACACTTCCTTGAGGGCCAATTTATAAGCCCTCTTGGAAGCAATATGCCTCTCTCTAGAAGCCTCAAGCTCTTTGATCCGAGCACGAGCCCAAATATTGTCGATCAGATACCTCTGATATTCGCTCTCCATGGCCTCCAAGCGCTCGTCCATCTCAGCAGCTCGGCGAGCCTCCATGGTTAAAGAGGCAACCCTCCTTTCGAGGATACGAGCTTTCCTAACCTCCTCCTCAAGATGAGCAACATACTCCGGAAGGTTGTCACCACTATTTTCCCGAGGAGAAGCCATTTGTTCGTTAATAAGAATGAGTTGCACAAATAATGTAGGGACAGCACCCTTTTTATAGGAAGAAACAAGGGGTAGATCAAAGGTCATCTCGAAGAAAGACAACCCCTTGAACTTCCCAAGAGCATTTATGGCTAACCAACCACAGTTCCAAGTCTAATTAAAGTCATCCAGTGAGATATCAAGAAGATAAGCAGACAAGAACGAGAATAAGGAAATATTTTATTAATCCAATTACAACTGGGGAATGATGCCCCCTATAAAGAAATTACAAAAACTAATTATTCCGAGGAAGGGCCTGCTTCATCATCATCCGACCCCGGCTTGGACCGATCATGCAGCTCCTTAAAAGCAAGCTTGTATGCCCTTTTTGCTGTTTTTTCCTTAGCCAGGGAAGCCTCGAGCCTCTTTATACGCTCAAAGGCCCAATACAGGTCAGCCATCGTCAAGTGATGAGCCGCGTCCATATCAGACAACCTTTTGGTCATGTCCGCCAATTTCTTTTTCATGACGCGAACCTTCTTGACCTCATTCTCCAAGTGAGCAACGTAATCTGAAGTGTTGTCTCCTGTCGAACCATGGGGAAAAGCCATTGTGTCACGGTCAAAGTAATAGTAAATGGGATAATGGGGGATGGGGCACCTTTATAGTAGATAAATGTGGGGAAGATCAAGGGTTTTCCTCGAAAAAAGATACCAAGATAGGACTTCTTAATGACCTCAAATGGGCCCCAGGGAACAGTTGAATCCACCGCATCTCTTGAGGTAATCTTGGGAACAGCATGGCCGAAGCAATATCCTCGACAGACCGATCATGACTCCCTCGACGAGGAGACCACGCCGAGGAAGTCAGAGAGCACTTGATAGAACATAAAAATTAGACCCGAATATTCTATTCGGGTAACAATCAACCCACACTTCATAGATGGGTATCCAATGCTTAAATGGGTCGTCACATGCCTTTCATAAAGAATAAAGGTGGATACTACTAAAAGCCCAAGCCCACTTAACCAGGGACCCATATCTGAAAAATCCCCTGAGATGGAGACATTTGTCAACATCCTAAAAGGCATAGTTGCCTATAAATAGCCAATTACCCCTCTAAGAAATAGACCAGAAAATCTACTCAAAAAATATAGAGAGAAGTAGAGAAAAGAGAAAAACTCCCCAAAGGCTGTCACATCAAGAAACAAACCGAGCAGATCAAGAAGCGAGCACAGAGATCGGAGAAAGATTGAGATCACAAGAGAAAGCCATAAAACCGAGCATAAATATAGAGATAGAGTTGTAATCCGAACAATGGCAATTGCCGAATACGAATAAATATCAAGAAGTGTTCATCGTTTATTATATTTTCCGATATTATATCATTGTTGAAAAACCTAACGCATCCGATAAAGTTATGGTTTTATCAGATTTAGCAAAACCAAACCAACCCGAAGTACTGTTTGATAAATGATTTAGCAAAATCAAACCTAACCGACCCGAGTCAATTGTCCGGTTTGTTTTTCCTTTTAAGTATGACTAGTGAGAGCAAGCCTTATAGGCACCTCATTTCTTTTTTTAATCCATATTTTGAGTAATATCCAGATTTTTAACAAAAAATCTAACGTGCTGCAGATCCTCTTACAGACCATCAAATAATAGATGAACTCCAATATGCCTCATAAATAAGCAACCAAATTGTCTTCCTCTTTTATTATTTAACATTAAAAACTGCTCTCTTATACTTTATATAGACTTTTCACCTTTTATCAATTGGAATGAGAGATTAAATAAAGAAATGTATATGGTAGCTGTTGTTTTGTGTGAATGTAAAAATGTTATGCAAAATTAGAAAAAGCGTAGTTTTTTATAAAATTTGAGGGAAAAAATAAAAAGGAAAAGCTGCAGTGATTGCTCTGACTAGAACCCCAGAAAAATAAAGTTTGGCTACCATGGAGACTTCTTTATTCTAGTTTTCGTTTTATTTATGATAATAAAATGTCTCCGACACTTCACTCCTACCTTCTATCACCTTAATGAAAGAAGAAGGGCGAGACATCTCAGATTCAGGTTTGCTAGATTGATGTTTGGGTCAGTTTATTGAGTAAAGATATCAAAGTCCACTAGCTTTTTTCCTTTATTTGACCCAAAGAATGGCTTGGATCTGAAAGGTTGTCCAGTCGAAACCCTTGAACAAACAACTGAAACTAACATCCTATGCCTACAATTGGAACTAAACTGAACACCAATATATTCTTGAAGCGCAGTCCATCATTGTCTTACTCAGCCATCTCGAGCATGTCGGTTGTGTTATTAGTACATATTTACAACAAGAGCTGTTTCCGGAACTTTGGAGGCCCAAATCAAGTTAGAAAAAATAGGCTCTCGTCAATGAAGCCATATATCTTCAAAGCAAGATAATATGATCCATGATTTAGTTTTTGTGAAATTGTTAAATTGATTACTTGATGAATAAAAGTAATAAATACAAAAACAATCATAAGGAAAAAACTATTTGAGAAACATCACGTGTTTTATATATTTCTAGACTTGTTAATTGTTAGTATACTATGAATATGCATAAAAAAACTGTATACAATAAAATTAATAAAGGGAGTAAAAATGTAAAACCATCATTTTGAACACTTGGTGATCAAACTAATTAGTTTTTATTTATATGTTAATTGTTAATATTTATGATAAAACTATATAAACCAAATGACATTCATCTAGATATTTAAGGATCATTGATAAAAGTATAAGATGGATGAGTGGTTACCATTATTTCTCTGTTGTCAAATACAAATAAAATGAGAATGGGGTTAGAGCACGATAGTGCATATTTTAACAGAATACTATTTTGTATTATACATAAATATAAAAAAAAAATATTGTTATAGCTCCCGAAAATATTACCCGTTGACATGACGAATTATGTTGACCAAATATAATTTAAATAAAAATATGTTTTCAATATCAAAACAAAACTAATTGTTACACATAATACGCCGCGTCAGCTGGTAAGGTTTTTGGATAAGATTTTTTTGGTAACAATATCATTTCTCATAAAAAAAAAAAAATAAGGCCTTAAATTGATGAGTGAAGCCGTATCTATTTACAATGATGCACATCAAAATCCTTCTTGTGGCATTTATTCTATTTGAACAAACTTTTCAACAAAATCATCTCCTTGAAGCCAAAGTTGGTAAGCTTTATTTAGAATTTCTGCTCTTAGAAAACGAATTAGTTTTTAGACAGTTGAAAGCACCACTTATTAAGCCATGGTAGACTGAATTAGCTCCGATAATGTTTTTTGGGCACCAAACGTTGAAGTCGATCTTCACCTTGTTACAAAACTGATTATCAGAATTAATTGTGTGAAGATGGATAGTTTAAAGCAAAATGCGAAAAATGAGTTGATAATATTTGTAAAAATTATGTAATATGTGATTTATATACACTGGCGTGATGTGAGAAACTGAAAATATATTATTTATCGGAAAGTACAAGATGCTAAGATGCAAACTAGAATTTAACTGATTCTCCTCGGAAAATATACTGATACAAACTTGACTGGTTATAATTTATTTACATTTATATCTAACCTACCTAGCAAGTCAACAGCCAAAGCCTCCTTCCTACCAGCCAAAGCCTCCTACCAGAAGCCAATGTACATCTTCTGCTGCTTAAAGCAAGCACAGAACCAAAACAACCCAAAAAACGCGCTATGGTAGTTGTCGCTCTAGATGACCCACCTAAACTCAAACCTGGAAATTAAAACTGAAGTTTTAGCACCAAGCAAAGCAGGAACAGATAATTAAAGCTATTATTGGGAGATGATAAGACAAAAAGTTACCCGCAATATTAGAGGTGATGTACCGATACCACCATTGATACGTCCACTCGACAAAGCCACACTGTGAAACGATTCAGTGATAAGAGTACATTAGAACATAAAAAACATCAGAAACAGTCCAACGGTCAAGAATGCATACTAGTACTTGAGACCAAAGCGACATTATATGTGCTTAAAATTCTGTATAGAAAACCTCTCTACCGGATGACTTTTTTTCCCCTAAGGGCATCAACTAGATTAAGTTGCGTGCATGCGTTCTCCCTCACCTCCGACAATTGAACTAAATTTTGTTTCTTTTTATTGAGATGTAAAATTATGCCTCATTCCCCTAGCAACTTCCAAGTACTAAAAGATCAAAACACTTTTCCTTTGAAGGACTTGAAACTGGGCTTACATTGATACAACTCGTGAAAAGGAAAAAAAAAATCAACTAAATAAGTGGCTTAAGTTACATTCAGATCTTCGCATCCCAAGAAACGGTAAAGTTGGTGCCATGTGTCCTTGAGGTCACAGGTTCGAGTCGTGGAAACAGCCTCTTGCAGAAAGGCAAGGGAAGGCTGTCTACATTTGCCCCAAAGTGGCACGACCCCTCCCCGGACCCGAGCACAGTGGGAGCTTTTGCACCGTAGTCGCCCTTTTAAATCAGATTTAGCACTTAAGAACTGCTAATAGATAAATCATCATATACTGAACATAAAAGAATGACTAAAATTTGCCTATTACTTCAAAGTTCAATCGTAATGCTATTTAAACATTTAATTTTCTTCCTGAAGCTCATTTATCTATTATATAATGGCTTTTAACACAATATTATGGTCTTAAAGCATGGACTTCAAGTAAGAAATATCATTGGCCTAAAGTAAGTCTAACAAAACTGAGTCGACGACATGCTAACTTATAATCTCTTGATTGTCGTATATGGATAGGTGCTTAATTATCTATACACATGAGTGAGAGCAGTGACTCAGGTCTTATCTACTCCTTAGTATTCCCCATTTATATGCCTTTTTTTTTTCAATTTGCTCAGATTGCAAACTGTTGCAACTTAGTTGATATATTAATAATCTTTTGAAGACTGTTCTTGAGAAATTAACAATTGAGACATGCTATCCTTATAACTAATCAATTACTCCGTATTAGTTTTATAATATAGTAGAGACATACTCTGCTGTTCCTTGGTGTAAAATTTCAACTTCAGTTTCTTCGGCCTGAATTACTTCTGCACTTACACCATTTTTATTGCCATCTGCACTACCACTTCCGTCAACACTACCATTCAAGTTCTGCTCAGTTCCTGCACAGAAAATTAATCAAAAAAATGAAAATCAGTTTTTTCCGTTCTAGTGTCCACTTATTACTACTTAAGCACTGAGGGGAAAGTCACATACTCATAGGTTGAGCCGACTTGGTCAAGAGTTTGTGACACATAGCAGTACCCTGGAAATCAAGGAAAGTGTATCTCAGTAAGTTTCTTCTCTCTGATTCACTTATTCTCGAGAACCCAAAGGATGTAGTCCAAGTGCTGAGAACGTTAGGAGTTGCAAGGAAAACAAGTCTTTCCACTCCTAATTCTAGCAGCTTCTGCAAAAAGGAATATAAAAAAGTCAAGGTTAAGTTACCGAAAGAAGAAAAACCCCTTTTAGTAAAACAGAGTTATTGCTTAAGTAAATATTGACTCGAAGAGTGTACTTAACAAAAAGTAATACTTCCAGAGTTTAAATTATCTGAATCGATAAACAATTCTCTAGGTAGTGGGTTCTTATATACCACAAAGAAAACTGTTCACTTTCCAACAAACTTTTTTATGCAGACATGAGAAATCTTCAGACAAGGTAATGTATTATACGTACAAGCTATATTTCAAGAAAGGCCAACAAAACTCTAATTTTTGTTGCACAAAAAGTTTTTTATAAAAATTGACTACATGGCAAGCATAACACAAATTATACTACTATGGAAATTCTAAATACAACCCCACTTTCAATTTCTACACCTCTCAATAGCCATTGCTGAGAGTTGGGGAAGGCCGAGGCACTTAGGTAATAACTAGAAGACGAAGGAGTATTTAGTTTTTTCCTATAGAAAATTGCAGGACACTGTCCCTAGTATAGTTCCGCATGTGGTCTTTTTCGAGCATTTACTCAGAATGCACATGTACGAAGTCTTCCCATGTTGGTATCAAAATATTGGAGGGAGATTCAACTGGGAAGATCACTTGTCAGACAGTATATACCTCAATTTAGCTTTATATGACGAATACAATTATAAAAGTAAGTTGTTGACCTGGTGTCATAAACTGCGAGCTTTATATATGATCGAGTTTAAGCAATGCTCATTAATTGCAAAATCAAAATTACAACAAATGATATATAGATGAAAGAGAAAAAAGCAAGAATCGAACAACAAGTTTATTGAGTTTGGATTGAAGTTTCATGCTACTGACTTCTATTGGTAAAGATGGACACCTCTGGAGGGTGTCAGAAGAAATTGAAGTTTCATGCTACTGACTTCTATTGGTAAAGATGGACACCTCTGGAGGGTGTCAGAAGAAGTTAGGTATAACATGATGTCCTAACATGAATGGTACTCCAAATGCTACTGATTTTTTGCTTTTAAACAACACTGCTGGATGGTACGAAAAGATCTATATACTTGTTGGCATTAAATAATCTTTATCTAGTAGTTAGCTGCGAAGAAAGAAAAAAGAAAACCCACTAGTTTGAAATGATTCTGCACAATTAGGAATGGTGGAAGAATTCAAACTTATAGTAAATGACTCATAATTAGGTCATAAGATTGAGTTGGATCAAAAATATTATCGGTTCGGAAGGATTTTCCATTGTGAGGGCTCAGAGACAAGCTTAATTACCTTTTGAAGGGATGACGAATAAGTCAATCTAAAGAGCCCAAGGGATTCGGATGTGAAAACTAATACAGTATGTTTTAACTAAGATATTATTGGAGTGGCCATAGGGTTTGAAAAGTTTAAGGTTGTGAATCAACATTGTCTTTCAGTCGGTTCCCCCCATAGGTGTCTATTCTGGCCTATGGATCTAAAAAATTTCTTAGTTCCATATCAAAAACAGATTGATTTTTTGGGGGAGTGACCAAAAGTGGTAATGGCACCACTATATTACCAAAAAGTGTTACACTAAACCTGTATTCTTAATAATCGCTGCCTTTGTACAAACCATTCCCGAGCGCACCTCAACACACCCACCCTCACCACCAGCCACCGCCACCACCACCACTCACCACTAGTGAACCCACCAGGGCAGTGGTGAAGCTTCTGCTAGCTCCCTGGAGCTTTGTCGAGCTCTCCGGAGTTTGAAGGCTAACCCGAGAGCTGACGTGCTTACCAGAGCTTCAAAAGGCTCACTAGAGGTACGGCAAATGTTTTGGCAGAGCCAAAAAAATCAAAAAGAAAGTAAAAGCTGAACGAACCTTACCAAAGCAGTGAAGAAACTCGTAAACTTGACCAAAGCTTTGGCAAAGCTTAAGAATCTCGTTACAGCTGTTACAGAGCTTGAAAAAACTCATCGTAACTTTGGAGATGTTCGGAAAGTTCATCCGAGCTCCACAAAAACATTAGAAAGCTCTGACAACCTCGATGAAGCTCCAAAAAATATTTCGAGAGCCAAAAATTCAAAAAGAAGAAGGGAAAATGCAAAATTCAAGAAAACCCTAAAATATAAAATATTCATTTTTCTTTTAAAGTGCTTTTCCATTGGTATGCACTTCAAATAATGGATGTGCACCTTTTATGCAATTTAAAAATTGCATATCAACTAGTATCCAGTTTGTATCTATTAGTATGCAATGCTACTAATGGGTATGTTTTTCAAAACATTGCCTTAACAATGTAGTTGCAAAGTTCCAAAGTCAAAATAATGAAAGATAAAAACAGTAAAAAGGCGAAAAAAATATGGTGCATCTCTTTCTTATTTAAGTGCATAACATTTTCTTTCAAGTAAAAGCCATCTTTCAAAGTGCATCAAAAAGTTCAAACCAAATCATTTGTAATTTATAACAATTAGAGTGCAATTAAAATATTTCATAACAATTGGTATGAAGTTAAAATAAATAGTGCATGGATGCACTTCAAAAACCCTAATTGATCATTTATATCAGTGACGCGAATTGTTCCCTCGTGAGTTTTATAGTGTATAAAACTCAAATTTCAGCAAATGTAGACCGTCTACTTTGTGAATTCAGGTTAAGCCACTGACCGTTTTTACATACATGATATGGTACTTAACAATCATAGCTAATTCATATATTTACAAAGCTAATGAATTTCACCAACTTGCAAAAAAGTCAAACAACTCTGAATCACTAAATTTTTAATTGGATAATAGGAACAGTAGATTCAAATAAATGTATAATTCTATAAATAATCCTCAATCAATTGACTATATATTGGAAAAAGGCAATTAATGTTAATTACCAAAAACAAATTGAAAGCCCTAAACAGTAACAATTTGAAAACCGTAACAATCGGCTATAGCCAAAATAGTACAGAGATGAAGCTGAAAAGATATCGAACTTTCAAAAAAACAGATATAAACCCTTATTTCTATTTAATTGGCTATGCATGGTCCCTGCTTTAATCAATGCACAACACTAAGGGTTTTGAAGCCCAAAGTTCCGCTGCCACATATACCCCCTGCGCCAGTCGGTGTGTCGACTCTAGCCTCACAACGCCCAACCAACAAAGGCTACAAGTGCAACAAGCTAGCCATTGCAATGTGAGGGTTAAGCAGGCAAGCTCAAGCTGCGACCAGTATTGCACCGAAGGAGGCTACAGCTGTGGCGAGCTTGCTACCGCGACCTGGAGGTCAATCCAGACCAGTCTAGCTCCGATGAGACCTTTGACGAATGACGGTAGAGAGGGAGCTGTGGCGGAGCGGAGATAGCAAAGAAAAGGTGGGAGAGAGAGACAAGAGATATTGTCTGGTCGATCGTTTGAATTGAGATCACGTTGGAACAGTCAAGAAACCGAAACAGAAGCCAATTGCTCGGAATCTTGTTATTTTTTTATTGGTAGCACAAAACGTGAAGAAAGATGGTACCACGTAGGAATAAGGTTTGAAAAGTATCACCTATTGGTCATTTCTCCTTAATTTCTCAATTTGAAGTTCTAGAAAAGATTCCCTACCTTTCCATAGACAGACCCACAAAGGTAAAAGGAAAATAAAATAAAATAAAAGTAGAACTAAGAATTACCTTTTCAAGCACATTCATCAGAAGCCGACACATTCCACCCCGTTGATATTCAAACCGTGTACCTATAACCGGAACTTCAGCGACCTTCTCCCCATGAACTCTAAAAAAAAATAAGAAAAAGATTGAGAAGGAAAATCTTCTAAACTTAACAGTCTAAGCAAATATTTCCAAGCAACTCGAGCTTAGTTGAAGTTGCATGTCACCTTAATGCAGCTACAGAAATCAAATCATCATCCCTTGATAAAAGCACCGTGTAAAATCCTCGGAAATTTAGACGTTGCACGGTCGAGCTGGAAAGGAAACAGTTTTATTAACTATAGAGCAACAGGATGTCAATAATATCGTATGACTGAAAAACCTTGTTGTGATGAGTTCATAGACATCGCAAAAGACAAAGGGCAATAGAAAAAGATGGTGATCCACTGATCCCCAACTTATATGAGATCAAATGTATGCCTTAACTACTTTGCTAGTGAAGTAGGTTATCTATTGAGGTGCTACTCTAAAGTTTCTAGAAGCATGTAATATAAAATCTAGAGACAAAATACAGATGCTGCAAGGACAGAAGACAAAAAGAATCATATAAGTTCATACCAATGTAAGTAAATGAAAGTACTAACTTAAAAAAAAAAAAAAGAGAGAGAGAGAAAGTGCGGATTCTAACATATTTTTGGTAAGCACGGATTCGAATATTATTCAATCTACAGTACAAAGTTAAGTATTAATGTTATAATTTTAAAACTTTTATCGTTTCTTATATGTTCAGTGAAACGTCAAATTAATCAAGTTGTGTAAACCCAGTAGTAAGTAGACACTCATTCTAATAGGAGTCGGGACGAAAAGTTGTGTGAACCCAGTAGTGAGTACTCTGCACCATCAGGTTTTAACAAATGACATTTTTTATTACTTAGACTACATAATACATATTGATAATCCAGTGAATGTAATGTTCAAAAGAATACTTATGTCCCATACCACACCATCTTCAGCACCTCGGCCTTTTCTATCTCAGTGGCACTAGATGTCAAATTTATAAATCTCTTTCCTTATTAGAGAAACAATGTTTTCAAGAATTTCCAGGAATCATAAGAAAAGGTGTATATCAGAATATCTCATGCAAAAAAAGGAAAAGGAAACTAAAAGATGTGAAGTAGTAAACAAAAAGAAATTCAACTTCATATGGCTATAAACTAAAAAAACACACAATATAACTGTATGCTAATTTGTTAGGAAAAAGAAAAACAATCCTACCCTTTGCTGAAAATAACATCATTAATAATGTCGATCTTGGTTCGAGGTTCTTTCACGGGACCAAAACACTCATGCATAACTGATACAGCGTTCCTAAGACTGTTTAAAATCTCCACCCGACTCATTTCATCACCCTCCATATCATCATCTTGTGGAGTGTATTTCAATAAAGTCCAAGTAAGATTATCATCTCCAACCACGATTGGTCTTCCTGAAAGTTTGCAGAGACCCACAGATATCTGCAATAACAGAATAAAATTGACTTAATCGAGATTTTACCAAGCGTGGTCAGCAATCCCATACTTCAAAATATTTTACAACACAATGGTTTACCATTTTATATTAATTATGATCAAGGTCACAACATTTTCAACACGTCAAACTTAAAAGTAGACAGATCATAATGTATTTCAAGATATGGTTCAATAATACTCATCTGGAACCTGTATAAAAGAAACATTGCATACCTGTTTACATTTTCTATTGCAAAACCATTTTTCAAGACTACCCTCGCCTAGATCTGTATCACCTTGTTTCAGTAGGCACCCCACATGATCTACAATAAATTCAACAACATTTTTTCTTACCCAACTGAAATTCTCAAATTCCAACAATAGTATAATACAAATAGAAAACAAATTATAACAAGCTAAAAAAAGACCAAGGTCACATACATTGGCGCTCGCACTGATAGCAGTTCAGAACACTGCCTTCCATAATCTTTTTCGCGCCATTAATGAACTTGTTATTTTCACAAATTCCACAACAGCACGAAGGGCAAAACCACTCACCTTCAGGAATATCCTAAACAGACCACACACAAGAAATATATCATCCCCATTAAAAAAAAGCAAGTAATAATCATGATATCTGAGAAATAAAAATTTAGTACTGAGCACTCGAAAGGAAAAACAATATGGGAGAAACAAAATCAAATTAATTAGTATACAGGCATTAAAGTTTAAACTTTTAAGCACTCCTAAATGTTTGATATGTTTTTCTACTAAGATTTGTTTAGATTGTTATCTATTTTGATAAGTTGGTGTACTAATTCTTTAATTTTGTGAACATTTATGTCTAAAGTATGAAACTTCATCAAATGGTGAACTAATTGTTAATAAATTGAAATCTCCCAAAACTTTATGTTAAGTTTTAACACACTTACGGTCCTCTGTTAAAAAAAACCTGGCAACCCCTTGCAAATATAAAGACCAAGTAAGCTATGAAAAGAAAATAAGTTACCTTCATATCCAAGCATGCTCGGTGAAATGAAGACGGGCAATGATGACACAAAATTGCCACACCCTCTAAGTTACATACGGAACATAAGTAATCATTCGTGGTAACGCGACGACCCCGTTTGAGCTGCGGAGATGGTGTCACGGTTTTTTTTATTTTGTCGCAACTTTTGGGAATATTTTTTATGGAATCACGATTACGTTTCAGCTGAGGTGGCAGGGTCGATATACTTATTAAGTTATCACGGCATTTCAACTGTAATTGGCATTCTGACAAAGATCTCCCATCTTCTAAAAATAAATTAGCTGCTGGTCGGTGATACGTACTCCCTGAATGAACTTCAAATTTACTAAGACCAAAAACAGTTCGACAACAATTGCAAATGATCCCTTCACGAGTTATCTGCCCTTCCTTTACTGCAAAACCGGGTTTTTTACGGTATTGGACTTTTGCCCAAGGCAACACCACGTTGTTGTCTATTAACAAAGACAAAAGCGACCGAGAGCTATGAATAGAGAAAGAGGAATCATTGTGATGATTTTCTACTGATAAAGATATTTCCTTCTCAGTTTCAACAACTTTCATTAGTAAATTTGTAGGTGAAGTTTGAATATTTACTAATTTACTAATGGATTTATCACCAGCAATAGTATTCTGATTTGGTTCAGATACAAGAGGTACTTCCACACCACCGTTAATTTTGCCATCTGCATAGCCTTCACAAGCCGTAATAACAGAATTATTAGGTCTATTTCCCTTGTCCTGTATGTCCTCGAAATGTTCCAATAGCATGGGATTTACTTGACCAAATTCAGCGTGATCAATTGAAATGCGTGAAGGAAAACTCGCAGTAGCAATTAATTTTCCGTTAGCTTCATCAGGAATTTCTATACTCTTTTCTTGGTCCAATATTATAGTTATATTGCCGCTACTGTTAACGTCACCAGTTGTAGCAAGAAAATTTATTGTCTTTAACGTCTCATTCCTCCGTATGAGGGGCTCAAAAGCCATCAGATCCTCATTTGCCCCATTTTCCATGTCATCGGCTTCGGAAATTCTCGGCAATGCTGTGTTTCTATTATTTTCTCCTGATCCAAGCAAAGCATATTTCTTCACTGTTTCAGCCAAATATGCAGGTTCAGCAATATCATGAGGAACACAGACCTTTTTTTCTTCACCTTGGTCAGTATTAGTATCCAAGTCCTTGCACACAGTAAAAATTGAATTATACGATTTTCCATCAGGAGAGGTGTATCTCATCCTTGTAAACCCAACATCTCTGAAAATTTCAATTTTCCAACCCAAGTACGATAAATGTTTTCTCACGTCCAGCACAAAACTAGACAAGGACTTACCTTTCTTAATACTTGAGACTTTAAGGTATTCGGAAACTGAATTTGGGCAAAACTCAGCCTTGGGAACCATGTCTCTACCAGCAATTTCCCAATTACATTTTTTCCTTTTCTTCAAAGGTGTTTCGTCATCACTGATTTGAGAATTAGAGCTAATTAATAGATCCATTTTATCTCCCTGTTCCATCTGCAATTTATAAATAGAATCTCGACAAGTCTCAGCCTCAGGAAAGATGTCAAAATTATGTCCCTGGGAAATTTGGGATCCAAAATAATTATTTTTTTGAGCAAGTTCTTCAGATACAGGGGTACAGAAGTCGTTGTTTATTACATTTGAGCCCTGTAACTTAAAAATATTACTACCATTCTTCAATAGAGCACCAGGAAACTCTTCCACATTGGTCGCGGAGTTTAAGTCAGTTGAGAGACTTATGTCCAATTTTTTACCATGTTCTTCTGTATTCGATTTCGATAATTCAATATCCACATAAATTTTCTCCTCTGCTGTAACAAGCCCTACATCACTTACCTCAGCGCCTATATCATCACCAAAACCATGGATCTTTTTAAGTTGATGCTCTTCTTTTACCAAGGAATTTAACTGACCAAATTTAGCCAAATCAATTGAAACTTTTGAAGGAGAAAACTCACAAGCTGTTAACTTGCTGTTGGCTTCATCGCCATTTTTCGTGTTCAGCCTTGGTTCCGAGAGTATAGCAACGTTGGCATTGCTACCAACTTCACCAACTGCATAGGCTTCACAAGTTGTACTTAGAGAATTAAATGTGTTTAATGCGTTGTTCGTCCCAATCGGCAAGTCAGTTTCAGGAAAATTGGGAGGTTCGACAATATCATTAGGATGCGAAACAGGGGTGTTTTCCAACTCAATACTAAAATCCCAGTCTTTACATACAGTAGCTAGAGACATATATGATTTTTCATTAGGGGAGGTATAACGCATTCTCGGGGTCCCATCTGCTTTGCAAATTTCCACTTTCCAACCCAAATAAGCCAAATGCTTCCTCATATTCAATTTCGCCATAGATGATGTTCTACGCTTAGAGCTTAAGCAGTTATGGTACTCAACAACGGAACCTGGACAGAATTCAGCAACGGGTACTAGATCGCTGCCAGCAATTTCCCATTTACGCTTTGTATTTTTTTTACTATGGACTTTCTCGCTATTAACACTTAATTCTTTTGACCTGAAATGTTCACCTGCTGATGACGCTTTACAAGGGACAAGTGATGGAACACCAAGTAGTGTTTCTTCATTGGTGGTATCAGAATGTGAGATAATTCTTTTATTTAATCTCTCTCCTCCCCTCCGGGTTTCATTTGCAGAATCGCAGCATATCTCAGCCTTGGGGAATTCACAGATGTTTTGTCCCATACTATTTTCTTTAGCGGATCGTTTAGATACACAAGGATATATGTGACTACTTACTCCTTCGGCATGATTATTAATCGACAATATCGATTCAACGACATCCCCGTAATATTTTTCAGCTGCAAGATTAGAATGGTCATCAATAACCTCCTTTACTAAGTTTTCCAAAGAGCATCCTTTCGTATGTGAATTCGTCCACTCCTTCAGTGAATTAATAAAAGCTTTTTTTTCCCTCACTTCATACCAAATCTGCCTTATGGAAACAGGAAGAAGATCTTCTTGCTCATGATTCCCGATTAACTCGAGAAAATACCAGGTCCCACGAGGCTTCCATTCCCGAGTATATTCATCCCAATCCTGAGTAATTCTTAACACATCAAATCCGATCTGTAATACATCACCTAGATCCGGAAAAAATATAGATCGAACGTCACTCTTTTCACGATTAAAAATCACACCTTCCCACCAAGCTTCTTCATAATAAGCATCGACACATTGTCCATAGTGGAGAGAGAATCTCTCGAGATCTAGAGGAGGGGGAGATGGCCTTATGAAGCCACGATAGTTAAGCCTTTTTCTTCCAACTAAAGTGACGCCATCTAATACGGGATGAACAGTTACCCGGTCAATGAGAATTTGAGAATTATCATTACACAAAACATTGTCATACTTTACTTTACGACTACCGTTTTTACACTCGATTACTACTCCAGAGTGCCAAGATCCCATTAATCCCTCATTGACACTTCTTACCTGCAAAAATTACAAGATCTGGTTTCAAAGACCTGAAGTTGATTGAAGGAATGAAAAAATAAATAAAAAATTATATACACCAGTTGAGAAATCATATTTATCTTTATCTATTAATATCGAAAACTGAGAAAGGAACAAAAAAATCGAGCAAGGCAGAACTAGGTTTATCCAAGGAGTCTCAATCTAACTTGGTTTCATACTAATAACAGCCTAACAGGACGAAAAAGAAAAGAGACAGAGAATGTAATCAACAAATATCCATCACGCAACAATGTTACATTCATACAACTCCATGTATTATACATCCAAATTTCAACAAATATCCATCACGCAGCAATGTTACATTCATACAACTCCATACATTATACATCAAAATTTATCCCAGATTGTGACCTTTTCATAATATTCATATAAGCTCCTCTTTTTAATCAAATTCCCCAAAGCAACATTAGACCTCAAATAAGAAAAAAATTCACATCTATGCCAGGGAGCCATTTATTCATACCCAGACAACAATCTATAAGACAAGCGTTAATTAACAATTTCAATTAATTAAACAAAAAAAGGACTGACGTGGAACACAGTAGAATTTTGTAATCATAAACAGAAAGTTGTTCATTCAAACCACAATTTCAACAGGACAATACAACCTAAAATTCATATTTAACACTTCAGAAGCCGATGTATTTTTTGAACCAACACAAATCTCTCCACATATTTCGGAGTTAAATGCATTAAAGATAGGTACCAGTTGGTTACTAAATACTAGCAAATTTGTAGGTGACACTTTAATTACCACCACAATTCATCTAGCTCCAGTTTAAAGGAACGTACTTTAGTAAAAAAAACTAAGCTAATTTTGCCATCTCAACAAATTGAAGAAAACCAATTGTGATTGTTTATGTGTTACCAACGTCAGAACCTCCCCACCAATCCAGCTTCTGCAGCCTTAAATGATAATTATAAATTCTCTCTCACAAAAACTGTCTACCTAAATTTCTAGTAATTTCTGTCAAGGACTTATTTACAGTCAATCTTTCGTCAATAAAATTGAAAATGCCTTGCAAACACACATTGTAGTACTAAACTTAATCCCTGTCAATTTAATTAGAATTTTGGACGTTGCGTGGAATCGAAGGATGCAAAGTTTTTGTACCTGAAGTATCAAGATTACAACTTTTAAGTCATTCACATAGTTAAGGCGGTTAATAATATGAATTACTTTTGAAATTTGTAATCAAGATTACAACTTTTAAAAGTCATCGACGTTTTAATTAACGAAAAGGAAAAGTTAATGTGTTGTACATACTTTCAAACTTCATTATCAAATACCCCAATTTGCATTTTTTTCGTTGTAAGAATGGGTACATATCAATGTCACATTACATATCAATGTAGTTACACACATATAAGTAAAAAGGAACAACACATTGAGCATCTATAACTAATTTTAACATCTTGACACAGATTTTAATCGGGTTTTTGATAATTAAGTCTCAAACTTTGTACTATAGGCTCTTTTTCCTAACAAAAAATTACAAAAGCATAAGCATAAGTTTTAAACAAAAGCATGCATTGATGATAAAGAAATATATTCAATAATTAGGGAAAACCTTACAACAACTAAGCAATTTTAGTACAAAAATCAAAAATATTGCAAAACACTCCTAAGCCCTGATTTTATCAACCCTTTTCATAATTTGTACTAAATGCTCTTTTTGCTAACAAGGAATTATAAAGCATAAGCATAAGTTTCAAACAGAGGCATGGATTGATAATAAGGAAATATATTCAATATTAAGGAAAACCTTACAACAATTAAGCAATTTTAGTACAAAAAATAAAAAAATATTACAAAACACTCCTAAATCCTAATTTTATCTGACCTTCAATTATTGTATAAGCCTCAAAATTTGTACTAAATGCTCTTTTTTCGGAAAAAAAAAAATTTATAAAAGCATAAGCATAAGTTTTAAACAAAGGCATGCATTCATAATAAAGAAAGATATTCAATAATTAGAGAAACCCACAACAACTAAGCAATTTTAGTAAATATTAAATAATATTGCAAAACACTCCTAAGCCCTAAATTTATAAACCGGTTTTCATTCAAAAACTAGCTCAACCACTGATCAATAATTATAATAAAATAATAAAAGCATAAGCATAAGTTTGTACAGATTTTAATCGGGTTTTTGATAATTAAGCCTCAAAAATTATACTAAATGCTCTTTTTCCTAACAAAAAATTGCAAAAGCATAAGTTTTAAACAAAGGCATACATTGATAATAAGGAAATAAATTCAATAATTAGGGAAAACCTCACAACAACTATTAGGGTCCGTTTGGCAACAGATTTTTTTAGTGGATTTTTGGATTTTAGATTTTAAAAATCTGTGGGTGTTTGGCAAGTCAGATTATTCAGCTTCTGAAAATCTGTTTTTTAGGCTGAAAAATCTAAAAAATCCAGATTTTTAAAATCTAGCTTTTCAGTGGATTCTCAAAACAGATTTTTAAAATCTGATTTTGGACCAAAAAATCTGTAACCAAAGCAATTTTAGAACAAGAAAATAAAAAATATTGCAAACCACTCTTAAGCAAGGTTTCAAATGGCGCTAGGCGGCAAGACCATTTTTTCATAATTTTTCACAATTTTCTTAGACGAATTACAATAAACGTGTTATAAATAAATTTACCAAGTTAAATTGAACATTTCAAGTCTATTAGCCTATAGTTATACTATTAAAATCCATTTTTTAAAGTATTGCTGAAAACAAAAATGATAAAAAAAAATATATATAAATCATAAACTTTTATTATTATTTTTGTTATTTCTAGGTGAGAGAGTAAAGTTAGTCTAATTGAGGGTTTTGAGTATTTAAAAAATGATTTTTTGATTTTTTTAATACTTTATACATGCGTTGACCAGAGTTGACCAGCTTGACAACGAATTGAATTAGGCCCGGCGGGAAGCTGGCGGCGCCTAAGCCGATTTTTAAAACACTGCTCCTAAGCCCTAATTTTAACAACCTTATTTCATCCAAAAACTGGCTCAAACACTGATCAATAATGTGAATAGTGTGTAAAATTATTGAATAATCCTCAAAAATTATAAAAGCATAAGCATAAGTTCAAATAAATGCATGCATTGATAATAAGGAAAGATATTCAATAATTAGGAAAAACCTCACAACACTAAGCAATTATATTAAAATTTAAAATTATTGCAAACCACTCCTAAGCCTTAATTTACAACATCCAAAAACTGGCTCAAACACTGATCAATAATTATAACAGTAACAAATAAATAAATAATAATATAGATAGAAAAGAATGTGTAAAAATTATAAAAAGCATAAGCATAAGTTTTAAAATTAAAACAAAGACATGCATTGATAATAAGTAAATATATTCAATAATTAGGGAAAACCTTTTAACAATTAAGCAATTTTAGTACAAAAAATAAAAAATAATAATAAACTCTTATTTTATAAGCCTTAATTTTATCAATCCTTTCTGATCCAAAAACTGGCTCAAACAATGATCAATAATAATAGTAACAGTACCAAATAATAAAATAATAAAATAGATAGAAAAGAGTGTACAAAAATTATAAAAGCAAAAGTTTAAACAAATGCATGCATTGATAATAAGGAAATCTATTCAATAATTAAGGAAAACCTCACAACAAGTAAGTAATTTTAGTACAAAAATTAAAAATTGCCCTAGTTTTATCAGCCTTTTCTTATCCAAAAACTGACTCAAAACACTGATCAATAATAATAATAACAGTAACAAATAAATAAATAAAGAGTTATTAAAAAGATTGTGTAAAAATTACTTCAACTTTTTCACCAACGAGGAGTGAGAAGGTACTTTTAAGGTTTGACACATCATCATCATCATCATCTTCCAGTGTAATGTCCATCTTCGCCATTGTAGAGAGAGAGAGAGAGAGGGAATAATTAAATAAATAATTTTTTTAATTAAAAACCTTAGTAGTAGTTGGTATCTCTGTTTATCGTACGAATAAAGTCTTGGGTTCGTTTTGTATATACTCTCTCTCCTCCGTTTCTCTTCGTCTGCGTCTTATTTTTACCCTACACACCTTATATCCTAATTAATTTTTGGAATGAAATTTTTTTATTAAATTTTATGGTTAAATTTAAAAAAATAAATTATTTTGACAATTTTGATAAAAGTTATAAACTAGTAAAAATTGTAGTTAGTTTCGTAATTGACAATTAAATAGTAACGGATAGAGTAACTTTATTTGCTAATATAACAATTAAATACTATTTATTGAGTCAATTACAATTAATAATAACTAATTTTATTAGAACTACTATAATCTCTTTCTTTTCAACACAAAATTATAAAGAATACAGGAGATGTGTGATTCCTCTTCATCCTGAGAATCTTGAAATATCTGTCGATCATGATATGATATTGAAGCGAAACGCGAATGTCAATGATTACTTGTTCATATAATCGGTGACGACTGATAATATGAGCAAATTATGACAGTGAACCATGTACCGCTGCCTGAAGTCAACGTAGAATAGACTGAACTGATGGAAACTTGCAATCCAACTAGACTCCTTAGCGAAAATGTGTTCGGACATGTAGTTCCAACACAACCAATGTTAAACGACTTCGTTTATTTGGTTATTCGTAAGGAAAAGTGATCAGAATAATGAGATTGTAGAATGCTCGTCTAATAGTGCAAGGCTTCTCTCACACCTTGGAATTGATTACGATATGATTTATTTCCTCATAATGGACCTTATAACGGTCCCCTATTTTATAAGTTTAGTAGTTTTCAGAAAACTAATTATGCATCAAATGTGATTATGGTCACGGTTTTATCTATATGGGGATTTAGACAAAGAGACATAGTGTGACCTCATGTGCTTAAATCAAGTAGCTTCTGACCATGTAACACGATCTCAATTGACTGAGACGTTCACTATATGGATTAATATAATCCGAGCGTATATGATATACCCGCCTAAGTGAGTACTTGATCAGCATGGGATACTTGAACAAGTATTATGTCATTGCGTGTTTTATTACGCGATCCACTTATGGATTTGCTTTCGGGATAAAGTATCTTGGAAAGACACGATATTGACTCGGCCTGATGATCGAGTCCCGTAAAAATTGAATCTAAGTCCATGATTCAGACTACACCCATAAGGTGTTATGACGTTTTTAATCATCATGACGTTAAGTCATCACATTCTCCCATGATCGTTCAATCACTAGACATTGATATAGATCTGATCCGTCCCTGATGAGACGATAAAGAGATATTGAAACATTATGTTCATATCTAAGTACAATAAGCGCATCATTGTACTTGGTTTAATGTACTAGCACGAACATCTCGTCTGCTGTGAATGGTATAGCTCGCACAGCATCGCGCTAACACGCTGCCATCGAAATGGCACTAAAGACACAATCACTTACCTTATGGTAATTTTGGAAGTGGGCTAGTTTATCCCATTTGCGTCATCGAGTGTACCTACCCCCATTCGGTACTCGAATTAACGCAACCCTTTTTCGGTTATACCGATACTGGTTACTTATCAGACCCGCATAAGAAATATTCCTAACATGGTCTGTCTTTACCATTATGAATAAGGCCATATCTTAGAGGTCTTGGAATGACTCTAAAAATGAACCACTCTGATCTACTCGTGCTCTATGAGACGACTATAGAGTGTATATGGCTTCAAGCTAATATTAGCCATATTTGAATTATACATGCTCTGTCTCACAATTCAGATAAAACACTTGTCATTTTTGAGGAAAACTTGTTGTTATCGATCAATAGAGACTAAATTATGTTATTTAGCATTTATTTTCAAAATAAATCTTCACATATGAACTTTAATAGCATCGTGTCGAATGCTCATTTTATTCCACGTTAGATTTTATTACATCAAGTCGTGTGCAAGTAAATGAGGCATCCAGTCGAATGCTCGTACTCTTTCTTCGAATATTGTTGGCCTGTGTGGCTAAGCCTTAGAGGGGGGGGGGGGGGGGGTGTGAATAAGGTTTTAGGCGTTTTTCGCGGAATTAAAATTCTAATCGCAACTATCAACCCAACTAGCTCAATATATATTTGCGATACTAAATATGCGATGATAATGTATGAATAAATTGAAACATACGCACAATCACAAAAATATAAGTTGCGGAAAGTAAATAGTAAGAGAAGAGATTGACACCACGATATATAGAGGTTCGGCAAACCCGCCTACGTCCTCTCCTTAGTATTCAAGCTACCGAGTATTTCACTAAAATCTTCTTCCCAAGATTACAACCTAACGAGCTAATCGACCGATTAAGCTCCCCCTCACTCAATAAGTATCACGAATGAAAAGACCTAGAGCTTTTAAGCAACACTCGTTTACAAAGCCTCTACTCGATCACTCGCTCACAAATGAGCTTATAATTTGCTCTTTACAAAATTATCGAGAATAAAACAACACTCACAATTAGATTGCTTCTAAATAAGCATATTTGTGATATTTGATGATGTTTGATCTTGGTTTGAGCTTGAATCATTTTCTCTTCAATTTCCTTTATTTTTGAGCTTTTTCTCCAAAATGGAGATTTGTAGGGTTTTGATTGAGAGAGGTTGAAGGATGGTGAATGGTTGTATTTGGAGAGTAATTAGGATGAGTTTTGTAGACCAGAAAAGTCTGTTTCATATATTATGACCGTTGGGTAGAGGTTGAGAGCTTTACCCAATGGTTAAAACCACTTATTGAAAAAAGCTGAAAAGCTGTTTTTCGAATTCTGCAGAAAACGATCGGTCGTTTTCTGCATTTCGACCGGTCGTTTTAATAACGACCTCACTGGACAAAATTAGACCAAAAACGATCGGTCGTTTTGTCTGTTTCGACCGGTCGTTTTTATCATGACCTCACTGGAACATTTTGGACCAAAACGATCGGTCGTTTTGTCCAAAACGATTGGTCGTTTTCTGGCAATTTTTGGCTTTCCCGCTATAGTTCGAATGCTCGTAACTTCTTCGTTTTAGCTCCGATTTTGGTTCCGCTTGGACCGTTGGCTTCGTTTTTAATTACTCTATCATTCTGACGTTCTGAAATATACATTTTCTATTTTTGGAAAAGACAAAGCATTATATCATCGAAATAGATAAATCGTAAAATCATTAAAACATAATCAAACTTATAATCAAAATGACGCTAAGTCGTCAGATTCTCCCATGATCGTTTGATCACTAGACATTGATATAGACCCGGTCCGTCCCTGATGAGACGACAAAGAGATATTGAACCATGATGTTCATATCTAAGTACAATAAGCGCATCATTGTACTTGGTCTAATGTGCTAGGACGAACATCTCGTCTGCTGTGAATGGTATAGCTCGACACAGCATCGCGCTAACACGCTGCCATCGAAATGGCATAAAAGACATTTTCCCATTACCTTAAGGTAACTGTGGATGAGGGCTTGTCTTATCCCATTTGCGTCATCGAGTGTACCTACCCCCTTCGGTACTCAAATTAACGCAACCCTTTTTCGGTTATACCGATGCCGGTTACTTATCAGACCCGCATAAGCGATATTCCTAACATGGTATGTCTTTACCATTAGGAATAAGGCGATATCTTGGAGGTCTTGGAATGACTCCAAGTGAATCACTCTGATCTATACGTGCTTTATGAGACGACTAGAGAGTGTATATGACTTCGAGCTAGTATTAGTCATATTTGAATTACATATGCTCTGTCTCACGATCCAGATAAAACACTTGTCATAGAAGACAACTTGTTGTTATTGATCAAGAGAGACATGACTACATTATGCTATTTAGCATTTATCGTCGAAATAAATCTTCACATATGAAGTTTAAGAGTATCCTGTCGAATGCTCGTTTTATTCCACGTTATATTTTCTTGCATACAGTCGTGTGCAAGTAAATGAGGCATCCAGTCGAATGCTCGTACTCTTTCTTGGAATATGAAATCTTTGCACCCAGTCGTGTGCAAGTGAGGGGGAGCATCCAAGTGAATGCTTATTGCACTAATTACTATTTAGTCGAAATCCTCGCACCCTGTCGTGTGCAAGTGAGGGGGAGCATCCAGTCGCATGCTCGTGTACTCTTTTTGTCCTTAGACCAAGGTTTTTTCCCACTGGGTTTTCCTTGGCAAGGTTTTTAGCGAGACACGTTCCCATTATATCTCACTTAAGATTGCCGAAATTAGGGGGAGTATCCTGTTGTATACTTCTTACCACTGTGTACTCTTTTGTCCTTCGACTAGAGGTTTTTCCCACTGGGTTTACTCTAGCAAGGTTTTGATGAGGCACCTGTTTTGTGGTTGATCCCATACTACTACCACTGTTGCACTCTTTTTCCTTCGATCAGAGATTTTCCCATTGGGTTTGCTCTGTCAAGGTTTTGATGAGGCACACTGTTTTGTGGTTGGTTACTTACATGATATTTCGGCCAATATCATTCGGCTACACAGTTTCTCCTAAGTACCGGTTTTGTCCCACACTGGGTTTTCCGGCCCTAAGGTTTTTATGTGTTTAGCACTGCGAATGAACTCGACTCAGATCGACTGCATGAAGACGAAGAATTCAAGACGTCCAAAGGGGGAGTGTTGTAAGATATTATTGGACTATTGGGCTTGTACTTTATGGGCCCAAGTAGGCTTGTAACTCTAGCTCTCTATCTATATAAAGAGGGTTAGGGGTCTTCTATTTGATATTGATTCATACATTCTGATTAATAAAGTCTCCCTTATTGTTGTCTCTCATATCTCTCTCTATATCTATACATATCTCTATATATATCTATAACGAGATAATATGTCACACAACATAAATAAATTTATTATATTTGGATATCAACAAATCTTGACTTTTGTCATAGTATCTGTCAATCTCTGATCACCTCGACACCCGTTCCATAATCCATCCCTTCTCTCTAAACAAATACCCCATCTAGTCCCTCAATCCAAAAATATGACACATTCAACCCATCACCAAACATGACACATTCAACCCAACAATGACAGATTCAACTCGACTATTGTTTTCTATGATATGTTTAGCCTAGCTAATAGATGTTAATATTTTGGTGGTAACAATAATTTATTACCTATTTCTTCTACTATATGTATCAAACACGGAAGTTTTAACTTATAATATCAACATAACGTTAGAAATATACCTAATTTAAATACTAACTAGTCATTGTCTCATAAACAAACGATACAAACATAGCGGTATACTAGTCATCAATATACTCCATCGGTACCTAAATAATTGTCCATTAAAAATACGTGCAAATTTGACCATCGAATTTAACATATCGAAATTGTCATAATGAAAAATTTAAAAATTTTATCTTATAATTCTAACTATGAAATATGTGATTGACTTTTAAAATATTTTTTTTCAAAAATATACATATAATAAATTTAATAGTTAAATTTACACGTATTTTTATAATAAACTGTTATCTTATTTAGATAGGGAATGAGTTAATATGGCAAATAAATAATAGTAGTAAAGTATATAAAATAAATAATAGTAGTAGAGTATATAAAATAAATAATAGTATGAGTATAATCTGTCATCATCTCTGCTCTCACCTCGACACCCGTTCCACTATCTCTCTCTCTCTAAACTAAACAAATACCCCCATCTAGTCCCTCAAATCAAAAACATGACACATTCACCCCACCTCCAAACATTCACATAACAAAAATGGTGAGAGAGAATCACCCCCCAGTCCCCCAACGAGGCCTAATCGTCGGAAACTACGTTCACGACGTGATCTTCCACAACGACGCCGTGATCGCTGAGACGCTAGGCGGAGCCTCCTCGTTCGTCTCCCCTCTCCTCGACTCGTTTGGGATCGGGTGTCACGTGTCGGCGAAAGTGGGTACGGATTTCAAGTACAGTCGCCACGTGGCGAATCACCCGCCGTTTGTTTCTCTCTCTTCAACCACTCTCTTCCATGCGCGATTTGACGGGTCTCCGAGGAGGGTCCTCGCGAGGGTCGAGTCCTGTGACGTCATCTCCCCAGGTGATTTTTTCCTTTTTTATTCCCATTTTAATTGAGGTCATGTTTTTTTTTTTTTGCTATATAGTATATAAATAGATACAGTTTGTAATTAAATGGTACTGGTAGTATAAATAATAACACTGCAATTTGTATAAACAAACAATGTATAAAGTGGGTCTCACGCTACTATTAATACTATACCACAAACAAACATATGTGTTATTAGTTATACAACTTATTTGCATAAAATGTAGTGCAATTATTATCCTCGATTTTCCCAGGTTGTTCCCTTTTTTAATATTTTGCCCATTTTTATTCAGCTTTTTCGTCCATTTTAATTGTTGGCCGAAGAAAATGTCACATTTTATCCTTGCTTCCATTTGCTACACAAGTCGGGTCATGTTTATTTGTGATATAGTATAAAATGACATGTTTATAATTAAATGTTATGACTTATGAGTAGTCTAAATAATACTAACACCATATATGTGTTATTAGTTATATAATTTCTAACTACCTACACTAGAAGTAGTATAAATAATTAGACTGTTCGACGAGTCTCCGAGGAGGGTACTTGCTCGGGTTGCCTCCTGTGACGTCATCTTCCCATGTATTGCTTTTTTTTGTTTTGTTTTTGTTTTTTAAATTTTGCTGATTTTTATTCAGCCTTTTCGTTGATTTTAATAATTGGCCGAACTAAGTGTCGCGTTTTACTGTGTTTGTTTGCAGTATAGTACTCCATAGAGACACAATTTGTATCAAGATAATATGAGTAGTATAAACAATAATAATACTGCATAGACTATAGTGTTTAGAGTAAGAGAGCATCCACAATAATTTTTCATTTTTGCCCATTTTTATTCAGCTTTCTCAGTCTGTTTTAATCGTTGGCCGAAGTAAATGTCATATTTTACTTTGTTTTTTTTTTTAAATCAAGTCACATTTTACTTATTTGTTTGGTGTATAGTATAAAAAGACACAATTTGTAATAATGTACTATGAGTAGTATAAATAATGCATTAATATGTAACATTGTATAGACTATAGTGTTATTTAGAGCATCTACAATAGTCGTGTTAAATTTTAGTTGTTAAATAGTGCAACACTATCACTTAACCACCATTTAAGTCTCAGAGTGTATTGTTCCTAACAAAGTTATCTAATAGAATATTATTATTGTAAATAAGAAAAGAAAGATAGAAGAGGTCATTTTCCCTTTTAAAGAAAAAATGTTTACTAGCCAGCTAAAGTGAGATAATAGCATTATTGTGGATGCTCTTAGTTATACAACTTATTAGCATAAAACGTAGTATACATATTACTCCTATACCCGGTCTTCCCAGGTTTTTCCTTTTTGGCCTTACTTTTTATTCTTATTATTCAGCTTTTTCGTCCATTTTAACAAATGGACGGAATAAATGTCACATGAATATTAGTAGTTTTTAAAAAATATTCGGAGGTGAAATTATTATGATATTTGAAACGTGATTGTGTGTTTAGAAAATATTGGGAGCTAATTTGTAGAATTTTTGTTTATAATGAAAAGAATACAAGTAATTTTCAGTGTGATGTTTGGAACAGTGTACTTATTATATTTCATTTTATGCATGTTTGGCAAAAAAAGTTTGATTTTTTTGTTTCAAAAAAGCTACAAGTGTAGCTAGCTTTTGGTTAAAAAAAATGACCTACCTCAAATGCAAGCAGAGACGTTGGGATTATGGCACTTTTTTTTAGCCTTTTCACAAAAAAAAATCTAACTGAGAAGTCATTATTAATTAGTATATTGCATCAGAACTAGGGTCCATTCAAAAAGTATCAATTACTTAGAGACGAGGGAGTATGAAATTTTCATTTTACTTCATTTTCATCGTTCGCCATGTTGTGTCTTTGCTTACTGGAGATTTCAAATAATTTCTTTTACAATCAATGCCAGATGATATTCCGGTAGATGAAAGGTTTGGGTTCGGGATGGCGGTTGGGGTGGGTGGGGAGATTGTTCCGGAGACGCTTGAACGGATAATTGATGTTTGTGATTTGGTATTTGTTGATGTTCAGTCGTTGATACGGAAGTTTGATTCTCGGGATGGGATTGTGAGGCTCGTGAGGCTCGTTGATAGCGGTTTCTTCCATTTGCTACCCCGGTTAGTTTATATGATACTGGATTTTTGTGCGGAAATTATATTTTAGTACGAAGTTTGAGACTTTATTAGAAAAAATAGATCTTATGAATAGGTACAGACGTTCAGTGGATCTTAATAACGTTCCTCTATTTTCTCTTTGTACATATCGGTTGGTTTTTACCATTGCAGCATTAGCTTATTGAATTCTATACTAGCTATTTTGAGACTGGGGTTAGGCTAAGTTTTAATTTAGCTCATTTTGTAATGAGTTGTTGCAACTTAGTCCATGTCTTTTTACTCTATAGTCTATAGTATAAAGGGGTTTAACTTGTAAGTAGTTACTGTTAATGGTATAACTAATAATGTTTTAGTATAAGCCGAGAATGCAGTAAAAATGTATTATAGCTTTATAGTACCGGCTAACAAAAAAATAAATTAAACATAGGGCTCGTTTTGCCTAAATTTTATTTCGTCAAAAACTTGCTTAATCACTAATTTGTCATTTCTTTTACACTCATCTTATAAGTGACTTTTAACTATGCATACAACTTTTTTAATGAATTTCCAATTGGTAAGTTTCTTTTATTTAAAAGCTAAATAAGAACCAAATTCCTAGGCTTTTGACTTTTTTTAGCTTCTTTGACCCCAAAACTAGTTTTAAAAGCTGAAAATCTAACACCTTATCTTAACATTTTAAAAACTGCTTAACAGTTAAACGAGAGTTTGATTACAAAATCTGCAGTGTAATGTTTGACACCACTATAGTTTCTTTTACCTTAAAAGTGACTTATAACTTGCTTTAAGTAATTTGTGTTTTTTCCTACTATCATCTTAGAAAGACTTAAGTTTTTAACTATACAAACAACTCTTATCAGTGAATTTCTATTTGGTAAGTTTTTTCGTATAAAAGCTAATAAAGCATCAAATTCCTAGCTTCTGAGTGTTTTTTTTCTTATAGCTTTTTTGAATAAAAAACTTGCTTCATAAAAGCTAAAAAGAACTAGGAAACCAAACACCCATAGCTTTTCTTTAAGCAAAAAGATGAAAAAGTAGTTCCCAAACATGCATATAATGATAGGTGAGCCCCCAGTACAAATAATTCTATTTTCTCTATTATACTGCAAACATAAATGTCCTTAATGTATTGCTTTCAACTGCGTTTTAGACCAGAGTTAATGTATTTAAAAGGTTTACAGCATTAAGAGACTTGTTATACGTCTGGCCATTCATTTTGGATAGTGAACTGAAGTGGAAGGTTTAGATTTTACCTTTGTTGCGTAGGATACTGGATTTTTTTGTGAATATCTTATTGTGGTCTGGCTAGTTTCGATTTAGCTCTATACGGAACAAGTTGTTGGGTTTTCTGATTACAGCCATAGTTGTGTTTGAAGGCAGTAAAAAGATGGACCGATTTGTAGAAAGGAAACGGGGAAATTTTCCACAAATGGATTCCTAAAGAGGTTCTCAAAGACGCATTAGATTGTGTAATTTTGGATTTTCAACTGCATTTAGGATTGGAGTTTTTAAAGTTAATAGTGAACAGAAGCGGCAAATTTATTATATCTTTGCTGTCCGTTATATACATAAAATCAGTGAAGCTTGGGAGAGTAAGCTGCCAAAGTATGCCTGGGAATTTATGGGAAACTTGGAAAGAAGTTGAATGATACTCCTTAGGAAATTAGGAAATTCAAATAAAATATTTAGTGTAGTACTATAATTTTTCCTTATTTGTGTAAAAATGTTTAGGATTAACACTCAGAATATGACAAGAGTATAAGTAAATTTGTCTTTTCCAGTATGTTTTAATGGAATATACAACTACTGTTTAATACATGAATAATACTGAATATTTCTTATAATTTTTCTGGCACAATACTTAATATTAGAGGCAGCTTTATGTATGTATTCTACGAATTCTCAATTCCCAGTGGTACCCGCGTTTCCCATTTTCGCTTCGCTGCGTGTTTCCTTCCCCGCACCTGTTTCCTGATCTGGCAACTATAAGTTGCAATACGTTTTTAACTTACAGTAATCAATGTACCTCTGTTCCCCATTTAGAATTTGTATTTTTCTCCTTTTTATTCATCTACTCAATTGTAATTTTCAATTTGAAGATTAGGGTTCTTAAAAGCCTCAGCAGAGGAAGCCCCTTTCGTTGACGTGGATGAGGTAAGAAAGCAGTGCTGTGTGGTTGTGACCAATGGGAAGGACGGGTGCACGCTTTACTGGAAGGATGGAGGGGAATGCAAGATCCCTGCATTCCCTGCCGTTGAGGTGGACCCAACTGGTGCCGGAGACTGCTTTCTCGGAGGCTTCGCTGCGGGGCTCGTGCATGGTGGGTTGTCCGTCCCTGATGCTGCACTGCTCGGGAACTTATTCGGGTCTCTGACTGTCGCCCATATCGGCATTCCTAAGCTCGACCCTAAATTGCTCCAGGTCTGTTCTTGCTGTAGTTTTGTTGTTACTTAACGGCCTCTGGCTTGGAGAATCTTAGTATTGTTTGTATTTGGAAATGATTTATTCCTTTGATTGGTTCGTTGTTACATGCTTTATTGAACCTTACATCCTTAATGACCGGTCGATGATTGAGATCAGACACCACCGGAAAATCATTGTTATTTATTCTTCATTTGGAATTTCAGTTTTTGCATAATCTCTTAAAAGAAACTTTTATGCCTTTGAGTTAGACGTCAGATTGCTGCAAATTCATACATATATTGTTCCTTTACCTGATTAGTGAAATATTTATTGTTGGAGAATTCCTCCTCCTCTCTATCATCGTCAAACTGAGCCTAAAATCTAAGAGTTTGAGTTTGGGTTTATGAAATAAAATGAGAAATATGTTTTCTTGGAATTGTGAACGTTTCAACGCCATTCTTTCCTATCTAAAGTACTTGTTGCCTTGCAGAATTCTTTTTTGCTAAAATTGTCCTTAGATTTTTGTACCTAGTGGAGAAGTTGCGTATAGCAGTATCATTTTGTTTATCTCTCATGCTTTAATACTTTACTTGTATTTGGAGCTAGGTTAAGTGAAAAGATCCAGAGGAAAGATTGGGTGGGGATAGAATTAGGAGATTTGATCTGAAACGAAGTTTCAACCCCTAATGGTAGAAGTTTTTGTGGTTAAACCTCCCGATTTGTCATATATAAGATGGGATGAATCTATGAGAAATACCCAGCACAATACGTGGTGGATTTTTGTGGATGTTCCACCAAGACAAACGTATCCGTTTAGAAAGACTGAAAAAGCTTGTATGGAGAGGTTATTTCGTTAGCAAGCTATCTTAGTATTGTAATTCCTTGTTTTCCCAAAAGTCCATGTCTTGGAACACACGAGTCACGAAATTTGATTTATTTAATAGGTTGTAATTTGATTTATTTTAGTCTTTATTCAGACCCAATCAACCATTTTCTGGATATTGCGTACGAATGGAATGTATAGGGATTGATTCTGCCATTTTAGCTTGATACTTGGATGCCAGGACTGGTTCCAGAATTTGTGGGCTGTAAAGGCCTTCCAGAAAATGGGATCTTCAAATTAAATTCACAGTCTCTCCTCACATTTATCATGTCCGTAACTTGTCTTAATACTTTCAAAATTGTTACGAAAAAGATAAAAGGTACAAGTTCCTTATTTTATTGTTATAATTAATATTGGGTAGTGGTACAGTGGAAAGTTAGCTTCCATGGAAACTTGCAGACCATAATTCGACCCCTTGTGTCGCTACTTTGGGTATTAAATAGAAAAAAATAAGGGGAATGGACAGAATGTAAGGGCCCAGACTTGAAAGGCAAACATTTAGTGACAAGACTTGTTTTCTTGGATACTGTGGGGACACTTGTATCAAGTCTATAATGTACTTTCAAATACATTATGTGTATAAATATATTCTATTTGTTTATAGATAGGTCTATTTTAGGTTTCGTGACTGTAGGCCTGGGCCTATTGCGCATAAAGTTAAAACCGGGCCTGATTGATGTTGTAGGTGCTAACAAATGTGTACCGTAAATAGCTGTCTGCTTTGAGTTACCTTGAGCATAAGTACCATATATAGCTGTATTGAATCCCGTTTCTGTTGGTTTCCAGGTCCTGCCTCAGCTATTTTACTAAGATTTTGCTTCACAATAAAAGAAAAATAAATATAAAGGATCAGTTTTCCATTTTAATCAAAAAGACTTGGTATGCTTCCTGCATTTAAGATTCTTTATGAATCTGGTAGGTTGTTGGATTCTGATGGAATTCATCATTTCATTTTGAATAGGTTCTTGGGTTCTAATTTTCCTTGGATTTTTATTAATATTGTTGTACCTCTACGTCCAATCAATATTGTTAGGTAAAAATTAAGTTCTTCAAAAGGACTATTGCCATTTTTACTCAGATTGAATGGTACTGTATCAGCTAAAGATGTGTTTGGTTCTCTTAAGTTAAACAGGAAAATCTGACAAAGTGGAAGGATATCTATCTAGCAGACAGATTAAATATGCTTACTATATTCTGTTAGTTAAGGGAGAGTGCCGAAAGTTGTTCATGTATGCTTATTTTAATTGAGGAGGTAAATTGAGTCATTGGGGAAGACCGTGGGATTAGGATAAATACTGTGTTATAATGTTGGAAGCCAGACTTTAACAGTACTATAGAATATGTGTCACATCAAACTTTCTTTCTTATATCAAATTCTGGTGTTACCTTGCTAGAGCAACTTGTCAAAAATAAGATGCATACTCCTTTACACTGGGAATCTGTATCTAAATCGCTTCACCAAATTATGTGAAAGATGCATCTCATTTTCCGGTTGCAAGAAGGTACAGACAATGGTCTCTACCCATAGTTATCTCTATAGACAGACAGAGAGAGAGAAAAAAAGAGAAGTCCTTCTTTTCTTTCCCTGCTCAATTTAGTGTGTGTATAACCAAAGTTACCAAACCATCTGCCTTACTGTAGTTGGTATGCAATTTTTGGCATTTATTAATAATTCACAACTTTAGAAGTTAGAAGAATATTGCTGTTGATTAAGATTTTGGATGGATGGAAATCTAGTTTGTAGGGTTGGAGCGATAGTTTCTACTTTCCAGTTTCGTGTAGTTTGCTCTCTTTCAGTTTTTGTCAGTTCATAATGTTTCTCTAAAGATTAAGAGAGAAAAAGAACCCTTGCAATATTGTGTAGTTTTTGTCTTATTGATTTAGCAGTGTTGTGAGTCTTGTGACTATAGTTAAGAAGCCATTCATTATTGTTGTCGGTTTGTTTTTTGCTACTTTGGGCTATAATCGAGACTTGAAATGTTTGTTGTTGGTTTGTAAGTTGCAATTTGTAATTAGAAAGAACTAATTGGTTTTCATTGTTACTGTCTTTGTTGCCTATACCATAATTTGATGATTTTTATTATTTTTCTTGCAGCAAGTTAAAGATGAATTGGAGAGGAGAAAGCCACGTGAGTGTAGTGGTGTGTATGGTGAGATTATGAAACAACCATTGTTATTAGTTGGTTGTGATTATGATGAGGAATTTCATGCGTATCTTGTTGCAGCAGTAGTACAGCAGCAGCAGCAGTTTCTGGACGATAACAAGGATATTGGTTCCAATTACTGTAATCAGCGGCATAAGATGTTTGTTAGTCCAGTTTTTGAAGAACCGCCAGTTCAGGCACTTAATAGTAATCCTTGACGTTGTTGTTACACCGTTTTAAATTAATAATATGGAATTAAAAATAAATTGGAAGATTAGAAGCTTCATAATGATGCTTCTGATTTGATTAACTCGAGGAATCTTCTTTGCTATCGGTCTTTGCAGGAAATTTTCATAGTGCGCCTGAAACACCATATGCTCAGTGCTCACAATCTTTATTGTTGGTTAGTTGCTTAGTAGTAATAGTTGACCCGTTTTCCAAGATGATAAAAATTATACAGGCTCGGTATAATTCTCTGTTTTTTATAAAGGAAAAGGAAATGGGTTTTATGATGTTTTGTACCCCATATTTAAGTTTTTTTTTTAATTTTAGACTTCTCCGTCCAATTAATTATCACGTGCTGAGCACATGTCTGGTTTTTTATGTTTTTACCAAAATACCCTCGTTTAGTTAAACTATTTACAATTATATATATATATATGGGGAGGATATACGGACATGATGAAAAACACCCAACTAGACACTTTTTTTGTAAAAACGCTCCAAATCAAGATTTGGTTAATGCAAATCTCCATGGTTTCACGACGGGAACATAAATATGCGTCGTGGTTTTTTTTCTGAGATATATAATGATATGTTTTGAATTTTTAAATTTTACCATAATTTTGAAAACATGTCATTATACATCTCGGAAAAAAAAAAACAAGACGCATATTTGTGTTCCCGTCGTGAAACCATGGAGATTTGCATTAACCAAATCTTGATTTGGAGCATTTTTACAAAAAAGTGTCTAGTTGGGTGTTTTTCACGATGTCCATATAACATTTCCCTATATATATATATATATATATATATATATGTATGTATATGTAGTGTGATTGTGTGATGGGTTGGTGATGGCGAAGGGGTGGTGGTGTGCTGGTGGTGGCGGCGGGGTGGTGTTGAGCTGGTGGTTGATTGGTGTGGCAGGGTGTATGCATAACGTATCGGAAATTCAGTAGTTTATTATTGATTTTATTAAGGAAATAGTGATATTACGTTTTTGTGTGTTTATTTATTTGTGTGAAATATATGTATAGCCGTATAGATGTGTATGTTTGGGATATTTAATAGATTGTATCTAATAGTTTGGAGGTGATTGGTACGATATTATAAGTAAGTGGACTAGTGTAGTAAAGTAATAAAAATAAAAACAAAAAAGTAAACCTAATATAAGATATGCAGTAAATACATATTCATATACATCCGCCTCAACATGGGTCCACGCACACACATATATATATATATACACGCCGGAGAGATAAGACCCCAGCAAGCGAGGGAGGGAGAGTTTTGACCGGAGAGCTTTGCTGGTAAGGCCGGCGATCAAGTCGAGAGGGACGTGCTGATTGTAAGTTTGAGGTTTTCATGCAGTGGTGTTTAGGGTGTTTTCGAGGTCGATCGCAATCTGTTTTTCTCACGTGATTACATTTTCTTAACCTACTTTCCGAGCTCTATCTACATGTGTAAGCCTGCTACTTTAATTTTCACTTTTACAAAAAAACTTGTTTTGAGGGATTTTCCTCTTAATCCGAATTTAGTCTTTTTTTATTGATTCGTAGCTCATTTTAATTACATCTAGGGGTTGTTTAAGGACTGCCACTAGGCTGTCCAGGTCTGATTAGGTTGTACGGCTCGAGTTTGGGAGTTTTTTTACAAACGAGCTCTCGTTTGTTCCGGTAAGGGAGAAGCAATTGATTTCATTTTTAAAAGTGGATTATTATTGTGTTTTGTTATATTTAATATCTCATATTATTACATAAGTTGTTAGATGATCTAGCTGTGGGTTCTGTTTATTGTGCGTTGATATGAAACTCCATTGTTTTGTTTGAATTGGAATATGAACATAAGGTGATAATTGACTGTGTTCAAGTACAAGTGCGACGTGGTGACAAAATGATGTATATTTATTTTTATCATGTAAGTTGGAACAAGTTTGTACTGTAGACGTGTGTTACCTGCATCGGACTATAGACGTGTGTTACCTACGCAAGTGGAAAATCGGTACCTTAAGGTTAGCCACTCTAAAAACCGGTCCCAATTAGGCGCGTTGCTCCGTCTAAGTGGGTGAGTGTTGGATGTATTGTAGTGTTAGTAGATGGTGGTGATCAAACTTTATTTTTGATCGAATATGCATGCGTGTTGATTACAGTGTATTTGGATGTGCTCATTACCGATTGTGTCATAATCTGTCATATTAGTATATTGTGTGTGCTTAGATGCACGCGCCACTTTTAAGGAAAAATTGTTTTCTTACCTGCTCTACTTGTTTTCTGTACATTTTGTTCTGTGTCGATGTACATGAGTTGATGTGAGCCGTGAAGATGCTTAAAGTTGACTATTCGTGATTTTCCTTAGGTGCATACACTTTTCGTAGTGCACGATAGACATGTTATTTATTTTGGGAATATTTGTTAGCTGAGCTTATTCATTTTAAAACATGTGATTTGTGTTAAACATGTGCACAAGGTTGAATATGAGTTTTATCCTGTTGGATCGTTTTATAATTAAAATTAGTGAATTCTTTTTATGTAATTATACTTTGTTGCTTGAACAGGTTTTGTTGCGTGGAAATATCTAGATACACATATGTCATGCCAAAATTTACACATTTTACTTTGAACTCTATTTTAATGCAATTTTATTCAAAATACTTTTATTAAAATCACTAACCGAGTTTTTTCAGAAATTCGGGACGTGACAGTATGTATATATATGTGTGAACATCAATTTATACATCAATTTGGACATTTTTTTACAAAAATGTTCCAAATCAAGATTTGATTAGTGCAAATCTCCACGGTTTTACGACGTGAACGCAAATATGCGTCTTGTTTTTTTTTTTTCCGAAATATATTTAAAATTTTAAATCTTACCGTAATTTTCAAAACATGTCATTATACATCTCGGAAAAAAAAAACGCATACTTGTGTTCCCGTCATGAAAACGTGGAGATTTGCATTAATCAAATCTTGATTTGGAGCGTTTTTGTAAAAAAAAATGTCCAAGTTGATGTCCATATATATATACTAGTAAAATTTACCAACACGTTGCGTGTGAGACGCGTAATGACATAAATCTCGTAATATATTTTAGTTTGAACATAATATTCAGATTTGATATCATTTATTGTAGTTATGCAGGTTAAAACGAATTGTTGATTAATTTAGAATACATCCGTAATTAGGAAAATACTTAGGACAAATTGTTAATTAATTAGATTATGTACATTGATAATTATTAAAATAGAGTGAAGTTATTTTTGATAAAATTTGATAAAATTTGACAGACTCAACTTTTCTTGAGTTTGCTTATATTAATGAGACAATTAACAAAAACATACCCTAGCTCTATTATATTACCAAAAACATACCCAAAAATTTAAATTATAAAAAACATACCTATATATATTTATTATTTCTCTAATTTTAATCAAACCATAATCTAACATCTCTCTCTAACCGCAACCCTCTCTCTCTAACACACGATAATCGCACATCTTTTTAACACATGTTAATCACCCATCTCTCTCTCTCAAAATGACTAAAAACTCATAAAATATTTATATGCTAATTATAAAATGTCATACCCTAATTTTAAAATGTCATACCCTAAATGTTCTGAATCACAATCAAATATCTAAAAAATAGTTCATACCCTAGTTTTAAAACTTCATACCCTAATTTCAAAACTTCATACCCTAATTTCAAAAGTTCATACCCTACATCTGAATTTCTCTCAATACTATACATATGGATTCTCCTCATTCAACTTGAAACCCACAAGTTTTACAATAGTCTCAAACCTCAATAAATAGAAAACAATCTCACCAATTTCATATATTACGGGATATAAAACAATCTCACCAATTTCATATATTTTTCATATATTACGGGATATCAACCAGTGTAATATTTGTGTATTACGTATGTATATATATGTATTTATATGTATATGGATGTTTATATAATTTAGATGGTGTTCGGTAGTTAATGGTGGATTTTCGTGGTGTAGGAGGGAAAAGAGATAGAGTAGAATATAAAATAAAGATACAAACAAAAATAAAAGAGAGAGACTAAGATTATAAAGAAATGTAGAGAAGAATTGGTGAGAGAGAAGAATGGAGGAGAGAGAGAGTAAATAAGAGATAGAGAAAGAAAAAATAAACAACATTAAATTTGTTTCGTATGTTTTTGATAGTTAAAGGTGTAATAGTATGTTTTTTGTAATTTAGTTTTAAAAATAGTATGTTTTGTTAATTTATCATATATTAATTGTATACACCTCACCACATCAATCAACCACCAGCCCAACACCAACCCAACACCACCCCCACCATCAGCGCACCACCACCCCTTCGTCACCACCAACCCATCACACAATCACACTATATATATATATATATAATTGTAAATAGTTTAACTAAACAAGGGTATTAAACAAGGGTATTATATATATATGTCCAAAAAATTAATACCCTTGTTTAGTTAAACTATTTACAATGATATATATATATCATTGTAAATAGTTTAACTAAACAAGGGTATTAATTTTTTGGACATATTATCCAAATGGCATAATTTGCAAATTAAGGTATCAAATTGTCTTTTTCTGAAAATTACAATCTAGATATGAAATTTAGGTTGTTAAATAGTTATGGATATTAATTGGAGTACGATTTTGTAAATACTAAAAAACAATCTAATGGTGAATTTTGAAAGCTAATTGACAATAATTTAGGCTATGATAAATTTTGCCTTACACAGAGTGGAGAATGAAATTTGTTTAAATTATAAGATTTTAGAAATCCAATAAGTTACCTTACTTGATATGTGAAAAATGCAATCGTTTATAGCTGAAGTCTCAGGATAAAAACTAAGTAACTCAGAACTAAATTAACCTCGTTTGTTGTGAGTGGTTTTAGATACTTAAAAGGAAGAAAATGTTAAAATGATACCAAAACTATTATGTTTTAATGATTTGGTATTAAACATAATATATTTTCTAATTTGATACCCAAGCTATATATTTTCGCTCCAATTAAGGGACTCAACCCACATCCGATCATTTTAACTTGATTAACTCAAGCATATTAGTAGTGTTTCACTTTAAATTCTTTAATACAACAATTGAAGATTTCACATAGGTTAATTAATAGTAAATGAGACTTACTATGCGTTAAAAACCGATAATCGAAGACAGATTGAGTCCCTTAATTGGACCGAATACGTATAGCTTGGGTAATAAATTAGAAAAAAATGTTAGGTTATGTACCAAATTAGAGCGAAATGTATAGGTTGAGTACCGAATTAGAAAAAAGTGTTAGGTTGGATACCAGATCGCTAAAAGTTAATAGGTTGGGTAGCATTTTAGTAATTTTCCCTACTTCAAAAACGATGGTTAAATCGAGACTACTTTTCGTTTGACACAGATGAAAACTCACTTTGAAAGTGAGTTTCTCAATTGGAAACTTACATTGAAAGTGAGTTTTTATATTGGGAAATCCATTATTTTATTTTTTTTGTCATTTTTCAATTGTTTTCTAAATTAGGTGTATCGGTCTCAATTTACGAATCTTGAAGAGCTGATTCAATAATACAGAATGGGACAAAATATAGGATATGTATGTTAATATATTTATACAAGTTTTTCCCAACTCAATTTACTTTCCATTTTCTCCAAGTACAAAAGTCAATTCTAAGTGGTTTTTTTACTAGTTATTTCATTTTAATTTGAAATATATTTATGTTTTAATAAATTTAGTTATTTTAGAGGTTTTACCATGATTTTACTTTGTTTAGTTTTTTGTGTGGGCATATTATATGGCCCAATATGTTAAATATCTCATTATTTAAATAGACGGAAGCAAAAATGTTTGAAGTAAATTTATTTTTTATTTTTGAAATATCTAATTATTTGAAAATCGAAAAAAAAAAGAATGTTTGAAATATCTTATTATTTAAAAAACGAAAAAGACTCCCTTTAAGCAAAAATTGAAAAAATCACTTTACAAAATTACTATTTATTATCGGGGAAAAACTAGACAATTATAATGAAAATTAATGAAAGTGAATATGCGAATAAGTTTAAAATAATAATCCATTGATTTATTTTCTAGCCAAATAACAACAAATTTTTTGTGTAATTGTTTACGTTTAGACGAGTATGGATAAACATAGATATTATACGAACAATATGGACATATCACCCGTTCTATTTTGGACAATAATGTTGCTCTTGATTTGCAAATTAGAAATTGTAATCATTGTAGCAAAAAATTATATTTGCGGATTTTACGTTATTTGAATATGGCTTGTTTGTACGAGTTGTACCAACCTATGCTATAAACAAATAGATGGATGCTAATGAATAACGTTACACAAACATTATATAGCATATAAGAACATATACAGTAGTGTTGTTATCTCTATTTTAACTAAAATAGTTAGTTAAAAATATAATTTTTTGTCTCCATTAGTTATGTTAAATCATGTGTTATCTTTATAGATATTAAAAAAGTTGTTAAAGATAACAATGTTTTTAAGGTTGTTAATTGATGATGTGGCAAAATATCATTAATTTGAATCGTGAACTCTATTTCAACTATTACTATTTTAGTGAGATTTACAATATACTAATTAATGAGATTTCAATTAATAATTAATTTTAATTAAAATTAGATAATTTTGTTAAGTTAATACATTAATGTGAATGTTAAATTTAAGTTACACATGTGTCATTTAATATGCAATTAAATGATGATATGTCAAAATTAATATTATTAAAATTAACACAACAATTGTGGATGCTCTAAATATACAAAATTGAACTGAAATCGGATAAAAAGGAACTAATAGAGACCTGCTTTTCAAAACATTGTTAAGTAAAAACAAATTAAACTGAGTGAATAGACAAATTACTTGAGTGTGTATATGGACGTGAAACATACACATCATAAATTATTAACAAACACAGTAAGTAGTGGAGCATATTTGTAAGATTTTAGTGGAATGATAACCTGTAATATACAATTGGAGAAGGACAGTTTATCGAAGTAAAAACTCATATATCGATTTAGCAATTGGAAAATTAATATAAACGTACCGTACCCTTATTTTATTAACAAAAATATACATTTAAAAATTAAATTATCAAAAATATATCTTAAATTAATAATTGAAAAAATAAAAAATCTCATTCATCACACTCATGATCTCTTTCTCCTTCTTCTTCTTCTATCCAATCTCTCTTTCATCCGCCTTCTCCTTCTCTCCAATTTTTCTCTCCTTTTCATCCTCTTTCTCGCTCTCTCCGATCTCTCTTTCTTTCGTTCTCTTTGCGATCTCTCTCTCATCTTCTCTCTCTCTTTACGATCTCTCTCTTCTCCTCACTCTCCCTTTCCGATCTCTCTCTTTCATCATTTCTCTCGCTTTTCGATATTTCTTTCCTTGTCCCTTTCTCTCCGATCTCTCTCTTTGGTGGAGATTGAAACGAAAATATCCGTCGGAGTGGGCGGCGAGAGTATAGAGCGAGGTTAAAAAATCAAGATTGATGTCGATGAAGATGCGGTCATCAAAGGAGAGACCCACGACGACGACGTGGTAGTTCGAGATCGGAGAACGGACAAATGTTAAATTTCTTAACTAGTTTATGAGGTTGAAAAATAAGTGTATGAATTACGTGAATTAAGAGTATGAAGTTAAAAATTATAGATATGAATTATGTAAATAATGATATGAATTATCTAAATTGGGGTAGAAACTTTGAAAATAGAGGTGAACTCTACGAATTAGAGTATTAACTTTTGAAAAAATGGTATATACTTTTGAAATAATAGTATAAAAATATATAAATTAGATTATAAACATTTAAAATAAGTGTATGAACTTTTGGAATAAATGTATGAAAATATATAAATTACGCTATGAACTTTTGAAATAAGGGTATGGACTTTTTGAATAAGTGTATGAAATATACAAATTATGCTATGCACTTTTGGTTATGTTTTTGTTAATTAGAAATTTTTAGTTATTTTTTATTAATTTAGTTTAAAAGATAGTATGTTTTATTAATTTTTCATTTATCTATTTCAAAAGACAATTGAAAGGAAATTTTAACCTTTTAAACAACATAATTGATAAAATTGTATTCCTAGATAACATTTAGAACTCTTTTTTTAGCTCAAGTTTCGAGATAAAAGCTATGTAACTACGAACTTATGACCTTTTTTCCAAATAGTTGCCTAACTTGGCGATTTATGACTTATTACCTATTTCATACTCTTTGTTTTTATTAACGCATAATAATTTTGTTAACTTTTTAATATTAAATAGTGACACATTATCGTTTAAAAATATGTTAAATGACACATATACATGTTAAATTTAATAACCACATTAGTTTGACGTTAACAATGTTATCAATTTTTAATTAACAATTTCTCTTTTATTTTATTGGTCACTATTCTTATGAGAAGAATTTATAGGAGATAATAATATTAAATGTGGGCTGTGTTTGCCATGTCAGCAGTTACAAATATTAAAAACATTGTTAAGTTTAACAACTTTTTTAACATCTATAAAAATAACACATATTTTAACTTAACTAATGAAGATAAAAAAAATGCATTGTTTTGTAGATGCTATTACACTTGACCTACAAGGGATTCGGTATTATAAAAAAAAATATGGACATACACCTATTAGTGATTCGGTATTATACGAACAATATCTACATATTTTTATCTAATTACACTTTGACACACGTTAATCGCTCACCTCTCCCTTTTTATTTCGGTTTGTAGGCTGAATAAAATTAATTTTATATAATTATTCAAACTTTAAAAGACCACTAGTACTGATTTTCAATTATAAAATTGTGGGGGTAAACATATCATAAGAATCATACGACACCCAATGTTACTTTAAAATACTAATATACAGTAATAAAAACGAGTGGAAGGAAACTAAAGGGTAAAATGCAAATAACCCCTAGAACTATGAGTTATTTGCAAATAGCCCTCAAGAACTATAAATTATTTTAATTAACTCACATTAAGTATCAAACTTTTACAATTAATCCTAAGTTCATCAATAAAATGACATAACTTTTTATTCATTTTTCCGTTTACAAATTCATTTGTTTGATATATTTGTTTTAGCCAAGCCCTTATTAGTCTTCATAAGCAAGATCATTGCACACGAGTTAATATTACAATTATCATAAAAAAGTCATCAGAAAAGGTTTTATTAAAATAATAATATTATTATTTTAGTGAAAAAAAAGTATTTTTTCGTGTCTTTCCGTAAAATAAACACTTGACATGCATAAATATCAAATAACTAATTATAAGAATTGAAAATCAACCAAAACCGATCATCAAGAGTAATGTTATACTCTCTACGTCTCATAAAAATAGTCCACTTAGTTTTTCATGAATATTAAGAAATGCTGGTTATCGTTAGTTGGAGTAATAAATATATATATCATTTATCAAACATAGACTTAAAATATCAATGGTATTCATGATTTACAAAGAACAATGCTCATTGATTAGTTGCATTTGAGGAAACTTTTTGGTAAAAAGTCAAACTGGACTATATTATTTTGGAACGCAGTCAAAAATATAATTGGACTATTATTTTAGGACGGAATAAAAAATCTAACAGAACTATTATTATGAGACGGATGGAGTATTATTTAAAAGATGACATCGTGAGTTATTTGCAAAAGTTTTTATATTTTATGGGTGTTAATTGCCAGAACTGATAGTTTCTGGTAATATGAAAAAAGTTAAAATGAAATAATAAATATATATATATTATTCCGAAAAACTAGAGAGAGAGAAATAGGAACCCTAAATACCCATTTCATTGACCAAACAACAACAATAATCAACCTATTTATTTTTTCCCAATTCAAAATACATGTATACATATATGCATACACATACCTACATACATATGATGTTTTTGTACTATCCATCATGTTGTTTTTGTTAGAGTCATATATATATATATGTAAATATATAGATAAATATATATACATAATTGCCACCATGGCTTCCTTTTTTGCAAATCATTTTGGTCATTTTTCAGATTTTTTTTTTAATTTCTGGGTTTGGCTAGTTTAATTTCTTGGTGGGTATTTTGTAAAAACCACTTTTTGTATTTAAAGAAAATTTGTATTAGAATATTATTATGAAGCATCCCAACAACAAGAAGAAGAGGCCACAAATGCCGAATAATAACAAAACCCAAGTCGTGAAAACGGATAAAGAAAAAGAATCTAGCGAGGTAATCGAAAAAAGGGTTGTTAATGGGTTGATGGAGGCTTTTGTTTCGGTTTCTTTAAACGAAGCTGTTTCGGCCTTTCGGGAGGCGAATGGGGATGCCAATAAGGCAGCCGAGATTTTAGTAAATTTCGTCACGGAAGATAAGAAGAAAGGTCAAAACTTTAGCTCTACGAGCTCGAGTTCTGGTTCTGGTTCGAGTTCTGTTAATGGGGATAACTGGCGTTTTGTTGAGGCGAAGGATAAGAAGAAGAAAGTTGTTGCAACTACGGGTATGGTTTTATCGGTTATTGGGAAGGATTATGTGTCGAGAGTAACGCCGAAGAAAGACTCGAAATTTAAGGGGTATGATTACGAACCGCTTAGTAAAGTTGACGCGGAGCAGTTTTTGTGTTCGATGCTTGGGGAGGATTGTGAACTTAGCTTGGCTGTGGTCAGAGATGTTTTATGTGAGTTTTTTTTTTCTAGTCGGTTTTGTTGGTGTGAAAGTTGGTTTGAGAGTTGTTTGTTGGTATGAAAATTGGTTAAAAAGCTGTTTGTTGGTATGAAATTTGGTTTAAGAGTTTGTTGGTTTGGAAATTGGTTTAAGAGTTGCTTGTTGGTATGAAAATTGGTTCACATTTTCTTGTTGCATAATAGAATGTTGTTTGCTTGTCTTTTGTGAAATAATTGTTTGCTCGTTTTGAGTATGACTTGGGATGATCAATTTCTAGTCCATTTTGGATTGATAAAAAAATGTATACGGAGAAGATGGATGATGATTGGATTGCTGATCATGAAAGCATCTTCTGTAGGAAGTAGAGCTTTACCCAAATGTTTCGTAACTTGATGTTTAATAGTGTTGTAAAAGTAAATTCTAGTATGTCTTGTTTTGTTAGATTCTTGCCGTGGTTGTTTTGGGTTTACATGATGGGTGCAGACACAACCTTGGTCTAATTTCGGACCCGTTGTTTATAAACTTCACAATGAACTCTATGTAGCCCTTATTTATCAGAACTAACAGCAACAATTTTCTATTTGACTTTAAGTTAATCTATCTGGCAGTCTTTGTCATCATCAGATCTAATTGCTTCTTTATTGTTGGTTATTGTACATATAGCAGAGACCAGAGCAACTAACTAACTAACTATATATATATATATATATATTTTTTTTTTGGGGCACTTTATTCTCTTTTTTTTTTTTGTATCATTAAGCTTGAATTTCTTTATTGTTGGGATTGATATGCTACACATGATTTGCTAGCTGATAAGCGAAAGCGAGGGGTTAGATACCCAAGAATAATAAAAGAAATATAGCATTGCAACAGTTCCATTTTGCTCGTTAACTAATTAACAATGTTCCAAAATCCTCGTTTATCCTAAAATCCTTTTGAAATATAATTTTACTTGTGATATTTCTGGAAGTTGTTGCAAAATGGGAAATATCACGAATCAAATCATGTTTTCGTATTTCTAGTTCTCCCAAATCTATCTGAGGTGCTGCAAATAGTGTAAGCAACGAAAGTAGTATCGAATATGTATATGTGTTTATCTTTTGCCTTGGCAGTCAAAAATATACTATATAGAATAGTATAATTATAATGGCACATCGTGGAACTTGTATTATATGTATTTGACATAGAGCACAAGGTAGTAAAAAATGTTTTGCAATATTTGTATGCAGGTCAATGTGGATACGATGTTCAAAAGGTGAGCATTATATTGGACTTCATTGCCTACCCAGATTGTTGTTGGGTATTGGTGAATTCATGGTATTCATTTATATTATATTATATCCCATCATCATTATTTTTCCTCTTCTAACACCCTAGGTAACAATCTCTTTCAGAAAGTTTTCTAATTGGTCTATTTCGGAAGCTTATTGCTCTGTACATTGACATGATTTTGCTAATTAGGGGTCCAATTGCCATGTAATAAGTGTTTTCTAGCACCAATGTGACTAGCGAAATTCATTACCGTCCAGGTAATTGCAAATGTGAGACCCCTGAGGATATTACATGACTTAAAGTAGAGTAAGCTCTAAACTGAGAAAGGAAAAAGCTGACCTACAAAGAGACAACATGGTCTGTGGATTTAAGTGTGTTTTTGCTGCTGGAAAGGGGCACTTAAGCTTCCCTCCCTATAATAGGTTGTTTCGTGAAATTTCTGGGAGGATTGTACGTAGAGTCTTTCATTAAATTTTTTTGACAGATGCTAAATTTATTTAAAACCTAGATTCGGAAAAGCTGACATAACTTGGCCCTGATGATATTCGTCAGGAGAAAATCCTTTCTTGAAGTGTTAAGGCTTCCCAGTTTTGCCTGTTACCTCAAACTTTTGAAGTGGGCATTCCTGTTTGAAACGACTTACTTTCTGAAGTTAGAATTTAAAGCATGTGTTATGTATCGTTTCATTAGAGTATGATGAGGAGTTCTTTCGATTGGAGCAATAATATTTATGATAATCACCTTTGAGTGTAGATGGAGGTGCATTCCTCTTGAGTTGAACAATAGCCCACCGATATACATGCTACTTTTGTTTTAATATTTGGTTATTCAATGCTCCCTAAACCTAATAAAAAGAAGGTTCAAAACTTCAAACCATGATTGCATTATTGATGTAACTCCCTGCAAATGCCCTGGATGCCTTGTAATATGTAGGATAGTTAATTTTTTGGGGTTTTTGAAAGTAAATGGGTTAGTTTAGGGGCATTTTCTTTTTAAACTTTAAGATGGGAATTTCAGAAAAATAGTGAGGGTATTTTTGGAAAAAATTGCCAAAATTTGGCAGCCTCAAAACTCTTGGCTTTGTTTATTATAATAGTTTGATATGCGTGCAGACTAAATTTAGGGTTTATTCAGTTCAACAACTACAAAACTTTATTTGGATGAGTGTATCACTCTTGATTTCTTTGTTCTCCGGAGAACTTTTATCCAGACTTTGGCAATTTCAGACTTTTTTTTTTACTAATCACATTTTAAGTGGTTCATTTGAGATGGTGATCCGAACAAGTAAAACAATTGATACAAGTTTTTGTTCTCCAATGAGCTGGTTTTATAGCTTTCTCCTTTTTTATGCTTTTCAGAAGTGCTATTAGCGCTTCTTAAATTTATACATTTATTTTTAAATGTGTACTGGAAGCATTACTCTCTCTTATAAGTTATAAGTCGATATTCACTCGTGTAATTATTTTTTCAGGCACTGAATTCATTGCTTGAGTTATGTGCTTCGTCTTACGAGTCTTCAAACAGTGTTCAAACAGCTGAGTCTTTTGCAGAAAACAAAGAAGAGGGACATTATTCTGTTGATTGTACTGACAATGTAAGTTAAGTTGACTTCAAACTTGTAAAAAAAAAATAGTGTAGATTTATTAACGTTTTGTAATCTGAAGTTTCTACCGCCAATCTAATTCTTTTATTGCACTGGGAGCTTAGTCTGTTGAGTTTTGAAGTAACTCAAGTTTTACTTAAGCAGACATTTATTGGAAAAATTCTTCTTCTACTTACGTTTTACAAATCCGTCCTTGAGACTTTTCATGTGGAACAAATTTAATTTTTGATGAATGGAACAGTTGGTCTGAAGGAAAAAAAACTGTGATATCTTGTATTATTTTCAATATTTTTTGGTTTGTTCATCAGCAAGTTTTTATGTCATGTTGATGATAAGTATTCAAGTTATATATAGGGTTTAAGATTCAATTTCCCTATAATTAATTAAAGATTCTTTTACAGCCAACAGATAGGGTACCTGACCTATTTTGGTTTAGTGAGACATCTGACTCAACTTCTCATACATCTGAAAATGAGAGTCAAGATAATGAATGGACTGCAAACAATCATTACAGGTAAAAGTTTACGACAACTCTTATTTTTATTTATTTTTAAACCTTAATTTCCGGTTTTTTCCTGGAAGGTCTAAAAAGTTTTGGAATGATACCCCGGGTTTCCAAATTTAGCATAAAGTAATGTTGATTCCTGCATTATCTTGATTGTTTGCCATCACTGTTTAATATTCATATAACTATGGACAAATTGGTGTGCCTATGTCTAACCCTATACATGATTTTTGTTTTCCCAACCCCAAAGTAATGCTGTCTCATCTTGTAGTTTCTTGATTCTAGACACTCTGATTCTAAAAAAAATTGTTCAAAGCTGTAATCTAGTCTTACTCAATTTCACCATATCAGTCTTTAAGGGTGATCTCTTGGAAGATGCGAACACAATCCAACAATTTGTTTGTTTCTGAATTAATGAACCTTTGATATTCTTTTGTTTGATGATTCTATATCATTCTCGTTTATTAAAGTAACTAGCGAGAGCAGTATTTTAGTCGCTCTCTGTTTCAGTTGACTTCCTATTGAAGTCTCTTGATATATTTGAACACTATCGAATATACTGGTTCCAGTTTCCCCCATGCCCCATGTTTTGATTCTATTGTCTCAAGTCGTGTATAAAATAATACGGTTTATTTTTATAAGTTCTCTATCTTGGTTTTTTCATCCCCAAAAGATCTTATGCTCCGATTGTTGTGGAGATTCCTTGAAGGAGGATATGGGTGGAAATGACACAAGCAAGAAAACATTTTATTTTCCATCATGTTTTCTGCCGAGGATTTTTTCCACAAACAAGTATACATTTTCCGATTTCTTTGTCGCAGTCTCTCCTTTTTTAGTTTTCTTTCATTAATTGTGTACCCATATTCCCTTTTTCCCCTGTCTGTGATTCATTTTTTTTTTTTTTTAATTTAATACTACAGAAAACTTTGGTTTCTCAAGTACACTATACATGCTTACATATTTTTTTTTTCTTTTTACCTGCTGTTCATGGCTTGAATACCAAATTGAGTGTTTTTTTTTCTTTTTCTCTTTCTAGTTTATTATCAGTTTCCACTAAATGCTACAATATCTGTTCGTACTATTTAAGATTAAAGTTTTTCACCCCATGAAGAGATACTTTGTAGGAAAACTGCACTTTACAGTACTTTATGATGGAACTGAACACTCCTATTTTTTGCAACTAAGATCAGAAAAAGGAGCAGCATACCAAGACTATAGTTACCTCTTTTAGTTAGCATCTCAATGTAAATATCATTGCATGGAAAGCAATAACATAGAGAACGTAAGGTTTGTTTATTTGGTTTGAGTTTTAGGCTCTGTTTGTTTTGTAGTAAAATATTTACGGAGGGAAAATATTTTTCGGGTAAAGTTTTACGGTGCAAATTTTTGTTTGCATTTTATTTACGGGTGTTTGGTGCGTCAAAGGTTTCCCATGGGAATTCTATTGAAATTCAAAAATCTATTTAGTTATTTAAACTATACAAATTCGATGCATAAATAAATAAACATTGTTCATACTTTAAACAAAATATTTTAAGATGAAAAACATCAAAAATTAACTAAAAGTCACAAAAATGAATAAGTTCGTGAAAGTTTAAAAACATTAGTGATTAAAATCACAATTATTTTGACGGAAAAAAAGCTAAAAGAGCGTCTACTTTTCTGAAAGGAACTTCGTCAACATGTATAGAAAACTTAACATAAACACATATTTTATTTCATATACGTCACTTATAACAACTTATAATTTTTCAACATATAAACTCATAAAATTATAAGTATAGAAGATACTATTGACTTTTTTTAGCTATTTCAAATTTTCTTGGGTTTTTTAGATTTTTCGGAATTTTTTGTTTTATTTTTTTTCATTTTTTTGTTATTTTTTAGATTTTTCCTATTTATTTATATTTTTATTGGTTAATTAGATTTTTGATTTTTCAAATTTTCTTGGGTTTTTTAGATTTTTCGGAATTTTTTGTTTTATTTTTTCCATTTTTCCATTTTTCCATTTTTTTGTTATTTTTTAGATTTTTTCCTATTTATTTATATTTTTATTGGTTAATTAGATTTTAGCTTTTTCAAATTTTCTTGGGTTTTTTAGATTTTTCGGAATTTTTTGTTTTATTTTTTCCATTTTTTTTTTTTTTAGATTTTTTCCTATTTATTTATATTTTTATTGGTTAATTAGATTTTAGCTTTTTCAAATTTTCTTGGGTTTTTTAGATTTTTCAGATTTTTTTAATATTTTTTTTCCATTTTTGTTATTTTTTAGAATTTTTCGTGTTTTTTTCTTTTTTTTATTGGTTAGTAGATAAAATTTGACTAATTATTAAATAATTTTGAAAGAATAGACCTATAATTAATAATAGTTATAATACTAGTATTAGAAAGAATATAGAGAGATGCTCCGTAAACCGTTTACAACTTTATTTGCGGGGTAATCGTTTTTTCCAATTTTACTGGATATGTGGGAAAACTTTTCCCAAAGAAAATGTTTTACGTTAAACCAATCACCCGTAAAATCTATTTTACCCGTAAATGTTTGTTTACACCCATTTTACAACAAAACAAACAGAGCCTTAGTGTCTTGTAATTACCAAATGCGAAAATTTATCGAATATTATGGAGTGGAGTTGTCGTCACAATGAACTGAATTTTATAAATTAGATTGTTAAGTATTCCGTGTTTGGTAGTTTAATCAGGTTCTATCTTCAATGTATAAAACATCATATCTTGTGCTTGTTTTGTATGACATTTCTATCAATGCGGGTTTGACTTGTAAATGTTTATGTTCCATAATTTGAGGTTACGAGTTTGAGGTTATTGATATAATAACGCTTTTATTTTCTTCATGTTATTACAGGGCTGCACTGTTGACTTGATTCAGATTTTTTGTTTTGTTTTTCCTTTTCACGTTATTGTCTTAGGAATTATGCTGAGGTTCTCACTGGTTCTGGAATTGTGTCTAAGGTTGGGGCCGGAACTCCGATCTCTGAACTACCAGAAGAGCTATTAAAAGCTTTTTTCAAAATGCCCCAACGTTCTGAGTTTGAGCCAAATTCTATGAATTGGAAAGATGTTGTGAAAAAGATGGAGACTCTTGGGCAGAGATTCGATAGTGCTCCAAGTGCTGCAGAACCAGAAATTGACCATGGTATTATTTATGCATCATTTCATTTCATACTTGAATTATCTCTCCCTTTTATTGCCCGTCATTATATTTAGAACGGTCAACTTTTGGCGCTAGTAATTTCTTAGATTTGGGTTTGTTAATGTGAAAATGGTTAGTTCATCCACTCATTTCGTTACCTGCAATTAAATCCTAATTACATCAAACTAGTTGAAGGCTGCTTTAGAAATAATCTTCCTTAGAAATAAACCTTTGTGTGTTTAAAACATATTCCTTAGATATGAAACCTTTACCGTGTTTAGAATCTTGGAACAAGAATCGTCTCCGGGATGAATAGATTTTTACTTTTATAAATTGGACCTTCTATTATGGGACAAGCACACACACTTACATACTCTAAGAAAATCTTATTATTTGGTTTGTTTCTGATGGCTTCCTAAGCTGTCAGAGTTGTTTTTTAAACGCAACTTCCGACAGTCCTATATCTTATCCTCTTATCCTCTTGTTGATCATGAGTGCTTCTATATGTCTATAATGATATAAACTAACATAAAAAATACTCCTGGGTCTGACCCATATCTTACTTTAGTTTTGAAATTTCTTGGGATGTTGTAGCCAAAGGAGATGAATATCAGGTGTACAGGAAAGCTGCATCACAGCACTGGGATGTGATGAAATCCTGTTATCACAAGGTAATAAAAGCTTCTTTCCTTTTACTTTTGTTTGCTTTTTTACTTGCTGAGTTGTTATTTGTCTCACATTTATTTAAATTGGTTTGGGCCTTCGCTCTTTTTTCGGGTTCTCAATAATTTCTTACTTGTCATAAATGTTACTTGCAGAAAATGACCCGCGAAAAAGTCTTAACATGTTTAATGCCAGCTTCATTCACTTTTGTCAAACCAAACTTTTTATGAAACACATTTTTTGATCATGTTTAACCCTTTTATAGGAAAACGGGGATTTTTTAAGGAAAACCCAAATAAGTTGACACTATTAGGTATTACTAGTAGGTAAAATGACAACTACATTGATGGGTAATTGATTCCAAATTAATCAAAGCCTGAAAATATGTTTCCATCAAATACATTTGACCTGCTACCAACAGGTTTCATATGTATTACACTTTACACGTGATCTCCCCTCTCTCTCCACTTTCCTTCTACCGTAAGTACCACATAAATTGTATTTAAATACTAAATTTTATATATAAAGTAAATAGATATAAATTAAAATTGTTAACAAATACCAATGTTATGGAATCTTTGAATTTGAACACAGTTTGCAACTTTGCATAACTTTTGATTCTCAAATATACTTTAAATTAAATTAGTTTTGCATAACAGTTTTTTGTACTTTAAATTAGTTTTTTGTACTTAAAAAAAAATACAAATCTGTTTTGGAAGAAAATTTAATTAGTTATAAAATTGTTAGTTACTTGCAACGGTTATTAATAAATGCCATTTTGCTTTTCATTTTTAAAAATTTCCATGTTATTTTAAATATATTTATAATCTACATTTGTTTTGTAATACTTTTATCTTGATTTGTTTTTTTTAAAAAAGCTAAATATTAACCATTTAGTTTTTTTTTAACTTTTTGATTAATTTTTCATTTAAAATTTTCTGTCATATATATATTTTTTGTTTTTTTCGAATTTTTTTTCCTTCTAATTTACTAATCTTTTTGTTATCGTCCTGATTTTTTTTTATTGAAAAATTATATAAAGAAAAGAGTGAGGAGAGAGAAAAAAGGTCACCATTATTATTAAGTTACAAGTTGCAAAATGTATCTCTTTGGAATAAAGTAGACAATATGTGTAAAATGGAATGAAGTTTAAAACTATGTATCTCTGTCTTTTATTCTACTTGAGATGGGGGCAAAAGAGCCCGAATATTCTCGGATTATAGGCAATCTCAACTATATAATGAACTGATATTATGATCTCAGTAAGAAGACTGCACTACATCTGCACTACACGAGCAGTACTTGAAAGGTACTCGGTTGGAAATTAGATCCTGGACTCCAATAGTGTAACAACCTGATTTTATATATATTTATATACTTATTAAAAGGATATGTATGCAAATATATCTAAGTAAATGCTGCCTAGTAAAACAAAAAAACAAAAATGGGGTCCATCTTATTTTGTCTCACCGGCTCATCTCCTTCTGATAAACTTGGATATTAGAAATATATTGATCGAGATATATACATTTGATACATATACTCAGTGGAGAATAAACAGAGAGAGAGGATTATAAAGCCACCATCTCTGTTCTTGCTTTTCTCTCAACTCAATGATTCGTTTTTCAAACCGTTTCTACCGCTGAGTAGCTATCGAAGAGGATATCGTTCTAAGTTTGATCGCAAGCGGGGTTTAAGCTGAATTCTGAGGCTAAGCACGAGCAGTCCCATCCGTCTGTTTACATGCCCATCACAGCCTAAGTAAGCAGCCTTTGTGAGCTTCATTCAGGTACCGTTTCGGTACTGAAAGGGGAGTCTTCCTTGTTGTTTTATGCGGGAATCGCTTTCCTGCTTGTGTTTTTCTTCTAATTCTAATTGTTTATAGTAGCTATATATCTCTTGTGGTAGTGGTGCATACTGTTGGTTTGCAGACTTTTAGAGGTACTGATTCGGTACTTAAAAGGGGAGTTAACTACGTGTTATTAGACGGAAATTGTTATCCTGCTTCTTATGTTGTTTGGTTGCTTATAATGTAAAGCTAATCGTTATTATTATCATATAGTGAACCTGATTGTTTATCGGCCTTCCCAAGTAACTGTCTCGGTATTAGAAGTACCTATAGTAGTAGTAGCTTTATAGCCGAATTCATTGATTGGCTTTGATGAGGTACTGTTTTGGTACGTAAAGGGGAGCCCTTTTATGTTGAGTTATTACAGGATTTGGGTTCCTGTTTCTGTTCTATATTTGTTGTTTATCACAGTAATATTACTTGTATATTTAGATGCACAACTGAACCTGACTGGTTAGTAACTTTGTTGAGGTACCGTTTCGGTACGGAAAGGCTGAGTTTTACTCGTTATGATGGCAAGAATATGTTTTTTGTTTTGTTTTGTTATTCATTCAAATATTGAGTTTATTTAGTTAGCTGTGTAGTATTGTACTTGTAGACTTCTTGTGGTAATTACATAGCTGAAACCGGTTGGCTACAGGCTTTATTGAGGTACTGTTACGGTACTCAAAAAGCTTGCGGGTTTTACTCCTGATGGAGGACATGAATCAGTTCATGTATTTCTTCTTTTTCCTCGCTAGCGTGTTCTGATGTAGTTTATAATAATGGAATTATTTGCAGTAATCTTTAGAAACTTGAATCACTATAGGGAACTTGTCAAGCTTTTCGACCAAAGTTCGGGTCAGTTCTGAAGCAATATTTGCTTGTCATTACATAGTATATTTTCAGAATATTTGATGGTTAATGTGATTGATAAATATTTCATATGTTGATTGATGTAGTTATAGTAGCTTTTCATTGAGTTTTATACATGTTTTATCATATAACCCATGAACAAAGTGGAATAAGGGGACCGAGTTAATTGAGGTGCGGTGTTGTGCTGTTGTGAGTGTAGTAGAGGAGAGAGATAACAAGATGAAAAAAATGATATAAGAGATCAAAATACATAAACTTTGCATTACTATTTTCAGTTTGTAGACGTGTTTGTATTGAATTTAGTTGACTCACTCTTTCTTCTGTTTCTCGTTTCTATGTATTTATATTCTTTTAGGCGGAGGTTCAGATGTAGCCAGTTTGAACGTTCGAGCGGGACTCGAGGCGGGAACGGTTTGGCGTGCACATGGTAGTATAGTACTCAAGGCCCAGTTAGTGTCGTGTAGTAGATTATAGTTGATGTTTCTGGAACAGTTTTGGTGTAATTTATATGTAGAAATGGTGTGATTAGAACGCGGAGTTTTTTTTTAATCAGAAGGTTGAATTTTAATGGAGTATTTTATGATTATTTTATTTTCTAAAATCGCGTCCCGGGTTTCTTTAGAAGTCGGGGCATGACAAATAGTACTAAATCCACAAGTGTGTTTGTACTCAGAAGTACAATTATATCATGGAAGTCTTCAAATCAGACTTGCATTGCAAGGTCAACTATGAAATCTGAGCTGGACTCCAAACTGGTTTATATGGAGGAATAATTTATCCTTTAAGAAACACATTTATAGAAGACAGTATCCACTAAAGTGCTTTGACTTACGGACCTAATGTCCATTTGGATAAAGGACCCTATCAATAGTTTATTACAGTACTGACACAAGAATTCTTAAATTTTACTCTACAACTGATTCAGGACTTCACTAGGGTTTCTTACCTTCAGTTTTTTTTAGCTTCCATTGTCCTTGGTCTAATCCTTTTACTTTTTTGCTTGCTTCCTTTACTTGGTATCACCATCTCTTTTGGTTCATATAATGCTAATGTAATGAACCAGCATATTTGTTTATTGGAAGTGTTTTACGTTCCTGTTTACTTCAGTTTATTATTATTTAAAATTTTATTAAAGAGGGTCGATGGATTTCACACCTACCCCTCAATAAGACTCGAACCCTACACCTCCTATTTGATAGTGCGGGCTCTAGTCTACTACGCTACTCCTAGTGGGTTTACTTCAGTTTATTCAATCTTGCTTATGGTTGCTGAAATCTGAAAATGCTAGTTTCCTGATATTGTTAAGTTCACATTAGGGTATCTCCTTGATATTGATCATGGTAATTCTCATTTTCTTCCAGGCTGCAGCAGCATTTTCGAATGGAGAACGTGATTATGCATCTTATCTTTCTGAGCAGGTGGCATTGATTTTTAATATAATTACATCATGGAACTTGTAGGGAACGGGTCTTCAGTTTGTCCTTTTTGTAATCTCTCTTGCTCAGTTCGAGTAGCTTTCTTTTGGCCCAATCATAAAAAAGAACATAGAAGTTCATCTGGTAACTTGAAGATTAGTAAAAAGTAAAAGCAATAACTCTAGTGCTTTAATTTCAGCAATTAGATTAAAGAAGCTAAAAATTTTAAAAAGTGAATAAGAAAAAAATGTCTTCTAAAAAAAGTAACTCTATTTATTTATTTGAAGAGTGAGGAACTCTGCTTTGGTCCTTCTTTCTACTATAAATTGACTATATTTTTTCTTTTTGTTGCAGGGAAGGCTATCCAATAAAATGGCACGAGAGGCAGATGAAAAGGCAAGTAAAGAGATATTCAGAGCAAGGTATTCCTTGAAACAACTGGAAAATAGTTCTTCTTTGTTTTCTCCTCATTCTTTAGCAATCCCCAAGGAATATCGTTTTTGGATTTCGCAGAAACAAGACTATCGAAAATATTGTGACAATTGACCTGCATGGGCAACACGTGAAGCAAGCAATGAGACTTTTAAAAGTTCACCTACTATTTGGAGCATATGCATGCTGTAAGAATCTGGGAAATGTTAAGATGATTTGTTTATATCTTATATATTTTTCAAAGTATTGTCGATATGCACTTAATTTATGTTGCTACATATACAGATGCTGCTACATATTTACTTTCCCACTTTTTTTCTGTAGCAATACAGAATTTCAGGGTCATCACAGGATGTGGAGGAAAAAATGGTATGGGGAAGTCGAAGGTGAAGCACTCGGTAATGGCTTAAATCTCTTCTCACATCGTATATTTGAGTATTGTCTATTAAAGTTTGTTTTTTTATCAAATTGAAATTTAAATGTGGTATTCTGATTTGTGCATACTGACATGGTACTGGTTTACTTGACTAACTGAGATTGGAAGTCTAGAATTAAACGTCTTCTTTTAAAACCAAAAGTAGCAGTGGTGATGGTTGCTTTGATTTAGTGGAGATTCTAGTAATAAATATACTAGGCTTTGAGAAATACATGAAAAGCTCATAATTGAAAGGTGCTTCATGTTTCTTTTATGTACATACAAAAAATGATGTTTCTTCTTGAGAAGTGGAACATGCCTGGACAGACCATACTACTTTGAAAAAGTACTGATGCTTGAAAACTTTCTTTAAACAAATTCTACTTTAAAAACTCATCTTTGTGAAGTGGCGTTATCTTAAACCATATGAGTATTAAGTTTAAATTTAGTTTCAAAAAAGTGTGTATAAGATTAAGTCCCTTTGTCTAACCACTAGTGCTAGATTAGTGGCCCTGACTCACACTCTGAAATAGGAGGTTGTGGGTTCGAATCTTACGAAGGTAGAAGTGAAATCCGTAGATCCTCTTTAAAAGGAAAAAAATAAAATTCCTTTGTGTTTAATTTTATATTATTGTACATGAATGCTGCAGGTGATTGATCTGGTCCAGAGGGAGGGTATTGAATGGAAGGAAGAAAATCGTGGAACAATCTTAATCAAACTTGATGGACAAAGAGACTTTTCTTTTCTGGAGTTAGATGACAGTGATTAATCTTCTTTTCTGATATAGTTGACGTTAGAAAAACAATGGGAAATAATTTAACTATTAAGAGAAGGTCTTTCAATCTGTTTCTTTGATGATCCTCCTCGTGGCTCGTGAGGATACTTTTGTGAAAATTTAAATTAGGAAACTGAAGTATCATTCTAGTTAAGATGTTAACAATGTACTGTAGTATTATTTTGCAGATATTTGTACGATGTAACATCATTCTAGACCAGATGTTAGCAGTGTAGTATTATTTTGCTGCAGTGAGCAAAATTAAGGGGAGTGGGTCTCTTTGTGGCCTTAGACCCTTTAACTGTACAATATTGTGTTTCTAATTTAAGTGAAAAATATTGTATATTTTTTAAATCTTTTCTTGCGTTATCTTTTGCTTTGTCTGGAGATAATTGTTGCATCTATTGCCTCTGTCTGGTAATATTTGATGTGAATGCTTTAGATTGTAACCCATTGCTTTTCGGTATTCGTCCAAATTAATTGGCACACCGACCCTATAGAAAGGGCATTGTGAGACGATGTTCAAAGAATTGAGTTCAAAATTTCATGGCACGTAACAATCATTCATTGAGTTCAAAATAATGTGCGGTCTTTCTCTACACAGATTGCACTCTCTCAAATCTTTCTTTATTTCTGTTCTGCCGTGCATACTGAAAATTACAAGAAGTTTGCAATTATGTCTTCCCACACCCATTGACATGTATGAAAGGCACATTTAAGCCGACCATCTAGTAGTGTGCCTCTTGGATTGCTTGGGGTTTGTTCACTGTAGTTCACATAAGTTACAGCTGAAATAGTCGGTTTCTCTTTTTAAATGGCCGAGATGTATTCGACAGAATTTTTTTCACGGATTGGGTCCAATGCATCTTGCCTTTGGATAAAAATCTTGAAAATCCAAGGACTCTCATCTTAACTTTAGTGGCTTCCGGATTTGGTCGTGCAATGAAAATAAAGTTCCACAAAAACCTGTGGAGTTTTGACTGTAATGTGTTTTTACATTTGATACATGAGCAACAATTCTAAACTGTAAAATTGGAAAAAGAAATTAAACTGTAATTTTGACACTTAAGTGTTGAACACCTTAAAAATTGATGCAAGTTACCCACCCTCATAGAACAACACTCCTCAGCCTAGACTCGGGATGTCAACGGTGTATACGCAGTTTGCTTCAGTTTGATTTTTAACCAATTAAAAATAAATTGTCAATTTGGTCCACTTTAATTGGACGGACATAAATAATTACCGGAACTGATCAAACTAAAACAATTATAATAGCTTTCTTCAGTTTGGTTCGTACTATAACAGGAAATAACATAAAATTTAAAGAAAGCATGAGATTATTGATTAGAAGATTCCCACTTTTATTTCATGTCAAAATTAAAATCCATTACAAAAAAGCAAGTCAATTTAATAATAGCTTGAACATAAAATATATGTGCATTTATATAGCTTGCAAGTAAACGTTAAAATATTCATCTATAAAAAGGATATCGATTCAATTTGGTTTGGTTCGGTGTCAAAATCACTTAGTGAGCGTTTCGAATTGTTTGCCCATTTTTTAGAAGGTAGATATTATATAACTGCAATAATTGTTTCGTCTAAAATATCAAATAACAACTATACGTGTTATGCATTAGATTAAAGTTTGTATTGCAAAAAAAACAAAATAAATATTAAATTCCAAACACTAGTGAATTCTTTTGTTGACTTTTATAAAATGGACACTGATACGATCATACACGAACGTCCTAAAGAGTAAATAACGAAAATATTTTGCAACGGATAGAGTAAGTCGGTTTATTGATTATTAAGACTAATAAAAGACCATTAGTAAACATTTTGGTTTAACTTTTTTTTTTGGTTTGAGTAATCGGTTTTTGATGAGTTTAATTTCGAGTTCAAATCTTTTACCCCCATGTTTTATCCTCTTTCTTAGCCTTTTGGTTTTTTAACCCAAAATATTTGTTCAAAAAAATTGAAAAAAATACTACAATTACAATTATACATGTTTCAATACATTCAAATAATTTTTTATTATGAAAAAGTCAAATATTTTTATATTTTGGAATAAAAATAAGTACTAATGTAAATTTAGACATTAAATGCAAAAAGATCATGTAAAATCAATATTATGTGCTAATATCATAAAATATGTCTACAATACATTGTAAAAGTTTATAAACTTACAAAATAATTTATAAAATTAAGAATGTCACAACTGACAGAAATAATTGGAGGTCGGTAACACTTTAGGAGAATTATTAACTTTTAGTATCCTTTTATTTTTTATTAGCATAAGCTACCATATTCAAAAAATTTAATTTTATTTTGATACATCTACTCTAAATATATAAAAAAAAATCCAAATTATGTTTTGAACCATTAAACCATAAAACTTTCTCTCTCTGGAATAACACCCATTACCGCTACCACGACTTGATCGGAGTTCCGCCGCCGTTGCCGGAGCTCCGACGACTCGATGTCACTCTCTCTCTCCTCGCCGCTATCTCTCCACTTGCAACGCTGTCTCTCTCTCACTCTATATATATTTACACCGTATACATACATATGTACAAGGGCGAAACCAGAACATTAATTTTGGGGTTGCCAAAAAAAATTCAGCCATAAATTTACCTAATTTTGTGCTGACTTAAATTTTCACTTGTACAAAAAAAAAATTAAAAAATTCACCCGCTTAATTTTAAGAGTTGTTTTATAATTTTTGTAATAATAATTTAAGTAAGTAGATATTAGAGCTTATAACATGATATAATGAAAGGATATAAGCATCGATAATCGTGCTAAATTAATATATGTAATGCTAGTAGTAAATAAAAATTCATAGTTGTTGCAGTTGTAAGTAAAGTCAATACAATCATTTTTATATTTTATTTTATTCTCATTTTTTTTTATAGATTTTTGGTCATTTTCTTTTTGTTTTTAATCACTATAAAAAATATTGTGGTATATAATTGAGAAACAGTATATAATTTTGCAAGAGATTACCGGAAATAAGATTTAAGAGGTTGCCAAAATGATCTATTTATAAATTAGTTCAAAAAACACTATAGAAAAAAATTAAATTATTGAAAATTGTGGATTGCGGTAGCAACCTATGGGGTCATACATAAGAACGCTATATATCAGTAAACGATAACCATGCGTTGCGTGTGATACGCGATGATGATACAAATGTAGAGTAAAAAAAATATATAATATAAGAAAAATGATATAAATTGGGATATAATACAAATATTTAGAGAAAAAAAATATAGAATATAAGAAATTGTATGAGTTTAAAGAGAGAGCAAGAGAGTAATTGCTAATTGATAAAAAAGTATTTTGGAAAATCTACAACACCAATCCGCTGCGTGTTTATATTCGTCCTCTCACTCATTCATCCGTTACGTCTCGTTTATTTATTTCACTAGATCTGTCATTTGTCTCTCTCTCTCTTATCTCCATGAATCTCTTATGTCGAGTCTGTAGCGGAGGAGTTCGTCGACGATGTCGACTGTGAGTGATTGTTGTGAATGTCTGTGGGTGATTGGGTGTGAACGCTGATCAGTTTAGTGATGGTTGATTTGTCTGTGGGTTAAACAAGGGATTACTTTTGCATATTTTGAATAGTTTTAATTACAATTTAAAACACTCCCTCAGTTTACAACTTACTCATTATACTATCAAAATAAAATACTCTTTACACTTTCTAATAATATACTAATTAGTAATTATTAAACTATCAATTTTTTTATATTAGACTGTCAAAATATTTTTATTAATTTTTCAAAAAAATTGTATTAAATTCTCTATTAGATCGTAAAAAAAAAACGTATTAAATTATCAAAAAATTGTATTAGATTCTCAAAAAATTGTCAAAAAATTGGTATCATATTATTGTCTATTAGATTATCACAAAAACCGCATTAGATTTTCTATAACATTACCAATTTTTTTGTATTAAATTGCATTAGATTGTCAAAATTTGCATTAGATTGTCAATTTTTTGTATTAGATTGCCAAAATTTTTGTATTATATTGTCAAAAAAATTATAATAGATTCTCAAAAAAAAATTATATTTAGATTGTCAAAATGTTGTATTAGATTGTCGAAAAGTTTGTATTAGATTGTCAGTTTTTTTTTTGTATTACATTGTCGGTTTTTTATATTAGATTGTCAAAAAAAATGTATTAAAGTGCCGAAAAATATTGTATTAGATCGTCAAAAAAATCATATTAGATTGTGAAATTTTTTGTATTAAATTATCATAAAAATTGTATTAAATTGTCCAAAATTTTGTATTAGATTGTGAAATTTTTTGCATTAGATTGTCAGAAGTTTGTACTAGATTGTCAAATTTTTTATATAAAATTGTCTATTAGATTGTCAAATAAATTGTATTAAATTTTCAAACAATTTGTATTAAATTGTAAAATTGTAAAAAAAATGTATTATATTATCAAAAATTTTGTATTAGATTGTCAAAAATATTGTTTTTAGTTTTTTATAGAATTTTTTTTTTCGAAATTTTTAATTTTTTATGGATTTTTTTTTTAATTTTTTGTGGATTTATTCTATTTTTTGGAGTTTTTTTGAGATTTTGGTCAACGTCGGTCAACATCAAAATCTGATGGTCAATGCTGGAGACCGTCGGTCAATGCCGAATACCGACGGTCAACGCTAGAGACCGGCAATCAATTTTAGATAATTCTGTATTTTTTTGGATTTTTTTCTCAAATTTTAAATTTTTTTCAAAATTTTATAATTTATCTAGATTTTTTTTTATGGATTTTGTTAAGAACTTTTTTTGATTTTTTTTACATTTTTTTTTAATTTTTTCTGGATTTTTATTGTTTTTTTTTTGTTTCATTTTTTAAGTTTTCGGTCAACGCGGGAATCCGACGATTAACGCCGGAGATCTTAGTCTTGGTCAAATTTTTATTGGGCCAAATGTGTTACACTATTTATATGTGTTGGACTTATGTATATATTGACAAAATGTACTTACTAATTTGCAATAAGTATTTTGAAAGTGATACTAAATATTAAATAGTTTAAAAAGTTAACGGTGCAATTCACTCCAAATGACAACCACTAAAACCTTAGCGGCCCAAACATAACTATCGAATTGTTGTGATACATTATTTGTTTGTCCATATTCATGCATATGTTACATATTATAAGCTTTAGGTCCAAGACTTGTGGATTTCTAGGTTTCTTGGTATGCATGTATATTTTTCCAACCCTCCACTAAGTCTTCCTAGTTGCATACACATTCATACTCTAGTTGCATACACATTCATACTTGAATAATAATATTTTACTCTCCCTCTATACATTTATTGTTATGTATTGCTAATAGTTGTAATACAACACAAATAAATTAAAAATAAAATATAAAAAATATGATTGGTTCATACAATTGTTTATCAATTCATGTTCTTTTGGACATCCACAATTTATCGTTAATTAACAATTTATCTTTCATTTTAATGATAGTACCATGTTTGTCATATTACCAGTGTCATATTACCAGTTATCAGTTACAAACATTTAAAACATTTTGTTAACTTTAATAATTTTTTTAACATCTCTAAAACATAACACATGTTTTAACGCTATGATTAGTTAACAGCAGAGAGAACAGAGATGGTGTGAGTATGAGTAGATTCAGTAGTAATAAATATGATGTGTTTATGATGTGTTTTGTTCATCACGTTGGTCCTGTTATTCCCAAGACACATTTATCATCATCTGTTGCCTTATTATTAACTCATACACAACCAAATAATCTTAACAACAGTTATTATAGTAAATGTTACTATCACTCTAAATTACATTTCCCAATTATTTGTTGCTTAAACAAACAACAAGAACAAGGAGATTCAAGAAGAAGAGCAGGATTGAAATGGTCTCTTGATGGCATGACCGCTCTTGTTACCGGAGGCACTCGCGGAATTGGGTACTTTACTCGCTTTCATTTTTATTTTTGTTACTGTGTATTTATGTTTTGTAATATGTTCTTGTTAGTGTTATGAATTATTCCACATCGTGTTGTGATATATCGATAAGTGTGTGTGTGACAATTTGGCGAAGACAAAATTACTCGAATAAAAAGCCGAATTAATACATATCAAACTAAAGGGTAAAAGGCTAAACTGATACCCAACCTATCAATTTTTAGCATTTTTCTCCAAACTAAGGATATTAAGCATAACAGAGTTTGTTCTTGGAGATATTTGCATTTTGATTGAGTTATTGATATGAAGTCAAAAGGAAGAAAGTAAAATAGGAAAAAGTTGTTGTTTGTCTTTGAATTCACCCCATAAAAAAACCGTCGCATTCTCAAATAGAATAGAAGAAATTCGACTTTCATTCAATATCTTAATTTAATTAAATGTAATGATCAATAAATTGAATTTTATTCTATAATATAGACGTATAAAAATCGTAGCAAGATTATATTTTTTAAACAAGTTCCCCTATTTTTACATTATAAGACCTTTTGTTAGGAATGAATGGACTCTAAAAGTTGTTATAGGAATTAGTTTCTAACAATTTACCCCTCCTTGGACCCGGCGTATAGTGGGAGCTTTATCACTGCGTTTGTCCTATTTAATTATCAATTTACACCATGGTTACACCTTGGTGTGCCTGCCCATTACCAGAGTTCGATCCTTGCATGGCTCCAAATAAGGGTTGGAACGAAAGATTAATACATCAATCTATAAAATTACGTATAACTTGATGTATAATGATAGGCTTGCAATTCATGCTCTTGTAATTTGATTTTTGGAATTGACCATATGTACTATCCAATTATTCTCGATTTCGGTGTCATATAAGAAAAATTCATGGGAGAAACTTGGAGTGTTATAACAGTAATTCTCCATCTGATTATTTAGTTCAAATGCATTAGGATTAGGGATGGAAATGATGAAGATGTTAACTTTGAATGTAGATGAAGTAAAATTCTTATGATGAAATTAATCCATAGAGAGTTTTTTATGATGCAATGAATTGATAGGGTATTTTGAGAGGCCCATATTGCGTAAATTTCAGGTTCATTATGAAATGGGTAGTCATTTTAAAATTGATCAAGTGCTCGATTGCATAAATCAAGTAAATGAGGTAATTTGCAAAACAATCATATGACATCAGGTAATTTGCATTTGTGACCTAACGTTTATGTATCTAGGCATGCTATTGTAGAAGAACTGGCGGCATTGGGGGCAACAGTGCATACTTGTGCTCGTGATGAAAAGGAGCTCGAAAAGTGTTTGGAGAAATGGGGAAAAGAGGAGGGTAGCTTTAGAATCACCGGTTCCTTGTGTGACGTGGCATCCTCGTCAGACCGCCTCAGCCTTATTGAAACTGCCACGTCTCTCTTCAATGGGAAGCTCAACATTCTCGTAAGTAATTTCTCTGCGAATTGGGATTTTACTCTGCTAGCTTATTCATTTTTGAAGAGCCGAGTATCGAGCATCGAGCATTCATTCATCTCATAATATGTCACTGGCTCAGTGTAGAAGCTATAGAGTAAAACATCTTCAGTGATGTAAACCTTTGGGCTAAGAAGTAGGGCGTAAACACATCTATCTAAAGTCTTATTATGTGACACGATGTAGACACAACCAAAGATACTTTCACATTCTACACACATATCTAATAACGATTTGTAATGGTAAATGCATAATGTCAGCGTTGGAAAGAAAATTGGAACATTTATCACATGGTTTAGCAACGGACATAATTATACCATCACAACCTTATTTTTCCAAAGTTCTCTGAGATGTTTGATAATCAAACACAAAAGTCCATTATCAAAATAAAAGGATATGTAGTTTGTGAGTGTTTTTGAAGAGTTTCATGTCTGTGACTTTTTATAGAAAATGAAGTCTTCACTGGGCATGGTGAATTAATTACTATAAATAGGAGGAAACATGACTATCTGTGCATTTGCCTCAGATCGAACTAGTTCTATTTATAGATACCACACACCTGAGAATTCCTTTTCTTTAACCTTTGGAGTACCTGGCGTGGGAGAAGTCCTCATGTGTAGTAGAACTTTGTCGCCGGCTTTTAGCTGACAGTTTAAGATTAATGTAAAAGTCTGCATTTGGCTAAGAATTTAATCAGCAGCTGGTTTTGTTTAATTTAGTAAATCCATTGTTTGTGGTGACAATGTCCGGGAGACAGTAGCCAAAAGTTTCTTATTTTATAATTTTATGACAAAAAGTTTCCAAATCTTCCTGTTACAATATATCTTTTATTACAATTTGTAACCTGAAGTCCCTGTTTGAAGCCAATTTTTTTTTTAAACCCATTTTTCGTTTCATTTTGTTCATGTTTTTGAACAGTTTGTATGAGGGGGAACATATAGAAACATTTAGGGTTACCACCAAGAGCGTTCGGCCACCCAATGCAAGGGGAAAAGATCAAATTTTAAGGGACAAATCAATCCTCTCAACGTATAGTAATACCAGGATCCTAATTTGAAGTATTGTTGTTGCATCCGACCCATTTTTCTAAAAACCACCGGTCCGCCCTCGCACATAGTGGATCCACTATTTTCTTTACCTTTTACAAGAATTCTTGATATATACTCATTCTTATGGATAAGGTCACCAGCTTTCCAGCATTAACGTATGGGTACCACCCACATCTTCGTTTCCCATCTCAGATACCTTTTTCTTGATACAGGAAATCATCATTCTAAGTTTCAGGACAAAAATTAAGAAATAAAAACTCACTATATTTTTCTAATAGGTGCCGGATTTTCTGACTGAATTGTAGATTAACAACGTGGGAACCAATATAAGGAAGCCAGTGGTCGAGTTTACAGCTGAAGAATTTTCTACACTATTTACCTCAAATTTTGAATCTGGTTTTCATATGTGCCAACTTGCGCATCCTCTACTGAAAGCATCAGGAGCAGCAAGTGTTGTGTTTACTTCCTCTGTTTCTGGTTTTGTGTCGCTCAAAAATATGTCGGTCCATGGAGCAACGAAAGGTATATATTTTTGTTTCTGTGTACAGAGAATTTCTATTATGCTTCATGACTCAATGCGACATGATTACTATGTGGTGAACTTATTGGTACTTTGCATACAGGAGCAATCAATTAACTGACGAGGAGTTTAGCATGTGAATGGGCTAAAGACAATATCAGATGTAATGCTGTTGTACCTTTGGTATATCAAAACTTCAATGGTGGAGCAAGTAAACTTTTCTTTCCTGTACTTTGTACTTAGTATATACATACTTATGTTTGTGTTTGCACCTGTAGTTTTCATAAATTACAAAATATTAGTAAATCATGAAAATTAGCAGACAACAAGGGAGTCCCATGTCCTTTTGAGATGGCTTTCTTTTTGTCCAACATAATTTCCGAATAAAATGAGTTAATTCCTACTCTTGCTGATATGATGTTTGAAACTAAAGAACTTTTTCCTTTGAGTTGGCAAAACCTAAGCTATTAAGTTTCTTACTTTGCTTATTACTGCCTACTGGGTTCCAAAGAAGCTTTATTTTTACCTAAATATTTCTGACACAAGTACGTTGATTGCTTAAAAGTGTGCCGTTCTGAATGTAAATAAAGTGCCGTCTCCTGTGATACGGCTGTGCAAGTTACTGCTAATTTCCTTCTTGCTAACTTACGTTAGGATGCCACTTTTACTTCTAAGACCTTGCTTGTATTGTTCGAAAATTAAGGAAGGTGATAGAAATTTAAAGATAATCAAACATGAAACTGACCTTAATTTGTTCCTATTTATCGTTAACATCCGTGCACTTCGTGTTTGCAATCTAGTATTATGTTTTTAACTATATATAATCTATCATAATAGTGGCTATGGCTAATTACTTTTATCAGGTGTTGAGCAACAAAGAATACTTGGAAGAGGTTTACTCTCGAACACCTCTTGGGAGATTAGGAGATCCGAGTGAGGTCTCTTCAGTAGTTGCTTTTCTCTGCATGCCTGCATCTTCTTACATAACTGGCCAAATCATTTGTGTTGATGGTGGAATGTCTGTTAATGGTTTCTATCCAGCAAATGATTCACTAAACGCAGATAGTGAAAATTCCTGACTCCTGAAAAGATTTCCTTCTTGGGCAAATCGACTATAATGTTGGGATGATCAGACTAGAGAAGAGTTGAAAATTTTCGAACAGCAATGGTACGTACACAGATCCGACCTAACACATGTGTACAAAGATTCGTAACTTGTCAGTGGGTCCCCACACGATTTAAACATTTCAATTCTTATTATTCAGCGTGAGTCCTATTGTTACATCACAGATCTGTACACTTATCTTTGTTCAAAAACAACATTCCTCTTTCAAGAGTTCTACATGAAGTCTTTCTGCTAACTTTGCTTGTTCTTTATATGACCTTAATTAGCCTTGGATTTTGTTTGGTTTTTTATGTTTTTTTTTGGTACATAGGAAATTCCTCGGGTCGTCAGCTGTAAAGAATAGATGTTGGGTTTATCCATTAGACCGTCTTAACCACGATTTAATGATAGGGTTGCTATATTATGGCTGTGTATACAGTCTGCCTATGTCCCCTTTGTAACGTCTAACATTTGACCAATAAGAATGTACGGATTTGTCATCTTAAGGAATTTTTCACCCTTTTTGAAGTTTATACTGACTCATCTTGAGAAAGTTGTTGATGTGTTAACTATTTCAAACTTTTTCATCAAGTAAATTGATTATTTGTCGGGTGAGGAATAATTTAGTACTGTCGTGGTATTTTTTTGAATCTTCCGTTGTTGACCTAGATTAACAGTCCAACGAAGTCTACTAAAGATGTGTCTGGTTTAGGCTAAAAAGGGTAACCACTAAATCCATATTTTACGTGCTTTTACAGAAGCTAGCGGATGTAGCTTTGAAGTTCAAAATCCGCGACATAATTCAAAGGGATCAAGAGTTCAAAAAAAAAAAAAAATTCACATTCCAATTTTAAACCAGTGGAATATATTCCATTGCTACTTTCATGTTCTTGATATGAACACTAGTCTGAACAAGAAAAGAGAAATTGGGAATGACATGGTATAGTTTGTACTTTTATAGTGGTTTTCTGGAAATACGGGGAAAGTTGTTTTTTTCCCAAAGCTTGTTCTGAATGAAAACGAATAATTGAGATGCACTGGGGGAAAGTAGAAAGTGTTATTATAGGTATACATGATTACAAGTTAATAGCCACAATCAGACCTGCTAGAAGCATTAGTCAAGCTTGCATTTCTTTTCTAAATTCAGAATGTACAAGTTAGTTTCAAGTAAAGCTACGATATGTTCATATTGAGTGATCTATAAGTTGATCAACCAGCTCGTCCAACAATTTTCCCATGATTTGTAGCTCAAACTCTGCACTTATATCCTCGATCTCTTTAAGCTTCGACAAATGAATAGAAGCCCCATTTGAATTTATCACATCTTCTTGAGCCAATACGCAAACTCCCTCCAACATTCGCAAGAGTTTGTCCCTTGAGCCATGTTGTTTTTGCTCCGTGTTACTAATTATTTTCTTTCTCTGTAAATCGATGACCGGCTCAAGTGGATGTGACTCTTTGTAAGTTATGAGTTCTATTGGCAACTTCTTTTCTAGATTTATATATCCATGTGTTAAATTTCCTCCTGTTTCAAGTAAACAACTTGCATTTAGACCTAAATTCGACATACGTAAAGAAGAGAAAAGTTCTCAAATTTGATTATCGACATCAACATCTTTTAAAAAGATTGAAGCTCAAATTTGATAACAGTGCAGTAGGATATAATGGAATAAGGCTGGAAAACGCAAATCTCTGTACCTGTTAGTTTCATTTTTTGAATTTTCAAGATGTCAAACTTTGAAAGTTTGGAAAAACAAGAAAAAACGAATTGATAATATTAGTTGAAGAAGATATATCATATCTGCTTGATATCTATGCAAAAGAACTAAGTTTACTACAAAAATTGTGAAATTCTTCGATAGCTACTACATTTGTAAATAAAACATATTTAAGTTGAATGAGATATATCATATTTGTTTGATAAAGATTTATCTTATTGTTTTATGAATTCCAAATAAAGAAAGGGGATATAATTTGAGTAAACAAATAATCAAAATTGCACTTCTCTTATACGATATGTAATACTTTTTATTTCTGGAGTGAGTTCCCTAACATATCAGCTTTGTAAACAAACTTACATAAATACATATAATGGAAATGGACTCCTGTTGGCTAGGAGGAAGTAATCAAATTTTGAAAAAAACAAGAAAGGGAGAAAACTATGAAAGTTGCAAGATTTAAGCATACCTGATTTAGCGTCTGTTCTGGGATCAGTGTCGAACGGAACAGTGTCAAGCACTGAAACTGGGCTAGAATTCTCAAAATCACTATGTTGCTCTTCAACCTTCATCGAGTTCAGACACTTACTCTGTTTCCTTCCATTGAGTTTTTCTTCAAACATAACAGTTTTTGTCGAAGAGCCCATGCCATTTTTTATCTCAAACCTTGAGTTCCCACTGCGAAAGAAAACTTCACCCAATTCTTGGATTTTATTTTCACTGAGAAACTCTGGACAAGACCTTTCGTCGTGTATTGCTGTGCCTTCTTTATTAGGGTCAAGATTTTCTCTGCCTTTTCTTCCACCATATCTCTTCCCTTTTCTTCTTCTTTTTCCGGTTTTTGATCCAAGAAACACCTTATTTTCCCCTTTACTTTCATCCTCAAAGCTAATCATGATGAACTCTTCGTCATGTTCCAATACGAAACCTGGCGAATATGGATAATTCTCCACCAAAGACTCGTCGTTACCCTCTCTTGAAGGAGCACATTTCATCCTTCTACTAGTAGCCGTTTCCACTTCGGGGTTTGGTAACGACTCTAGTCCCATTAACTTTGCCACAATTCCGGGGTTATTCTCTTTGTTATCTCCGACTTTTCCCTCAGAAGAGTCCTGAAAATTCATGATGGTGCTTTCGGGAAAACTAGTAGTAGCGTTGAAGCAAAGAAGTTGTCGTAAAACGCCATAAAGGGAGCATGACGAGGATGATGAGGAATCCGAGAATAGCTTCATGTTTGGGTGGTGTGGAAGGTTTTTTTTCTTCCTGTTTTTGAAATTGAAATAAGCAAATGGAAAATGTTTATGCTCAAGACTTTGAAGGCAGATAAATGTGTAAACAGTTATAAAGAAAAAAGGTGAAAGCTAGTGAGGACCATAAATACAAACTACTTATTACATTTGGTCATCCGTTTGATGATTAATTCTTTACTTCATAACTATTTTCTTATAGATCTAATAAGCAATTTGAGCAACCAAAAATCATTACAATAAAATTTCCGGATATCATTAGACGCTTTGTTACAATACTGATAGTATAGTGAATGTCGCTGAATTTACCACACGATATAACAAAATATTTTTTGTTGGTATAATGTTGTTAAATTTAAATACATTCACTTTACCATAAGTATACAAAGCGTAGTTGCAAAAAAGATTTAGAATACTATATTTATGTTTTAAGTGTGATGATGTTATTTTCCCATAAACATTGTGTACTCTACAAATTAGATCATTAAACTGAATAGCTGGATATGCATGGAAAAATGTCAAAATAAAGGAGATATGTTATTGTCGTGAAGAAAAGGTAAAAATACAAAGGAATAGTGTTTGAATTTATTGAGTGAATGAATGAGCACTACTACTACTAATGTGAATTTATTTAGTCATAGTGCAAATTAGAGACTAGATAGAGAAAGTTGGTAAAGAGGGTGAGCGGGCCTTTTATTTGAATAATTATAGAGAGGTAGTAGGACCATTGTTAGCTAGCTTTAGTGGGGGTAGTCATGATTTTGTTGGGTTATTTAATTTTAGTTTCGATTTTTCATAGGTTCAAGGTAATTACGATATTATAAGTAGGGGGTTGTTAGTTAATTAATATAATTCCATAATTTGTTCTTAGCGTTCTGTGCTGTTTAATTAAAATTATCCAAATAATTTTTTTTAAATTATGATCATATACGAAATTACGTACAACTTTCATCGGTCAAAAATTTATATTAAAATTATCGAAATAATTTTTTTTTAAACTTTAATAATTTAATTTAACTTTTAAAATATATGATTAATTTAAAAAAAAATTATTTCGCCAATTTTAATATAATTTATTGACCGTTCAAATTTGCACGTAATTTCTTATGTGACCATCTTTTTGAGACGGAGGAAGTATAATTTATGAGTTTATTTTCGTTAACTGTGCAACGATGGCTACGGGCTAGTATTGATAATTTCTTATGAGCCCAAAATTATTTGGCATGTATTTTTTTTTTCCAGATTAAAATATAGAAAAAAACAAAAAAAAAAACGTAACACTACCATAATATACTGAAATATAGTTTTGAAATGTAAAAAAGAAAAAAACTAAACTAAACAAAAGTTAGATCCATTTCCATAAATCTATTAGAAAAAAAACAGAGCATTTCAGTTGGCTTGCGAAGCAAAATGGCCATTTGGGTTCACACTAGGGGCGGAATTGCACACTTTTGTTTTTGAGATTTTTTTGTAAACTTTCACAAAAAAAAAAAATAAAAAATGATTGTTTTCCATATTCCCTTGTTTTATTTATTTATTATAAATATATAAGTATCACAATAAATATAATGAAAATCCTTGGAAAATTTCAATTTCTCAATATTTGACAAAGGAAAGTGAATAGAGAGGAATAACATGTACAACACAATAAAGAGTAAAAGATAAAGGCAGGTTGATAGAATTACATAACAATTAGAATATGATAAAAAGAAAGAAGAAATCAGACAGATGTTCCAACTCAGTTCGAATAGTCAATTTTATTGTGCCAGTTTGTCTAGTAAATTAAATAAAATAAAAGGGTGATTCACATTCTACACCTTTTTATCCTATGCAAGTTACTTATACTAGTTTTTTCTTTTAAAAAAATACATAATATAGATTAGTAGTAAAGTAACATATAATTGTCCGGATAGCTTCACTGTTGTTACGGCCCGTCATGATTATAAATTTCAAATCACCAAATTAAATTAATTTATTTTTTGAACCCGACCAATTTATAGAAAAAGACTCTTTACCGCTTCTTAAAAATAATATTTTCCTCAAACCTGTGTCTCTCATTCTCTAATTTTTACACCGTCATCAAGTGTCTCTCTCGAAATTTGCCAATTTTCTGATGAATTTATCACAAAAAATAGGCCATCCTAAACATAAGAGGCACATTTTGGAAAACATGTGATACTAAAATTCCTATCCGCTGTTCTAGTTGTAGTTATATAGTTAGGTTTCAAGTACAGTTGCAACTGATGTTGGAACCTAATTATAATGATAGACAGAACTGGAATTATTAAATGTACTTGAATTAAATCACACGCACATTTAACAACGGAGTTCACCCAACTAGGCTACGTCTCCGGGACACTCAACCAGATTAATGATATTATAATGGCTTACAATATATGATTCAAGTCTGAAAAACTCTCAGACTTTCTATAGGTTTTCTGTCAATCTCTATATTGCTCCTATCTTATAACTATCACTCAAAAGATCAATGACATCCCACCATTATTTTTCGTTTTAAAAGCTTATTTTGTATTATCTCAAACTTGAGTTCTTTATAATTTAGAACACACCCTTTTTACAAGCAAGACTATTAACTATTTAAAGAGTAAAAACAATATTTTTTCTTCAAGAACTTGTTGATTGATTTGAACTCTTCTAATTGATCTCAATCTTCTCATATTTGTACGAGATAATGCTGCAATTGATTGACCTCAATATTCATGTTAATACCTGTTAATAACTTACTTGACAATATGAGTTACTATTTTCTTAAATAAGGAACATATAAAACAATATATTTTAGAGATAAAATATTAATATAATTCAAAACCATAACTGCATATAACATACAATCTAATTGGATCATAACTGATTTTGTAAGCACATAGATTGAATATCATGATAAATTTTTTGCATAATAATAGAGATTTAGTATCCACAATAAAAGAAACAATATCTTCTAAACTAATCTCCATATATATTTTAAACAACTTCCATTTTTTATCAACTTAATATTCTCAATATATATAAACTGAATCTTTTTAAACATATGAGAATATATCCTGCATACTTTAATTCACATAAAAGACTTTAAAGCTCGAGTAAATGCAGTTAGACAGAATTAGACAGAAACTTGTGTATTGGTAGGTTAGAACTGTAGTTGCAACTTAGGTTGCAACCTCACATGTAAACATTATACTGTCTTAATTCTTAACAGTCAACTTGGATTATTTTGTTTAAACCAATTGACAACCAAGAGTTACTAGGCTAAAAATATGGTCATGACAATCTCCCCTTTGTTATTGGATTTGACAAATAATATGAGTTTATTCAAAACAACTCCCCATGCAAATTTGTTAGCACATACAGTCTCCACTGTATTTTAAAGTTATAGAACATTGCAAGTGTTCTTGAGTAAACACTTAAGCTTCCCCTGCAAGTTAGAATTGCAGATAATATATAACTCAAATAAACATTCATTCATCAATTTCACCAAGCACATAACTTATTCAAACATTAAGAAATAATATTTCAGAAATAAGTTGCAAACAAAACACAAGGCCAAAAAGACTGGCACACAATAGTTTTAACACAGAATTTGCAGAAATTGAAATAAAACACATAGCATAAACTCCCAAAATTCTCCCCCTATTTGTCACAGCCAGGACAAACTAGTGGCTGTTACTTGACACATTAATGTCTGCCAGAATGAGGAGCTCTTGAGGAAACAGGTTCATCTCTTACCACATCATCATCACTGCTGAGGGAGTACCCACTGTCACTTTCACTCCCATTGTCACTTTCCTTGAGGTTCTCTAGCAGCTTATTGATCTCATAGTCATGAGTGTCTAACTCAACCATTTTCTCTTGATTGATAGCCAGTTGTTGTAGCAGATACCTTTTGACACCCTTCTTCTTAGGAGCAGCACTAATAGATTCTTTTTCCTTTCCCTTCTCACCAGTAATATCATTGACATGATCTTTCTTTAGAAGTTTAACAGAGATATAGAAAGTAGATGAGCACTTGGTAGGTTTCTCAAAAGATTGAAGAAGAGGATTTACAGAAGAATAGGGTACAAGATCCATCTCAAGAGGAATTCCAGAAATTAGGCAAGAAAAAGGAAGCAAAACAGAGTTAGCTTTGACATCAACCAACTCTTTGATTAATTTGAACACGTGCTCACCAAAATTGATAAGAATTTTAGACATAATTCTATAGATGAATACTGCCATCTCTTTGGTGAGTTTAGAAGGTTGCTTAGTTTTTGTCCAATTGAACTTAGAGGTTCTATGCAGAATAACTGCATTAAGAGTAAGAGCTGAAGTTTTAATGGAATTATCATCAAACTAATTTTGTTTTCTTGTAATTGGTAGAGCTACAACATGCATATCATAGTCAAGATCACCCTCAGGATGACTAGGAGTACCTAGAAACTTATTGATTATTTCAGGGTTAAAATCAAGAGTATGACCCCTCACAAACACTCTTCCAAAAGCCATATCACCCTCATCAAACACCCCAACATTCAGATTGGCATAGAATTCCCTAATTAGTTTAGAATAGTAAGATTTAGGGTAGCTTATTGTTCTGTCAAGACCAACTTCTTTCAACAAATTTTCAACATGCAGCTGAATATTCCTATAACTGGCTAGATTCAGTTGTCTTTCAAAATGTACTTCCCTATTACTAAGCTCAGAAAACCTATCTGACATAATTTTATTCCAGAATCTAGGATCAACCTCATTATTAAGAGTGTCATAGACATATTTAACAAATATAGGATCTCTCTGTGTGTCTCTCTACCAGAACGTTTCTTAACCCTACGTTTTCTAGGTTGGGTAGAAGAGGGTTCACTTACCTTTACTTTAGAACCTCTACGAGTTTTGGACTTATTCAGAAAGTCATCAAGAATACTGTCATCCTCATAGTTTAGACCAGATTGATTTTGAGGAGAAGAAGACATGGTTGGATCTGAGGTTGCAACTGCACTTGGAACACAAGAAAGTGAGTTTTTCAGGGAAATAGAGTTTTTAATTTTATATAGGGAGAGATAGCAATTTTGATTTTAGTTGTTTTTTAGTTGAACATAATCATTGGCTTAAATAGCAATTAAGGCCAAATATTTGTAAAATAAGAAAAAATATACCCAAATCTCTTTTTGAATCAAATTTCCCCAAAAATAGATACGTATCTTTGTAAAATAAGAAAAGACTGAGCCAAAGCAAGAGCAGCCTCCAGAAATACCATCCTCATCTCTAAGGTTGGTACCTTACTGGCCTCACGTCCCAGAAAAGTCATAGCTCTCTCTAAAGCAGGCACCTTTTCGGCTTCACCATCCAAATAGGCTTGATACTCATAGAAGTTATCCCCACTAGACTCATTAGGGTGGGTCATATTAACATACGATAAATAGTAACAACGATGAGAGAGGTATGGGAAGAAAAAGCAGCATGGAGTCCATTTTATAACGGATGAATATAGGGAACGTCAATGGTCTAATCGATTAATGAAAAGACGTATGGACTTCCAATACCATCGTTTACGGTGATAAAAACATAGAAATAAAGGGACTACATCAACGGGTTGCCCATCTAACCCAGGAGGTTGGTCATAAATCAATAACCGATGCAGTTATCAAGGAAACGTTTGGAATTCCAAAGTCGAGGAAAAACCCACGAAAACCGAGCGGTCGAGATGAAACTTATAAAAACCGAGCAGTATGACTCTCTCGTCGTGGAAACCATAACAAAAAAGTCAGGAAGCACTTGATACGACATGAAAATAATACCCGATAAGCGATATTCGGCAATGACCCGACCCATATAACTTTAATGGGTATCGATCACCTCAAACATAGGAAGCATAATTGATATAAGGACATGACGGTTTTTTCCTCTATAAAATAGGAGATGTAATTACTCATTGGACTAACTCCAATTAACAAGAAGCCCATTACATGAAAAGCCCATGATCTGACAAATGAAAACGCCACATGTCAACATCCGGTGCACGTACCCCTGTAAATAAAGTTAAAAAGCAGTACAATGGGATCATCTGACTTCCCAACAGAAAAAGATTATCAGACAGAGACTTTTTCAGAGCTTATCTTACTAGAAAGTACGCACATATAAGAAGTCAAGTCGAAGACCGAATATCTAAACCGAACATCAACATGTGTTCTGAGCGTTCGTCCAACACACGTATGCCAAAATTGTACTCCCTTTGTCCTAAAGATGGTCCTATACGAAACTACGTGCAAGTTTAACCGGTCAAGAAATTATATTAAAATTGTCGAAATGAAAAAATTCAAATATTAATCATATAGTTAAAAAGTTAAATTACATTATTAAAATTTAAAAAATTTCAATTCGGTAATTTTGTTATAAATTCTTGCTCGATAAAACTTGCACGTGATTTTGTATGAAACCATTTTTTGGAACGGAATGAGTAATATGAGGCACCAAATTGGGCATTGCCTTTTGATTTTTCTACATAACTAATTTACTCCATTTTTCATCATTTTAATATATAAAAAGAGGGTATGGGCCAACTTTGCACTCCATGAGGGGATGAGCTAGCCCGTACCCATTGCCGGCACACGAGAGCCTACACGAATGAGAATATACCCACCCGTTCTCAAGAAGGGTACTAACATGATTGAATAATACTTCCTCCGTCCATTTTTAAGTGTTTCCATTGAAAATTGGGACTTTTTAAGAGTTAAAAATTTGATATATAAACTAACTATATTGCCATTGTTAAAAGCATAATTAAATTCATTTATGGTGATGTCTGTTACATTATTATGTTTATTTTCTTTTATATTCTCTTTTTTATTTTAATATTATTTAAAGGATAAAATAGTCACTTTGTTACTTTTTAATTACAAAATTGAGAAAGTGGACACTTATTTTGGGATAACTCAATAAGAAATAATGGACACTTAAAAATGAACGGAGGGAGTATATTTTTAGTAATTTTACATAAAAGGTGATTAAGGGCTCACCAAATATAGTGCAATCTACTAAAAATCGTGATTAATTATTAAAACTTACGGAAAAAAAAAACAAAGTTAGTGTAAGACGATTTAAAGTCGGTAAGAAGCGATAAAAAAGAGTAACACGTAATAAGAGATCATTTTGTGATACTTGGACTAAATAAAAAAATGATAGTGATCATAGTCCCGTTTAACAATGACAGAGAAATTATAAATCATACAACGTTTTCATCTATAAACTATAGCTATAATATTTTTTTATTGCCAAAATATAACATACATAGATGTTTTAAAACTCTTTGAAAACATGTACTGTTTTCATTTCAATTTATAAGTTCAGTATTTTATTTCGGACTATTTCAATTTATTTGTACACTTTACTAAAATAGAAAATAATCTTTTACAACGTTACCATATTGTCTATTATTTTATATTTATAGGTGAATATTGTCATTTAAAAGAATATGAGTTTATGCATTGGGGTTGCCGGTAGCCGAGTTATATTTTGTAAGGGAAGTATTATTTTTTTTTAGAAACAAAAGAATAAACCACCCCTCAAATATTTATGAGATAAATAAAATTAAAACTAGAAAAGTATTAGTATCATTCTGTTATAATAAATCAAAATCAAATGAGTTTGTCTAACTTAGTAATTTTTTTTTAAAAAATACCTTTACACCTTTATATTAATTACAATAATATCATACTTTCATAAAAATATAAAAAATAAAAAATAATAAAACTATTTATTTATTTTTAACAAGCAAACGCTTTTTTAAAATATTAAACTATATTTTTTATTATTATATACGTATTTATATTATAACAATAAATATTTTATATATTTTTATTGGATTACAAAGGGCAAAACAACATTAATCAGTTATATATATATCCACGGAGACAAGACAGGTGTCAAAAGCATAACCAGAATCTTGCCACAAAATATCCCCTTTCGCGCTCTTCAAATAGAAAAATAGAAAAATAGAAAAATAAAAATAAAAAATAGCAAGAAAAAAACTTTACTCATGAACACCAGAGCTCTCCTCCTCTCTTTCCCACCATTAAACTCTTCTAAACATGTACTTTCCAACTCCTTTTGTATGTGTAAACAATCTAGTTATCAAGGTTCAGGAACTCGGGTTTCGAGTTTCGGTTTTCAAGGTTCAGGAATGCTTTTCTTGGGTCAGAAAAGAAATGGCAAGTTTTTTGCAAATGCGAAGATTAAGGATGCTTTCGGAGAAGAAAGGGTTGTTCTTGAAGAAGACGGTAAACTGGACGTGGCGGATGTTGGTTGGATGGAAGAGTTTCCGAAGAGGTGGGTGATTGTAATTCTTTGCTTCTCGGCTTTCCTGCTCTGCAATATGGATAGAGTATGTGATATATGTATGCACTTTTTCATGTATCTTTCTTGACTTTGGCTTAACAACTTAGTTTTATGGTAAACTTGTCTGTATAGCAGTATTAACTAACTACTCCACTGTTAAGAAAAACGGCGTTTTTTCCTTTTAATCAGATTTTCTAAAAATACCGAAGTAGAGCGATAAAAAAGGACATGTATGATATAACGTTGTTCGGTCAAAATTGACTATGTCCACCGGCTGCTACATATCTTTATTATTATAAGAAATATTGTTACAAGTGTTTACAACTCTTATCACTTGAAAATTGTTACAAGAGTTTACAACTCTAGCACTCTGCAATCTGGATAGAGTATGTAATATATGTATGCACTTTTTCATGTATCTTTCTTGACATTAGCAAATCAACTTAGTTTTGTGGTAACCTTATTTATTTAGCGGGATTTATATAGTTTAACTCCTTGTGCAATACACTTTTTTGATTTAGTACCTGTTGCTATGAAAAATCCAATTTAATACATTTTGCTACCAAAATCACCTAGTCAATTACCTAACAAAAAGTGAGTGATTTTGATAGTTGAAGGTACTAAATTGAGCAAAGTGTTTTGTACAGGGTACTAAATTGTTAAAATGTCGATGGCGTGGCGGTGTTGACGTCATTGGCACGACACTTTCTGTTAGGCAATTGACGGAGAGGGTACTGAATTTAATTGTTTTGGTAGTTGAGGGTACCAAATTGGATTTTTAGTAGTAGGTACTAAATTGAAAAAGTTGTATTATACAGGGTATTAAAGTGTTTATATCACCTATGTAGTAGTATTAACTACTCCTTGATCGAGCGGATAAGTAACTGAACTAGGTGGCACCGGTAGGAAAAGGAAACCGCATAAGGAGGAAAAAGAAAGGACCAAATATAAGGGAGTGGTGGAACCTGGATCCATGTATGGGAGAGGTTGAAATTCTGGAAGGGGTTTTGGTCTTTCTCAAATTGGAGTTGCATTTAAGGATGTACATACATTATTTATCTTATCAGACATGCTTAATCCTATTTAGGAGACTGCACTGAGTGATGACAAAAGAGAGCCATAGTTTCTCAATATTTGTCTGTATAAAATATTATGCTGTAAGTGCACACTTCTCAGGAAGTGTCATGGAATAGGCTCTACAAAGCACCAACATGGAGCTTCTCGAGTATGTATATATGTGTTATTTGGGCCATATTTTTTTTCCACCTAAAGACGCAAATATCTTCTAACTCTTTAAGAGGGATAACATTGCCCGTATTTAAAATTTATAAACGATATGTGGACAACACTTTGATGTACTCTTGAGAAGTACTTGTCGTGATATATAGTTCAAGCATTGGGACTTGGGAACACAACAGATCTTTTGATATAGATTATGAATTTTTAAGGTCACTTGGATCAGTACCCTCCATCTCTAGTTCGAAGGCATTTATTTGATCACCATGTTAGTATGCAAACTAACTAGTTATATCATATATGGAACATAAAATAATTAAACGTTTAGACAGATTGTGTTGATGTTATGACAGGTAAACATGAGCATAGCTATACTCCCGATGTCTCAAGAATATAACTGGAACCCTGCAACGGTTGGATTAATACAGTCTTCCTTCTTCTGGGGTTACCTTCTTACTCAGGTATACAAACATATAATTCCAATTAAGGCTTTGCTTTTATGGTGTAAAATATTTCCCTATAAACTTTAGCTTAGTGAAAGAAAAGTTCGTATTTTGAGTGAGTGTATACGTACAATCCTGAAGACATCTCGGATGTTTAAGAAGTTTGTAGAGTTTAAACCTTTTACCCTATCGATTGCTTTCTGGGATGGTCCCTAGAGTCTCTGTACCACGTCATGAGATGCCTCAGGATCTACCCTAAACTATTAAGTTTTTTAAACAGTGTGAAATCCTGTATTTTAATTTCAATTTTTACTTTTATTATTAATGATTTAATAAGTTATTTGGGTACTATTATTAGTAGAGTGATGGGTCTTTAAGTATTGGCCTTAATTTTGGCGTCCACCTTCTTTGAACATTTAGTATATATATAAACAGTTTTCACATTTTGGATTTAAGGAATATTTATTTATATGTTGTATAAGTTTTGCAAAATGAAAGGATAATTTGTAACGCGGAAATAGAGAATTAATTTGGTAGTGGAAGTCAAAAGACTAAATAATTAAAATTGTTGTGTGACATATTAGTTCACATATATATGTATATAGATATAGAGAGATATGAGAGACAACAGACGAATTGTTTATTCATTAACATGAGTGTACGAGAGATACATCAAGAGACCCCTGACACTCTTTATATAATAGAGGGTATGGTTACATATGCTAGGAAAGCCCAAGATAGGCCCAATAGAGTAAGGTCCAAGATGGCCAATAATATCCTACAACACTCCTCCTTTGGACGTCTTGATTTCTTCGTCTTCATGCTGTCGATGTGAGTCGAGTTCATTCGCAGTGCTAAACACATAAAAACCTTAGGGCCGGAAAACCCAGTGTGGGACAAAACTGGTACCCAGGAGAAACTGTGTAGCCGAATGATATAGGCCGAAATATCATCTAAGTAACTAACAACAAAACAGTGGGGCTTATCAAAACCTTGCCAGAGCAAACCCAATGGGAAAATCTCTGATCGAAGGAAAAAGAGTGCAACAATGGTAGTAGTAGGGATCAACCACTAAACAAGTGCCTCATCAAAACCTTGCTAGAGTAAACCCAGTGGGAAAAAATCTCTAGTCGAAGTACAAAAGAGTACACAGTGGTAAGAAGTATACAACAGGATACTCCCCCTAATTTCGGCAATCTTAAGTGAGATATGATGGGAACGTGTCTCGGTAAAAACCTTGCCAAGGAAAACTCAGTGGGAAAAAATCTTGGTCTAAGGACAAAAAGAGTACATGAGCATACGACTGGATGCTGCTCTTCACTTGCACAAGACAGGGTGCGAGGATTTCGACTAAGTAGTAATTAGTACAATAAATATTCACATGGATGCTCCCCCCTCACTTGCACACGACTGGGTGCAAGAATTTCATATTTTAAGAAAGTGTACGAGCATTCGACTGGATGCTTCATTTGCTTGCACACGGCTGGATGCAAGAAAATTTAACGTGGAATAGAACGAGCATTCAACTAGATGCTCTTAAACTTCATATGTGAAGATTCATTTCGGCAAGAAATGCTAAATATCATAATCTAGTCATGTCTCTCTTGATCGATAACAACAAATTGTCCTCAAATAAGACAAGTGTTTTATCTGGATCGTGAGACACAGCATATGTAATTCAAATATGGCTAATACGAGCTCGAAGCCATATACACTTTCTAGTCGTCTCATAGAGCATGAGTATATCAGAGTGATTTGTTTGGAGTCATTCCAATACCTCCAAGATATTGCCTTATTCCTAATGGTAAAGACAGGTCATGTTAGGAATATCCCTTATGCGGGTCGGATAAGTAACCGGCATCGGTATAACCGAAAAAAGGTTGCGTTAATTCGAGTGCCGAAGGGGGTAGGTACACTCGATGACGCAAAACTAGCCCACTTCCAAAATTACCATAAGGTAAGGAAATGTGTTTTTAGTGCCATTTCGATGGCAGCGTGTTAGCGCGATGCTGTGTCGAGCTATATCATTCACAGCATACGAGATGTTCGTCATAACACATTAGACCAAGTACAATGATGCGCTTATTGTACTTAGATATGAACATGATGGTTCAATATCTCTTCATCGTCTCATCAGGGACGTACTGAGTCTATCAATGTCTAGTGATCGAACGATCATGGGAGAATCTGACGACTTAGCGTCATGATGACTAAAACGTCATAACACCTTTTGGGTGTAGTGTGAATCATGGACTTAGATTCAATATTTACAGGACTCGATCATCAGGCCGAGTCACTACCGTTTCTTTCCAAGATCCTTCATCTCGAAGGCAAATCCAAAAGTGGATCGCATAATAAAACATGCAAAGGCATAATACTTGTTCAAGTATCCCAAACTGATCAAGTACTCACTTAGGCGGTATATCACATCCGCTCGGATTATATTAATCCATATGGTGAACGTCTCAGTCAATTGAGATCGTGTTCCGTGGTGAGGAACTACTTGATTTAAGCATATGAAGTCACACAGGGACCTTCATCTATCTCTTTGTCTAAATTCTCATATAGATAAAACAGTGACCACAATCACATGCTGCATAATCAGTTTTTGGAAAACTACTAAACTGATAAAGTAGGGGACCGTTATAACGCCCATTACGAGGAAATCAACCATCTCGTAATCAATTCTAAGATGTGAGAGAAGTCTTGCGCTACTAGCGAGCATTCTACAATCTCATTATTCTCATCACTTTTCCTTACGAATAACCAAATAAACGAACTCGTTTAACATTGGTGGTGTTGGAGCTACATGTCCGAACACACTTTCGCTAAGGAGTCTACTTGGATTGCAAGTTTTCATTAGTCCAGTCGATTCTACGTTGACTTCAGGCAACGGTACATGGTTCCATGTCATAATTTGCTCATATTATCAGTCGTCACCGAATATATGAACAAGTAATCAATGACAATCTCGTTTCGCTTCAATATCGTCTAAGATATCATGATCGACAGATACTTCGAGATTCTTAGGATGAGGAGGAAATCACACATCTCCTTTATCCTTTATAATCTCGTGCGACAAACGAGTTTCAGTTCACCACCTCTGGGGCTGAACGAATTAAGAACCGGTCAACTTTCTCGTATCTTGGGAGGGACGACAGACTGACGGCTGACGGTTGACGACAGCGTCCTTTGCTTGGCGGGTTCGGCCAAAGCAACGTGTTACGACTGGAACACGGCGTCCGACAATGACGTCTATCCTTGCAAGCATTTTGCAGTAGGTATAAATGATCTCGTGACATTTCATAAAGTCATTAAATGCGTTTGGTATTTAATTAGACTTGAGGGAGTCTATGCACTTATCACTAAGTACAATTTTAGAGATCAAGTTAAGACTGAGTGGGTTATGTCACGTTACTTCACGTCGTTCCTTATCAATGGTAACGTGCAAATCTCCCCCTAACGACGGGGAGAACTGTCTTAACGATGTCACTTTCGCATATCATGCGGTAAAGAGATCGCTTGCCAATGTTACTCTATCAAATGATAGGCATGGGATTCATAATCGACTTATGTCCCCTTCAAAGGTCTATATTTTGAACGATATAGCGGCTCAATCAAAATATTAATTAAGCACTCCAACCACGCGTTAATATGAGACTTCTGGCTCATAACCAGTAACCAGCTGGTACACATATGGTGTCTGAGTGTCTATAGGCCTCATAACGGGCCAATGTAGCAAAATAGCATCACCCCACACGGAAATATAAATCTTGGTGCGCAAGACCAAGAAGTTCGTGCAATCATTTGCAGTCGCATCATAAAACTTTTCGTGAATCCATTTGGGTCTGAACATAATCGACAGGATGTTCAGTTTCAATTTCCAAACTCAAGTAATTCAAATAGAAATTTCGATTCTTACTCTTCGGTATATCAAGTCGACTAGACTTTTCAGGATAATCCGGATATTGAGCCATCAACTTAATGATAAGGCTAAGAGTTTGGGAAGTCCTGCATTTATGTGGACAACAGTAAAATGTGACCATATTGTCGATGCATCAACCATAATCATTTATATTTATGGTCCGTCTTATGGTTGGATAAGTCCACAATAACTCCTTCAATTCTTTATAAGAATTCTCAAGTTCATTTCGTGATCTTTACACATACTAGTCTTTCAAAGTGAGCATTAGTGGCATGGATTTCGGATTAATCACAAAATATATCCTCAAAGAGAATCCAAATGCGATGCGATTATAAGTCAAGTATCGTCTTTTGATCCGGGAATATCTCATCCAGTCAATGTCACAATATCAAAATGCTCTTTTCAATCAACGACAGGCGAATGATAGTACAAACAATCATGTATTAGCATCTAAATCCTTTATCAATCGACGACAGGCGAAATGATAAGGTAACGTTAAATGCTTTTAAAAAATGTGGTAGCAACCACTTGAAAGACATTTCAACTCCTCTAAAATACGCTTTTGATCGTATTGAATGGAGGCTATGTAAAGAAATTTTAATTCTTTCATGAGCTATTACCAGATAACACTGGGTTTCTCGAATATTTTATAACTCAACAAGGTACGACAAGACCTAAAAGAGTATAAGGCCTTATATTTGACAAATCAATTTGGTTTTACCAAAGATTTCGATTTGGAACGACAGGTCCATATCATTATCACAAATGACTCTTTTAGGCAAGTAGTTGGTGAAATTATGTGGTACACGGTTACCCACTATTTCCAAAAAAAACCAACTAGCCTACAAGTATTGCCTAAAATTTCATAATTTAAAGTTTGGTCACAGTTGTCAAAAAAATTTGCTTAAATTACTTTAAATTATTTCGAGAAATTTCGTAAAAAGACAAACCATAATCCAAAAGTATGTCCAAATGGAAAATTCATAATCCAAACTCAAGTAATTCAAATCGAAATTTCGATTCTTACTCTTCGGTATTATCAAGTCGACTAGACTTTTCAGGATAATCCGGATCATGAGCCATCAACTTAATGATAAGGCTAAGAGTTTGGGAAGTGCTGCATTTATGTGGACAACAGTAAAATGTGACCATATTGTCGATGCATCAACCATAACCATTTCTATTTATGGTCCGTCTTATTGTTGGATAAGTCCACAATAACTCCTTCAATTCTTTATAAGAATTCTACGAGTCTATTTCGTGATCTTTACACATACTAGTCTTTCAAAATGAGCATTAGTGGCATGGATTTCGTATTCATCACGAAATATATCCTCAAAGAGAATCCAAATGCGATGCGATTATAAGTCAAGCATCGTCTTTTGACCCGGGAATATCTCATCCAGCCAATGTCACAATATCAAAATGCTCTTTTCAATCAACGACAGGCGAATGATAGTACAGACAATCATGTCTTAGCATATAAATCCTTTATCAATCGACGACAGGCGAAATGATAGGGCAACTTTAAATGCTTTTAAAAAATCTGATAGCAACCACTTGAAAGACATTTCAACTCCTCTAAATACGCTTTTGCTCGTATTGAATGGAGGCTATGTAAAGAAATTTTAATTCTTTCTGAGCTATTACCAGATAACACTGGTTTTCTCAAATATTTTATAACTCAACAAGGTACGACAGGACCTAAAAGAGTATAAGGCCTCATATTTGACAAATCAATTTGGTTTTACCAAAGATTTCGATTTGAAACGACATGTCCATAATCATTATCCCAAAGGACTCTTTTAGGCAAGTAGTTGGTGAAATTATGTGGTATACGGTTACCCACTATTTCCAAAAAAAACGAACTAGCCCACAAATATTGCCTAAAATTTCATAATTTAAAGTTTGGTCACATTTGTCAAAAAAATTTGCTCAAATTACTTTAAATTATTTCGAGAAATTTCGTAAACAGAAAAACCATAATCCAAAAGTATGTTCAAATGGAAAAATCATAATCCAAACTCAAGTAATTCAAATCGAAATTTCGATTCTTACTCTTCGGTATTATCAAGTCGACTAGACTTTTCAGGATAATCCGGATCATGAGCCATCAACTTAATGATAAGGCTAAGAGTTTGGGAAGTGCTGCATTTATGTGGACAACAGTAAAATGTGACCATATTGTCGATGCATCAACCATAACCATTTATATTTATGGTCCGTCTTATTGTTGGATAACTCCTTCAATTCTTTATAAGAATTCTACGAGTCCATTTCGTGATCTTTACACATACTAATCTTTCAAAGTGAGCATTAGTGGCATGGATTTTGGATTAATCACGAAATATATCCTCAAAGAGAATCCAAATGCGATGCGATTATAAGTCAAGCATCTTTTGACCCGGGAATATCTCATCCAGTCAATGTCACAATATCAAAATGCTCTTTTCAATCAACGACAGGCGAATGATAGTACAGACAATCATGTCTTAGCATCTAAATCCTTTATCAATCGACGACAGGCGAAATGATAAGGTAACTTTAAATGCTTTTAAAAAATGTGGTAGCAAGTACTTGAAAGACATTTCAACTCCTCTAAAATACGCTTTTGGTTGTATTGAATGGAGGCTATGTAAAGAAATTTTAATTCTTTCATGAGCTATTACCAGATAACACTGGTTTTCTCGAATATTTTATAACTCAATAAGGTACAACAAGACCTAAAAAAGTATAAGGCCTCATATTTGACAAATCAATTTGGTTTTACCAAAGATTTCGATTTGGAACGACTGGTCGATAATCATTGTCACAAAGGACTCTTTTAGGCAAGTAATTGGTGAAATTATGTGGTACACGGTTACCCACTATTTCCAAAAAAAATCAACTAGCCCACAAGTATTGCCTAAAATTTCATAATTTAAAGTTTGGTCACATTTGTCAAAGAAATTTGCTCAAATTACTTTAAATTATTTCGAGAAATTTCGTAAACAGACAAACCATAATCCAAAAATATGTCCAAATGGAAAAATCATAATCCAGATGGAAAAACATAATCTAGATGAGCGAAATATCGGCTCAATGATTTATCAAAATCAATAAAGAAATGTATCAAACTCATTTGAGCCACAAAATCGGGGGTCTCAAGAGTTTCCTTTCAATTAACTTTAAACACATTAGCATCGGTTTTTCCACCTTTATAATAGTTGGGAACTATTTAAGGAGTAACCGTGCATGACCTTTGTCTTTATAGCATACAGTTGGCTCCTTGGGCATTATCTCTTGCTTTGTGACAACGGGCCATATTGTTCCTTTCAATTACTGTCTTGGAACCACAGGTTTTCGATTTGACGATTGTCTAAAATCTCGCTTGGCTAAGCGATTCATCGGAATCGCGACAGTTTGAGACAAATTACACTTGTCTTGGTTCTCGATTCGTGGAAAAAAATGTACACGCAGAACATTAATATCACGCAAACAATTCGCCATTGACCCAATAGGATTAAAACTACTCACCGGGACAATTTTCTTATCCATTAACAGATGGGCGATAAAGGAACATGGTGAATATAAATTCACGATACTGCTTATGGAATACAATTTTCAAGCTAGCATTTTGGTGAATGGTTGCTCCAATATGTCAATTTCAGACATTTGTTCACCATAAACGTCATCACGTCTCAAATGTGGCGGCGGAATATCATCAACGCCTTATCTTTCATCTCGCGAGTAACAACAAACTCGTGTTTTACTCATCAAAGATGGCATCAAAAAAAAAATTGGGTATCATATTTTTACACATCAGGGTGACTAACATGTGGTGACGGAATAACATCAACGTCTAAACAGTCATTTTGCAAGTATGTTTTGCGAATTTTCTCATCATAGATGGCATTCAACATGTGTTGGGAGTTCTGGATTATTTTTCATATAAAACGACTTGTTTATATGTTTATGGTTTGCACACGCACAAACTTTTTTTCGAAACGACAGGTTCGAAAACATTAGTTTTGCATGTGAATCGGTTCTCATTGATCGAACGACGGGTCGATACTGAAATACTAATTCGGCGAAACATACATCACTATATAAACACAATCGGGGAAATTATTATTTAGTCAACCACTTTCGGTAGCTCTAATTGAACACGACCAGGAAAGACGGTGAGGGTGGAGGGCACGAATGCCACTTAAAACCCGACCTCATTAAGATATCGACTTCCGCCTATATCTTTCTTAGACATCGTACCCAAATAGGTGAGCCTATTTAGGGAAGATTCATAATTTTTCCAATTTAAATGTTAATATATATGATTTCGCAATTCTACCATTCATGGCAATAAATAACAGATGTATCTATTCTAGATAACCACATATATATACAAGCCAGTATTCATGATATATATCTAATCATGCAGTAGATTTGGTGATAAACTAAATCAATTCATGATTATCAATCACACAAATTATATCATACCAAATCAAATCAAATCAATTAGATAAAATCAAATAATTAACTGCCATATGTGATATTTATATCGATGGTAATATCAAAAGATAAGTTGATTATACTAACAAGATATCAATCAATTATCTACGGTTTATTGCCATATAAGTAATTCTATACATGGTAGTTTAACATGCAAGCAAGCAATATATTTTTAATTACCAATTTATTATATATATGGTAATTTTTAACATGCAAAGTGGTTAAATTTACATGAAAACATATCAATTTATTCAATTAACATGCAATTTTTATTCACTTGCCTTTTTAATAAATATATATATGCATGTGGGTGAATATTTATAGGCCGATTATTGACTTTTATAACACATATATACTGTTTTTATACATGTAATATACTACAGGGACTATCCGTGTAATTTCAGCAAAATATATATCTATTTACAGCATTATTACAGTTTCAGTCCATAATTTCAGACAAGTTTCAGTTTAGTCCTTTAGTAATTAACATGCACAGTTAATAGTTTCAGCGAATTACAACAGTTCTACTGTTTTCAGTTTGTTTTACAGATTTAATCCCACAGATTAATACATGTTTTACAATTACATGATTTCCGATTTACAACCCGATTATATGTCTTTTACTGATTTTGTTTGTATAAAAATACAATTTTACAGTATACGATACATATTACATATCAATAGGTTTTTATAGACAGATTGATCATGTTAAGACTCTAAAAATAAAAAAAATCTATCATGCATATGTTTTTTTTTCAACAAATACATGCAGTTTGGATTAATTTGTATGGTCTTATCAACAAATATGATTTTATAATCAACAATATATGTGTTACGATCATGCTTTAGTTATCCATACAAGTAACAAACTCTAATACACATGGATTATTTACTACGGTATTTATTATGCTTTATTTATCCATAAAATAATACGTCCAATCACATATATGGAATAAATTAAGTTTTGAATTCGGTAGCTTACGCACGGTATGTTGGTGGAGGTCGATATAGCAAAACCCTAAAAAAAACCTGGATAAACCTCAAGGTTTATAGATACCCAATATTTGTGCGTTTACCAAAAATCTTCAATATCCACGAGCGTATATCTTAGTCTCCGCGAGCAAAGTGCTGATAACGTGTTGTGAGTCTTCTTAGCTCAGTATATATATTATATAGGAGACAGAGAGAGAACATAGAGAGAGAACCGTAGGTATTTATTAATGAGAATGTATGAGAGATAGGGTTACATATGTTAGGAAATCCCAAGATAGACCCAATAGAGTAAGGCCCAAGATGGCCAATAATATCATACAACAAAAATGGAGTTATAGCCATATTTAATTTGTAAGTTGTTGTTCATTCCTTATTCATATCCCACTATTATGAGTCCAAATCTTCTACCCCATTTTTCTACCCCTTGCTTATTTTATCCAAAAAAAAAATTATAAAAAATTTGAAAAAAATTGTAGAATTACTATAATACATGTATCAATACATTCCAATAATTATTTTTAAAAGAAAATCCGCACAAAATTTATTTTGGAATAAATGTATAAATTAATGTAAATTAAACATTGAATATTAAAAAAATTGTATAAAACAATATTATGTTCAAATGTTTTAAAATTTGAATACAATATAATATAAAAGTTTATAAAGTTGCGGTATAAGTTGTGAAAATTTAAAATTGAGTTAAAATAAGAAGGGGGCACGAAAGGGGTAAGATTTGGACTCATTATGTTAGTTAACCTCATTGTATGATTAGGATGGTTAATTATGATAGTTAATGTGGAAGTTGAATGAAAATAGTAACATAAGAAATTAGTAGTTAACTTTATGCATGATGGTTGATGGTATGGAATTAATGCCATTTAATTAGTTCATTTACTTTGGAAATTTTATAAAACCAGATTGTATGCCATTTATTGCCATATATGTAACACATGGCAACGTTTACGTACATTTTTACTCATATTTAAGTTAATTAGCATAAGTTTTATATTTTTAGGGTAACAGTTTAATTTTATATATTTTTTAGCTTTTCTATCAAATTTATTATCATAACTAAATATTACTATATTTTAATATAATTCTATCAATTTTTTTCAACCCAAATTAATTTACTAGAGCAACCACATTAAATAACTTAGACGTTTCCTCATATTTAAAGTAAAAGGTACACTTTTACAACTTATACGAAAACGTTTTGTTTTATACAAATTATCAGCTTTTTTTTATCAATTTCTCTATCACACCTATACAAGTCATCTTTTTGTTATTTTATTAATTTATAGTAGAAATAAAGGAGAGATAATAAGAGAAAATCAAATAAAAATAGATGCCCCTTAAAAACTTACATTAGTTTATATTTTATTTATGCATTAATTACCTCATCACTGGAATGTCAATGCTACATATTTCAATTAAAAATTTGATGGAGCCGTTTACGTAAGCTGGTTAGAGAATTTGCTAATATCCTAGTATAGATTTTGACAGCTAGCTCATTTTGTTTACTTCATTCGAATTAGGTGAGTGGTTTTTCTTACTTGCTATTAAAATAACCTATTGCAATTTTTTCATAAACGTTATATGATCAAGTTATATATTTTGAATTATTGAAAATATATACGTATATATTATTGCAAAGGTTACAATTGATGAAATGAGAATTATATGTGGATACGTTGGTGAACGTAAAGGTTTTTAAAAAAGTTTATGTTTTTTTTTGATCATTATGGTTTATATTTGGATTTAAGTTTATAGAATAAAAGAGATCTGGGAAGTCCAAATCCAACGGAGAAAAAGAGATTCAGGAAGGCTGAATCCAACGAATAAAAAGAGATCCAGTAAGTGTGGATGCAACGAATAAAAAGAGATTCAGGAAGTCTGAATCCACCTAGGAGATTGGGAAGTCCAATAGGGCTTAATATTCAATTTATATTATCGTATTGATCACATAAAAAATTACAATTTTATTATATTCGTGCTTTGGGAATTTTATTAAATAAAAGTACTGTTTTTGAAAGAAAATGATAAGATGATAAAAACCTATTTTTGTCCCTATTATATATTGCAAGGTAAACCATTTACCAAGCTCGTTTAGCTTAACCCTCGTTTTTAAAATGTTTTCACGTTTATAGAGTCGAGATCAAGTTAGTCGGGAACAGACATACCTCATAGGATTAAGTATTTAGATTCCGCTACGATTATATTTGTTTTTAGCTAGTAAGTTGTAAATGTGTCGATTGAGTTGTATAAAAATAGTGAAGTAGTTATTTATAGATGCTTTATAAAAATTTAGGCTTGTTTAATTGAGAAGTCTATTTCAAAATGTGTCTTTTTTTAGTCAGGCTTTGTCTAGCACGTGCCGCTTCACGTGTTATTCGGCCGTGTGACTCCCGCTTGGGTCTGGGATGTTACAAACAGGGTTTGAAATGTCTCGGTATTTCGGATAACTTTACTAGCTTTAATGTTGATGAAATTCAATTCTCTCTGGTTTATTTGGACTTCAAATGCATTGGAATAGGTTTGGAAATGAAGTAAATGCTGTCTTTGCATTATTGCTTGAAAATTAAACTCAATTAAGTTCTAAAGTCCATATTATTGACAGCCGATCGCAATGGAAATGTTAATTTCAACTCATGCCACTCGTACATAAATTACATAATGGGTATAATATTCATTTCAAATTGATGACTTTTAAAAGTTCGGTAGCTCATCTTTCACATATATTACACTGACACAATTGTGGTGAAACTCAAGAGTGTTCTGCATGATTTTAAAAAATATCAGCGGACCCTTATCAGCAGTAATGAACTTTTGTTTCGGTTGCTTTGATATGTGGTGATACATAAGCTCAGATAGCTGGAGGTATTTGGGCAGACAGAGTCGGAGGAAAATTCGTGCTGGGATTTGGTGTGGTTTGGTGGTCCGTTGCCACTGTCCTTACACCTGTTGCTGCCAAACTCGGCTTACCGTACTTACTGGTTGTCCGCGCCATCATGGGAGTTGGTGAGGTTAGGTCTCTCTCTCTCTCGCGCGCACACACATGACACATACACACACATACTTATATTTTCTGGATAGATTCTCTATACAGTACTAGTCTTGTTCTACTAAGATGCTAACATAAATTAGGCAACAAGAATAAGTTGTATTTGTAACCAACTATATCTCACTGTTTTACTGTATAACTATACGTAACTGAATCAGTTACATGAGCATTAAAGACCAGCACACACACATTACATACATGCAGGAAAATCGCAATTGTGTGTTTACATTTCGTCTTTACCATAATGGTCTTCTTAGTTTGTTTCTTCTCTTTTAGGGAGTGGCCATGCCAGCTATGAATAATCTTTTATCGAAGTGGGTTCCAGTAGCGGAAAGGAGTAGATCTTTGGCTCTGGTTTACAGTGGGATGTACCTTGGATCTGTAACGGGATTAGCATTTTCTCCATTTTTGATACATACATATGGATGGCCATCTGTTTTTTACTCCTTTGGTTCATTAGGAACAGTTTGGGTGACACTATGGTTGTCTAAGGTAAGTTTTTGAATTACTTTATATCTTTTACATGATGAAAATAAGTAGCTGACACTGGTTATGAGCTGTCCATTCGTTTTACTGTTTCAATATAGCTGTGATATATCAACTTAGTGGTTGAATCATACAAGTGTCTTAAAAAATCAATTTCAAAGTCGAACATCATCCTGGTATAACAATCGGTGGATCAAGTAAATCTCAAATTTTTGAAAGTGCTGCTACTTTTGATCTCAAATTTACTCTAGATTTTTGAATTTTAATAATTCTAAATTTAGTCTTGGTAAGATGTGCGAATTGCACTAATTAAACATCATTATATTTAAAGACTATGCCATTTGTTATATAATTTTTTCTTCTGTTTGTGCATTAAAAATTCGATTTTGATGTTTGCGATATGTGAACTGTGAACTGCGAGAGTTTGTGTTTGGGCGATATTTACATCCCTAGACCAGTTTACTTTACGTCTCTGAATAAATAGTGGTATGGTTAGGTGGAAAGGCTACCATTTGAAAGCGAGCTGGCAGTAAATAATAACAACTTGATACCAGTCTTCATGATTTAAAACTCAACTGCATCATGTAATATCGCTACCTACACTAACAGAAATAAAAGATGTTCATGTTGAGAGTATCGACAGACTCACACTTCTCTTATCTTCGATATAAGGACACTTTCTGGTTTTTTAATTATTTATTTTGTGAGTATAGGCACACAGTTCACCTCTCGAAGACCCTGAACTGCTGCCGAAGGAAAAAGAGTTAATTCTTAGAAGTAGCGTTTCAAAGGAGCCTGTCAAATCGATACCGTGGAAATTAATCTTGTCAAAAGCACCAGTTTGGGCTCTAATAGTATCACATTTCTGTCACAATTGGGGAACATTTATTCTTCTCACATGGATGCCTACATATTATAACCAGGTAAAAAAGCCTTTTTTTTTGTTGAACCAAATTCTGTTGTTTGAGACCTATAAAGGCGATTATATACAATCCCTTGAATTACATCTCTCATTAACTGGATGATGAAACCGGCTATTGCTTAGTTATTTATTTATTTCTATTAGTTGTTGGACTGCCTTGTTATTTTGTTATTTGCGTTAATGGTATGTTAGAGGCCTATTTATAGAGAGTTCGTGTCTCCTTATTTTTTATGAGTCTCTTTGGAACAGTCATCTTATTTGACTGTCTTAAATTATGTTAGATGATGTTTTTAATAATTTCAACAAATTAGAAAAAAAAATTGTACAACACACTAACAACCCAAATAAAAATGGGCCCTACCCAAACTTAAATATTCATTAAAAATTAATTTTTTTTATCCATTTGACATTTTTTTATGCAAACGGGTTGTGAAACAGTCATATATGATACTGTTCCCTAGTAATTCCCTTTTTTATGCATTTAAGTTAATGAGTGTTCAAAGGGGTGAAACCCTAGTTATGTCTATTATTCTCGTCTTTTATCTTTGATTACACATATTTGATGTGTAGTTGATACATGTTTCTCCCCTAAATTTCCCCTGAAACCTCCGAGTTTCATCAATGGTATCTAGAGCAGGTCTTTCCTAACCCTAGTGGGAACCTTGTTCAATCTTTTTCTCAACTTTTTTTTCTAGTAAAATAAAATATTCATATGGATCGAAAGGGATTATTGATGGGTCTTGATAAGACAGCGGTCGGCTTAAAAATCTTCAAAACAATGTCACGGAGTTAAACAATTGTTAGCACAATTGTGCCGCAGCCGTGGCATAGCTGTTGAAGAGCCACCGCCGGCTTTACCGAGAGTTACTTCGCTGCACTCTTGGGCTGCCGCGGGCCTTCGACCACCACCACCACAAACCGCAGCGGCACCGCTTCACCCCACCGTGCCATTGGCACTGTCCACTTTGAGCCACCAACAAAACCGGCCAAGTTGCGACCCAAAAGAATCGGATGAAAAGGAAAATTTTGGGTTACAACAAGTAACGGCAGTAGCACCGCCTCCGGTAGCGCCGCCCCTACCGGTGCCTCCGCCACGACTGCAACAAGAATAGGAGGGAGAGGGAAGAGTGATAGAGAGAAGGGAACCGCCGCCGCCTAAACCACCAAAGCCGTCATCACTGTTTGCTCTTGAGCCGCCACTAGGTGTTAAGGTAGATGTGGTGTTTATTCCTCCTTATGTGTTAGGGTTACAGCTATGGGAAAATTTGAATGGGCTTCACATGCCCAACTTATTAATGGGTAATATTCATGTCTTCATTAAGTGAATTGGGCTACTTATTTTTTTGTGACACTTCATCAATTTATAAAAAGTTCAAGATATTCATGCTATGGTCTGAAGACTGCGACATGAGTTTAGCTGATGAGTTTTTTGAAAAAGTTTATTATTATGGGAAGCCAACGAGCAATTACATTGACACATATTGCGAGTATCTGAGTGAAGTCGCTACAAGGTCTTATATTCAAGAAGAGGTCAGTTCAGGATTGTATAGAGATAAAATTATATATGATTATGCTACACCAGATATTCGTGACCTATTTACTTGTGACTTTGGCACTTCGTTTTGGAGTAAATGGTTCGGTCGGGCGCCAAAAATTCGTAAGGATAGTCGATTGGTTGGGTGGCAGAGTTTGAGCGGGGTTTCACCTGATCGAGGTAGAGTATTTTTGGGAGGTTGGAGAAGTGTATTCGGGTTACCGCCAGATCATGGAAAGCATGACATTATCCAAGCTTGTGCCTACAACCTTGAGGACAAGATTGTTAAGGGGGAAGGATGATGAAACCGGCTATTGCTTAGTTATTTTATTTATTTCTATTAGTTGTTGGACTGCTTTGTTATTTTGTTATTCACGTTAATGGTCTGTTAGAGGCCTATTTATAGAGAGTTTGCCTCTCCTTATTTTTTATGCATTTAAGTTAACGAGTGTTCAAAGGGGTGAAACCCTAGTTATGTCTATTATTCTCGTCTTTTCTCTTTGATTACGCATATTTGGTGTGTAGTTGATATCTGTTTCTCCCCTAAATTTCCCCTGAAACCTCCGAGTTTCATCCCTGGAATTTTCTAAAAATCTATTTCTTGTAATTGTAATTTGTAACACTACCTTGATGAAGGATTTTACAGATCTGATTTTGGAGTAGCTGAAAATATTGTTAGTTCGCCACCTGTAATGAGCTTCATTTGCTATTGCAAGAAAATGAAAAAAATGCACGATTGTTTGTACAACTAGTTCTAAATGCTCAACATTATGGAAAACTTAAGATATTACTTACATGTCTGTATGTTAAAACCTTATCACAGTTGAGAAAGGTCCAGAGGAAGAACCTTGAATGGGTTGAACCTATAATTTTGTTTAAGTGGATAAATGAAGGTATGGAAGTTTTTTGGTCAGGCCATGGCACGCTGCGGAATAATATTATAATTTTAAAAAGTTTATATGTATGTAACAGTCTAAAATTTACAGTCAGTCTGGTGGATCATATTGCAGCTCATCTTATGGGTTTTAGAATTAATTTCTCAGGTTTTTCTTTTCAAAGATATTACGCTTAAAAATTTATTTACTTTGACAATGTTGTGTTTTGGAAAAAAAATTCTATAGGTCTTAAAGTTTAACCTAACCGAGTCTGGGCTTCTCTGTGTATTGCCGTGGCTTACAATGGCATTTTCCGCAAACCTTGGTGGTTGGATTGCAGACACGTTGGTAAGCAGAGGTGTTTCAGTGACCATGGTTCGTAAGGTATATCCCATCTACTATAAAATATAAATGCCTGATTTTCCCTTGTCATGTTGACTGATTATTTATTTTATATAATTTTTCTATTCAATAGAAGAATCCAAGTAATGTATATGAAGTTAGTGCAATATTCTTTATAGCTCATTTTGTAGCTTGACGTGCCTTTTAAAATACAGCCTGATTCGGGATAGACTCTAAAAGCTTATTAAAATGAGAATCCTAAATGCTTAAAAACTTTAATGCGACATTGACATTAGAACGCAAGTAAATTGTATAAAGCTAATGTAATGCTCATTGCCTCATTGGTTATTTACTTAAATGGAAGTCTCCCTATTGGTCGATAATTGGAGCATCCTAATTATGGGGACTAAATAATCAAAGTCATTTACTTAAATGAAAGTCTCCCCGCACAGAATTTACGTGTAACTAGAGAGAAACTAGCCCTCGGTATGATGTCAATTTCTGGAGAATGACTTTAAAATCAATATCTATACGACGTGAAGACTATATTTTTGATGGACCACGTGTGGCTACTTAAGTTATATTTACTGAAGCGGTCTAACTTTTTTCGCCCTTTTGTATTGCTACTTTACAGATGATGCAAACTGTTGGATTTCTTGGTCCTGCTTTTTTCCTCACTCAGTTGAGCCATATTAGTTCTCCAGCAATGGCTGTTTTGTGCATGGCTTGCAGTCAGGTTTGCTCTTTTCCTGGACTTTGATATTAAAAATAATAAATCATTAGTATTTAATCAGCGGTTTAGCATCAATGTTTTGAAGGATAGTTGCAGCTACCATTAAGTTAACTGTTGTAGCGACACTACTATAATAATGGGTGTACGGTGATGGTAGTGGAAATAAGAGTTATGGGATTTTTGTAAAACGTATATATAACCGAGTTGTTGAAAGTGACAGTTGCTGTTTAAGCACCCTCTTAAACTGTTTCATTACGGCGTTATGTAATGTTTGCGAATTGGTTTCTAAAACTTCATTCTCTGTTAGCACCAACTTCTTTAGTGCGCTAATGGACTTGACAGGGTCAATATCTTCTTTGTGATAATGTTTTTTTGTTAAGCATGTCACATATAATAGAAATAGCTATGGAAAATAATTTCTATCATCCCAATATTTCCCCAGTAGTGTACTTATTCCTTCAGACAAGGTTGCTTGATAGATATATCTTATGTTCTTTGCACACGTTGTAATGACATGAAAACATATCTTTAACAATACTAGATAGTACTATTTTCTTTAAATGATAGTTACTAAACCATAATTTTGTTTTGCTACTCCGATTTCGGATATAATCTACAATATGATCTATATCAATCTTGCTTTATTACCCTGTGTAAACAGGGGACTGATGCTTTCTCACAGTCTGGTCTGTACTCAAACCATCAAGATATTGCCCCTCGATATTCAGTAAGTAGTTAATTTTTTATATCCTAAGAAATTGTTATCCGTCTAGTATTGGTATACTGGATTCTTTAGTTCTTGCGTTTTTGGTGATATAAAGGGATAATAAATTATTCTTAGGAAACTAATGTTAGAATGTTACAGGGAGTACTGCTTGGTCTATCAAATACTGCTGGAGTGCTTGCTGGTGTTTTAGGAACTGCAGCTACCGGCTATATCTTGCAACACGGTACGTAAAATAATGGACAGTACTATCCATTATTATTTGGGAAGTTAAATAGAGTTTTTAAAAGAAAAATAAACAGGGCTTCATTATCTAATGTTGGATAATTGGTTCAAATGAACTGCCGGGAATGAGGATGAGCATTTATTTCTTAGTACGATCCAGCTCTTTTGTTTCCATTATTCATAAAGGCGACCCATGGGTGCATTGATCCCACTTGGATGAAAATAAACCAGTGTTTTAAAACTAGAAATCATATCTAGATTGTTCTATGTTGTAGTGTAAAGAGTATGAAAAGCGTAAGCTTTTGGAGTTTTTCAGCAATGTTTATTTATTTTCCTACTAATAGAGTAAAAGAGAGCTTTACTAACTTTCAAGCGATCCTTTAAAATTGAGGAATAAACTTAACGTAGGATTTGATTCTTCATAAAATGGTAACCAATCCATGGCCCTGCTAGCTAGTGTGTTGATTAGCATATCCAAGTTGTGATTGTATCGTCTTATGTACTTATATAATTGGAACTAATTTCATGCATAAGGATAAGGTACTAACTAAATAAGTTTCCTATATTTCAGGTTCGTGGGATGATGTTTTCCAAGTTTCAGTGGGACTGTACTTGGTGGGGACGGTAGTCTGGAATCTCTTCTCTACCGGCGAAAAAATAATAGATTAGTCATTTTATCAATACACAATATACAAACATCAAGATAGCGAAAAAGCAGAAGTTTCAAAAGTCCTGCTAGCTGGAAATGGGACGTGATTTAAAGTTTGGTCGAGACGGGATATACAAGAGACATTCGATTTGTCTGTGGCTGTGTTCCCCTACAAAGAGTTGCCTAAGTTTTGTAATACCTATCTACTTAAGGAAATTGCATTGAAGACTGTCATCAACCTGTGGGGAAACGCTATTTTTATCAACATTATTATAGTATTAACGCAGCTTTACATGTATCTAATACATTTCCGATTTAGCGAAAAGGGGTAGAAGCAAAAATTGTAGCATGCCAGCATCTCTTCGTTAGTGAGAAAGGCCACGTGTTGGATCCCTTTGGTTTTGATATGTTTTTTCCTTCATTTTGTTTTTGGTACTATCTGAAACATTACACGCTTGTAAATATACGAAAGAAATCTGAGGTGTTCCTTCCCATTTTACGGAAATATAATATCGTTAAGAAAGCCATGGTTTTAGTGTCAATTAATTACCGTCGAGCATGAACATGCGTTGTGGTAATGTACTTCTTTTCCTTTGGGCTCATATTGAAAAATAATTCTATTTCGTAATAAACAAGAAATATATACAAACAAGAAATATATACCGACACAAGCATTTCACATGAAAATTGAAAATTCTTGTTCAAAACTAAGCAAAGTTTCTCTAGCTATACATGACAAGTTCCCCCCCAAAACCCCCTCAACATTAATTCACCCCTTGTCTTCTCCTTTAACACCAAGCCTCGAACTTGGAAGAAAACTCGTACGATCGCACATGGTTCTGGTATCATGAATATCAGGTCCAGGGTCCGAAAAAGGAGATGAATATGTATCAGCAAGGGGAGTAGCGGCTTTAATTCGCGATAGTGTGCACACTTCTCCTTTGGATTTTTCCTTTGACTTTTTTCGGCTAGCTTTTTTGGGGACGGTTCGGGAGGGCGAGTTAGACTCTTGACCCGGATCTTTTTGTTTCCGTGTTGATCTGGAACAATCGGAAGAATTCTTTCTTGATTGTCTTGACTTTTTACTTTCTTTGGGACATGTGGATGATTTTGATGAGCCATCGGCCAAAGAATTGTGTCTCGATGATTTTGGTAAGTCGGGTAACTTTCTAGTGGGGCTATTTTGCGTCTCTAACCCTCTCTTTGTTGACGAATCTGCAACTCAAAATTTAGAGAATGTTTTTTTTAGAGAATTATACGTGAAGCGATCAATAGCGGAAGAATGTAATCAGGATTCAGGAATGATTAAGGTTCAAATTTCTTAATTATAGAGGGGCATCACTTTTACAAGTAATTTTGAGTGGAATTTTGGAAAGCATAACTGAACAACATTTATCGTCGTGTACTTCGATGTGTTTCTTTAATAATACTGTTCTTTACCATCTTGCTATATTTCGTCTGGATTATTTTGTTGTGATGGATTACTTTACCTGTGAAATTGTTTTGTTTCTATAAAAAGGTCAAGATGTAAGCTCCGCCATGCCAAAATAAAACAGAATTAGAAACAAAGTATTCACCTTGAGAACCGCGGTCAAGTTCCTGTTTCTTGCCTTTGTCGTTGGCTGCCTGATGAGTTCCTTCGGTTGCTTTATATTCCTTCATCTGCATAAACATATCGGAAACTTTATATCAACTCAATAAAGTTTGAAAATTTACATTCAAAATTATTTAATGAATCAAATTTCCGGATACAAGTCCTTATATATACAAATATACCCAGCTAGGTGAATTATCAACAGATGGAGTTAGCCCATCCCATCCTATGTGTGCCACATGCTTTACGTCGGTCGGAAAACCAATCTGCATTTCTGGTTCCTTTTCATCTTCTGCAGGAAAAACAACTGAGAAATTGTTTCAACATTTTTCATACAAAGTAATATTTCTTTGAGCAAGTATTGCTTGGATGTTCAATCTATGAGTTTCTGCTAGAGTGTCGAGTAAATATTTCATTGAAATTGGACCGAGTTGCTAGAAACTTAATATTTAAAGAGATTGTTCATAAAGAAGACAACATAGACCAAATTTTCCGTAATATAGAGAACACATGATGGAAACACACTTTTATCGTCTTTCTTTTCAAAATAATTTCCTGACAGATTGTTCATTTTACTATCTTACATATTTTAGGGTTATAGTAGGATTCGAAAAGAAAAAAAAAACGATCGTAATGAGAATTACTAACCAAACATTTGGGTAATATAACGCAGACCTTTGAGGACCCCCTTCATCTTCTTGGTCCCCATTCTTGATTTTCTATACTAACAATTTTTTTCTTATAATAGGCCTTGAATCTTAGAACCAATGTTTTTGACCTTCAAATCTAAAGATAAAACATGTCATGAGAATTTATTACGGCAAACGTATTCATGTTTAACATGTACAAAAGTCAGAGGCGATTTAAAGCGGTATAACCTTTATAATAGGTGAGCACCTTGAGATTAGACACAAAGGTTATGCAAATTATGTCAAGTTGTGAAGATTCTACAATAACACTCGTCTGAGTTTGCCTTGGATTAGACTAGATGAAGCAAAATTGAAAAAAGTGGAGGACAAAAAATAAGTTTATTTTGTTAAATTAATAATTAACGACGGTTTGTTGAATTCAGATAGAAATCTTTGTCTTAAATTACTTGGTCAATGGAAGCCACACGATGATCGGAAATTTAGGTGAGAGAGAAACTTTTAGGATGATATTAAGAAAATTTGAAGAAGCTAATTATAGATTGGCTTTTGCCTTTGCCAGTATAGTGTAGTTACATGTTTGACATTCTACATTCTATTTCAAGCGTATCAGTGTAAAGTGTAAACATATAAATTCATTTAATCACATCTCAAGACAAAGCAATCCACAATTTAAGCACATTAGAAAGATATTCTAAACATTAGAAATATCATCAAAAGCAAAAATCCATAACAAGTTATTACATCACCAAAATAAACATGAAATAAAGTTGTCGAGCTTTCAAAATATAAGAACTAAAAAATAAGAACAAGCTCACACACTCTCACCATCACAACTCGCCCTTTTTGCCACACATATGACAAGATCGTAAAGTTTCACTCTCAGTAGAACTGTCCTCGTCAGAACTTCCTTCTTCACTATAGTTGGTCCAAAGCTCAGTTGCAACCTCCTCAGCAGTTAGCTCACTATCCTCGTCATTCATTGAATTTTCCACCTGGAGTGCCTCTAATAAGGCAAGCAAATCAGCCTCTTGCTTATCTAGAGCAGCCCTAGCTTCTCTAATTGCAGCTAACCTTTGCTGAAGAAACCATCTAAAAGACCCAGTTGCAACCGACTTACTAACCTCAGGTTTCGCAACAAATATGTCATTCAAATGACCACTCAATAACAGCTTAGAAGAAATAGTAATCAGGGTACAAACATTCGTAGTAAACTCTTGCTCTTTAAGCACATCAACTTCCTCAAGTAGAATAACACAAATCAAACACGGATAAGGAAGCATCTTGGACCTATACGAAAAAGCATCTTGGACCCAGATTCACACCCATTCCATGATAAGAAATTCTGTCACTATGGGACAGCCTATCCGCGCTCTTGGTGCACGAAGACCCACTCGCTAAGGTGCAAGGAAACAAATATTATTATTCAATAATCCCATAGAATGATTACAGAAAATACTTATACTGTTTCAATACTAATCCTATATTCCTATTCCACAAAGGAAACTAAATAGCAAAACTAATAGAAGACTAAGACTAAAAGAACTAATAATTCTAGTAGGACTAATATTAAGGAATAACAGAAACTAAGAAACATTAACAAACTAGGGGTCAACCATAGAACCCTCTACTGCAGCAAGTATTGGTCCACGACCTCCCACGCCAAAGTACTTTGGGTTCGTCTTCGGTTTCCGCAAAGTACCACGCACTTGAGATGCACCCATGTCCATAACTGTATCATTACTCGACCCTCGGAAAGGCACCTTGTCCTCAAGGTTCAAATTTGAAAATTGTCGTTGTAGAGTAGAAGTTGGTTCCCATGTCGCCTCATAACGTGAAAGATGTTTCCACTTTGCTAGCGCCTCACCTTCATACCCGGCCCCACGGCGAACCTTACGAAAGTCTAAAATCTGTTCAGGTTCCACTACTAAGTCACCGTCTTCTGAGGTAGCCGGTAAAATTGTAATAGTCACTATGTTGTCCCCAACCTTTCGTTTAAGTAATGACACATGAAAAACAGGATTAATTTTGGCGGCATCTATCGAATGTAACTCTCCAGCCAGTTGAGTTTTCACCATATACGTTCGACCATCTTGAGAAAATTTTAGCGTCATTGCTGACCAATCCGACACCACCGGTCCAAGTCCTGCTAGCCATTGACTACCCAAGACAAGTTGTAGACCATTAAGTGTTAACGAGTATATAGTTGTGAGAAATCTATACCCTTGAATTTCAATAGGTACATTCTCATACTTTTCCGAGCATACTATTTGCTCTCCACTTGCTACTTGACTGAAAAAAGCTCCATTGGAGATGCCACCAACCCCAGTTCTAGAGCTATTGATTCGCTAATAAAATTACAACTTATAAGGGTTTGAATTTTTCTATGCGATACAAGGGCTTGAACTCGCATCGTTTCAGCCCCACCACCGCCTTCCAATGCATGAAGAGAAAATTCCAAGTCTTCATAAGCTGTATGATCTTGCACAGGCATGTCCACCCTTTCTTCCATTGAGCATAATGAATCCTTCCCATCGGTGCACTGAATCATAAAAGCTTGAGGAACAGATTTGTTCATACATCGGTGACCTGATGTAAATTTTTTATCGCAATTAAAACAAAGGCCTTGCGCCCTTTTTTTTGCATCTCATCCCACGTCAGTCTTTTGAATGTTGACGTTGCAAGAACTGGGTTAGTCGCGGGAGTTGAATTAAGACTCACAACGGTTGCTATCCAAATAATTTGGTTAATATTTTCCTTTGTTGTGGAACGCTTTGATCGCTGAATTTGGTCGTCTCTACGTCGCGCCAAGTCTATGGCTGCTTCTAAATTTTTCGGGTAGAGTATACGCACAGTAGATGAAATTTCGTCCTTGAGACCACTTAGAAACGTGCCTTTTAAAGAACGGTCTGTCCAATTTATAACTTTATCGGATAAGCGTTCAAACTCCTCTAGATAATCCTCAAGTGAACCAATTTGTTGAATTTTATGTAATGCTTCATCATAATCTTCGAAGGTAGATGGCCCAAATCATGCCAACAATTCCCGCTCAAACCGCCTCCATGTGATCGTCTTCTCAGTTTTTTTGTGTGATAGAGCAAAGCAACGCCACCATATATTTTCATCCCCTTAAAGATGGAAAGAGGCAAAGCCACTTTCTTCTTCTTCCCCTGTATCAGTTGTGTAGTAAAATATTGTCGAACTCGATCGAGCTAGACATCCAGATTAGAACCAGTAAACCGAGGGAACTCCATCTTTATCGGCTTGAAAAAAGTTCTTTTCGATCTTTTGACTTCGATAACGAACTGTCAGATGAAGACCCATCATCTTCTATATCCGAAGATGAGGATGATGATTCCGGTGAAGAACTCCCAGATATTGGTCTAGTTTTTCTCCTTTGTTTCGGTTTATCACCCTTGCGGAAGATGAAGCATCCACCTTGGCAACTAGCTGCTGAATTGATTCTTGTATTGTCTGTAGTGAAGTCTCTAGAGCTTCGATTCGTTCTTTGTTAGTAGCCATCTTATAATCGTGAAAACGTGTGGTCGAAACATGGCTCTGGTACCAATTGATAAGAAACTCCGTCACTATGGTACGGCCTATCCGCGCTCTTGGTGTACAAAGACCCTCTCCCTAAGGTACAAGGAAACCAATATTATTATTCAATAATGCATAGTGTTGTATGTTATTTGTGATTGTAGTTGGGCCATACTCCAAGAATATACAGTGGACATTTCCTATCATGTATACACTCTAACCTCTACTATTATATAAGGATGATTAGCGTCCTTCTGTATGGATCACTTGATTAATAAAAACCATGTTGTTGTCTCTCTATATTTCTTTATCTTTATCTATACATATTTCATATATATATATATACCGAGCTAATGTCACACAACACGTTATCGACATTTTGCATGCGGAGACTAAAGTATACGGTAGGAGATTGGGCTAAAAGTTATATACAGTATAAAACTTGAGGTTTATCCGAATTTTATTGGGTTACCTGAGAAAGGTAAATAAATTATAATTTTTTTTTTGATAAAACTATACGGCTGTGCATGCTTGTTTACCTGTAAATCAGTGTGTATTAAGTACAATTAAATGTTTCAATAGATACCATGCCGTATATATATTAGATATTTATGTTACTGCATGCCTTGGATTCGCATGTCCTGTATAGTAAAAAAAAAAAAAAAAAACAAATTGTTTTTTGTTTGTTATTATGTGTGAATCTTCATGGCATGGATATATTGCACATGTTATATAAATAACTGACTAATGACACGTTTGGTGTTTGGTATGATTTAAATCACGATTGCATGAAACACATATACTTACATGTGCAACAACTTGATTGATTGTTTGTTTGTGTAAGAACCATTGCATGAATTGGTACAATTATATGTCATATTATACTACTATATGTCTATCGAAAGCATTTTTTTGGGGTAAAATATAATATATGGTAATTCTGTTGTATGTATAGAAAAAAACCAATAAATTAATCATGATGCAGACTTGTACTAAAACATGTAATTGTGAATCATGTAGTATTCTGCCGACTGAATATGTAGCATACTGAAAACAGTAGGATTGTTCTGAAAATCGTTGTAATTTATGGACTGAACTGTAACACTGAATGACCAAACTGAAATATCTAGAAATTTCTGGACCTATTATGTAATAACGCTGTAACTGTAATTAAGAAGTTTACTAAAAATACACACGTGGTCCTGTAGTAATATTTGTATGCAAAACAGTATATATGTTTGATAAATACCAATATTCGGTCAACATACACCCACCCACATGCATGTAAATTAATTAAAAAGCAAGTGAATAAGAATTACCAAGTTAATAATCATTGTCATGTAATATTATAACTGCCATGTTGATATTTTGTATGTATGACCAAATCATATATTTCACATTTAAGTTGGAAAAATTATGAATATTTCTCCAATTAGGCTCACCTAGTATTTACGATGGCTAAGGAAAGATTTCGACGGATATTTGGTATGCTAATGAGGTCAGATTTTAAGCAGTTTCACGCCCACCACCATCACCATCTCTTTCCTGGTCGTACATATTAGAGTTATCGAAATGAGTTAGAGTAAATAATAATTTCTCCGAGTGTGTTTATATAGTGATGTATGTTTTGCCGAATTGGTGTCTCAATATCGACATGTCGTTCGATCAATCAGAACTTATTCACTTGATAAGCAAAACAAGTGTTTTCGAACATGTCGTTTCAAAACAAAGTTTGTGCTTGTGCAAACCATAAACATATAAACCGGTTGTTTTACATGATAACTAATCTAGAACTCACAAAATTGGTTGGAAGCCATCTATGATGAGGAAAATCGCAAAGTATACTTGCAAAGTGAATGCTTTGGCGAGATATTTTCCGCCACCACATGTTAGTCACCCTGATGTGTGAAAATGTAATGCCCAATTTTTTTTTGGATGCCATATTTGATGACTAAAATACGAGTTTGTTATTACTCACGAAATGAAGGTTACGACGTCGATTTTATTCCGCCACCACATTTGAGACGTGATGACGTCCATGGTGAACAAATGTATGAAATTGACATATTGGAGCTATCCTTCACCAAAATACTAGAATGGAAAATGTATTCCATAAGCAATATCGTGAAATTATATTCACCATGTTCCTTTATTACCCATTTGTTATTGGATGAATGATTACTCGTCCTATTGGGTTTATGGCAATTATGATGCTTGATGCTAATGCTCTTCGTGGACCTCGTACTCGAATCGAGAACCGAGACAAATGTTATTTATCTCGACCTGCCGCGAGCCTAACGCTCGGCTAGCCAAGTGAGGTTCATACAATAGTCTGAACCGAAGTCCTGTGGCACCAAGGAAATTTTTGAAAGGAACAATTGGGCCAGTCGTCTCAAAGCAAGAGACAATGCTCAATGAGCCAATTCTCCGTTATAAATGACAAAGGTCATGCACGTCTACTCCTTGAATAGTGTTGAACAATGTTCTTCTAATCGATTGTTTTAATGATAACAAAATATGTAAAACATGATAAAAGCTCGTTTTATGTACTAATCATTTTATCTAGCTTGTTAAAGGTTCAAAATGATAGAGTACTTAAATACGAAGCCAAAGGTTCAAGCAGAACCATAATCGGACTTAAAACGAAGAAGTTACGAGCATTCAAAGTATAGCGGTTAAACCGAAAAATTGCCAGAAAAATCACCGATCGTTTTGGTCCAAAATTGACCAGAGAGGTCGTTATAAAATGATCGGTCAAAATGCAGAAAACGACCGATCGTTTTCTGCAGAATTCAAAAAATAGCTTTTTGACTTATTCTGGATAAATGGGAAATTGCTTAAAACCAATGGTTAAAGACATAAACCTTCATACAACGGTAACAAAGACCAATTAGCCTTCAAATACCCCCAAAATCCTTGGTGAAAATTACCCCAATTTACACACACAATAAGCTATTCCTTCAAGATCATAATCAAGCTTATACTTCATTTTTCTCACTTATATTCATAAATACTCTTGTGTAATCTTATTGTAATCATATAAACACAAAGATATTATTTGTTAGTAAGTGATACATTTCAATTCAAATTGTAGAGTGAATTATAAACTCAATTGTGAGCGAATGATCGGGTATAGGCTTTATAAGCGAGTATTGCATAAAAGCTCTAGGTCTTTTTATTCGGGATACTCAAAGAGTAAGGGGGAGCTTAATCCGCAGATTAGCTCGTTAGGGTGTAATCTTGGGAAGAAGATTCTAGTGAAATACTTGGTAGTGTGAATACCTAGGAGAGGACTAGATGCGTTTTGCCGAACCTCTATACATCTTGTGTTATTTCTTTTCCCTTAACTTTTATTTTCCGCACTTATATTATTGCTTGTTTTGATTGCTTGCGTAGCTTGAACTAGCATTATAGAGTTAACAAAATTTGTTTGGTTATAAATTTTACTATTTGCGTTGTTAATTGCTCAAATATTTTATTCCGCGAAAATCGTACGTAAACCTTATTCATCCCCCCCCCCCCCCCCCCCCCCCCCCCCCCCCCCTAAGGTTTAGACACTTATGGGCCAACAATTGGTATCAGAGCCTAGCTCTTCTATTTATAAAATCTAACGATTTTTTGTTTAAAGATCCGATATGTCTAGGTACGCTGACTCAAAATCCATAACTAGGCCCCTGTTCTTTGACGGTACAAACTATCCGTATTGGAGAGATCTTATGAATTTTTTTCTATGTGGTTAGGAAATAGACCAATGGATTAGCATTAGAAAAGGCTATAAAATGCCTAGGAGAAATGGTTTAGATAAACTCGTAGAAGAACTCGACACGGATGAACGCCATGGCTTTTCTCTTAATTGTAGAGCTATGACTTGCATAACTTGTGCGCTCTCGCCTAGTGAGTATGATAAGATTTCCGGTTGTGATACCGCTAAGCAAATGTGGGATAAGCTAGCTATTATGCATGAGGGAACTAGTCAAGTTAAGGACTCTAAAATTAGCATGCTTATTCATAATTACGAACTTTTTAAAGTTGATGATGACGAGTCTATTGCTTCTATGTAGACTCGTTTTACTAAAATTACTAACGATCTTAAAAGACTTGAAAAAGTGTATTCTAGCAAGGAGATGGTGACAAAGATCCTAAGAAGTCTTCCGAGAAAATGGGAATCAAAAGTGACGGCTATACAAGAAGCCAAGGATATGAACACACACTCTCTCGACAATCTCATAGGATCCTTAAGCACTCATGAACTAGACATGACAACTCGAAAAGAAGAGGATGACTTGAAAAAGAAGAAAGACATCGCTTTCAAAAGTACAATGAATAACGATAGCGATAACGATTCCTCTAGTGAGGATGATGAGATAGCACTATTCGCCAAATGCTACAACAAATTCCTAAGTTGGAAAAAGAAGGGCGGACAACGATTTTGAAAAAAGGAATATAAGGGAGAGCCATCCGACAAATCGAACAAGAAGGACGAAATTATTTATTATAAGTGTCACAAACCCGGCCATATGCAAAATGAATGTCCCTTGAAGAAAAAGGACAAGTTCGAAAAGAAAAAGGAATACAAGAAGGCATTCATGGCCGGATGGGGGAGCGATGATGATAGCTCCGATAGCGACAATGAAGAAGTCGCAAACCTATGTCTCATGGCTAGAGACGACTAAACCGAGGATGTAAGCTTCCACTCCTCTAACTCTTCTCTTTCTAGTAATGATTGTTTTGACATAAATGATGTGTTAGCTTCTTTAGAAAAAGCTAGAGGTAAAAACAAATCTTTTAGAAAAATGTTAATTACTTTATAAGACGAACTTGAAAACTTAGCTATAAAAAATGATTCACTCACCTCTAAAAATGCCGAACTTACCATGGAAAATGATAAGTTAGTAAATGACCTTAGTTCATGTAAACTAAAGGCGGATAGCGCTGAAATTACTCTTGCTAAGTTCACTAAAGAAAGTAAAATGTTAAGTACTATATTAGCTTCTCAACAAGGCGCGTATGATAAAACCAGTGTAGGGTACAACCCACTTCTAACGGCAAAGCATAAAAATCTATTCACCAAGCATATGACTAAAAATGAAAATAGACGACCAAGTTACTCTCGTAAAAACAACTTGCATAAAAATAACTTAGTTTATAATCGTTTTGTTAAACCAAGTGTGCATGTTAAATGTCTTACTTGCAACCGTTGTGATCACTTTGAGGATTATGTCTATTGCCCTTATAGCTATAAATTAAATAGAAATGACTTGGTTTAGATTTCAAAGGGTCGAGACATTAACTCTCAAGGACCCAAAAGTGGATTAGGGTACCAATGATCGTTTTGTTTTGTAGGTATGCTTGAGGTCAAAAATTAACGAGGAGAAGTGGTTCTTGGATAGTGGATGCTCAAGACATATGACGGGAGACAAAACGAAATTTACTACTCTTGCACCTAAAGACGGAGGCTTTGTGACTTTCGGGGATAATAGCAAGGGTAAAATCATCGGTATTGGTAGTATTTCTAAACTATCAAATATTATTATTGATAATGTATTGCTTGTTGATGGTCTTAAACATAACTTGCTTAGTATAAGTCAACTTTGTGACTTGGGTCACAAAGTCATTTTTCAAAAATCGCATTTGCCTCATTCATTGTATTTCGGAAAATAAAACTATTCTCATGGGTCAAAGACAAAGTAATGTCTATATGATTGATTTGAATAGTTCGGTGGATAATGAGATCAAGTGTCTTGTTACTATCAACGACAATGGTTGGTTGTGGCATAGAAGACTTGGTCATGCTAGTCTTGATTTTACTTGCTAAACTATCTAGAAAATATTTGGTAATAGGTTTACCAAATGCTCCCTATAAAAAGGACAAATTTTGTCATGCTTGCCAATTAGGCAAACAAACGAAGATTTCTTTTAAGTCTAAAAATATTATTTCTACTACTCGTTGTTTGGAGCTCATTCATATGGACTTAGTTGGTCCCTCCCGGACACTTAGTCTTGGAGGGCGTGCATATGCATTCGTCATGGTTGACAACTTTAGTCGTTTTACTTGGGTGTTGTTTTTAACTCTTAAGCATGAAGCATTTAGAGAATTCTCTACTATTTGTAAAAAGCTCCAAACACGAAAGGGTTATATGATTAAAAGTATCCGAACTGATCATGGTAAGGAATTTGAAAATACACCATTTCAAACTTTTTGTGATGAAAATGGTATTGATCATAATTTTTCGGCCCCTCGTACGCCTCAACAAAATGGGGTAGTAGAGAGGAAGAATAGAACGCTAGAGGAAATGGCATGGACCATGCTTTGTGAAAATAATTTGCCAAAGTATTTTTGGGCCGAAGCCGTAAATTCCGCTTGTTACATTTTAAATAGAGCCTTAATTAGGCCCATATTGAAAAAGACACCTTACGAATTATGGAATGAGCGAAAGCCCAATATTTCTCATTTACGTGCATTTGGTTGCAAATGCTATGTTCATAATAATGGTAAGAATAATTTAGGAAAATTCGATGCTAAGTCTGATGAAGAAATTTTCATCGGATATGCTCTATCGAGTAAAGCGTATAGAATTTTTAATAAAAGAACTTTATTGGTGGAAGAATCGGTACATGTCTCCTTTGATGAGAATTTACCGACGATTGATAAGCCATTAATTGTTCATAATATTGATGATGATATTTTTCATAATGCATCTTCTTCTAATCATGTTACATCTAGCTTAGAGATCACGCCTAGTATAGAGGTTGAACTCGTTGTTGAATAAGTCACTATAGAGAGACTTCAAACGGACCTAGAATCTAGTGTACATATTCATGACGATTTGCCTCAAGAATGGAGGTTTGCCAATCACCATCCGCAAGAATTAATCTTGGGTAACCCGGGAGAAAGAGTGCATACACGTTCTTCTTTAAGAAATTTAGTTAATTATCTTGCATTCTTGTCTCAATTAGAGCCTAAGAACATTCATGAAGCGGAACTCGATGAGAGTTGGGTATTAGCTATGCATGACGAATTAAATCAATTCGAGCGTAGTAACGTATGAAATTTAGTTCCTAGACCGCGTGAGAAAACCATCATAGGAACAAAATGGATATTTCGTAATAAGATGGATGAATCCGGGGTAGTTATTAGAATAAGGCTAGACTATTGGCTCAAGGGTATAATCAAGAAGAAGACATCGATTTCGATGAAACTTACGCACCCGTAACTAGACTAGAAGCCATTAGGATGTTGCTTGCTTATGCTTCTTTTAAACGCTTTAAATTGTTTCAAATGGATGTTAAAAGTGCATTTTTAAATGGTTTTATAAATGAGGAAGTTTATGTAAAACAACCACCCGGTTTTGAAAATCATGAGTTTCCCGATCATGTTTACAAACTTCAAAAAACACTTTATGGTTTAAAACAAGCACCCCGAGCTTGGTATGAGAGACTTAGTAAGTTTTTGATTGAAAAAGGTTTTTCTCGTGGTACTTTGGATACTACTATTTTTATTAAAAAAGATGGAAAATACATGCTTTTAATTCAAATTTATGTTGATGATATCATTTTCGGTGCTACTAATGCTCGCATGTGCGAGGAGTTTTCTAAATGTATGCAAGGCGAATTCGAGATGAGCATGATGGGTGAACTTACCTACCTTCTTGGATTGCAAATCAAACAAACTAAGGACGGAATTTTCGTAAATCAAGCCAAATACACAAGGGACTTGCTCAAACGGTTCAACATGAGTGATGCAAAGTCGCTAGGAACTCCAATGAGTCCGGCTACAAAACTAGACAAGGATGAATCGGGTAAAAGCGTGGACCAAAAGCTATATAGAGGTATGATTGGATCTCTCTTATATTTAACCGCAAGTAGACCCGATATCATGTTTAGTGTTTTCTTGTGTGCTAAGTATCAATCCTGTCATAAGGAATCGCATGTGATAGCCGTTAAGCGCATATTTAGATATCTTGTAGGTACATGTAATTTAGGATTGTTTTTATCCACATGATACTACTTTTGATTTGCTTGGCTACTCCGACGCCGACTTTGCCGGTTGTCGTTTAGATAGAAAAAGTACTAGTGGCACTTGCCATTTTTTAGGAAATGCTTTAGTCTCTTGGCATAGCAAGAAATAAAATTCGGTTGCACTTTCTATGGTGGAGGCAGAATACGTTGCTGCGGGTAGATGTTGTGCGCAAATCCTTTGGATGCGTCAACAATTGAATGACTTTGAATTATCCTTTGATAGTCTGCCTATTTTGTGTGATAATACTAGTGCAATAAATCTGTCAAAAAATCCGATCCAACACTCTTGTACTAAACATATAAATTTGCGACATCACTTACTAAGGGACCATGTTCAAAAAAGGGATATTATACTTGAATATATAAGTACTGATAGGCAATTAGCCGATATTTTTACAAAACCCCTTAACGATGAACAATTTTGTTTTATTCGACGAGAGTTAGGTATGTTTGATGTGTGACTTGTACATATATATATATATATAAATATATATATTTGATTGATTTTATATATTTTTTGCCAAATCGGTGTCGAAAAGTGTAAAATTTCTTGTTCTGTAATCAGTTTACAGTCGACCGGTCGACTGTAGAAAAACGACCGATCGATATTAGTAACGACCGCTCGTTTTTTTAATGAGGTCTCAGGTCATTTTTAACCAAAACGACCGGTCGAAATTCCTATAACGACCGATCGTTTTTCCTATTTTACTGTACTTAACATTTCTATCAACCATAAATCATTTCATTCTTTCAAATTCTCTCTCTCACACACATAAATTTCGCCCTCTTCCTTCAAAATCTTCCAAAAATCCCAATAATCTCAATAGTAGATCCCCTAATTTCCTTATTATCCATATAATCACCAATTCATTGAATTTTTTCTAAAAACCCTATTTTTTTTTCAAAACCAAAATTCTTCAAAGAACCCTAATTTTTTTTCAAACTCTTTTTAATCCAAATGGGTCGTTCTAAGAAAGCTCAACCATCACTTGTCGATGAAAGTGAGGACGAGTACATGCCTCAATCCTCTCGCCGTTCGCGTGTTCCCGGCGCTCCTCGAGTCGCCGTCCCAAACACCGCTCCTCCGACCGACGTCGCTCCTCGTTCGGGCTCCGGTGCCCCTTCGGCATCGATTCCTCCCTCCGGCTCACTCCCTCCTTCTTATCCCTCGACTATCACTAAAAGAGGTATTTTGTCCAATTTTACTATTGACATGCCTCTCTTTCTTGAACGTTTTCCCGTCCTTATGACTCTTCTTCAATTCCAAAAATTAGACACTATTCTTACTTTGAAAGAGCCATTTTTTTACGAAAACATCTATGAATTTTATGCGAATTTAGTAGTTGATAAGGGTAGGGGTAACGCACTTTGTTTACGCTCCTTTATGTATGGCCAACCCTTTTTTTACGGTATAGACCGTTTACAAAATCTCTTACAACTAGATGACGACGGTGTGTATGAACAAAGTACCGAACTTTGTGAAATACTCGAGATTGATAGCTTTAATGATCTCAAAGACGACCTTTTCCATCCAAACCACAACAATGGCTCCAATAAGGCTCACGACCTTCTTTTTAAAAATAAAATGGCCTATCATATTCTTTCACACATCGTACTCCCTCATTCCTCCAATTTTACCGATGTCACAAACGAGTACATTTTTCTCCTAGGTTGCATCCATCGTCAAGTCAAACTTGACTTTGCCACGCTTATCTTCTTCAAAATGGATTCTATTAAAAACAAATATAAAAATGGGCTCCATTACGGTGCTCTAATTTCCGCCATCTTAAAGGACCTCCACATCGCTCCCGGTGGAACTCCTTTTAAAAATAAGGATAAACACATTTGGGATGTCACTTATTTAGCCCAAATGTTTATAAAATTCGATACCACCAAAAGGACCATAACTTGGTCGGGTAGGAAGGTGTCTGGCCCCGACTACGCCCCCCTTCCCCTTGAGGAGGAAGAGTATGTCGGCCCCAAGGCCACACCAAGAGTTGCCCCTCGTGAGGACTTACAAATTTCCTCTGAGTCCATTCCCCCAACCGACATCCCTACCTCTTCTCATCCCTCTCGAAGAAGAGGCAAAGCTAAAGTAGCCTCTTCCACCCCGCTCACACGCTCCGACCAATTCTACAATGATCTCTACATCGACACATATCGAAATGCGCAAGTGACCCGAAGCATGTTTCGCTTCTTGAATCCGGTTCAAGAAAAGCTTGATGAACTTGATCGATTAAGCGCCGAGCAAAGGGAAAAGTTCTCCGCTTACTTTCCCGACCTTGCCGGTCCAAATGCCGATGATGACGACGAGGACGGTGATGAGGACGACGATGCGACCTCCCACCGCCGTTAGGCGGTTATTTTTTTTGATGATGTCAAAGGGAGAGAAATACCCCTTCGTTTCATTGTGTTTTGTCATTGTATTTCTTTTATGCTTCTACTTTCGAACAAAGTTTTATGATGTAATAAGTAGCAAACTTTTTCGCTAGCATTTATGTTATGGAGCGTTTTTACATTTGTGTTATGTTGCCTTTTAAATTCTAATACTTTGTGAGATTGACGATTATTATTCTAGATGAATGCGTTGTTATCATATTTCTAGATGAATGCATTATTATCATATTTTATGTCTTGAAATATGTGCGCAATAATATCTTGTCAATTGGGTTGTGTTTATTGATTATTCATTTGTGGCGATTGAACGTTTTTAGGCAAAACTATGGCCGATTTTTTGCTTGCATTTGTCCTTTCTTTATCCTTCAAAACTTTTAGCATTGAAAAAACTTCATTTTATCGGATGTTGTGACATTTACTCGTTTTTCATCAAAACCTTTTACCCTAGTAAACGTCTCTTACACATCTCTGTTATATTTTTGTTTTAGCATAAAGAGCTTATAATATGTTTAATGTCAATATTTTGTCATCATAAAAAAAGGAGAGATTGTTGAACGATGTTCTTCTAATCGATTGTTTTAATGATAACAAAATATGTAAAACATGATAAAAGCTCGTTTTGCGTATTAATCATTTTATCTATCTTGTTAAAGGTTCAAAATGATAGAGTACTTAAATACGAAGCCAAAGGTTCAAGCGGAACCATAATCGAACTTAAAACGAAGAAGTTACGAGCATTCGAAGTATAGCGGGAAAACCAAAAAATTGCCAGAAAAACGACCGACCGTTTTGGAAAAAATGACCGATTGTTTTGGTCCAAAATTGACCAGAGAGGTCGTTATAAAACGACCGGTCGAAATGCAGAAAACGACCGATCGTTTTCTGCAGAATTCAAAAAGTAGCTTTTTGACTTATTCTGGATAAATGGAAAATTGCTTAAAACCAATGGTTAAAGACATAAACCTTCATATTACGATAACAAAGACCAATTAGCCTTTAAATACCCCCAAAATCCTTGGTGAAAATTACCCCAATTCACACACACAATAAGCTATTCCTTCAACATCATAATCAAGCTTATACTTCATTTTTCTCACTTATATTCATAAATACTCTTGTGTGTAATCTTATTGTAATCATATAAACACAAAGATATTATTTGTTAGTGAGTGATAAATTTCAATTCAAATTTTAGAGTGAATTATAAACTCAATTGTGAGCGAGTGATCGGGTAGAGGCTTTACAAGCGAGTATTGCTTAAAAGCTCTAGGTCTTTTCATTCGGGAGACTCATAGAGTAAGGGGGAGCTTAATCCGTGGATTAGCTCATTAGGGTGTAATCTTGGGAAGAAAATTCTAGTGAAATACTCGGTAGTGTGAATACCGATGAGAGGACTAGGCGCGTTTTGCCGAACCTCTATACATCTTGTGTTATTTCTTTTTCCTTAACTTTTATTTTTCGCACTTATATTATTTATTGTTTTGATTGCTTACGTAGCTTGAACTAGCATTATAGAGTTAACAAAATTTTTTTGGCTATAAATTTTACTATTTGCGTTGTTAATTGCTTAAATATTTTATTCTGCGAAAATCGTACGTAAACCTTATTCAACCCCCCTCTAAAGTTTAGACACTTACAGGCCAACAAATAATGTACAAATATTATAAGGGTGGAAAAGTCAAAGCTAATGTGGTTAAAACTAACTGAAAGAAAACTCTTGAAACCTCCGATTTTGTGGGTCAAATAAGTTTTATACCTTTCAATATTGATTTTGACAAATCATTGAGCCAATTTGTCGCTCATCTGGATTATAATTTTTTTCCTATTTGGATTATGTATTTTCCATATGGACTGTTGTTTTGGATAATGGTTTGCTTATTAATGAAATTTCTCGGAATAATTTAAATTATTTTTGAGCAAATTCCTTTGTAAATGTGACGGACTTTAAATTATGAAAATTTAGGCCATATTTGTGGGGTAGTTGGTTGTCTGGAAATAGTGGGTAACATTTGTACCACATAATTTCATCAACTATTTTCCTAAAGAATACTCAGTGACAACGATTCTGGACCTCTCGTTCCAAATCAAAATCTTTGATAAAACCAAATTGACTAGTCAAAATGAGGCCTTATACTACGGGTCCTGTCGTACCTTGTTCAGTAATAATATATTCGAGAAAACCAGTGTTCTCTGGTAATATCTCATTAAATAATTGATATTTTTTTACACAACCTCCACTTAATACGACCAAAAGCGTATTATTGAGGAGTTGAGACGCATTTCAAGTGGTTTAACCAGGTTTTTAAAATCATTTGAAAGTTAACTTATCATTCGCCTGTCATCCATTGATAAAAGGTCTTAGATGCTGAGACATGATTGTCTATATTATCATTCGTCTGTCGTTGATTGATAAAAATATTTTGACATTGTGCCATTGACCGGATGAGTTATTTTCAGGTGAAAAGACGATTCTTGATTTATAATCACATCGCGTTTTGATCCTCTTTGAGGTGAAATTTCGTGATAAGTCCGAAATTCACATGTCATTAATGCCTTCTTTGTTAGACAAGTATGTGTAAAGATCACTAAAATAGTCTCGTGGGATTTTGGAAAGAATTGAAGGAGATATTTGTGGATTTGTCCAACCATAATACGGACCATAAATATATATGGTTATGGTTGATGCATCAATAATATGGTCAAATTTTAAGCAAACTCTTAGCCTTATCATTAAGTTTATTGCTCATGAACCGGAATATCATGAAAAGTCTAGTCGACTTGATAAAGCCGAAGAGTAAATATCAAAATTTTGATATGTATTACTTGAGTTTGGTAACTGAAATTGAACATCCTGTCGATTACGTTCAGACTCAAATGGACTCACGAAAATTTTGATGATGCAACTGTAAATGATTGCACGCACTTATTGGTCTTACACACCAAGATTCCTATTTCTGTGTGGGGTTATTATGTACTGCTCCATTGGTCCGTTATGAGGCCCATAGATACTCAAACACCTTATGCGTACCAGTTCGTTACTGAGCCAGAAGTCTCATATTAACGCATGTTGGGTGCTTAATTCGTATTTTGATTGAGCCGCTAAAACGTTCAAAATATGGACATCTGAAGGGGATATACATCGATTATGAATTCCCCCGCCTATAATTTGATAGAGTTATTTAGAAAGCGATCTCTTTATCGCATGACATTCAAAAATAACATCGATAAGATTGTTCTCCCCGTCGTTAGGGGGGGATATGCACGTAAACATTGATAAGGAACAACGTGAAATAATGTGGCATTAACCCACTCAGTCTTAGCTTGATCCCCAAACTACACTAAGTGATAAGTAAGTGTAGAGACTCCCCTAAGTCTAACTAAGTGCCAGAGGCATTTAGCAATGTCACGAGATTATATATACCTGCTGCAAATAGCTTGCAAGGATAGTCATTCTTGTCGGACGCCGTGTTCCTGTCGTAACACATTGCTTTGGTCGAACCCACCAAGAAAATAACTCTGACATCAGCCATCAGTCTGTCGTCCTTTCCAAATAATGAGGAAGTTGAACGGTTTTTAATTCGGTCAGCCCTAGAAGTGATGAACTAAAACTCGGTTGTCAAACGAGATTATAAAGGACCAAGGAGATGTGTCTTGAAATATTTGTCGATCATGATATCTTAGACGATATTGAAGCAAAACGAGACTGTCATTGATTACTTGTTCATATATTTGGTGACGACTGATAATATGAGTAAATGATGACAGAGAACCACGTATCTTGCTAGAAGCCAACGGAGATCAAACTGGCTTATATGGAGACTTACATTCCAAGTCAAATTTCTTAGAGAACAAAGTATGTGTGGACCTATCGTTCCAACACCACCCAATTTTAAAACAATTTGTTTATTTGGGTATTCGTAAGGAAGCGTGATAAAAATAATGAGATTGTATAAGTCATTGCCTAATAGTGCAAGGTTTCTCTCACAACTTGTAATTGATTATGAGATGTTTTACTTCCTCGTAATGGACATTATAACGGTCTACTACTTTACTAGTTTAGTAATTTTCGAAAAACTGAGTATGCAGCCATGAATGTGGTCATATTTTATCTATGTGGGGATTTAGACAAGAAATGTAGATGAAGCTCACCGTGTGACTTGATGTGCTTGAATCAAGTAGTTCCTGACCACGGAACATGTTCTCAATTAAGTGACGTTAAATGTAAGGATTGAAATAATCTGAGCTGATGTGGTATACCCGCCTAACTGAGTACTTGATCAACTTGGGATACTTGAACAAGTATTATGCCATTGCGTGTTATGAAGCAATCCACGTTTTGGATTTTCCCTTCGAGATGAAGGATCTTGGGAAGACACGGTAGTGACTCGGCCTGATGATTCAGTCCCGTAAAGATTGAATCTAAGTCCACGATTCAGACTACACTCATAAAGTGTTATGACACTTTAGTCATCGTGACGCTAAGTCGTCATATTCTCCCATGATCATTCGATCACTAGACATTGATATAGACCCAGCCCATCCCTTATAATATGATCAAGAGATATTGAACTATAATGTTCATATCTAAGTACAATAAGCGCATCATTGTACTTGGTCTAATATGCTAGGACGAACATATTGTCTGTTGTGAATGGTATAACTCGACACAGCATCGTGCTAACACGTTGCCACCGAAATGGCACTAAAGACATATTCAGTTATCTTATGGTAATTTTGGAAGTGGGCCTGCTTATCCCGTTTTGTGTTGTCGAGTGTACCTTCCCATTTGGTACTCGACTTAACGCTACCCTTTTTTGGTAATACCGATACCGATTACTTATCAGACCCGCATAAGCTATATTCCTAGTATGGTTATGTCTTTACCATTGGGAATAGGCGACATCTTTGAGGTCTTGTTAAAACTCCAAACGAATCACTCCGATCTACACATGCTTTATGAGATGACTAGAGAGTGTATATGGCTTTGAGCTAGTATTAGCCATATTTGAATTACATATGCTCTGTCTTATGATTCAGAGGAATCCCTTATCATATTTGAGGACAACTTGCTGTTATCGATCAACAGAAACATGACTAGATTATGCTATTTAGCATTTCTCGTCGAAATAAATCTTCACATATGAAGTTTAAGACTATCCCGTTGAATGCTTGTTCTATTCCACGTTAGATTCCTTGCACCCAGTTGTGTGAAAGTAAAAGGAAGCATCCAGATGAATGCCCGTATTATTTCTTGGAATATGAAATCCTTGCAGCCAGTTGTGTGTAATTTAGGGGGAACATCCAGAAGAATGCTTATTTTCTTGTATGACTACTTAGCCGAATTTTTTGCATCCAGTCGTATACAAATAAGAGGGAGCATCTCGATATATGCTTGTATTCATAAACATTTGTGAGTGTACTCTTTTGTCCTTAGACCAAGGGTTTGTCCCACTGGGTTTACATTGGCTAGGTTTTAATGAGACACAAACAATCACACCTTTGTGAAGGATTTATTAGGCTATCAGAGTTACCTTGAGACATTTCATGTCCAAGATGAATACTCGCATCCTGATGAATGCTTATTAATACTTAGTCGAAATTCCCACACCCTGTCGTGCGAAAGTGAGGGAGAGCATCCTGGAGAATGCTTGTGTAATTTTTTGTCCTTAGTTCATGGGTTTGTCCAATTGGGTTTACCTTGACAAGGTTTTTATCAAGACACATTTTTAATCCTGTTCTCACTAAGTATTTCCGAAATTAGGGGGAGTATCCAGTTATACACTTTTAACCATCGTGTACTCTTTTGTCATTCGATCAGAGGTTTTTTCCACTGGATTTACTCTAACAAGGTTTTGATGAGTCACTTCTTATATGGTTAGTTCACCCATCATTGTATTTATTATTGTGTACTCTTTTGTCCTTCGACCAAAGTTTTTTCTCACTGGATTTTATTTGGAAATGTTTTAACGAGGCACAAGTTCGGTAGTCAGTTTATGTGCGCACTTATATTGTATAGTGTTTCGGCCTTTATTATTCGGCAACACCATTTTTCTTCTAAGTGTTGGTTTTTGTTCCCCGTTGGGTTTCCCGAACTTGTGGTTTTTATGTGTTGGCGTTAGCGAATGAACATATGTTTCGTCTTCACTCATTACACTACATGAAGACGAAGAACTCAAGTCAATCAAGGGTTGTATGTTATTTGTGGTTGGACTTTGGCCATACTCCAAAAATATATCGTGGGCCTAATTAGGGTTTCCTATCATGTACACACCATAACCTCTATTATATAAAGAGGGTTAGGATCCTTCTGTATGGATCACTTGATTAATAAAGACCATGTTGTTGTTTCTCTATATATCTATATATATCTCATATATACATATACCGAGTTAATGTGTCACACAACACATAGAATGATTATAGAAAATATTTATACTGTTTCGATATTAATCCTACTCCACAAAGGAAACTAAATAGCAAACCTAATAGAAGACTAAGACTAAAAGAGCTAATAATCCTAGTAGGACTAATACTAGCGAATAACAGAAACTAAGAAACATTAAAAAACTAGGAGTCAACCATAGAACCCTCTACTGCAGCAAGTATTGGTCCACGACCTCCCACGCCAAAGTATTTTGGGTTCGGCTTCGGTTTCTGCAAGTATTATAACAAGATGCAATTCGAAAACCACATGCCGGAAATCTCATCCATTTTTCGATAGGTGCGTCATCTTCAGTAGCTATAATCCAAACTGTATAAAATATAATCATAACCAAAACCTTCTTGATCGCAGTTTTCAAACAGATCATAATAAACACCTCTCATTCGATGAAGTTATTGATACAACTCCCATCTAACTTTGAACCAATCATCTTCCCCTCCTTTTTTACCCATCACCTTTGCAAGTACTCGGAATCCACAATTACCATCACCACGCACATCATTTACCGTATCGATGAAATTATGTAACATGGGCCATATTTTCTCACTGTACTGCAAGGTTTGCCTAGTGGTGATGGGGTTATTTATAGACCTATGTGTCCTCCTAGTTGGCTGAACTGCCGTTTTTCCGGCTTTACCTTTTCCTTTGTCTCTACTGCAAGTTCTTCGTCCACATACTCCCAGCCTGACTTATATCTTTTACTTGAATGTCTCCTTTTCTAGGTCACCCCCTACTTTGTCTTGCTTCAGCATCATTGATGGATGTTCTAGAAGGTAAAGTTATCTCTCAGAGTTGTATTTTCACACGCCGTTTTTCAATAGAAGTTTTAATAGAATAAACACTTTTAAACTCGTCTAGATCACCCTCAACCTCATAATCATCATTGGACCCATTATCATCAATTATATCTAAAAAAAATTCGGAATTTATGGATATCTTCTAGTGAAAGAGTCTTCCCAAAGATATCATGCTCACTCATATCATGATGACAAGATAGCCCATGAGATAACTTTATACCACAATAACAATTCTTACCGGACTGCCCATTATATTTTTATGTTCTTTAAATAATAAATTAAAGGCATGGTGTGTGATATATAACATAAGATTTGTAAAGAGAGTTCCCCGTTCGGCCTGTGAAAAATAATACTTGGCTTTATCCAACTGCATCTTAATATCATCAAACTGTTTATTAAGAATTTTATGCACTACGACCCAAACATTATCAAGGGTTCCAGAATTGGTGAAAATAGAGGATTTTAGCTTCGAGTGTTGTTGTTCAGCCCTATTACTAGTTCTATTACCTAGATGTGTTGAAGGGTTGGTATAGAATGAAATAAACTTATTGGAGTATTCATTTAACAACTTAGTTACATACTTCACCACATCATGGTACGAATTGTAGAAGGAAATGAAAGTAGTTACGTTATAATTGTACTCATCCGTCGTTTCGACATCAACCACTAAACTCCAATCATCTAGAAACGTTTGCCGATCTTCCAATGGGATTTTTTTTTACACTTTTTCAAAACATTTTTTGAAATATGAAAAGTGCATAATAAATTATAAGAATCAGGAAAAACAATGAACAACGTATTCATCCGAGACTTTTCTCTGTTGGTTACAAAGACCCTTGGTAGTGTACAACCCGCCAATGTTTCTTTAAATTTTTACAAATCCCAAATATAACTTTCCTCACTCTTATCCTGCATAAAAACAAAATCTAAGCAATGTGTTTATTTTATCGAATTCATCCTCACAACTTAAAAAAATGACATATTAAAGCGGTTTGTCCTATATGTACATCCCATTAACAGTATATCCGGAAAACCTTTGAACAAGCTTATAGAATCAGGGTGGACAAAAAACAGGTTTTCTAGACAATGAGTTGTTGGGTTCTTATTATAAAGGAAAGTATAATGATGTATATCCAACAAATTAAACAGTTCTTGTGTCGGGATTCTACCGGCTCGCTCTTTAAATTTAATAGAATCCAAATAATTATGTAATGTTTTTGCGTTTGATACATTGTCAGGGTTTTGATCTTTTTGAGCATCTAATATTGCACTAACTTTAAAACTATTTTGCCTTAAAGATTTAACCATTTCCTTTTCGGGTTCCGATAAACTAGCACACCGTGCTTGCCCTTGAAAATAAGTGGGAGGTGGGTGGTTATGGTATCCATTTTCCACATGACATATTCATTCATCATTCATTAAATAATCCTTAATCAAAAAGGGATAGTCTACTTTTTTGGTACCTAAATTAGTGAAAGCCAACTTGTGTTTTTGGTAAACCCTCGACTTATCACACCATATCTCAACATACGGTACTCTTGTCCCATAAAATCCCCCTGATCTACGAATCGAAATAATAAAACCCCAATTTCCCGCCATGTCAGAAAGATCATTAAGCATGTGTCATCACTCGTATCCCAATACAAATCATCAACATCGAAATGTTCTGTATAATCAGTTCGTTCCGCATTTGAGCTACCGGAAGAATCAACATAATTATAGTCCCAAGAGTGGTTGTCGTTATATTCCGCCATGGAGACCTATATGAAATTAAACAATTTGACCAAATATGTTAAACGGTTAAATATGAACAAAACCACTTATTTTTTCAATTTTCCCTAATCCAAACAAGAGGCGTAATATCAACAATCAATGGTAGCTAAACAATTAGTAAAATCTATGTAAATTAAAAAAATTCAAAAATCTATGTAATACGAACGATATTTATAATACCAACAAACTATTGATAAAAACCATCTAAATCAATATATTTTCCAAACGATTTATATATGAACAAACACTAACCATTTTAAAACTTTCACAATCCAAACAAGATAACCATCTAAATGGAAAAATTGGCATAAACACACTAATTTGTATAAAACGGGTAAAATATGAAAACCATAACTTTATGAAATAATATATATAATTAATACCTACAAAACAATTAGTAATCAACAAATTAAATCAAATTTTATTTTATTACCTAAATTACAAATTTAAAGTAAATAAAATAGAGAATAGTGAAGTACCTTGATGAATTCTATACGTGAAAAGTATAGAATCCGGTTAATACGAGTAATAATGTGGTTTAATCAGAGTAAATGATGGGTTTGGAATGAATTTGATGAGTGGGGCGAATTGGGGTTTTTTTTTACTCGAAAAATATGTTAAGTGTTGAGAGTGGGGGTAAGTGTTAAGAGTAAGGGGGTAAGTGTGCTGTTTTTCGATGCATGGGCATTTTGGTAAATTTACAGACTAACCATACATCTGACGTACGATCAGTAAGTCAGACTTACGGTTTCCTGAACATGGACATTTTTGTCATTTTACAGACGAACCGTACATCTGACTTACGGTTCGTAAAAAAAAAATACGGTTTATGCGTGAAATAAGATAATTTGTAGTGGAAAATCCAGCCTCATTTTTTGTTGGTACTCTTCCGATTTTATAGTATATTATATTAATTGGGTTGTTACTTGTTACATAATATATGTAACATTGACCGACAAATATCTCGTGCTCAAATTGTTGAAATATAAAATTTTAAAATTTGTTCAAATAGTTTAACATTTGAACTATGTGATTAACTTTTGAAAAATTCGACTTCGACAAATTAGATACGAGTTATTTGTCGGTCAAAATTGCACGTAGTTTCGTATATTCACAACAATTTGGGACGGAGGGAGTAAAACAAAAAAAAATATTATGTAAAATTACATATTTGTTCAAACTTATGTTTTAATAAGTACGAGGGTAGAAACAGAAATAGAGTGTAAAAAATATTTCATGATTATATTTCTTTAATAAATGTGGTTTCTCATAGTGGATATATATTTTGAAACGAATAGAGTATTTCTTTTGCATAAATGAGAGACGGGCTAAGATTAACTATGGGTTTTACCAAGTGAGATTTAAGCGGGAACGACTGTTGTTCACGGAGAGCGACAAGTTAGTTTAACGGTTTCGAGTGCAGGTGCGGAGTTTAGCCTTTTAATTAATATAATTTTAAGAAAAGGATAAAATAAAATTTTAATAAATAACTTCATTACTTAAATATGAAGTTTAATTAAAAATTAATATTTAATAACACTTTTATTTATTTTGTATGATTTTTAGAAAATTAAATAATGTCTAAATGTTATTTAAAAAATTGTTTAGGAACTTGATTAATTTTTTATAAAAGTTCAGGGACTGGTTTATATTCAAAATCAAAATATAAATACAATTTTTACTATTTTGGGGACTGATTGGAAGTTTTTAAATTAATTGTAAACCAATAAGAAACATAATTTAGGAGTGATCGAAGATTTATAAATATACAGGGAACAGGGTGTAATTTTCTAAAGGAGCATGATAGAATTTTATAAAACTATAGGGACCAATCTGCAATTACCAAAGTGGTGGAAGCACACCAACTACATTCTACGTCATCCTTTCTCTTATTTCTGTTGTCTCCCTTCCTCTTTCTTCATAGTCCAAATCCCACCCAAATTTATTTATTTTTACGGCTTGCCTAGTTGAAAAAAAAAAAATTCCAAAATTGTTTGCCCTTGAGGTGGGATGTCCGGTCCACTCAAGACTGTTAGCATCTTCTCTAGACCGGCTTCGGCAGAGACACAGCGAGATGGCTGGCGTCTACGTCTCCATCACTGCTAAACCTACATCTTATGTGACTGCACGTCCGCTCACCTCTCTTCTCCTTCGTTAAACATGCTCTAAGGCTTATACAGTTGTAACTTAATTTCTAGAGGTATTAATATATATATATATATTAAAGATATTCAACCAAAAGTGTTAAGATAACGAATGAGGTTAGAGAATACTTAGCTCCAATCCAAGCCTCCAACCTTCAAACTTTCCTGCCAAATAAATACTAAGAGAGAATGTTTGAAAGCCAAAAAATGTAGTGCAATGTGATTTACTTTGTTTGTAGTTTGTACCCATGTTGCTAACTAGACTTATCCCGCTTGTGCAATGCAATCTCAGTTGAGAATGACTTATTTGTTCAAATTGATACCATCCCTTTTTCATTACTATATATGCCCATACACTCATTTACTTGAATCCATCTTCTTTTGTTTCTTGATTCTTTAAAGTTTTGTGTTACTTAGTTCGTAGAATACTCGTGCTAAGATACCGTAAATGATCAATTAACAGCACCAACGAGAACATCATATTGTAAAGACCATACTCTTAACGAAAAGTATTAGACTCCAGAGAGATATAAATCTTGTCCTAGAATATTCAAAGAGTGACATGGTTCAAGAAAGAGCCTCGTCATTTAACTTGGTGGCTTGGATTTCATATAACAATGCCCTTCCCATTGTGATCGATCCCCCAACTCTTTCGCCAAGAGCCAAACAAAAATCAGCCCCACAATGTTTGTTTTTTGTGATCAAAGGGTGGGGAGCCTAAGTGTAAATGTTGCATCATTTTAGATGATGTTAGGCTCCCTCTTTTATACAAACACTGTTACCCCCAGGAACTTGTGCGTCAAACACAAAGCACCTTGATCAAATCAAAAAACCTTAAACCTCCTTTAAACTAAAGTCAACTATACAGGAAAATCAGATTTCATTGAAGATTATTTAAAGCAATTGACCACCAGAACAAGGCATAAAATAGCAAACAGGGAGATTCATTCTCGGCAACTGTCAGCATTGAAAACAATCTTCACCCTTGCTTGGTGTCAATACAGGTTAATAGTTCATAAAAATTAAGGGTTCCAGTAACATCAATAAAATTAGTCAGCTCCTAAATAACAAAGCTAGTGAACAAAGTGAAGCAAAAATAAGAACAATAAAACAATTGCGTGAAAAAATAATGGAATCCCCTTTCAACAAATGTTAATTAAACAAAACTTCTACATATTCATCTCAACTTGACACTCTCAAGAGTCTTGTTCCTTTTGCAGTGTTGATCAATCTTAAGATAGAGAAATATAACTAATACAAAAAAAAAACAAATAGTTTGCTTAAAAATAGAGTTGTACAAGTGGGGAGGGGCATTGCCAGATCTCAAATTCTACTTGGCCGGTGTACCGAAATCATCTCTACGAATGCTTCACCTGGATATGAAAAGATGAGAAAAGTAAGAATGAGGAAAATGTCAAAAAGAGAGCTTAAATGAAGAAAAATAACTACAGAAGATCAAAGCTTACCTTGTTCAGAAACTTCTTCTGAATTTTCATCGCATCTTTCACCGTCCTCTTCACATTCAGTCTTGCAGTTACACCGCCCAAAATCTGAATTTTTAAAGATTGAATCAACTACGGAAATAATCAACAGACATAGCGGAAAAGATTAATAAATAACATAAATCACATTGATACCTCGATCACATCATCTGGGCCTTTTGCCTCTTTCCTTAGTCTTTTACTCTTGGTCTCGAGAACACTTGCGACCAGGAAGACAGCAAGAGGACACCTTTGGTCATTTTGTTTTGATTTTATTGAATTCCTTTCAAATGCACCACATTGCTTTAGCAGTTGTTTGTTAGCTTTGGCATTGAAACTCTCATCTATACCAGCAATAGATCTAGATTCTGTCATTTCATAGAATTTAAAGATGGTTGGATTATATTCCATAGACCACATTACCTGTATGTGAAACCATATATTTAATCATAGAGAAAAGAGAAATCCAAAGGATCACACAGTAATGTCTCATCTAAGCATGTGTTATAGTATGAAATTTGTAGAAATTAATTATATCCAGAAGTTCTTCAATACCTCCCAAAGGTACAATGCATCTACAAAAGAGAGCTCTCTCCGGAAAAGAACCATCACCATACGAAGTGCAAAAAGATACTCTCCGCTATCTAATTCTTCTGCCAAACATTAAAAAACATTTAACTAGGAGGGTAGCTATGAATGCTTAGATTCATATACATGCAAAGTTATTAAAAGCAATGTAACATTTTGGTATATGGACAAAATTCTATATCATGAATCGCTTTCTTCCTGATCCAATGTGAGATTCTATTTAGGAAAACAGAACACAATCTGATACTTACAGCTAGCTATTCCATCATACGTATAGTGGTAGGTAGCCTTTTTCTGCTGATGAACTACTTCAGCAAAAGGTATAATTTCAACCAAAACTTATTCCCATGAAAAGAAGATAGCAATTCCTGTGAAGCTATATTATTTACAAAAACAAGCCCCTCGGAACAAAGTATAAACAACTGCTTCCTGAAAAATAAGCCTCTTAAGAGATTGTTTGACTGTGGCTTTCAAGCCCTGCCCTTTTCTTTTTCGAAATATCAACAATCATCTGGGCACTTTCTCTTTTCTGACAGGTAAAAGTTAGAGGAATGAAGGTGAAGAAACTGAGTTAGTTTCTCAGTTCAAGAACCCTACTTTTGTGCCTGAAAACTACAACATGCAAACACTGATGCTTCCAAGCTTGCTTAATACAAGGGAGGGAAACTCTTTTCTGCATCGAAAAACTCTTGTATTTTTAAAAAGTAACATTCCTCTATGCATGCATCCCATTCCATCCTCACAAATTCATTTCCATATTTAAGTTGTTTATTCTCGTTCTACTCCAATGTTCCAAAGATTGATTTAGTTCATGGTTATCACCGTATTTTTATTAGTAAGAAAAGAAAACTATTGAAATTTCATGGTCGCCTTTCCAGTACAAACTTTATACTACCAAGGATTATAATAGAATCTGTCACAAGATTTTACACCTCGTCAAAAAGGGGAAAAATGCATCTTTTCGGGTCAGCACATACCGAGGTGTGTATGAAGCTTGGGATCCACAGTTTTGACCACTACTGCGAGGTTATGCAATTGAGATTGAATCCCCATATACTCAGCATTGGACCTGAAATTTTCTCTCTTGAACGATACAAGTGGGATGATAAGCTACAAATCCGAATTGGGACAAGCATACAGGCATTTGTTTTGAGTTTTGACTTTCTTCTAACAGCCAATATGAGAGGAGTCCCAAAAATTATCAGGTAACTAAATTTTAAATAAAATATAATGATATATCTACTTCTGTATCTATAATGTATATAGATAAAGTATCTATAAAGGAGTTAATATTGATTTTTTTTCCGGGTTCTTGCTTTAATAATATACATGGTATTACTAGTCTCCAAATTTCATTTTTTTGTCAGAAAAGGGAATTATGAAAAAGATGGTCCTACCAATGGGTTGTATTTTCCAGTTTATTACCAAAAAAGGATTACATTATTTACGGAAATAGTCAAATAGCCACTCTTATTTTACCATCAAAGCAACCAATATTTCCGAATTTAAGATTTATAAAAATATGCATTGTTAATTCATGCTAAAATTTTCAGGCTAAATGTTACTTAACGATGTTTAGGCCGGTAACTATCATAACAGAAAAGTGCTTTTGTCATTATGAGACTATTATTCTGGAAGATTCTCACCGGTAACTGCCAACAGATTATTCTAACAAAAAGCTAAAAGGTGATTAATGTTTGAGTATTACTCTTGTTGCAAACACTAAAAACAGCATTGTTCAGTCATTTGCATTGAGCACTACTTGTAGTTATACTGATTATCATTATTGATCTATAAGTGCATCAAACTACCATTGTATAAAGGATGAAGATATTACCAATCTGCGCATTGCTCTCTCAAAGCACCAAAATGCATCTGCTTCATTGTCGAAAAGGACAACCATCGGTGAGCAAATATCATTCATACCTGTAATCATCAAAAACAAGATAAAACAAAGATTAAGGGCAATAGGAAACCTTCCATTTTACAATATCATAGATTAATTTACCCCAATTCAAATTAACCACTCCATGGGAACTAACCCTGCACATAGCCGATTACATCGTCAACCCAAGCATAAATTGCAAGAATATTCCAAAGTTTCGCTTGATTAACCTCATTCTCGTAAAAAAGTAGAGAGCGATCTGTACGAATCACATCCAACCCTGCAATTTAGATTTAAAAATGCATGTTAAGATCAGGGTCAAATCCAAGCTCACAACAATGAGACTGCACAACAAGGATAAACTGGGTTTTGAACTGTGTATAATCATTTCATTTAGAAGTTAGAACAAAAGGTCAAACTTATACTAATGCAACCTCACTTAAAGATTAGCGTGTAACTTTTATATCTATCCTTTTTCAAAGAGAAGTACAAAGGTCAAAGGCAATTAAATGTTATTGTTTGTACCCTCCTTTAGAAATTGCTATGATTATATGCTGAAAGTGAAAACAACTACAAGCTAACACAATGTCTAAATATTGCAAGACCGTTTACAAAATGTAGAAGATACTAAATAACTACTGGAATAATAAAGAACAATACAACCCTGATAATGATATCACATCACAGTATACAAACACAGCAAGATATTTAAGAATACAGGTAGCAACTGGGAAGGGGAGGAGAGAAGAGGGAGGTGGGGTGTTTAGTTCACATAAGCAACAACATACACAACCAATCCGAGAAGAAATTAAGATAACATAGCAGCAAATTACAACTACTGGCAATAAAAAACAGATTTAAATGATAAGAACATTAAAGAAGAAGCAGTTTTTCACCAGTTACAAACCAATTTGATGTAAACTGAGCTTCCACTGGACCACTTTCTTGTCCATATCCCCATCATCACCCTTCACAGCTTTCGTGTCCACATCCCCATCATCACCATTCGCATCTCTATTCCCATCATCACTAACAACAGGTGTAGTTAGAAGCTTTCCTGTCCCAATAATAGGTACAATCTTTTGACATTCAATTTTCCATGCTTCATACTGCTCCCTGATAATATCAACTAATGACTTTAAGACATTACTTTTAATCAGATATTCTCTTATATGTATAATGGAATAATAGCCCTCGAAATTGTTTGATGTCATAAATATAGCCAATGCGATGTCAGAAATTGATGAAAACAATACTTGGAAAATTATGACAAAAATGTCACTTTTTGCTTTTAACTCTTTAACAAAAGGAATTGGAAGAAAGAAGCGAAACGACCCAATACGATATCCACTGGGTTTACAAATCTTGGGCACAAGAGCAATTTGAAGGTAAATGCCTTTTTTTCTTTGTTTAATTGTAGGCTTTGTTTTCATTTAATTTAAAATTATTATTAGTAAAAAAAATGTAGAGGAATTCTCCAGATCTGGTGCTCCACAGTTACCGAAATTCTTCATGTTAATAATTCCCCCATAACAGGAGCTTAATTAAGCAAAACAAGATTTCAGTTGAGTAACAATATTTTACATTATCATGGGCAGATAATGTAGTATACTCCTATGTAAGAGAAATGTGCAAAACTAACAAGAAGGAAGAATCCCCATAACACTAGAAATTACATTCTTTTTTCTGTTTCTTTTAATGTTTGTTATTACAGTGCAACAATTTTTTAAGGAAAAAGTTACCTCCGGCGCTGCCTGAGCTCACTTCTTTCGTCAGGAGTGCTATTGGGATCGAAGCACCCCAACAAGTATTCCCAAACCACCCCTTTGATCGATGGATGAACACCCTGAGTATGGACAATGAAGTTAAGCATTCCTATATAAAGAAGCACACTGAAGACGAAACAAACTGATGTAATTTCATTTGATTGAAATGCTAACTGCCTACTGACGAAATACCACATTATAGTGATTAGATATCTAGAAAATCATTCTCATCGCAGTAAAACTTGACAATGATACCATCAACCATTTTAAACTAAACTCAGCCACATTCAAAACATCAAAAGCTCAATACCGTAAGCCATGACCAACTGATCTCCCAATAAGGTGGAGATGGAACCAACAAATATTCCTTAATCTAAAAAGGGTTCATCACAGTATCAAGTACCCTAATTCAGCTGCAAAATGTACAACTATTCATTAATATATAAATTAAATAGCAAGATAGATAGCCTTACCCCTTTCTGAATCCTCCTACGAACAGCTACAATATCCAGATGACCATCTTCGGAAAATGCAGCTTTCCATCTCCTTTCACTGAGAGTTCTCCCTCGCTGTTATTATGAAGACCAAAAGAAGACCATTTAGTTGTTATATTTTGCTTTTGCATATGAATAACAAAATAAGATAAGAATTCTTCAATTTAGCATTCCAGTTTGTGCATACGCTATAGGGAAAATAACGGTTTCACCAGAAAAGAAAGAGTGAAAAACTAAAAACATAATACTGTCAAAAACGAAAACACAAACAAGTTTTTATGATATACACAAAACGGTGATCTTCTCTAAACCATTATTGCTGGATTGCCACACACACAAAACTGGTTCTTCATATGTGAAATAGGTTTTTAGTTCAGAAAGAAAAAAGTGATTACATGTTCTTCATCAAAGGAAGACAGTGAAGCTCAACAGACAGTAGCGACGATACAACACCAGTGACTAATTCACCAAATGCATACGGGTTACAACACTTCATAGTAATATAAGAAGAAATAAGAAATATTCTCACCCTGGGTTTAAAATTGGTTTTCGGCACCTCCGCTAAGCAATCTGGTCTAACCTCAAACCTAGAATAAATCTCTCCATCCTCTGCATATAATTCTGCTGCAAAATTTTACACAACAAACAAAAGATTTCAAATATTAGCCTTTTTTCCTTGAAAGATCTCAAGTCCCAACATAATAGTCAAAAGGTCTTATATTAGTCAACACACTTAAGTACCTTAAGTAAGTAATTATTAGAAGTTGTATGGCTAAAGATCTTAAACAAATATACATTTCTTCTTCGAAGCGAACCATCCAACAACTAGGTTTTTTAGCAATTTCTATGTTCTAAACCAGAAAAGCTAAGCTCCTAAGATATCTTGTTTTGGGTATGTTTACTTACAGTTTTTATTGAAAAAGCTGGAACTTTTTGAGGTTGACAAAAAAGCTGGGCTCATCCAGCTTAAAGCTTCTATCTATTTTAGGCCAAAAAGAACATAAAAAATGTTAAAATTGTTGGTTCCATCCACTATTTTAAAAAGCACGCTTCATAGTAAAAAAAACTCGATTCAAAGTTTTTTTTGGATAGCTCCCTTTTCCTCTTTTTAGGCTGCTAAAAGTTTACACTTTTAACGCTTCTAGCGTAGCTCTTTGCCAAAATGCTTTAGCTAAGATTTCGCTTTTCAAACACTGATTCAATCTCAACCTAAAGCAGAAAATATTTCTCTAAGTAAGAAAACGGGAAACGTAATGTTTAGTACATGCTTTAGGACTTCATATCAAAAACGCGAATTTGTGTTTCCTGTTTATTACTCCTAGGTAATGTAGCATTATTGAGCATTGACAATAAAAACATAAAAACAAATCATGGAGAATCCATACCTAATATTTGGAAAGATTTTAACACCGGCCTTTTGATAATTAAGTCTTAAACTATGTACTAGATTACTAAATGATCATTTTCTTCTAAGAAAACAATAGAGGTGCAGTTCAAGGTATAACCAAACAAGGAATAAATGCAAAACAAAAGCAGCTCATAAGCAAAAACCCATTAAGCTCAACAAAGTTGCAAATAAAAAGGGTCAGAAAAAAAGAAAAAAGAATTTCATATTGCAAAGATATATCAATAATTATATATCAAAACCCATAAAATTAAAAAAAAAAAAACTCAAGGACCCCTTGACTAACCATTTAAGTTTCTATGAGGTGATAAAGAATAAAAAAAGTCTTCAACTATGTACTACATGGTCATTTTTTCTAAGAAAAACTGTTCAAGCTACAACCAAACAAGGAATAAATGCAAAACAAAAGCAGCTTATAAGCAAAAATCCATATATATTCTAAGCTTAATAAAGCTGAAAAAAAATGGGTCAGAAAAAAAGAAGATTTTTTATTTTATTTTTGATATTGCAAAGATGTATGAATATTTATATATCAAAATCCATAAAAATAAAATAAAAAAACTCAAGGACCCCCTTCGTTAACCAGTATTTAAGTTCTTATGAAGCGATAAATAATAAGTAAATAGAAATGAAAATACGTACATGTGCACATTGGCTGAGAGAGAGAGAGATTTGGAATGTTTTTTTTTTTTAAGGATATATATATCTGGTAAATGTTTTTTTTAAGGATATATATATATATATCTGGTAAATGTTGTAGAGTATGATTTAAAGCCGGCTTTTTGGTTTTTCTGTTTTGTTTCCAATTTCAGTATCATTAATTATCTAATTCAGTTCCTTTTACAATTGCTGGTAAATTAAAAATTAATCCATCGAAACAAAACTATTTAACTATTAATCAGCCTATAAAATTTAATTAACTATTTATCTATAATTTGCAAAATTAATAAAGAATTGGTCACCCAATTAATTACCTAATAAAAATAAAATAGAAAAAATAGAAAAACCTCAAAAAAATAAAATTAAAATGAGAAAATTCAGAATTTTTTTAAAAAAAAAACTAAAAAAACCTTAAAAAAAAAGTCAGGAACGCGAAAAACCCCCGAAAAAATGCAAAAAAACCAAGAAAATTCCAAAAATCAAAAATCACAAAAGAAATGAAAAAAAATTCAAAAAATTTGAAAACCCAAAATTGATAAAAAGTTTAAAAAAACCTAAAAATAAAAAAAAAATCCAAAATTACAAAATAAAAAAACGTTCAAAAAAGTCAGGAACCCGAAAAAAAACTCGAAAAATGGTAAAAAAAATTTAAAAAAAACCAAGCAAAATCCAAAATCACACAAAAAATGAAAAAACGTTCAAAAAACCCGAAAATCCGAAGAAAACTCGAAAAAGGTAAAAAATGAAGAAAAAAAAATCCAAAATCGCAAAAAAAGAAATGAAAAAACGTTCAAAAAACTCAAAAACCCAAAAAACCCGAAAATGGTAAAAAAAATTAAAAAAATAACCAAGAAAAATCCAAAAAAATGAAAAAACGTTCAAAAAAGTCGGGAACCCAAAAAAAAACCCGAAAAATGGTAAAAAAAAATTAAATAAAAAACAAGAAAAATCCAAAATCACAAAATAAAAATAAAAATAAAAAAACATATAAAATAGCCTGGAACACAAAAAAAAAAACCCCGAAAAGTGGTAAAAAAAAAAAAAAAAAAACCTAATGAAAAAAACGTTCAAAATAGGCGGGAACCCAAAAAACCCCAAAAAATGGTTAAAAAAAAACCAAGAAAAATAAAAAAATCACAAAAAAAATGAAAAAACGTTCGAGCTATTTTTTAAAATGACTCAAACTGTTTTTAAACTTACCGAAAACGACTCACATTGTTTTTCAAATAATTTAAATATGACTCACACTATTTTTAAAATAACTCATACTATTTTTAAAATTACTTAAAATGACTCGGACTGTTTTAAGAATGACTTAAAATGGCTTAAACTGTTTTTAAAAGAACTCAGACTGTTTTTAAAATGACTCAGACTATTTTTTAAAATGACTCAGACTATTTTTTAAAATGACTCGAAATAATTTAGACTGTTTTTAAAATTACTCACATTGTTTCTAAATTACTCAGAATGGTTTTAAAATAACTGAAATGACTCAAACTGTTTTTAAAATGTCTTAAAATGGCTCATACTGTTTTTAAAATGACTTAAATCGACTCATACTGTTTTTAAAATGATTTAAAACGACTGAGACTGTTTTTAAAATGACTTAAATCGACTCATACTGTTTTTAAAATGACTTAAAACGACTCAGACTGTTTTTATAATGACTTAGATCGACTCATACTGTTTTTAAAATGACTTAAAACGACTCATACTGTTTTTAAAATAACTTCAATCGACTCATACTGTTTTTAAAATGACTTAAATAGTCTCATACTGTTTTTAAAATGACTTAAATCGACTCATTATTTTTAAAATGACTTAAATCAACTCATACAGTTTTTAAAATGACTTAAAACGACTCATACTGTTTTTTTTTTTTGCGTTTTTGGATTTTTGTTGATTTTAGATTTTTTTGTATTTTTAAAATTTTATTTGTGTTTTTTCGGGGTTTTGCTTCTTTTGAATTTTTTTTTGAATTTTTTCTTATTTTTTTACATTTTTATTGGTTAGTTAAGGGAAATGGAGCAATTATTAATTAGTTTCAGTTTCATAGACTAATATTTAATTAAGTTGTAGATAAGGTATCAATTCAAAATTTATCCGACTAATTAGTCGCTCTTTGGTTGAATGGAAAATATTTATTGAAGTAAATTATTTTTTTGGCATCAACTTTTATAGTCAAAATATAGCTTTTATAGTGAGGAAAAAAACTACTACTTAAAAGAAGCGGGAGTGAGTTGTAAGTGATGTGGACCGTCCGATTAACATCCAATGGCTCAAATAAATCATAGATTTTTGGGGTTTAATTTTTTAATGGGTTAACTTTGGCTTTTGTGAATCTTTAGATACAAAATCATGGGTCAGAAACATTACATCAGGGGCTGCTGTAAATATTTTACAGCTGCTAAACCACTCCCAAAAGAAGCTGTTTTTTTAAAAAGTAATGAGAGAAGAACTTGGTTAAAACAAGCCACTTATAGCTTTTTTTTTTACCAATAAATGACTTATAACTTATTTTTGTTGATAAGTCATTTTTCACTTATTTTAATGTATTAGTGACTTGAAAATATACATAAAATTTAGCTATTAGTGATTTTTGTGTCAAAACTAAAAAAATCCACATATTCCCAAATTCTCTGATTTTTCTTTTTTTCGTGAAAGATAACTTTGAAAAGATAAAAAAAACTAATATACCAAACACCAATAACTTATTTTTTAATTAAAAAGTTAAAAATCGAGAAAAAGCTAACAAAATATTTGTATTCACGAAATAAAATGTTTTGGGCCCATTTTCCGGGGGAATCAATTTCCCCTTGTTTGCTAGAGAAATGGAAAAGATTTTCCTTATTATCTGATTTTATTAGCAACCAATCATCAATAAAATCTCTTTTCCTTAAAAATATTTTATTTTACTATTTTCTCGTTAAAACAAACAGAGTAGTGGCGAAATGGTATAGCATATTCAATTGCCACTCCTACCACACCATCTGTACCTTTAAAACACGAGACAATTAACAAAAACATACCCTATCCCTATTATATTATAAAAAACATATCTAATAATTTAAATTATAAAAAATATAGTTATATATACTTATTATTTATTAATCTAATATATCTCTCTAACTTAACATATATCTCTTTCACCTATCTTTCTAATCTAACATCTATCTCTAACCTAACATATCTCTCTAATCACACATATCTCTTTAACACACGATAATCGCACATCTTTCTAACACGTGCTAATCACTCATCTCTCTCTAAAAATGATTAAAAACTCACAAAATATGCATATGCTAATTATAAAACATCATACCCTAATTTTAAAACGTTATACCCTGATTTCAAAATTTCATACCATAATTTCAAAAACTTTATACCCTAATTTCAAAACTTCATACTCTAATTTTAAAACTTCATACCCTAATTTCAAAACTTCATACCCTAATTTCAAAATTTCGTACCCTACATATGAATTTCTCTCAAATATTGTATATATGAATTCTTCTCTTTCAACTTGAAACCCACAATGTTTACAATAGTCTCAAAAGTCAATAAATAGAAAACAATCTCACCAATTTCATATATTTTTCATATATTACGGGATATCAAATAGTATAATATTTGTGTATTACGTATGTATATATCTGTATTTATATGTATATGGATATCTATATAATGTAGATGATATTCGGTAGTTAGTGATAGATTTTCTTGGTGGAGGAAGGGAGAGAGTTAGAGTGGAATATTAAAGAAAAATACATAGAAGAATGAAGGAGAGAGACAGTAAGATCAGAGAAAAATTGGTGAGACAGAAGATTGAAGAGATACATATAAGAATTGGTAGAAAGAAAAATGGAGGAGAGACAGAGAGTAAGATGAGAGAGATTAAGAAAAGAATAAACAGAATTAAATTTAAATTTGTTTGGTATGCTTTTTATAATGAAAAGTTGTAAGGGTATGTTTTTTGTAATTTAGTTTAAAAAGTAGTATGTTTTGTTAATTTATCCTTAAAACATATATACACTTATTTCATTGGAAACCAATAGAAATTATTAGTATAGTGATGTTATTTTTAGTGGATAATATGAAGTATATATTTTTTAGAAAGTTTAAATTCATAAACATAATACATGTACAACGGTAATATAAAAATATATGAAATGTATAAAATTTTAGTTTTAAGGTTCTTACAAAACAAATGCATGTATGTAAGATGAGTAAAATTATAATTGTGTAAATGGATATGAATGTTTTTTTTTCCAATCATGCAAGGAGAAGAAGATACCCGAATTATGAAGGTATATAAATAATTTGTTTTAGGCCAAGAAGTTTCTAAATGCCTGTCAATACCAGTTTTAAATTGCAAGATTTGTCCATATATATGAGCTATTATGTATGTACAAGTTAAATAATGTGGTAGTAACGAATCACAAATAACATAACATAAGTATTTTATGTTATTTTAAACTTAATGTACCAATATGCATTTATTTTTTGAATGCAAATGTAAATTTATTAATATAAGGTTGGGAAATTATTACTAAAGAACTCCAAAAGTTTACGGAACATGATAATTATCATAGAGAGTTAATTCTTATTTATAACTGCCTGAGTTGAGACCCGAGATTTTTTATGACTATAGATATGTTATTATTATATAGTTATAGAGAGGTTTTACTGTTGTGGTATTGGTACCGTAATGGTAATTAATTTTCTAAAAGCAAGTTTATACCGTTGTGCCACTCTACCACTTTTGTATACTCAAAATTCGCAATATTTATTTATTAGCTGTCATTTATTTCTCAAAATATAACTTAATATATTGTACATACTAACATAAAACATAAAGCGGTATATAAATAATACTATTTTATCATATATCAATCTCTTTATACCAAAATAAATCAATAATAAGGTTTTTCTTTACGAATTGTGTTGTCTGCAGAAATTGTGAGGTTCATCTACTTATATGTCACTTTTTACTCCATTTATCAAAAATTTTTGTTTTATGTGAATCATTTTGTAAAATCATAAATTTCGCAGTTTGGTACTTGTTGAAACGCAAATTTTACGTCCACTAAAAATGTGACACGTGTCATTCAAATTAAATAGCAATTAATTACTAATTTCTCAGTCAGCGAATAGACTTGTTATTGGTAATTTAAAATCAGAAAAATAAAATATATTTTATCATTTCATAAAATTTAGGATGATAATTTATATAAAATAAATGTCTTTCTTTTTCTAAAACCATTAAATGTGTTACAAACAATGAGTTACTCAAATTATAGTACTAATTTGTAATGTTTCAAAGACAAAGGGGAGATAAATACATCTCTTTTTAAACAAAGGATCAAAAACAATAATGAGACCAAATATGAGGAGGTGGTGTTGCAAATATGAGTGCACCCCAAAACTTACAAATAGAGGGGTGGAGGTACCATTAAACCAAGGTCTCTTCAACAAAGTCTTCAAGGAGTCTTCAACGAATTTCCATCAAGTCTTCAAGGAGTCTTCAACAGATCTTCAGCAGGTCTTCAAGGAGTCTGCAACAAGCCTTCAAGTAGTCTTCAACAGATCATCATCAAGTCTTCAAGGAGTCTTCAAATCTGTAACAAAGTCAGCATTCGATTTTCAGGAATGTCTACAAGTAGTAATCAAGGTGTTTATACGGATCAAAATCGTCAAGTTCTTTACTAAATCTGAAGAACTTCTGCAACAAATCTGGCTTCGATCTTTGGGAACGTCTACAAGCAGCAAGCAATTGTTTCTACGGATCAAAGTCTTCAAGTTTTTTACCAAATCTAAAGAACTTCTGCAACAAGACCTTCGATCTTTAGGAGAGTCTAAAAGCAGCAAGCAACGTGTTTCCACGGATCAAATTCTTCAAAGTTCTTCACCAAATTTGAGGAACTCCAATCAAGAAATCTACAACAAACCGACATTTGATGTTCAGGAGCAACAAGGCAAAAACACGTTTCTCTAGATCAAAGTCTTCAAGTTCTTTACCAAATTTGAAGAACATTAAGGTCATCAACCAAATCAACAAAACTGCAAATTCTTCATCAAATTCGAAGAGTTTAAATCAAGTTCAGCAACCTCAACGAAATTCATCAAAGAGTCTACTACAGCATTTCGAGCCATCACAAATTGTTCGAATAGGAAAATCAAAGGTCTTCCATTTCTAGATTTTATTTTTTAGAAATCATTAGAGATTGTACCCACAAAATACTGATTAATAAAAATCTACTTGGTTTCGTATTTATTTTCTCTGTATTCACCACTTAGTGAAAATTGTGTGAAACAAATTTTGGCATACACGGTGGGACTTCTCTGCCTTTCATATCTCTTTTTCATCAAATCAAGTTCAACAACAATTTGCTGACTTCATAGAAAGACTCGTCCAAAGAAGTTGAAGACTCCTCATTCATCGGGAAGAAGGGAACAACTTTCAAACATCAACCACATGACTCGAAGCAAGTCTACTAGATCTCAATCATCAAACCAACAAATGGAAAATCCAACTCCTGCAGAAGGCATCAAACTTGGGGGCAACTCAAGAAAATGATCTAAGCATACGAATTAAAGAAGCTCTCCTTCGTGATGGAAAATCTGATACGAGGATCATATGTGAACAACTAAAGAAAGGTGAACAAGAGGGTAGTGAACAAGATGGTAGAATTGCTTCAAACTCAGAGTTTCCACTTGACATCCCCCGATTCTCTGGTTCAACTATCATGCCCGCTATGACTACAAACATCTTGGCATTGGAAGAAAAAATTTCCATCTTCACAAAGACTCTAGAAAATCTCATGAAGGCAAGAACATAGTGAGACACCCAGTTCGCAATACTAATAAACAAGGTAGAACTTCTGGCAGAGTCTAGTGAAACCGTTATAAACAAAGAGAAACCACCAGATGTCAAAGGATCCTCCAGCAAAGATAAAGAGAATAAGAAAAACATAGAGGTTCTTATCGATGGTTACATCCCTCTTGATCAGCTGAAGGATTTCATACTTGGCACTATTAAGTGACACTACGAAGAAGTGATGCACTATTTATTAAGCTATGTTAAGCCTTACAGTAGAAGAATAGAGTGCCTGAAAATGCCTATTGGATACCAACCCCCCAAATTTCAACAATTCGATGGCGAAGAAAATCCAAAGCAACATGTAGCTTACTTCATGAAAACATGTAGCAATGCTGGAACAGAAGGAGAGTTCATCATAAAACAATTCGTCTAGATATTGAAGGACAACACATTTGATCGGTACTGTGACTTAGCACATTGATCAATTGACAGCTAGGAACAATTCGAAAATGAATTTCTCAATCAATTCTACAACACGTGACGTAGAGTTAGCATGATCGAACTCATCAATACTCTCAAAGAGATGGATGAACATATCACCAATTAAATTTATAGATGGAGGGGATTGATTATGTTGAACGTTGATTCTTCAAATCGATTATTTTGATGATAACAATATTTGTAAAACATGATAAAAGCTCGTTTTGCGTACTAATCATTTATCTAGCGTGTCAAAGGGTCAAAATGATAGAATACGCAAATACGAAGTCAACGGATCAAGCGGAACGTCAATCGGAATTAAATCGAACAAGTTACAAGCTTTCGAAGTTGGTCGAGAAAACCGAAACTTGCCCAGAATAAAAAACGATTGATCTATAAGCAAAAACGATCGATCATTTTCAGTGTAATTCCTTCCAGAGAGCACAACGTTAAAACGACCGATCGTCAAGAGGAAACGACCGATCGTTTTCAGTGTAAATTCTTCCAGAGAACTCAGATTAAAAACGACCGATCGTTTTACAGAAACGACCGATCGTTTCTGTAGAATTTCAAATTCCAGCTTTTAAGCTCTTCCTGAAAATTGGGCGAACCACTGCATTTACCAGCATTCAATTCTGCCAACAACCAGCAACGGTCTGAAATTAAATGCTGAAGCTTTTCTCCCTACAAAAAGCTCCCAATCCCTTTGAAGAAAAGTATCCAAGCATTCAACAACTTATAAGCAATTCTTACAAAGCTATTCTTCAAGCTTATACTACAAAATCTCACTTGTATTATTAAATATTCTCGAGAGTATTATTCTTGCAATTCTATAAACTTCGAGATATTATTTGTTAGTGAGTGATCAAATTTGTAAAAGAGTAATTTTATAAACTCATTTGTGAGCGAGTGAATTGGGTAGAGGCTTTTAAGCAAGTGTAGCTTAAAAGCTCTAGGTCATTTATTCGGGATACTCATATAGTGAGGGGGAGCATAATCGGTGATTAAGCTCGTTAAGGTGTAACCTTGAAACAAAGATTTTTAGTGAAACACTCGGTAGTGAAAATACCGAGGAGAGGACGTAGGCGCGCTTTGCCGAACCTCTATAAATCTTGCGTTATTTCTATCCCTTAACTTTTACTTTTCGTATTCATTTATCGCTTATATTCATTGCTTGCTTAGTTTTTTATAGCGAAAATTAGTTAACGAGAAAGTTTAGGTTATAAAAACTACTAATTAACTTAGTAAATAACCCATAGATTTCATTCCGCGAAAAACGTACATAAACCTTATTCACCCCCCCTCTAAGGTTTAGACTCCTACGGACCAACAATTGGTATCAGAGCTTAGCTATTTTATTTACAAAAATCTAACGATTTTATAGTTTAAAGATCCGCTATGTCTTCATACGCCGACTCTAAATCCATAACTAGGCCCCCATTCTTTGACGGCACTAACTATCCCTATTGGAGAGATCTAATGAAAAATTTCCTATGTGGTTATGAAATAGATCAATGGATAAGTATTAGTAAAGGCTATAGAACGCCTAGGAGAAATGGCGAAGATAAACTTGTAGAGGAACTAGATACCGATGAACGCCTTGCGTTTTCCCTAAATTGTAGGGCCATGACCTCTATCACTTGTGCGCTCTCGCCTAGTGAATATGATAAGATTTCCGGTTGTGACACCGCTAAGCAAATGTGGGATAAGCTAGCTATTATGCACGAAGGAACTAGTCAAGTTAAGGACTCTAAAATTAGCATGCTTATTCATGATTATGAATTGTTTAAAGTTGAAGATGATGAGTCTATTGCTTCTATGTACACTCGTTTTACTAAAATTACTAATGATCTTAAAAGGCTTGAAAAGGTATATTCTAGCAAGGAGATGGTGACGAAAATCCTTCGAAGCCTTCCAAGGAAGTGGGAATCTAAAGTGACGGCCATACAAGAAGTCAAGGACATGAACACTCTCTCTCTCGATAACCTCATTGGATCCCTAAGCACTCATGAACTCGACATGACGACTCGAAAGCATGAGGATGACTCGAAAAAGAAGAAAGGCATTGCTTTCAAATGCACAACAAATGACGATAGCGAAAATGATTCATCTAGTGAGGATGATGAGATGGCTCTCTTCGCCAAACGCTACAACAAATTCCTAAGTTGGAAAAAGAAGGGTGGACAACGATTCCGGAAAAAGGAGTATAAAGGAGAGCCTTCCGACAAATCAAACAAGAAGGACGAAATCATTTGCTATAAATGTCATAAACCCGGCCATATGCAAAACGAATGTCCCTTGAAGAAAAAGGACAAGTTCGGAAAGAAAAAAGAATACAAGAAGGCATTCTTGGCCGCATGGGGGAGCGATGATGATAGCTCCGATAGCGACAATGAAGAAGTCGCAAACCTATGTCTCATGGCTAGAGACAACGATACCGAGGATGTAAGCTTTCACTCCTCTAACTCTTCTATTTCTAGTGATGATGAAATTGATATAAATGATATGTTAGAATCCTTAGAAAAAGCTAGAGGTAAAAACAAATCCTTTAGAAAATTGTTAATTACTTTACAAGACGAACTAGAGAACTTAGCTATAACAAATGACTCACTCACGTCTAAAAATGCCGAACTTACCTTAGAAAATGATAGGTTAGTTAATGACCTAAGTTCTTGTAAAGAAAAGGCGGATAGAGCCGAACTCACCCTCTCTAAATTCACTAAAGGTAGTAAAATGCTAAGCACTATATTAGCTTCTCAACAAGGCGCGTATGATAAAACCGGTGTAGGTTACAACCCACTCTTAACGGCTAAGCATAAAAACCTATTCACCAAACAAACGGCTAAAAATGAATGTAGACAACCAAATCATTCTCATAAAAACAACTCTTATAAAAGGAACTTAGTTTATAATCGTTTTGTTAAACCTATATCGCATGTTAAATGTATTACTTGCAACCGTAGTGACCACTATGAGGATTATATATATTGCCCTAATAGGTATAAAGTAAGTAGAAATGATTTGGTTTGGATTCCAAAGGGTCGAGACTCTAACCCTCAAGGACCCAAAAATGGATTAGGGTACCAATGATCGTTTTGTCGTGTAGGTATGCTTGAGATCAAAAATCAACGAGGACAAGTGGTTCCTAGATAGTGGATGCTCAAGACATATGACGGGAGACAAAACAAAATTCACCACTCTTGCACCTAAAGACGGAGGCTTTGTGACCTTCGGGGATAATAGCAAGGGCAAAATCATCGGTATTGGTAGTATCTCTAAACCATCTAATGTCGTTATTGATAATGTATTGCTTGTTGATGGTCTTAAACATAACTTGCTTAGTATAAGTCAACTTTGTGATTTGGGTCACAAAGTCATCTTTGAAAAATCGCATTGCATTATTCATTGTATTTCGGATAATAAAACTATTCTTATGGGTCAAAGACAAAATAATGTCTATATGATTGATTTGAATAGTTCGGTGGTTGATGAAGTCAAGTGTCTTGTTACTATCAACGACAATGGTTGGTTGTGGCATAGACGACTTGGTCATGCAAGTCTTGATTTACTTGCTAAACTTTCTAGTAAAGATTTGGTAATAGGTTTACCAAAAACTCCTTATATAAAGGACAAACTTTGTCACGCTTGCCAATTAGGCAAACAAACAAAGATTTCTTTTAAGTCTAAAAATATTATATCTACTACTCGTTGTTTGGAGCTCATTCATATGGACTTAGTTGGCCCCTCCCGGACACTTAGTCTTGGCGGGCGTGCATATGCTTTCGTCATGGTTGACGATTTTAGTCGCTTTACGTGGGTCTTGTTTTTAACTCATAAGCATGAAGCATTTAGAGAATTCTCTATTATTTGCAAAAAGCTCCAAACACGAAAGGGTTATATGATCAAAAGTATCCGAACCGATCATGGTAAGGAATTTGAGAATACTCCATTTCAAACTTATTGTGATGAAAATGGTATTGATCATAATTTTTCGGCCCCTCGTACGCCCCAACAAAATGGGGTAGTTGAGAGGAAGAATAGAACCCTAGAGGAAATGGCACGGACCATGCTTTGCGAAAATAATTTGCCAAAGTATTTTTGGGCCGAAGCCGTAAATTCCGCTTGTTATATTTTAAATAGAGCCTTAATTAGGCCCATATTAAAAAAGACACCTTACGAATTATGGAATGAGCGAAAGCCCAATATTTCTCATTTACGTGCATTTGGTTGTAAATGCTATGTTCATAATAATGGTAAGGATAATCTAGGGAAATTCGATGCTAAGTCCGACGAAGGAATTTTCGTTGGATATGCTATATCGAGTAAAGCTTATCGTATTTTTAATAAAAGAACTTTATTGGTGGAAGAGTCGGTACATGTCTCGTTTGATGAGAATTTGCCGACGATTGATAAACCTTTAATTGTTCATAATATTAATGATGATATTTTTCATAATGCATCTTCTTCCAATCATGTTGCATCTAGCTTAGAGTCTACGCCTAGAATAGAGTTGGAACCCGTAGTTGATGAAGTCACTATAGATGTACTTCAAAAGGACTTAGAATCTAGTGTACACATTCATGAGGATTTGCCTCAAGAATGGCGATATGCCAATCACCATCCGCAAGATTTAATTTTGGGTAACCCGGGAGAAAGAGTGCATACACGTTCTTCTTTAAGAAATATAGTTAATCATTTTGCATTCTTGTCTCAATTAGAGCCCAAGAACATTCATGAAGCGGAACTCGATGAGAGTTGGGTATTAGCTATGCATGACGAATTAAATCAATTCGAGCGTAGTAACGTATGGACCTTAGTACCTAGACCGCGTGAGAAAACCATTATAGGTACGAAATGGATATTTCGTAATAAGATGGATGAATCCGGGGTAGTGATTAGAAATAAGGCTAGACTAGTAGCTCAAGGGTATAACCAAGAAGAAGGCATCGATTTCGATGAAACTTACGCACCCGTAGCTAGACTAGAAGCTATTAGAATGTTACTTGCTTATGCTTCTTTTAAACGCTTTAAATTGTTTCAAATGGATGTTAAAAGTGCATTTTTAAACGGCTTTATTAATGAGGAAGTTTATGTAAAACAACCACCCGGTTTTGAAAATCACGAGTTTCCTAATCATGTGTACAAACTTCGAAAAGCACTTTACGGTTTAAAACAAGCACCCCGGGCTTGGTATGAAAGACTTAGTAAATTTTTGATCAAAAAGGGTTTTTCTCGTGGTACTTTAGACACTACTCTTTTTATTAAAAAGGATGGAAAAGATATGCTTTTAATTCAAATTTATGTTGATGATATTATATTCGGTGCTACTAATGCTCGCATGTGCGAGGAGTTTTCTAAGTGTATGCAAGGTGAATTCGAGATGAGCATGATGGGTGAACTCACCTACTTCCTTGGGTTGCAAATCAAACAAACAAAGGACGGAATTTTCGTCAATCAAGCAAAATACACGAGGGACTTGCTCAAACGGTTCAACATGAGCGATGCAAAGCCGATAGGAACTCCAATGAGTCCGGCAACAAAACTAGACAAGGATGAATCGGGTAAAAGCGTGGACCAAAAGCTCTATAGAGGTATGATTGGATCCCTCTTATATTTAACCGCAAGTAGACCCGATATCATGTTTAGTGTTTGCATGTGTGCTAGGTATCAATCTTGCCCTAAGGAATCGCATGTTATAGCCGTTAAGCGCATATTTAGATATCTTGTAGGTACTTGTAATTTAGGATTATTTTATCCTCATGATACTTCTTTTGAATTGCTTGGCTATTCCGACGCCGACTTTGCCGGTTGTCGATTAGATAGAAAGAGTACTAGTGGTACTTGCCATTTCCTAGGAAACGCCTTAGTTTCTTGGCATAGCAAGAAACAAAACTCGGTTGCGCTTTCCACGGCGGAGGCGGAATACGTCGCCGCGGGTAGTTGTTGCGCACAAATCCTTTGGATGCGTCAACAACTAAACGACTTTGAATTATCATTTGAAAGTGTACCTATTTTGTGTGATAATACTAGTGCAATAAATCTTTCGAAAAATCCGATCCAACACTCTCGCACTAAACATATTAATTTACGTCATCACTTTTTAAGGGATCATGTCCAAAAAGGGGATATTACACTTGAATATATAAGTACCGATAGGCAATTAGCCGATATCTTTACAAAACCCCTTAATGAGGAACAATTTTGTTTTATTCGACGAGAGTTAGGCATGTTTGATGTGTGAAATATACATATATACATGTATTTGATTAATTTCATATATTTCAGTATTTTTGCATATTTTTTTTTCTTGCCAAATCTGTGTCAAAATGTGCCAAAATTTCTGTTCTGTACCTCATTTACAGTCGATCGATCGTCAGATAAAACGACCGATCGTTTTGTTACATACGACCGATCGTTACATAAAACGACCGATCGTTTTTTAGTCCTACTCTCTGGATTTTTTTTGGCCTTTTTCGATCGATCGTCACACAAAAACGACCGATCGTTTTTGTGATTTTCTGTGTTAAAACACCTTTCAAAACCCTAAATTCATTAAACACTTCAAAAACTCTCTCTCTCAATTTCGCCTCCTCCTCCAACATCACCCATTTTTTCAATTGTTTTAATCCAAGTCAATCAAACATGGCTCGTACGAAGAGTGCCTCACGCAACCTTGTTGATGAACCCGAGGACGACTACGTACCTCCGTCCACTCGCCCCCGCATTCCTCGCGCTCGCCGAGCCGGCTCATCCTCCACCGCTCCTCCCTCGGGCCCCGGTGCCCCTTCCGGCTCTCTTCCACCTCTATATCCACCTTCAATGGATAAAAGAGGTATTTTATCAAATTTCACACTCGATATGAATCTCTTTCGTGAACGTTTTCCCGCTCTTATGATAGATTTAAGCTTTTACAAACTTGATACTATCCTTTCTCTTAAAGAACCCTTTTACAAAGAAAATGTTTATGAATTCTATTACAACCTCGCTCTTGATAGGGATGATGGCGCACTTCGCTTGCGTTCATCATTTAACGGACAACCTTTCGTTTACGGTATAGACCGTCTACGAACCCTTTTACGCCTAGATAACGATGGTGTCCATGAGTCGAGTGACGATCTTTGCGACCAACTCGAGATCGAAAATTTTAATGATCTTAAAAACGAAATTTTTCATCCCCTCCATAACAATCAATCCAACAAAGCTCATGGCCTCTTATTCCGAAACAAATTAGCCTATCACATCCTATCTCACATTGTCCTACCCCATACTTCCAATTTCACGGATGTCACCAACGAGTATATCTTTCTTCTCGGGTGCATCCATCGCCGAGTCAAACTCGACTTTGCCACTCTCATCTTCCTTAAGATGGATTCGCTCAAAACGAAATCCAAAAATGGGCTACCTTACGGTGCCTTAATTTCGGCCATCCTTAAGGACCTTCATCTAGTTCCCGGTGGAACTTTGTTCAAAAATAAGGACAAACATATTTGGGATACTTCCTATCTTTCCCAAATGTCCATAAAATTCAATACTACCGACAAGACCATTACGTGGTCCGGTAAACGGGTGTCCGGCCCCGGCTATACCCCTCTTTCCCCCGAAGAGGAAGAGTATGTCGGCCCCAAGGCCACATCGCGTGCTTCTCATGAGGACGTCGCTATATCCTCCGATTCCATTCCCCCCACCGATATCCCTACATCCTCTCGTCCCTCTCGACGACAAGGAAAAGCTCAAGTGGGATCGTCTTCTCGTATCCCGCGCTCCGACAAGTTCTATGACTCTCTCTACATCAACCAATACCACAATGCACAAACGACCCGTCGATTGTTTCGATTTTTGAACCCGGGACAAGAAGAGCTCGACCGACTTGATCGTGAAAGCGCCGAGCAAAAGGCACAATTTCATGAATTCTTTCCAAATGACGACGACGACGACGAAGATGATGCGACTTCCCACCGCGACTAGGCGGAGATATTATTTTCATGTTTTTTTTTGATGATGTCAAAGGGGGAGAAATACCTCTCTATTGTTTTTCTCTTTGCATTGTATTTCTATTTTCTTTGAGTTGAACAAGTTGTTTTTGATGTAATAAGTAGGAAACGGTTTTTACTTGATTATTATGATGCGTTTCTTCTTACATTTGCTCTTGTTTATATGGCATTGTGTGATTGCGATTTTAACTATGCGTTTGGATCTTATTTGATATTATTGCATTTAGTGCGCATAGTTTGCTAGTTGATTGGATTATATATTTTGTTTTTCTTTTGTGGCGATTGACCATTTTTAGGCAAAACTATGGCCAAATTTTCACTTGCATATCGATCTTCGTTATCCCTAATCATTTAGCATTGTGATTACATTTTTTTTAAAATCGGATGTTATGACATTTACTTGCTTTTTCTCAAAATTCTTTTATCCAAGTAAAGCGTCATCTATACATTTCGGTTATACTTGTTTAAACAAAAAGAGCTTATAGTATGTTGAAGTCAATATTTTGTCATCATCAAAAAGGGAGAGATTGTTGAACGTTGATTCTTCAAATCGATTATTTTGATGATAACAATATTTGTAAAACATGATAAAAGCTCGTTTTGCGTACTAATCATTTATCTAGCGTGTCAAAGGGTCAAAATGATAGAATACGCAAATACGAAGTCAACGGATCAAGCGGAACGTCAATCGGAATTAAATAGAACAAGTTACAAGCTTTCGAAGTTGGTCGAGAAAACCGAAACTTGCCCAGAATAAAAAACGATTGATCTATAAGCAAAAACGATCGATCATTTTCAGTGTAATTCCTTCCAGAGAGCACAACGTTAAAACGACCGATCGTCAAGAGGAAACGACCGATCGTTTTCAGTGTAAATTCTTCCAGAGAACTCAGATTAAAAACGACCGATCGTTTTACAGAAACGACCGATCGTTTCTGTAGAATTTCAAATTCCAGCTTTTAAGCTCTTCCTGAAAATTGGGCGAACCACTGCATTTACCAGCATTCAATTCTGCCAACAACCAGCAACGGTCTGAAATTAAATGCTGAAGCTTTTCTCCCTACAAAAAGCTCCCAATCCCTTTGAAGAAAAGTATCCAAGCATTCAACAACTTATAAGCAATTCTTACAAAGCTATTCTTCAAGCTTATACTACAAAATCTCACTTGTATTATTAAATATTCTCGAGAGTATTATTCTTGCAATTCTATAAACTTCGAGATATTATTTGTTAGTGAGTGATCAAATTTGTAAAAGAGTAATTTTATAAACTCATTTGTGAGCGAGTGAATTGGGTAGAGGCTTTTAAGCAAGTGTAGCTTAAAAGCTCTAGGTCATTTATTCGGGATACTCATATAGTGAGGGGGAGCATAATCGGTGATTAAGCTCGTTAAGGTGTAACCTTGAAACAAAGATTTTTAGTGAAACACTCGGTAGTGAAAATACCGAGGAGAGGACGTAGGCGCGCTTTGCCGAACCTCTATAAATCTTGCGTTATTTCTATCCCTTAACTTTTACTTTTCGTATTCATTTATCGCTTATATTCATTGCTTGCTTAGTTTTTTATAGCGAAAATTAGTTAACGAGAAAGTTTAGGTTATAAAAACTACTAATTAACTTAGTAAATAACCCATAGATTTCATTCCGCGAAAAACGTACATAAACCTTATTCACCCACCCTCTAAGGTTTAGACTCCTACGGACCAACAGATTATAAATTGCAAAGATATATTTGCGAGTCTTCCGGCATCGAAATGTGCATTCAAGGCATGCATTGAAAATTGAGATATATTCTTCAAGCAATAAAGCCAAAGACCTTCACAGAACTAGCAAGTCAAGCTCATGACATGGATTTTAACATTTCAACATACAGCGATGAAGATTTGTCGATTCAGCCAAGTCCAAAGATCGAAAGTAAAGAAGAAGACACTGCAAGTGACAACTCAAATACAAGCAAATATGATATGAAGAGCGACTCAATCCACAAAGAGTTCTTGAAACATTACTATCTCTGAAAAAGAAGTGAATACACTCTGTGACGCATGAGTATAAACTGCATGTTATTCACCGTCCACATGAGTATAAATTGTACAAAGTAGCAAATTGAACTAGATTTGACTTAATCCCTCGCGAGTACGTAGGCATCTTGATATTCAATTTCAAGATCAGTCATAAAAAAAACATTCCACATGTTCAAGAATAACTTAAGAAGACAATGGAGCATGACGAGAAATTACAAAAAGCAAAAATGCGAAACATTTCTTATTAAGTCAAGAATTGTTCAAGTACAAGGGAATACTCAAACCACAAAATTTGGAGAACTAAAAATAAAACTCAACATTGAAGCCAGAAATATTGGATCATATTCTTCAGCTCTTGAAGTCCCGTCTTTAGTAGGTCAAAATGTTTCTTCAAGTTTCCATCATTTTCGTCTGCCGGTCTTCGAGTTCTGGCACAACGTAGCTTAAGATCGCTAGACTCTCCACCATGATACCCAGTGATAACAGTGTCTAGTAGGGTGGTTCTCGCGTCAATAAGGGGGTATAGATTCATCATTATTAACTACAAAATCAGCAAGTCTGGTGCATAGAGCTTACTGACGTCGTCACCGCTTCGGCTGTCTCTGCATTCAAGTACCATGCGGCGAGCTTAATAGAAGAACTTTAAGTTATTCTACCGTCAAGAATAAGAACATTTTCCACACATGGCCTTCTTTAGCTACAAGTACTCCTAATATTATTATCTAAGTCAAAAGATACATGACTGTATGGCAAAAATAATAATTGTAAATCAAATATATTTCCTTGTCAAATGGGGGGCACGTTCATAATAAGCACGATGAGTTATTGAGGAAATAAATCCTTTCTTTAGCCACATATTCATGGGTATCATTAATTATCTCATATCTTGGCACATCGATATATTTGGTCAAGAGTTTTAAGAAGTCAAAATTCATCTACAGAAATTGGAACGAAGCCACAAAGAATGAAGTCCAACCCATTGCAACAAGATTCGAAAAAATCGACAATCGAAACGAAGCTACGAAATTTGCAAATTGCAACAGAGCTACAAAAATTGGAACGGAGCTACGAAATTTAGAAATGTAGTCCAATCCTTCGTGCGCGTGCGTACACACACAACGAAAAAAAATTAACATTCGTTCTTCTCAAAAAAAATTAAAGCAAACAAGTATCCAAAGTGGCATCAGTTCACATGCAAATTTTATGTCCACTAAAAATGTGACACGTCTCATTCAAATCAAATAACAATTAATTACTAATTTCTAATTCTTAAAATAGACTTGTTATTAGTAATTTAAAAATCAGAAAAATAAAATATATTTAATCATTTCATAAAATTTAGGATGATAATTTATATAAAATAAATGTCTTTTTTTTTCTAAAATCTATTAAATGTGTTACAAACAATGAGTTACTCAAATTATAGTACTCATTTGTAATGTTTCAAACACAAATGGGAGATAAAGACATCTCTTTTTAAACCATTGTTCAAAAACAATAATGAGCCCAAACTTAAGGAAGTGGTCTTTCAAATATGAGCCCACCCCAAAAGATATAAATAGAGGGGTGGGGTACCATTATTGTCACAACTCTAAGACTTCAAGCACCTAGAGAAAGAACCTCTGCAACAAGCCTCTTCAACAAAGTCTTCAAGGAGTCTGCAACGGATATTCAGCAAGTTTTCAAGCAGTCTGCAACAAGCCTTCAAGGAGTATTCAACAGATTTTCAGCAAGTCTTCAAGGAGTCTGCAACAAGCCTTCAAAGAGTCTTCAACAGATCATTATCAAGTCTTCAATGAGTCTTCAAATCTACGATAAAGTCAACATTCGATTTTCAGGAACGTCTACAAGCAGCAATCAGGGTGTTTATACGGATCAAAGTCGCAACTTCTTTACCAAATCTGAAGAACTTCTGCAACAAATTTGGCTTCGATCTTCGAGAATGTCTAGTAGCAAGCAAGGTGTTTCTACGGATCAAAGTATTCAAGTTTTTCACCAAATCCGAAGAAATTCTGCAACAACTCTACATTCGATCTTCAGGAGCGTCTAAAAGCAATAAACAACGTGTTTCCACGGATCAAATTATTCAAAAAATTTTACCAAATCTGAGGTACTCCAATCAACAAATCTAGAATAAATCGGCATTCGATCTTTAGGAACAACTACACAAAGGCAAAAACACGTTTTTCTAGATCAAAGTCTTTAAGTTGTTCACTAAATTTGAAGAACGTCAAGGTCATCAACAACATCAACAAAACTGCAAATTGTTCATCAAATTCAAAGAGTCTAAATCAAGTTCAACATGCTCAACGAAATTCATCAAAAAGTCTATTACAACATTTCGAGCCATCATAAATTGTTCGAATAGGAGAATGAAAGGACTTTCATTTCTAGATTTTATTTTTTTTAGAAATTATCAGAGATTATACCCGCAAATTACTGATTAATAAAAATCTAATTTACTTCGCATTTATTTTGTCTGTATTCAGCACTTAGTAAAATTTGTGTGAAATACCTCAATTGAAAAAATTGATAGTTCAGTATCTAAATCATTACATACTGATAGTATAGTATATTAAACCTATTTTTTCCCATAAATCTAATGATTTGTCACGTTCTGTTATAGTTTTAAAAAATATTATAGTTTGATTAAAAAATAGCACAATATGAGAAGAACTGTGTGAAATAGTACATATCATAAAGATTAATCAATGAATGTAGCATCATAGAGCTACATGAAGAATCATGAATAATTACACATCATATAAAATAAATTTTGGTTAAATAGAATATCTATAATAGTACTGATAAAGCCATAACTTTGGTCGGTCGCGTTAGGCTTTTCAACAATGATATAATAGTAAATCAACCGTAAATAAAGGACACTTCCTGATCTTTATTATTGCTCGGATTATTATCCTTGTTCGGACTATTACACTTGATCGGACTAGTATTTCGGTTTTGACAATTGTGCTCGATATGACTATTTAATCTCTCGTCTTGATCTTTCTCCCCTTTTATTCGGTGCTCGGCTGTCTTTTCTCGGTTTATTTCTAGAAGTGGTGTGCGTTGGTTAGTTTCTCTCTTTTCTCAACTTCTCTCTATATTTTTTGGATAGATTTTCTGGTCCTTTTCTAGGAGGGGTAGTTGGCTATGTATAGGCAACTGCGCCTTCTAGGATATTGACAAATGTCTTCATCCCAGGGATTTTTCAGACATGGGTCCCCCTTTGATTGGGCTTGGGCTTTTAATAGTAACACCTCAATTCCTATAAAAAGTATGAGACGACCCATTTAAGCATTGGATACCCATTTATAAAGTGGGTTGATTATTACCCAAATAGAATATTCGGGTCTAATTTTTATGTTCTATCAAGTGCTCCCTGACTTCCTCGGCGTGGTTTCCATGTCGGGGGAGTCATGCTCGGTTTTTCGAGAACGTTACTTCGGTCTTGTTTTTCCCAATGCTTCATCGAGAAACGCAATAGACTCATGACGGTTCCCAGGGGGGCACATTTAATGTTTCCTATCCTAATATCTTTCTTCGAGGAAAACTCCTATAAAGGGGTGTGCTCCCTCCATAATTAGGCATTTTACTACTAATTTGCCCGTGACATAATGGCTTCTTCTGGTTCTACTGGTGAGAGCTCCTTTAATTATATTTCATATTTAGAAACGGAAATCAAGAAATCTCGTACCGCGAATAAGAAACTCGTGGCCAAGGTTTCAGACTACAAGAAAAGGTTGTCTGACATGGATTCTGATCATCATGTGACGATGGCCGGTCGGGATTGGGCTTACGAGCATATAAAGAAGCTCGAGGCTAATCTGGCTAAGCAGAAGGCAGCAAAAAGGGCCTATAAGCTTGCCTTCAAGGAGTTGCATGCTCGGTCTAAACCGAGTTCGGATGACGATGAAGAAGGCTCTTCCTCGAAATAATTAGTCTTTTGTAATTTCTGTCGTAATTTCTCTTGAATGGGGAGTCTTCTCCTCAGTTGTAATCGAAGTTTTTGAAGTTAATAAAATATTTCCCTTTCATTGTTCCTGTCTGTTTATCTTCTTGATGTCTTTTTGGATGACTTTAATTGGATTTGGAACTGTGGTTAATTTTCCGTAAATGCTCTTGGGAAGTTCATGAGGTTGTATTTCTTCGAGATGACCTTTGATCTATTCCTTGTTTCTTCCTATAAAAGGACTGTCCCAGTATTCTTTATGTAATTCATTCTTTATTAACGACCAAATGGCTTTTCCTCTTGAAAACTATGGTGACAACCTTCCTGAATACGTTGCTCGTCTTAAAGAGGAAGTTCAGAAGGTGCGTTATCTAGAGAAGAGGGTTGCCAGGTTGTCGGTGGAAGCTCGTCGGGCCGCCGAACTAGACGAGCGATTGGATGCCCTGGAGAAGGAGCATCAGAGGTCTTTGCTCGACAGTATTCGCGCTCGTGCTCGGATCAAAGAGCTCGAGGCCTCCAGAGATAGGCAACTTGCTTCCAAGAGGGCTTACAAACTGGCCCTTAAGGAAGTGTATGCTCGGTCGAAGGGGAAACCAAATGACGAAGCGGGCCCTTCCACGAAATGATTTTATTGTTTTTTCATTGTATTTCCTTTTATTGCTTCTTCTGTAACGAAGTACCAATCAATCAATAAAGACATCTTTCTCTTGTTTATATCTGAATTACTTTTCCGATGCAATTTATTTTGACTGCGCACGCTTATGGCCTCATCAATGCTTTTTCTTGGGCCTAGCGTTTGACCTTATCCAGTGGACCTTCTTACTCTTTATATCTGGGGACCAATAGGATTTCTTGAGCCCTGTGCATAAAAATCTTATTCACCAGAGTTTTCTTGATCTCTGTGCAAAAGATCTTAGATATTTATTTGAGCCTAATGCCTTTCCCCAGAAATGACGCGTGTTTCAATGCCATTATTACTTGTCCTCTTTAAATATTGGTAAGAATCCAAGCGTTTTGTGAACAAGAGTGGCTTTTAATTACTCATGCTTTTTTAGAACCTTTGGGGAATTCAAACGTTCTTTCTTGAACAGACATCTTTTAATTGCCATCGCTTCTTAGTACCCATTGGCGAACGGTTGTGACTCTCAATACCAGCCCTCATCTAATTGATCTATAAATACCTGCTTACAGCATGGTTACATCCACAATTCTCATCATATTATTTTCCCCCATATATAGACCCTCATCTTATAATTTCCCTAAGATGTCTGGTCCTTTCACTCCATCAACATTAGCTTTGCAAGTCGAGGCTTTTGAAGCCTCTTATAGCCATGTACAAAGGCTGTTGAGGGATGCCGAGGAGGAACTGAAGGTGATGCGTTATCACCATACCGAGATGGTTCGGGAATTAACTTGGCTAAGATCCGAACTGGCTTATAGCCGACGTGCTCGTCAGGCTCTAGTCGAAGAGAATGAGGTGCTAAGGGGGAACCCGACACTGAGGGACAGGGATGTCTCTGCCGGGCCCTCTCATCGATACCAATCGACTTCCCCCTAACCTTCCCCCTTCTTTTTTTTATCTCTCTCTGCTTTTCCCCATCTTTTCCCATCTCTTTTCTTTCTATACTTTTTCAGTCTCTCTTCTCTCTATCCTCCATTTTCTTCTTACTATCTCTTCCTAGGTCTTTCTTTTTCTTCTTTTTGTTTTGTTTCTTTTACGTCCTTTTTATTTGTCTGTTTCCTTCATTTCTTCTTCCTCTGCTCTTTCTCTTTCTTTTTTTCTTCTTTTCTCAGTTTCCCTCATTTCTTCGTCTTCCTCTTTTGTGTTTCTCTTTTTTTTTTATACTCTGTTCTCTCTACTTTTCATTCTTTTCTTTTTCCTCTTTTTTGCACCACTATGATGTAACAATCAGCCCTGTGATCCTAAGGGTTTTTGTGTTACATCTAGGGTTTTTGTCATTTTTCTTTTCGACTCTTCTTTCTTATCACTTCTTCTTTTCTTGCACTCTTCTTCTTTTCCTCTTCTTGCTTTTCCTTTCTCTTTCTTCTTACTTTTTCTTTTTGGCGTCTCCTGCTCACTTGGTCAGCTTATAGTTGATCCTTTGCCTGATCTTCTGTACTAGCTCTTCTCGGATGTAATAGATCTTCTTTTCGGATGTAATAGATTTTCTTTTCGGATGTACTAGACTTTCTTTTCGGATGTAATAGATTTTCTTTTCGGATGTAATAGATTTCTTTTCGGATGTAATAAACAATGATATATCCCATCTTTATTAATGAAAAGTATTTTTGCCCCTTTATTTTTGCACTTCTTTTTATATTGCACCTGTGGTTTGTTGTTTGTCGGGAAGTTAGATCTTTGAATATCTCGTCTTTTATTTCCTTCTGTACTGTTGTATCAGATGTCAGTAGATGTCCCCATCACTGTCGAATATAGGTGCATGCTCCCTAGTAGGTCAGGAATATGCATGCTCCCTAGTAGGTCAGGAATATGCAAGCTATCTCCGTTCTATAAGTACTTCTCTTTTCTTTGGTAGTTTATCATCTCTCATTTTTCTTTTTGCTTCTCTCTTCCTCAGCCCTTTATTTTCTTCCGTACTACTACAATTTCCCAGAATGTCTGGACCTGTGGTGAGATATCATGCTCAGATGAAGGGCTTGGACACTGAGGTATCTCGGGTCCGCCGTCGGATGGCAAGGCTTGAGAAAGAGTATGGCGTTTTGGCCTTGAGCTTGTTCGGCTCTTATCCCGAAGAGACGGGGAAGTGGACCGAGATCTCGGCACTGAGTCGCCAGCTCGATCACTTGTTGTTACAGAGAAACCATCTGGCCAACTCCTGGTATGATGCCGAGGAGATTTGGGACCATTCTCAAGATGAGTTTGACAACTCTCCTCAAGGCCTAGCTAGCATAATGGTAAAGAATGCTCGGCTCGTGGAGCGCATCAGGGTTCTTACTACGGAAAACAATAGGCTCTCCTCGGAGAATGACAATTTGGTCGCCATGAACGATTCCTACCAAGCTCGGTTGAATTGTTCTGCTCGTTTTGCTTTCTCTCGGTCTGGCAGTTCGATTTTTCCCCCCATTGATCCTTAGATTGGGCTGGTTTTCTTATGTATTTCCCCTTTTTCAATTTGTGTTTTGTTTTCTGTATTTGATGAATCAGTTGTATCTTCTCGTATCTCGTGCCTGTCTTGTGAACCATTGTAACGCTTCGTACTTTGTGCCTTTTGATTCTCTATAAATGCTCCCTATTGCCTGTATCTCATTACCAATTTCTACCTTTCTCTTGTTTTATAATTTGCTTCTAACTTGCTTTTGCGTGAGATGGCTCCCATCACTAGGTCTGCCTCCAAAAAGAAAGCCCTTATGGAAGAGGAGCCTACTTTTTTGCTACCTCGTCCCCCTGGTTTTGGGGAGGAGGATTTGACTCCTCTTCAACTAAAAGAAATTGAGATGTCATGGCTGAAACATGATCTCATGTGTGCTCGGACTGAAGCGAGGAGGTTTAAACAATATTGGGACAAGGAGGGCACTGCTCGTTTCAAGGCCGAGCAAAAATGCGAGTCTCAGTCTTACGCCTTGAAACAGGCTGAGATGGCGATTTCTCGTTTGGTTAGGGAGAAGGAGCGTCTGGAGGAACTTTTGGCGAAGAGGGATGTTGCTATGGGGGATAGTTCGAAAAAGTAGGATGGGTGTATTTTCTTTTTCTGTTGTATTGTTTTGTGTTTCCCCCTTTGTGGATGAATAAAACTTGTCTTGCACTTGATTCTGTCCTATTTTATTTCCTGTTTGCTTCACTCTTTTATGTTGATATCATTTGATGTCTCTCAGCATACACCGAACAATATGCCCGGTTATCCCCCCGGAGAGCGTTGGTAGACTTGATGCTCCCTGCCGTCAAGCTAGAAACGGTCTTCGTCCACCTTGTTCGGTGTGCCCTTTGGGTAAGAATTGGTTTGGCGTCGAGGAACTTTAATCGGGGGACATTCTCGGTGTGATAATAGTGGTAGCGTATGTGGGAAGCTTTTCGTGGTAGGGTCCACTGGCCGTTTATTTAGGTGTAATGATGTGAACTGCCTTGGGTAGTGGGATACGCGCTGACGTGGCGAAATCTGGAGCGTTTATATGTTAAAAATAGCAGTGGTTGTTGACTTTTGTATGGTTGGAAAAAAAGGTAAACCTCTGTTACACGAAAGGATGGTTATTATTTTATTCTTTTTGTGACTCCACTCCTTTCTACTGTGCCAAGTAATCCTTTTTTATTTTTATCACAGAATTTGCTGAAGAAAATATCTCTCTCTCTAAAGCATATTCTTCCCGCCAAAAAGGAAAAGAGTTCGGCCACTTGATCTAGGGTTTCGTGGTTTTGTTGGAAGACTTGCTGCTGTTCGCGCTTGCTTGCTCATAATGATTACTGTAAGTGATTTTTCGTTCTCCCCCCTTCCCTTTTTTAGGAGTTGTATTTGATTTGTCGTTGTGGTCATAGGTGTGGCGTTGGTATATGGTTCAGGTTATCTATATATGTCTGATGATTCTTATGTATCTGGTTAATGTGAGTGGGGGGGGGGGGGGGTGGTGGCGCTCGTTATATTGATGTGGTTCTTGTTTGTGTATTTGGTTAGTATATTGATGGACTTTTGATGATGTTTGGATAGGAAATTCTGAGCCAAAGTGTGGCCCAAGTTGGCACATTCGTAGAAAAGGATTTTAAGGAGCTTGCCGGAATACCTGACAACATACATATCCGGCTTCCTATTTCTGACGAGGAGGTGCTGGGATTTGTTCCTGCCGGCGAGGTGGCCGTGCGCTCTTCGGCATTTTTTACTGGGGGTCTTCGACTTCCTTTTACAAACTGGGTGGCTTCGTTCTTTGAGGCCGTCCAGATTGCTCCAGCCCAACTGGCCTTGAATGGTTACCGTATGCTGAACGGTATTCAAAGGTTATCGGAGTTGGCCGGAATACCGATTGAATTGAAGGACGTCTTCGGAGTCTACAGTCTGAGCTTTGAGCGTCGCAGTTCGTATCTGAAAACCCAGCGTACCTATTGCCGGCTTGTTATCGGTTTGCCGGATACCAACAAAGAGCGCAATCTTGGTATCGTGATAGCTTCTGGTGAATGGGGCTGTCCGGGACACCAGATTCCTGGACCGGCCACCAACGCTCCCCCTATGCCCGACCTCGGCGCTCCCAATGTGGAGGCTCTGTTAGCTCTTTGGAAATGGTGGGGGCCGAGACCGACGCCGGATCCGGCGAGTCGTACTGCTCCGGTGCTGCTCGGGTACCCTATGGGGTCGGTGACCAAGGGGAATCCTGCGCCCGAGATCCCCAAAGAGCCCGAGGAAGAGTTCTTGAAAGTGGTCCGGGCTCGAAGTGCTGCTCGGCTCGGGAAGAAGCTCGTTCGGTCTAGGCGTCATGCGTCTGACCCTGTTGGTGGAGTAACGAAGAGGGCCAGGGGAACCGATACATCGGTTACCGAGGAGGCTGATATCGTTGGCTCGGGCGAGGGGGCGGTTGCTGCTGCCGAAGGGGATACCGCCGAGGATGCCTCTGCGCCGGGCGAGGTATGTGTATATGTATTATGATTTTCTTGTCTTTTGGTTATCGGTTTGTTCGCTAGTGCTTTGCTTTATTAGTTATCTTGTTTCAGCTACTGACTTCTCCATTGGTTACCCTCGCGCTTGCCCGGTCGATGGGTATTGTTGTGTTTCAGGGGTCGGTCGATAGCCTGTTCGGACATATCAACATGCTGGTGGCTATGGGGAAGGAGACGATGACCCTGCCTGCGGTCTCGCCTGTCCTTGCCGAGGCCGCGTTGAACCTGTCTGGTATCTCGCCCAGCCGTACAGAGGATGTAATCGAACGCAGGACCCCTGAGACTAATGCTCCAGAGGAGGAGGCGGTCGAGGAAGTGGATATGGAAGGCGGCGAAGAGAGTGCCGATGATGTTGTGACGGGTGGCGAGGATGAGGCTCTCGATGGATCCGAGAAGGTGTTGGTTGACGGGGTTGCAATGACCCGTTACATTGACCGATGTAGGGGTGAGCTGCTGGAGCAACCGCGAATCTTGAAGATGGGGTATACGGCTCTGAAACCCCTTGCGTTCAAGAATGCAGAAAGACTAGCTGCTCAACCTATAATGTCGGTTATAGAGCAGGCCCACGCGGATGCGCTGAGGGTACGTGGGGCTCGTATTTCGCTATATAGGTCTGGTACTTGTATTCTGTTTGGAATCTAATGTTTTGAAGTGCAGATTGCTTTGAGTACCGTGGCGCTACGGGATCAGCTGGGAGCTCTAGGGGCTGAGAAAGAGAAGCTGGTGGCCGAGAAGAACGCCATAGTCGAGGAGAACGAGCAGAAGATAAAGGATCTGCTTGCGGCTTTCGAGGTCGAGAAAGAGAAATTGGTCGCCGCGAATAAAACCCTGGGCGAGAATTATGACAAGCTGTCGGTGGACTTTCTGCACCTGACCGAGGATGTCGATAAATTGAGGGCGGAAAAAGAGTGCATGGTTGTTAAGTACGGCGAACTAGAGGAGGAGAACTTGCTCCTGGCAGAGGACGTGGAAGCCGAAAAGGCTAAGGTGACTGCCCTGAAAACGGCACACGCGGAGGAGCGGACAAAGTTAGCAATGATGGCCAACTTCTCTGTATACTGTGCTCATGTGCGGGCGCTCAATTTTGCGAATGTTCCTTTGTCGGATAGGGCGTGGTCGGAGTTGGTGTATCCGTGTCCGCATGGTGCACCGCCGAAACCCTTGGACTGGGCGAATCTTCGTGAAGAAGAGCTTCCTCGGCTACCGGGACAGACAAATTCGACAGCGCTGCGTCCTCACTCTATGTCGGACCCGTCCACTCCTCGACCGGATGCTACTGTTGTGCCCCCACCAGTATCTCCTCAGGTGGAACCTTGACTATCTTTCTAGCAGTATGTATTTTTTTATTTTTTTTTTTTTTTTTTTTTTTTTTTTTTTTTTTGGTCTCTTGTGTATCTAGAAACAGATTCTTTTGGGGAAGTGATAACATAGGTACTGTGTTTTATTTCTGTTGGGCTTTCTTGGGTTAATTTCTTTTGATGGTCGTCATATTTTGAAGGATGTGAAAACAAAATATTGTCAGGTACCAAATAACCCCCTTGCCATGGTGGTCTGGACCTCGCCTAGTCATAGTGTAGGTGACGTAATAGAAGATTTGGAAAGATCTAAGGCGTCCCTTACCGCGAAATTGACTTGTGCTTGTCAGGAAATCGAGGGTCTGAATATTCATATTTCCAACTTGGCGATTCGGTTACGTGATTTGGGAGAGAAATTTAGTAAAAATACCGCCCATTATACGGCAAACAAGGGTAAAGCGAAGGAACTTCTCGGTGCCCTACGACGTTCTCGTGATGAAGCCCGAGGTCGTGTGACGAGCTTGAACTTGGTCCTTGGGGCCGTTTTCGAGGACGCGGACCTGCTGCTATCCTTTGCCAAAGCGTATTGGGCCCGAGCTCGCGCTTTAGAGGTGCTTGAGCATATAAAAGGAATGAGTGGTGTATCCCGGGCAGAGCGCATGGTTGATGCGAAGGCCGGGGTAACTGAAACCACTGTCGCCTTGAACCGAATCGAGGCGGTCATTCGTGAGCGTTTGGGGACGCAAATTAATTCATTGCGAGATATTCATTTTGCCGATGTAGTAGAGACTTCGGCGTCTGTTGAGGGGTTGTCGGAGTAATAAAGTAGCTTGTTTTGTCGTTTTCTTTGTAGCTTGTATAAAAAATTCTCTCCTTTTTTTTTTTTTTTTTTTTTTTTGTAGCTTTTTTTTTTTTTTTGTAGCTTCTTTTTTTGTATATTCATCTCTTCTCGTTCTTCTCCCCCCCCCTCTTTTTTTTTATAGGCACATGCTACTATGTCGCACCAGGCTGGTTCTCCATGCCTAGTTAACCCGGGGTTAGGACCTACTGGTGCTGCCCGGGACGAGGTCTCATCTGGTGCGGCTAGTGAGGTGCCTGACAGGTGGCCCTACATTGTTTTGATGAGCAAAAATGTCAAATTGACCGACCAATGTGCTCGACTGCGGACCAAGCTGAAAACCCAGGCGGCCTTTTTTCGAGAATACGTTCGCCGTGCCGAGCATACTGTTGAGGTTCAGGAGCGTCGTTTAGATCGATATTGGCGTGCAAAGGACAAGTACTTCGGCAAATTAAAGTTGCTTGTGACCAAGGCCAACGTGTTGGTGAAGTATTTCCGTTTGTCCCGTGCCAGATACGATGCTTCCGCAGCTATGATCGAAGCTCGCCGTAACCTCTCCTTTGACGATGATCGCCGTAAAGCGGCCTCGGATGCTCACGAGTTCGCGAAAGAAGCCGAGTTCAACGCGCGGCTTCAGACGCTGACTTGTGTTGGGGCTCATACGACCAATTTTGATGCCCTCATTTCTGAGGAGCGTTTTGATGGTGATGAGTCTGATGGGTACACAACGACGGATGACGAAGAGATTGAGCTCGGTCAATTACCGTCGTGCTCCTCCTGCAGTAGCTCTTCTTAAATGAATCTCTTTAGTGTCGATGATCTTCTTGTTGCCTCCGTAATGCGGGCGAGGACTATTTATGTTATTTCTTTGTTCCTGTTTTGTACCTTTCCATTGCCGTATTACTATTTGATTGATTGGATCGATTTTTCCTTGCTAAATCATTTGTTATTTCGTTATTCCTGTTTTGGAGATGCTTCTTGTTGATATTTCGTTGTTTAGATTGATTCTCCTTCATTGTTTTAGCCAATTTGTATTGTATCGCCGCCGTAATGTGGACCTGAATAATTCCTTGCATTGTACCTGCATATGAATTTCATATTATTCCTAGGCGTTCCTTTGAAAACACGCCATGTTGGGAATTTCATAGTATTCCTAGGCACTTCGGCCATGTTGGGAATTTCATAGTATTCCTAGGCGTTCCTTCGGTAACACGCCATGTTGGGAATTTCATAGTATTCCTAGGCACTTCGGCCATGTTGGGAATTTCATAGTATTCCTAGGCGTTCATTCGGTAACACGCCATTTACGGAATTTCATAGTATTCCTAGGCGCTTCGGCCATGTTGGGAATTTCATAGTATTCCTAGGCGTTCCTTCGGTAACACGCCATTTACGGAATTTCATAGTATTCCTAGGCACTTCGGCCATGTTGGGAATTTCATAGTATTCCTAGGCACTTCGGCCATGTTGGGAATTTCATAGTATTCCTAGGCGTTCCTTCGGTAACACGCCATTTACGGAATTTCATAGTATTCCTAGGCACTTCGGCCATGTTGGGAATTTCATAGTATTAGTAGACAACATGATAATATATTTTATTCATTCAAAAGAAGAAAGATAATGCCATTAAGCAAGAAGGGTAAGGTAGCACCTGTACTTGTATTCGGAGGATTGCCTATACGTAGTACTTCTTTAGGTTAGCCACATTCCAAGAATTCTTTTCCCCTCGGCTGTTGGCGAACAGGACGCTTTTGATTTTGTAAGAGACTGGACTTGTTTGCTTGACGATTTCGTATGGGCCTTCCCAGGTAGGGCTTAGTTTGCCATGTATTTCGTTGCGGGTATAGACCGTCACTCGTCGCAGCACCAGTTCTCCTACCATGAATTCTTTGGACCCTTTTACTCTCTTGTCATAGGTTTGCTTCACGCTTTGTTGGTACTTAGCTAGGGTAAGGGCCGCTATCTCTCGTTTCTCGTCTATCATGTCGAGCTCTTCTCTCATTCTTTGTTCATTGTTTCCCTGCTCGACCAACGTCGTTCGGAGCGTGGGTAGCCCGATCTCTGTCGGTATGATGGCCTCAACACCGTATGCTAAGATAAACGGGGTTTCCTTGGTGCCCGTCTTGGGTGTAGTTCGGCATGACCATAAAACGTTGAGTAGCCGCTCGGGCCACCTCCCCTTTGCCTGTTCAAGGGTGGTCTTGATGCCGTCTAATATTGTTCGGTTTGACACTTCGGCTTGCCCGTTTCCTTGTGGGTATGTCGGCGTTGAATAGAATTTTCGGATACCGAGTTCCTCGTACCACAGCTGTAAATTGGCATCTTTGAACTGGGTTCCGTTGTCGGCGACTATAGCGTACGGTATACCGAACCTAGTTATGATGTATTCCCAAACGAATTGTTTGACGTTGCTGGCTTTGATTTCTCGGAGGGGTTTAGCTTCGACCCATTTGGTGAAATAATCAGTCGCAACGATCAGATATTCCACATTCCCAGGTGCTCTTGGGAGTTTACCGACCAAATCAATTGCCCATTGAGCAAACGGCCATGGTGCCGATACCGGGGTCATCATAGATGAAGGGAGCCGTGGTATCTTGGCAAATCGTTGGCACTTGTCGCATCGTTGGACGTATGCATCGGCGTCTCGCTTGATATAGGGCCACCAATATCCTTGGGTCACTGCCTTGTTTGCAAGGGATCGCCCTTTGATGTGTGCTCCGCAAGATCCTTCATGGATTTCCTCCAAGACCGGCAGTTGTAGCTCGGTCGGGACGCACAGTAGATGGGGTCCCCGGTAACTGGATTTGTATAGTTTATCATCCTCGGATAGCCAGAAGCGAGGAGCTTTTCTTGTAATTTTCAGCGCTTTTATCTTGTCGGCCGGAAGCGTTCCACTTCGCAGATAATGGGTCATGTCCTCCATCCAACCTAGTTCGTACTGTATCGACGTCATCCGACCTACCCTTTTTATTATGCTCGGGGTCGGCAGTAGTTCCACTGTGATCGACCGGGTGTCGGTCAATGTTAATGTCGAGGCTAGGGTAGCCAAGGCATCGGCATGTGCATTTTCGGTGCAATTGATTCTTACTAATTCGCACTGTTCGAAGGTTGCCATCAAGCTTTGGACTTTCTCTTGGTAGAGGATCATTCTATCATCTTTCGCTTGGTACTCGCCGATGGCTTGATTGACGATGAGCATGGAGTCTGAGCTTGCAATTAAGTGGGAGCATCCGAGGGACCGGGCAATAAGCATGCCATTTATCATGGCCTCGTATTCTGCCTCATTGTTGTAGCTCGGAAGCCCAATTTTATGCTTTTTTCGATGATTGCTCCCTCTCTAGACTTTAGGACGATCCCTGCTCCTGATCCGTCCTTGGTGGCTGATCCGTCGACATGTATCTGCCAGTGTGATTGTGGAGAGAGTGCCAAAGGCTCGTCATAGCCTTCGGTGAATTCTGCGACGAAATCGGCCAGGACTTGTCCCTTTATGGCATGACGGGGTGCGAACTCGATATGAAATTGGGATAGCTCGACCCCCCAGGCGGCAACTCGGCCGCTAATGTCCGTCCGTCGAAGTGACTCTTTGATATGAAATTTTGTGTATACCCGAACCTGATGAGCTATGAAATAGTGTGGCAACTTTCTGGTTGCGACGACCAATGCCAGACACAGCTTTTCCAAGGGTAGATAACGTGTTTCGGCTTCGACCAGAGTCTTGCTGACGAAGTAGATCGGAAATTGTTCGCGACCTTCTTCTCTTAGGATAACTGCGCTCACAGCTGCAGTGGAAACTGCTAGGTAGCATGCCAGAATGTCTCCTTTGTTCGGCCTTACTAGCAGTGGCAGTGTCCTCAAGTACTCTTTGAGATTGTTGAATGAGACTTCACATTCCGGGTCCCAGACGAATTTTCTATCCTTCTTGAGTGATTCGAAAAATGGCCGTCCCTTATCTGCGGATCGGCTAATGAACCTGCTCAGCGCGGCCATCATTCCCGTGAGCTCTTGTACCTGTTTCTTATTCTTGGGTGCTGCTAGGTTTTGTAGAGCCGTTATTTGATCGGGATTAGCCTCTATTCCTTGTCGGCTAACCATATGCCCCAAGAATTTCCCTTTGCTGACGCCAAATGCACACTTGCTCGCATTGAGTTTCAGTTTGTGCTCGCCCAGCGTTCGGAAAACGTCTCTGATATCTTGAAGGTGGGATGTGGCTCTTTCGCTCTTGACGACCATGTCGTCTATGTATACCTCCATCGTATTCCCTATATGATCTCGACATACCCTTGTTATCATCCTTTGGTATGTTGCTCCCGCATTGCGTAGGCCGAACGGCATTACCGTATAGCAATAATTTCCCAAAGGTTATATAAACGAAGTCTTTTCTTGATCTTCGCGGGCGAGGGGAATTTGATGGTATCCTGAATATGCGTCAAGGAAGGTCATCCGTTCTGCCCCCGCAGTTGCGTCCACCAGTTGATCAATCCTTGGAAGGGGAAAGTGGTCCCTCGGACAGGCTTTGTTGAGGTTTGTGAAGTCTATACATACTCTCTCCTTTCCGTTCTTCTTAGGGACGACGACCGGGTTGGACAACCATTTTGGATAGTAAACCTCTCTTATGGCTCCAGCCTCCAATAACTTTTGTACTTCAGCGATTATAGCTGCTCTATGCTGTACAGACACTTTCCTGCTCCTCTGTGCTATTGGCTTGTACTCGGTGTTTACACTTAGGTGGTGGCATGCTGTATTGGGGTCTAGGCCCGGCATATCTTTAGGGCTCCAGGCGAATTTATCAGTGTTGCTGAGAATGAATGCTTTCAACTCTTCGGATTCCTGTTTTGGAAGGTTGTCGCCGAGGAGGAAGTAATGCTCCTCGTCCATATCTGGTATATACACCTTCCTGAGTGTCTCTCCTACTTGTTCTTCGACAACCCTTTCGGCTTTGGATATTTGGTTGATCAGCTTCTTGGTGCTGGTGGGTTGTTCCACCATGCTTCGTTGTTTTTGGAGAGTCGCGGTGATTTCCTCGCAGCGTCTTGAATCCTCTTGACATCCTCTGGCTGTCTCGATCTCTCCCCTGTCATTTGGGTATTTGACCTTTTGGTGATAGGTCGAGGGTATGGCCTTCATGGCATGTAACCAAGGTCGGCCCAATATTGCATTGTGACCGGAGTGGTCATTAACCACTAAGAACTCCACGGGAACCGACACGGACCCGGTTGTGACACTGAGGACGATCTTACCCAACGGTTTAGTCGTTTCGGAGATGAATCCGATCAGTGTGACGTCAGTAGGCCATAGATCTTCCAGCTTGAGTTCCATTTTGTCGAAGAGCTCCCTGTACATGATATCACAAGAGGCTCCTTGGTCGACAAGTACCCTGCTGACCGTGTCTAGGCCAATTTGAACTCGGAGGTTAATGGCATCTCCATGGGGGTAAATCACCCCTTCTTCGTCAAGATCCGAGAAAGAAATGGGCGGATGTCGTCGTTGTGTGCATTGTCGTTTAGAGGTCGACGCCTGTGATGCCTTGGATACTTGGCCAAAGTGGGCCAGCTGCCGTTGTCGCGATCGTTCCCCGCCTGGACCCTTGGGTCTTGTCATATGAACGACGTTGATCGTTTTGCCTTGCCGGTTGTCGGATCCTTCGATGGCCAGTTGTTTGCCTTTATTCCCAGCTCCTTTGATGAACTTGGCTAGGTATCCTGCATCGCCCCACTGGTTCATTCTCCATCGCAGGTTACGGCAATGCTCAGTGAGATGGCCGTGATCCTCATGATATGCGCAGAAGAGCTTGGAATCTCTCTGATTGGGGGGAGTGTTGATCGGTTGCGGTCGGGAATACCAACTTTCCCTGCATATATCCTTGAGGATATCTTCAGCAGACAAGTCGAAAGTGTATCGCAGCTCGACCGATCCGAAAGTATTTCGGTGTTCCCTTTCTTGGGGCCGACCTTGTTGAAACGGCTTGGGTGGCATTGGGTAGGTGAGCTGGAGCGGTTTATGTTCGTTGGTCGGTGTTGGGTATGCGATCTGGAGCGGTTTGGGCTCTAATGCTCGTGGTTGCTCTACCCTGCTATGGACCTCGGGCTCTTTGCCCTTTCTGGTCGGTTGGAATGCTTCTCCCTGGTATTCCTAACTCTTTTGCGACCCACCTGTGCCTCGCGGACCGACTCTCTTCTCGGTAGAGTTCGGTTGAGGAAACGCAGTTAGTCGTTTTTATCGGTGAGGTGGGTACAATAGGCTAGCAGGGAATCAGTGGTCGGGAAGTTTTTGCCTATGAACTTCCTTCTCGCCCAATAGCCATTAGGGATGGAATTGATAAAGTTTTGGATGGCTATATTATTGGCATATCGTGGAATCTGGTTTGCTACGTCGATAAAATGTATGCAGTAATCGTTGAGCCTTTCATTTGGCATCATCGCCATTTTAAGAAGGGTTTCGATACTAACCTTCTTTTTCCGATGAGCAGCGTACCGGGTGGAGTATGCTCTTAGCAATTCTGCCCAGTCTCTAATGGAGCCCCGTGGTAAGTTTTGATACCATGACGAAGCCTCTTGACCCAAGCTGTTTTTGAAAAATTTGCACATCAGTGCATGGTCATCACTCCACAGTTCCATCTTCGTCTTGTAGTGCCTCAGATGGTCGATAGGGCAACTCTTCCCATCATAGAGCCTGAATTCGGGGATGACGAATCCCATAGGATTGCGGTACCGCGTGATCTGTTCAGCACACGGGGTTTCTTGGCATACGTTCCAAGCCTGTTGGAACGCGTCATCCGTGACTTGGTAGGGGGGAGGGTATCCTCCCTGATGTGGTGGTGGGCCATATCCTTCCCCGATCCTGTATTCGAGATATCTACCGTCCTTCGTGTTTGTGTGGACACGTTCCATATGAGTGTTCGGATGGACGATAGTTATTGGGACATTGCCCCCTTGGTGGGGGACTCTTGTATCGGGTCGCCGACCCGCTGCCTCCAGGGCTGCCCTGTAGGCAGAATCTTCCACTTCATGGCGTGGGTCTTTGTCGGGTTGGATAACTGGCAATACGATGCCGGCCGCTGTCATGGCCGTCATGCATGCCGCCAGCTGAGCTTGTAGCTGGGCGTAGTTCCTTTCATCGGCTAACGGAACAACATGTTGTACCTCCACCGTGGGTGGTGTAATCATCCTCGGAGAATTGGTCGGTAGTCGGGGCAACTGTCCGAGTACATGATCCTCGGGCATGCCAAACTGATGAGCTTCGTCCGTTTGTAAACGAGCACCGAAGTTGACCGAGGCTGTAGGCAAAGGGACTCTTGAGCTCGGCCCTGCTTGGGACCCGGTTAAGCGTCTTCGTGCACGCCTTAATACGGGCACGTCTTGTTCGTCATCCGAGGACGAAGGGTGTTCGTCGACAATCCCTTCGATGAAATGTCGGGGTGGTTCGACCGGTTGTTCTTGGTTGACGTAGGAGGTTGTTGGTTGGTTTCCGGATTGGATAGCTTCATATCTGTCGCGGATGGCGAGTAGATCGTCGAGGTCTTGTTGGCTAATTTGCGTGTTTTAGTTATTGGTTTCTATTATCTCGGGATGGGTTTCCTCTACATTGGTAGCCATTGTCGCTCGTCTGGCAGAGTATTGGTATTCGAATTCTAAACTAGTTGGGAACTAGATGATTCCCGGAGACGGCGCCATTTGATAAAGCCATAACTTTGGTCGGTCGCGTTAGGCTTTTCAACAATGATATAATAGTAAATCAACCGTGAATAAAGGACACTTCCTGATCTTTATTATTGCTCGGATTATTATCCTTGTTCGGACTATTACACTTGCTCGGACTAGTATTTCGGTTTTGACAATTGTGCTCGATATGACTATTTAATCTCTCGTCTTGATCTTTCTCCCCTTTTATTCGGTGCTCGGCTGTCTTTTCTCGGTTTATTTCTAGAAGTGGTGTGCGTTGGTTAGTTTCTCTCTTTTCTCAACTTCTCTCTATATTTTTTGGATAGATTTTCTGGTCCTTTTCTAGGAGGGGTAGTTGACTATTTATAGGCAACTGCGCCTTTTAGGATATTGACAAATGTCTTCATCCCAGAGATTTTTCAGACATGGGTCCCCCTTTGATTGAGCTTGGGCTTTTAATAGTAACACCTCAATTCCTATAAAAAGTATGAGACGACCCATAATTTAAGCGTTGGATACCCATTTATAAAGTGGGTTGATTATTACCCAAATAAAATATTCGGGTCTAATTTTTATGTTCTATCAAGTACATATTTATTAGATCAAGTAGCATCATGTAGCTACATACTAAGTTGGTGAATTAATTATAAATATCTACAATATATTTAATTTTTGAATTGTGTATGAGAGAATGAACTTGTGAACATGAAGCATTATTGAGCTACATGAAGAATAATGATAAAATCATAAATTGCACACCATATAAAACAAAGATCAAGTAGCACCATGTACGTAACTACATACTTATACTTTCGTGCAAATGAATTAATTACAAATCGTTAGAATATTTAATTTTCGAATTGTGTGTGAGAGAGATATATGGTAACGATATCACCATTACATAATGTTTAGAGAGTATGATAGAATATTTGGTAATGTATATGAGTACTAGTTATGGTAAACAATCAAATGAAATGTTATGTCTAACTAAAGAGTGATATTTTTGTACCAATACATTACATATATACCTACTATTAAAAAAAGAAGATTTGGAAATATGAAGTTCTGTACCAATACATTGCATATTGGCCGGTATTAGTTTTTTTTTTTTTATGGCCAATTAATTATAAGTATCATCTCCCATGAGGAAATTATTATTTTTCTCAAACTAATGGCACAAAAAAATTCTTCACACATTCTAGGGTAAATGAGTATCCTAGAGTTTCATCTCAAAGAGTTGAATACAATTTTTTACCAAGCTGACGAGGATAGGTGTAATTCATACTTTCGAAAATGAAATGAGCATTGTTTTTTAGAGAGACAAGATTTCATAACTTTTTTTCAGTGTTTTACAAAGCGCTGAGCGTTTTTATGCTAAATACGCTAAATGCCCTAATAGCTTAGTTTTGAATCATAAAACGTAAAATATTTACAATAGAAATATATACATGGTATGAAATATATAGAAGAAAAGCATGTTTGGAATATACTTTTAAAAACATCATTTTACTATTTTCTATCTGAGAAGATTTGAAATATTTCATAATTAGCAAAAATGCAAACTAATTTCAAGTTTTCTACTACCTAAAATTTCCAAAATTTGTACTTTGTCAAAATGAGCGATTAAAAGGAAGATTAGCACATGCAATTGAATTATTTTGGAATTCTGTTTACATAAAATTGCTAACCCTAAAGTAGCGGTGCTTTTGTAGTTTTTTGTAAAAATCAATTTAATATTAGACTATAATTCTCGAAAAGCACAATTTTTAGCCTAAATAGCACAAAAAGCATGATATACGCTCAAAAGGCGGACTTATAACACTTTACCAACAATATAGTGATACAGAGTATGCAAAAATAATTCAATAATTTTTTGTGATTTTTTTTATTTTTTTTGTGATTTTTTTTTATTTCTTATTATATTTTTTTGTGTTTTTTTTTTTATTTTGTTGTAATTTAAAACTATTTTTTTTTGGGTTTGTAGAGAGATAAAATATGTCTATTATATTTTGGTTTGTTCTTCTTTTAGTAAATAAACTAAATAATTAAAAAGGGTTATCTGTGAGAAATGTGAACTTATCAAGATATTTAGGAGAAATATAAGTTGTTATGAAATACTTATAGTAAATTACTCCTACATATTATATGTACATATTTTCTATTGATTCTATCAAATTTATGTATTTTTTTCCTTTCTTCTGCCACTGTGAAAGTAAATATAAATTTTTTGTTTCTTCAGAAACTCTCTACTGGCAGTCTTTGTGATAGCAATACTTGCAGCTGTCATAGCAAGCCAATCCTTAATTTTAGCATCTTTTCTGATCATTCAACAATCTCTCTCTTTAGGGTGCTTCCCTCGGGTAAAAATTGTTCATGCATCAGCTAAATACGAGGGACAAGTTTACATCCCCGAGGTTAATTATGTTTTAATGTTGGTTTGCGTCTTTGTCACTATCGCCTTCAGAGACACTGTAGCTCTAGGAAATGCATATGGTAAGTTTTGTATAATCTAATTATATTTTTATCCAATTTTTGTTATAGCTTCGCTTTGATAGTCTTCATTACAAAGTGATATCTGAAAATAAGAGTTATTTAGACACTAAATACTCACAAATGTGCTCTATATTATCTGAAAATAAGAGTTATTTATCTTGGGCTCCGTTCAAAATTACCAGGCCACATTGTAACTATTAAGGCAATGTCTAAAGTCGATTCCTTTCCTTTTGCTTAGGAAAATGCGCAACGATAGATTAAGACAAATACGTAACCAGTTAACTTTATATTGATACAAATTATGATTGACAAATTTTCTTGTGTTTTCTCATTCGTGCAGGAATTACAGTGATCCTTGTTATGACTCTAGCATCGGCCTTCTTAGTCCTCATCATGATATTAATCTGGAAAACAAACATTTTTCTCGTATTGGCTTACATTCTTGTAATAGGCTCCGTTGAGCTTGCATATTTGAGTTCCCTTCTCTACAAGTTCCCACAAGGGGGATAACTCCCTTTGGTTTTTTCGTTTTTTCTAATGTATACAATGTGCATATGGAACGATGTCTACAGAAGGAAATATTATTATGAGTTAAAAAACAAAATTTCCCCGAAGGAGGTAAATGACACTATTGCCCATGCAAGTACTCATCGGATTCCGGGCCTTGCAATCTTCTACTCCGAGCTTGTCCACGGTATTCCTCCTATTTTCAAGCTTTACGTGGTAAATATACCTGCTCTACACAACGTGCTCGTGTTTGTCTCATTCAAATCCCTCCACACAAGCAAGGAACCACGAGATCATAGGTTCATTTTCCGTAGAGTACCACCAAATGAGCTAAATGTGTTTCATTGTGTAGTTAGATATGGATACAAAGAGGCGAGAAATGACGATCAGCCATTCGAGATGATGTTAGTTGAAAGACTGGAAATTTTCATAAAAGAAGATTTTAAATTCTCTGCGGTCATTAAAAGTAATCCATGAGAGAACGACACAAATAAAAATACAGATGCAGATACTGATAAAAATACAAATATTCACGAAAATAAGCATCAGAAGGAGGAGACACTACAACAAACTTAAGAATCAGGGACAATTGTTTTAGAGATAGTAAAATTTTGTCTCCAAATGATAACTTTTCGGAACAAAAAGAATTTTTTAGATCCAAAAATATATTTTTTTTCCCAGATCTAAATTTTAAACTCATAATTTGAAAAAAAAAAAAGTTTCTCTGAAGACAATCTCATACGGACATAAGGAGACAATTTAATTTCGTTTCAAAAAGTATTTGGAGATAAATTTTAATTGTCTCTTTATGTTCATATGGTATTGTCTTTTGAGACAAAAAAAAAAAAATCAAATTATGTGCCTAAAAGTTATATTTGGTGACAAAAATTTTATTTTTTTGTCTAAAAAATTATGTTTGTTATGAAAAGTTAACATTTAGAGACGAAATTTGATTGTCTCTAAAAATATTGTCACTAATTCTTAAATTTGTTATAGTGAGATGGAACAAGAAATTAAGAAATTGGATGAAGAGGCCCATGCCGGTATCATCCACTTAGTCGGGGAAAATGAAGTGGTTGCGGGTAATTAAAGGAGCAAGATTGTGGAAGAAAATGTTGATCGATTACGCGTACAATTTCATAAGGAGGAATTTGAGGCAAAGTGACAAGGTACTTGACATTCCTCATGAAATATTCGTGAAGGTGGGGATGACTTATAAGCTTTAAAATCATTAGATTTAGATATTATGCATTCTTTTTCTTTTGTCCATTAAAAATTGGGTGGGTTTCAAATTTAATTTGGCATACTTAGATTTTCTTTGTGATACGAATAGTGTTTTACTTATTTAGGCTACGAGTCATCGGGGAAATAAAATTTCAATATGTGCCATTGGAGTTTATTTTAAGACATTCATATTTATGTTCTTATTTACTAAAAATAAATGTTAAATAGTTTATCAAGTATTATATGTCGGGCTGGCAATTTTGACCGAAACCCGAAAACCAACCGCAAACCGACCGAAAACCGAAAAGCGATCTATATCCGAAGTTGTTGGCTATGGTTAGGGTTTGGTTTTTAAAATCATAAGCGAACCAAAAAACCGTAACCGCACAAAACTGTTAGACCCGAAAAACACATAATATAATAGTATATTAGTATTGTTGTAAAACATTCTACATGGACTTCTCCTTAGTTCTAGAGATCCTGCTTGGGTCCTAAGTTGGGCTTGTAGCCTTAGTCTCTATTATATAAAGAGCGTTAAGTGGTGTATCTCTGTACATTTGTATGAATGAATAACAGTTTTTTGTCTCTTTATATTCTCTCTATATCTATATACATATATATGTGAGCTAATAAGACTCACAACACGTTATCATCACTTTTGCTCGCGAAGATTGTAGTAAAAAATAGAAGATTGGGTTATAAACATACGACCAATTTTGAAGTTTTTTTTGTTCTGCCGGTCTTCTCCAAAATACGAGGCGTGGGGTATAATTATATTTACCCTTCTTGGAATTAAATAGCAACTACATGTGTATTGAGTAAAATGACATTGTTAAACTATACATATAAATTGCTATAGGTGTACTACATGAATAAACCGTAATACTCCTGTATTTGCTAGCTGACATGTACTGTATGTGTTTGAGACTATATTTGATTAATAGGTATATGGTGAATTGATGAAACCATACTATACCTGTACAAAAGGTCATGCTATTGGTTAATTCAAGACTAATTCAGGTGTCTTTACTTGGCTATGTCATAACTTTGGCTATTTAGCTTAGATACTATGTTATGTTAATAAAAGTCATGTAACTAAACATGTAGTAATCTGACCGACTATTTTTGTAACAACTGAAACATGTAGTACTATTTTGTAATACGTTAAACCTGTAGAACCTAATCTGTTAGTTAGAAAACAGTTGGAAATATGTAATGCTATATTAGTTAATCATGCAAGCAGGTACAATCTAGATATTTATAATGGTTATGTACTATTCATTTACTACCATGTACACATGTGTACAATATGGTAATTTGCAAAATCATATATATTCATATTTAAGTTGAAAAAATTATGAATCTTCCCCAACTACTCTTAGCTATTTGGATACGATGTCTAGAAAACATGTAGGCGAAAGTCGATATCCTAATGAGATCGCGTTTTAAGTGGCATTCGTGCCCTCCACGCTCACCGTCTTTCCTGCTCGTATTCAAGTAGAGCTACCGAAAGGGGTTGACAAAATAATAATATTCCTGAGTGTGCTTATATAGTGATTTATGTTTTACCGAATTGGTGTCTCAGTATCGACCTGTCGTTCGATCAATAAGAACCTATTCACATTAAAATCAAAACTATTTTTGAACCTGTCGTTTTGAAATAAAGTTTCTGCTTGTGTGAACCATAAACATATAACCAGTTGTTTTATATCATAACTAATGCAGAACTCCCAACACATGTTAGATGTCATCTATGATGAACAAAATCACAAACCATACATGAGAAATAACTATTTAGACGTCGATGTTATTCTATCACCACATGTTAGTCACCCTGATGTGTGAAAATGTGATGCCCAAATTTTTTGGATACCGTCTTTGATGAGTAAAACACGAGTTTGTTGTTACTCACGAGATGAAAGCTAATGTGTTGATGTTATTCCGCTGGCACATCTGAGACATGATGACGTCTTTGGTGAACAATTGTCTGAAATTGACAAATTGGAGTGATACTTCACCAAAATTACTAGCCTGAAAACTTATTTCATAAGCAGTATTGTAAATCTATATTGACCATGTTCCTTTAGCTCGTCGTCTATCTGTTATTGGATGAGAAAATTGCTCCGATGAGTAGTTTTTAATCCTATTGGGTCAATAACGAATTGTTTGCATGATACCAATACTCTTCGTGGACATTTTTCCTCGAATTGAGAACCAAGACCAGTGCTATGTGCCTCAAATTGTCGCAAGCCTGATGCTCGCCTAGCCAAGCAAGCTTTAGACAATCGTCAAAAACAAAGACATGTGGCTCCAAGACAGTTATTGAAAGGACAATAGGGTTTGTTGTCCAAAAAAAAGAGACAATACTCAAGAATACAATTTTTTGCTATAAATGACAAATGTCATTCCCGGCTACTCCTTAAATAGTTCAAAACTATCATGAGGGTAGAAAATCCGAAGCTAATGTGGTTAAAGTTAACTGAAAGAAAACTCTTGAGAAACCCCAATTTTGTGGCTCAATTGTAGTTTGGTACCTTTCAGTATATATTTTGATAAATGTTGAGCGGATTTGCACCTCATCTGGATTATGTTTTTCTGCAGAAAGAAATCTTTTGGATTATGGTTTACTTGTTTACGAAATTTCTTAAAATAATTTGAAGTATTTTTTGAGCAAATTTCTTTTAAATGTGATCAACTTTAAATTATAAAACTTTAGGCAATACTTTTGGGATAGTTGCTTGCCTGGAAAGAGTGGGTAACAATGTACAACATAATTTCACCAACTATTTGCCTAAAGAATCCTCAGTGACAACGATTTTTGAACATGTCGTTCCAAATCAAAATCTTTGGTAAACCAAAATGATTTGTCAAATATGAGGTCTTATACTTCAGGTCCTATCATACATTGTTAAGGTCCTGTCAAATATGAGATCCTGTTATACATTGTTGAGTAATAAGATATTTGAGAAAACTAGTGATATCTGGTAATGGCTCATGAAAAAACTAAAATTTCTGTATACAACCTCCACTCAATACGACTACAAACGTATTCTTGAGGAGTTAAAATGTATTTTGAGTGGTTGCTACCACGGTTTTAAAGCTTTTAAAGTTACCTTATCATTTTGCATGTCGTCGATTGATAAAAGATTTAGATGCTAAGACATGATTGTCTGTACTATCATTCACATGTCATTGATTGATAAGAGCATTTTGATATTCTGATGTTGACCGGATGAGATATTCCCGAGTCAAAAGACGATGCTTGATTTACAATCGCATCACATTTGGACTATCTTGAAAGAGATAATTTTGTGATTACTCCGAAATCCATGCCACGAATGCTCTCTATTTAAAAGACTAGTATGTGTAAAGATCACGGAAATAGACTCGTAGAATTCTTGGAAAGAATTGAAGGAGTTATTATGAACTGATCCAACCATAAGACGGACCATTCAAAATTTATGGTTATGGTTGATGAATCGATATATGGTCACATGTTTATTGTTATCCACACAAATGCAGCACTTACCAAACTCTAAAGCTACTCATTAAGATGATGGCTTATGATCCGGATTATCCCGAAAAGTCTTGTCGACTTGATAATGCCGTAGAGTTAAAATCAATTTTTCAATATACTTGACTTTGGGAATTGAAATTGAACATACTGTCAATTATGTTCAGACCCAAATGGATTCACGAAAATTTTGACCAAGGGTTTGTAAATGATTGCACTCATTTTTTGGTTTTGCGCAACAAAAGTTATATTCCCGTGTGGGGTCTCTGCATTGGTCCGTCTAAGTCCCATAGTCACTCAAAACACAATTTACGAACCAGTTGGTTACTGTTTATGAGTCATGTGCCTCATATGAACGCGTTTTTGAGTGCTTGATATTTTGATTGAGCCACTAAAGCATTCAAAATATGGAACTATGAAAATTGGGAATATACGTCGATTATGAATCCCCTGACTATCATTTGATAGAGTAATCTTGGTAAGCGATATCTTTACCGCATGATAAGCAAAAGTGACATCTCTAAGACTGTCCTCCCCACCGTTAGAGAGAGATTTTGCATGTTAATGTTGAAAAGGAACGACGTGAAGTAACGAGGCATTAACCCACTTAGTTTTAGTTTGATCTCCAAACTACACACATTGATAAGTAAGTGTAGAGACCCCCCTAAGTCTAGTAAAGTGTCAGTTGCATTTAATGACTATAAAATATCACGAGATCAGTTATATCTGCTGCAAATATGCTTGCAAGGCAATTCATGCATGTCGGTCGCCTGTTCCAATCGGAACATGTTGCTTTGTCCAAACCCGCCAAGAAAAGGGCGCTGTCATCGGCTGTCTAGTCTGTCGTCCTTCCTGATTAACGAGGAAGTTGACCGGTTCTTAATTCGTTCAGCCCCTGTAGAGGTGAATTGAAACCCGTTTTGTGCATGAGATAATAAATGATCAAAGAGATGTGTGATTTCTCCTCATCCTGAGAATCTCAAAATATCTGTCGATCATGATATTTTAGAGGATATTGAAGCAAAAGGAGACTGTCATTGATTACTTGTTTATATATTCGGTGACGACTAATAATATGAGCAAATTATGACACGGAATCATGAACCGTTGCCTGAGGTCATCGTAGAATAGACCAGCCTAATGGAAATTTGCAATCTAAGTAGACTTCTTTAGCGAAAAAAGTGTTTGGACATGTAGCTCCAACACCGCCAATGTTAAACGATTTTGTTTATTTGGTTATACATAAGGAAGCATGATGAAAATAATGGACGTTTACTTCTCATCTGCTGTGAATGGTATATCTCGACACAGCATTGCGCTAACATGCTGCCACCAAAATGGTACTAAAGACATATTCCGTTACCTTATGGTAATTTTGGAAGTGGGCCTGCTTATCTTGTTTTGCGTTGTCGAGTGTAACTACCCCTTTGGTATTCGACTTAAGGCCACCCTTTTTTGGTTATACCAATGCCAATTATTTATCAGACCCACATAAGCGATATTCCTAGTATGGTTACGTCTTTACCATTGGGAATAGGCGATATCTTGGAGGTCTTGCTAAGACTCCAAACGAATCACTCTGATCTACTCATGCTCTATGAGATGACTAGAGAGTGTATATGGCTTTGAGCTAGTATTAGCCATATTTGAATTACATATGCTCTGTCCCACGATCCAGATTAAACGGTTGTCATATTTGAAGACAACTTGTTGTTATCAACAGAAACATGACTAGATTATGCTATTTAGCATTTCTTGCCGATTTTTTTTTCACATATGAATTTTAAGAGCATGCCGTTGAATGCTTGTTACATTCCACGTTAGATTTTCTTGCATCCGGTCATGTGCAAGAAAATAAAGCATTCATGCGAATGCTCATACTATTTCTTGGAATATGAAATCATTGCACCCAGTTGTGTGCAAGTTAGGTGGAGCCTCCAGAAGAATGCTTATGACTACTTAGCTGAAATCATTGCATCCAGTCGTATCCAAGTGAGCTAAAACATCTCGATGAATGCTCGTTTTGATTAACAATTGTGAGTGTACTCTTTTGTCCTAAGACCAAAGGTTTGTCCCACTAGGTTTAGCTTGGTCATGTTTTAATGAGACACAATCAATCACAACTATCATAATTTATCTAAGTTATCTTGAGATCCTCGCATCATGTTGAGTGCAAGTGAGAGGGAGCATCCTGTTGTATGCTTGTGTATTCTTTTTGTCCTTAGTACAGATTTTTTTCCCACTGGGTTTTCCTTGGCAGGTTTTTAGCGAGACATGTTCCCATCATATCTCACTTAGGATTGCCGAAATCAGGAGGGGTATCCTGTTACATATCTCTTAGCACTGTGTAATATTTTGTCCTTCGACCAGAGGGTTTTTTTCCCACTGAGTTTACTCTGACAAGGTTTTGACGAGCCACCTGCTTTGTGGTTGATCCCCTACTACTACCACTGTTGCACTTTTTTTCCTTCGATTAGACATTTTCCTATTAGGTTTGCTCTGATAAGGTTTTGATGAGGCACACTGTATTTGTTGTTAGTGACTTATGGTATTTCAGCGTATATCGTTCGGCTACATAATTTCTCCTAGGTACCGGTTTTGTCCCACACTGGGTTTTCCGACCCTATAGTTTTTATGTGTTTAGCAATGCGAATGAACTCGACTCAGATCGACTGCATAAATACGAAGAACTCAAGACGTTCAATGGGGAGTGTTGTAAAACATTCTAGGTAGACTTCTCATTAGTTCTTGGGATCCTGCATGGGCCCTAAGTTGGAATTGTAACCCTACCCTATATTATATAAACAGGGTTATGTGGTCTATTGTATGTATCTATGTACCCTTATATGAATGAATAACACTTTGTCTATTGTCTCTCTATATCTATATACATATATGTGAGCTAATAAGACTCACAATAAGTATTATATGTAGAAGTATTTCTAACAAATTAACAATATACTGTCCATATTCATTCTATAAGATTTAGATATTAAAACAACTGTGAAATTCTCATTAACTAAATGCAAAAAAAAAAAAAAAAAAAAAACAATAAGTGTCCCTAAATAGATTTTTAACTTAAAGTTCTAAGTAAAATATTTCGAAACATTAAATAATAACTTTTTTAGAAAATCTTATAAGTCGGTCAAAACCGACCGAACCAAAAACTGAAACCGAAGGCACGACCAAATATATGAGTATGGTTTGGTGATTTTATACAAAAATCATAAAAAAAACTCGACCAAACCTGACAAATTTTTTTTAAAACCAGTCAAAATTGAAACCAACCCGACCTAAAACCGAAAGTTTTGGTCTTGGGTGGGTGGGTGGTCAAAATTGTCGGCCCTAATTATATGATTATATAGAATATGTACCCAAAGAGTTTCTTAATAAAGCTTTTGTGTAACTTATATTTAATCCATACGTGAATTTGCTGTGTCATTTTGGACACTAATAATTTTCTTACATATCATATATATTGCGCTTAAAATACGAAACAAGTTATCAATAGCTAGATCTCGACACTGATTGAGTAGACACGGTATATATTTTTTTGTTAATATTTTAATTTAAAGGGGTAATTTCCTATAGTTATCTCATAGCAACTTATATTATTCCTAGTTACTTCTATAAGTTCACATTTTCTCTAGGTATCACTATTTAATTATTCATTTTAATTACCAAAACGCCATTATCCAATTCAAAACATAATATACATACTTTCTCTCTACAAAACCGAAAAAAACTAGTTTTGAATTAGAATAAAATTCTACAAAACCGAAAAACTCACAAAAATTATAAAAAAAAAAAAAAAAAAAAATATATATTTTTATAAAATAAATCATTTAAAAAATGTACTTTTCTAAAAAAACACAAAAAAAAAAAAAAAAAAATTCACAAAAATCACAAAAAAAATATAAAATTTATAAAAATCAGCCTTTTTATCAATAGATGACTTTTTACACTGAAAAAGTTGTTTTTCATCAACAATTAGTTTTTTCACTAAAAAGTGGTTTTTTCACCAAAAAGTGGATTTTTTTTCACCAAAAAGTGATTTATTCATGAAAAAATAGTTTTTTTTTAATCTAAATGAGTTGAAAATACATCTAGTCCAGTCAAAAATACATATAATTCAGTCGAAAGTACATATAATTTAGAAAGTGCATATAGTTCAGTCAAAAGTGTATATAGTTCAATAAACGTGCATATAGTTCAGTCAAAAGTGCATTCAATTCTGCTGAAAGTACATTTAGTTTCGTCGAAAGTACATACAATTCAGTCGAAAGTAAATATAATTCAATAAAAGTGTGTATGCATATAATTCAGCTAAAAATGCATCTGTTTCAGCTGAAAGTGCATCTAATTTAGTCAAAAGTACATATAGTTAAGTCAAAAGTGCATATAGTCCAGTCGAAAAGGAGTATAGTCAAGTCAAAAGTGCATATGTTTCAGCCAAAAGTGCATATAGTTCTGTCAAAAGTGCATATAATTCTGTCAAAATTGCATCTGGTTCAGCTGAAAGTAAATCTAGTTTAGCCAAAAGTGCATATGGTTCAGCCAAAAGTGCATATGGTTCAGATAAAAGTGCATGTTGTTCATCTCAAAATGCATCTAGTTCAGTTGAAAGTGCATATAGTTCAGTTGAAAGTGTATAATGTTCAAGTGTATAATGCATTTTGAGATGAACTATATGCACTTTCAGCTGAACCAGATGCACTTTCAACTGAACCAGATGCACTTTTAGCTGAACCAGGTGCACTTTCAGCTGAACCGGATGCACTTTTGACAGAACTATAATTTAATTCAAATTAAAATAAATAAATCCGGATGGATTCGAACCACCAAACTCTTGAACCTCGGTGTTGATACAAGCGCTCTTACCATTTTGAGCTTACAGATGTATATAGTCACTAAATAAAATTTACAAACATGTCCCTTCTTCGCCTAAATATGAACGATACAAAACACTATAAAAATTCAAACAGATGGCGTGCTACTTAAAATTTTTCTCAAGATATGGATATTTACACACACTAAAAACTCTACAAAACAAAGCTACCAAAAAAATAGGATTTGTTTTAGCCTCAAACGAGCTCCGATTCGGACTAAAATCTTATGAACTTTTGTATTGTACATAATCTATACATAAACATGCCAAATTCAAGCGAATTCAAAACTATAAAATCTATCGTACGAAACTCGGACATTTTATCGAACACTTTCCCTTGAGCACTTAGAGAGCCCCAAACTGGACCCATCTCGGTCCCGAAACAAGCTATGTTTCATACCAAAACAAGCTCCATTTTTGCCCTAACTTTGACCTCATCTCAGTCTCGGAACGAGCTCTGTTTCAAACCAAAACGAGCTATATATATTTTAGTCTCGAAACGATTGTTCAAATAAACCGGAAACACTAAAACCACCCCAAAACCGTTCAAAAAACCACTCTAAAAACATCCCAATAAAGTCAGAAAAAAAAACCAGATTGCTAATTATTTGGATACGAGTATAAACCAGGAAAAACAAAAAGGGATCTGTTTCAGGCACAGAATGGGTTCACTCTCAGTTTTTTATTTAATAGTTGATTTGATAAATTTTTACCAACTAGTATTTGGTTAGTAATGGGAGTAACAAATATTTGTTATGAGTTGAAGAAACATAAAATCAGTAAATTGCATATGGATATACAGAATAAAAACAAGCATACTATATAAAAGACCCAATTGGACTCAACTTTATTTGGTTTAAATCTATGAAATTGTAAAATCAATTTAAGTGCAATATGTATGTAATATGGAGTTTATATTGGTAACATACAACACATGTGACGACATCAGCTATGACCTCCATTGTCGGCCACGTCACCACTTCGTGTTCACCGAATCTGCCTTACATCACTCGTCGAAAACCAAATATGTGATGTATCTCGCTGGCGGATCTTCGCTGCGATCGACGGATCTTCGCTGCGATCTCCGGTGGATCTTCGCTGCGATCTCCGGTGGATCTTCACTGCGATGTCCGACGGATCTTCGCTGCGATGTCCGGTGGATCTTCGCTGCGATGTCCGGCCGATCTTCGCTGCGATGTCTGGCAGATCTTCGATACGATCTCTGATGGATCTTCGTTGCGATCTATGGTTTATGTGGTGGTGACGAAGAGAGAGAGATTGGAGAGGTGAATCGGGTTTTGATGGAATTCGGAAAAGAGGAGAGAGAGAGTATGTGTGTGTGAAAAATGAATCACTTTAAAAAAAAAATTAGAAAATTAAGAGGTATTTATACTATATAAAAGTGGGAATTATGAGAAATGTGATCTTATAGAGTTATCTTATGGGAATATAAGTTTAAAAGTGGTATTTATTAGGCATTAATTGTATTTTAAATGTTTGGTGAGCATTTGTTCTATTTGGGTTTGTCTTGCAGAATTCTTAATTAGGTTTCTGATTAATGGTCTAATATGGCCTGATTTGTTTTGGAACCGGTCGAGACCACGAGAGGTTTATTTTTGTGACCATTTTTTTATTAAAAAAATTGTGGCTATAATTAATGGAAAACCGTTTTATTGAGAGAATAAGGGACCATAATTTTTTTGTCATCACTTCCCTAAACTTTTGCCACTCTTTTTGTTTCTACACAGAGAACTTAAATTTGTTTGACAAAAGAAGTCTATAAATCGATAATAAACATACTACATGGTCTTCACACTTGTACAATTTCCTTGTCATGAGAGAAAACATATTACCGTGATTAATTTTTCTGAAGTTAATAGTTTTAAAATTAAAGAAAATGTCTACTACTGGTGATACAAATGATGAATTTTCTCTTAGCCAGTCACGATCTGTACGTAAAACTTTTTCTCGACGAATGGTTAGCCGTGTTGACTCTTTGGAGATTGAGTCACACGGAGTTGATGGCCAACAATGTCGTGACAATAAGGTAAAATATATATTTTCCATGTTAATTATTTTTCTTTTTTTTTTTTACTTTTGGATTTTAAAACAGTGAATAACATCTGATGGAATAATCATATAAATGTGATTTCTGAATGTTTTTTTTCTTCAATCAAAATAAATAAATTAATGTTTTTTACTCAGAGTATGAAAAATAAGGGAGAACAATAATAAAATTGATATGATCGCCAAGAACCAAATACAAAGACTGTTTCACATGAATCACATATGATGAAATTGTTTTTTTCCCTGCTTCATTGCTAAATTGAAATCTTCTCACAAACCAGGCACAATTATCATTCTATTATAATAAGTTAACATAAGTCAAATGAGTCTGTCCAATTTATGCATTTTTTTTTCTAAAAATACATCTATACATTTATATTAATTACTCTATTCGTTCCTATTTAATTGTCAATTACGAAATTACGTGCAATTTTGACCGGTCAAGAACTTGTATCAAAATTGTCGGAATTAAAATTTTCAAAAGTTGATAATATAAATCAAATGTTAAATTTTATGATTAGAATTTTTAAAAATTCATTCCGACAATTTTGATATAAGTTATAAACCGATCAAAATTGTACGTAGTTTCGTAGTAGACTATTAAACGGGAACGAAGGGAGTACAATATTACTATACTCCCATAAAAATATAAAAACTAAAAATTAATAAAACTATTTATCTCTCTTTAATAACCAAATATTCTTTTAAATTTTAAACTATGTTTTTTTGTATTATCCACGTATTTATATTATAACTATACATATTTTCTATATTTTTATTACATTACGCGCTGCATAAGCAACGCATGAGGCATGATTATTAGTATATAATATGTATTCTTCCTTTTTTACATGTAAAATTATGCGCACTTCCCTATGAAATTTTAGTAAATTTGTTGTAGGTTTTATCACTTGATGTACGAAACTTACCACCGCTCAAAATTTCATTGGAATCGTACTATTAATATAAACAAAAACAAAAATTGAATATGTCAAATTTTGCCTAATTTTTTTAAAAATACGCTCGCTCTATTTTAATATTACCAATGTACATAATCTAATTAATTAACAATTTGTTCTCACTTTATTTTCCTAATTACGGATGTAGCCTAAATTAATTAAAAATTCGTTTTAACCTGCATAAATACAATAAATTATATCAAATCTGAATATTATGTTCAAAATATAATATATTACGATATTTATATCATTACGCGTCTCACACGCAACGCAAGTGTAATTTTTACTAGTTTATATATATATATATGTATACGTGCTATTGATTTCGTTTTTTGATTGCTTCAAAAATTCGAAATAACCTAATTATTTTTCTGATCTAACTATTTCTAATCCGATAGATAGAAGAGAGATGGATGGTATTGTATGGAGAATGAAAGTTTTTTTTTTTTCCAAGTGATAAAGCAAGTTATTAACGTATGACAGTTTTTTAGACAGTTTTTTTTTTTGCTGTAATTTGATTAATTAATAGGGTTAGTTTATAAATATTTGTTTTAATACTTCATAAGGAATTGACATAAACTAATAATATAGATATACTATATAGTGTTGAGTTGTGGAGCCAAATGAGGTTTGGCCATGTTTCCTAATTATCCCACATCGCCTGAAATTGTAATATGAGCCATTATGGGTTCTATTTATATGCCCCAATATCTTGTATTGTAATTACACCTTTACACAACACCTCTATATTATAAAGAGAAGAGTTCTATTTGCGAGAGAACCATAGCTTGTAACTAGGCTAGATTACGATTGTAATCCTCTTAATAATACTAAGTGCCACGTGTAGCGGCCCGGAGACGTAGCCAATTTGGGTGAACTCCGTTATCAAAGAGTGTGTGCTCGGTTTAAGTTTTTTTTTATCTGTCTTTCTTTGTGTTCGCCTGTATCGACCCTAACAAGTGGTATCAGAGCTCGGAACATCGATGGCAAAAGAAGACAGAACCGCGCACGGGATCGAGAAGTTCGACGGGAAGGACTTCGCATTCTGGAGAATGCAAATAGAGGACTACCTCTACGGGAGGAAGATGCATCAGCCACTTCTCCTTGAGGAAAGACCGACCACGACCACCGAGGAGGCGTGGAAACTCTTAGACCGACAAGTGTTGGGAGTGATCCGCCTAACACTATCTAGGAGTGTAGCACATAACGTCGCAAGAGAGACGACGATGATGGGGATGATGAAGATCCTCACCGACATGTATGAGAAACCATCCGCGAACAACAAGGTACATCTCATGCGTAAGTTGTTCAACCTACGCATGGCTGAGGACACACCTGTCGCAAATCACGTGAACAAGTTCATCGACACCGTAAATCAGTTGGATGCGGTGGAGATAACTTTTGAAGACGAAGTGAGAGCCCTTATACTGCTAGCCTCTTTACCAAACAGTTGGGAATTCATGCGAGCTGCTGTTAGCAACTCAATTGGAAAGGAGAAACTGACTTACAACGGCATCCGAGATCAAATACTCGCTGAGGAACTCAGGAGATTAAACATGGGTGAATGCTCAAATGATGGAGCAGCCTTGAACATGGGTTCAAGAGACCGGGGTAAGGCTAGGGTATGGGACGTTAGAGGACGTTCGCAATCCCGAGGTAGAAGAGGGCAAAGCCGATGAGGCAAAGATAGCGATCGAAGTAAGAAGAATCTTCGGTGCTATAACTGCCAGGGTATGGGGCACTTCAGTCATGAGTGCAAGCAACCGAAGAAGGGTACCGGCCGTGATCATGTGGTTAATATTGCGAGCGATGAGGATTCGGGTGACTGTTTGTTGCTTACCGAACAGAGAAATATAGTATCGTGGATTCTAGACTCTGGGGCATCATTTCACACGACCGCTCAGAAGGATTTATTCGAAAATTACCATGCGGGTAATTTCGGTAAAGTGTATCTAGCCGACGGAGAAGCGTTGGATGTTGTTGGAACTGGCGATGTGAAGATTCGCATTCCAAATGGATCGGTATGGAAGCTGACGAAAGTGAGGCATGTCCCGAGGTTGACCAAGAATCTGATCTCAGTAGGTCAACTCGATGCCGAAAGGCACTCCATTTCGTTCAGCAGTGGAGCTTGGAAAGTTTCACGAGGAGCTATGGTAATAGCCCGAGGGAGTAAGGTCGGTACATTGTACATGACGACCGATGAGGAGCGTACAATTGCGACAGCTGTGTCGCAGAACTGCTCGGAACTATGGCATCGACGGTTGGGTCACATGAGCGAGAAGGGGATGAAGGTGTTAGCGAAGGACAGCAAACTTCCAGGCTTGAAGTCTGTCAACCTCGACATGTGCGAAGGTTGCATCTTCGGGAAGCAGAAGAAAGTGAGCTTCCGGAAAGGTGGAAAAGCTCCCAAGGAGGAGAAGATAGCACTAGTCCACTCAGATGTATGGGGACCATCTCTAGTAACCTCACTAGGAGGAGCTCAGTACTATGTGACCTTCATCGATGATTCGACAAGGAAAACATGGGTCTACTTCTTGAAACACAAGTCTGAGGTGTTTAAGAAATTTCAAGAATGGAAGGCCATGGTCGAACTAGAGACCGGGAATAAACTCAAGTGTTTGAGGTCCGATAACGGCGGAGAGTACATTGATGCGAAGTTCGTAGAGTTCTGTGCTCATAGAGGCATTCGAATGGAGAAGACCATCCGAAGAACGCCACAGCAGAATGGCGTGGCCGAGCGAATGAACCGAACAATCAATGAGCGTGCTAGGAGTATGAGACTGCAAAGTGGGTTGCCCAAAGCCTTGTGGGCACATGCAGTAAGCACGGCGGTTTACCTCATTAACCGCGGACCCTCAGTGCCCCTAGAGAGGAGGATTCCCGAGGAAGTATGGATAGGAAAGCCTATCTCTTATGAACACTTGCGAGTGTTCGGTTGTCTGTCATATATCCATGTCGACATAAATGAACGTACCAAGCTTGATTCGAAATCCAAAGTGTGTTACTTTATGGGGTACGGTGGAGCTGAGTTTGGATATCGCTTTTGGGATGTTCAAACAAAGAGGATCATTCGCAGTAAGGATGTCATTTTCAACGAAAGCATTTTGTACAAAGATCGTCAAAATGTAGTGGTGGAAGAAGATGCGCTCCCGTCCGAGGAAAGTGGTATGGTCGACATGAATGCGTTTCCAAGAATGTTGGAAAATGACATTGAAGATGAGCCAGTGGTGCTCGACAACCGACCAGCAGATGCTGAAGAGGCCGAGGAGCTGCCCCAAACTCTCCGACCTGAATTGGGCCGAGGTCATCGCGTGAGGAGACCTCCTGCCCGATACTCTCCTTCCCTGCATTACATATTGCTCAGTGATGCAGGAGAGCCCGAAAGTAGAGAAGAAGCTCTGGAGCTGAAAGACTCGAGCAAGTGGGAGCTCGCGATTAAGGATGAGATGAAGTCACTTGAGAAGAATGCGACTTGGCAGTTAGCCGAACTGCCCAAGGGGAAGAGGGCACTGAGCAATAAATGGGTGTTCCGACTGAAGGAGGAACAAGACGGCACGAAACGGTATAAGGCACGCCTAGTAGTCAAAGGGTTCCAGCAAAAGGCAGGAATTGACTACACCGAGATCTTTTCACCAGTCGTTAAGATGACGACTATTCGGCTATTGTTGAGCATTGTTGTAAATGCGAATCTTCATCTTGAGCAGTTAGATGTGAAAACTGCCTTTCTCCATGGAGATCTTGATGAGGAAATTTACATGCTCCAACCTGAAGGGTTTGCCGAAAAGAGAAAAGAGAAACTGGTCTGCAAACTGCGGCTGAGCTTGTACGGGTTAAAACAAGCACCACGGCAGTGGTATAAGAAGTTTGACAGTTTCATGGCGGATACCGGGTTAGAAAGAAGTGATAGCGATCACTGCTGTTTCGTGAAGAGATTTGAGAACTCTTCGTGCGTCATTTTACTACTGTATGTAGATGACATGTTGCTCGCCAGGTCGAGCCTTGTTGAGATTAACAAGGTGAAGCAACAGTTGGCGAAACAGTTCGAGATGAAGGATTTGGGTGCCGCAAATCAGATCCTCGGTATGAGGATATCTCGAGGAAGGGATGGGTCCCTGTTTCTGTCGCAAGCCGAGTATGTGAAGAAAGTGTTGGCACGGTTTAGCATGAGTGATGCCAAAGCTGTAGGCTCACCGCTAGCCTCACACTTTAGCTTGTCGAAGAAACAATCACCATTGGACGAGGAAGGAAAGGATCGTATGTTGAACATACCCTACGCTTCAGCAATTGGTAGCTTGATGTACGCTATGGTGTGTACAAGACCGGACATTGCCCATGCAGTGGGAGTTGTCAGTCGTTACATGAGTAACCCAGGAAAGCACCATTGGGAAGCTGTGAAGTGGATATTGAGATATCTCTCGGGTACTGTGAGTTTGGCATTATGTTTCCGAAAGACCTCGGAAGGCCTGCACGGCTATGTGGATGCTGACATGGCCGGTGATCTGGACAGCCGAAAAAGCACAACGGGATGTGTTTGTACCTACGGTGGTACTGCTGTGAGTTGGACATCGAAGCTGCAAAAGATCGTTGCACTGTCGACCACAGAGGCTGAGTACGTCGCGATGACGGAAGCAAGCAAAGAGATGATTTGGTTGCAAGGTTTCTTAGAGGAGCTCGGTCAGAGGACCGACAAGGGAGTTCTGCACTGTGATAGTCAAAGTGCAGTTCAGCTAGCTAAGAACCCTGTATTCCATTCACGCACAAATCACATACAGATTCGTTACCATTTTATCCGGGCTGTTCTGGAAGATGGAATCTTCGCGCTAGAAAAAATTGAGGGCGCTAAGAACCCCGCCGATATGCTAACAAAGACTGTTACAATCGACAAACTGAGGCTGTGTGCAACCTCAGTAGGACTCCGAGCTTGAGACTCAGGGTCGTCGCTACACTGGAATAATGAGTAACTCGCCGATGACGGCAGAGTATCAATTACTATACAAGGATACCGATGGGAGCATTCTGCTCGGTGGAGCACAGTGAGTTCGGTGGTCGGGGATAATTGAAGCACTCGACATTTGACTCCAAGTGGGAGATTGTTGAGTTGTGGAGCCAAATGAGGTTTGGCCATGTTTCCTAATTATCCCACATCGCCTGAAATTGTAATATGAGCCATTATGGGTTCTATTTATATGCCTCAATATCTTGTATTGTAATTACACCTTTACACAACACCTCTATATTATAAAGAGAAGAGTTCTATTTGCGAGAGAACCATAGCTTGTAACTAGGCTAGATTACGATTGTAATTCTCTTAATAATACTAAGTGCCACGTGTAGCGGCCCGGAGACGTAGCCAATTTGGGTGAACTCCGTTATCAAAGAGTGTGTGCTCGGTTTAAGTTTTTTTTTATCTGTTTTTCTTTGTGTTCGCCTGTATCGACCCTAACATATAGAAGTAATAATTAAGATAAATATTTATTTATGAGCACATCGTGACAATAACAACAATCCGGAATAATATGGAAACAATAATTAAGATAAAAATTCATTTATATATAAACAGATCCCGACAATGTCAACAACACGGAATAATATAGGAGCATACTTGACTATCTCCCAGTGGTTGGACCACTAAAATATAATGTCACATCAATTTTGCAACTTGGCCACACGTGTAATTTTGATCGAATTAAAGTTAATATTTAAATTATCGAAATGAATTTTTTTTAATTTGGATCACATGTAAACTTTATGATTAGTTTTTAAAAATTTCCATTTCGGTAATTTATATATGATTTTTTTATCGATTAAAATTACACGTAATTTCATGATGTATTAATAATTTGGAACAAATTGAGTAAACCAACAATAAAGAGGCTCGAAATACCAAGCAAACAACCATTAAAATAAGATTCCATGCATATACGGCATACCCAAGTCGATTGCAAAAACCAAACTATTATAACCGTGTAAATTGAAAATATTGAGTCATTTTTCGGAAATCCATAAACTCAGAAACCATGAATGAGAAAATAACGAATACGTTGGCACAATTTTTGCAACAGCCTGGGGTTTAATCTAATCAAGTTTCATACAATTCAAATAACTTTTAAGCAATGAAAATATAGTTTTTCGTGGACAGTTCAGATCTGTCCACACCCAGTTTGGACAGTAGCATTCAATAAAGTTTGAAAATTCATAACTCGGTCGATATTGATTCAAATGCATCGTTTTTTATTCCCAAAAATTCGTATACTAGTTTTGTACAGATTCTCAAATTTCAACCATTTTGGAGTCTGTTTGCTATAACAATTAATTACCTTTCCAACCAGTAGTTATAGTAGAAGAAAAACTTAACTGCACTATCGATTTAAAAAATCCATTACTCATCAACCCTATATCCAAACAATGCGAATCTGGTTCCCATGTCTCAACTATAAGTCTAAATTTCCACCAATTTTTATAATTTTTAAACACTTACTACTAGAACAATAATAATTAGATTTCTCATGCTAGTCAAATTTGGGGAGTCTAAAAAATAAAATAATCTCATATTAATTACTCCATTATTAATCCATTTTTCATAAAACAAATCCACCAACAACATTAAATAATCATCGCAAAATAAATAAAAATAATTATAACCGTTAAAATGGTGATCGGGGGTTGATCTGATAGTATTTAGAGAGATAAACTCTAAAATATAAAATGTATTATCATGATCAACCAAGTTTTACAATTGACCAAAATAGATATTTATAAACTAATCTATCTAACTAACTAACTAACTATATGTATCTTAATAATAACAATGGAAAGTGATAAATTCACACATGCTACACTTAACATGTAGTTCGTATCTTTTTAGCACCATTTAATATCCAACATATATTTAGACCCATAGAAGTTATCGACAATTTATCAAATACTTTTTGCGCATCAACTATATCAAAATTTTACCTCCTAACCGAGGCATACAAGAATCCTAATAATTACTACTCCCTTCGTCCCATATTAATAGTCCAGTTAGGTTTTTTAATCCGTCCCAAAATAATAGTACAATTTGAATTTTTAATAAAGAGTTTCCTCAAATGCCCCTAATTAATGACCATTGTTCTTTGCAAATCATGATTACAATTTCTTTTTAAGAGTATATTTGAGAATTGATATTTATATTTATTACTCCAACTAAGTCTAACCAACTTTTATTAATATTCGTGAAAAATCTAAGAGCACTATTTTTATGGGCCGGAGTGAGTACAAAGTTTATCGAAAAGAAAAATATTCGGATATGCCTCCCTATCTATGTCCGTCGAATGAACCACAACATCTGTCAGTGCACATCAGGTGTTGGTAGTTCAGTCGCAATGTGCTATCATTTTCAAACTTATATTCATTATCACTTAGGATTTTAATACAATCAGTATTGTTGTCTTTCACTTCTTTTTTAAAATGCAACAAACACATCTCAAAGTGCTACGAAACTCCTCTAAAATATCATCATGACTAGTCGTATAAAAATCAATTTCCAAAATAATATATGTAACCACATATCGAATCTATTCGTTTGTAGACTCAATCACGGGTGCAACAAACGGTAAGGTTTTCACAGTTGCGGGTTTCCTTGCAAAAAACATAAAACCCCATCACCCCCAAAATGAACCACCCATTGTGGATGCATCCCACTAACATGCGTTAGCATGTTGCGATTTGGTGGGTCCCACCCATCTGCGGGTTGTGGTCGGTCGGTCCGCCTTTATGTTTTCCGCAGTTGAGGCTCACATTTCAATCCCTCGTTTTCGACACAACGACTCCAATAGTTCCCTTATTTCACAAATACTCCAATAGTTCCCTTATTTCACAAATCTGTTTTCTAAGGCTTATATTGCAACACAAGTACTTTTAGTATCACTCACCAATTGATTTTGATCTGTATATGATAAGAGAATTTGAAAAAACAGGAGAAAATAATTAACTAGGTTCCCACGAAATGTTAGAAGAACCTGTTCTAGATATCATTGATTAAACTCGGTGGTTTTGTAGAAATATAGGAGAGAAAATAGAGATCGATCTCACGCCAAGAGAGACAATCAATCGACACATAGGAGAAAAGAGAGATAAACAAGCCTTGAGCCTTTTTATAAAAAACTCAAAGTCCAAACATAATCAATTGTGGGTATTATATAATACACACAACAAAAAGAAATATCCAACTTGGCCATCAAATATAAATATAAATATAAAATAACAAATAGGGCGCGAGAATATAAAGTAGCACGTAAATAATAAATCTGAATAAGCCGGAAGTTGCCTTCTCATGAATTTTTAATTTCTTTATGCTCACTTAAAAGAATTTTACAAGAGTTTTGTGTTTAATAGAATGGAATAAGGATAAAGAATTTTTAATTGGAGAAGGTATTTTGTAAAGTAAAGAGTTATACGGATTACGAGGTGTGTTCAAGTTTATAACATGTGCTATTTATGTTTTGCATTTTAATTTTGTGTATCTCTCTTTCTGAAGGCCGATAATTTGTCGGTGATATTGAGTTTGGCGTTTCAAAGCATAGGAGTGGTGTATGGTGACATTGGCACATCGCCTCTTTACACATTACCTGGAGTTTTCCCCAATGGCGTAAAGAATAAAGACGACATTACTGGCGTTTTGTCAGTGATATTTTGGACGTTGACCTTGTTGCCCCTAATCAAATACGTGTGCATTGTATTACGAGCAAACGATAATGGCGATGGTAAACATATATATTGTAACACGAGCATAGGGTAGCTTTTTTTTTTTTTAAATAAAGGCTTATACTAGTCCGTTGATTTTTCAACCCACTGTAAATAGCATAGTGGGATAGAGTCCGCAGTATCAAATTAGGTTGTGCAGAGTTTGAGTCTTATTAACGAGAGTTATGTGTGAAATCAATTAATACTCTTTAATAAAATTTTATAAAAAAAATATATAGTTCATTAATTGTTCATCCTCGCAAAATCCGTTTCAAGGAAGTTAGATGTACTTGCAAGTTTAAGCACGTAGAATAACTTGATCCCAATTTTATCCGTTTAAGGTTTATTGTTCACTAGAACCAAAAGAAAGAGTAAACTGCTTGGAAATAGGTAGTCAAAACAATGGGAAAAATGTTAATAGTGCTGAGTAATTGTTATTTGTTTTGGGGGTGTAGGTGGAACATTTGCTTTATACTCGTTGATATGCCGACATGCAAAGGTTGGCTTGATGCCTAGTCAAGAAGCTGAAGATAGAGAAGTGTCTACCTTTAATCTCGAGTTGCCTAATAATCGCACTAGACGATCATCTAAGGTCAAGTCGATGCTAGAGAACTGCTGCTTTGTCAAATATTTTCTACTTATTGCAACAATGCTTGGTACTTCAATGGTGATGGGAGATGGAATACTCACCCCTTGCATTTCAGGTACATTTTCAAGTCAAACATGCCTTACCTTCATAATTTTGTGAGTTTAAAAAATTAGGTATAGTAATATACAACTGGAAATCACTAAAAAGAATGATTAGCAACAGAAATCCGTTATGAATTGAACAAAGTACGCCAGAAAGGATGAAATCTAGCTGTGATAGGACTTGCATTCAAAAACCTTGTTAGGGGTTCGACAAAAACAAATGAACACCGATAAAAATATTCATCGAAGCACTAAAATCTGGATACCAATTATTGAACAATTATCAACAATCAATCGAAGATCATCCAAGTCACCTTTTGTTACCACCTCAAAAAATAGTAATCAATAGAGTTGTTTGGTACACAAATTCAAAGATGAGTCTTCTTTTCTTTTAACTTTCCAAGATTATCAGACTAGAACGTAGAAAAACTATACAAAGGTGTCAATATGGAAAAAAATATTGCCAATTTCATCATACCGTTAAAATAATTTTGAAACTAAACGCACAAGTCTTCTTCTCATCACTTTAAATATACTGATAATTGAGATCAATTCGGGACAAGGAAGATCACTGGAGGCCTTGGGATAGAATGTTCAATTAAAATTGCATTTTATGATTAAATGGTTAGGCCTATATGTACATAAACCCAATACATATATATATCCGCACAAATATCATTACTCTTATAAATTTACCAATAACTTTTTTTACAGTTTTGTCCGCTGTGGCTGGAATCAAGATTGCAGCACCATCAATTTCACAAGGTAAAAAGATCTTGGTGTTCATCTTAATGTGATTTTTTTTCTTTATAAAAAGGGTTAACTATATTATTTATATGATTTAAAAAAGTATATCATCTGGTCATTATTGTTTTGAATTGTAGTAACATAATCTGCTCAGATAGTCTAAATAACCTACTCCGGGATCATATAACCATTTGTGTAATTCACCCAATAAATATGTAGAACACTAAATGCATTTTGCAGTACATATAGAACACAACAAGATATATTTTCTGAATACCTTTTGCTATATATTGTATATGCAGAAGAGGTTATTTGGATATCAGTTGTTATCTTAATTACACTATTCATGGTTCAAAGATTCGGCACAGACAAAATTGGTTACAGCTTTGCACCTATACTAACGATTTGGTTCATAGCTATTGCTCTCATCGGCGTATACAACTGGTTAAAATATGAACCAACTATGATTAAAGCTGTTAATCCATATTACATCTTCAAATACTTCAAGAGAAACAAAACAGAAGCTTGGCTTTCCCTTGGTGGCACTATTCTTTGTGTTACAGGTACTTTTTTGTTATTGATTTTTTTTTTCTTTCATATAACCGATACATAATACCTTTTAGAGACTTGTTGATTTTTTGAGGTTCTTAAATTCAAATGCTTTCTGAACATAAATAAACATTATTACTGTAAAAAAAAAGGGTGTTTCAAATATATTCAATAATTAGTTACAATCCTTTGCCTTTTTTATTATTTTAAATATGTATTTTGGTTTTACAGGAGCTGAAGCTTTATTTGCAGACTTGGGTCACTTCCGTGTAAACTCGATAGTTATAAGCACGACTTGCTTAGTTTACCCGTGTCTGATTTTTGCTTATTTAGGCCAATGTGCTTACCTTAGGAAACACACTGAAGACGCAACAAACATTTTTTTCAAGTCTATCCCAGGTTATCTAGATACATATATGCACATACTTTCTGTTGATTCCATCAAATCTGGGTAATTTTTCCTTCCTGCTGCCACTTTGAAAGTAAATATAAAATTTTGTTTCTTCAGAAACTCTCTACTGGCCAGTCTTTGTGATAGCGATACTTGCAGCTGTCATAGCAAGCCAATCCTTAATTTCAGCGTCTTTTTCGATCATACAACAATCTCTCTCTTTAGGGTGCTTCCCCCGGGTTAAAATTGTTCATACATCAGCTAAATACGAGGGACAAGTTTACATCCCCGAGGTTAATTATGTTTTAATGTTGCTTTGCGTCCTTGTCACTATCGCCTTCAGACACACTGTAGCTTTAGGAAATGCCTATGGTAAGCTTTGTATAATTTTTTTATTTTTTTTAATAACAGACCCATTTTATATACAAAAGGGGACCGAACCCAACTTACAGAGAGGGAAGGATACATCCAAACAACAACATTTAAGTAAAACAACACTTTACTAAGCAAACGGGTTTAACACCCTTTACATATGTAGAAAGTTTTCTAGATAAAAGTAGAGATTAAAAAAAAAAACTACTTAAGAGCTTCACATTATGCAGGTTGAAAAGCAGCTGATCAGAAATGTCTTCGGACCATGCAAGCTCCTCTCTTAATTCATTTACTGTATGCTTAAGCTTCAAATTTTCTTCTTCAACAGACCTCATTTTACTAGCTAGCTCTTCATTAGCCTCTTTCTCTTTCCTAAGAGCCACTAGCAAATTTCCATTTTGGTTTTCCAACTCTGCAATACTATCTTCTTTTTGCTGTTGCACTTTTTTTTTTTACTCTCCACACTTGCTTCATATTTGCCAACTCTTGAGTATGAGTAAGACGCTTGTATAGCCCACTTATAAAGCCATAAAATCCTACTTAATCTCTCCAATTGTCACATACCATACACATTCTCCATGCATGCATTTACTAGTCATATCAAACTACACTAACAGTTATTTTGAGCAGCTACCCAGTCTCCGTTTCCGAGCTTATTCTTCAAAAAAGCTATATTGAGCAGCTACCAAATCTCTTTTTCCGAGTTTACTCTACAAAAAACTTGGCCCAATACACTAACTTCCCCACCACTTATCCTTCAAGCCTGCTACCACAACGTAAACAGAAAAAATGCCTCAAGGCACACCCCCATTTTGGAAGAGTTTCTGAAATAACCATTTTTAAAAGCATTCTGTTTTCCAAATTCCTCAAGGGGACACCCTCTTATTAGAAAATAAAATCAGCTTGCTATCAAAAGATTATGCAAAGAAAAGGTAACAGTATCAGGAAACAATCCCATATTGACCATACGCAAAGATTATGCTTTTAGTACAATACTGCAGCAGTTTCTCAAGGTATGCCCTCATATTGAAACAAACCAGCAAGTAGAAGTAACTAAAAAACACACTCCACCCCCCTAAAAATGACTTAATTGCAAGGAAACACCCTCATATTAATCAGATCATTTTATAAAGGACCTCAGCAAAACAAGATTCAATCAAAAATATGCAGAAACACCTCAAGGAGACCTCCTCATTTTGGCATACTCATATCAAATTAAACCAAGTTCTTAGGCTCCACTTGTAGATTCTAGTTCTCAAGGGCACCCCCTCATATTGAAAAGAATTTCTGAATAGAAAACTTTTCAAAATGACTGTCAAACTCAAGGAACAACCTCATCTTGCAATCCAGTCATAATAAAAGCAACTATCCAAAAAACCAAACATCCATAATCCCTTCAATCTCAAGATACACCCTCATATTGATTGGAAGAAATTAGGCAGGAGAAGCTCTACAAATTTGCACCTGAAAAAACCAATTCCAAAAAGTCTCACTTCCTTCTAAAACAAACAATACCCCTCTTGTTAGCACATAATTTACAAAGGCATCAACAGGTAGCTCAAAGCTTCTCATGTAGAAATTATTAACCCCTCTAGCTATATGTTTAGCAAGGCAATCAGCTACTCCATTCTACTCACTCCAGATATGCACTATGGAGTTATTTAAAATATCCAATAAGACATTAATATCCTCTAGTAAAGTGAGGTATTGTATTGGAGTCTTATGCAGATTTGTTGTCCAAAATACTACATTTTTTTAATCTACTTCCACTTCTATATATAAATTCATCACATAGCAGGTTTGCAAACCAATAAGCAGTGCCTTTATTTCTGCTTCAATAGCAGATGAGCCTTTAAGTTGGAAACTAAAAGCAGTGACTATACATCCTATCTCATCTCTTAGTATTCCTCCTCCTCCCATACTACCATTGGCACAATACGAACCATCAGTATTAAGTTTCAATTTTCCTGATGGAGGACAATTTGATTACATTATGGCAGATTGGATAGGAAGAGCAGAGATTGAAAACAACTCTTTTTATGGGCAGAATATTGAGCGCCATGTGTTCGACGAAAGGCCTCTAACACACTTGCACCAAACACCTTTAATTCTTGAAGTGCCGACTTATTCTCCATACAGTTACACACCTTTTGGCTTTAATCCCTCACACCAACCGCCTGAGTGGCCACCCCCACCATCCTTTCCACCAGCATTACAAGCTAAGCCACCGAACCCATGGTCCGATCATGAATCTACATCCAACATTTACCCACCTATGTCAAACAGCCCAGTACATATAACCGATTACCCAACTCCACCGACATATCAGACCCCATATGTGGGCTTCCCACCACCACCACAACCACCGCCACCGCTGCCTCCACCACCATATATATCCCCGGCATATCATCCATTTTCTTTACATCATATTCCCCATTCCCCCACTGAACTACTTTCCACAGACCCACCACCCCTTTTTCCTTATCCACCATATCACCAAGTTAAACATGCACTCTTTGCACCTCAGTCCGTCATGTATGAACATTCACCTACTCATATTTATAGCTCTCAATCTCATGGTGATCCGTTTGAAGCACAACAACAAACTCTGCAGCAGGTTTTACAAGAGCAAAAACAAATAGATGAGGATCGCTGGAAGAGACACAGTTCTCAGTTGGAGGCGATACTACAACAGGTGATGAACTTATCCTACAACTGCAATAATAGGAGTGATTCATCTCATACGAAATCTACATCCAGTCCAGTAAATCATTCATTGGTTATTAATCGACATGTTGAAAAGGTGGAATCAGTGATAAAAGACCGCACAATAGTTTGCCCGTGCGAGTCTGACAAGGTATCTGTAGGTTATGATGTTCTTTTAAGTGACAAAATCTCATTAGGAAAGGGCATAGAAATGTTTGATGAAACGTGTGTAGATGCGATTCTACCAAAGATAGTCAAGACCCATTCAATTGTAGCTCAAAACTCAACTCCAATTTCTCCTGCATTTAACGTGGTCGACGAAATGACGCAGAAAAAACTGCATCAAGATTCAAATGCACATAATGCAGATATATTGTTCGGTAAAATGTCTCTAAAAGCGCTACAAAAGAATTCAGAATTGATTTGTTCACTCACAAGTTAGATTGATTATGAGGTGTTCGCTGAAATGAGCATATCAACCGAGTCCGTAACATGTCACTCTAACCAATTTGATTCCGGTGGAATGAAAATATGAATAGGGACATTGTTGGCTATGAAGAGAAAATGGTATCGGAAGATGAGAGCAAAGAGGTAAACCTGATCACCAAATTTTTTGGTACAACTGATATGGAGAGTAAGATGAACGTAGGAATAAGGATAGCCAACATAGTAAATGACATGGTTGTTCCCTTTGATAGAGATAATGGTTAAAAGACCGTATCTAAAAAAAATCTCACACACTTTATATTGGTTACAGATACAATTGGTTGTGAATATATATGTTTTAAAATGAGCCTAGAGGAAATGGATGGTTCTAACTCGATAAATGTGAAGGTTGTTAATATGGATGGACATATTTATGAGAAGGATATAATGTGGTGCAAGAAGAAAAGGTGCAAAATAAAAGTACGAGAAGAGCTTCCTCACTTTGCCTTAGTACATAATAATGACGAAGACCAATTGTGTTCACCAAAGTTAATTTTGATTGTAAAGAAATACGAGGGTTAGCCATCTGGGCCAAAGGTTGATTTTGCTTGTTATTCTGATGGATTTCAAATATTAGTTGTCAGCAGCTTGGCTGTTCATACGAAGGATCTTTTAGCTAATCAGAAATGCTCCTTGCTTTTGGCAAAAGATCCCAAGGATAGGACTGAGTTAGTTTTTACCCTGCATGGTGATGTTGTTTCTGTCCCTGATGAAGACAGAGCAAATATACGTGTTGCATACCTAGTAAAGCACCCTAGTGTCTTCTGGGTTGATTTTGATGTCTTTCGGTTTGTGCGTATAGAGCCCAAAATTGTAAGATACTTCTCAGGGGTTGCTACTGCTTTATTGGGTCTGGAGAATTTAGCAAAGAGGAATATTCTGCTGCAGAAGTGGACCCAATATATCAGGTTATGAAACCAAACTTATTGTGCAACACTGGACTTCAATTCCGGTCGACTTTGCTGATATTCTGGAGTTGGACAGTCTTGGTTTCAATGTTAAGGCTGGCTGTCAAGGGAGTACAGTCAAGCTGCGAGTTCCCTTCCCTAGAACTTCAGGTGATAGAAAATCCTGGTATAGGGGTGCCATCACAGAAAACATATGAAGAAGCCGAAGCAAATATTGTCGTCATGTCCTTAAATTTCACTTCCACCTTGAGGGCAAGGTGGATTTTCAAGAGCGTGGGAGTGTAACGTACCTGGTAGTACATGGACTTAATAGTTCATTAGTTAGCTGAAGTGTTAATTAAAAGGGTGCAGTTGTTCACAGAGGCAACTGCAGGGTGTTTCTTTCAATTAGTTTTAAGTTTTGGACTGCACTAGAGTTAAGCTATTGTATAAATAGAGTGCAATCTCTTCTTTAGGTTTTGGATGGGAAAAGACTAATGCAATTTTACTTTCTTTATCTTTAATTTCAGCATTTATCTTCACTTATTTCCAGCTTATTTCCTTTTATCTGTTTTTCTTTCAATCATAAATAAACCCAGAAAACTCCCACAAAAAATAGTCACAATTGTTGGGTTTGCTTGATAATTGCTTAACGAACTTATGAATCCATTGTTAATCGATCCGAGTTCGTTACAATTTTGTATAATCTGATTTTATTTTTGTCCAATTTTGTTATAGCTTCGCTTTGACAGTCTAAGTAATCAAGTTACAAAGTGATACCTGGAAATAAGAGCTATTTATACATTAAATAGTCACAAATGTGCCCTGTAAGATGAAAAAGATCTACAATAATATTTTGGGCTCCGTTGAAAATTATTAGGCCATAATGCAACTAATAAGGCAATGTCTAATGTCGATTTCTATCCTTTTGCTTAGGAAACTGCGTAACTATAGATCAAGATTCAAAATTAATAACCTGACAACCATTGAGATATTGACACAAATTATGATTAACAAATTTTCAAGTCTTTTCAAATTCATGCAGGAATTGCAGTGATCTTTGTTATGACTCTAACATCAGCCTTCTTAGTCCTCATCATGATATTAATCTGGAAAACAAACATTTTTCTCGTAGCGGCTTATATTCTTATAATAGGCACCGTTGAACTTGCATATTTGAGTGCTCTTCTCTACAAGTTCCCACAAGGGGGATATCTCCCTTTGGCTTTTTCGTTTTTTCTAATGTCAACGATGTACATATGGAACGATGTCTACAGAAGGAAATACTATTACGAGTTGAAAAATAAAATTTCCCCAGAAGAGGTAAAGGACACTATTGCCCATGTAAGTAGTCATCGGATTCCGGGACTTGCAATCTTCTACTCCGAGCTTGTCCATGGTATCCCTCCTATTTTCAAGCATTACGTGGCGAATATACCTGCTCTACACAATGTGCTCGTGTTTGTTTCATTCAAATCCCTCCACACAAGCAAGGTCCCACGGGATCAAAGGTTCCTTTTCCGTAGAGTGCCCCCAGATGAGCTAAATGTGTTTCGTTGTGTAGTAAGATACGGATACAAAGAGTCAAGAAATGACGATGAGCCATTCGAGATATTGTTAGTTAGAGGGCTGAAAATTTTCATAAAAGAAGACATTAAATTCTTTGCGGTCGTTAAAAGAAATCCAGGAGAGAACGACGCAGATAAAGATACTGATGCAGATACAAATGTTCATGAAACGAGGCGTCAAAAGGAGGAGAGAGAACGAGAAATTGAGAAATTGGATGAAGCGGCTCATGTCGGTATCATCCACTTAGTCGGGGAAAATGAAGTGGTTGCAGGTAAAGGAGCGAAATGGTGGAAAAGTATGTTGATCGATTACGCGTACAACTTCATAAGGAGGAATTTGAGGCAAAGTGACGAGGTACTTGACATACCTCATGAAAGATTGGTGAAGGTGGGGATGACTTATGAGCTTTAAAATCATTAGATTTTGATAGAATGTGTTCTTTCTCTTTTGTCCATTAAAACTTTTTTCAGATTTAATTTGGCATACTTGGATACTCTTTGATACAAAAAGTGCTTTGGTTCACTAAAAATCAATGTCAAACTAGTGAATGGCCGGGGGAGGAGTTATTGTACGCGGCAAGTTTGGTGATCTTGTCGAATTATGAGGTGGCGGTTTTAAGGGATCTTCTCCAATTATGGCCGAATCTTGTATACATAGAATGGCTTGCTATATGGCAAAAGAAAAAGGGTGGATAAATGTTGAATTCGAGACGGATAATATAAATATTGTAAGATATTGCATAAGGAAAATACGTGACCCCCAATGGAAAATTGATGTTATAGTCACCGACATACTTTTATTAACAAAGGACATGGGTCCCGAGATCGCTTAATAAACCGGCAAATTATCTGCTAGATCTAGTTTTAGATTGCAATGTATTCCCGACCATTTATGGTCTTATTTGTATGACGATCTATCTTAATAAAACTTGTTTCTCCTAAAAAAAAACTGTAGAATCTCTCTATAAAAATATTCCGTATAGTAATAAACTCTATATATGAATAAAAATTTCCGACCCTAACTCGAGACCAGTTATAAATAGGAATAACCTCTACATTGTGATATTGCATAATTTTTTACGGTTTCGCCTTAAGAAAATGTACCACTATTTAATATAAAGCTGAAAAATTATATATATGTTACATGAAATTTAAGACAGTTTAAAATATTTATCTAAGATAGTTTGTGTCAATGCTTAATTTTTTGGGTCGCTACCATATCATTTAACTTGCACATACGTACTAGCTCGTCGATGTGTACATCTTGTACTTATTTTCTAAATACATGTACTCGATTTTCTAAATACGTATGTACTATGACTTTCCACATATATTAGATTCATGTTTGGCAAGTTAAATTAAATGAATGCACTTGTCTCATATATATTTGTTCTATTTTGTTAAACAATGTATATATGTATCTTGTTGCAGAATATATATTTAAATTATTTTTTATTTTTTATATATGAACCTCCACTAAAAAATAACCTCTATATAGTAATTTTTTTTTTTCTGATTCCGAGTTTATAAGTGTATAGATGTTCTACTGTAAAAGGTCTCATCTTATTAGGGGTTTTGTATGTTTTTCTTATCTGAATTGTTGATGTTATCTCGATCAGTGCCATATATCTTTTTTTTCCTTAATTAATACCCTGATTTCAAGTTTTTTAATATGTCTTCAAATTATGTAACAACACATGAATAATTGAATTCTGGGTAATAATTAAGAATTCATGCTACTAATTTTATTTTATTTTGGTAATTCGGGAAACCAGATTTAACGGAATAGTTCCAAATAAAAAAAATGATTTAATTCAGGGTATTAATTAATAAAATTGAGATTAAGGATACTAATTAATAAAATTGAGATTCAAGCTACTAATCGAGATAACACCAACAATTCATGTACAAAAATGCTAAAATTCCCATCTTATTATGTTTAATTACCTCTGTTATGTCCATCCTCCTCTATGTCATTGTCGACGTGGTCGGCCACGAGACTGTCAATGGACTATCTATCTTAATTAGTCCTTCAACATAATAAAGGAAAACAACCGAGCATGTGATCGTTAAGAGAGCTTCGATTGACATAGTGATTGGTTTTGTCATCTTATTATAATCGACGAAACTTGCCACCTACCATGCTGTATAGTAGATTTTAGCGTGGGCAGTCCGGAAAATAAATATTTTATATATCGGGTACATACGACATTGGTTGAGTACTTGGCAGATCATTTGAAGAACCATTGAGTTTTCTAATTTTTGACTATTTCGGTATGATTTCGGTACGCCTACGGTAGCTAAAATTATAAAAAAACAATTTTAATAATTAAGAATTCATGCTACTAATTAAAAAAATAACTGGGAATTCGGGAAACTAGATTTAACGGAATAGTTCAAAATCAAAACAAATTAATTTAATTTAGGGTACTAATTAATAAAATTGAGATTCAGGGTACTAAATAAAATTGAGATTCATGGTACTAATTAATAAAATTGAGATTCAAGGTACTAATCGAGAACACCAACAATCCAGGTACAAAAATGCTAAAAATCCCATCTTATTATGTTTAGTTACCTCTCTTATGTCCATTCTCCTCTATGTCATTGTCGACGTGATCGGCCATGAGACTGTCAATGGACCCTCTATCTTAATTACTCCTTCAACATAATAAAGAAAAACAACCGAGCATGTGATCGTTAAGAGAACTTCGATTCACATAGTGATTGGTTTTGTGATCGTATTATAATTGACCAAACTTGCCACCCACCATGCTTTAAGGTAGATTTTAGCACGGGTAGTCCGGAAAATAAATTTTCTATGTATCGATCGGGTACATACGACATTGGTTGAGTACTTGGTAGATCATTTAAAGAACCATTGACTTTTCTAATTCTTTGATTATTCCGGTATGACTTCGGTACGCCTCCGGTACAGCTAAAAATATAAACAAATAATTTTATTCAAAAAAATGAAATAAAACTTAAATTTATTAAATATGAGAAGATAACTATATTATCATATACGTATATAATGGTTTTTGAATTTAATATAGTCTTAAGTGATGAAAAATTGAGTAATTCATTAAGTGCATGTTTGGCAACCGATTCTTTTAATAAAAAATTCTCCGTGTCTGGTATGTTAGGTTTTTAGCTTTTAAAAAGCTAGTTTTTCGGTCAAAAAGCTAAAAGATCTCAAAACAGAGAAGCTGGAAATTTACAGATTTTTTTATAGCTTTTTTCACATTAAATTATTTAAAAATAATAACTTTGTAATCGAATGTGTTTGTATATTAAAATCTCACTTATAAGGTAACATAGGTGACAAATGATATACCAATAAAAATAAGTTATAAGTCAATTATAAGAAAAAAAATTAAAGTGGCGCCAAGCACTACAATGCAACTTTTTTTAAGTAACTTTTTTTCGCATCACTTTTTAAAAGCAGCTTTTTAACTAAAAAAATGTAATGCAAAATGAGCCCTATGTAAAGTGAGTAAATGTGAAATATAAAAATTATTTGTACATAGAATGCATCAGATATCATCTAGGTAGCTGCCCCCGACCATTTTGGAATGATTAAATTCTAACATTCATTTTTATTATAAATATTAGGTTTGATAAGTTTAGTATATCTACTGATATATATTAAAATAGTTGGCGTATCACAAACATACAATTTTTTGAATTTGAAATAAATTCCGCAGTACCCGTATGATACCCAGTAGAGGTTGGATTTTTATACTACATTTTTTCTGAAAAAACGCATAAACCGTACATTTAATTTACGGTTTACAGAAATTACATGCAAACCGTACATTTAATGTACGGTTTGCAAAAATACATGCAAACCGTACATTTAATGTACGGTTTGCATATATTTTTGCAAACCGTACATTAAATGTACGGTTTGTATGTAATTTTTTTTTTTTTTTTTTTTTTTTTGTAATTTCAATTTGTAAAATAGGAAAATATATATAAAATATGCAAATCTATAATTCATTTAGCTATATATAATTGTTTGTTGTTTGTTTATATTAATTATATTAATTATAATAATTGTTGATATTTGTCCCATTTTTTGCAACTGTTCGGAAAGGAAGCAACTGTTCGGAAAGGAAGCAAGCAACTGTTCGGAAAGGAAGCAAGCAACTGTTCGGAAACGAAGCAAGCAACTGTTCGGAAAGGAAGCAGCGGGACCCCAGCCAGGGGCTCTCGCCCCTTGGACCCCGCCAGGGGCTCTGCCCCTAGGACCTCGCCAGGGGCTCTGCCCCTTGGAACCCCGCCAGGGGCTCTGCCCCTTGGAACCCCGTTTCAATTATTCATATTCAATTATACGTTGGCTCGACGAGCGTGCACTCCGCACTTCCCTAACTCGTTTCCGAGTTTAACGCATTATTGCATCGGCCTATAATAAATCACATTACTACTAAAATACATTGATGATACTAAAATCACCAACAGTTTAGGGTTTGTAATTTAGGGTTTAGGGTTTGTAATTTAGGATTTAGGGTTTAGGGTTTAGTGTTTAGGATTTAGGGTTTAGGGTTTAGTGTTTAGGATTTAGGATTTAGGATTTAGGGTTTAGTGTTTAGGATTTAGGGTTTAGGGTTTGTAATTTAGGGTTTTTAATTTAGTGTTTAGGGTTTAGTGTTTAGGGTTTAGGGTTTAGTAATTTCAGCAATATTGGTCCAAATCTTTCATCTGTAATATACAAACCCTAAACCCTAAATCCTAAACCCTAAACCCTAAACCCTAAACACTAAATTAAAAACCCTAAATTACAAACCCTAAATCCTAAATACTAAACACTAAACCCTAAACCCTAAATCCTAAACACTAAACACTAAACCCTAAATTAATTTGCTAACTCAGCAACTAGAAAACCTGAATATTGGGAAAGGTAAAAATATAACTCTTTTATCAGAAAACTCGGATGATATCGATCATATAAATAGTTTTGAAAAACAACTTTTAGCTATGGATACTCCAGAACAACATGCTAGTGTTAATCAAAATGTCTTTGGAAAATCCACTCCTTTTGGCAGAAAATCAGTTCCAACTGCCCCTATGAAGCATTATTATTCTCGACCGAGTCCACAAGATCTTCTTTATGAAGAAGAAGGTGGTAATATTTTTACTAGTTTTAGTGCTACAACCATTTATGAATGCAATATTGATGGTATGACAGAATACCAAATTATGGTTATGTTACATAGAATGACTATGTATTCTACAGTATGTTTAGGTGCTAATAACACCGATTACCAAATTGCTGAATTCATTGTTGTTGGCTTTGCCGGTCAATTACGCGGTTGGTGGGATAATGTTTTAACCCTTGATCACCAACGCACGATATTAACAGCCACAAAAATGGTTAGGAATCCTATTAAGACTGAACAAGGTGTAGATACTAATACAGATACTGTCGCACCTAATACAGATACTAAGGTGTATATTACAGATGAAAGATTTGGACCAATATTGCTGAAATTACAAACCCTAAACCCTGAACCCTAAACCCTAAACACTAAATTAAAAACCCTAAATTACAAACCCTAAACCCTAAACCCTAAATCCTAAACACTAAACCCTAAATCCTAAATCCTAAATCGTAAACCCTAAACCCTAAATTACAAACCCTAAACCCTAAACCCTAAATTACAAACCCTAAACCCTAATTTACAATAATGCGTTAAACTCGGAAACGAGTTAGGGAAGTGCGGAGTGCACGCTCGTCGAGCCAACGTATAATTGAATATGAATAATTGAAACGGGGTTCCAAGGGGCAGAGCCCCTGGCGGGGTCCAAGGGGCAGAGCCCCTGGCGGGGTTCCAAGGGGCAGAGCCCCTGGCGGGGTCCAATGGGCAGAGCCCCTGGCGGGGTCCAAGGGGCAGAGCCCCTGGCGGGGTCCAAGGGGTAGAGCCCCTGGCGGGGTTCCAAGGGGCAGAGCCCCTGGCGGGGTCCTAGGGGCAGAGCCCCTGGCGGGGTCCAAGGGGCGAGAGCCCCTGGCTGGGGTCCGTACATTAAATGTACGGTTTGCATGTATTTTTGCAAACCGTACATTAAATGTACGGTTTGCATGTAATTTCTGTAAACCGTAAATTAAATGTACGGTTTGTGCGTTTTTTCAGAAAAAGTGTAGTATAAAAATCCAACCTCTACCCAGTACTCGTGCAACATAGATTTAAACCAACCATAAAAACCATGACGACATTGAGGACACCCGACAAACAGGGCCAATTCAAATCTAGATCGGAATTCAAAATTATCACCGCAGTAATGGAAGAACAAAAAATAAATGGGTCGCAACCTGAAAACCGAAGACGCCGAATGATCAAAAACCATATATAAAGCCAAAAAGGTTTGCTTTGAACCGTCAAATCGACCAATCAAAGGTTCACAAAACGTGTCAGTTTTATATTTTCATCAATCTCTCTTTCTCGTCCGACGTACCTCACAAGTCCGTTGACGAAACAACTTTATATCTTCACTATTGCATTTTCTCGTTCGTCCAACGCACTTCACGTATCCATAAATTTATCAACGGTCTCGATTAACATTCTGACTGCATAATTTTTAGAATAACACTACACATTCATCAAAAGTCAAAACTGACCCCGGTACAAAGTATAATCGTGACAAATATACTTACTGAGAAACAAACTTAAAACTTAATTTAGCAAAAATAAATAAAAACCAAAAAAAACTTAAAACTCAAAACAGTGTATGGTAAGAAATAAATCCATTGATGAAACGATTATATCTTCATATTTTCATTATCTCATTTTCTCGTCCACCCAACGTACTTCACATACCCATAGTTTCATCAACGGTCTCGGTTAACCATTCTGATTGAGTAATTTTTATCACACCAAACATAAAAAAAAAAAAGCCCAAACGAGCTTCTAACCCTTGGAAGCACTTATGGGCTGTCGGCCAAACACACCTTAAGTGAATTATTTTATTTTATTGTTTTAACCATTAATTACAGTCATAGCTTACATTTTTGTGTCTATATAGTTTATACAAACTTCATAATTGTACTAAAAAACTGACCGCGGTAAAAACTATAATCATGACAATTTTACTTTTTTCCCCAATAAGTGTGACAAATTTAGTAAAAAATCTGAGAAACAACCTTAAATGTTAAAACTCAGAACAAAAACATCATAAAAGCATCAAACATAAGTACATAATAATTGTATTTTTTTATATAATCATAGACCCTCATTTGATGGTAAACCTGCTTCGTATGCGCCAGGGTTCGAACCCTGGAGGTGACCATGATATAGTCGGTGGCAATCACTTTTGCTCTAGATAATAATTGTCTCTGTTAGGGTTTTAAGACCAAACTCTCTCTTCTTATTTCTTACTCTAACTACTACTACTACTACTACTAATAATAATAATAATAATAATAATAATAATAATAATAATAATAATAATAATAATAATAATAATAATAATAATAATAATAATAATAATAATAAACTAAAATTCAATACATATATATAGAGGCTGGATTCCACTGCAATTTATCTGTTTTCACGTTCAAACCGTAATTTTTTTACGAACCGTAAGTCAAAATTAAGGTTTGACAAAAGTCAAACCGTAATTTTGACTTACGGCTCTGCGTTAAAATCTAAAAATTTTACAGTGGACCGATCGATCGGCTGTCATCTCCGATCGATCGGTATTCTGTAAAATTTTATAGAATGTTCAGTCGATCGATCGGAGTTGACAACCGATCGATTGGCTGAATGGTGTGTTACTTTACATCACTTTCACTCTCACTCTCACTTTAAAAAAAAAAACCCAAAATCAGCATACTCATCAAATTCGTTGTAAACCGATTATTTATTCCGATTAAACCAAACTCATTCTATGGCGGAATACGACGACAAGCACTATTGAGACTATAATTATGTTGTTTCTTCAAGTAGCTCAAATGTGAAACTAACCGATTATACACAATATTTCGATGTTGATTATTTGTATTGGGATAGTAGGGATGACATTCTTGAAGATCTTTCTGACATTGCTGGAAATTGGAGTTTTATTCTTTCTATTCGTAGATCAGGGGGTTTATGGTACAAGAGTACCGTATGTTGAGATATGTTGTGATAGGTCAGGTGTCTTCCACTGATTTAGGTACGAAAAAAACAGACTGTCCATTTTCTATTAAGGGTTTTTTGATTAATGATGAATGGAGGTGTCGTGTGGAAAATGAAAACCATAATCATAAACCCCCCACTTACCTGGAAGGGCGGCGTGCTCGTTTATCGGAGCCCAAGAAGGAATTGTGTAGGTCATTAATGCAAAGTACTTTTAAAGTTAGTGCTATATTAGAGACTTTAAAAGTTCGAGACCGTAACAATGTTTCAAACGCAAAAACATTACATAATTTTTTTGCTTCTATTAAATTTATAGAGCGAGATGGTAGGAGCCCGACACAAGAACTGCTTAATTTGTTGGACAAATATCATTATAGTTTCCTTTATGAAGCGAACCCAACCACCCATCGCCTACAAAACTTATTTTTTGCTCATCCCGATTTTATAAGGATGTTCAAATCTTTTCCTGGTGTATTATTAATGGATTGTACATATAGGACAAACCGCTTCAATATGTCATTTTTAGAAGTTGTGGGGATGACTTCGACAAACCAAGAGAGATGGCCCTGATGAATGCGTTGTGTGTTGTTTTTCCTGATTCTTATTATTTGTTATGCACCTTCCACATTTCAAAAAACGTTTTGAAACAGTGTAAACCAAAAATTTCTTCGGAAAATTGGCAAAAGTTTCTAGATGAATGGAGTTTAGTAGTTGATGCCGAAACGATAAAGGAGTACAATTATAGCGTAGCTACCTTCATGTCCTCTTACGATTTGTATCCAGATGTTGTTAATTATATAACAAACTTGTTATGTGAATATGACACCAAGTTTGTTGCATGCCTTATCAACTTTTTAACACATCTAGGTAATAGAACTAGTAACCGGGCTGAACAACAACACTCGAAGCTAAAATCGTCACTTTCCAGCAATTCTGACACACTTGAAAATGTTTGGGTCGTTGTGCATATAATTCTTAGTAAACAGTTCGACGAGATTAAGATGAAGTTGGAAAAGTCCAAATCTTATTTTCCACATGTAGAATGGAGACCTATCTTTACAAATCGTAGATCCTATATATCCCACCATGCATTTAATTTATTATTTGAAGAACATAAAAAATGTGATGGACAGTCCGCTACGGATTGTGATTGTGGTATAAAATTGTCTCATGGGCTACCTAGTCACCATATTATGCTTGAGCATTATTTATTTGACAAGGCTCTTTTACTTGAAGATATTCATAAATTCTAGAAAAAATTAGATGTCATTGATGATAATGGGTCGAACGATGATTATGGGGTTGACGCTGATCTGGACGAGTTTAAAAGTGTTTATTCTACAAAAACTTCCGTTGAAAAACGACGCATGAAAAAACAACTCCGAGAGATAACTTTACCCTCTAGAATATCAATTAATGATCCGGAAGTCAAAAAAAATAGGGGGAGACCTAGAAAAGGAGACACTTCTAGTAAGAGGGACAAGTCAGGCTGGGAGTATGTGGACGAAAAACTTGCTAGTCAGGATAAAGGAAAAGTCAAAGCGGAAAAAGTGGCTAGACGAGATAAAGGGAAAGGAAAAGGCCAAAAAACGGCATTTCAGCCAACTAGTAGGACGTGTAGGACGATAAATAACCCCACCACTAGGACAACCTTGAAGTACAGTGAGCAAACATTCCCATGCTACATAATTTCATTGATACGGTAAATGATGTGTGTGGTGATGGTAACTGTGGCTTTCGAGTAATTGCAAAAGTGCTGCGTAAAAATGGAGGGAAAGAAAACTGGTTCGAAGTTAGATAGGAGTTGTATCAGGAGCTTTGTCGAATAAGAGGTGTTTATATGTTCCAAAACTGCGACAACAAATATTTTAATTATGTTTTATTCAGTTTGGATTATAGCTGTTGAACGTTGTTCTTCTAATCGATTATTTTAATGATAACAAATTTGTAAAACATGATAAAAGCTCGTTTTGCGTACTAATCATTTCAGTCGTTTTGGACCAAAAACATGATAAAAGCTTGTTCGAAAAGAAAAAAGGAATACAAGAAGGCATTGATGGCCGCATGGGGGAGCGATGATGATAGCTCCGATAGCGACAATGAAGAAGTCGCAAACCTATGTCTCATGGCTAGAGACGACGATACCGAGGATGTAAGCTTTCACTCCTCTAACTCTTCTCTTTCGAGTGATGATTGTTTTGATATAAATGATGTGTTAGCTTCGTTAGAAAAAGCTAGAGGTAAAAACAAATCCTTTAGAAAAATGCTAATTACTCTACAAGACGAACTTGAAAATTTAGCTATAAAAAATGACTCACTCACGTCTAAAAATGCCGAACTTACCATAGAAAATGATAAGTTAGTTAATGACCTTAGTTCATGTAAACTTAAGGCGGATAGCGCCGAACTTACTCTCGCTAAATTCACTAAGGGAAGTAAAATGCTAAGTACTATATTAGCTTCTCAACAAGGCGCGTATGATAAAACCGGTGTAGGGTACAACCCACTTCTAACGGCAAAGCATAAAAATCTATTCACCAAACAAATGACGAAAAATGAAAATAGACAACCAAGTTACTCTCGTAAGAACAACTTGTATAAAAATAATTTAGTTTATAATCGTTTTGTTAAACCAAGCTTGCATGTTAAATGTATTACTTGCAACCATAGTGATCACTTTGAGGATTATGTCTATTGCCCTTATAGATATAAATTAAATAGAAATGACTTGGTTTGGATTCCAAAGGGTCGAGACACTAACCCTCAAGGACCCAAAAGTGGATTAGGGTACCAATGATCATTTTGTCTTGTAGGTATGCTTGAGGTCAAAAATTAACGATGACAAGTGGTTCTTCGATAGTGGATGCTCAAGACATATGACGGGAGACAAAACAAAATTTACTACTCTTGCACCTAAAGACGGAGGCTTTGTGACCTTCGGGGATAATAGCAAGGGTAAAATCATCGGTATTGGTAGTATTTCTAAACCATCAAATGTTATTATTGATAATGTATTGCTTGTTGATGGTCTTAAACATAACTTGCTTAGTATAAGTCAACTTTGCGATTTGGGTCACAAAGTCGTTTTTGAAAAATCGCATTGTATCATTCATTATATTTTGGAAAATAAAACTATTCTCATGGGTCAAAGACAAAATAATGTCTATATGATTGATTTGAATAGTTCGGTGGATAATGAGGTTAAGTGTCTTGTTACTATCAACGACAATGGTTGGTTGTGCCATAGACGACTTGGTCATGCAAGTCTTGATTTACTTGCTAAACTTTCTAGAAAAGATTTGGTAATAGTTTTACCAAAAGCTCCTTATAAAAAGGACAAACTTTGTCACGCTTGCCAATTAGGCAAACAAATGAAGATTTCTTTTAAGTCTAAAAATATTATTTCTACTACTCGTTGTTTGGAGCTCATTCATATGAACTTAGTTGGCCCCTCCCGGACACTTAGTCTTGGAGGGCGTGCATATGCATTCGTCATGGTTGACGATTTTAGTCGTTTTACTTGGGTTTTGTTTTTAACTCATAAGCATGAAGAATTTAGAGAATTTTCTATTATTTGCAAAAAGCTCCAAACACGAAAGGGTTATATGATCAAAAGTATCCGAACCGATCATGGTAAGGAATTTGAGAATACTCCATTTTCAAACTTATTGTGATGAAAATGGTATTGATCATAATTTTTCGGCCCCTCGTACGCCCCAACAAAATGGGGTAGTAGAGAGGAAGAATAGAACCCTGGAGGAAATGGCACGGACCATGCTTTGTGAAAATAATTTGCCAAAGTATTTTTGGGCCGAATCCGTAAATTCCACTTGTTATATTTTAAATAGAGCCTTAATTAGGCCCATATTGAAAAAGACACCTTATGAATTATGGAATGAGCGAAAGACCAATATCTCTCATTTACGTGTATTTGGTTGTAAATGCTATGTTCATAATAATGGTAAGGATAATTTAGGAAAATTCGATGCTAAGTCTGATGAAGGAATTTTCATCGGATATGCTATATCGAGTAAAGCGTATAGAATTTTTAATAAATGAACTTTATTGGTGGAAGAATCGGTACATATTTCCTTTGATGAGAATTTACCGACGATTGATAAGCCATTAATTGTTCATAGTATTAATGATGATATTTTTCATAATGCATCTTCTTCTAATCACGGTACATCTAGCTTAGAGATTACGCCTAGTATAGAGGTTGAACCTGTTGTTGTAGAAGTCACTATAGAAAGACTTCAAACGGACCTAGAATCTAGTGTACACATTCATGACGATTTTCTTCAAGAATGGAGGTTTGCCAATCACCATCCGCAAGATTTAATCTTGGGTAACCCGGGAGAAAGAGTGCATACACGTTCTTCTTTGAGAAATATAGTTAATCATTTTGCATTCTTGTCTCAATTAGAGCCTAAGAACATTCATGAAGCAGAACTCGATGAGAGTTGGGTATTAGCTATGCATGACAAATTAAATCAATTCGAGTATAGTAACGTATGGACTTTAGTTCCTAGACCGCGAGAGAAAACCATCATAGGTACGAAATGGATATTTCGAAATAAGATGGATGAATCTGGGGTAGTCATTAGAAATAAGGCTAGACTAGTGGCTCAAGGGTATAAACAAGAAGAAGGCATCGATTTCGATGAAACTTACGCACCCGTAGCTAGATTAGAAGCCATTAGGATGTTGCTTGCTTATGCTTCTTTTAAACGTTTTAAATTGTTTCAAATGGATGTTAAAAGTGCATTTTTAAACGGTTTAATAAATGAGGAAGTTTATGTAAAACAACTACCCGGTTTTGAAAATCACGAGTTTCCCGATCATGTTTACAAACTTCAAAAAGCACTTTATGGTTTAAAACAAGCACCCCGGGCTTGGTATGAAAGACTTAATAAATTTTTGATTGCAAAAGGCTTTTCTCGTGGTACTTTAGATACTACTCTTTTTATTAAAAAAGATGGAAAAGACATGCTTTTAATTCAAATTTATGTTGATGATATCATTTTTGGTGCTACTAATGCTCGCATGTGCGAGGAGTTTTCTAAGTGTATGCAAGGTTAATTCGCGATGAGCATGATGGGTGAAGTTACCTACTTTCTTGGATTGCAAATCAAACAAACTAGGACAGAATTTTCGTCAATCAAGCCAAATACACAAGGGACTTGCTCAAATGATTCAACATGAGCGATGCAAAGCCGCTAGGAACTCCAATGAGTCCGGCAACAAAACTAGACAAGGATGAATCGGGTAAAAGCGTGGACCAAAAGCTATATAGAGGTATGATTGGATCTCTCTTATATTTAACCGCAAGTAGACCCGATATCATGTTTAGTGTTTGCTTGTGTGCTAGGTATCAATCTTTCCCTAAGGAATCGCATGTGATAGCCGTTAAGCGCATATTTAGATATCTTGTAGGAACATGCAATTTAGGATTGTTTTATCCACATGATACTACTTTTGATTTGCTTGGCTATTCCGACGCCGACTTTGCCGGTTGTCGTTTAAATAGAAAAAGTACTAGTGGCACTTGCCATTTTTTAGGAAACGCCTTAGTTTCTTGGCATAGAAAGAAACAAAATTCGGTTGCACTTTCTATGGTGGAGGCGGAATACGTTGCCGTGGGTAGATGTTGCGCACAAATCCTTTGGATGCGTCAACAACTAAATGACTTTGAATTATCCTTTGATAGTGTGCCTATTTTGTGTGATAATACTAGTGCAATAAATCTTTCGAAAAATCCAATCCAACACTCTCGTACTAAACATATAAATTTGCGACATCACTTACTAAGGGATCATGTTCAAAAAAGGGAAATTATACTTGAATATATAAGTACTGATAGGCAATTAGCCGATATTTTTACAAAACCCCTTGACGAGGAACAATTTTGTTTTATTCGACGAGAGTTAGGCATGTTTGATGTGTGACTTGTACATAAATATATATATTTGATTGATTTTATATATACTTTATTGTTTTTATATATTTTTTGTTTTTTTGCCAAATCAGTGTCGAAAAGTGCAAAAATTCTTGTTCTGTTTAAATGTTACAGTCGACCGATCGTTCTGTACAAAACGACCGATCATTTTGTCTCAGACGGCCGATCATTCTGAAAAAACGACCGATCGTTTTTTCAATTCGCTCACTGGAACATTTTTTCCCAAAACGACCGGTCGAAACACCAAAACAACCGATCGTTTTTCTGTTTTTAAATATCTTTCAAACCCTAATTTCCTTTCATAATTTCAAAACCCTCTCTCTCTATATATCAAAAATTCTCCACTCTCTCTTAAATTCTTCCAAAAAAAATCCCAATTATCTATATATATATATAACCCAAATCCCTTATTCGTCCTTATAATCACCAATCGAGTGATTTTTTTTAGGAAACCCTAATTTCTTAAAACCCCGAATTTTTCCCCAATTCTTTTTAATCCAAAAATGGTGCATACAAAGAAAGCTCAACCAAACCTCGTCGATGAAAGTGACAAAGAGTTCGTGGCTCAACCGTCCCCTCGCCCCTCGCGTGTTCCTTGCGCTCCGCGAACCGGCGCCTCCACCGTTCCACGATCGGGCCCCGGTGCCTCTTCGGCCTCTCTTCCTCCTCCGTATCCACCTTCCATCGTCAAACGAGGTATATTGTCAAACTTTACCATTGACATGCCTCTCTTCATTGAACGCTTTAGCATTCTTATGCAAAATCTTAGCTTCCAAAAACTCGACACAATCCTAAACTTAAAAGAGCCATTTTTCAATGAAAATGTTTATGAATTCTACGCTAACCTCGTAGTTGATAAAGGTCATAATGACGCACTCCGTTTGCGGTCATTGTTGAATGGCCAACCTTTTGTTTACGGTATAGACCGTTTACAAAATCTTCTACACCTCGATGATGACGGGGTGTACGGGCAAAGTGAAGAACTTTGCGAAATGCTCGAGATCGAAAGTTTTCACGATCTCAAAGACGAGCTATTTCATCCTGACCATTGCAACCGCTCTAACAAAGCCCACAGCCTTCTTTTCCATAACAAATTAGCCTACCATATCCTCTCCCACATTGTCCTTCCTCACTCCTCCAACTTCACGGATGTTACCAACGAGTACATCTTCCTTTTAGGGTGCATCCATCGCCATGTCAAAATTGACTTCGCGACGCTCATATTCTTTAAGATGGATTCGCTAAAAACGAAATCTAAGGATGGGCTACCTTACGGTGCCTTGATTTCCGCCATCTTAAAAGACATCCACCTAGTTCCCGGTGGAACTCCTTTCAAAAACAAGGAAAAACACATTTGGGACACCACATATCTCGCCCAAATGTCCATCAAATTCAACACTATCACCAAGACCATAACTTGGTCCGGTAGACGGGTGTCCGGCCCCGACTACACTCCTTTTTCCCGTGAAGAGGAAGAGTATGTCGGCCCCAAGGCCACACCGCAAGTTGCTGCTCGTGAGGATGTGCAAATTTCCTCCGAGTCCCTTCCCCCACCCCATATCCCTTCCTCTTCTCGACCCTCTCGAAGTTGAGGAAAAGCCAAAGTGGGATCTTCCAACCCTCCCCCGCGCACCAAACAATTCTATAACGATCTCTACGTCAACCAATATCGAAATGCGCAAATGACCCATCGTATGTTTCGATTCTTGAATCCGGGTCAAGAAGAGCTCGACGAAATTGATCGTTTAAGCGCCGAGCAAAGGGCGCAATTCCACGGATATTTTCCCGACCTTGCCGGTCCGCACAATGACGACGAAGACGAAGACGAGGACGACGACGCGACCTCCCACCGCGACTAGGCGGTTGTTATTTTTATGTTTTTTGATGATGTCAAAGAGGGAGAAATACCCTCTTATGTTTTGCGGTGTATTTCTATTATTTCCTTTCGTCGAACAAGCTATTTTTGATGTAATAAGTAGCAAAACATTCATTCATTTATGTTATGTTGCTATTAATCATTGCTTGTTAAATTCTATGACTTTGTGCGATTGCGAGTTTATGATTCTAGATGAATGCGTTTTTATCATATTCGATGATTATTGAAACTTGTACGCATATATATCTTGTTGATTGGGTTATAATTGTTGATTTTTCATTTGTGGCGATTGATCATTTTTAGGCAAAACTATGGCCAATTTTTCGCTTACATTTGTTCTTACATTATCCTTCCAATCCTTTTCAGGTATGGAACTTCGTTTTATCGGATGTTGTGACATTTACTTGTTTTTAACTAAAACCTTTTACCGTAGTAAAATGTCACCTACACATCTCGGTTATACTTTTGTTTAAGCAAAAAGAGCTTATAGTATGTTTAAAGTCAATATTTTGTCATCATCAAAAAGGGAGAGATTGTTGAACGTTGTTCTTCTAATCGATTATTTTAATGATAACAAAATTTGTAAAACCTGATAAAAGCTTGTTTTGCGTACTAATCATTTATCTAGCATATTAAAGGTTTAAAATGATAGATTATGTAAATACGAAGCCATCGGTTCAAGCGGAACCTCAATCGGACTCAAAACGAACAAGTCACAAGCTTTCGAAGAATAAACGAGAAAACCAAGAAACTACCACAATAAAACGACCGATCATTTTGGAAAAACGACCGATTGTTTTTTATCCAAATTATTCCAGTGAGGACGTCTGAAAAACGACCGATCGAAATGGCCAAAACGACCAATCGTTTTTGGTCCAATTTCTTCCAGTGAGTTCATAAGAAAAACGACCGATCGTTTTACAGAAAGCGACCGATCGTTTTCTGGAGAATTTCAAAAATAGTGCTTTTTCATTTATTCTGGAAAATTGGGTAACTGCTGAAAACCAGTGGATAAAAGGATAACACATCATATAACGGTAACAAGCCCAAAATCCTTCAAATAGCCCCCAAATTCCAAAAGGAAAACCACCCCAATTCACACACAAATTCAAGCTATCAAATTCAAGATCATACAAGCTTATACTACAAATTCTCTCACTTTTATTCATAAATATTCTTGAGTGTAATATTATTGTAATCTTATAAACACCAAGATATTATTTGTTAGTGAGTGATTCATTTCAAATTCAAACTTGTAAGAGTGATTTATAAACTCATTTGTGAGCGAGTGATCGGGTAGAGGCTTTATAAGAAAGTGTAGCTTAAAAGCTCTAGGTCTTTTCATTCGGGATACTCATAGAGTGAGGGGGAGCTTAATCGATCGATTAGCTCGTTAGGGTGTAATCTTGGGAAGAAGATTCTAGTAAAACACTCGGTAGTGTGAATACCGAGGAGAGGACGTAGGCGCGTTTTGCCGAACCTCTATAACTCTTGTGTTATTTCTTTTCCCTTAACTTTTACTTTCCGAACTTATTTATTGCTTATTTTGTTTGCTTGAATAGCTTAAATAGCATTAATAGTTAACACAAGTGTTTAGTTATAAAATTCTACTATTTAATATAGTTAATAACTCAAAGTTTTTATTCCGCGAAAATCGTACGTAAACCTTATTCACCCCCCTCTAAGGTTTAGACACTTACGGACCAACAATAACAATGATCAAAACGACGCCCCTATCGATAAATGGATTAGATTTTCGGCATGTGGTTTTCTAATTGCATCTTGTTATAATATACCACTTGTAGTATTGGAATTATCCATTACTGGTCGGGGTGTAGTTTGTCAGAACACTACCTATTTACCTTTTTACACTGCGCTTCCTAAACTGACACATTACATCCCTGCTGTAATGGTGTTTGTCAACAGATGTCATTATGCTGAAGTTGTTCCTAAAGACGGGAAATTCCCAATGCCAGCAATTATAGGTTGGTGGGAAGAAGAACACACTGCAGATGCTGATCCGTGGAAACAAATATTTCGACCAAATTTCAACTTTTACAGAGCGTTGCAAAGGCAAGATGGAAAAGAAGTCGATGTTGAAAGCATATACAACTTAGACGATGCATATTAGTTTTTCATTATACTATTTTTCCAACTTTTTGTAACTGATTGTAATATGACCGAAGTTAAATGATGTAGTGTTTCATATTCTTAATAATTTTCTCCGCTTTAACAACTTATGTTATTCATTTTTTTTTATGTGATTGTAATGAGACCGCATAAAATGAGTTGGTGTAAATTTATGTGATTAATTTTTTATTGTAAATTTATATGTCGTATTACTAGCTGAGTAAAAATATTATAAATCAGTTTTTTTTTTTGTAAATGTTGCAACGGTCGTAAAACTCTCTTTATGTAAATTAAAAATTATCATTTTCAAGTTTTATTTAAACGACATACTTGTAAATAAAAAATTCAGCATAGTTTTGCTTAAAATTGGAGCATCGCCATAAATAAGATTAACAAAATGATTAACCCAATAATTTACATATAATACCAACAAACAACACCGACAAGAGTATAAATCAAGATACAAGAGATTGGTAAGTAAATGTCGAGCAAAAAATTCGCCATAGTTTTGCTTAAAAATGAATCATCGCCACAAATAAAAAAAAATACAATGATCAACCCAATATATCAAATAAATAATACCATCAAATATAATAATACAACAACACCACAATAACCAATCGCACAAATGGAAACATACGATAAAATGATAACAAAAGATAAACATTAACGGTAGTCGTCCAAATTGGATATAATTGCCGAGCAAAAAATTTGCCCTAGTTTCACTTAAAATTGGATATCGCCACACAAAAATTACATGTATCTGTAAACCAACAAATAACACCAACACATAACCAACACCAACCCAACACCAACAACCAACACCAATCAACCCATATCCAATCGCAAAAACGATAAAAAATAAAATAAAATGATGAAGAAAAATAAGCATTAACATTTATAATGCAACGAGTTCCAAAATAGTCACGGTTTAACAAAATAAATAAAATAAAATTACACATTTTTCAAAACATAGAAAAATTACATAGAAAAATTACATCGAAACATAGGAAAATTAAAATGCTAGTCATGTTTCGAAGTAGCATCATCGTTGGTATCATCATAGAGCGGCCGACGACAGTTCAGAAAATATGCATGATTATATTTATACTCTTCTTCACTACAGGCATCGATTTCTCTTTAATCCTCACCTTTGTACATTCTATACTCACGGTATTATTGACGATGAATACGATAAAATTCATAATCCGTCGTTATTTTGCCCGCATGAAAATTTCCGGTCACGGGCGCCCAATGAGATGAGGAAAGGAGTAACGAGCATTTTCGGTATTATGAGGAGGAGAGGCTTCAATAAGAGGAAGAGAGGAGAATCCCGTTATTCCTTTGCCCTTTTGTCGATGCGAGAACGAGGAAATGGTGTCGGAAGAAGGACCATCGGGTTCCATATTAGGACCCTCGGGTTCCATATTAGGACCTAGAGAAGGATCATTGGGTTTCAAAACGGATTCGATAGAGATTGCCTTAGGGCCTACATACATCTCTAGATGAAGAGGGAGGGGTGCAAAAACTTCGCTGGTAACTACTCGGCCATACCAAGTTAGAATATTATCACCGATGACACGAATTTTCATTTGCGAAATATTTTTTAACTCAAGAACACTAGTCGACTCGAGTTTAATGCCTTTGCATTTGATATTAAAAGAATTGAGAATTTCGATAATAAGAGAGTTATACGGAAGATAGTGTTTTGTAGAGTCTTTGGCTTCTCTCATTGTTTTAAGAATTAGGGAGGCGATATCCAATTTAATTTTGTTTTGAATACAAGCTAGAATAAAATTGTTATCTTCCGTAACATCGGTGAAATTTGAGCTATGAGAGAAAATAATTTTAGAAACAACAAAAAAGGCGATTTTGTTTTGAAAGTGGAGACCATTAGCTTTTGACTCTCCACGATGATCGGGGTGAAACATGGATTGATGAAGTTCAACCATGTTTGAAAAATTACACATATTTAAGACTTTCTCGGCTTTTGATACACCACTACACTATAAATCTAAGAGATCCTGTAGTTGAGAGGCGGAAAAAAATATTTTCTTTTTATTGACCTTGGTTGAAAGTTCGAGCTCATTATTGTCATTAGTATAAATAATAAGATTTTGATAAAATTGATAAGTTTCATCAATATATATATCATTAGATAAAGAAATCAAGTTTTCCCAATTTTGGAAACCGATGTTCTCTTCAAGAATCGGAAATTTACGAAGTAAAGTTGAATAATCAATAGAGACACGATTGACAATTGTGCTATTCGAGATACAATTATCGGATTTAGAAGACTTACCCAAACGAGCCGATATCTTTAGAAGTCGCTTTCGAAGAGCTTTTCTCTCGAACCATTTTATTGAATTTGAGAAATTAGGGTTTTTTTTAAAAAAATACTAATTGATTTGGGGCAAATCAATGGATTTTAGATTGAATTGATTTGAAATATATGTATTAGGGTGATGAAAATAGAGAGTTATAACAAAAAAAAACCTGATTTTCTTGAAGATCGGATGATTTTTTATGAAAATAACGAATTTTGGGTAACATGGAGAGAGATGTGTGTATATATGTGTATGTATATGTGTGTGTATTCTGTAAAATTTTACAAAATACCGATCGATCGGAGATGACAGCAGATCGATCAGTCCACTGTAAAATTTTCAGATTTCAACACAAGGGTAATTTGGTAATTTCACATTCTAAGGCGTAATTTTTTTTTACGAACCGTAAGTCAAAATTACGGTTTCGTAAAAAAAAATTATGGTTCGGACAAAAAATTACGGTTTGAGCGTGTGTATATATATATATATATATATATATATATATATATATATATCATTCTATTGTAATAATTCAATTCAACTTACTGTCCAATTTAACAATAATTACAATAATACCTATTAAACTATTATATTAATTACAATAATAATATAATTGCATGCAAATATAAAAAATAAAAACAAATAAAGTATTTTATGTTTTTTTATTTTACCTATACATTACTATATATATATATATATATATATATATATATATATATATATATATATATATATATATATATATATATATATATATATATATATATATATTGTTGTAGGATATTATTGGACTATTCGGCATGTACTTTATAGGCCTAAGTGAGCTTGTAACCCTACTACTCTATCTATATAAAGAGGGTAGAGGTCTTGTATTTGACATACATTCTGATTAATAAAGATCCTGTTGTTGTCTCTCTCTATATTCTCTCTCTATATCTATATACATATATATGTGAGCTAATATGTCACACAACACGTTATCGGCACTTTGCTCGCAGAGAATAGGATATACGCTCGCGGATATTGGAGATTTTTGGTAAACGCACGAATATTGGGTATTTATAAACCTTGAGATTTATCCGGGTTTTTAGAGTTTTGCTATATCGACCTTCACCAACATACCGTGCGTAAGGTACCGAATTCAAAACTTAATTTATTCCATATATGTGATCGCACGTATTATTTTATGGATAACTAAAACATGATAAATATCCCGCAGTATATAATCCATGTGTATTAAATTTTGTTACTTGAATGGATAACTATATATGATCGTAACAAAATAACCCAAATTGCATGTATTTGTTGAAGAAAAAAAAACTATGCGTGATAGATTTTTTTACTTTCTAACATGATCAATATGTCTATAAAAACCAACTTATATGTAATATGTATAATGTACTGTAAAATTGTATTTTTATACAAACAAAATCAGTAAAAGACATATAACCGGGTTGTAAATCGGAAATCATGTAATTGTAAAACATGTATTAATCTGTGAGATTAAATTTATAAAAAAACTGAAAACAGTAGGACTGTTTTGTAATTCGCTGAAACTATTGACTGTGCATGTTAATTACTAAAGGACTAAACTGAAACTTGTCTGAAATTATGGACTGAAGCTGTAATAATGTTGTAAATAGATATATAGTTTGCTGAAATTACTGTGATAGTCCCTGTAATATATTACATGTATAAAAACAGTATATATGTGTTATAAAAGTCAATATTCGGTCTAAATATTCACCCACATGCATATATATATATATATATATATATATATTTATTAAAAAGGCAAGTGAATAAAAAAAATTGCATGTTAATTGAATAAATTGATATGTTTCCATGTAAATTTAACCACTTTGCATGTTAAAAAAATTACCATATATAGAATTAATTGGTAATTAAAAATATATTGCTTGCTTGCATGTTAAAATTAACATGTATGGAAATTGCGTGTATATTGTAAATTGGTAAATAAAATATATTACGTACATGAATGATTTAGTTATCATGTATAGAACTTACACATATAGCAATATAATAATAAAATATTGACTAAATCTTGCTAGTGTAAATTGGTAATTACTAATAAATTCTAGATTGATAATAATCTTGATTAATTTGATTTCCTTATTAGGAAATATATATTGCAATATATATGCTAATCATGCAAACAGGTACAATCTAAAATATTAGTTAATCATGTACTAATTTATTTATTACCATGTACACATATGTATAATATGATAATTTGCGAAATCGTATATATTCACATTTAAGTTGGAAAAATTATATAGGAAAGATATAGGCGGAAGTCGATATCCTAATGAGGTCGGGTTTTAAGTGTCATTCGTGCCCTCCACCCTCACCGTCTTTCCTGGTCGTTTTTCAAGTAGAGCTACCGAAAGGGGTTGACTAAATAATAATTTCCCCGAGTGTGTTTATATAGTGATGTATGTTTTGCCGAATTGGTGTCTCTGTATCGACCTGTCGTTCGATCAATGAGAACCTATTCACATTAAAAGCAAAACTATTTTTCGAACCTGTCGTTTCGAAATAAAGTTTATGCTTGTGCAAACCATAAACATATAAACCAGTTGTTTTATATGATAAATAATCCAGAACTCCCAACACATGTTGGATGCCATCTATGATGAGAAAATTCATAAAATATACTTGCGAAATGACTGTTTAAACGTTGATTTTAATCCGTCACCACATGTTACTCACCCTGATGTGTGAAAATGTGATGCCAAAATTTTGTTTGGATGCCATCTTTGATGAGTAAAACACGAGTTTGTTGTTACACTCAGGATGAATGCTAAGGCGTTGATTTTATTCCGCCGCCACATTTGAGACGTGATGACATCTATGGTGAACAGATGTCTGAAATTGACATATTGGAGCAATCTTTCACCAAAATACTAGCTTGGAAATTGTATTCCATAAGTAGTATCGTGAATTTATATTCACCATGTTCCTTTATCGCCCATCGGTTATTGGATAAGAAAATTGCCCCAGTGAGTAGTTTTAATCCTATTGGGTCAATGGCGAATTGTTTGCCTGATATTAATGCTCTTCGTGTATATTATTTTTTCCACGAATCGAGAACCGAGACAAGTGTTATTTGCCTCGAACTGTCGCGATCCCGATGAATCGCCTAGCCAAGCGAGATTTTAGACAATCATCAAAATCGAAAACCTGTGGCTCCAAGACAGTAATTGAAAGGAACAATATGGTCCGTTGTCACAAAGTAAGAGATAATGCTCAATGAGCCAACTCTATGCTATAAAGATAAAGGTCATGCAGGGTTACTCCTTAAATAGTTCACAACTATTATAAAGGTGGAAAAACCGATGCTAATGTGGTTAAAGTTAATTGAAAGGAAACTCTTGAGACCCCCAATTTTGTGGCTCAAATGAGTTTGATACCTTTTCTTTATTGATTTTGATAAATCATTGAGCCATTTTTTCGCTCATCTGGATTTTGTTTTTCCATTTGGATTATGATTTTTCCATTTGGACATACTTTTGGATTATGGTTTGCCTCTTTACGAAATTTCTCGAAATAACTTAAAGTGTTTTGAGCAAATTTCTTTGACAAATGTGACCAAACTTTAAATTATGAAATTTCAGGCAATACTTGTGGGGTTGTTGATTTTTTTTTAGAAATAGTGGGTAACAGTGTATCACATAATTTCACCAACTATTTGCCTAAAAGAGTACTCAGTGACAACGAATCTGGACCTGTCATTCCAAATCAAAATCTTTGGTAAAACCAAATTGATTTGTCAAATATGAGGTCTTATACTCATGTAGGTCCTGTCGTACCTTGTTGAGTTATAAAATATTGGAGAAAACCAGTGTTATCTGGTAATAGCTCATAAAAGAATTGAAAGTTCTTTACATAGCCTCCATTCAATACGACCAAAAGCGTATTTTAGAGGAGTTGAAATGTCTTTCAAGTGGTTGCTACCACATTCTTTAAATCATTTAAAGTTACCTTATCATTTCGTCTGTCGTCGAAATGATAAATGATTTAGATGCTAAGACATGATTGTCTATACTATCATTCACCTGTCGTTGATTGATCAAAGCATTTTGATATTGTGGCATTGACCGGATGAGATATTCTCGGGTCAAAAGACGATGCTTGATTTATAATCGCATCGCATTTGGATTCTCTTTGAGGATATATTTCGTGATTAATCCGAAATTCATGCCACTAATGCTCACCTTGAAAGACTAGTATGTGTAAAGATCATGAAAAGTTTCGTAGAATTCTTATAAAGGATTGAAGGAGTTATTGTGGACTTATCCAACCATAAGACGGACCATAAATATAAATGGTTATGGTTGATGCATCGACAATAGGTCACATTATTATTGTTGTCCACAGAAATGCAGTATTTTCCAAACTTTTTGCCCTATCATTAAGTTGATGGCTCATGATCCGGATTATCCTGAAAAGTCTAGTCAACTTGATAATTCCGAAGAGTAAGAATCGAAATTTCGATTTGAATTACTTGAGTTTGGAAATTGAAATTGAACATCATGTCGATTATGTTCAGACCCAAATGAACTCACGGAAAGTTTGATGATGCGACTGCAAATGGTTGCACGCACTTCTTGGTCCGTCATGAGGCCCATAGACACTCAAACACCATATGCGTACTAGCTGGTTACTGGTTATGAGCCAGAAGTCTCATATTAACGCGTGTTTAGAGTGATTAATTAATACTTGGATTTAGCCGCTATAGCGTTCAAAATATGGACCTCAGAAGGGGACATAAGTCGATTATGAATCTCTACCTATCATTTGATAGAGTAACCTTGGCAAGCGATCTCTTTACCGCATGATATGCGAAAGTGACATCGGTAAGACTGTTCTCCCCGTCGTTAGGGGGAGATTTGCACGTTACCGTTGATAAGAAACGACGTGAAGTAACGTGGCATAACCCACTCAGTCTTAGCTTGATCCCCAAAACTGCACTTAATGATAAGTAAGTGCATAGACTCCCTCAAGTCTAACTAAATGCCAGACGCATTTAATGACTTTATGAGATGTCACGAGATCATTTATACCTGCTGCAAAATGCTTGCAAGGATAGACGTCCCTGTCGGATGCCATGTTCCTGTCGTAACACGTTGCTTTGGCCGAACCCGCCAAGCAAATGGCGCTGCCGTCGGCCGTCAGTCTGTCGTCCTTCCCAAGATATGAGGAAGTTGACCGGTTCTTAATTCGTTCAGCCCCAGAGGTGGTGAACTGAAACTCGTTTGTCGCACGAGATTATAAATGATCAAGGAGATGTGTGATTTCCTCCTCATCCTAAGAATCTTGAAATATCTGTCGATCATGATATCTTAGACGATATTGAAGCGAACCAAGACTGTCATTGATTACTTGTTCATATATTCAGTGACGACTGATAATATGAACAAATTATGACAGAGAACCATGTACCGTTGCCTGAAATCAACGTATAATAGACTATACTAATGGAAACTTGCAATCCAAGTAGACTCCTTAGCGAAAGTGTGTTCGGACTTGTAGCTCCAACACCACCAATGTTAAACGAATTCGTTTATTTGGTTATTCGTAAGGAAAAGTGATGAGAATAATGAGATTGTAGAATGCTCGTCTAGTAGCGCAATGCTTCTCTCACACCTTGGAATTGATTACGAGATAGTTTATTTCCTCGTAATGGACGTTATAACGGTCCTCTACTTTATCAGTTTAGTAGTTTTCCCAAAAAATGATTATGCAGCATGTGATTGTGGTCACGGCTTTATTTCTATGAGAATTTAGACAAAGAGATATAGATGAAGGTCCCTGTGTGACTTCATATGCTTTAATCAAGTAGTTCCTGACCACGGAACACGATCTCAATTAAATGAGACGTTCACTATATGGATTAATATAATCCGAGCGGATGTGGTATACCCGCCTAAGTGAGTACTTGTTTAGCTTGGGATAATTGAACAAGTATTATGCCCTTGCGTGTTTTATTACGCGATCCATTTTTGGATTTGCGTTCGAGATGAAGGATCTTGGGAAGACACGGTAGTGACTTGGCCCGATGATCGAGTCCCATAAAGATTGAATCTAACTCCATGATTCAGACTACACCCAGAAGGTGTTATGACGTTGTAGTCATCATGACGCTAAGTCGTCCGATTCTCCCATGATCGTTCGATCACTAGACATTGATATAGACCCAGTCCGTCCCTGATGTGACGATGAAGAGATATTGAACCATCATGTTCATATCTAAGTACAATAAGCGCATCATTGTACTTGGTCTAATATGTAGGACAAACATCTCGTATGCTGTGAATGGTATAGCTCGACAGAGCATCGCGCTAACACGCTGCCATCGAAATGGCATAAAAGACATTTTCCCATTATCTTAAGGTAACTGTGGATGAGGGCTTGTCTTATCCCATTTTGCGTCATCGAGTGTACCTACCCCCTTCGGTACTCGAATTAACGCAACCCTTTTTCGGTCATACCGATGCTGGTTACTTATCAGACCCGCATAAGCGATATTCCTAACATGGTATGTCTTTGCCATTAGGAATAAGGCGATATCTTGGAGGTCTTGGAATGACTCCAAACGAATCACTCTGATCTACCCGTGCTCTATGAGACGACTAGAGAGTGTATATGGCTTCGAGCTCGTATTAGCCATATTTGAATTACATATGCTCTGTCTCACGATCCAGATAAAACACTTGTCTTATTTGAGGACAACTTGTTGTTATCGATCAAGAGAGACATGACTAGATTATGCTATTTAGCATTTCTTGCCGAAATAAATCTTCACATATGAAGTTTAAGAGCATCCAGTTGAATTCTCGTTCTATTCCACGTTAGATTTTCTTGCATCCAGTCGTGTGCAAGTAAATGAAGCATCCAGTCGAATGCTCGTACTTTTTCTTGAAATATGAAATCCTTGCACCCCGTCGTGTGCAAGTGAGGGGGAGCATCCAGGTGAATGCTTATTGCACTAATTACTACTTAGTCGAAATCCTCGCACCCTGTCGTGTGCAAGTGAGGAGGAGTATCCAGCCGCATGCTCGTGTACTCTTTTTGTCCTTAGACCAAAGTTTTTTCCCACTGGGTTTTCCTTGGCAAGGTTTTTAGCGATACACGTTCCCATCATACCTCACTTAAGATTGCCGAAATTAGGGAGAGTATCCTGTTGTATACTTCTTACCACTGTGTACTCTTTTGTCCTTCGATTAGAGGTTTTTCCCACTGGATTTACTCTAGCAAGGTTTTGATGAGACACCTGTTTTGTTGTTGATCCCCTACTACTACCACTGTTGCACTCTTTTTTCCTTTGTTGAGAGATTTTCTCATTGGGTTTGCTCCGGCAAGGTTTTGATGAGACACACTGTTTTGTGGTTAGTTAATTACATAGAATTTCGGCCTATATCATTTGGTTACACAGTTTCTTCTAGGTACCGGTTTTGTCTCACACTGGGTTTTCCGTCCCTAAGGTTTTTATGTGTTTAGCACTGTGAATGAACTCGACTCACATCACACCATGAAGACGAAGAAATTAAGATGTCCAAATTAGTATATTATTGGACTATTAGTTATGTACCCTCCTACTCTATTATATTCTGTCTATATCTATACACTTCATATGTCACACAACATGTATATAATATAATATTAGTGAGAGAGTGAGAATTATGGGTTCTCTATCTACCTGGCTTCGATACATAGCTCATAAATTCGAGTACTCTGCCTCTCTCAGCTTAAAGGTCTCTCTCTTTATTTTCCTTTTTTTTTTAAATATTTAATCTATTTTTTTTTAATATTTATTTTGGTACAACTTTTACTTAAAATGTTTCTTTTGGCTTCTGCATTTTTTAACTTGTATGGATTAATCTTTCTTGTGTGTGGTAAGAGTTGGAATTCTAAATTATAATTTTATTTAAATATCATTTCAATTTAGAGTTGAACCACCCTTTATTTTATTTTTTCTGGAAATGGGTACTTACATTATCTTGAATGGATTGTAAGTATGTGATTTTTAGGGTTAAAATCATTTTTATTTTTTGATTTTATTTTTTGGGTACAACTTTTACTTTAAATGTTTCATTTTTGTAAGGGTTGTGGATTTGTTGCTGTTTCATCTTCAGTTTGTTTTATAGATTAATCTTTTTTGTGTGTGATAAAAGTTTGAATTCTATTTTGTCAATTAAACTCAATTTAGTGTTGAATCATCCTTTATTTTATTTTAATATTTTTTTTTGGTTCAGCTTTTACTTTAAATGATACTTTTGGCCTCTGCATTTGTTGCTGGTTCATATTCAGTTTGTTGTATAGATTAATCTTTTATTGTGTGTGGTAAATTTTGAAATTTGTTGTGTGACATATTAGCTCGTTATAGATATATATAGAGATATGTATAGATATAGAGAGAGGTATGAGAGACAACAATAAGTGATGTTTTATTAATCAGAATGTCTGTAGAGTGATACATATATGAGACCCCCTAACCCTCTATAAATATAGTAGAGGGTAGGGTTACAAGACCTCGGAAGCCCAACTTAGACATAAGTAAAGCCCATGGACTAAGACCCAAGATGGCCAATAATATCCTACAACAAAATTATAATTTGTAATTATTTTAATATTATTTCAATTTAGAGTTGAACCACCCTTTATTTTATTTTTAATATTTATTTTGTTACATTTTTTACTTTAAAATGTTTCTTTTGGTCTCTGCATTTGTTGCTGTTTCATCTTCAGTTTGTTGTATGGATGAATGAATATTTGTTGTGTCTGGTAAAAGTTGGTATTCTTATTTGTAATTATTTTAATATTATTTCAATTTAGTGTTGAACCACCCTTTATTTTATTTTTCTGGCAGTGGGTACATCTACATTATCTTCAATGGGTTGAAAATATGTGTTTTTTAGGGTTTATTAACTTTTACTGAAAATGTTTGTCTTTGTTTCTGCATATGTTGCTGTTTTTGTTTGTTTGTATTATGAGTCTTTTTTATTTGTGCTACTTTACCCCTTAAAATTCATATTTTAATTAGTTAATAACTCAATTTAGTGTTGAACCGTCCTTTTATTTAGTTTTCTGGAAATGGGTACTTACATTATCTTCAATAGGTTGTAAAGATGTATTGTTTTTTGGACTTGCTAACTTTTACTTAGAATATTTGTTTTGGTTCCTGCATTTGTTGGTGTATCATCTTCAGTTTGTTGAAAGTTCAAATTTTATTTAGTCAATTTCGTCCCGAACCTCCCTTTTATGTTTATTTTCCTGGAAATGGGTACAACATTAGCTTCAATCCGTTGTGAAGATGTATCGTAAAGATGTGTTTGTTTAGGATTTACAAATTTGGGAAACTTAATGTTTGGTACATACTTTCGGACTTAATTGTCAAATATCCGAATTTGTCTTTTTTGTCTAAGAATTGGTACATATCAATGTAGTATCATTAAGGGTTGATGACAAACATAAACGAAAAAAGAGGCAACATCATTGAGAATCCGTACCTATTATCAAAAGAGATCTTATCCCAAGATAATCTAAGGGTCCGTTTGGTATCAGATTTTTTGACAAAAAATCGATTTTTAAAATCCAAAAATCCAGCAAAAAGATGGATTCTGGAATTTTGGATTTTTTGGATTTTTTTAACTAAAAATCTGGATTTTAAGAATCAAAAAAATCCTAGTAACCAAACACCTAGTAAAAAATCTGGATTTTCAAAATCCAAAAATCCAAAAATCCAAAAATCACCTCAAAAAATCTGATACCAAACACACCCTAAGTCTCAGACTATGTATTAAATGATCATTTTTCTAGTAACCTTTACTATAAATAGTTGTTTAGGTTCCTGCATTTGTTGCTGTTTCATCTCAGTTATTTGTATGGATGATTTTTTTGTGTGTGCGCTACTTTATCCCTTAAAAGTTCAAACTTTAATTAGTCAATTAGTCAAATAGTGCTGAACCACCCTTTTATTTATTTATTTCTAAAAAATGGGTATGTCTATATATTATATAATCTCCATTTTGCAGGTGTTTTAAATTTTTAATGTTAAGCTAGCCCTTAATCAGGATTTTGTTGCTGTATGGGCACATTATTTTATAGATGGGGTTTTCCGCAGAGGAGGAACTTGGAAGGGACAGAAGAAGGCTATATCCCCCACATATTCATAAGAATTTAGAAATTTCAGAATTTTACTATGCGTTCCAGCAAAAATTTCCCGATTATGGCCTTTAAACCCCCACATAGTAAAAATACATTTACATAAAATACAGCCCCTAGGCCCCCTCCCAGTCGTGGACCTGGTTCCGCCAGTGGTTTTGTAGTGTAGTTAATCTATGTATATTCAAATATTAGATTTAAAATATACGGTATAACTAGTATTTCTTTCCGTTTTGTTTGTAATCATGAAGTTTGCACTGTACTGTCACTTCCTAGGTACTCTTTGGCTTGTTGTAAATTCGAAAAATGAATTATAAGCTCTTATTGTTATTGAAGTTGTGCTCATCTACACTATCTTCTGTGTTTGTATGGATGTGTTATTCTGCTACTTTACCCCTTTAGACAAAATTCACCTTCTTCAGGGGAATTCTTCGAATTTGGTCGCAGTACATGATACATTCATATATGAGGGGTACTTTTTTATGGAAGCCAATACAGTATATATTTTTTTCTGAATTGCATGGTGGTATTCAGTTTCTTTTTTTGTAAGCTTATTATGGGGGCTGTTGTCTCCCACTGTCACTACCTAAGTACTCTCCCTTGGCTGTTGCAAATTTGATACTCATAAATAAACAGCCTTTCATTGCTTCTTTAATTGTGTGATTCTGCATTATTTTCAGGGATTTATGTTTGTGTTTTTTGCCAATTTATCTCTTAAGATATCACCTAGCTAAGAATTCATCGTATACATGGACAACCTTTTATTGTGCCAGGAATATATACATCTTTGTTCTATGGATGGTTTGTTTTGGGGGAGTACTTTAACCCCTAAATATTGTACCTTGTTGCAAATTCGTCTTTTTGGCTAAAATATACGTTTGGAAGTGCATTTTACTAATCTTCTAATGTAGTGCTCATCGGGTGATAAATAGCTGCTGTTAGTAGAGGGCAATATCCCTATGCAGACATTTTTTAGTACCACGATATAACTTTAGTATAACCTTGGCCCCCACAAAAAGTACCTCTCTGCCACTCTGTGTATGAATTTCACTCCTTTTCCCAACCAAATCCTTGTCACACCCCCGTTTACTTACGGCATTATGTGGCTCTTAATGCTTTTTTTACCAACAGCCCAGTTGCCACCTCAAGCATGTCATCTCCGAAGAGTAAACCTTAGAATCCCCACCTCTTAAATTTTTTATGGGATTTAACACGTAAGATCAGCGTTCACATTAGCTGCAAACTGATGTTAATTTCTCAATATTTAATTTTTTAGGCTGTTAATTTGGCATGACTTGTGTTTTCTGGAAATCTGCAATTCTCTTAATTTTCACTTTTTTTTATATAAAATAATGACTCTTTTATCTTCAAATCCATAGTGATAAGTATATATCTTGTCTCTCCCTTCCCTGAGGCTCATTGTGATACAAATGTGCCAGCTGAGTTTAGAGACAGATCACTCTGTTTGGTTAAGCTTGCCCTATGACTTCGTCTATATATTGAAGAGAAGGAATCCAGTTTAGTTTTCTTTTTTAAATTTCTCGCCTCGTTTTAAGTTATTACTGTCGAGAGTTCTATCTTTCAAGTAGTATAGGGCTGTTCTTCGAATAACCAACTTGTTGTCAAAGATGTAAACATATTGCTGAAAGGAGTGATCCGATGATTTTCCCTAACAGGCTTCTCAATTCTCAAATGATGGAAAAAATGGGTTGGGTATATACTTTTAAAAGGTATGAAGTTTAAGAGCTTAGCTAGTTAGCTTCAATTGTGTTCTTTACACCATATCCCTTTATACGCGAGTATTCGGCTCTTAATTAAATGTTATTACTGCCTTTAAGTCAAATTAATCTGTTTAAAATCTGTATTGAAATTAAATTGTTTTGAAGCTTAGTCATGAGCATTATAGAATTAACTAGAAGATCTCCAAAGAGCACTTACGTGGTCCCAAAAGGCAGAGTTCCTATCTGGGAAAACTACTTGTCATTGTTGGAAAATCTGTTTCTTCAAGAGTCCATCAACTTCCTGCTGTAGATGAAACTGTTAACTCTAAGAAATTATTATATTTGTATCCATCACTTTCCTATCATACTGACATTTTCTGTCCACAAGTAGATGTCTTACACTCGTAGGAACATTATTCACCATAGTTTTGCTATCCAGAAACAAATCTCTCGTCATCGAGACCTTTAAAAGATTTTAAAATGTTAGACACATTAAAGTTTTATTCTTATCTCGTGGAATTTTATTTTACATTTTTTTGCAAGTGGATATTGTTCCAACTCTTTTTAACGCCTCTTCGTTTTGATATGCTTGTGAGCATGACTGATATATGTATCTTCTACGAGCTAAATATATTTAATTGTTAGAAATTAGAATATAATTTCGAGATGTATCTACTATACATGAAAGGTGGTTTGGATTAGTATTGTAAACTTGTATGCGCCATGGTGTTTGATTTCTTATGTGACTGCTGTTTCAATCTTATCATTGTAGACAACTTCATTGCAGTAAAATGTATTTTTACTGTTCTATTATTGGTTATTTTTATATCCTCTTCCACCACCAGCCATTTAGTTCGTGTGTGATCATTATCTTAGGTCAATGTGGGTTCAAGTGTGTCTCTTCTAGTTATTAAAGATTCAGATTCCTAATTTCTTTCAGTATTAGATACAGTTTCTTTCGGCTTAGTTTTATAAACGAATTATTTCCTTAGTGTATGTGTGTTACTGTTCATTCAATTTTGGAAACAATTTGCTTATCTTTGCAGATTTTTTTTGCCTTCGATTTTCTTTGGTAACAATATGATTTTATGTAAGAGGGATAATATAAAGTTATTTTCATCCATGTTTACAGGGACTTAATGAAGGGTATATATCTCAAACAGAAGCAGCAGATGTGGTATGGAAGAATGTTTTGCAGGGCAAGTTAACCTTCTTGCATTGGAATAAAGGAAAGGAGATGTCCCCAACAATCGGAGAGGAGGGGAGTACCCTTCTTGTAAGGAAAATAGCAAAAGCAGATCCGACGTAAGTACCCTAAAACGAAAAGATCGTATTGTCTCCTCCTTTCTGTTTCAATTTCCTGTTGATGCTTTATAAAATTAGTTATTACCCTCATGAATCCATCATTTATATTGATTCGCCATGTACTAATTGTTTATTAACGTAAACTTGAACTCCATCAAGTGACTCAACCAGAACGGGGCCAATTCCGTACCTACATCTAAGATTTGACACTTAAGTTTTGGGTCATAAACCACCAAACACAACCTGCTTATTCACCCCAAGTTTTAACTTTCACTAAAAAGCCATGCTTTACTGCAGGTTTTCTTTGTCTTTGAAGTAACACGATGAGTTATTTTATTTCCGTCTCATTTTTCCTTGACTACATGAACTATAGACCACTTCAACAGTCCTCCCTTATTATCTAGGTTCCAACTACTTACAAACTGTATTTTGTTTAGATTAGAATTTAGCTCTATGTTAGAACTTAGAATTTTTTATTTACTGGTTATACTGCAACCTGTTACGCTTCTTTTTTGCAATTACTGTATGTACACCAACCTTCAATTATTTTCTACTAGTACATTAACGTTACGTTAGCTCTCTATCAGTACACTCCTGTTGTTTGTAGTATATAGGTTAGTGTATAAAAGTTATAAATGCCAAGGCGTTAGTATTTAAAAGTGTATGAGAACATGAGGTGACCCGTTCCAGTAACAAAGGTACCCACCCTGATTGACATATCTATGTTATTCTATTGTATCAAACCTAAAAATAATATGGTTGGTGTTCAAAATCAAAAGTTGGTATTAAATTATTGTACAATATAAAAAAAACACCCTTTTTATCAAGTCTTTTGACCTTTTGTGGTTCCCTAGATGCATAAACTTGGCTTCTTCTATTACAGGCGGGTGTTTGTTGGAGATGTTGTAGTAATGAAGGATCCTGAAAAGTCCGATGACCTTATAGTTCGAAGATTAGCCGCCATCGAAGGATATGAAATGGCGTCTACTGATGAAAAGGACGAGCCTTTTGTTCTTGAAAAAGATCAGTGCTGGGTTTTGGCCGACAATGAAGAGCTAAAGGGAAAGGTATGTAGCATATTATTTCTGAAAGCAGTATTATATCTGAAAGGTGTGAAGAAACACATAACTACTTGTGGGGGTTTTCGGCACAAAATCTTGTCTTAATAGTGTTGTCTTCTAGTGCATTTTGGGTGAATTTTAGTTTCAGATAGAACTTTCAAGCATACATGGAAAAAGGAAATAATTTTCATCTAATATGTAGCCAAAAAGTGGATTCACTTTCCTACCTATATGAATCAATTGTTTGTCACCAGAAACTCGATTAGATAAATTGGACCCTTTTCTTTGAGTTCAGAGATGGAAAAGAAATGTTTTGGGTGAAGGTCTTTTGGTATGTGATCATGTTTTAATTCTTCATCATGATAAGGTTTAAGGAATAATGCTTGTTACGATGTTTCATGAATATATCACTGAGTGATAGAGAGGTTTTTACTGGCTTTCTTAGTTATAGGGAAAATACCCTTAAACGCAGACCCATGCCATGGTGAAGGCATAAAGCCCAAGTTTCCTTGGATTGATCAGTTGGTTTTTTATAGAAGAACTCAAAAGAAGATCAATAATTTTTTAGCTGATGAATATGTTTGGGGGAATAAGGAGCTTAGACGGCTTATGATATGGAACAGGGAGGGTGTTAAGAACAGTTCTTTTTGTCATTAGGTGGCCAGTATTCATAGGAGGAAATTACATTAGTAGGATAGCTATCGGAGAGGTAAAGTTTTTTTCTGGAATTGAAAAATAATTTCACCCTACTTGTGGTTAAAATTTGAAATTACTTAATTATTACACCTTTCCAAGTAGGATTTTTTTCATGACATTGAGGATAGGATATTGATATGATTTTACGGTCAAAGATCTTTTGGTGTGTTGTTATGGGTATTTATTAATATTTGGTAGTCTTTGTTAAGCCATAGGATCTAGTACTACTATATAATTCTTTCTCCTCAAATGGTCTTCTCAGACTGTTTGTGGCTTTGATATTTTAGCTGTTGTGTTTCGGATTTTTTATTTGTTCTCTCTTTTTTCAACTCGTGTCTCCAGTCACTAATTGTAACTTATATTCTTATTAAGTTTCGGCTTTCCGTCCTAAATAATATTTGTTTAACTAATCGAATGCAAAAATTGCAGGAAGCCAAGGACAGCCGAATATTTGGTCCTGTGTCAATGAGAGACATAGTTGGTCGGGCCATATATTGCATGAGAACGGCCATAGATCACGGTCCTGTACAGAATAGGTAAGCCTAGGTAAGGTCAAAATTACCTTTTTTTTTAAAATTTGGTAGTGTAGTGGTCAACAAATGGGTATTTTCCATTGGTTTAATGTCTACACTGATATAAGGACATTACATTAAAACATGGACGTTCTTGATCAATAATCACTACTGAAACATATGAATAACTGAGGTTGCTGTTCTTTTTACCAGTCATTTTGGAATGTGGAAAGATACACCGGTATTAAAAGTTGAACTGGACGTTGATGCAATGGCGAAAAATCAAAAATTATAGTTTTTTCTTGGTGCGGCCGAAGAGTACAATACTTTGCGTCTGCGCTTGACACCATTCTCTCTCATCAAAGGTCGTTTGAAATAAAATTGGAGGTACGACCATTGTCATCTGTAATGTGCTTGCTGGATATTTATCATTGTTTGTTTTGCAATTATGTGTTCTTTTTTAATGGAATCGCTTGTACCCTAACGTGGCCTTTCTTTTTTCTCGAGTTGAAGAGTGAGCATGTTTCGTATTTAATGCATTTACTTTCTTAGTGTGAGTTTTGCACTTTCAAACTCTGCTCAAACTTTTTCGTGATAGTTTACTGTGTTGAGGAGATCTTAAGCCAATACTACATGGCAGTTGGGCTGTAAACGAAACGAAACGAACTGAACAAGGCTCTGTTCATGTTCAGTTTATGAACTAAAACCCTTGTTCATGTTCATTTAAATACGAAAGAACATTTGACAAACATGAACCGAACATTTGACGAGCCGAACACGAGTTGTTCGTGAACATCTAATTTCTTCCAAAACATTCAATAATTGAAAAAAAAATCTTTCTTTTTAAAATATATTTTAATTTTATCATATATTAACTATATTGTTAACTAGGATAAACTAGTTCACATATAACTTTAAGTTTATATATTGTATAAATTCTTTTTTACAGATTACATTAACGAGTTGAACACTTAACGATAAAATCGGTGACTATATTTATGGTATGATAATATAAATTACCATAATAAGGTCGAAATAATACAAACATATCATTTATATTATTATAGCATAAATAAGTTTATTAATTGTGTAGTGATATTAGTTTTTGTTACATCATTAATAGATTTAGTTTTTTATTTTATCGAACTTTATATATAGTTACACGAACACGAGCTTAGACGAACCGAACAAATTGTTCATGCTTAGTTCATTTAATAGACGAACTGAACAGAGACATGTTCAGTTCATTTAATAGACGAACACTATATTTTTGTTCATTATCGTGTTTATTTATAAATGAACGAACATGAACCGAATATTAGCCGAGGCGAACCCGAACGATTCCACGAAGAGCTGATCTCATTTACAGCCCTATTTGGCAGTCCAGTATAAAATGGTCTAGTTATTGAGCTTTGCATGTGTGATTGTACAAAACGTTGTTTATATCTAATAATTTTCATATTTGATATCGTTTATGGTTACCATGGAACAAGTTAAGGTTCTGAATTTCCGCTCATTCCTAAGTTTTCCTCTAAACAAAAGCATCCATGACACTGAAAAAATATTTGATGTTAAATCGGGTGGTGGTTGTTACAAGTATTAATCAAGTCCCAGTAAGGGTTCCAATAACTTCAGTATAATTACCAGCTAGTATTTGATCCATGCTTTCAGTTGCAACAATGATTATTCTCATCATTTGAGGAAGAGACTGATTGATCCATGCTCTGGATGAAGAAATAAAAATCATAAAAAGGTCTTTCTAAATAATTTAGTCTTTCTAAATAAATAATCATAATGATTGGTGATTTTGAATTAGAAATTTCTTTTGCATCCAAATGCCCATTAGTCTTTCATATTGCAGATAAATTATCTTATTTGAGTAAAAGTCATAAAGTGTATTTCTTTGACCATTTCATATTACCCCCTCAAATTTGAAAATGTACTAATACTACAATAAGATTTGGTAACAGTGTATTTACACAAAAGCAAGCTAGAATATTAGTTACTCTGTGCTTAATTTATATCTATGAAACACTGAAAAATCCGTCCATTAGTTTTAAGATTTTACACTTCTGGTCTCAAAAGTTAAATTACCATTAGAATTTAGAAGTTGAGCAAATTAGCATGTTCTAAGTCCAACTTTTAGTGAGTGCAAGCATGTGTCTTGATTTTCAATTTTTACGGTTTCCACCAGGATTTGAAAACTATAAGCTTTTTAACTATGGCTTTGATTTTTCAGTCACTTTGTTCAATGCGTGTAACTAGTCACTTAAATGTATCTTTTGAGATAAGTCGAATGTTCGAAGAGAGTATTAACGGTTAGTTCACACCACTTCGTAATTATTTTTGGTATTAATGAAGTATTCTTTCCTTATATTTTTGTCTGTTTTAATTTGAGAAAATCTTTGATTAAGTCATTTTAGAAAGGAATCTGCCCGCGTGAGTTGTTTATTCATAAAAGAAAATTGATAGATAACTTATATTGAACAAGAACATAAATACGAATTTCTTAAAATAAACCCCAGTAGTACGTATTAAACTTTAATTTTCCCGATGATCCTTTATCACTCCCCTCACCCATATTTTCCTCACTTTCATTCCGACTATAGCAATCTTTGATAAAATTGTTGTGAGAATGAAGGGCATGAAAAATTATTGATGTCGGTCTCGGAGATTTATCATTAAACACCGTATCATTCCTAAACTTACAAAATTATATTGATAATAAGCTCTAAGGTGTAGTTTGTAGAAAAAAGGGTCATCATTGATTCAGTCCAGGCCGCTAGAGAAGTGATTGATACCGGGTCAACACGTATAAAACCAAAACAGCTATTGTCCAACTACTTACATTACATTGGAGAAGCAAATGTTCCGTAGTTTCCACATGCTCATTGCATATGGAACACGTAGGATTAGCATTCACAGTATAGAGTCTGATTGATTATCATATAATTATTTATGTAATTTTTAGAATTATTTTGATATCCAATCAAAATAAAAATAAAACTTTAAATATAATATTTATGGAATTCTGTTTGAAAATATCCTAAACTTAAATATTAATTAAAAATATTTAAAATTTTAATAATTTTAATATATTTTATTTGACGATTCAACAAAATAAAAATCAAATAGAATGTTATAGAACTCTATTTGAGACTAGTATAAACTTAAATATTAATTAAAAATATTAAATATATAGCCGAATAGCATACTCTTAAATTTCGGTTGAAAATGAAATTCTTAAATTTCGGTTGAAAATGAAATTCTAAATTTATATTAAAGATTGGCGTGTTGAGAGTTTGATTGAGTTTATCTGGCTCATTAGTATTATTGTAGGATTAGTCCCCATATTTTCTCTTTAAAAGACTTTCCTTTATGGCGAGAGAGTTAGTTAATTAAAGCTCTTCAAAAATAAAAAATGACGGACTCTCGGTGCTGTTTTTGCATTCCAAACACCGTTTGAGTTTGTGATTTCAACAATTATATTCATGAGATTTGAGGTTTTTTTGTCACTATCTTCAACTTGAAAACTTTACATTCTTCCATATACTTTTTAATTCATGTAATTCTGATTTTATAATCTAAAAACACCCTCACTCTCAGGAGTGACCGTACCTCCATAATTTACAACAAAAAATCTATTTTTTTTTATGAGTAAATTTCAAAATATAAAAAACAGGTTATTTAGCAACCTGAAAAATAACATTTTTTATTTAGCAATCCCATTATAGTAATCTTACCTCTGCCCCTACTTACTTTTTATCTGATCAAATTCATTGTCCGGAAAATTGCGGGAGCTGATGGTCGATGGTCCGAAGTTAGGCCACATTAACCAACTAAACGTTTCAGAACTCTAAATTGAGTATGATTACATATACTATTAAACAGGTAATTGGTGGATCGTCATTAAAAAGGCAGAGCACCATAGGTAGTAAATATGGACTATTAACTGAGATACAAGATCTTTATAACCTCAAATTCTAAATGTCCTCCCCCTCGACTCCACCCCGCCTCGCCCAACTGATACGTATCATTTCCGAACTTGATTTTAACTTTCGGCAAAAGGCTCAATAGTTGTCACAATGAAACTGATTTTTCCATATATTGTCATCTTTATTCACTTTTATTTTTCCTTCTATCCCAATACTTTAGGTTTATTATTTCTACCAATAAGTAGTATAACTTGTGGATGGGGAGCAAGATATTTACGTAAAACCTGACTTAAGTGAAGTACATATATCAGTTAGTTTATAGATTCTTCTTAATTTTTTCGTGCTTTAAATAACATAATTTTGTGATGGACGATTTATTTTCTCCCAGTCCATGCACGCATTAGATATATATTATGATGCTGCAAAAAAAAAAAAAAATTGACAAAATTAATTGTTTAGACTTGACAAATTAACTTTGAAACAAAAAAATAGAGAATAGAAAATACTATGCGGAAGTGTTTAGGCTGCATATTGAATTAGAAGCATTAAGTAGATAAAATTAAAGAAAATCTGTAACACAATGCATGCATCGAAGCTTTAATTTGTGTTATCTGCATATTGAATTAGAAGCATTAAGTAGATAAAATTAAAGAAAATCTGTAACACAATGCATGCATCGAAGCTTTAATTTGTGTTATCTGGGAGGGATCAATTCTCAAATTAATAGTTAACAGGTGAGTAACACAAAGTTTACTTATCTTAGCCTTACGTAACTCCAAGCATTTGGGTTGTTATCATTGGGCTTTTACTTATCTGAACCTAAGTTACTGAGATTTGTATTTATTAGTAGTTATTAGTATGTAATAAACTGTAACATTAATTAATAATATCTGAAATTAATTTGTTACGAGCCGTTAGTTTTGTTATGATACTTAGTTACATATTCATGTCTCTCTCTATAAATACTGAGAAGTAAGTGATGGCATTCTCTTTCTGAAAATAAATAAACGTCCGCCATTTTTCCACTCTAATTTATCTGTTTTCACGTTTAAACCGTAATATTTTTTTTCGAACCGTCAGACTTACGGTTTGACTGTAAAATTACCAAATTGTCCTTGCGTTAAAATCTAAAAATTTTACAGAGCCCGATCGATCGGACTTCACAGCCGATCGATAGGACTTCACAGCCGATCGATCGGCCAAGCTCTCTGGAAAATTTTCCAGAGAGCTAATTAACTCAAAAAAAAAAATCATTTACGGACCGTAATCATGACTTATTCATAGATAAAAGTTCAATAAGTTAATTTGTTTCGAATAACATGATAAAACGTCGTTTCGAATACTAATCATTTAAAAAAATAGTTAATTTGCTTAAAATGAAAATTGCCTACTTATCTTAAAAAAATATTTACGGATCGCCAATAAGTTAATTTGTTTCGAGTACTAATCATTTAAAAAAATGGTTCCACAATATACGATATCGAAATTTGGAGTGAATCCGAACGAATAATTTATAGTTGCACAATATACGATATTGAAAAATAAATAAATAAATAGTTCCAAATTTATTTATAGTTCCACAATATACGATATCGAAAAAAAATATGAATAGTTCCAAATTTAGTTCCGTTTCAACCGTTATATTCGTTATTGAATCGTCTATCATTTTAAACAAATTAACCATTTTTTTAAATGATTATTACTCGAAACGATATTTTATCATGTTATTCGAAACAAATTAACTTATTAATCTTTAATCTATAAATAAGTCACGATTAGTAAATGTTTTTTTTTTGAGTTAAAAATTTCAGAGAGCTTGGTAGATAGATCGACCTCTGTAAAATTTTCAGATTTCAATGCATGGGCAATTTGGTAATTTCACAGTCAAACCGTAAGTCTGGCTTACGAACCGTAAGTCAAATTTACGGTTTGACTCTTACAGTTCGTAAGTCAAATTTACAATTCGGAAAAAAAAATTACACTTTGACCGTAAAAACAGATAAATTGCAGTGGAAAAATCGAGTCTCATAAATAAAACTTCATTGAGCTTGGAGACCTTTTCCCTCTCTCTGATTTTGGCACATTTATACATACTAATACATACATATATATATATAAATACCAAATTATACAGATGTTCGCCTTACATAATCGCTTAAAACAGATCATTTGCAAACCAAAAATTTTGGGAAATTTTCTTCAAAAGAGGAAAGGTACTAAGTGAACATGGTATATTAACTTTTCTTTTACCAAAATTATAGTCAGAGTTTACATCTTATATGGCTTTGTACAAACTTCATAATAATAAGCTCAGAAGTAATCTCATCTCCAACGTAAATGTCGGGATAACAACTATTTGATTTGTGAAAATTATTGTTAAACTGAGTGTCGTTAGATTATAGCAACTTAACTAGTTGAAATTATATTGTTAAAATTTAACGACATTCAATTTATCAACTGTTTTGAAAAAAGGTAAGGGTTGATATCCCGACGTTTTCTTTAGCGTCATCTTAGGAAATTATGGTGATTGCCACTGCCATCACTAAAAAAAAGTTTACAATCGAGGACGGTCAAGTTACAAATATGTCATTAAATGATTATTTCTGTCAGTAAAACTGAAATCCATCACAATAACATCTTCGATGAAAAATAAAATATATCACTCTTTCTGATGGGATTTTTTTTTTTTTAAGAGCATTTCCCAAAAGACAATAAGGACAAGTTATTGATACACAGACATTAACTCACCGAAAAGGCCACAAACAAAATAGACAAACAAACACCAACCCATTGAACATATATGATAATGTGTAACCCTCATTTCCATGCACAATGAAACCTGGCTTACATGCACCATCTTATATGAGGCAAATCTCAACCTTTCCTATATTTTTTGCTGTATATAAAAAACCCAATATTATCCCAACTTCACTCTCATCACCAAACCCATTTAACATGTCTAAGCCTCTAAACTTTGTTATTGTTTCCCTTTTCCTTGTGGTTTGCCTAGGTCGTACCCTTGCTGGGCAAGGGCAGCAAGGGTATGGTGGGCAGTCCCAGGAACCGCAACAGAACGTCTGTCAGCTCGAGAGCCTAACGGCTACAGAGCCGCAGCACGTGATCAAGGCAGAGGCTGGAGTCACGGAGTACTGGGACTGGAATGACCAACAGTTCCGGTGCGCCGGTGTTGCTGCATGCCGTACCGTCATCCAGCCTAGAGGACTACTCTTGCCTCAATACACAAATGCTCCCACACTTTTTTACGTTGTACAAGGTATGTGTGGTTATAGGGCTACTAATAGTAAAATTTTATCAAGAAACATGGTGCAATTTAATTATTTGAACGTAAAGTTGTAACAATAAGAAGCAGATTTTTTAAGTGGTATATATATTAGTATCAGATAAATAAATGCATCTTTCTATAAGTATGAATTTTATCCCGACCAAATATGCATGTTTCCGACGTGTTTTATATATCTTCAACTTCACATGATTGTTAAGTGTGAAGGCATGCATAATTAAAAAACTATTTGTCACGAAACCATGTTTTAAATTTTTATATAAAAAAGTACGTAAGGCAATCCATACCGAGAAATTTAATTCAGGCTATATATTACTAGATGCTCCAACCAATATTAGTTTTACACTACTAAAATATCCATTGATCTCTTTTTTTCACAATTCTTTGATAAACTAATGTTGTAAACAGGCCTCTATATTTTCTGCCCAGAAATAAATATAGCATAATAAGAAAGACCATGAAATTATTCAGACTAATGTTTGAGTTTAATCCTTAATTAGTTAATTGTAGTAATAATTGTAAGTTTGATGCTTCTTTTGCTAACTTTTATCTTTGGTTATGATATATGTATATATAGGTAGGGGAATGACAGGAGTTTTGGTGTCCGGCTGCCCGGAGACTTTCCAATCATCACAACAACAATCGGGAGATAAGGAAAGAGGGCAAGAAAGCCAGAGTTTCCGTGACCAACACCAACAGATCCGTCGCTACCAAGAAGGTGATATCATCGCTCTCCCTGCTGGAGTGGCCCACTGGTGCTACAACGATGGACAAGAGGACCTTGTCCTCGTTGCCGTGGAACACACTAGCAACTATCAAAACCAACTCGATAGTAATCCCAGGGTAAGTACAAGTGTACAATATTAAAATCAATTTAATTTGTTGATCACTTCCGAAATCGGTCGATAATATTATTGCTTTTTAATTCGTACTTCATATTATACTCCGGAAATTGAAAATGAAATGTCAAAAATATCAAATATCCTTGGCTTAAAGTGCAAATAGACCTTTTTAAAGTTGTAAACTTTTAAAAAAAATGCGTTGGTTCTCATATTTCAATTTTTCCGAGGATTCTTTTATTTGACTCTTTCGTTCGTGATGTTACTTAATTTTCTGACATTCATTACTATTATATAATAGCATATGTGAAAGTATTATTTGTCACTTCTCTAGACATACACATTTAAGGATACACATTAGTTTAAGGTTTGGTTTTCCATAAGAAGTCTGAGAAACATATCCAATATGTGAAGATCTTATAACTAGTGGAAGCATTGGGTCCATCACACAAAATAAGCGTCATCTTATATTGTTTTCACAAAGAAAAAACAAAAGGACAAGCATAACAATTGCCATTATAAAATAGTTTATATAATATCTTACACAAATCATTTTTGATATTTAACACTGTTCTGTGGGGTTACAGAAATTCCTGCTCGCCGGAAACCCCCAACAAAGACAAGAACAACAAGGACAGTACCGCAAGGAGACCACACAACAACACGGACAAAACATGGGCAACGTGTTCCGTGGTTTCTCCACGGAGGTATTGGCAGAGGTGTTTGGAGTTGATCAAGAAACAGCAAGGAGGCTTCAAGGACATGACGACAAACGTGGCCACATTGTACGAGTTGAAGGTTGTTAAAATATAAATGGAGAAATTAAATAAGAAAAATACTTGTCTATTGCTTTTCTTGATCACATACATATATAGGCCGAAAAATTTAGTAATCCCCATGCTATTGCAGTCCATATATAGCAATGAGAAAATCAATTTGATACACTTGAATTTAATCTCAAACAAATATTTTATTTATTTATTTTCTATATCGACTAACATAACTTTTCCTTTGACAAAGGTGATCTCCGAATGATTGCTCCCCCAAGGAGCCGCCAACAAGAGGAGGAGAGACAGAGAGGCGGAGGGAGCTCACAATGGGACACAGCCAACGGCCTCGAGGAGACTGTATGCAGCTCTAGACTAGTCCATGATATTAACAACCCTGCAAGGGCGGACTTTTTTAGCCCACGAGCTGGACGTCTCAACTCTGTCAACAGCTTCAATTTACCCATCCTTAAGTACCTTCAACTCAGTGCTGAGCATGGAGTTCTATACAGGGTATGACCAATTTCTTTAGCTGAATAAATCATTAGTTGCACCATGAAGAACCCCGCCCCAAGAAGGAAAAAAAGTGCTTACATCTGTAAACTTGTTTTTTATGGTTTTTAACCTTGCGCACGGTGTAATTTGCTTGTGCATGTATTAATGCTCTTGTTAGTTTTCATGGTAAACAGCAACTTCAGTAATATGTACGTAAGAAGAAGAAGAAACCACCATTTGTGGATTCATAATTCATATTGGTCTCCTATAACATGATCTCTCCAAACATAAACACCTAATAAGTACTAATAATCTTTTGGGCATGTTCAATATAGGTCAACTAATATTATGATATATACATGATCTTTTCTGATTGAATATCATGGTGTATAATTTTACTTTAGCCTGGTTGATTATGCTAAAAGAATCTTTAATAATCAATTACAATTATTTTTAAATAGAGAAAAAAGAAATTTAAACTTGTAGAAGGGAAGCCATTTTAAATTTAATGACGGTTTGCCTCTTTGTATCCCTACTTACAGTCGATTATTCTTTTAAATATTGTGTGCAGAACGCCATCAAGGCACCACACTGGAAGCAAAATGCACACACCGTGATATATGCGACAAGGGGAGAGTGCCAAATTCAGATAGTGGACCAACGCGGACAAGCCGTGATGAACGACAAGGTCCGTGAGGGTCAGCTCGTGATTGTCCCCCAAAACTTTGTTGTCATAAAACAAGCTAGCAACCAAGGGTTTGAATGGATCGCGTTCAAGACCAACGATAACGCAATTTTCCAGACCCTATCGGGCCGTACATCTGCTATCCGAGCCATGCCTATCGATGTCCTTGCTAATGCTTACCAGATAACTAGAGAAGAAGCCGGAAGGTTGAAGAATAATAGGGAGGAGGTTATTTTGTTCGAGCCGAGCCAGAGGTCTCAGAGGGCTTTTGTTTAAGTATGAGTTTGTATGTAACAAGCTGCGGTTTGCCCAAGTAGAGTTTGTAATATGCGAAATAAAGTTTTGTACAATAAGATAAGTTTAAAGCGTTAAATGGAAAAAATACATTTAGTGTATTGTGCTATGTGCTTTTAATGATTTAGGTAACAGACTATCAAAGTTAACAATTGACGTACTGAACTATCATAATATTCATAATTAAGGTACTGCCGTTAGTTGTATGAAATTTAGTTTCACTTTTCATTTTGGTCATATTATTTGTAACTTGTATAAATTTAATCATGTATTTTCAAAATATTACAATTTACAATCTTCTACTAAAACACATACATATACATATATAATAAGTATCTTAGTTTAAAAATATATTATTTGACTGGATTTTTTTTGATTTTTTTACACTTTTTATAAAACGAAACTAAAGTATTCATGAAAAAAAAGTATATTTGTTATGAAAAAAAATATTTATGAAACGAAACTAAAGTTTTAGATTCATGACATTCGATCAAAAATTATTTGAGGCCACATCACTATTTGAATAATTTCATTGAATAATTTCATGAAAAAATGACAAGAAAATTGTTGTTTTTTTCAAAAAACTATTATTTTTTGTAAATAGAATATATTTGTGAAGTATTTATAATTTTTTCTTATGCACAAACTTCATCTAGAATTTATATTATTTGCAATAATATGTATATATGCATTATATTGTATACATATATATATACATACATTAATATAATATATATATGTGTGTGTGTGTGTTATATACATATATATATATATATTTTTATTTTATTTTAAATTTATATTAAAATGAGACATTTCAGAAAATTAATTGTTAGATTTATACAAGTTACAAATAATATGAACAAAATGAAAACTGAAATTAAGTTCCATCCAACTAAATTAACGGCGATACCTAAATTATGAATATTATAATAGTTTAGTACATCAATGGTTAACTTTGTTAGTCTGCTAACTAAATCGTTAAAAACATGTAATAGAGGTAATTTTATTTTTGGCATATATGCTTCCATCTCATGCACAGGCGGATGTAGTATAGTGGCCAGTGGAGGCATGTGCCCCTCCTGGATTTTGTATAATTAATAGATTAATAGTAGTAATTAGTTCACAAGATTATGTTATCTCAGATAGTAAACAACTCCGATGGTAAACATTTAGCTTAGGAAGTTAAAGGTCAGGGGTTCAACAATCCATCCCAGCTACATTTGCTTATTTACATCTTGAATTTGTGTTTAGAAAAATATATTGGCATGCAAATAGAGTTCCAATTACAAAATACAAATACATTTGTATGGCTATCTTCTAAATATTACTACTTAATATAGTTTGTTGTGCATCTACTGAACCAAAATCGTACATCCGCCTCTGCTCTCCTGAATGGCTCTTAATTGACATGCACTTTCAACTCTATGCATGGAAAAATCGCATATTTTGAGAAATATAAATCAGAGAAGGATAAGTACTGGAGCTTCAATAATTTACATTTAACAATTGAAGTCATAGCTGTCAATTCGGAAAATAAAAACGAGAAACGCAGTCTAAAATTTTATGTGAAACTAGACACGCTGATGTAGTGAAAATTTTAGAATAAATTATATATGAAACTTATAATGCTTGCAAGAATTTGACGATATCTTTCTTATTGGAAGATCGGAAAAGACTTCTCTTCATCACGAGACTGATCGGATCTGCCATAGACACCCGAGAGACCTCCACAAGGCAGGCTAAAATAGTAAGAGGACAACAGAGGTATGCTTTCATTTCTTTGTTGAGATTGAAATAAAGGTCTTTAATTTAATTAAAAAGGAGCCGAAGTCACTTAGTTCCGTTAGGAATTCAGGAGACGAAAGGCAAAGTGACAGGATAAGGCAGCAGGCATCAGCAGATAAAACTTATGAGCATCTCAGGGAGAATGTGAAACTGGGCAAAGTTCGTAGGTATTGGCTCGAGGGGGATTAGAAGGTAAATGATCTTATCTCCGCATTTCCACAATATATGAGCTTAGACTTATTATATTAACAAAAGGCAGGGCTTTTGGTCTTACTACGATGGGGGTTAGCCTCTTTGGTACGATTTCTTACCCACCCACACCACCTTATCGTTCTTTACAGACTACCTACGCGGTTCGATCAGTAGCTTTTGGAAAAAACGATGCATTTTTTTAAAAGCTCGTGGGCGAATTTCAGAATAATAGTGTGAACACATACTAAATTTCTTATATTTTATAAGATATAATGGTGAATTATACGAATTTCAGAATAATAGTGCGAACCCATACTAAATTTCCTATATTCTTTTTTTTTTTTTTCTTTTAAGAAAAGATGATTTAATACTCTCTTTTAATAACTTAAATAGTAGCAAATTCTATGAGATACTGTTAGGATTACTAAAAATCATTATTTAAGATTTTACAATATTAACTTAGTTTTACGAGACATTTCCCCAAAATTTGAAAAAATTAAGATTTCTGTTACGGATTCGGGGAAACCAAATAGTTTCCCGATAATCATGGTTTAAAGCACTTAATACATGGGATATCATACTGAGAGTGAATAAATAATCAATTACCTTGGCTATACACACCTAACAACATACCCATTAACAAATGAATATAAAGAACGAATTTGTTTACGTGTTCAAAGACTAGAAAATTTAAACATGTTGCGATGTCCCTGAATGGATATATAGCAGTTGAAAGCATGTTATATATGGGGTTTCATACTCTGATAATGGATAATTATTAATTATGCAATTACCTTGGATGTATACACCTGCACAACTCGTGCAGTCCATGTGATATAAATTTATAATTTTTGTTAGAAAAATATTGATACACCCATTCAAACTAATCTGTAGGTTTATTCAGGTATAGGATCTAGTCATACAAGAATGAGAGTTGTAGCTAGGGTAGAACCAAAATGAGTCACTTGTATTATAAGCTCATTATTATTTGTAATCTCCTCCCCTTTTAGCAGCGAACATCCCAAAACCACTACGAGAAAGCAGGTTAACAAATGTGGTTTTCACATGCCTTAAAAGTTAATAAAACCGCCTCTAAAACCTTTAAACGCGGTTTGAGTACCACTTTTTCCGCAAGCGTTGCGTAAATGGTAAACCTTTAGAGGCGGTTCACAACTGTCTCAAGAAATAAAGGCAGTTTTCAATGAACTTATAAGACAATTGTAAACCGCGTTTAAAAGGTTAGTTTTTACGGCGGATTTAACACAACCGCTGCTAATAGTGCAATTAAAATAATAATAAACCGTCTTTTATAATTTAATAACGTCACTAATTCTTTAAACATGTGTATAACTATGGACTCGAGTGGTACCGTTCACATACCCCTAAACCGCTATATTACTGTAAACATATATGTATACATGTGTATATGTATATATATATATATATATATATATATATATATATATATATATATATACACTAGTAAATACAGGCACACGTTATGTGACATGACTTTGGTGGTTTTTTTTAAAAATAAATAAATTAAATAATTAGTTTTTGACTGGTTTTTTTGTTTTTTTTTTTTTAATTTTGAAGGTTTTTCGAATTTTAAATATTTGGATAATTATTGAAAGGTTTGAGATTTTTTTCTAAAAAGGTGACAACACTTTGGTAATAGATAGACATATATGTATATATATTTAACGCTCAACATCTCAATTTGGTAACGAAAAGAAAGATAAAAAAAAACATATACAAACTTTTGATTCATATAATCATCATAAAACCCCAAACATAGTCGAACTAGTTGTGTCAAATACAATAAACGATTAATCTAATATTGCAACATGTACAACTGCTCATGTACATCTATTTTTGAAACCACATAACATTTCAGTTAACAACGTCCAAATAAATTGGTGTGAAAAGACAAAGGCAGGAAAAAAAATACAACAAATTCCAAAGATCGATTAGGCAAATGTTGATAAGAGAAAAAGAATTTGATAAGAATAGTTCTTGGAAGAATAAATATCCAATGAAACTTTTTTAACCTATCTCGATATCAGGAACACGTTAAAACTAGGTGTTCTTAGAAACTTGTCCTAATTTGCAGATATCACCACGATTAACTACTAGTTTCTCACAAGGTTTAATTTTTTATTGGGGTTTATAGAAATTACTGTACTTTAGCCTACAATCTTTCTTGGCTTAGCAATATTAAGAAGGTTAACAATCATTCTAACTAATATCAAACACCAGTATCACATTATCTAAGTTAGCTATAATGTTTAAACACATATAGCACCACTTCTATAACAAATGGATTCCACCTGCTAGTAAAATTTGGGAATTAGTTTAAATATGAAATTATAACTCAATGTTTTTGACATATTTATCAATTATGAAATTAAATTTTCAGCTCAAGAGTATCACATGCTTACTTATCTATTTCAATCTCACTGTAGATTTAAACAATATTATGGTTTTATAACCAAAAAATATTTTGAAAAAAATATATTTCTATATACAATAATATAAATTTGGCAATTGAGAATAAATATTATTATCCTCACATATTCTTGTAGATTTGTAGTTGGTAATTCAGTACATATAAAAAATAGTTGATCTTTTCAACAATTTGAACAATCAAATCTTAGCCATCCACATAAAGTTCCATACTTTAGCAGTTTGATCACTCGTCAATTCGGAAAACATGCCAATAAATGCAGGAAAAATAAAGTGAGCTGGTCCATATACATATGAAATTCGATTGAGTCAAAATTCATGTAATTAAGATTATGTACACAAAAGAAAAAATAACAAATGAAACACATTCAACCAGAAGTAAAGTTTAACCCCTTTCTAGAATTGAGCTAATACTAGCGAAGTTTATATCGAAAATAACCCTAAACTAAAAGAAGAAGCTAAAGCTACCAAGAAAATAACATTTGATATTTCAATACAATGAGAATTGAGAACTGTACTATACGTAAGTTCATTGATAGTACAATTGAGCCATAATTCTGGACATTAATAGGTAAAAAAATAAAATCGGGCACTGTTTCTTTTAAGGAAGTGAAACCTTAAAACCCCAATACGAAAAATCCTTTTACTTGCAAGGATAGATATACACAAATTATGGCTGATTATATAAATTGTAGGAATATAGAACAAGAGAAGTAGAAACCATTATGTACGAAGAGCAAAAATGAGAGCAGGCGCGTCGTAGTAAAAGCAAGAGAGAGTCAGAGTCGAAGGCAAAACACGGTGGGAGAAGATTGGGGAGTTTATGCAGTGATGATATTTAACCTAAGGGTGTGAAACCATCCATGTCTTTTAGTTTTGGAATATAGAACTCTCTTTATTTAGTACTTAAAAATTTTGCTCATCACTTGAAACACCTTTAAAAAACTCATCAATTTGTAACAGTTAACGCAAGCCAATTAGGACAATATGAAACAGGCTCTAAACCATTTTTATATCGCTGATTAATTACCGCCTCAAGCAAAAACGCTTTAAATGCTAATGTTTCTAGCAGTGAACAATATGCATTCATCTGTAAAATCAGATATCAGCCAACAGACAGGACAAAAGAATCTCTAATGAAATTGCAATCAATACCAAAACCATTACAGTTAATTGTGATCTTGAAAAAGATTTGTCCACCTCATCATATTCATCGAAGTCTACAAACAAAACCCAAAAGATAAAAACTGGGTCTAAAAGATAGCAAACAATCTTTCATTCAGAAGACAAGTCAACAATTTCTTCTTCAGTAACATCAATCAACTCTTCAGCCTCGGTGTCCTTAACCTCATACTCTTCTTCCTCGTCACTGGCTTCTCCATCCCGAAGCATCTGTCTCTCTAACTTCTCTTCTTCCTGAAGTCGGCTCCATTCATTCACCCATCTCTCCCATTCGTCCTTCAAAGCCTTCCGCCTCTCTCTCTCCTGCTCGCTCAGCAACAGTGAAACATCCTGGTCAATTTCTCCATACCTCTTACTATACTTCTTCAGATTCTTGGCAATCTCCTCCTCTTTCTCCGGAGGCAACAAGGAAGGTGGCCTTGGGCGCCACAAAAACTGTAACAAATTTTAAAATAGGAAACAATTAAATAATAGCACTGTTAAACTGTTCTTTGAAGTTCAATGTGAAGAAAACTTTGTAACACACCCGCATCAGTTTCTCCAACGTTTTCCTCAAATTTGAGGTGAAGATATCACTTTATTAGTTTTAACCACTCATTTACAAAGTTTCCCTAGTATAATCTCTATCTATAATATATAATAATATCCTAAAAATAAAGAAGACTTACAGTTCATCCAAATACATTAATATATATAATCTCACCCGTAAGTATGAAGTATGAACTAAAGACATGGTTTTATAAGAATAACTTGGGGAAAAGCAAGAAAAACCGCAAAAACATACCCAAAATTTTCAATCAATCATTTAATTCTGAAAAATTCTTATAATTATAATTGAGTGATAAAACTACACTTGAAAAATAATGAATTGGAGAAGATAAGGGGTTTTTACAGTGAAATGAGGTGTGGATGATAAAGTGAGTGAGAAAGGGATAAAATAATAATATTATGTTTAAAGGGAAGAGATATATTTCCTCAAGATATAAGGGAGATTTTTGTGGGACTTAAGAGATACTGATGCAACTGACATTTTGCTCTCGGATCCCTAAATACAAGGAAACCTTGATGAATAAGGGATGAGATGCAGTTGCTCACTTGTGTTCAAAAAAGACAAATCAAATTTGGTTTTAAGTGATCTTATCATTATCTTTAACTAACAAAAATATTGATGCTTCCTATGATAACAAGACCAGCTAAAGAATGATATATTTTGGGTCTAACACCACTAAACGTATTGAGAAGCAATAAAACATCTTCTTACACTTAAATACCTCAAAATGCAAGACAATATCAAATGCATATGATTGAGGGTACGTGAGAAAGTTACTAATAAAAGCTACAAACTTGAGAACCCACTAATGAAGGTACAGAGGTTCAATTTTAATGTCACTTTCAAAAGCTGTTTTCTAAGAGTCTCACCCTCTTTGATTAGCCTCCACAACATATAATTTCACACCTGGAGGTGAATTAGAATCAAAATTCTTTCTTTTTTTATCTTAGGTGAATGCTTTTTTAAGGAAGAAAAGAAGATGATCTTACTTGGAAGAAATGATTCTTCTGTAAGCATAAACAACAAGACTAGTGCAGAATCTTACTTGGAAGAAATGATCCTTCTGTACGCGATACAGAAGCTTCCCATTGAAAGACCAAATGTTGAACCCGTTTTCCATCTCATGGACAGATGTGACAGATGTAGCAACATACCTGGGCACAAAATACAGACATCATCATCAACCATGCAAACAGCTTGAGGAGAGCACATTTCAAATACTACTAAATATAGTCACACGTTGTGTCCTACCCCAGTGGGGTAGTTCTTTTTGGTTTTTCACAATTAAATATGTAGTTTCAGGATAGTTTTTTAAAAAAAATTGGACTGTATTTCTGTAATTTCAGAAAAAAAGTAAGGGTAAATTTGGACAAAATTGTGGTAAAATTTGGCAGCCCTTTTTTTTACTCCGTAAGAATTTGTCGATATTTCCGATTCAATCTCCTTGTTACTAGATGTTTTATACGACATAAAAGCCTATCTTTCTTTTAGTTTATTCCAAGTCGCAACATAAAAGCCTTTCTTTCTTTGATTCCAGACCACGATCCCTTTTGATTTCCAGTTTCCTAGCCTCATTTGTACTGCCTTTTCTTGGGTTGGTTTATATTAATAGAATCATGAGTGCCATAAACACCCGAAAAGAGTAAACTAATATAAACATAGCTTGATCATCACTTATTTATTACCTTCCAGAAGGATCCCATTCAACATCCGTAGCCATGTAGTGCTCGGCTCCTGCCATTGTCTCAAGCTCATCAGCATTGAAGAACTCTAATTGTCCATTAAAACCCTTCAACCCAGCAAGCACCAAGTACTTGCCACCTGGCGACCAGTAAAGAGCATTGGCCTGCTTTCCCTTGAGAGTTGTGAGCTTCGAAACCCGACCAGTGTTAGATTTCATCGTGTAAAAGCTTATATCAGGCCTCGGGTTATCACCATGGATTATTGCAAACCTATGGCCTTTTGGTTCCCATGCAAATGCAATTATCTTGTCGTTTTTGTTATCAAGTTCTAGAACTTCTATAGGTATATCCCGCTCTTTAATACGGAAAAGCTCAAAACCAGTGTATGTGCTCTTCTTTGTTTTTGTGTACCGGTCGACCTTAACAGCAAGGTAATCTCCATTACTTTGCCAGTACATTTTACAATCACTGACACTGAAAAGATTCTTCTGCCTCATCTCATTTTTACCAGGGATTTGAACTAAAGCCACCTGTGATAAAGAGGAAAAATGTATCTCTTACAAACTACTCAAAGGAAGATGAAAGGAGAGAGAAACTGTGAATGGGAGATAAACAAGAACACACCTTTGCAGGTTGGTTTCCACCACTAAGTTCAGGAACAAAAAGTGCAAGAATGGGATCAGTTGGTGACCAACAAAAATCCAACACATTGTCCACCTTGATTGGTCTCTTGTCGATTAGACTAAATGTTTCAGTTTCATACACATAAATACCATTTCTACCAATCCGAGCAAAATACTTATCTTCTTTCCCACCGCCCCATCTGAAACAACACGGTCAATTAGTCATTAAACAACAAATTACCAGTCCCCCAGTATGGCTCACATTTGAGGTCTTATCTGTAACCTAACAAAATAGGAAGAATGCTAAAACTACGGCAAAAAAAAAAACACTTATCATTGTTAATGAAAAACACAATGAATACCTCCTAATATCTTACAGAAGGAAATCTCATATGAATGAGTTGTGTAGGATACAAAACCATAGATCTGATTAAGATTTTGGGAGAAGGATTCCTAAATTATCAATATAAAAGAAAGCTAACCATATACCAAAAAAAGAAGATTTCGCCTTTGAAGTGCCGAGCTAAAAGCCTAAAATTAAAAAAACAGTACCAAACAATCAATTTTATACCAATCCCTGTCCAAATATTTTTTGTTACAGCAATGTTTTATCGTACTAATCTAGAGGGCGCAGCTTCTGGAAGAATATAGGACACAAACATTATAAGGAAATATAAGCTGAGCAATCAGCCCTTTTAAAATAAAAAGAAACAAAAGTAAAGAACATTCTTAATAGATAAAATTTAGAAAAAACTAAAATGAAACTAAACATTTAATCTGGATCACAAAGTATGCAAAATCACCTGAAAACAGGCCAGGACACCCCCGTAACACCTCCGGAACCTCCTACAGCATAGTCATCAGCATTTCCCTTGAAATCTCTTATCATTCTTCCGGTTCTCACGTCAAATATAATCAAATTCACCTTCTGAAATATCAAAAACACGTCAAGAATATTTCCTGAAACAAGATTTTGATACGAAAAATTGAATACAAATTACTATAGGTAAAGTCTCACGTGAGTGTCGCGAGGACCGCTTGGTTCTTGACTAAGGTAGGTCACTAAAAATCTTTCTCCAGGAGAGAAATCAATCAGTTTAACCTGCATTCCAAAAGACGACAGCTAAGTATCAAACTGAAAATAGAAGCAGCAAATAATCATAATCTGACTAAAAAAGTCAGAACCCCCTGGTGTGAGTATCGCATTAGTCGGTCAAACTTATTGGCACCACCCCAAACAGCAGCCCCCTGCCTATGAACTGTAGCCAAGTATGTACCAAGAGGTGACCATTGCACAAAACTTTCAGTCCAATGCTGCAAGAAAGAACAATTTGTTATCAATGAAAATGCAAACGCTATGGCTAAGGTGCCGCAGTAAAAAGTGAGTTACAGAAATATTACACCATATGGTATTTCAATAAAGGAATTAAACAAACGCAGAACGGAATTTCTTAAGCTGAAATTGTGATATTTTTTGAGTGTGTCTAATCTGTTAGTGATTATATTCTAACCAATTGCACTTTCGCACAGGTTCCGAGATGCAGTAGACCACGACACTGAATCAGGTAAAATTTGGAGATCCATGCAACGTCCAATAATATTTCTTTGATGTGTCCTTTAATTTTTACTTGCAGATATAAACCAATAATGGAGTAAACTATTAACTATTTTTATGTTGTTAGCATAAAAAAGAGGATACAGTGAGCAGAAATGATGCCAAAAATCATCAAAGATATCAAAAAATATCACACCAAAATTAAAACCCATTTCATTGATTTAATATATATTTGCATTAATCTAACAGAGTAACCAGCATAACCACAGATTAGCAAATGTCGTGTATAAAGTTCTCATTTACTTTCCACAAACTGAAATTTACTTGTCCGGAGAATCTCAGAAAAAAATGCACAGAACAAAAGGAGTTTACTAGTTAATCATGGAAATCTTTCTCAACACATTTCACAAGGTTGTTCTCTTCAAAAATAATATTTGTTTTGAACACAACATAATACAACCACAATCCAAAATCAGAAACACCATAGAGAACAGAAGTTGACTCACCGTACGTTTGTAAACCGGTTCGGCCTTTAAGTGTCTGGCATCATTCCACAAAACTTCTGTGTCTGCGCCAGAACGGATAACAAACTGATCCCTAGCTTTCTCATCAGTAAGCCAAAGTTGTAGATTCTCCTGCACAGATGGATAAAGAAAAGGAAGAAACATGTAAAAGAAGAAACAGTATTCTATATCACGCTATTAAAGACGTGCATTCCATGAAAGATTTAGAAGTCTAATGATCAACTGTCATAGAAGATGCCGTAATTGGGTGGGATTCTCAAACAAAAGAGAGAAGTGTATAGGAATTTTTTAAAGGGAAAAGATACAAGCATAAAAAGATAAATTCAAACCGGTTTATTCTTATTGGTTTGAATTTAGCTTCTTATGCGCGAAATGCGCATAAGAGACAAAATCTTGCAGTTTTCAGTAAGTAAAAACATAATTGACTTAATAGTTAAGTAAAACATGAATCACCACCATGTGCGATCTGATGTAACAAAAGACAAAAGTAATTCCTATATTCAAAAGAGCACTCATACATGTAAATCCACTCCATCTCTCTTTAAGAACAAGATTTTTGCTATCTATACGCTCTACACCCATCATCATGCATAAAATGCAGGTTAGATAAATTGCAGCTGGTCTTCTATGTGACGCATATCAGCTATTTTAGATGCTATATACAAGATGAGACACACAGCAGCTCATGCAATAAAAAATCTATTTTCCCTATTCATGGAAATTATACCTGTTTTGCACAGTGAATGACTACCATAGCAATTTACTGTTTGCTCATGTATGTTTACCAACAAATTCCTTCTTTATTTTAAATCTTCATCTTCATCTCCTTTGCCTTTTTCTTTCCCCTACTTTCTTCTATCGTCAAATTTGTTTATTCTCTTTTTGTATGTCTTCTATTTTATCCCATTGAATTACATGTAAAATGAACTATTTATTTTTATTTATTTACCTAGCTATTATTTAAATTTCGATGTTAAATAATGGTGTCATTTTTTTTATATCAGCCCAATCTGTAATTTAGAATCTTAGATGATACGCTGGAGCGAGAAACATGTAATCTGTATGTGTATTTAAGATAATTTGCTCTATGATTATTTAATATAGCCAATGGGTAAAATAGAAATAGAGGGTGGTGAAATGCTCTTAGAATCTTAAAAATGTACGAAAAGTTTAAGACTCCCAAAAATATAATCTACTGCCCAGATGCTAGCATGTACAGACTTGATTGTCTACGATTGAAGAAAGTGCAATCCAAAAAATATATTAATTAAGTACTCCCAAAGGAACAATTTTTGTCTGCTCGTGTTAACCAAGTAACCAACCCCAAAGTAGCAGGAATACTTAAACGACTGAAGTATCTGATAAGGATATATCAAATGGATATGAGGATATGCCTTCTGCCATATCACTAACTTTTTTCTGGCCTTTGACAGTCCAGATGTAGAATGGACATTGACATTTAAATGTGAAGAATATGGGATTGGTACAGTTGCTAATCAACAAATTTTACCTAAGATGGGGGTCTCTTTATTCTTAGATCATTTCTGGAGCGGCAACCAGTGTCGTCCATACGATCAACTACCAATAAAATTATTGCCTTCAATGAAGAGGTTTACTTTTGTTACGTACATATACTATATAAGATATGCGAACAAGTATGAAACCAATAATTACCATATCCTAGACGTGTCATACCAATCTCTCATATTGCCTGACGGCATCATATCAGTTATGATAATCTTACCCGGGGTAACATTGCAAGAAACAAAGATAGTACACAAAAATTTCTGCTATAGAAAGCTCAATATACGATGCATTAAATATTCTAAAAGTTTACTATCTCTTCTACATGAGTCTCTGATAATTCAGAATATACAAACACAAGATAGGACCACAAAAAAGAAAGTGACGGTAATGCTTACCCCTGGAGTGTATGGCTTGGTCTCAGGAGGGGCCCATTCATCTGGAATCTTTGAAAACTTTTCTATATCATCAAACAAGTTTACAGCAAAAATGTGAGACTTATCAAGCCTGTAACTTTGTGTCTTCTCCAACGCTTGTGCAGCTTCCTACAGCAACAAATATAAAAACACAAAATATCAAGTAAGAACACATTACTAAAAGTGACAAGGACAGCAAATAAGACGTAACTCCCTACAATAATAAGAAATAAAAAAAAACATTCGTACTATACACCCATATAACATAATATAAAGCAACACTCCAGCATAATAACTGTATTCAAGTACATTAATAAAAGACACAAAGGTAGCAAATAAGACTCAGCTCAGTACAACATTAAAACTATAAAAAGTACAAAATCACTCCACAGCATTCGTACTACACCCATATAACAAAACATCAGATAAAACAACTCCCAGCCTAATAATTATATTCAAGTAAGAACACATGAATACATGTGACAAGGATAGCAACTAATAGGGTCTAAAGAGCAGAATGTTACAGAAAATAAATCAGTCTTTAAAGCCCTATCCGAACATTGCTTAGATAATTTAAAAAAATTGCATTCTGAAGAACTATTAAAGTACAAAATGGGTTTTCTTTCATAAACGGCTAGATGTTGTCTCACAATGGCAGAAGCTAGATAATATCTGTATATAAATTAGGGACATTCTCCATTATGGTGTAATTTCAAAAAGTAACTAAGCTATGCCACAAAATGAATAATTTGCCAAAAAAAGAAACTAAGCTGGATAATATCTCTGCATTATTCACACTCCATTTGAAAAGCATAATTCCAAAAGAGTTCTCAGATAAGGTTAAGTACTTTAGTGTCCCCATAACAACCCAAGACCAAGAAAAATTGGTTCACTTTTCATCTAAACAAGCATCACATGTCAATATGATAGTTGTTCAAAAACTACACCGACAGGATACACTGAAGCTTGTTCTGTTACCTGTGGAGTGTTAAATTCAATGAAGGCGTAACCGACTGTCTTCTGAGTTGCCGGATCAATGGGCATGAAAATTCCGTCTTCCTTAATGACACCGATCTGAGAATATATCTTGCGTATTACGCCTTCCAGCTTCTCAAATTTCTCCTGAGGAACAACCGGAAGGTTATCCACCACTATCACATTACTAAGGTCGCCTTCAAATTCCAACTCGTCCTCTTTATTCAGATCCTCATCGTCGCTGTAGTAACCAGGAAACAGTTATTTTTCTTCACTCATTTCATGCTAATTATGGTATTGAGATAATTTCAGTAGTGTCATAACCTCCCAACTATCATAGAGTTAGTTCCTAAATGAATATTGTCATAATGCAAAAATTGATGCATTACAACAATCCGGGTGCATGTTTCTAAATTACTTTCAGATTCATATGAAGATTGAACAAATTGCTCGATCACAAGCACTAGGGAAGGTATATGTTCAAATATTCAAGCAGAAGAGCGAAAATCATAAGATAATATAGATTTTTTTAGTTTAAAAGGGACGCATTCTTTTTGCAAAACTAGCTCATGGAAAAATAAAGAAAAGTCATATGAGATTTTAGACATAAAAATTGGTTAATTTTTTAATATGTTTGCACTCAATCACTCACTAAACTATGGGCTCTCTTGGATATAACTTAATTGTTATGATTAAAAAAACATATCTTTCTGTTGTGGTGGGAAAGCATACTTCTTAAGTAAATTTTATGAAGAGTGTAGGTGTGTTTCGTTGATGGGGAATTTTAACCGGTATATGCAGGCGTGAGAAGGTGGAACTTAGAAAATATTAGTTGAAAAGTTTAGTTTTTTGAAAAACCTACAGATATCGAGTGATTAAAAAAGGTGCTTTATTTGCTCCAAGGTAATAATTAGGATACTTAAAAATGTGTACACACATTTTTCCTCAAAATTTCGAAAAGTACTGGTCTAGTTCTAGCAGACAAGTCATATATCCAACTTTTTGAGTTTAGCACTAATCTGAACAACAAGTATTTGTGGCAAAATATAAAGCAAAGATATATTAATAGAGGGATTTGAAGGTTTAGTACGTATACGTACTACACAAGTTCAACTTTTAATTTTTAACACCAAACACAAAAAACTGATCTTTGTTTATTAAATTGCTACATCAATTCTGTATACTTCCATCAACTTAATATCACAACTTACACAGACTTTTAATCTGAGACTGACTAATCTAATTTTTGGCAAAATTTCATTAACACCCCTTCGTAACATAGGATTAATGTTAATTAAGGATACAAAACTGAATTCGACAGAAATCAAGCAAAAAACGCAGTTCAACACACTAGAAAATTCAGTAGTCAATATATTATAACTTGCGCATAATCTACTGTATAAAAGATAAAAACCAGGGCAAGATGATATGGAAAACTATTTAGTACACTTTTACACCAAATACGAAACTTTTATCTCAAGTCTAAAAAAAAAACGATTTAGTACACTTTCATGAATTCTTACTGTTCAAAAGGTGGCCGCCTAGGCGCTAGGCGCCAACTAGCCACCCCGCTTTTATGTAGGCGTTTGACTTAGTAGTTTATTTCAGGTCAACCGGTTTCAATGGCTTAAAAAAACATCTAATAAACAAAAGAAACATATTAAAACCTAATAAACTTACGTCGGAAAAAAACCCTTTTTTTCGATCGACGAGCAACCTCTTTGCTAGAATGAACAATGAATATACTAGACATTGTCTAGATCGAACGAACAACTTAGTGTATGTTCAATTTAAGGCTAAAATCAGCAGAAAGAAAAAGCAAAGGAAAAGCACTCAAGATGCAATGATGATTAGGATTCAAAACTAAGATGTCTTTTCAATTTTGATTCATAGTACATTTCAAACTTCTATTTGAAACACATTTCATGACAAATTTTTGCTTATGTATTTGCTCGGGTGTTGTCATCCTAGACTTTATTGAATTCTAATCAAATAACTATGAGCTAATACATGAAACCCATATTTACAACATGAATATTGCATGGGTTTTCAAGAAAAACATGTAAAAACACTTGCCGTTTTCCCGCCTAGGCGGCTAGGCGTTCAGGCGGCCCCTTCTCGCCTAGACCCCGCCTAGTGCCTTTTGAAACCTTGTGAATTCTTGCACCACAACTTCCACAAACTTTCAATTTGTACATTACCTAATCTTAAATTTGACAGAATTACATTACAACACCTAATAATAAAGGATTCAGCAATTTTTTTTTATTCCGTACAGTAGAAAAAATTAGTAGTATCAAGATTAACTGTAAAAAATATACACTTATTTCAAACAATAGTGCAATATAGTAAAATCTTCACCAAAATCGATAGCAAAGACTAAATTAGGGTTAACCTGATAACTCCATAATCATCTCTTTTTTGTAATTAGTGCATAAACCATTACATAAAAACAACATTTTACACCATGTACTAAATTTAAAATTCGCATCGCAAGTTCTTCTATCAAATCAGTATTATTTCATCATTAATGAATCACAACTTTCACAAATTTTCAAATTGTAAACTAACTAATATCAATTTTGACAATAAATCAGCAATAATGTCATAATTATGGTTTCATTGTAGAAAAATCGCATGATCATCTCCATTGTTAGTGCAAGAAAGTGAAATCTTCATCAAAAGCAACATTGAGACTAAATTAGGGTTAACCTTATAATTCCATGATCATCTCCCTTGTTAGTAAGGATGTATTAAGGATTCGTACGTAAATTCAACATCGTACAGTAAATACTAAAATTTAAATTTGTGTCGAAACTTTTTCTATCAACTCAGTATGATTTCATCAATAATGAATCATAACTTTCACAGATTTTCAACTCGTACAAAGATTAATCTCAGTTTCGACAAAAAGGTAAAATTTATCAATACTAAAGTACAATAGACACAAAATAATACAGTAGCTGAGGATACTAAATTAGCACAAAATAGACTCGAAAAATACAAACTTATTCATTGTTAGTAAGTACGCAAATTCAGCATTTTACAATATATATTAAATTTTAAGCTCGTGTAGCAAAGTTTTCCTATCAATTCAGTATAACTTCATCAGTAATGAATCATAATTTTCACAAATTCTCAATTCATACACTAATTAATCTTAATTTTGACAAAATCGGCAAGATTGTCAAAACTGTAGTTCCGTACACATAACTATCCAGTAGCTGAGGATGCTAATTAGCACAAATTTGACTCAAAAAAGATAAATTTATCCATTTCAGCAAGGATGTATTAAATTTGCACGTAAACTCAACATTCAAAATACTAAATTTTAAGTTCGTGTAGCAAAGTTTTCCTATCAACTCAGTATAATTTCATCAGTAACGAATCGTTAACTTTCACAGATTCTCAATTTGACAAAAATCAATTAAAAAAATTATCAAAACTGCAATTACGTACAGTCACACACACAAATATTCAGTAGCTGAGGATACTAAATTAGCAAAAAATCGAATATAGAAGAAAAATTTATCCATTGTTGGTAAGAATGTACTAAAGTTTCGCACGTAAATTCAACATTTTACAATAAATACTAAATTTTTCAGTACAATTTTATCGAATATTAATCATAACTTTCACAGATTCTCAGTTTTGACAAAAATCAACAAAAAAATTTGCCAAAACTGTAATCCAATCACACATTATTCAGTAGCTGAGGATACTAAATTAGCACAAAATTGACTCTAAAAAGATAAACTTATTTACTGTTACTTGTTAGTAAGAACACAAATTCAGCATTTTACAATAAATACTAAATTTTAAGTTCGGGTACCAAAGTTTTCCTATCAATTCAGTAGAACTTCATCAGTAATGAACCATAATTTTCACAAATTCTAAATTCATACATAAAATAATCTCAATTTTGACAAAAATCGGCAAAACTGTCAAAACTGTCACATATTCAGTAGCTGAGGATGCTAAATTAGCACAAATTTGACTCTAAAAAGATAGATTTATCCATTGTTAGTAAGGATGCATTAAATTTGCACGTAAACTCAACATTTTACAATAAATACTAAATTTTAAATTCACGTAGCAAAGTTCTCCTATCAATTCAGTATAATTTGATCAGTAATGAATCATAATTTTCACAGATTCTCAATTCGTACACACACAAACTAATTTTTATTTTTTTATATTGGATTTTGTGATAATTTAGTATCCTCGGCTACTGAATATTTGTGTGTACGGAATTACAGTTCTGATATTAATTTCAATTCGTACACTAATTAATTTCAATTTTAACAAAAAATCAGCAAAAAAATATCAAAACTGTAATTCCTTACACACAAATATTCAGTAGCCGAGGATACTAAATTATCACAAAATCCAATATACAGAGATAAAAATTAGTTTAGTAAGTGAAACCTCAACAAAAACCGTATAAAAACCTGATAATTCCAAATGTCTCCATCTATAGAGAGATAAATACAGTCGAAATCGTACACTAATTGATCTCAATTTTAACAAACAATCAGCAAAAAATTGCCAAAACTATAATTCCGTACACACAAATATTGAGGACACCAAAATTTAGCACAAAATCGACTATAAAAACAATAAAACCAGTGCAGTAAAGTGAAACCTCAACGAAAAGCGTAAAAAACCGTAAAAAAATACGGAAAAAAGCGAGAAAAAAGGGAAAAACCCTTTTAATTCCGAAATCGTCACCAGCGTTAGGGAGATGAATAGATTCGACATCGATCTAAGATATGTTGATATTTGACCAACCAAAATTTTCTAGAAATTCAGAATAATTTCATCAAAAATTAATCATAAATTTCAGTCTCAACTCGTACACTATTTTTTCTCAATTTGAACAAAAAAAACAGCAAAGAAAATATCAGAACTGTAATTCCGTACACACACACAAATATTCAGCAGCTGATACTAAATTAGAACAAAATCGACTATAAGATAAAATATAGTGCAGTAAAGCGAAACCTCAACAAAAATTGCAAAAAAAAATTTGAAAAAAACCTATTAATTCCGAAATCGTCACCATCGTTAGGGAGATGAATAGAGTTGAAATCGTGTACTAATTAATCTCAATTTTAACAAAAAAATCAGCAAAAAAATATCAAAACTATAGTTCCGTACACACAAATATTGAGGATACTAAATTTAGCACAAAATAGACTATAAAAACAATAAAACCAATGCAGTAAAGTGAAACCTCAACAAAAATAGTAAAAAAAAAGGGAGAAAAAAACCTCTCAATTCCGAAATCTCCACCATCGTTAGGGAGATTAATAGAGTCAAAATCGATCTGAGAGAGATCGATATTTAACCGGCTTCCCCACTCGCTTAGATCCTCCATCGTCATCACGTCCGTCATATCTGCTTCTCTCTCTCTCTAGAACTCTGTTTCCTCCTCAACACTAATATATGTATATCGGTATATCTATATATATCTATATAAATATATATGTATAGATATAGAGAGAGAGAGAAAGTGATATAAAGATACGGCTGAAGAAAAAGATAATATGGATTTAGGGTTTCGTTTGTTATATGAAAATGTTTGTGATTAAAAAAAAAAAAGAGATCATAATTATGAATGTGGTGCGTAATGTTTTTAATGTAAGACTATTTGGTCCCCTGTTATATATGGTTTTTCAAAATTTCTTAAAATAAAAACTAAACTTTTCGACGATTAGTTTGACAACGGATTTTTTTAGCTGCTTTTTGTATTTGCAATTTAGAAAGTCTGGTGGCGCGGCTTGTTTCTCGCTTGTCTTCTATATATCTGTAGTCATTTTGTTGTTTAATTAATAAAAACGATTATTGACATTTTGAATTTTAGATTTTAGAAATATGTGAGTGTTCGGACATACAGATAATTTAGCTTTTGAAAAGCAGATTTTAAAATGACTCTGAATATTTTTAAATTACTTAGAATGTTTTTAAAATGACTTAAAAAGACTGAGACTATTTTCAAAACGACTCAAAACGACTCAAACTGTTTTTAAAATGACTAAAACTGTTTTTAAAATGACTTAAAACGAGTAAGACTGTTTTTAAAATGTATTAAAATGACTAAAACTGTTTTTAAAATGAATTAAGATGACTCGGAATGTTTTTTTTTTTTACGTTTTTGGATTTTTGTTGATTTTAGATTTTTTGGGATTTTTTTGTTGATTTTTTGGTATTTTTAAAATTTTATTCGTGTTTTGCCTCTTAATTTTTTTTTTTCATTTTTTCCATTTTTTTTTTCTAGAAATTTTCCATTTTTTCTTACTTACATTTTTTATTGGTTAGTTAGGGAAATTGATCAATAATTAATTAGTTTTAGTTTTATGGAACAATCCAAAATTTACCCTTAAATCAAGGAGAGAACAAAATTTTTCTTCTATTATTTATTTGAAATTTCTATTTTTTTTTTTTGACATGTTATTAAAATAAAATAGAAATTGTATAATCTACACATGTTTCTTTTTCGGATAAATTTTGGTTTGGTACCTTATCTACAAATTAATTAAGCATTGGTTCATGAAATAAAAACTAATTAATGATTGGTCCATTTCAGCGACACTCATTCAGAGAGCGACACGTGTCAAAAAAAATTTACAAAAAAAAAAAAAAGTCTCAACCCTTTTAAACCCTTTTAAAAATAGTTTGAACCCTTTTGAACTTTTTTTAAAAAGAGTCTGAACCCTTTTGAACCATTTTTAAAAATAGTCTGAACCTCTTTGAACCTTTTTAAAAAGAGTGTGAAGCCTTTTGAACCCTTTTTAAAAAGAGTATGAACCCTTTTTAAACTTTTTGAAAAGGGTCTGAAGCCTTTTGAACCCTTTTAAAAAGAGTCTTAGGCCTTTTGAAAAAAAGTCTGAACTCTTTTGAACCCTTTTAAAAAAAGTCTGAATCCTTTTGAATTTTTTTAAAAAGAGTCTGAATTAATTTGAAGAATTTTAAAAAGAGTCCGAATTTTTTTATATACATATGGCTTATCTAGAAGATAATGTTACCATAGTGTACTGTATAACTTTGCTCACAGTGGAATTAAATCGATAACTTTTAGCCCAAGCCGAAAAGATTGAGAAATTTTGATATTTATCGACAGACAATCAATTTTGAATTTACCGAGTTTGACATTAGGATATATATATATGGGGAGGATATATAGACACCATGAAAAACACTCAAATGGACATTTTTTTTTAAAAACGCTCAAAATCAAGATTTGATTAATGCAAATCTCCACGGTTTCACGACGGGAACACAAATATGCGTCTTGTTTTTTTTTTTCTGAGATGTATAATGACATGTTTTGAATTTTTAAATTTTACCATAATTTCGAAAACATGTCATTATACATCTCGAAAAAAAAAAAACAAGACGCATATTTGTGTTCCCGTCATGAAACCGTGAAGATTTGCATTAACCAAATCTTGATTTGGAGCGTTGTTACGAAAAAGTGTCCAAGTTGATGTCTAAGTTGATATTCATATAACCTCTCCCTCTATATATATATATATATAAAATTGAGAGAGTTTTTATATTTAATGAGTAATTGACCAATTCTTAATTAGTTTTAGAAATAATGGGCCAATCATTAATTAAATTTTATAACCGAAGCAATACTTAAATAGTTGTGTTTTCACTTAATTAACTATTTCTTTTTCTTGTTCAAATAAGCATAGTTCCTTTGAAATTCCAACACTGCTCACATCAAGTGCCATAAACCAAAACTCTGGGCACAAAACTTTTGGAAAACGCAAGAGTACTGTTTGTTGTTTCCCATTGCAGAAAATTACTCAGCCTGGTCTGGTTCGAGGTCCGGATCAAAATATCCGGATCCGGTACTATTCCCAAATACACTAGTAATCGTTACCGACGCATTGCGTGTGTGACATGTGATATATATATATATATATATATATATATATATATATGATCCGGATAAATAAATTTTTAAAAAGCACATCGATTGAATGAATATGTTAAATTAAAAATGTTGAGTAATATAATGTTTTTGTTATACAAAATACACGTAAAACGATTTTGTTTGATATATGACTATAATTGTTTTGAAAAGATAATGCTTTTTGTGTGTTTTTTATATTTTAAATTGAATAAATGTAAATAAATAATTAGTAAATTGAATAAATGGAAAAAATGATCAAAATTTGACAGACTTATTTTTTATTGGGTTGTCTTAGATCATTTACAACAGTGTTGTTATCTCTATTGTTAATTAAAAATGTTAGCTAACAATGCAATTTTGTCTCCTATGTGTGTTAATTTTATATATGTTAAAACATCGTTAAACATAACAATCTTTTTAAGTGTTATTAGTTGATTGTAAAAAAGTCTAACTCACACCCACAATTAACGGATATTTCTCACGCATATATTTTATATCTCTACCATACTGCTATTTATTTTCTCACAGCACCTATTTATAATACTATATTTTGAATAATTAATTTTTAATTAAAAAATATAACATTGTTAAACTTAAAACTAATGTGTCGTGATGATTGCACTAGTTAAGAGCATTCACATTAGTTTTGTTAACTTTTTGTTGTTAACGTTTAAAAAACTATTAAATGACACATTAAGTTAAACATCCAATTTTAACTTTAACAACGTTATCTATTTTAATTAAAAATTAATTATATGTTTTTTCAAAACCATGCATTACCGTCAAATTTCAGAAAAGATAGAATTTTAGAAATAGGAAAATAAGTTATTTATTTTCAACATATGTTTATAAATAAAGGGCTGGGTAACAAATCATGGGTTGAATGATTATCTGAATATTGCTACATTGGTTTAAAGAGATGTACATGTTATTATTTGTATTTCTTTCAACATTTTGTTGTTTTTTGTAATTGATATGTTATCAAACGATTTGGTGATATATTTTCAGATTGAAATTAAAAGTGAATTTCTTTGATTGTAGTCTATCTATGTTATGCACGCCAACTGTTTGATGAAACAATTCATAAAAAATAGTTTCTTATTTATAAGCTTTTAATTAATTATATATGAGAAGGTCTTTGTTGTTCTTATTGCTTGTTTCGTCCGTTTGGCAATGAAATTTTTTAAGAGTAGTTTTTTAAGACAATGTTTAGCCAATGACCCAAATAGAGTATATTCATGCTTGAAATTTTTATCCATAAATCCCGGCTCCTAGAGATTAATAGAGATGTTTTTGACATTGAAATTATTCAATAACCTGACCTTGACAAGGTATTACAGACTACTCACATGAATTTTACTCAAGATTAGTATCATTCCGTACTCCACAGAGTTGTAAGTATTTTAAATATATTTGATGCAGTGAAAATTTCATTTTTTTAGGTAACTCTTGGACAGGATTTACATTGGATCCTAAGAAAAATCAAAAGACGGAGTATATGACTTCCTCATCTCACATTAATGCAAAATATAGCTCTGAAGTTTATAGCTCATCCAGCTCGAGCTCATCCAGCTCGAGCTCATCCAGCTCATCCGAGGAAGATGAACATGCAACTTCTAGAAATCATCGAAAAAGAGTGAACAGGGTTTTGAATATACTTCCATCTGTGTATGCAGTTCTATCGTGATCTAACAGACGAAGATATTTTGAACGTAATCGAGAAAGAAGCCACCAACAAATTTGGAATGATTATTTTGATGATAATTCGACTTATCCAATTGAGTATTTCCGCAAGCGCTACCGGATGCGGAAAGAGTTATTTCTTCGCATATTGAAGGATATTGAAACAGAAGACGATTATTTTGTCCAAAAAAAAAATTGCACTGGTCATTGGGAATTGTCTTCGCTTCAAAAAATGACTGCTGTTGTACATATACTCGCTTACGGAGCATCGACCGATCAATGTGACGAGTATGTAAAGATTGGTGAAAGCACTGCTATCGAGAATTTAAAGCGTTTTTGTAATGCTGTAATCTCATTATACGAGGAGCAATACATGCGCTCACCAAACGAACAAGATATAACACGCTTACTTCAAGAAGGCAAAGATAGAGGATTTCCGAGTATGTTGGGGTCTATTGACTGTATGCACTGGGAGTGGAAAAATTGTCCTACGGCGTGGCACAGAACACATAAAGGTCATCACCATAAACCTACTCTTATATTAGAAGCATTTGCATCAAAAAATCTACTCTTATATATCTAGTTATCACCACTACCACTCGAGTCATTTTCTTGGGATCTTTGCAAACGAGCTAATATCGCTATCTATTGTGCAATTATATAAATTCTTCCTTCTTCAGTTGGAACCGAGTTTAGGTCCATCACCATAATTTCTTTCTCAAGCTTTATCCTTTCTTGCTCTTGTTTGGCTTCGATCCTCATCCTTTCTTGCTCTTGTTTGGCTTCGATCCTCATCCGTTCACAAGCTTGTTTGGCTTCTATCTTCATTCGTCCATGCTCATTTGACATTCTAAGTTCATTTTCGGAAATTTATTTTTGATCCTTGGTGAAGTTTCTGAATCCTTCAGCAAATAAATTTATAGCCTTCACATGATCAATGTTCTTGTTTTTGCGCATATCTTTCGCGGCTTTACGTCCTATAGGCCGTTCCAATTCACTTGATTGTTGGTTAAGTGTAATATTTTCAACGACAAGATTAGCCGAAATTGGAGTTGTTATCGGAGTACTCGGATTCGTAGAATCTTCAATTTCATCTATATTTACACTAGCTGTTTTTCTTTTTTTTTCTGTGCATTTTTCTTCTCTGTCGTAAAATTATACCATTTTGCAGTATCTTTAAGAATTAGGCAACATGGATACCATTTAAAAACATGTCCTTGATCGTCATGATAAAGTTGACTCGCAAGACCAATCTGTGTACATAAAATACGTAATTATAATTATACTAAATGTAGTAGAACTGAAATTAAAAATTGTAAAATACTAACCGAATCAGTTGCGTTGGAGCCACTACATGGATTTCGCTTTATCATTTCAACAAATCCTGAATATTTATTAATTTTAGGATGAAGAAACGACCATCTATTACGTAAGCCCGAGCTGTCTATTTCCGTTTCTTGCCCAAACGTTCTATTGAAATTGGACAAAATTCGATCCCATAGTCGTTGTCTTGGCTGATCGGTCCCTGTGATAGGATCTTCAGATACACGTAACCATGACTTACATAGTGCTTCGTCTTCTTCTGGAGCCCAGTTAGGATCTCTCTCTTTTCGTATTGATTGAGTCTTTTTTTTTCTTTGTAATTGTAGAACGTAATTGGTTATTTTGAACTTGGGATTGAAACTGAGATTGGTCCCATAACATTTGAGAGTTGAATGAACCAAAAGGTTGTTGTATATTATATGGATATTGTTGAAAAAATTGTTGAGAACTCGATTGGTGTGTTGTTTCATAGTTGAATTGTGGGTTGAGAAAAGGAGGACGATTTTCTATATTTATGGAGAATAAGAGAAAATAAAGAAGAAAAAAATATGTGATAAAGCCATAACTTTGGTCGGTCGCGTTAGGCTTTTCAACAATAATATGATAGTAAATCAACTGTAAATAATGACACTTCCTGATCTTTATTATTGCTCGGATTATTATCCTTATTCGGACTATTACACTTGCTCGGATTAGTATCTCTGCTTTACAATTGTGCTCGACTTGACTATTTAATCTCTCTTCTTGGTCTTTTTCCCCTTTTATTCGGTGCTCGGCTTTATCTCTGCTCGGTTTATTTCTTGGCGTGATATGCCTTGACTAGTTTCTCTCTTTTCTCAACTTCTCTCTATATTTTTTGGATAGATTTTCTGGTCCTTTTCTAGGAGGGGTGGTTGGCTATTTATAGGCAACTATGCTTTCTAAGATGTTGACAAATGTCTCCATCTCAGGGGGTTTTTCAGACATGGGTCCCCAGTTGAGTGGGCTTGGGCTTTTGATAGTAATACCTTATTTTCCTATAAAAAGCATGAGATGACCCATTTAAGCGTTGGATACCCATTTATAAAGTGGGTTGATTATTACCCGAATAGAATATTCGGGTCTAATTTTTATGTTCTATCAATATGCATGAGAAAATAAATAGCAGAGTATGGTAGAAATAGAAAAGATATACGTGAGATATATCATGGGTCTGTTTTTTTTTGCCATGTTATAAGTAATAACAATTAAAAAGATAACAATCTTTAACAATGTTTTTAATATTTATAAAATTAACACACACTTTAACACATTTAATGGAAACAAAATTGTATTGTTAGCTAACATTTTTAATTAACACACACTTTAACACACCTATTATAGATGCTCTAACAATAAAAAAGTTAACAAAATTATTAAGAATGCTATTTTATATATATATATATATATAGTATGATAGTATGATATGATATGCTTCTTTATATCTATTGGTTTTATACTTGCATTTATCTACTTATTCAATACTTGGATTTCCTCAAGTTTGCTACGGATTGAATTTCTTATTTTATCACAACTGGCATAATACGATTTTTGGACCGCTTATGATATATCATCGGAGGAAGAGTAGGAGACACATGTTAGCAACGCGCACTTAGTGTTTTTAGCTGTAGCCCTCATAGCGTTTCCGGCTAAACCCTAACATTCTCATTCAACAGTTTTAAGTTTCCGATAAAGTAAATCCTCACACCATGTTGGTTCAAAAATTTCTCTTGCTTGAGCAACCCTTGTATCTTTTCTTCCATAATATGCCCATAACAGCTTCAACTTCTTCTGGTCGCCTCTTGAAATTGTCAATCGCAAACACATAAAATGTTATGTATTTCTCCCCCAACTCGTTACAATACTTTAACATTGACATCAGAGATAAAAATCCGTCTTTGTACCCAGCACTTTCGTCGAGATTTTCCTTCTTGGCGTACCTTCGATTTCCATCCATGATAAACGTGACGTGGTTAGGGATAGGGCCAAAAAATAGCAAATGAAATGTGAATATAGGAGTGTATCTTCCCACGGATTGGACGAGTCTTTTCATAGTGCTAAAAATATTATCCATCCCTATTGCAGTTTGTTTTACAAATTATGAACAAGTAAGTTGCATGTTGATGTGGCTGATCAAAATAATTTAAAAAACATAAAGAAGACAGTTAGGTACTTTGATACAAAATAATGTGAAAAACTGAAATAACATTATCGAGGGGAAAAAAAGAATGAACATTAATTCTGAGAATATGAAAGGACTCAAGAAGCTCAGAGAAGGTATATTAGTAATAAAGATAGTCGAAAGAGAAGGAGCATCAAATAAGGGATGTTAGTTAAATATGGCTTTCTTTTCATGAGGTAAAATAAAGGAGATAATTTTGAGTAATGCTACGTATTGTTGGGTAAAAACTTAAAAAATATTGCTTTCAAAAATATACATAAATTGTTTGGTAAAAACTTAAAAAAACCAACTTTCAACATATTAATTTTTAGCATTAGCTAATAACTTTTTATTTTTTCAATCAAAATAATTTTATAAGACATTTTTTTGATAAATTTTCAAAATATCATATTTAAACGAGCAAGTAACACGTCAAATCTACGAATAATGTTTTAGTTGAGATAAAATCAATATTCATTTAAATTATTAAAATGGTGACGAGAAAGCTACAAAAATCTTCAAAATGTGCATTTTTTTTTTATAGTTTTTCTAGTTATATTCCTCCAAAATGTAGATTTTTAAAAGATAAAAAAAAAATGATACCAAACACATGTGTCATTTTAAAATTAAAAATCTAAAAAAGTTAACAAAAAAAAGTTAATGGGAAATATGCATTTATGTTGGTTTTAGTTTTGGGAGCGGGGTAGAGGACTGCTCCACACTAAGACTACCAAAACTGCTCAACCGTTAGATTAGATTAGATTATCATCATTCATTAATTTTATAAAATAAAAAAAAGGATAGCAAAGAAGGAAAATACATAAAAAGTAATTAAGGTATGATATTGACAGAAAAAAAGCGGAGAAACATCTCCTCCCTATCATATTTTTCTCCATCCCAACCTTTCATTAATTAGATTTGGAAAAGCATGGGTGGTTAGATTCACAAATTAAATCAAATATTATTAGGGTAAATCGTTCGAATAGTTCTGCAATCATATATAAATTTAAGTTACTTATATTTTTCTTCTAATGCTAGACTAGAATCACTTGTTTGCAGTATATCTTTGTTTCTTTAAATGGTTAAATTCATCTCTATCTTTGCAGTTGCATACAAAAATAGAATTCTTATGTAATAGTTTAGGATATGTTTGGGACCTCTATATTCATCCCTTATTCTTTAACGATATAAGTTCCATGGTAGAAGTTTTTATTAAAAAAATCTGCCGATAGAATTCCTCATCCAAATAATATCAAATTTGAAAAACAAATAAAAGAGAAATAAATCTTCTTAGTGATTGATCTGGTTTGAGTTTTTTTTTTTTTTTTTTATCAAACTCTTCAATTTATATTGGTTTGATCGTTGATTAAAAAATATTATTTCATTTATGTTTCTAGGAGAAAAAAACCATCTATATTTTCTAGTTGGAAGTTTTTTAGGGCTTCTTTGATATTAAATTGGAAATTGATTATTTTTGTAGTAATCGGATTGAAAATTTCTTGAAAAACAATTTGGTGGGTTAGATTATATATTTGTATTGGATCATAATATTAGTTCTCTAATCTTCTTTTTTTTTTTAGTTTAGGCAGACTTGGCCTCAAAAGGAAAGGAAACAGACTAACAAAATTAAGTTTATTTCACATCTTTGTAATAAAATCTTGACCATCAAAATAAAATCAATGCAATGGTAAGGATTTAGCAGTTTTAGTAGTCCTAAAAATCTGCAGCCCTCCACCCCTTTCCCTGTAGTTTTAGGTCATGTCTTCTTTGTGTGAAACTCGACATTCTTTATTTCCCATGACAAGGTTCTTGGCATTAGTTTTCTAGTTTCCTAGTATAAACTATAAAAACGCCAGCGGAAATCGTTCCATTCTAGATATACATAATTATAAGATAACAAAAATAGATATTGTTGTAGAATATTATTGAACTATTGGACTTGTGGTTTAGTTGGGACCAAGTCAGCTTGTAACCCTACCACTATAATAATCACTACCATGTAATATTATTACTGCTGTTATGTATAATATATGTAATTTGCGAAATCACATATTTTTATATTTAAGTTGGATTAATTATGAACCTTCCCAACTAGACTCAACTATTTGGATACGATATCTAGGAAAGATATAAGCAGAAGTCGATAATTTAATGAGCTTGAGTTTTAAGTGGCATTCATGCTCCCATCCTCACCGTCTTTCCTGGTCGTGTTCAATTAGAGCTATCGAAAGGGGTTGACTAAATAATAATTTTTCCGAGTGTGTTTATATAGTGATGTATGTTTCGCCGAATTAGTGTCTCAGTATCGACCAGTCGTTCGATCAATGAAAACCAGTTCACTTGAAAAGAAAAACTAGTGTTTTTCGAACCTGTCATTTCGAAACAAATTTTGTGCTTGTGTAAACCATAAACATATAAACCAGTCGTTTTATATGATAACTAATCCAGAATTCCCAACATTTGTTGGATGCTATCTATGATGAGGAAAATCGCAAAACATACTTGCGAAATGACTTTTTAGACGTTGATATTATTCCGTCACCACATGTTAGTCACCATGGTGTGTGAGCATGTGATGCCCAATTTTTTTTTGGATGACATACTTGATGAGTAAGACACAAGTTTGTTATTACTCATGAGATGAAAGCTAAGCCATTGATTTTATTCCGCCGCCACATTTGAGACTTGATGAAGTTTATGGTGAACAAATGTCTGAAATTGACATATTGGAGCGATCCTCCACCAAAATACTAGCTTGGAAATTGTATTTCATAAGCAGTATTGTGAATTTATATTCACAATGTTTCTTCATCACCCATCTGTTTATGGATTAGAAAAAGCCCCGATGAGCAGTTTTAATCCTATTGGGGCAGTGGCGGATTGTTTGCCCGATATTAATGCTATTCGTGGATATTTTTTTCCACGAATCGAGAACCGAGACAAGTGTTATTTGCCTCGAACTGTCGCGATCCCGACGATCGCCTAGCCAAGTGAGGTTTAAACAATCGTCAAAATCGAAGACCTGAGCTATAAAGACAATATGGCCCGTGGTTCAAAAGCAAGAGATAATGCTTGTGGGGTAGTTCATTTTCTGGAAATAGTGGGTAACAAGTGTACCACATAATTTCATCAACTACTTGCCTAAAAGAGTACTCATTGACAACGATTCTGGAGATGTCGTTCCAAATCAAAATCTTTGGTAAAACGAAATTGATTTGTCAAATATGAGGCCTTATACTCTTATAGGTTCTGTCGTATCTTGTTGAGTTATAAAATATCCGAGAAAACCAGTGTTATCTGGTAATAGCTCATGAAAGAATTGAAATTTCTTTACATAGCCTCCACTCAATACGACCAAAAGCATATTTTAGAGGAGTTGAAATGTCTTTCAAGTGGTTGCTACCATATTTTTTTAAGCATTTAAAGTTATCTTATCATTTCGCATGTCATCGATTGATAAATGATTTAGATGCTAAGACATGATTGTCTGTACTATCATTCGCCTGTCGTCTATTGATAAGAGCATTTTGATATTGTGGCATTGACCGGATGAGATATTCCCGAGTCAAAAGACGATGCTTGATTTATAATCGCATAACATTTGGATTCTCTTTGAGGATATATTTCGTGATTGATCCGAAATTCATGCCACTAATGCTCACTTTGAAAGACTAGTATGTGTAAAGATCACGAAATGAACTCGTAGAATTCTTGTAAAGAATTGAATGAGTTGTTATGGACTTTATCCAACCATAAGACGGTCCATTAAAAATTTATGGTTATGGTTGATGCATCGACAATATGGTCACATGATTATTGTTGTCTATAGAAATACAACATTTTCTAAACTTTTAGCCTTATCATTAAGTTGATGGCTCATGATCCGGATTATCCTGAAAAGTCTAGTCAACTTGATAATGCCGAAGTGTAAGAATCGAAATTTCGATTTGAATTACTTGAGTTTGGGAATTGAAATTGAACATCATGTCGATTATGTTCAGACCCAAATGGACTCACAGAAAGTTTGATGATGTGACTACAAATAATTGCACGCACTTTTTGGTATTGCACACTTAGATTTCTATTTCCATGTGGGGTTATGATGTACTACTGCATTGGTCCGTTATGAGGCCCATAGACATTCAAACACTTTATGCGTATCAGCTTTTTATTGGTTATGAGCCAGAAGTCTCATATTAACATGTGTTGAGTGCTTAATATGTATTTTGATTGAGCCGCTAAAACGTTCAAAATATTCAAAATATGGACCTCTGAAGGGGATATAAGTCAATTATGAATCTCCTGCCTATCATTTGATAGAGTAATCTTGGCAATCGATCTCTTTACCGCATGATATGCGAAAGTGACATCGCTAAGACTGTTCTCTCCATCGTTAGGGGAATATTTGCACGTTACCGTTGATAAGAAACGACGTGAAGTAACGTGACATAACCCACTCAGTCATAGCTTGACCTCAAAACTACACTTAGTGATAAATAAGTGCATAGACTCCCCCAAGTCTAACTAAATGCTAGACGTATTTAATGACTTTATGAGATGTCACGAGATCATTTATACCTGCTGCAAAATGCTTGCAAGGATAGACGTCCCTGTCGGACGCCGTGTTCCTGTCATAGCACGTTGCTTTGGCCAAACCCGCCAAGTAAAGGACGCTGCCGTCGGCCGTCAGTCTGTCATCCTTCCCAAGATACGAGGAAGTTGACCGGTTCTTAATTTGTTAAGCCCCTAGAGAGGTGAGCTGAAACTCGTTTGTCACACGATATTATGAAGGATCGAGGAGATGTGTGATTCCTCCTCATCCTGAGAGTCTCAAAATATCCCTCGATCATGGTATCTTAGATGATATTGAAGCGAAATGAGACTGTCATTGATTACTTGTTCATATATTCGGTGACGACTAATAATATGAGGAAATGATGACAGGTATGGAAACTTAGGTTCCAAGTCAAATTCCTTAGCGAACAAAACGTGTGTGGACATGTCGTTCCAACACCACCCAATTATAAACCAGTTTGTTTATTTGGGTATTCGTAAGGAAGTGTGATGAGAATAATGAGATTGTATAAGTGCTCGCCTACTAGCACAAGAGTTCTCTCACAACTTAGAATTTATTACGAGATGGTTTAATTTCTCGTAATAGACGTTATAATGGTTCCCTACTTTACCAGTTTAGTAGTTTCCGAAAAACCGAGTATGCAGCCATGAATGTGGTCATGTTTTATCTCCGTGGGGATTTAGATAAAGAGATGTAGATGAATGTCTCTGTGTGACTTCATGTACTTGAATCAAGTAGTTCCTGACCACGGAACATATTCTCAATTAACTGAGACATTCACTATATGAATTATAAAATCCGAGCGGAGGTGGTATCACGCTTAAGTAATTACTTGACCGGCTTGGGATACGTAGAGACACGTTTTATTCCCTTGCATGTTTTATTACGTGATCCACTTTTGGATTTACCTTCGAGATGAAAGATTTTTGGAAAGACACGGTAGTGACTCAGCCTGATGATCGAGTCCCGTAAAGAGTGAATCTAAGTCCATGATTTAGACTACAACCAGAAGGTATTATGATGCTAAGTCATCAAATTCTCCCATGAGCGTTCGATCACTAGACATTGATATAGACCCAGTCCGTCCCAGATGAGGCGATGAAGAGATATTGAACCATGATATTCATTTCTAAGTACAATAAGCATATCATTGTACTTGGTCTAATGTGCAAGGACGAATATATTGTCTGATGTGAATGGTATAGCTTGACACAGCATCGCGCTAACATGCTGCCATCAAAATGGCATAAAAGATATTTTCCCATTACTTTAAGGTAACTGTGGATGAGGGCTTGTCTTATCCCATTTGCGTCATCGAGTGTACCTACCCCCTTCGGTACTCGAATTAACACAATCCTTTTTCGGTTTTACCGATGCTGGTTACTTATTAGACCCGTATAAGGGATATTCCTAACATGGTATGTCTTTACCATTAGGAATAAGGCGATATCTTGGAGGTCTTGGAATGACTCCAAACGAATCACTCTGATCTGCTCGTGCTCTATGAGACGACTAGAGAGTGTATATAGTTTCGAGCTAGTATTAGTCATATTTGAATTACATATGTTATGTCTCATGATCCAGATAAAACACTTGTCATACTTGAGGATAACTTGTTGTTATCGATCAAGAGAGACATGAATAGATTATGCTATTTAGCATTTCTTGCCAAAATAAATCTTCACATATTAAGAGCATCCTGTTGAATGAAGCATCCCGTTGTTATCGATCAAGAGAGACATGAATAGATTATGCTATTATGCTATTCCACGTTATATTTTCTTGCATCCAGTCGTGTGTAAGTAAATGAAGCATCCAGTCGAATGTTCGTACTCTTTCTTCGAATATGAAATCCTTCCACCCAGTCGTGTGCAAGTGAGGGGGAGCATCCAGCAGAATGTTTATTGCACTAATTACTACTTAGTCGAAATCCTCGCATCCTGTCGTGTGCAAGTGAGGGGGAGCATCCAGTCGCATGCTCGTGTACTCTTTTTGTCCTTAGACCAAGGTTTTTTTCCCACTGGGTTTTCCTTGGCAAAGTTTTTAGCGAGACACGTTCCCATCATATCTCACTTAAGATTGCTGAAATTAGGGTGAGTATCCTGTTGTATACTTCTTACCATTGTATACTCTTTTGTCCTTCGAATAGATGTTTTTCTTACTGAGTTTACTCTAGCAAGGTTTTGATGAGGCATCTGTTTTGTGGTTGATCCCCTACTACTACAATTGTTGCACTCTTTTTCTTCGACCAGAGATTTTCCCATTGGATTTGCTCTGACAAAGTTTTGATGAGTCACACTGTTTTGTGGTTAGTTATTGACATATAATTTCGGCATATATCATTCTGCTACATAGTTTGTCCTAGGTACCGGTTTTGTCCCACGTTGAGTTTTCTGGCCCTAAGGTTTTACGTGTTTAGCACCGCGAATGAATATCGACTGCATGAAAACGAAGAATTCAAGACGTTCAAAGGTGGAGTGTTGTAGGATATTATTGGACTATTGGGCTTGAGTTTTATGAGCTTTAGTTGGGCCCAAATGGGCTTGTAACCCTACCCCTCTATCTATATAAAGAGGGGTTAGGGGTCTTGTATCTTAAACATTCATTCATCAATAATATTATTGTTCTGCCTCTCTGTACTTATGTCTCTATATCTATACTGAGCTAATAAGACTAACAAAAGATATAAAAAATAATTTTTTGAGTGAATTCGTTAAACTTTGCAGCAGGCTAAATTTTGGATTGATACCTTATCTATAACTTAATTAAGGATTGATCCATGGAACTAAAACTAATTAATGATTAGTCCATTTCTCCTAACTAACCAATAAAAATAAAAAAACACGAAAAAATGGAAAAATTTCAAAAAATCAAAAAGGAAAAATAAAAAAATATGCAAAAAAACCCATAAAAGATTAAAAAAAAGGCAAAACCCTGAAAAAACACGAATAAAAAATAATCTAAAATCAACAAAAAACCAAAACCGCAAATATACAAAAAACAACAACAACAACAACAACAACAGTGTGAGTCATTTTAAAAATAGTATGAGTAATTTTAAAAATAGTCTGAGTAATTTTAAAAACAGACTAAGTCGTTTTAAGTCATTTTTAAAACAGTCTGAGTTGATTTAAGTGATTTTAAAAAAAGTCTGAGTCATTTTAAGTAATTTTAAAAAATAGTCTGAGTCGTTTTAAGTGATTTTAAAAACAGTTTGAATCATTTTAAGTCATTTTAAAAACAGTCTGAGTCATTTTAAGTCATTTTAAAAATAGTATGAGTAATTTTAAAAACAGTATGAGTAATTTTAAAAATAGTTCGGGTAATTTAAAAATAGTCTGAGTCGTTTTAAATAATTTTAAAAACAGTCTGAGTCATTTTAAGTAATTTTAAAAACAGTCTGAGTCGTTTTAATTAATTTTAAAAACAGTCTAAGTCGTTTAAGTGATTTTAAAAAAACAGTCTGAATCATTTGAAGTCATTTTAAAAACAGTCACATTTGTTTTAAGTTATTTTAAAAAACCGTCTGAGTCATTTTAAAAATAGTCCGAGTCATTTTAACTAATTTTAAAAACAGTCTGAGTAATTTTAGAAACAATCTGAGTCGTTTAAGTGATTTTAAATACAATGTAAGTCATTTTAAGTCATTTTAAAACAGTCTGAGTCGTTTTAAGTCATTTTAAAAACAGTATGGGTCGTTTTAAGTTATTTTAAAATAGTCTGAGTCGTTTTAAGTGATTTTATTTTAAAAATAGTGTGAGTCATTTTAAGTCATTTTAAAAACAGTCTGAGTCGTTTTAAAAACAGTCTGAGTTATTTTAAGTCATTTTAAAAATAGTGTAAGCCATTTTGAGTCATTTTAAAAGAAGTCTGAGTCATTTTAAGTAATTTTAAAAACAATCTGAGTCATTTTTATTTCATTTGAAAACAGTCTGAGTCATATTAAGTAATTTTAAAATTAGTTCGTGTCATTTTAAAATCAGTTCGAGTAATTTTAAAAATAATCCGAGTCATTTTGAAGTCATTTAAAAACAATTATAAGTTATTTTAAAGTTTTTAATATTTTTTTTTTGATTTTCAGGCTTTTCCGACTTGTTTCTAAATTTTTTTATTTATTTTTGTGATTTTGGATTTTTTTGGATTTTTTGAAATTTTCTTGGTTATTTTATTTTTTTTTACAAATTTTCAGGTTTTTTTCGGGTTCCCGACTTTTTTGAACGTTTTTTTTGTTTTGTTTTATTTTTTTTGTGATTTTGGAATTTTGGATTTTTCTTGTTTTTTTTACTATTTTTTCGGGCTTTTTCGGATTCCTGACTTTTTTGAAGGTTTTTTTCCAACTTTTTTTGGTATTTTCTAATTTTTTCTGATTTTTTTGATTCCCAAATTTTTTAAACTTTTTTTTTTTTTTGTGATTTTGTATTTTCTTGTTTTTTTTTTACTATTTTTTCGGGGGATTTCGGATACCCGATTTTTTTAAGGGTTGTGTTCCAGCTTTTTTGGTATTTTCTGGTTTTTTTTTAATATATTTTTGTTGTTTTTTGAGATTTTCTTATTTTTTTTCAATTGTGGGTCTTTTATATGTAATGAGTAATAGACCAATTATTAATTAGTTTTAAAAATAATTGAGCAATACTTGATTAAATTTTATTGGGTGAACAATTATTAAATAGTTTTGTTTTGATTAACCAATGCTTTCGTTATCTCATTTTAAAAAGCTATGTGAGTGTTGTAATGGACAAATTATTTAGTCCTCCAAGAAGATATTGACGTGGTCCTCTGCACAACTAATCGAAGGACATGTGTAGTTCTATTCCATGTCATTTATTGACTATTGTTAAATGTGCTGGTAAATTTCCTCTATTGGTATTTCCTTTAAAAATTATAAATATTTCACCTTTTAATTCCCAAAACAAGAAAACCAAACCAAACCAAACCAAACCGAACCCGAATCAAATCGAATAAATTTTGAGTTTTAGTTTCAGTTTTACATAAAAGCAGACTGAACCGTGCCTACCCCTCAGAAATATAGTATCATCCTAATAAAGTTAATATTATAAATGTAACAAGTAAATTTGGTTATATATATTTTTCTAGCTAATCGACTTAAAAATATAGCTAGATCATATAATAATATAATAAAAGGGGACAAACGATTTTGCAATATTTTATAAATGATATTACTGGTAACTTATTGTTACACTTTATATAAAAAAGAGTGTTCGTAGAACACTATGAGGTGCAATTAAAACACTACAATTTTTCTTTAAAAACGCGTAAACCGTAGATTAAATCTACGGTTTACAGTGATTAACTGTAAACCGTAGATTTAATCTACGGTTTGTATTCATTTGATCCAAACCGTAGATTAAATCTACGGTTTACAGTTAATCACTGTAAACCGTAGATTTAATCTACGGTCTGTGTGTTTTTCAGATTATTTGCTTTAAAAATTAAAATTAAAAATCTAATAATTAAAATTAAAATACTGAATGCCTTATTAAAATATTTTTTTCAAATTAAATATGATTTTTTTAATAAAAAAACTAAATGTCTTATTTTTAAAATTTTACATAAATAAATTACCAATATTCTAACAAACTCTATTTACACAAAATTTACCAAAAAAAAGTTGTTTTGATAAATTTTACAATTTTGGTTCATGTTATATTTTTGTCAATTGTATAAGTTTATATTTATTGACTGATTAACTAAATTGTCAATTTTTGAGAAGTTTTTTTGTTTGGTTTTAAACACTTGTATAACGCAATATGAAACATTAACTAAGTCGTCAATTTGGAGTCAATAATCAGTTTTTTATTTTTAATTTTATGTAAATTACTCTTTTTACATAAATTAAAATTCTAATAATTAAAATTAAAATACTGAATATTTTTTTCAAATTAAACATGATTTTTTTTTAATAAAAAAACTAAATGCCTTATTTTTAAAATTATACATAAAATAAATTACCAATATTCTAACAATCTCTCAAAAAAAAACACAAAATTTACACAAATTTACACAAAAAAAATTGATTTGATAAATTTTATGTTTTTTGTTCATGTTATATTTAAGTGTATAAGTTGATAGTTATTGAATGATTAACTAAATCGTCAATTTTTGTGAAGTTTGTTTTTTTGTTTTTAACACTTGTATAACGCAATATGAAACATAACTAAGTCGTCAATTTGGTGTCAATCGACAATTTTCTTGAATGAAACAATCATAAATTATATAAATTTCATAAAAGAAATTAACCCAATATGCAAACATGAACTAAATTACATGAACTAAATTTCATAAAACAAATTTATTAAACATTTGTTTACATCATATAAATTTACAACAACTTGAAAAAAATAGTATTTTACATAAAATTAAAAATAAAAAACTGATTATGGACTTAAGTCTATAGGTTCTTCTTGATTTGCTTTTTGCTTTCCCGATTGCTTTTCCAGCGCCATATATAACTTGAAATTTGGTCGAAAAAGTTCCTTCCATGGTGCAGCTGTCTCAGTGCGTGTTTGTTCCCACCGTGCTATAATTCCTGGCATTGGGAAGATCCCTTCTTCTTTAGGAATAACCTGAGCATAGTGACAACTGTTGACGAACACCATTACAGTCGGGATGTAATTTGTCGTTCCCCGAGGTGGACCAGTATAAAGAGGTAAAAAAGTACTGTTCCACACGTTTACCCCTCCATCATTATTTTCCCATGAGGACAACAATACAATTGGAATATTGTAATGAGAAGCAATTAAAAACCCATAAGACGGAAATCTCATCCATTTGTCAATAGGTGCGGGATCTGTAGGATGATAAAAATTTAAACTTGATAAAATATAATCATACCGGTAAGCTTCAAAGCCAACATTCTCAAACAGCTCATAATAAACACCTTTCATTTGCTGCAGCTCTTGAAACAACTCACATCTTACCGCATACCAATCATCTTCCCCATGCTGTTTACCCGTCGCATTTGCAAGTACCCGGAACCCACAGTTACCATCCCCACGCACATCATAAACTGTTTCGATGTAACTATGTAACATGACCCATATTTGGTCACTGTACAAGAAGGTTGGCCTATTGGGGGTGGGTTTAGGGTTCTGGTTTCGCGGCCTCCTAGTTGGGTTTACCCTTACCTCCGGTGTTTCATCCGCCTTGCCTTTACCCTTGTCCCTACTAGCACCAGCACTCTGTTCCTCCACATACTCCCATCCCGACTTATCCCTCTTACTAGATTTGTCGCCTTTTCTAGGTCTCCCCCTATTTACTCTCACTTCGGGGTCACTGATGGATGTTCTGGCTGGTACGGTTATCTCTCGGAGTTGTGTTTTCATACGCCGTTTTTCAACATTAGTTTTGCTAGCATAAACACTTTTAAACTCTTCTAGATCACCCTCTACCCCATAATCATCGGTGTTCCCATTATCATCAATTACGTCTAATTTTTTCCAGAATGGATGAATATATTCTAGAGGAAGAGGCTTCCCGAATAAAATATGTTCACTCATAATATGATGACAAGGTAAACCGTGAGACAATTTGAAACCGCAAGAACAATTCTCATCAGCCTGGCCACTACATTTTTTGTGTTCTTGGAATAATAAATCAAAGGCATCGTGTGTGATATACGACCTAAGATTTATAAACAGAGGTGTTCGTTCAGAATGTGGAAAATAAGACTTGCATTTATCCAACTTCATCTTAATATCCTCAAACTGTTTTTCTAGAATTCTATTGACCTCTACCCAAACGGTTTCAAGCGTGCCAGTATTTGTGGAAAGGGATCTTTTCAGCTTAGCATGTTGTTGTTCGGCTCGATTGCTAGTTCTGTTACCTAGATGTGTTGTATGGTTGGTATAGCATGCAACAAACTTTTCAGCATAATCATTTAAAAGCTTGTCTACATACTTAATCACAGCAGGGTACGATTTGTAAGAGGAATTGAAATTAGTTCGGTTATAATTGTACCCCTCTATCGACTCAGAATCAACCAATAAACCCCAATCATCTAGAAACGTTTGCCACTCCTCGTCAGGGATCTTTTTACGGCAGTTTTTCAAAACATTTTTTGCAATATGAAAAGTGCACAAAATATGATGCGAATCGGTAAAAACAACGGATAAAGCATTTGATAAGGCCATTTCCCTGTCGGTTACAAACACCCTAGGTAGTATACACCCCTCCAATGTAACTTTAAATTTTTCCAATGCCCATATATAACTTTCCTTTGTCTCGTCTTTCATGAAAACAAAACCTAAACAATATGTTTGGTTCGTTGATGTCATTCCTACGACTTCTAGAAATGACATATTAAAACGGTTTGTCCTATATGTACAATCCATTAACAAGACATCAGGAAAAGCTTTGAACATCCTTATAGAATCGGGGTGTGCAAAAAACAAGTTCTCAAGGCAATGGGTTGATGGGTTCATATTATAGTAGAATGTGTAGCGATGTCTATCCAACAAATTAAAAAGTTCCTGTATCGGGTTTCTACCATCTCGTTCTTCAAATTTCAGTCCGGCCAAAAAATTATGTATCGTTTTAGTGTTTGATACATTGTCAGGATTTCGATTTTTAATGGCCTCTAATATTGCACCAACTTTAAAACTACTTTGCCTTAAAGTTTTAACAATTTCTTTTTCATCTTGGGTTAAACGAGCACGTCGTGCTTGCCCTTGGAGGTAAGTTGGAGGTGGGTGGTTATGTTGTCCATTTTCTATGTGACACATCCATTCACCATTAACTACGTAACCTTTAATGAAAAATGGACAGTCTTTTTTCTTTGTACCTGATTTTACGGAAGATGGTTTCTTTTTTTCGTAAACCCCCGATTTATCACACACAATATCAACATACGGTGTTCTGCTCCCATCACCCCCTCCAGACCTACGAATCGTAAGGATGAAACCCCAATTCCCAGCCACATCAGCAAGATCAGCAAGCATTTCATCCCTTGTTTCCCAAGTCAATTCATCAACTTCAAAGTGCTCTGAATAATCAGTTAGCTCATCGTTTGAGCCACTGGATGAATTCGCATTGTTGTTGTTATTCCATTGGTTGTTGTCATAACCATAGTTGTAATTCATTTTCGAAAAGTGGTTGTTTATATATTTTATTGGGGAGAAATGAGGATTTTTTTAGAGATTTCCGAAATGTGTTTGTGTTTGATTTTATGGTTTGTTAGAATTGGCAAAATGGAGTCATATTTATAGTGTTAATTTACACTACAAACCGTAGATTACTTTTACGGTTTGTAGTGAATTTTTGGTGTAGTCATTTCCAAACTTTAATAATGCATTGAGTAGTCATTTTCGGATAGGGTTGTCAAATCATAATAATTCAAAAGTGATAAGGTCTTGTCGGAATTATTTTGATAGATATGGTATCCAATGTCATTTACACTACAAACCGTAGATTACTTTTACGGTTTGTAGTGTTTTTTTTGGTGTAGTCATTTCCAAACTTTAATAATGCATTGAGTAGTCATTTTCGGATAGGGTTGTCAAATCATAATAATTCAAAAGTAAGGTCTTGTCGGAATTATTTTGATAGATATGGTATCTAATGTCATTTACACTACAAACCGTAGATTACTTTTACGGTTTGTAGTGTTTTTTTTGGTGTAGTCATTTCCAAACTTTAATAATGCATTGAGTAGTCATTTTCGGATAGGGTTGTCAAATCATAATAATTCAAAAGTAAGGTCTTGTCGGAATTATTTTGATAGATATGGTATCCAATGTCATTTACACTACAAAACGTAGATTATTTTTACGGTTTGTAGTTTTTTTTTTTACGTTATTAACGGTGATTCAGTGCAAAAAGTACATTCATAAAATGACGCTGCTTAAATCAGGGGTACAAACCGTACATTTAATGTACGGTTTGTACAAAATACATACAAACCGTACATTTAATGTACGGTTTGTATGAAATCTGTACAAACCGTACATTAAATGTACGGTTTGCATGTATATTTCAGAATATTTAGGGTTTAGGGTTTAGGGTTTAGGATTTAGGGTTTAGGGTTTAGAGTTTGTAATTTAGGGTTTAGGGTTTAGGATTTAGGGTTTGTAATTTAGGGTTTAAGGTTTAGGGTTTGTAATTTTGGGTTTAGGGTTTAAGGTTTAGGGTTTGTAATTTTGGGTTTAGGGTTTAGGGTTTAGGGTTTGTAATTTAGGGTTTAGGGTTTAGGGTTTGTAATTTGGGTTTAGGGTTTAGGGTTTGTAATTTAGGTTTTAGGGTTTAGGGTTTAGGGTTTAGGGTTTGTAAAAACTCAATATTGGTCATATCAATTAAAATACAGAATATTTTTTAGAAACATACAAATCAAACATACGACTCAAATTAAACTTACGAATTTATAATATTCCAACTCAGCTAAGAATAAAACTTACAAATCAAACATAGAAATCAAATACAAAAAACATTTACAAAAAACACAAATGTGCATTTATTTTTTTTTGTAACGACTAAATGATTTAAAGTTGGACGTAGGGAGCATCTTTCCGGCCGATGTTAATCTATCCGATGACGGCTCAGCAGACTCTTCGATTTCGTTTAGCTCCGTACGCCGTCTCTGTCGATGCTGCGATTCTGGATACGGAGAACGCTCGTGGGATGTAAGTGCTAATCCGCGACTCCAACTGTCGGTTGAATGCTGACTATGATAATCGAACGGAACATCATCCTGAACGTACTCCGACCCAGCAAAAGAAGCACGACGACCATGACCGCTTGAACTCGGACCCGGACCCTGATCTGTAGTCGGGGGTCGACCTCCAGTCGATCTTCTACCCCGGCTACTAGATTCGCCTTCCCCTCTGCCTCTTTCGTAGGGACGCCGACAACTTGAAGCACTAGTGTAAGTTCTTGGGTCGTAACGTAGGTCGTCATCACCATCGTCGTCGTCGTCGTCATCGTCATCCTCCTCATCCGACTGTTCATCAGCTGACCCATACGGATTCAATCCCATTTCAGCGAAGTCCTTTCGTAGTAAGTCCACTTCCGTTTTCAATTTATGCTGTTTGAACGATTTGAAATTTCGGCGCAATACCGCTTTCTGAAGAAAAAAACCCAATAAAAAACGATTTATAAGTATTGAAATATACAAACAGAAAAATAACAATCAAATATTAATGAACTTTAATTAGTTGTTACCATTTTACTGAACAACCCTGTATGCTCCCGGAAACCATGAGATGGCGGGGCAAGTTCAGGTGGGTTTATGAAGATGCGGGTCCTCTCTCTATACCATCTCATGTAATCCGGTGACGTCCCCGTACCAAATTCGCCGTTCACAAGCCGGTTGTGGCGGTCATTCCACACGATAATAAACTCTGCAAAAAGTGCAGGCCAATCGTGTTTTTGCCCAATCCCAAATCTTCTATCCTTGCCGTGACCATTTATGGGTTTCCAAATATATGTAGGGACCTGCTGAACAAAACCGAACTGTCTCATGAACCTGTCCGCGGGATGGAACTCAATCTTCTCATTACAAATGAGAGGCACAGAACAATGCCACATATAACGGCCCCGCGTGCAGTATTCCGGATACTGATTGAGATTCCCGTAAGGTTGTCACACTATCTGTAATCAGCAAAATTAGAATATATAAACAAGGGTTTAAAAATACTAGTAATAAATTCTGCGAACATAAGACCAATGCAAACATATACAACATATAATACGTAAGTTACATATAATACGAAAGTTAAAATTTACATGTTCAGGCGACATATTGTCAAACTGGTCACGTATGTGGACCACATTATGTCCGTAGACATATGGCGTAAGGTTAGTTTGCCTCCAAATCTTCCATCTGTAATATACAAACAAAACCCGATAAACAATAAATATAACCGGCAGCTAAGTAAATGATAGATGACGCAATAAAAAAAAACCACAAATCCAAGACACAAAAACTAAATAATATCATACCTGTAACCGAGGGGGAACCTAGGCAAGCCCTCAGGTGGCTCAATATCTTCCGGCAGCTCTTCACATGGTCTAACCGGCAGTAGTCTGGTAATCGCCCACATATCCAGAAACATCACCGCCCCGCTTACTCCGTTTGTCTTACAACGTACCACCCTGCATAGATTAGCCTCTAACCAGGCCAGAAGAGCTGATCCCCAACTATACTCAGCACACGTGTCAAAATCCTCCAGAAATGGTAGAGGCCAGAGTGGAATCTGATCACTGCTCTTATCTGAAAATACATGTGCCGCCAGTAATAACAACATGGCAGCCCTAGACTGATATAGCAAACGCTCCTCACTAGGGTTGGGGGGTAATTCACCAAACGTGTGTAACATCCAATCAAGTCTAACTGTCAGACAGTTTTTATCCACTTGATTGTCAGCCGGTCTAACACCCAACAAACTCTCTACCATATCTAACCTGCTCGCCCTGTTATCATTCCGCTCCGACCGGGTAACAGCAAGACCATCCACCCTGAGACCAAGCATAATCTCTACATCCTGTAAAGATATCCCCAACTCTCCACCAACAAAATGGAACGTGTGCGACTCATCACGCCACCTATCAACTAAGGCTGTAAGCAAGCCTCGGTCTACGGTATAATTACCTATACTGTGAATACCGTAAAAACCAGCCCTAATCATATTTTGAACTACCCTTTCAGGCGTCGGTATCTGCCAACTATAATTATAAACCCTAATCTTATTGGCATCTCCTCTACCCGCTTCTCTTCCAGCATCCCAAGTCTGATTTGAAATGTGACCGGTCTGTCGTAAAATACCCAACCTGCCTTTAATATGTGGACCTGGATTTGCCATTCTAACTGTGATAACCAAATATAACTCGGTTAATGATAACCAAACAATGATAAAATAACCAATTAATAACCAATTAATGATAACCAAACAATGATAACCAATTAATGATAACCAAACAATCATAACCAATTAATGATAACCAAACAATGATAACTCAATTATAACCAATTAATGATAACCAAAACAATGATAACCAAACAATTATAACCAAACAATCATAATCAAACAATAATAACTCAATTTTTTAATCATAACCAAACACATTTAATCATAAACCAAACAATAATAATTCAATTTTTTAATCATAACCAAACACACATTTAATCATAAACCAAACAATAATAATTCAATTTTTTAATCATAACCAAACACACATTTAATCATAAACCAAACAATAATAACTCAATTTTTTAATCATAACCAAACACACATTTAATCATAAAACAAACAATAATAACTCAATTTTTTAATCATAACCAAACACACATTTAATCATAAACCAAACAATAATAACTCAATTTTTTAATCATAACCAAACACACATTTAATCATAAACCAAACAATAATAATTCGATTTTTTAATCATAACCAAACACACATTTAATCATAAACCAAACAATAATAACTCAATTTTTTAATCATAACCAAACACATTTAATCATAAAACCAAACAATAATAACTCAATTTTTTAATCATAACCAAACACACATTTAATCATAAACCAAACAATAATAATTCAATTTTTTAATCATAACCAAACACACATTTAATCATAAACCAAACAATAATAACTCCATTTTTTAATCATAACCAAACACATTTAATCATAAAACCAAACAATAATAACTCAATTTTTTAATCATAACCAGACACACATTTAATCATAAACCAAACAATAATAATTCAATTTTTTAATCATAACCAAACACACATTTAATCATAAACCAAAAAATAATAACTCCATTTTTTAATCATAACCAAACACATTTAATCATAAAACCAAACAATAATAATTCAATTTTTTAATCATAACCAAACACACATTTAATCATAAACCAAACAATCATAACTCAATTTTTTAATCATAACCAAACACATTATCAACAATTATCAACAATTGAAATTAACCAAACACAAAATAAAAAAACATGCAAAAATGAGACAAATATCAACAATTATTATAATTTCTATAATTAATATAAACAAACAACAAACAATTATATATAGCTAAGTGAATTATGGTTTTGCATATTTTATATATTTTTTTCCTAGTTTACAAATTAAAATTACACAAAAAAAAAAACATGCAAAAATGGGACAAATATCAACAATTATTATAATTTCTATAATTAATATAAACAAACAACAAACAATTATATATAGCTAAGTGAATAATCAATTTGCATATTTTATATATTTTTTCTTATTTTACAAATTGAAATTACACAATATAAATAATAAATTAGAGAATAAAAGATATACCCTTGAATTATGGATAAATTTGATTGATGATTTGGGGTTTTTTTGTTAATTAATTTGATAGGTAATGTGTTTGATTGATTTGGGTGGTTTTTTGGGATGAAAATTGGGGGTTTTTGAGAGAAAGAGAGAGAGTATAGTATAAAAGTTTATTTTTTTTTTAAAAAAAAACGTGAAATTCTGTTTTCAAGTGACTGTCTGTGTAATTTTCGTGCAGGGACTGACTGTGTAATTTTAAAAAGCAGGGACTGACTGTGTAATTTACAGACATTTGCTGCAAACCGTAGATTAAATCTACAGTCTGCATTGATTCAATACAAACCGTAGATTTAATCTACGGTTTGCAGCAAATGTCTGTAAACCGTAGATTAAATCTACGGTCTGTATTCAATCAATACAGACCGTAGATTTAATCTACGGTTTCAGCATATTTTCAGAAAATTTGAACTTTAAAAATACAACCTCGAACACTATTAGTAGCATTAAAAATTGTTTATTTATTTAAATATTGAGAGAGGGAGAGGGAGAGAGAAGGGGGTTGTGGAGTGTGTCTTCATTTAATGTTCATGGGACCCACATGTAGAGGAGCACGTCACTCCTCCTCTATGAATGCTTTGCCTTTGTAATGGTGTACTCGGTACTTCTAATATTGGGTTGAATGTTTAAAAAACTTCAAAAATTAAGTTGATATATAGTGTTTATTTGACCTTTTTGACATTTTTTTTTGGAGATTTTAATCGGTTACTTTAAGCTCATGTTTGTACCATCTCAAGCCTGATGCGTGCAGTAATATGAAAAGAAATAATATCGAGAGATACCTTTTGTTTTTAACTAGCATGGCGCCCCGCGCAATTCACAAGTCCACATCGTAGCATTCTAATCAAATGTTGCCTCCAAGTCATTTGTATATGAATCTAACAATAGTAGCAATCATCTTGACTCATACAAATGAGCCGATTTTCAAAAGAAACATAGGAAATAAGTTGTTCTTAAACATTGCCTTATCCCTTACTTTTAAAAGGGCAACACTTGTGCAATTACATTACTCTGATCAGTGATCATATTATATACATGTTCGATTCGTGTTGCAAATGTCAACAGTCATGTTGTTACGTAATTTGTTAAACTCTGTAATTGCTCATAGAGCTGGTGGCAAGCCCTGGCCTTAAATTAGGATAGCCTTTTCTAATCCCCACATAAATTAGGAGTAATATTAAAAAGGATAACAATGAGAGGTTTGATGAAGAAAGAACGCTGATTTCTTAATGTTTCCCAGACTCGGGTAAGAGCTACCCTCAAATTGAATATGTTACACTTGAAAAATCACTAAAACATTGACACACTTGGAAAATCTCAAAGTGAAAAGTATGTAATGAAATCTCCCAAACAAAAAGAACAGTCTCAATAATAACAAAAAAATGTAACGACGACTCACTAATGAACATTTAGTTCCAAATAATTATACATCTCTCAGAAGTGCGTATCTGCCAGTTGTTCTGATACATTTAATTCCACATAATTTTATAACTCTCAGAGGTGCGTATCTGCCGGTTGTTCTGATATATCAGCGTGACTTAGCGGTAGTCTTATCGTTTGTGACGGAATTTGGGCCTTACAGTAATCAACCCTGGTCTTGCATCATCGTAACGGTAGCTGAAAACGAGTGTTCATCACAAATTAAACATATTAAAGGAACAAAACAACTCAGAGGTTAACTTGAAAAATCGTCAACACTGTGTAGTTTAAAATATCTGGGTAAAGAAAAGAAAAAGACAATCTAAAAAAAAAGCGAACACGAATACTAACCCATTCTCATTTAGGAAGTTTCTTACGGCAGTTGGCAGTGCAGCTTCTCCGCGGCTGTGGTTTCCGATACCTGCCAAACAACAATTTAAAGTTCCTAAATAAATCTTAATAGTCTATTATAATCCAGCAACCCAAATCACTAATTCATATGTTTAAGATAAGTATGATGGTAAACAATTAAGGGATTGGAAACAGATTTATTTGAACTTTTTCAAAAGAAAAAAAAACCCCTCTCATGAGGTTAGATAATATGCAAAGCGCACCTCTTGCATTTTTCTGAGATTATAGGCTGCCCTATTTTAATTGTACATGCAATCAAATATTCCTTCTTTGATTATTATTTGAACTTGACATCTTCTAGCCTTTACTTTTTCCAAAACTTATAGTCATTGACCACTCTATAAAAGCAATAGATATGATTTATAGAAGATATAGAAGACTGAATAAAGTCAAAAATAATTTAAGCATAAATACATAAAATAATCAATAATCTTCATTATTATACTAGACGAGTTCTAAAAAACCGATTCAATTACCTAAAGGATGATATCCTTGGAGTAACAATGTTGTTAGTCAAAATTAACAATAACTGAATATTAGAAAAAGAAATGGATCCAAATTTAGCTATAAACAATCTCCAGGGTCCATACAGATCACAATCTCCATCTGCAATCTCCATCTCCATTAGCCGGCCATCATTACTAGTGACACCATCAATTACCAAGTACTCACCTTATACTAAAACAAAAAACTCATTTCAATAATAGTATATGTTTATCAATCATAATACCTGTTATAACATGCAACGACGCCCCTCTACGTTGCTGCAGAGATGATAATTCGCAATATTTACCATCTACATTCCTTTTTTTTATTTTATATTTACCATCTACATTCCCATTGCCACCTCTTTCCATATAAGTTAATGACTCAAAAGATGAACATCGCAAAATACCACCACCGCTAGTTATGTTATTACTATTTCTTTTATCTGGAGAGAGAGACCGATCGGACGGAACCAAGGCTTCCAGCTTGTGCAAGCGCTCTTGCAAAGCTTGAACTGCTTCTAAAGCATGAAGACCGTGTAAATCTAATTTCCATAAACTGTTTTCGTTATTTCTTATACTTAATATTTCCTTTGCCGCCTTAGAGTTAAGCTTTTCAGCAGCTGCCCATTCTTGCTTAGCCCTAGCTGATAATTGTTGGGCAGAGAAGTGATCGCCTCTCAGGTAGGCATCGGTTGCCTTTCTTGAATGCTGTGACGCCGATCTATTTAATTGAGGATAGTTAGCCATTTTCAAAATTCAACATGAACGCAAAAGATGATATTTCAGTACAGAATGGTTGAAAAAATCTGAAAATCACAACTGGTGTTAAAAAGGCATGAATATGCCTAAAGCTTACCAAACTATGCTCCTGGAGTTAAGTTTCAACTAAAGGACCTAAGTTGTAAAGATATTGTCAATACAATGACTCGGACCTTAGGAAAACAACTAGGCAAAAAGAAAGCTTTATAAGCAAGGCCCAAATGAGCCGACAAAAGCATGCCTGTCTTGTCCAGGCTAAGCTCCTTTGTTAGGTTCAAGTTCAGCTCACTTGTAATATGTTTATAGACCGAATCAAATTACAATTCTGAGCATGTCCTTGAAATAGTTTTTGAATTAATAGCACTCTTCTCAAGACCATCGCATTTATCAATAATCTTCCTCCATGTAGCGTCATCAAAAAACATAATGCGTACAACAGAAACTATAACCTTATTCAAGTATGCTCCAATAATATTTTCCTATTAAATACTTTTTAAAGCGTTATAAATTCTGCATTTATTCTTTATTTATTGCCGGTTCAACATATAAATTTTCATAGTCCCCCTCTGGTTTATTTTTAATTTGAATGTTGAAAGTTAACAAATTATCAAGAACTGGTAACAAAAAAAATTCTGGTAAAGCTGTTTTAATTCTTCAAAAAGCACAGGTACAATTTTCAATTCTAAATTCCGTCTAAAATTGTCCCACCAGGAAAGCTACAGAGCTACAAATGTGGCTAAAATACGTAATGTGGATCTTTTAAGGATTGTGCGTCTCTGTTTTTGGCTGGGACTGTGAAGGTTTGAGAGATGGCAAGAATCATTCATAGGGACGCTTGTGATTCTGAATATATCTGTAATTTATCATCTCAATTTGATGATTCTGAAAATTATCAAGAACTGGTAACAAAAAAAATTCTGGTAAAGCTGTTTTAATTCTTCAAAAAGCACAGGTACAATTTTCAATTCTAAATTCCGTCTAAAATTGTCCCACCAGGAAAGCTACAGAGCTACAAATGTGGCTAAAATACCTAAAGTGGATCTTTTAAGGATTGTGCGTCTCTGTTTTTGGCTGGGACTGTGAAGGTTTGAGAGATGGCAAGAATCATTCATAGGGACGCTTGTGATTCTGAATATATCTGTAATGTGGATTGAACTTTTAAAGAACTTTTGGAACTGAAAATCAACCTTTCTGAAAATAACAGCTTTAAGGTAGAAATATTCAGTACTTTGGATAATTTGGTATTATTGAGTTCTACATATCAGGGATTGCCCCTTGTTCTACCATATAAGTCTAATCTTTCCACTTAGTCGCGAAACACTTCTCTATATAGTATTATCAAGTATCAACTATTCTAGTTGTCCTTACTGAAAAGATACTCCCTATTTCTTTTCAGAAACTAGTAATTTACAACTTATTGCAATAATTTATAAAGAAACTTCAAGGAAAAAAAGGCCACAAACCTCATCATGTGAAGTGCCTCTTGTCGGTGAATACAGTAAATATCATCCTCTTCCCATTCAGGCTCAGCAGGTACATTCTTCCAATGTACTAAACCCAGAATCTCTAGCGCCTTGTCAGAGTCTTCCTCTCCACAAGATATATACCCACAGCTCGATTCTCCATTGACATAATTCACATCACTGTCTCCAAAGATTTTAAAATTTTCTATACCCGCAGACTCTTGAAAAAAGGTACCTTTAGTTACATTATAAACATTTTCATCCTTGGTCTGTTCAGTACTGTCAGAAGAAACCATTTCTGCCATTAGATCTGAGGCCCTATTAATATCATATTCCACAGCAGCTAAAATATCAGTCATCAAGCTTTTATCTGCCCAATTATAAATCTCTTTCAATTTTGTGCAAGCCTGTGAAATGTCACTTCCTATTCTTGAAGTGCTAGTTGTAGAAGATTGTTCTTTTTCAGGAAAAATACTTTTTCGCTCTTCTGGTAAAGGTGGAAATTCTGTATCAGCAGGTCGTGAAAGCAAAGATAAGAAAGACCTAGTTGGTGGGATCAAATAATTACTATTAGTTTCCTGAACAGTATCACTATGGGTGATAGGTGAGAAAGAAGCCTGTTTCTCTTCCTCGATCTGGTCAAATAGTTCAACAAAAGCCGAGCCATCTCTTTCTTTTCGGTGCTTGAGATCAAATGATGCCCAACCGGGAGAATTAGCTCTCCTCCATGACATGTTTCAATCACCTACCCACCCGGGATAAGTTCTCAACAGACTCAAGTTTGTTGTTCGTAAGTATAACTTCTTAAATTACTGTTAATCTGAAGGACCTGAAAAAATGGACATTGTAATTGAACTTATTATATGAGACGTTTTATGAATTCCATGATGATTAATGACACAAACAAAGCTCGGCACAAAAGGTATGCACATGACCAATTACATAGCAACAGAAGCCCAAGTTTCAAAACAAAGGAATTGCAGTTACCAGACAACGGTAATATGCTAGTCAAATGCTTTCGATATGCATATTCCAAAATCTGACACATCACAACCAAGGGAGGAGTGGGAATGCAGGGTTACATTGTTAGAAATATACTAAAAGACATGCTTGTTTTTGCATTTATATTTGACAATTTTTTGAATTGATCTATTTAATGAGAATAATATGAGCAATTGTTATTTATCATTATTGTTTGAATGACTAAATAAGTGTCTATAATTCTATTTAGTAGATGGTCTAGTGTGTCGAGTACAACTTGCACACGAAAGATTAGATTGTCGGTTCTAATAGAATATAAGTTATATGTTTACAACTTTAGATGAAAATGGACACACCATCAGTAGAGTTGTAGTACGTCGTTTTAGTAGGCCTGTCTTGACTACAAGGAACGGATAAATTCCAACTCCATTTACTAGTGCACTTTGTGTGTATTAAACAAGACTATTACGAAAATAATCATTTGGTGACTGACTAGACAAAATGATTTATAACTCGTGGTCATGGTTATTGTTTATGCTCTTAATTCCTATATTTTTATTTAGACATGTATGGATGTGTTTGCCATTTTGATTCATACATGGTGATATTCGTCACGAGTTAATAAACTTAATGAGTTGGATGGCAGCATTATTCGTATCAGTGTTTATTAGTAATAAAAGAAATCCACGTCCCGTAAGGGATTGATGATACTCCCTTGAGGAAGCTTATAAGTTTTGTTCGTGTAAACCATGTAGGTGGATTTATAATCCGCGACAAATAAGTTAAGCGGACATGCTTAGGTATAATACGTTTATTAAATAAGAAATCAGTCAGTGATTTGATTTAATAAATGAGTATCTGATTAATCTTTACATGGGGAGATAATGAACATGTTTGACAATTGGAACGAATTAGATATTCGGATTATGACAGAGAGATCAGTCTTGATCTTTAGTGGAATAAATCATGATTTAAATGGATTGTGTATATCTCGGGTTTTAAAGAGATATGATAGCACGAAATCTTTTTAAGGAGCTGTATCCTAATCAGTCTACAAGTCCCTACCTTAGGCTACATATAGCACGCCCCTTTTCTTGGCAGAATAAATTTTCAATAACTATATTTTCGAGATTGCCTAGAGAGAAAGATTCCACCCTCTTTAAGGAGCAATGTGCTAGTTCAGGAATAAGGGAGAAGAGTTGAGGCGAATCTGTTCCATCACAGCCGCCATCTGTTCCCTTCTGTTATTCGGTATGATCTAAACCTATACGGTAAAACAAAATTTACTTTGATAATATACGTACATACTAAACCTAAGAATCTGGGCACGTTTTTTCCGCTGTGCAAACTGATTTTCTATCAACAGCCACCTCCATATTATGAAAAAGCCTACCAGTCAATGTATATTCTACATAAAAATTATAAAAATAGCGGTTTTGGCCCCCGTCCTTTTTTTTTTTGGAATTCCAGCACGCCCATATACGAACCTTAGCTCCGATTAAAAACACCAAATCGCAAAACATAACAATCTTTGTTCAAGGGAAATCTTCAAAATACCAAGTAATGACCCACCTCAATGTAAATTTGTGAGAATATAATGAACCTAGAGTTTATTGGATCGAACATACTCAAACACTAACCTATGACTGCTTTAAATAGTATTAACGCATTTTGTTTCCACAACATAGCATTTTTCGGTCTTTCGGAAGAATTTGACTATCCTAATAGAAAAAACAGTATTCAATACTGTCAATTTGACTTTTTGTAAAGATCAAAAAGAAATCTTTTATTGTGGAGAAACACCGATATGAACCCGGTGTACTATAATTAAGGGTGTGCCGACCAATATAATTTTTTAGTTTTAATTTTGAATTAATTTTAGGGTATTTATTTTTGGGTTTATTAATATGTGTTGGGTTTTGAGTGGATGGCGCGTTGCACCGGGTGTACGGTAGTGTCACTCGTGTGACCTCTATTTCAATAACACTAAGGTAACATAAGCCACTTTTCTCAGATTTTCTCTTTTGCCACTTTAATGACAAAAATTTGCTGTTTAAATACTTTTATCACCCCCAATATGTTTAATCACTCACCTAAAATTAAATATAGAATTGAAAAAACCCAATATGACAAATTATTGACAAATCCTAGGACTGTGATCAAAGAATTTTAAAAAAATCCAACACAAGTAATTAATAAAATAAAGGGACAGAAAACAATGCTTCATTAAAATAAATTGTAATTTCAATTATATCATAAGCAACAAAAAATTTACCTCTTTTTGCAACTATTATTGAATGAATCTGGAAAAAGGGTAGAATAATAATTGCAGAATTAAATAAAGGGAGGATCTGATTGAGGTGAAGTTATAACTAAATTGATTTGAGGAAATATCATTGGGAAAATCAAAATCAGAATATTAATAACACCAGATAAGGAGATAATAAGTGCACTGTTGTAATTGAATTCCATATATATATAAATGAAATTATATGTAATTTGAATTGTATATGCAGCTGTGTTAAATGTTTTTAGAGAGAGAAGATAATGTGATGAATATTGGTCAACTTTTATTTTATCATTCTATTGTTCATTCTAATAATAATAATAAGAGAGTCAGAGCCTCCTAGGTTGGTTTTTTATTTTTATTTTTATTTTTATTTTTTTATTACGGTATACCTTTTTATTAATTATAATAATATCATAATCATCAGATAAAAAAAATATAAAAAGTAATAACTAATAACATTATTTATCCCTCTTTAACAACTAAACATTCTTTTAAGTTTTATTATTTTATACTGTTTTTTTTATTATCCACGTATTTGTATCATAACTACACTTATTTTCTATATTTAATTGCATTGCGCGTCACACACGCAACGCATGTGGTACGATTAGTACTATTATAATAACACAACTCAAATCAAATGATACTGCCTAATTTAGTCATTTTTTTTTTCCAAAAATACCCCTTCTAATTTTTTATTAATTACAATAATACTATACTCACATAAAAAAATATAAAAAGTAATAAATAATAACATTATTTATCTCTCCATAACAACAAAACATTATTTTAAGTTCTATCATATTATATTATTTTTTTTGTATTATCCACATATTTGTATACTAGTTACACTTATTTTCTATATTTTAATTGCATTGCGTGCCACACACGCAATGCGTGTGCACGATTAGTGGTATAGGTAGAGTGGGTCACTTGTTTGGCAATCAACTTAAATGTACAAGTTTTCATCGATCAACATTTTGATCTTTTTAAGTCCGAAATTGTCACTGAAAATAAAATAAAAAGAAAACTAAATAAAATTAAGGAAAATTAATTTGAAATTATTTTACGTTCATGTGTTTAGAATGTTTTAAAATCAATAGAAAATAAAAGAAAAAAAATGAAACAGAGAGGGAGCTAGTCACACTTTTCTCATTTATTTTCATTTTACTTTCACTTTTTAAAGTAAAATGGTTTCTTCCATTATGCACACAAAGTTTTCCCTCACTTTGTTTTGCTTTCTTTTTCATTAGTTTTCTTTTTTTACATTTTTGTATGAGTTTTTCGAGTTCAAAACACATCGTAAAACTATCATAATTATTGTTAATTATTAAGCAACATCTTAGTAGCCAAAAAGAAAAGAAAGCAAATGTTAAAATTATTACACACACGGTGTTTGAGATAAATGGGTATCAAATTACGTATTTAGCATTTTTTGTATATTAAATACTAACATCTGAATACATAATCCGACGAAACCGCAATCAATTAGAATGTACAAGGTTTTCATGGGTCAACTTTTTTACCTTTTCTCACTAATGACTTTGTTTAAGACTTAAAATAATTTTCATTGTTAATTATTAAGCATGGTAAAATTATTACATCATGTGTTTGAGATAACCGGAGAAACAAACAGTGAGCTAGTCCTTTTTTATATCAAATACTAATATCCTGAACACAACTCAACCCACAATCAACTTGAAAGAACAAGTTTTTTATGGGTCAACTTTTTGACTTTTTCTCTCTAATGACTTTGTTTAGACTTAAAATAATTTTTATTGTTAATTTGTTATGCATAGTAAAATTATTAGGCAACAAATTGCACCGTTAGTACTCTTTGTATTACTATCATAACCTTCTAAACACATACTCATCCGAACAAAATAACATTTTACACTCTCATGAAAATATCAACAGACTCGGTTATAATAATGAAACTCGTTTTTCCATTTTATAATTGTGTTTCTAGTTTCGTGATTCTCGCTTCTTGTAACCGCTCTCTATTATGTTTAGGTGTAAATTTTAGATTTGCTTCGACGTTTCATGTTTTTTCTACCCGTTATGCTTTCCGCTTCCGTTTCGCTTCTTGACAATTATGATTCGTGGTAATACTAGGCAATCACCTCGTTTTGAAACTGAACCGAAAAGTTTTGTCAGCCGCTGTTCAAGAAGCGGAATTGAATATAAGGTATTCTACACTTTTCAGACCTTATTCACATAATCTCATATTCAAATTTTCAATAAATTTTACTACACTGGAACTTTATAAATTCATTACTCACTTGTTATTTTTTCACCACCTTGTTTATCTATCTTTTCTTCATGTTTTATAAAAGGAAGATACTACCAATAGGTATAGCTTTGTGACTTTTTTTCGTTCTAGCCTTTTCTAATAAGTTCATATTGATGCTGTCGTTCAGGGAAGGATTTCGGGAGGCCGTATTGTAAAAAATTATGTCAGATAGAAAAAAATAGAGTCTAATATAATTTTTTTTTTTATGAAGAATAAAATAATTTTTTATTTAATATTGTTTGGAAAAATACAATGGACATTTAGGAAATTTGGTAATTTCAAAGTAAAAACTGAAAATTTTAAGAAAAAAAGAAGCTAACATGATTTGAACTTCTAACATTTCACTACCATATGTTCCAAGTTTACCATTACACCAATAACTCTTTTGTTTAACTAGGAGACCATCAATGTATATAAGTCAAAAATTAAATTAAATTACATGTATAAAAAAATTAAAAATAAAATTGAAAATTGTCGCCGGGGTGGTCAGGGACACCCCAGCCCTCCTTGGGTCCGCCCCTGCTGTCATCAACTGAAACATTTCCCAATAGGCCATACAATATAAACTAACCAAACATTTCCCAATAGGCCATACAATATAAACTAACCAAAGTATCCTCCGTTCTTTATATTTCTGTGTATCTCTCTCACTCATCGTTCAGCTCCGCGAAGATGGTGATTTAGAGCTCTTAAATCGACAACGAAGACAGTATTCTAGGGCCTCGCCTTTTCTCCTTTTCTGTATGTGTATTTACTATACATTTGTATCTATACTTAACAATTTCAGTTTCACAACGATGTATCGATCTATAATCATCGATTCAATTTTATTTTTGGGTACGTAGACTTCTTGTTTGGCTTGAGTGAACATTTGTCAATGTTTAGTGTTGTCAATTTAAATAAAAGTATCTTACATATTCTAATTTAGTCCATGATAGTCATGAGCCACGATAGTCGATAGACAAAACGTCAACGGTGGTGTAAGTCGTAGCAGTGCGCTCCTAAGTTTTTCCTTTGAGTACACGCCATCACCCTTCTATACATCTAATTTGTGTATCAATATATTTCATGCAAATAAAAGTTTGATATACTAGATATTACTATCACTTATTTTAGTTCCATAGTTTTATTGATTTTTTGTTGTTTCTTGAGTTTTGTATCAGCGCTTCAAAATTGTATTATGGGCTAGGTCCTGTCTTTGTTAATTAATATATACTTACCAAAAAAAAAATAATACTCCGTGGGAACGTATGTGTATCAATGTATATAGCAAGTCATATTTTTTTATCAAGAAGGAACAAGGTGTGAAAGAACCGTCGGGGCCGTGGACCCCATTTTGATAAAAATTGATAACAAAGTGAAAGTTTTCTATGTGTTTCTCTGAAAAATAGTGTTCGCCTCCCTCATATTATGGGAAAAAAATTCATATAGGATATTAACAAAATATATATAGAATATCGGTCTCTCACATTTTATATTCACGTTCCGTCACTGTTTTTTATTAAACACAAAATGCATATGCTGCAAGGCAGAATGAACACAGGGCGAAGCGAATCAAAAAAACAACTTCAGAATATGTTGGACATTGATTTTGATAAATCATAGACTTTGATCGGTTAAGTCGTTCTTTTCAACAATAATTATTTAGATGATCGACAGTAATAAATTGGACGAATTGTTATTTTTTTTTATTGATCAAGTAAATTACAATGTGCTTTTATTACAATAATCTCAATTTATCTAATGCTTGGTATAGATCTTCGGTTTTCGACTTGATTTTTGTGTGGCGTGTACTTTCTAGTGAGATAAGCTCTGAAAAGTCTATATACTGATATATCTTTTCTGCTTCAAAATCAGATGATCTCATTGTACTGATGTTTGACTCTATTTATAGGGGTACGTGCACCACCGGATGTTGACAAGTGGCGCTTTCATCTGTCAGATCGTGGGATTTTCACGTAATGAGCTTTGTTAATTGAAGTTAGTCTAATGGGTAATTATATTTCCTATTTTATAAAGGAAAAGATCATCATGTCCTTATAGCAATTATTCTTTTCATACTTGATGCGATGGATACCCATTAGAAACATGTGGGTCGAGTCATCGCTGAATATCACTTATCGGGTATTATTTTTATGTCGTATCAAGCGCTTCCTGACTTTTTCGTTGTGGTTTCCACGACGAGAGAGTCATACTCTTCGGTTTTATAGGTTTAGTCTCGACCGCTTGGTTTCTGTGGGCTTTTTCTCGACTTTAGAATTTCAAACGTTTTCCTGATAAGTGTATTCGATAAATGTCTTTTGGCCAATTCCCTAGGCTAGCTGGGCAGTTGATTGGTAGACTTTTCGTGTCTCTGTTTGTATTGCAATAATTGATGGCGTTGGGAAGCCCAGGTATGCTACCATCTTTCGATGAGACCCTTGGCATTTCCCATTATCCGCCCACTATAAAACGGACTCCTTGCTACTTTTATTCCCACACCTCTTTTTGTCATTATTATTGCTTTCTATACGCACTTATGCCTCATTCTAATGAATCTAGCGGGGTCAAATTCCAAGAATATCATGCTTATTTGGAGGGCGAGGTAAGGAAGACACGAGCCCTAAAAAGACGGTTTGCTTTTCTGGCTAGCGAGGCATGCAGGCTGCCAACCTTAGAGAGAAAGGTTGTTTCTTTGGAGGTATCTCTACATTTGGCTCGACCTGACCTGGATCAGACTATTGACCGGGCCAAAAGACTCAAGGTTTCTCAGGACAAGCATAAGGAGTCCAAGAAGGCTTACAAACTGGCCTTGAAGGATTTTCACACTCGATCTAAGAAGGGGCCCGATAGCGGTGAGGCCGGCCCTGGGACTGATTAGTCTACTTGAATTATTTTTTTATTCATAAGATGTAACGTCTTTATGTACTCGAATAATATATTCCATTATCCTTATCACGTTCACTTATTGGCTTTTACGAAGAAGTAAATTCTTTTTGGGTTGTCTTATTGACAATGCATTCTTTATTTTTGCCACATGTTTTGACATGATTGGACAGACTTTATGAACCATGCGCATGTATCTTATTCGAATTTCGAAAAGACTGTTTGAATTTCTAGCATGCGTTGTCTTTCCCCTATCTTTAAACTGTTGTGCTTCCCCAAGATGACACGTGTCCATTGATCCCTTCCCAATGGTTGCATTACTCTAACAGGCACAAATCTAAGAGTTTTCTTGAATAGTTGCCTCTTCAATAGATTCATATGTCCATATTCTTCTGCAAACGGTTACGATTCCCCAATTCATCTATGAATTCCTATATAAATACCCACTTATGGCACACTTTTCTCTTCATTATTTTCTCAACCATTCTCTTTCTTTCTTCATGCATACTTTTTTTCTTTAGAAATGTGCTACCTTCCCTTACAATGTCTGGCTCCCACACCGAAAGTGCTCTTGCCATACAAGTGGAGGCCTTTGAGGCTTCCTATAACCACGTGAAGAGGATGCTCAGGGATGATGAGGCAGAGCTGCAGGCCATGAGATATCACCATACTGATATGGTGAGAGAGCTGACCTGGCTGAGGGCCGAGTTGGACCATTGCAGGTGTGCCCGCTAGGCTTTGGCTGAGGAAAATGATATTTTCTGTGGGAATACTAATTGTCAGGAAAGTGGTCATGGAGCTGGACCATCTCATCGGTTCCGCTCTACCTCGGTCTACCCTTAGTTTTCTTTTCGCTTTTCGTTTTTTTTCTTTTCTGATGTAATAATTTTCAATGTAACCCATCTTTATTAATGAAATGGTTGTTTATCTATTCTTCTGCTTTTCTGTACTTGCTGTTTTTCATTCAATTGGTTGTGACACGGACTATCAAATATTTTTCTTGCTTTTTCCTCTTTTTACGTGCCCACGTGATGTCTGTACCATGGCTGGCGATTTATCAGTTAAAGATGCTCATACCTTTACTTGTTTGTCAGTGCTTTTCAGTTACTTTTTGCTTTCTATGCTCTAAAAATACCTTGCCCCAACTCACTTTCTTCTCATCTATCCTTCTTGTTACATGAATTCCTCCTAGTGCTGAAGGAATACATTAAATTATTCAGTGGATTTACAAATGGCTGATCCTCGGATGAGAAATCATGTCCGGATAAGGGATTTAGATGAGTCGCTGACTCAGACTCATCACCGAAGGCTTAGGGCTGAGAGGGAGTTCGGGGCCCTGACCCTAAGGCGATTTGCTTCCCCAACCAATGATTCATGGCGGGTAAAAAAGCAGAATGCGATGCTCTGGGTCGTCGGTTAGACAAGCTATTACTCTAGATAGAGCATCAGATGGACACTTGGTATGATGCCGAGAATAAATGGGATCATGCCCAAGATGAGTTTGATAATGGTCCTCAGGGATCTTCAAGTTTGATGGATGAGAATGCCTGACTTAGGGATGACATTGTTGCTCTTAGCTCGGCAAACGATGCTCTTGCTGATGAAAATTCCTCTTATCGAGCTCGACTTATGGGCAATAGGTCTTCGAGTCGTCAATGATCTTCCTCCCATGTGTGGGGCTCGACTTTTCCTCCTAGTAACCCTTAGTTCTTTGGGTCTTTTGTTGTTATTAATTATTAACTGTATTTTCTTTCTTTTATTATTGTTGGTATTTGCTTTATTTACTTTTGAATCAGTACATGTGCATGGCTGTAATTCGGGCATTCTTTTGAATTTGGAACGTTGTGTCGCTTTGTTTCTCGTGCTCCTTGACTTTCTATAAATGCTCCTTTGTGTTTCTCTTATTTTTCATATAATTTCCTTGCATCTATTTCTTCTCTCTTAACACATTTTCTTCTCTTAGCCTTTTCTTCTTTTACTCTAAGAGGGCTCTACTTACCGGATCTGCTGCCAAAAAGAATGCTGCTCTTAAAATTGAACCCACTTATATGTTACATGTTCCTTCTATTGAGGAGGATTTGACTCATGGTGAGTTATATGAGATTGACATAAAAATATTGAAGGTGAAACTTCGATGTTTTGAAAGTGAGTGTAGGAGGTTTAAGCAGTATTGGGAGTGCGAGAAAAGTGATCGTTATGAAACCGAGAAGAAGTGTATATCCCTCACTTATTCTTTGCAGCAAGCGGAGATTGGTATCTCTCGCATACTGAGAGAGAAAGAACATCTTGAAGAGCTTTTGGCTAAGAAGACTGCGGATATGGGGGTTAGTTCTAAAGTTTCCAAATAAGGGGGTTGTTTATGTAATTTTCTTGTTTTTGTGGGATTTTAGTTAGTTGTAATGTCTGTTGCCCCCTTGGTGGATGAGTAAAATAATTATTGTTTGCTTCTCTTTATTATTTACTTGCTGTTTTTTCTTTTTATTTATTGCTCTTCTCGACGTGATGAGTATGTTGATGTTGGGCACTTGTAAATTTTGGATGTTTTGATGAGATGTTCATTTTTTGATTTTGCTTAAGTATTGATTTTTATCCTCGACTGGTTGGTTTTCGATACAGGTCACCAGGGTTATCTCCCCATAGACCGTGGCTAGAGAATGTGCTTGTTTCGTGGTCGTCACAGGGATGGTCTGCGCCGTTCTTGTATGGTGACCATTATTGTCTGTGGATTATTGTTCGTCTTTCTTGCATTATTGTTGATGACGTATGTATTCTATTTTTCAAGGTGGGGTCTACCGGCCGTTTATATCGGTTCTAGGATGTGATTTTCGTGGGGTAGTGGGATGTATTATTACAGGTGGCGTGATCCTGGGCATTGTTTCTGAAACACCTCTGTCACATGAAAGGACTATAGGTCTTAGGACGTGACCTTCATGGGGTAGTGGGATGTACCATTCCACGTGGCATGATCCTGAGAGTTGCTTTTGAAAATAAGCGGCGGTTGTTGGCTTAGTGTGTGGTTGAAAAAATACAAACTCTGTCACACGATGAGACGGTTATTTTCAATTCCTATTTATTCGATGCCTTTCCTTTATATGCTCTTAGTAAACCTTTGTTCTTTATCACAATTACTCTCTTCTGCTTATCAATATCCTCTTACTGTTTCTTTCTAGGGTTTTTTTTTCTCCCTAGTATTTCCGCCGCTGCTATTCTTGTTTTCTCTCCCTCTCACGATTGTATTTTTGACTTCTACAACTTCTCTTGATATGTTTTTGCTAATCTTCATTGATTTTGGTGTCTTATGTATATATATATATATATATATATATATATATATATATATATATATATATATATATATACATATATACATATTTTTTTGCGTTGATGGTGTGTTATTATTATTATTATTATGTGATTTGTTTGCTGAGTTTGATCTCTTTCACTCTATTGTATACTTTTATTTTATCTTATTATTGGTGGATTATGTTTATTTTATTGGTTTTTTGGATAGTTTAGGCAATTTCTTAATTTGTATTCCTATGTGTTCAAAGTGTTTTCCCCCTTGTTACTTTGTTAGGCTTGCCCTTGTTTTACTGCTTATTCTTGATCTTTCTTGTTTGTTGTTAATCCATTTGTTTTGGTTTGTCTGGGTTATATTTGTAGTATATTTATATCGATTTGTAGTGGTTTGTTTTTATTGTTGTTATTTATTCACTTTATTATACCTATGCTGTGTATTTTGGTGTTTATTAAGAATATTTGCAACAATGTCTGGCCCAACTGGGGCAATTTTCCATGGATGATTTTCAAGGTCGGACAAACATTCCCGCTGATGTACATGTGCGGGTTCCGGTCTCTGACGATGAGGTTTTGGGTGAGGTTGGAGAAGAGGAGGTGGCTATTCGGGCCTCTGCTCTTTTGACGGAAGATCTCACACTTCAACTCTCTGATTGGGTGACCTCATTCTTTGAGGCCTTTCAAATTGCTCCTTGTCAGCTTGCCTTGAATAGTTACCGTATTTTAAACGGTGTGAAGAGGCTTTCTGACTTGGCCAAGGTAAAGTTGGAGCTGAAGGACGTGCTCGGCGTCTACAACTTTCAATTTGACACCCGCAGCTGCTATCTGAAGTTGTTGCGGACCTTTACTCGACTTCTGCTTGATATTCCTTACATGAATAAAGATCACAATCTTGATACATTAATAGTGTCGGGTAATTGGTGCCCCCTGTTCGTCTCATTCCTGGTCCGGCCATAGCCTCTCCTCATGTTCCCACTCTCGGTGTTCCTAATGCCGACAAACTTCTGCTTTTGTGGAAGTGGTGGGGCCCGAATAGGCAAGCTGATAGCTGTCCTGTTCCCAAACTGCTTGGGTATGTGGCTGAGCTGGGGAATAGATGTTTCCATGCCCCTGTTATCATTCCTGAGACTGATTAGGACGTTATAGGTGCCCTCAGGTCTAGGGTTTTGGCTCTTGGTGGGAAGAGATCTTCTCGTTCTAGGCCTAGGCCTGCTGCTACCGGGGTTGTTGCATCTGTGACCGAGAATGCGCCTTTGAGTGAAGGGCTAAGTGCTCAGAGGCGGTTTGTCGAGCTGGTGGTACCTGCCGAGCGCCGCAAGAGGGCGAGGGTAGCTGGTGTCCAGCCAATGGATGTGGTGGAGGATGAGGCTGATGTGGAGGTCAGAGACAAGGCTGTGGATAATTTTGGAAAGGTTGGGGATGAGATGCATTCCCATTTGGGAGATCTTTCTACTCTTCCCGACCCTGAAGATGGTGGGGTCATTATCAAGCCTCCGGTATATTTTCTTTATTATTAATCTTTTTTTTTGATACTTAATCTTTGTGTCTATTAGAATTCTTATGGCTTATTGGTACCCTTACCCTTGCTCGGTCTATATGCATTCTTTTGTTTCAGGGGGAGTTTCCTGACCTGTTTGCACATGTGAACTACCAACCGATGGGCGAGAATCTTATGGATCTCCCTTGTGTGTCTCCTCTTCGGGTGGAAGAGCTTTCTGTCGAGCCGTTCGTTCCTGAGACCGGGGTTGGGGTTGAGGCCGAGGGGGGGCAGGTGAGGAGCACCCTGATTTGGAAGACCTTGTTGGTAATGTCGAGGGTTCTCCTGCAGAAGGAGTTAAAGTGGGTGTGGATCTTGACCAGATGAACCGTTATATTGCTCGGTGTGGTGGCAAGTTACTCAAGACTACCTGCTCAACCGCCATGGTTTGCTCCGCCCTTATGCCCCTTGCTCATAAGGATATGGGGGCGTTATCTAGCCGCTCTGACAAGGAGGCTGCCCTAGAGGCCCCTTGTCATATTGCTTTGTTGTAAGCCTTTATTGCTTCCGTTGATATGCGGGACCAGCTAATGATTAATCTTAGGTAAGTTGAGGGTGCTTCCCAACTTGAGTCTGCCAAGGATGCTGAAATTGCCCTTTTGAATGTGTAAAATGTGGCGCTAGAGGCAGACCGTGGAGATGGAGAAAGAAGGTTTGAAGTAGGTTATTATGAAGCTGGAGGGCGATAATGAAGCTGCTGAAACAGCCCATAAATTGCGATTGACCGATGCTGAAGCCAAGCATGCACCTGAAAAGAGAGCTCATGATGTTACCAGTGCCCTATTTGTCAACTATCATACTTTTCATACTCATGTGTGGGATTTTGCATATCCCTGGGCAAATTTTGCTTATCCATAGCCTAGCATCGCTCATCCTCTTCCTGTGGATTGAGCCCATCTTTAGGTGTCAGAGCGACCTTCGTTGCCTGTTTCCTCGGTTCCTTCTACTCCTCGACCAAGTTCTGGCTCGGGGTCTTCTGGTCATGGATCTCGCCCTCAGGTTAACCCCTGAAGTTTTGTTGTGTTGTACCTTCTTTTGCTGAACAATAGATTTCTTTTGATCCCGACTTGTGGGTCTATTTTGTGGATATTTCTGTAATATTTGTACATTTCGTTTACTATTCATGCCTCATCGTTTCTTTTTCTTGGTTAATTGATATGTTTCTGTGTATGTTTGAGGTTAATTGTGTTATGTCAGGTACTGGTTAATTCTCTGTCTGAGGAGGTCCAGTCCCGGCCTGTTCGTAGGTCGGGCGAGTATCTTGCCTGTGCAGTGGTTAAAACTGAGGTGAGCGGTACTTCCCTTTCGCAGGAGTTAGCCCTAGCTCGTCATAGTATTGGCGATCTTAATGTCCATATTGCAAATATTTCGACCCGCTTACGTGATTTCGGTCAGGAATTCAGCCAAAAAATGGCTCATTATTCTGCGAATAAAGAAAAAGCAAATGAGCTTTTAGGTCAACTTCGTCGTTCACGTGATGATGCAAGGGGTCGAGTCACCACTCTAAATTTGGTGCTCAAGGCCGTATTTGAAGACGCTAACCTGCTACTTTCTTTTGTTAGGGCTCATTGGGCATGTGCCACCGCTCTAGAAAATATGAATATGTAAAAGGTATCCGGGGTCTAACCCGAGCGGAACGTATGGTTGGTGCCATGGCACGTGTTGATGAAACTACCGATGTTTTGAATAATATTGATTTTAAGGTAAGGAGGCACCTTGGGTCATAGATAACGTCATTGCGAGAGGTTCATTTTACTGAAGGCAGGGCGGCCCTGCCTCTTCCGATGAGCCCGAGCCTCCTTTGTCCGACTGATTAGTTTAGGGCTTGTATTTGAACTGGATTATTTTGTGAATTGTAACTTGTACAAATGTTTGATATTTTTAATTCCATTTGCTGCTTCTTCGGCCTTTGTTGATGTGTTTTTTGTTTAATTTACCTTTTTAGGCACTTGATACTTCGCTGCATCAGGCTGGTTCTCCGGCCCTTGGTAATCCTGGGCAGGAACCTTCTGGTGCTGCCTAGGTTGAAGCCTCATTTGGTGTAGCAGACCATGCTCGTGCCAATTGGCTTTACGTTGAGGTCATGGGGAAAAATGACAAACTTCATGATCGGTGTGTGCGACTTAGGGAAGATCTTAAATCCCGTTCAACTGCCTTTAGGGCTTATGTGCAACGCACCGATGCTATTTTTTATTTATTCAAGAGCGTTGTTTGGACCGGTATTTGAATGTAAAGAATAAGTGGCTTAGCAAATTGAGGTCGCTTGTACCCTGAGCCAATGCGTTGGTCAAGTATTATCGAGCATCTTGTGCTCAGCACAATGCATTGGCCTCTTTGAGCCAAGTTCGATTGCTGCCGTATGATGATGCTCAGGGTATTGCTGCTACCAAACTTCATAATAGAATGAAAACGGATGAGTTTGCCGCTCATCTTTCGGTTGGTCGTCTTGTGGATCTCGTACCACGAATTTTGATTCTCTTCTTCCCCATGAGATTTTGGAAGGTGATGATACTGAGGTGGATACCTCAACGGATGACGAGGTTATCGACCTTGGTCATGTCCCTTCTTATTCGTCATGTAGTAGTTCTTCGTCTACTTAGTCTGTTTTCTTTATTTCCTTTGTTATTTTTTGATAAATGTCTTGACCATTGTATTATTGCCTCCGTAACGTGGGCTCACACTAATCATTTTTGTTTTTTCTCATGTGAATTGACATTCTTTCTTGTGTTTATTATTCTAATTGTTCTTTCTTATGGAATTGTGCTTACTATTCTTTCTTACGGAATTGTGCTTATTGTTCTTTCTTGTGCATTATGTGCCTTCAGTTCGTCGAAGGTCTTCTATTAGTAAGGGACTTGAACCCAACTGCTTTCAGTTCGTCAAAGGTCTTTTGTTAGGGACTTAAACCCAAGTGCCTTCAGTTCGTCAAAAGTCTTTTGTTAGTAAGGGAATAAAACCCGAGTGCCTTCAGTTCGTCGAAGGTCTTTTGTTAGGGACTTAAACCCAAGTGCCTTCGGTTCGCTGAAGGTATTTTGTTAGTAAGGGACTTAAACCCGAGTGTCTTCAGTTAGTCGAAGGTCTTTTGTTAGGGACTTAAACTCGAATGCCTTCGGTTTGTTGAAGGTCTTTTTGTTAGGGACTTTAACCCGAATGCCTTCGGTTCATTGAAAGTCTTTTTGTTAGGGACTTTAACCCGAATGCCTTCGGTTCGTTGAATGTCTTTTTGTTAGTGACTTTAACCCGAATGTCTTCGGTTCGTTGAAGGTCTTTTTGTTAGGGACTTTAACCCGAATGTCTTTGGTTCATTAAAGGTCTTTTTGTTAGAGACTTTAAACCGAATGCCTTCAGTTCGTTGAAGGTCTTTTTGTTAGGGACTTTAACCCGAATGCCTTCAGTTCGTTGAAGGTCTTTTTGTTAGGGACTTTAACCCAAATGCCTTCAGTTCGTCGAAGGTCTTTTTGTTAGACATGGATTTTAACCTAAATACCTTCTATTCGTCGAAGGTCTTTTGTTAGCTTTTGTTAATAACATAACTTGTTTAATTTCTAGGATAATTGCAAAGAAATGAAGGGTACCACATGTCGGTAGCCCTTTCCCGTTTCCTCCATACGTAATTTTTTTGAGGTTAACAGCATTCCACGAATTTTTTTCTCCTTGGCTGTTTTCAAATTGGACGTTTTTGGTTTTGTACGACACTGGGCTTATTTTCTTTATAATTTCATACGAACCTTCCTAATTTGGGCTTCGCTTGCCGTGTATCTCGTTTTTTGTGTAAGCGATGCTCGTCGTAATACTAGCACGCCAATTATAAATTCTTTGGAGCCTTTTATCCTTTTATCGTAGGTTTGTTTTACGCTTTGTTGGTACTTAGCTAGGGTTAAGGCGACTATCTCACATTTTTCATCCAGCATGTCAAGCTCTTCGCTCATTCGATCTTCGTTTAGTCCTTGCTCGACTAACGTGGTTCGAAGCGTGGGGAGTCCGACTTCTGTTGGGATGACGTCCTCGACACCATAGGATAGGCTAAGTGGAGTTTTTTTTGTGCCCGTTTTGGGCGTTGGTCGGCATGACCATAGCACATTGAGGAGCCTTTTCGGCCATTTACCTTTTACTTTTTCCAAGCTTGTTTTGATACCATCGAGGATGGTTAAGTTTGATACCTCAGCCTGACCGTTACCTTGTGGGTATGTCGGCGTTGAGTAGAATTTCTGAATGCCTAATTCCTCATACCAAAGTTGTAGCTTAGCGTCTTTAAATTGGGTTCCGTTGTCTGCAACGATGGCGTAAGGTATTCCAAACCTGGTTATGATGTGCTCCCCGATGAATTTTTTGATGTTCTGGGTTTGGATTTGTCGAAGTGGTTTAGCCTCCACGAACTTTGTGAAATAGTATGTTGCCATGATTAGGTATTCGACACTTCCTAGTGCTTTTGGTAATTTCCCGACTAAGTCGATTGCCCATTGGGCGAAAGGCCATGGTGCCGATACCGGGGTCATCATGGATGCCGGGAGCCGAGGTATTTTGGCAAATCTTTGGCACTTGTCGCACTTCTGTACGTACATGTCGACATTCCTTTTGAGGTATGGCCACCAATACCCTTGAGTGATCAATTTGTTGGCTAATGACCTTCCCTTTATGTGTGCTCCGCATGATCCTTCGTGGATTTCCTCAAGGATTTTCTGTTGGAGTTTCATTTGGACGCACAACAGATGAGGTCCTCGATAACTTGATTTGTACAGTTTTTCTTCTTCGGATAGCCAGAACTGTGGAGCTTTTCTTGTGACCTTGAGGGCTTTTATTTTGTTTGTCGGGAGGGTTCCATTTTTCAAGTACTCGACCATCTCTTCCATCCACCCTAGCTCGTATTGCATTGACATTATCATATCCACTATTTTGATTATACTCAGTTTCTCAAGTGTTTCCAGTGTGATTGTTTAGGTATCTATCAATGCTAGTGTTGAAGCTAGGGTTGCCAATTCATAGGCATGGACATTCTCAATGCGGTTAATTCGTATAAACTCGCATTTGTCAAACTTTGCCATCATTCTTTAGACCTGCTTTTGGTAGAGGAACATTCAATCGTCTTTGGCTTGGTATTCGCAAGTGGCTTGGTTGACCACCAGCATAGAATCTGAGCTAGCAATCAAGTGGGTGCATCCGAGATTTTGTGCAATGAGCATGCCGTTTATCATAGCTTCATATTCGGCCTCATTGTTAGTATCTCGGAAGCCCAACTTGATGCTTTTTTCGATGATTGCTCCTTCTCTAGACTGGAGGACAATTCCTTCTCTTGACCCATATTTGGTAGATGATCCGTCGATGTGTATTTCCCAGTGTGATTGCCTCGATATTGCTGCTGGTTCGTCGTACCCTTTGGTAAATTCTGCAACGAAGTCTGCCAACACTTGTTCGTTTACTGCGCATCTGGGTATGAACTCGATATGAAATTGGGAGAGCTCGACCCCCCATGTGGCCACCCGGCCACTGATATCGGTTCTCTGTAGTGACTCTTTGATATGAAATTTTGTGTAAGCTTTGACTTTGTGAACGATGAATTAGTGTGGCAGCTTCCTTGTTGCTATTACCAGTGCTAGGCATAGTTTTTTCAATGCCAAATATCTTGTTTCCCCTTCGATGAGTGTTTTACTTAAAAAATAAATTGGGAATTGCTCCCGACCTTCCTCCCTTAAGATGACCGTGCTTATAGCTGTTGCTGACACTGCCAAGTAGCATGCAGTATGTCTCATTTGTTTGGTTTTACTAACAAAGACAGTGTCTTTAAGTATTCCTTTAAGCTGTGAAAAGAAGATTCGCACTCGGGGTTCAATGTGACTTTCTTATCTTTCCTGAGCGTTTCGAAGAACGTGCGTCCTTAATCCATTGATCGGTTGATGAATCTGCTCAGTGCGGCCATCATTTCCGTGAGCTCCTGTATTTGCTTTTTGATTTTTGGTGTGGCTAGATTTCTCAGGGCCGCTATTTGGTCAGGCTTGGCTTCGATTCCTATTTGGGTCACCATGTGCCCTAAGAATTTACCCTTGTTTATGCCAATTGAGCACTTTTTTACATTGAGCTTTAGGTTATGTTCATCCAATGTTTGAAATACGTCTTTTATGTCTTGCAAATGGGATTTGACTTGTTCCCTTTTGATAACCATGTCATCTATGTAAACCTCCATTGTCTTCCCAATATGCTTTTGACAGATGTTTGTTATCATTCTTTGGTATGTAGCTCCTGCGTTTTGCAACCTGGCATAACCTTGTAGCAGTAGTTTTCCAAGGGTAAGATAAATGAGGTCTTCTCCTGATTCTCTTGGGTGAGCGGAATCTGATGGTACCCCGAGTATGCATCTAGGAAAGTCATCATTTCTGCCGCGCCGTTGCATCAACTAGTTGATATATTCTCGGTAGTGGGTATGAATCCCTTGGTAAAGCCTTGTTTAGACTAGTAAAGTCTATACAAACTCTCAGCTTTCTATTTTTCTTGAGGACCACCACCAGGTTGGACAACCACCTAGGGTATATCACTTCTCTTATAGCCCCGGCCTCTAGTAGCTTTCACACCTCCGCTATAATTGTCACTCTATGCTCGATTGATATTCTTCTACTATTCTGAGCAATTGGCTTATACTCGGTGTTGATGCTCAGCTTATGACATGCTATCTTGGGGTCTAAACCAGGCATGTCGCTGGGGCTCCAAGCGAATTTGTCCATGTTTTCGAATAAGGAACTCTCCATTTCTTTTGCTTCTTCCTTGGAAAGGTTTTCTCCTAATAGGAAATAGTGTTATTCGTCCATTCCCGGGTGCTTTCCTTCCTTAGCTTCTCCCCCACTTGCTCCCCGACAACCCTCTCATCCCTGGCAATTTTATCAACCAACTTCTTTTGGCTGGTTGGTTGTTCCACAATGACCAACTGTTTCTCTGGCAATTTCGATCTCTCCTTTGCCGTTTGGGTACTTGACCTTCTGATGGTAAGTCGACTGTATGGCTCGCATAGCGTGTAGCCATGATCGCCCTAAAATCGCATTGTGGCCTGAGTTGTCATTCACCACCAGAAACTCTACCGGTACCGACACTGTTTCCTTTATGACATTAAGGACTATTTTGCCAAGTGGCTTCATTGTTTCCAAGATAAAGCCTATCAAGGTTACATCGGTTGGTTGTAGGTCTTGTAAACTCAGTTCCATCTGGTCAAACAGTTCCTTGTACATGATGTCGCATGACGTGCCTTGGTCGATTAGGACTCTACTGACCGTGTCGATCCTGATTTTAATGTATAGGTTGATAGCATCGCTGTGGGAATAGATGACCCCTTCTTCGTCGTGTTTAGAGAAAGAGATGGGTGGGTGTCTTTGCTATATGCATTGTCTCTTGGTGGAGGAGGATGCCTGAGATGCTTTTGCAACTTGGCCAAAATGCGCTAGTTGCCTTTGTTGAGTACGCTCCCCTCGTGCGGTTTTGGGCCACGACAAGTGGACGACATTGATTGTCTTTCCTCTTCTGTTTTTGGATTCTTCAAGGGTGGGTGGTTTGTCTTTGTTCATGCCGCCCTTGATAAACTTATTCAGATAGCCAGCGTCACCCCACTGGTTCATCTTCCATCGAAGATTCCTGCAATGTTCGGTGAGGTGGCTGTGGTCTTTGTGATAAGCACAGAAGAGTTTGGTGTCTCTTTGGTGGGATGGTGATAGGAATGGTTCCGGTCATGAATACCAGCTTTCTCTGTAGATGTCTTTGAGCATGTCCTCTGCAGAACGGTTGAAATTGTATTTGAGTATGACCGGTTCGAAATTCCTTTTGTGCTCTCTTTTGTGAACGGGTTCTTGGTGGAGTGGCCTATTCGGTGCCTGTTATGTCAACTGATACGGCTTCCGGTTAGCTTCTATAAGGCGCTCTGCCGTTTTCTGCTACTCGGGCCTTCTGTACACGTTGTCCCTCTTAACCGGTTTGATTGCCTCTCCTTGATTGCCCTTGGCTTTCTTGCGTTCTACCTGTGCCTTTCTAACCGATTCTCTTCAAGGTAAAGACTGGTTGTGGTTTCTCATTTCCTCGTTTTTGTCCGTTAGGTGAGTGCAGTAACCGAGGAGTGCATCGGTAGTCGAGAAGCTCTTGTCGAAAAACTTTCTCTGAGCCCAGTACCCGCTTGGGATGGAGTTGATAAAGTTTTAGATGCCGATGTTACTGGAATATTGAGGAATTTGGTTTGCCATGTTGATGAAGCATATACAGTAGTCGTTTAATCTCTCGTTCGGTGACATATCCATTTTCAGCAAGGTTTTGATGGTGACCTTCTTTATGTGATCGGCATATTGGGTAGAGTAAACTCTCAGTAGTTCGGTCCATCTCCCTATGAAACTCCTTGTTAAGTTGTGATATCATGTTGAGGCTTCTTGACTTAGGCTATTCTTGAAGAATATACACATTAAAGTGGAGTCATCGCTCCACAATTCCATCATAGTCTTGTAGTGCCTCAGATGGTCTATCAAGCAGCTTTTCCCGTCATATAGCTTAAACTCTGGAATGACGAAACCTGTCGGGTTTCGGTATCGTGTTATTTGCTCGGTGCACGGTGTCTCCTGGCAGACATCCCATGCTTGTTGGAACACTTCGTCTTGTGTTTGATATTGCAGTGTGTACCCTCCACCGCCATAATTTGTGTGAATGGGGGCGTAGTACTCGCATACTCCCCCTGCTCTGTTCTCGCATATCCCCTGCTTTCCGGTGCTATGTCGTATGCATGTCCGGCCTGGGTGCCTTGGAAGCCTGGTCTTGGGATGAAAGGTTGTTGTTGCGATATTCTCGGGTGGCAGTTCCCCTTGTTGGAACCTTCCTGCCTCTCATTGTCGTCCTGCCACTTCCATGGCTGCTCTGTAAGTGGCATGTTCTATTTGTTCGCTCCTTTGGAGCTCTTTTTGCGGGCGGACTGTTTGTTCTATCGACATCCTTATTCCCGCAGTTGTCATGTCTGACATGATAGCTTTCATCAGTCCTTGATATCACAGCCGCATTTCCTATCGGCTATATGATCGGTTGAAATTTCACCATGGATGGTGTAATTATTTGTGGAGGATGGATTGGTTGTCGATCTGTTTGTTCCTGAGTGTCGGTATGTGCCATTCCATATTGGAATGCCATTGGATTTGTTGGGCACTGTTGGGTTCTTCTTGTTTCCTCGACTTAGTTGTCTTTCGATTGGAATTCCCTGACTTCCTCATCATTGAGTCAGAAACGAGTGACCCTCTCTTGATGCGAGCTTGAGTTGGCCAACATGGTGGGCAGGTGGGGCCTAGAGCTTGGCCTTGTTGTGTTTGCTATGGGAGCTATACTGTCTATCTATCGGGCTCTTGCTTGATGTCTTCTTTTCCGCCTTGCCACAGACGTGGCTCGCTCTTCCTCGGAGTCCGACGGATTTTCATCTATAATCCCGTCGATCATTGGAGGTTGGTCTTGGAGTTGTGAGTGTTTGTTAGGGAGGTTGGAGGTAGATGGTCGGTTTTTGGCTGTGAGTGCTTGGTATCTTTGTTTGATGACTAGCAGTGCTTCTAACTCGTCTTGACAAATGCATATATTGTTATTGTTGTTCGAGGTTGTTCCTATCTCCTTGGGACGACTTTCATCTACGGTAGTAACCATTTCGCTCGTCTAGTAAAGTTGTGTATCCGACTTCGAAATTAGTTAGTACTAGATGAAGCTTAGAGACGACGCCATTTGATGAAGCATAGACTTTGGTCGGTTAAGTTGTGTTTTTCAACAATAATTATTTAGATGATCGACAGTAATAAATTGGACGAAGTGATTTTTCTTTATTAATTGAGTAAATTACAATGTGCTTTTATTACAATAATCTCAATTTATCTAATGCTCGGTATAGATCTTCGGTTTTCGACTTGACTTTTGTGTGGTGTGTACTTTCTAGTGAGATAAACTCTGAAAAGTTTCTGTACTAATATATCTTTTCTGCTTCGAAGTCAGATGATCTCATTGTACAGCTGTTTGACTCTATTTATAGGGATACGTGCACCACAAAATGTTGACAAGTGGTGTTTTCATCTGTCAGATCGTGAGCTTTTCACGTAATGGGATTTGTTAATTTGAGTTAGTTCAATGGGTAATTAACTTTCCTATTTTATGAAGGAAAACACCATCATGTCCTTATACCAATTATGTTTTCCATACTTGATGCGATGAATATCCATTAGAAACATGTGGGTCGGGTCATCATTGAATATCACTTATCGGGTATTATTTTTATGTCGTATCAGATTTCCTGAGGCAATGGATTGCGCTTCGTCGTTTGTATTTCGTAGCTAATATTGAGGTCAAGCCTTTCAAGGGTGTTTAACCTGTGGCTAAAATTTTAGCTTTTTGGAAAGGGAAAGAAACAGCTAAGAATGAGCCAAGATGCCAATAAATTATCTCAATATTTGTAAATAATCCCTAAGTGAATCAGAAACCCTCAAACCGTATAGTGTTTCAACTACAGATACAAAAGGAAATGATGTATTTCACATGTTTATACTTCCAAGTCCAACACAATTGATGTCAAAACTTAATAATCTATATGGATCATTTTTGTTTCTTCAATATTTCCCAATAAACTGGGTGTTTAAAATCCTCAGAGGCCTAAATTAGGTTCCTTTTCGACCTTGAAAACAAAAGAAACTAAAAAAGCAATAAAACCACCAACTAGCTCAATTAGCAGAAGTAGCCGAAGGTGTAACGGTAGTATTGCTTATTTGCTCCAAACTATTAATCCAATCGGACCCTTCAAGCTCGTCTACTTTGAACGTTGAGGACGTAAGCGGCTCATTACATTCAATTTTCACATCTCGGATTCTAGAGTTCTCTAGTTGAGGTAAAAATTCAAGGCTGTTCGATAAGGTCCCCGTCATTTCACAAACTATATTAGGATCAATGATATTGTTGATGGAATTACATGATGAAAAAGCAACGGTATCTAATCCCAATTCCAAGCAATAATCTTCATTTTCGAAGACGTCCACTATACCACCGGCGGTTTCTTTTGACCAAGGAAAATCAAACACAGATTTCTCGTCCTCTATGTTGTTCACTTGCTCTTCTTCTTCTTCTTGTTCTTCATGTGTAGGGTCAATATTCTTGGAACACCCTTCACCTACATTAATCTTGAAGCTACTACCGCTATTTATAATTTCATCATTATTGTTTCCGACACGTACATGATCGCTAGGTTTGTTCTTGACGGAATGTTTGCGTTTTCGGTGATGTGATTTGGATTCGGCCCGGTCTTCATCATCATCCCTAGCTCTCTTCCTTTTTCCATTATCCATTTTCACCTTCATCTTCTTTGTTTTGATTTGTTCAGGTTATTGTATTTTGGTTTGTTTTGAGTTTTGTTTCTATATAGAAAAGTGCTAAAACAAACAAAACTGCACTCATAAGACTCGGTCACAACTTCCACCGTACCCTCTCATCAAATATGTCAAAAATTATCCATAATAAAATGCACTCCTCCTTTTGTCTTTTTACCGTGTGTCAAAAGTATGATAAATGGGGGCATTTATTTGTATCCACAAATTGCTACTTGATCTTGATGTTGTCATCCTCTAGTTCTATTAACTCCCACCTAAATTTATGCCCATCTCCATTTTTATATAGCAAACTGATGATTCATTATTTACAAACCGCTTAAACTAGAGTTTATAATTTATGGGCGGTAGTCAATTTTGAATGGCTCTCACCGATCACATGGATCTCACCGAGTCGTGCATTAATTTATATCAAAAAGTCTCTATTGATTGCATTTCCCACAATCTATGTATTGCAAGCGAAGCGAAAATAAGACATTGTGTCATGGCATATATGTTGTTGGTTTTGTACTATATTCAAAACTAATAAATTAAATAACAAATGACTGAAATGGGAATAAATAATTTTATTTCACTTTAAAAAAAAAATATAACTCGATTACAAAATTCATGACTCGTACAGAATTTAAATTGTAATAATTAAATTCCAGACAGATTTAATATAAATTATTAAACTGCTGGACTGATTTGTAATTGTACAAAACTATCTAACAGAATAGTATAAACACTAACTGCTGGACTGTTTGTTAATTAAAAAAAATTGCCAGACAGAATAGTATGATTATTAAATGTCTGGACTGTTTCTGTAAATAAAAGAAATTACATAACCGAAATATAAATTACAGAATGTAAATTACAGAATAGAAAAGACTGAAAAATAAATACAGAAAAGTAAACAGTACTGGAAATTTAATTACAGAATTAAAAGGACTGGAAAGTAAATTACAGAACTTAAACAGTACTGAAATGAAATGGACATAAGATAAAAGGACAGAAATAAAATAAACAGAAATTAAAAGAAGTGGTAACTGTTGGGCAGTTTTCCTTAAACAATATTTCCCGAACCACCATAAAGGTTTCTGGTTCTCGGGACTTTGTTCCCAAGGTACAACTTCTGTCTCAGAGTGGTTCGCGTGGAAACGGCATCGAACCACAGGTCGAGCTGTTGGTGGTGCGATTCTCTCTCTATATGATGCTATGTTGTGTGTTTGTTGTTGTGTCTGACTGAGAGAGAGAGGGCTGCCTTTTATAGGCTTTCTTGAAACCGCAGCCATTAATGGTCATTCAATTCTGGGAGTTACACCCCCAGAATCCGCCCATTCAATTTCTGAAACTGCAGCACTTAATCTCCAATTTATTCTCATTGAATGCTGGCGTTTCAATTTGCTGAAAACTCTAGGGACTACTTTTGTATTTTATACAAAACTCCCTTATCAGATTTGACCCAAGACCCAAGACCCGAGACGTTCCCCAAATCCCAAATCTCAAATCCCAAATCCCGCGCCCGTGCCCGCACCCGCGCCCGTGCCCCGAGACCCGAGCGAGCACACGTGTGTGGTACACACTAATACACTTAAGTGTATGTGGACATGTTAGTTTAACAACTATATGGGTTGGACTTGTATATATATTGTAAAATTAACTCTTAATCTTCCAATATGGGATAACCCTCATTGGTTTTCCATTTATTCATTTCATTTTCCAGTATTTAGGTTTTTTCCTCTTTCGAGAACCCAACTTTGAAGTTGATTAGTATTCACACCCATTCTCCGAATAGGTCATGCGATATACCGTTACGAAACTCGTCACGCGAGCTATTCAAACACGTTGAGTACGGTATTGTCACATGTAATATCGACTCGAAGTTGGTCATGTGACCATTCGGAAACACCCATGTAAAACATGTTTTTACAACAATATATACTTTCTTTGTTTATATTTTGCTTATCAATTAGAAAGTATGTGCAATTTTGGCTTTTAAGATTTAATTTGTACCTGAGTGACAAAATAAAAAATTATTAAAAAGTTAGTTAGAGAGTAAAATGTTAAACTTATTATCTGTTGTGTGACATATTAGCTCGTTATAGAGATATATATAGATATGTACAGATATAGAGAGAAGTATGAGAGACAACAATAAAGGAGGCTTTATTCATTTATATGAGTGATAGAGAGATACATCAAGAGATCCCTGACCCTTTTTATATAATAGAGGGTAGGGTTACATATGCTAGGAAAGTCTAAGATAGGCCCAATAGAGTAAGGCCCAAGATGGCCAATAATATCCTACAACACTCCCCATTTGGACGTCTTGATTTCTTCGTCTTCATGCTGTCGATGTGAGTCGAGTTCATTCGCAGTGCTAAACACATAAAAACCTTAGGGCCGAAATATCAAGTAAGTAACTAACCACAAAACAGTGTGTCTCATCAAAACCTTGCCAGAGCAAACCCAATGGGAAAATCTCTGATCGAAGGAAAAAGAGTGTAATAATGGTAGTAGTAGGGATCAACCACAAAACAGGTGCCTCATCAAAACCTTGCTAGAGTAAACCCAGTGGAAAAAAATCTCTAGTCGAAGGATAAAAGAGTACACAATGGTAAGAAATATACAACATGATAGTCCCCCTAATTTCGGTAATCTTAAGTGAGATATGATGGGAACGTGTCTTGCTAAAAACCTTGCCAAGGAAAACCCAGTGGGAAAAAAAACCTTGGTCTAAGGATAAAAAGAGTACATGAGTATGCGACTGGATGCTCCCCCTCACTTGCACACGACAAGGTGCGAGATTTTCGACTAAGTAGTAATTAGTTCAATAAGCATTCACCTGCATGCTCCCCCTCACTTGCACAAGACTGGGTGCAAGGATTTCATATTTCAATAAAGAGTACGAGCATTCGACTGGATGCTTCATTTACTTGCACACGACTGGATGGAAGAAAATCTAACGTGAAATAGAAGGAGCAATCAACTGAATGCTCTTAAACTTCATATGTGAAGATTTATTTCGGCGAGAAATGCTAAATAGCATAATCTAGTCATGTCTCTTTTGATCGATAACAACAAGTTGTCCTCAAATAAGACAAATGTTTTATCTGGATCGTGAGATAGAGCATATGTAATTCAAATATGGCTAATACTAGCTCGAAGTCATATACACTCTTTAGTCATCTCGTAGAGCACGAGTAGATCATAGTGATTCGTTTGGAGTCATTCCAAGACTTCCAAGATATCGCCTTATTCCTAATGTTAAAGACGGACCATGTTAGAAATATCCCTTATGCGGGTCTGATAAGAAACCGACATCAGTATAACCAAAAAAGAATTGCGTTAATTCGAGTACCGAAGGGGGTATGTACACTCGATGACGCAAATGGGATAAACTGGCCCACTTCCAAAATTACCCTAAGGTAAGGGAATGTGTCTTTAGTGCCATTTCGATGGTAGCATGTTAGCGCGATGCTGTGTCGAGTTATACCATTCACAGCATATGAGATGTTCATCCTACCACATCAGACCAAGTACAATGATGCGCTTATTGTACTTAGATATGAACAAGACGGTTCAATATCTCTTCATCGTCTCATCAGGGACGGACTGACGACTTAGCGTCATGATGACTAAAACGTCATAATACCTTCTGGGTGTAGTCTGAATCATGGACTTAGATTCAATCTTTACGGGACTCTATCATCGGGCCGAGTCACTACCGTGTCTTCCCAAGATCCTTCATCTCGAAGGCAAATCCAAAAGTGGATCGCATAATAAAACACGCAAGGGCATAATACTTGTTCAAGTATCCTATGCTGATCAAGTACTCACTTAGGCGGTATACCACATCCGCTCGGATTATATTAATCCATATAGTGAACGTCTCAGTCAATTGAGATCGTGTTCCGTGGCCAGGAACTACTTGATTTAATCACATGAAGTCACACATGGACCTTCATTTATATCTCTTTGTCTAAATTCTCATAGAGATAAAACAGTGACCATAATCACATGTTGCATAATCAGTTTTTTAGGAAACTACTAAACTGATAAAGTAGGGAACCATTATAACGTCCATTACGAGGAAATCAACCATCTCGTAATCAATTCCAAGGTGTGAGAGAAGCCTTGCGCTACTAGGCGAGCTTTCTACAATCCCATTATTCTCATCACTTTCCTTACGAATAACCAAATAAATGAACTCGTTTAACATTGGTGGTGTTGGAGCTACAGGTTTGAACACACTTTCGCTAAGGAGTCTACTTGGATTGCAAGTTTTCATTAGTTCAGTCTATTCTACGTTGACTTCAAGCATGGTACATGGTTCGCTGTCATATTTTGTTCATATTACCAGTCGTCACCGAATATATGAACAAGTAATCAATGACAGTCTCATTTCACTTCAATATCGTCTAAGATATCATGATCGACAGATATTTTGAGATTCTTAGGATGAGGAGGAAATCACACATCTCCTTGATCATTTATAATCTCGTACGACAAACGAGTTTCAGTTCATCACCTCTGGGGCTGAATGAATTAGCAACCGGTCAACTTCCTCATATCTTGGGAAGGACGACAGACTGACGGCCGACGGCAGCGTTCTTTGCTTGGCGGGTTCGGCCAAAGCAACATGTTACGACAAGAACACGACGTTCGACAGGGATGTCTATCCTTGCAAGCATTTTGCAGCAGGTATAAATGATCTCGTGACATCTCGTAAAGTAATTAAATGCGTTTGGCATTTAGTTAGACTTGAGGGAGTCTATGCACTTACTTATCACTAAGTGCAGTTTTGGGGATCAAGCTAAGACTGAGTGGGTTATGCCACGTTATTTCACGCCATTCCTAATCAACAGTAACGTGCAAATCTCTCTCTAACGATGGGGAGAACAGTCTTAGCGATGTCACTTTTGCATATCATGCGATAAAGGGATTGGTTGTTAAGGTTACTCTATCAAATGATAGGCATGTGATTCATAATCAACTTATGTCTCCTTCATAGGTCCATATTTTGAACGCTATAGTGGCTCAATCAAAATATTAATTAAGCATTCCAAACACGCGTTAATATGAGACTTCTGGCTCATAACCAGTAATCAGCTGGTACGCATATAGTGTCTGAGTGTCTATGAGCCTCATAACGGACCAATGCAGCAAAATAGCATAACCCCACACAGAAATATAAATCTTGGTTCACAATACTAAGAAGTGTGTGCAATCATTTGCAGTCGCATCATCAAACTTTCCGTTAGTCCATTTGGGTCTGAACATAATCGACATGATGTTCAGTTTCAATTTCCAAACTCAAGTAATTGAAATCGAAATTTCGATTCTTACTCTTCGGTATTATCAAGTCGACTAGACTTTTCAGGATAATCCGGATCATGAGCCATCAACTCAATGATAAGGCTAAGAGTTTGGAAAGTGCTGCATTTATGTGGACAATAGTAAAATGTGACCATATTGTCGATGCATCAACCATAACCATTTATATTTATGGTTCGTCTTATGGTTGGATAAGTCCACAATAACTCCTTCAATTCTTTACAAGAATTATACGAGTCCATTTCATGATCTTTACACATACTAGTCTTTCAAAATGAGCATTAGTGGCATTGATTTCGGATTAATCACGAAATATATCCTCAAAGAGAATCCAAATGCGAGGCGATTATAAATCAAGCATCGTCTTTTGACCCGGGAATATCTCATCCAGTCAATGTCACAATATCAAAATGCTCTTATCAATCAACGACAGGCGAATGATAGTACAGACAATCATGTATTAGCATCTAAATCATTTATCATTTCGACGACAGGAGAAATGAAAAGATAACTTTAAATGCTTTAAAGTATGTGGTAGCAACGACTTGAAAGACATTTCAATTCCTCTAAAATACGCTTTTGGTCGTATTGAATGGGGGCTATGTAAAGAAATTTCAATTCTTTCATGAGCTATTACCATATAACACTGGTTTTCTCAATCATTTTATAACTCAACAAGGTACGACAGGACCTATAAAAGTATAAGGCCTCATATTTGACAAATCAATTTGGTTTTACCAAAGATTTCGATTTGGAACGACAGATCCATAATCATTGTCACAAAGGACTCTTTTAGGCAACTAGTTGGTGAAATTATGTGGTATACGGTTACCCAAGATAGACCTAATAGAGTAAGAACCAAGATGGCCAATAATATCCTACAACATTATCATATTTTTTGAAAAAATCATTTAAACATTTTAGATGCAAGTTACTTTGAAAGTCAAAATTGTCGGTAGTCTCGTAATACATGTTAAATATATTGATATATATCATTCTATTATAATAAGTCAACCCAAGTCAAATAAGTCTGCCCACTTTAGCCATTTTTTTTTCAAAAATATCACTACACATTTATATTAATTACAATAATATCATACTCACATAAAATTATAAAAAGTAAAAATTAGTAAAACTATTTATCCCTATTTAACAACCAAACATTTTTTTAAATATTAAACTATGTTTTTTTATTATCCACATATTTATATGATAACTATACATATTTTCTACATTTTTATTGCATTACATACCGTACACGCAATGTGTGTGAGGCACGATTACCCGTTCTCATATAAGCCGAGATAAAGTTAGGAAATGACTGACGATGACCACAATAAACATATTATTAGAAAAGCTACCATCTAACATATATCTTGTATAAAAGCAACCATTATAGTTTCCACCTCACTTTCTCTTAAAAAAAAAACTATACTTTTTCAATTTTACACAACACTTTTACATTCATACAAAATATAAGCGGCCCTCTAAACTTTCTTATATTTATTTTTAATTTTATTTTCTATTTGTTATTTTTAATTCTATTTTTATGATGGGATACCTCAGTTTTCTTTTGAAGTTCCTTATAAAACCGAATACTGAGACAGTTTGTATACCGGAGTAATGTTACTAATGTAGACCGCACTTTCTGCACAAAACTATATCATATATGACAAATTAAAACAAAACAAATAACCTAAGACACAAAATAAAAAGGAATAATCTGAGAAGATGTAAACTTCACCATGAAGAAAAAAACGAGTCAATCACTGATTCACAAAAGTGTGCAAACACATTAGTATGCCTAAAAAACTGATCAAAGAATATAAACTTGTATGAATTTAATTCTACCAAAGATAAAATAAGTTTACATTAATTAATCAAGGTGGGTGCAATGTACATAGGTTTTAGTTACCACAAATTCGGAGTCTCACTTTTACTATGAGGTAATGCAGGGGAAAAGATGAAATAAAAGTGTAAAGGAGTCGATCATAATAAATGGAAGGCCGGAAAGTATTTGTTGTATGATATTATTGGACTATTGGGCCTTACTCATAGTGGGCCTAAGTTGGGCTTTCTAGCTTGTATAACCCTAAGCTCTCCTATATAAAGAAGGTTAGGGTTCTCTTGTATTGATACATTCTGATTAATAAAGATCATGTTGTTGTATCTCTCTATATTCTCTGTCTATATCTATATACATATATATGTGAGCTAATATGTCACACAACACGTTATCGGCACTTTGTTCGCGGAGAATAGAAGATTGTGATATTTGTTCAAATAACAGCTCGAATACTGGGTTATAAACATACGGCGAAATTTTGAATTGTTTAGTTCAATCGGCCTTCACCAAAATAACAGAAGGAATGTATAATATTTTTTTCACTGTGATGGTAGAAAATTGCATGTGTAATTAGATTTGGTACTACATAAAATTGAACCACCATGATTTATATATAAAATATGGATATGGTAGTGTTATGGTAGTGTTATTGTATTATCTGCATGTTTAATCGTTTACAACGGTATAACATGATCACCTAGAATACATAGATATGTAACCATGTGATTGATATATTAATAGACTATGCAACGTCACATATAATCGATTTGTAAATCGAAAATCATGTAATTGTAAAACATGTATTAATCTGTCGGATTAAATCTGCAAAACTGAAACGTATGTACTGATTTGTAATTCTCTGAAAGCTGTAAACTATTCTGTAAATTACTCAAGGACTAAACTAAAACTTGTCTGAAATTCTGGACTGTATATGTAATAATGCTGTAAATAGATATATAGTTTGCTGAAATTACATGTATGGTCATGTAGTATAATACTTATACGAAAACAATACATATGATTGATAAAATATGATATTCGGTCAATATACACACACATGCATATAATTTTTTTTATTAAAAGGCAAGTGAATAAAAATTGCATATTAATTGAATAAATTGATATGTTTCCATGTAAATTTAACATATTTGCATGTTATATAATTTTTTTTACCATATATAGAATTGATTGGTAATTAAAAATATATTGCTTGCTTGCATGTTAAAATTATCATGTATAGAATTATTCATATGGTAATAAACAGTAAATAATTGATTGATATCTTGTTAGCATTATCATATCTTTTGTTATTACCATATATATAAATATCACATATGGCAGTTAATTATTGGATTAGATCTAATTGATTTGATTTGATATGTTAGAATCTTTATGAATTGATTGATAATCTTGAATTGATTTGTTTATAACGCCAAATATACTGCATGATCCGATAAATCCTAAAACTATATTTATTGCATGTTTATATATATATATATATATATATATATATATGTGTGTGTGTGTGTGTGTGTGTGTGTGTGTGTGGTTAATTTAGATAGATACGATCTATGTATTTATTTACTGCCATGTACACTTGTTTAAAATATGATAATTTGCGGAATCATATATTTTCACATTTAAGTTGGAAAAATTATGAACCTTCCCTAAATAGGATCACCTATTTGGATACGATGTCTAGGAAAGATATAGGCGGAAGTCGATATCCTAATGAGGTCGGGTTTTAAGTGGCATTCATGCCCTCTACCCTCACCGTCTTTCCTGGATCAAGTAGAGCTACCGAAAGGGGTTGGCTAAATAATAATTTCCCCGAGTGTGTTTATATAGTGATGTATGTTTCGCCGAATTGGTGTCTCTGTATCGACATATCGTTCGATTAATGAGAACCTATTCACATTAAAAGCAAAACTATTTTTCGAACCTGTCGTTTCAAAATAAAGTTTATGCTTGTGCAAACCATAAAAATATAAACAAGTCATTTTATATGATAAATAATTCAGAACTCCCAACACATGTTGGATGCCATCTATGATGAGAAAAATCGTAAAAACATACTTGCGAAATGACTGTTTAAACGTTGATTTTAATCCGTCACCACATGTTACTCACCCTGATGTGTGAAAATGTGATGCCCCAAATTTTTTTTGGATGCCATCTTTGATGAGTAAAACACGAGTTTGTTGTTACCATCAGGATGAATGCTAAGGCGTTGATTTTATTCCGCCGCCACATTTGAGACGTGATGACGTCTATGGTGAAAAAATGTCTGAAATTGACATATTGGAGCAATCATTCAGCAAAAATACTAGTTTAGAAATTGTATTCATAAGTAGTATCGTGAATTTATATTCACCATGTTCCTTTATCGCTCATCTGTTATTGGGCCAATAGCGAATTGTTTGCCCGATATTAATGCTCTTCGTGTACATTTTTTTCCATGAATCGAGAACCAAGACAAGTGTTATTTGTCTCGAACTGTCGCGATCCCGATGAATCGCTTAGCCAAGAGAGATTTTAGACAATCATCAAAATCGAAAACCTGGGGCTCTGTGACAGTAATTGAAAGGAACAATATGGCCCGTTGTCACAAAGCAAGAGATAATGCTCAAGGAGGCAACTCTATGCTATAAAGACAAATATCATGCACGGTTACTCCTTAAATAGTTCAAAACTATTATAAAGGTGAAAACATCGATGCTAATGTGGTTAAAGATAACTAAAAAAAAACTCTTGAGACCCCCGGTTTTATGGCTCAAATAAGTTTGGTATCTTTCTTTATTGATTTTGATAAATCATTGAGACATTTTTTCGCTCATCTGGTTTATGTTTTTCGATTTGTATTATGATTTTTCCATTTGCACATACTTTTGGATTATGGTTTGCCTGTTTACGAAGTTTCTCGAAATAATTTAAAGTGCTTTGAGCAAATTACTTTGACAAATTTGACCAAACTTTAAATTATGAAATTTTAGGCAATACTTGTGGGGTAGTTGATTTTTTTGGAAATAGTGGGTAACAGTGTACCACATAATTTCACCAACTATTTGCCTAAAAAAGTACTCAGTGACAACGATTCTGGACTTGTCGTTCCAAATCAAAATCTTTGGTAAAACCAAATTGATCTGTCAAATATGAGGTCTTATACTCATGTAGGTCCTACCGTACTTTGTTGAGTTATAAAATATTCGAGAAAACCAGTGTTATCTGGTAATAGCTCATGAAAGAATTAAAATTTCTTTACATAGCCTCCATTCAATACGAGCAAAAGCGTATTTTAGAGTAGTTGAAATGCCTTTCAAGTCGTTCCTACCATAATTTTTAAAAGAATTTAAATTTACCTTATCATTTTGTCTGTCATCGAAATGATAAATGATGTAGATGCTAAGACATGATTGTCTATACTATCATTCGCCTGTCGTCGATTGATCAAAGCATTTTGATATTGTGGCATTGACAAGATGAGATATTCCCGGGTCAAAAGACGATGCTTGATTTATAATCGAATCGCATTTGGATTCTCTTTGAGGATATATTTCATGATTAATCCGAAATTCATGCCACTAATGCTCACATTGAAAGACTAGTATGTGTAATGATCATTAAAAGGCCTCGTAGAATTCTTATAAAGAATTGAAGGAGTTATTGTGGAGTTATCCAACCATAAGATGGACCATAAATATAAATGGTTATGGTTGAAGCATCGACAATAGGTCACATGATTATTGTTGTCCATAGAAATGCAGCATTTCTCAAACTTTTAGCCCTATCATTAAGTTGATGGCTCATGATCCGGATTATCCTGAAAATTCTAGTCGACTTGATAATTCCGAAGAGTAAGAATCGAAATTTCGATTTGAATTACTTGAGTTTGGAAATTGAAATTGAACATCCTGTCGGTTATGTTCAGACCCAAATGGACTCACGGAAAGTTTGATGATGCGACTGCAAATGGTTGCACGCACTTCTTAGTCTTGCGCACCAAGATTTATATTTTCGTGTGGGGTCATGCTATTTTGCTGTATTGGTATGCCTGAGTCCCATAGTCACTCAAAACACTAAATGTGTGCCAGTTGGTTACTGGTTATGAGCCAAATGCCTCATATGAGCGTGTGTTTGAGTGCTTAATATTTTGATTGAGCCGTTATAGCGTTTAAAATATGGACCTCTAAAGGGGACATAAGTTGGGCTATTGGGCCTTACTCATAGTGGGCCTAAGTTGGGCTTTCTAGCTTGTATAACCCTAACCTCTTCTATATAAAGAAAGTTAGGGTCCACTTGTATTGATACATTCTGATTAATAAAGACCATGTTGTTGTCTCTCTCTATATTCTCTCTCTATATCTATATACATATATATGTGAGCTAATATGTCACACAACAGTATTAAATTATTATAAAAAAAGAATGAGGAAAGTTTTTGGTTCCCTTTCTTACAAGGAAGATTGAGCCAAATCCATAATTTGAAGCTATTCATAAAGTATAGATTTTGATCGGTTAAGTCGTGCTTCTCAACAATAATTATTTAGATGATAGACGGTAATAAATTGGACAAAATGTTATCTTTCTTTATTGGTCGAGTAAATTACAATATGATTTATTACAATAGTTTCTAACAGTCTAGTGCTCTGTATAGATCTTCGGGTTTTGATTTGACTTTTATATGACCTGTACTTTCTAGTGAGATAAGCTCTGAAAAGTCTCTATACTGATGTATCTTTTTCTGCTTGGAAGTCAGATGATCTCATTGTACTGCTATTTGACTCTATTTATAAGGGTACGTGCTCCATAGGATGTTGACAAGTGGCGCTTTCATCTGTCAGATCATGAGCCTTTTATGTAATGGGCTTCGCTAATTGGAGTTAGTCCAATGGGTAATTATCTTTCCTATTTTATAAATGAAATGACCATCGTGTCCTTATACCAATCGTGCTTCCCATGTTTAAAGTGATGGATCCCCATGAAAAATATATGGGTCGGGTTACTACCGAATATCGCTTAATGGGTATTATTTTCATGTTGTATCAAGTGCTCCCTGACTTTTTCATTGTGGTTTCCATGACGAGAGAGTCATCATGTTCGGTTTTTATGGATTTCATCTCGGCATTGTCATTCCAAACGTTTTATTGAGAAGTGTAATCGTTTCGTATCTCTGTTTGCTTTACAGCAATTAATGACATTGGGAAGTCTAGACATGCTACCCTTTTCGATGAGACTCTTGGCCTTCCCCATTGTCTATCCATTATAAAAAGGACTCATTGCTGCTACTATTTTCATACCTCATTATTACAGCTTCTCTACGCTATTATGACTCATTCAAATGGATCTAGCGGGGATAACTTCTATGAATATCATGCTTATTTGGAGGGCGAGGTCAGGAAGACTCGTGCCTTGAAGATAAGGTTCTCCTTCTTGGCGAGGGAGGCTATCAGGGTGCCTTCCCTAGAGGGAAAGGTGGCTGCTTTGGAGGCCACCCTAACTTTGGGTCGATCTGACCTGTATCAGGTTGTTGCTCGGGCCAAAAGGCTCAAGGCTTCTCGGGATAAGCACAAGTCATCCAAGAAGGCTTACAAACTCGCCTTAAAAGATATGTAAGCTCATTCAAAGAAAGGGCATGATGGTGATGCAGGGACTTCGAATATTTAAAATTTCTATAATTTCGTTCTTTTGGGTGTCTTACTGTAATTTCTGTAATTTTGCCGTTTTGTTCTAACCAGACCTTTTTTAATCGTAACGATATCTTTCAATATTCTTCTCTTGTTTTCTTATCTGCCTTTACTAGTTGTTAGCCTTTTTACTGGATTGTCTTTTCGCATTATTTCTTATTGCCACGTGTTTTGTGATGATATGATGGGTTTTATTGAGCCATGTGCACGTATCTATCCGAATTTTGAATACACTATGACTTTGTGCACATTTTGTCTTTCCCATTCTTTTAAACCGTTGAACTTTCCCAAGATGACACGTGTGTAGTGGTTTTTCCACATGGTTGCGTTTATCCAATATATGCACGAATCCAAGAGTTTTCTTGATCAGATGCGTCTTTTTAATTGACATGTTTCTAGAAATTTATTGGTGAATAGTTGTGATTCCCTTCTTCACGCTTTTCTTAATCCCTCTATAATTACCCTATTTTGGCATATTTTTCTCTTCATTATTTCTTAATCGTTCTCTCTTACTACATATTCTTTTACAAATTTACTGCTTTTAATATGTCTGCCCCTTTCACCAGATCTGCTCTAGCTCTACAAGTGGAGGCATTTGACGCTTCCTATAATAATGTGAAAAGGATGCTCTGGGATGCTGAGGGAGAGTTTAGATAATGCGATATCACCATACTGAAATGGTGAGAGAATTGACTTGGTTGAGGGCTAAGTTGGATTTTTGTAGGCGTGCTCGCCAGACTTTGGTCAAGGAGAATAACATTCTACAGGCGACTTCTTCGCTTCAAGATACTGCAAACATGGTCGGGTCATCTCATCGATACCGATCTACCTCTCCCGAACCCTAGTTTCCTTTTTCTTTCTATTTTTATTTTGCTTTATCCCCTGATGTAATAATTTATAGCGTAACCCATCTTTATTAATGAAATGGTTGTTTTATTTATTCTTTTGCTTTTCTGTACTTGTTGTCTTTCCTTTAATTGGCTGTGACAAGGATTATCGAACATTTTTCCTTGGTTTTTTCCTCTTTTCATGTGCCCATGTGATGTTTGTACCGTGGCTGATGCTTTTTAGTCAAAGATGCTTGTACCTTTACTCGCCTGTCAGTGCTTTTCAGTTACTTTTTGCTTTCTATGCTCTATAAATACCTTGCCCCAATTTACTTCCTTCTCATATCTCCCTCTTGTTATATAAACTCCTCTTTGTGCTGAAGAAATATATTAATTGATTTAGTAGATTTACGAATGGCTGATCCTAGGGTACAAAATCAAGCCTGGGTGAGGAACTTAGATGAGTTGGTGTTTCAGACTCGTCATCGAATGATTAGGGCTGAGAGGGAGTTTGAGGTTTTTACCCTTAGGCGTTCTGCTTCCCCAAATGATGATTCATGGCAGGAAAAGAGGGCCGAGTGTGATATTTTGGGTCATTGGTTAGACGAGCTACTACTTGAGAGAAAGGGTCATATGAACGTTTGGTATGAGACCGAGGAGATGTGGGAGTATGTACATGATGAGTTTTATAATGGTCCTCAGGGGTCATCAAGTTTGATGGTTGAGAATGCTTGGCTTATGGATGACATTGCTGCTTTTATCTCGGTGAACGACACTCCTGCCGATGAAAACTCCTGTTATCGAGCTCGGCTTGTGCACAACAGGTCTTCATGCCACCAAGGGTCTTGCTCCCATTTGGGGGCTCGGTTTTTCCCCCTAGTGACCCTTAGACTTTTGGATATTTTGCTGTTATTAATCGTTAATTGTATTTTCTCTCTTATTACTGTTGGCGTCTTATTTATTTACTTTTGAATCGGCACACGTGTATGACTGTAATTTGTGCTTTCTTTTGAATTTGGACCGTTGTTTCGCTTCGTTTCTCATGCCCCTTAACTTTCTATAAATACTCCCTTGTGTTTATCTTATTTTTCATATAATTTCTTTACCCTTGCATCTCTTTCTTTTTCTTCTCTCTTAACACTTTTTCTGCGAGATGACTCACATTACCAGATCTGCTGCCAAGGCTAAAGTCGTATTTGAGAGTGAGCCCACTTATTTACTACCCGTTAGGGTCCCTTCTGATGGTGAGGAAGATTTGACTCAAGTCCAATTACTTGAGATTGATATCAAAGTTTTGAAAACGAAACTTATGATTTCTGAGACTGATTGTAAGAGGTGGAAACAGTATTGGGAGAGCGAGAAAAGTGATCGTTATGAAGGCGAGAAGAAGTGTAGGTCACTCACCTATTCTTTGCAGCAAGCGAAAATTGGCATCTCTCGCATACTGAGGGAGAAGGAACGTCTTGAAGAGCTTTTGACTGACAATGCTGCGGATGTGGGGGGTAGTTCTAAAGTTTCCAAATAAGAGGGGTTGTTTCTGTAATTTCTTGTTTTTGTGGGATTTTAGCCAATTGTAATGTGTGTTGCCCCGTTGCAGGATGAATAAACTAACTATTGCTTGCTTTTCTCTTTATTATTAACTTGTTGCTTTTCTCTTGTTTTTTCTTTATTGCTCTTCTTCGACGTGATGAGTATGTTGATGCCAGACACTTGTGATTTTTGGATGTCTGGATGAGATGTTCGCTTCTTGATTTTGCTGAATTATTGATCTTTATGCTCGACAGTTTGTTACTCGGTATGGGTCACCGGGTTATCCCCTCGTAGACCGTGGCTAGGGAATGTTCTTGTCTTGAGGTTTTCCTAGGGACGGCCTGCGCCTTATTGTTTGTAGGTCTATGTTCGTCTTCCTTGCATTATTGTTGCTGACGTATGTGATCCATTTTTCGAGGTGGGGTTCACCGGCCATTTATATCGGTTCTAGGATGTGACCTTCATGGGGTAGTGAGATGTACCATTCTACGTGGCATGATCTAGAGCGTTGTTTTTGAAAACAAGTGGCGATTATTGACTTTCTTGTGGCTGAAAAAATAGGAAAAGTTCTGTCATACGAAAGGACGGTTATTATTTAATTCTTATTTATGCGCTTCCACTCCTTTATTCTATCAAAATAATTTTTTTGTTCTTATCTCTCTCACATATATACTCTTTGCTTATATTATTCTTATCTTATAGCCTTCATAATATATTCAACTTCATAATATATACTCTTTCAAGCTACATTAGAGGAGCCTGATCAACCTTCGTTTTTTGTAAAAATCAATAACAATTCTCAAATTATATATTAAAAACTTCAAAGAGGTGGCAGTAGTGGCTGCTCCAACTTTCTACAAACAATAAATTAACACAGTTTGTATATTTAGTTGGAATTTCAGCAATCGTCATTGTCAAGTTCTATCTCCGCCACTACATAAAAGTACTATTAGAATATTTATTTTCTTTTCTATTTATCTAGTAGTTTTTAAAATTGAATTGTTCTCAATCTCTCATCAGGTTTGTGCGGTAGAACTTGTTGGAAAAACCATGTTTCATGTTATTTTCCGAATTGGTCACGAGTTCAAAAGTTTGATCAAATTCCATGCGAAAAATCTAAATTTTAGATTCCGTACTCAAGTGTTTTGAGTATCTTGTGTGACAAGCTTCGAAACGGTATATCGCATGACCTATTCGGTGAATGGGTGTGAATGGAAATTGGCTCCGAAGTTGGACCATGGAGAGACGAAATCTGGAATTTGAAAAGAGCAAGTGAGAAAACAAATGGATGGGGAAGCCACCCAAATGTTTATTACACATCAAAGAGAAAAAACTATTTTAAATAATTTATATACATATTCACCATTAGAGAGTGGTAATAATGTGTAACCTCATAGGTGTGTGTAGGCAAGTGCACCACACACGCGCGCGCTCGCTCGGTCTCGGTCTCGGGTCGCGGGCATGTGACTTGTGACTTGTGACTTGGGAAATGTTTCAGTTCCGGTTCTGGTTCTAAGAAAGTCTGAAATTTTTTGATAATAACAAAACAGTACCAAAAATTTCAGCAAGCTTGTAACTGATGCAATCAAATGAGAATAATTGCATCCTTAATTCAGTAGTTTCGAATACTGAATTAAGTGACCATAATAGCTGAGATTTCAGCTCAACCTATAAATAGGCTGCTCTCTCCCACTCTCCAAATACAACATTTTTTTACATTCTGAAAACAATATGCATATTTTCCCATAGTATATAGAAAGAGAGAGAATCACCCACCAATAGCTCGACCTTGACTCGTCGCCAGTTTTCGGCGAGTCATCCGAGACGTTGTACATTGGGATCAAACTCAAGCAGAAACATTAAAGTGGTTGGGAGAATATCGGTTAATGGCAGACTGTCTAACAATCGCCTCGTCTTTTATATTTCTGTCTTTTCAATTCAGTATTTTAATTTGCTGTAATTTTCAATTCTGTTTTTACCTTTCTATAATTTATTTAAAGTATTGTTTCTATTCTGTAATTCAATTCTGTAATTTAATTATGTAATTAGAATAGTTTCATTTCAGTCCTGTAATTTTAATTTTAATCAGAACAGTACGGCTGTTAAGTTTAACTGTCCAGTCCGGCAGTTTCTAGTTATTGCAATTCAGTACATCAGATTATTAATTGATAATAATTTAAATAACGTTTGCTTTAATTTCTATTCAGTTCATACATGTTGTAATATGTAATTTCAGTTTCAATTCTGAATTAATAAAGATTACACTGGTTTTGATTATTTCTTTTTGGTCCTTTATTATTGTTTAATTGTTATTTTATACACAGAAACCAACAGAACTCACGTCCTCAATCCACACGGACCACATTAACACCCACCCAACATCACCGCGACAACCACCCATCCCAGCCACCTTCCGCTATTGTCTACGGATTTCAGTCACTCATACACAACTCTTGTGAGCTTTTCATAGTTCGACCAAGCCCTGATCACGATCCCATTCGACCATTCATAACTTTTAAGTTAAACAATAACTAGATTTATTATTATATTAGACAAGACATAATATCTATCATAACAATATGACATGTATACTAAAAATACACTTTGATTTAGATATTCTTGTAAAAAATGGTAAATAAATGATTTTTTTTTTAATCATTATTTCTAGTTAGATATGCTAAGATGAGAAATATAACTATTGCACGTATGACATTACACCCCAATAAGTATATTGTATACATATTATGCAACGTACCAAAATAGTAATGTACTTGTTTACAATATATGCAGGAAAAAACTGAACCTATTACTTTTACCATTTTGTTACTCAACTTTTATACTTTTACGGTTTATTTCTCAACCTACCTATAGCTATTTTCATTCAACTAGCTTGACTCGTGATAAATAAAATTTTAGAATTGCTGTCTCGTGTTTTCACCTAACACGAGCGCAATTCCGTCAATACATCTCAAAAATAGATCTCTAAATGTGAGATATATATTGACTGCAATTTTGCCATACTATTACATTTGAACCCTTAATTATTAAATAAAAACAGGTAGCTGGATACCCAATTTGATATAACTTAAAAGTTAAGTACTAAATGGCAAAAGGCAATTGTTCATGTTACTAAGCAACCTTTTTTTCCAAGATATATGCACAACGGCACACTAAAGTTGAAATAAGTTTGCTCCACAAGGAGTTGTTAAAGTGACCTTGAATTCGGTATGTCTTGTTCAGAAAATTTTGATAAAAATCTTAATTAACAAAAACACAAGGTATGTCGCAACTTTTGGGAACATAAATGATGAGCCTCAAAATATAAATACGTCAAAACCTTTAAATGAAGCGAATTAAAATTCTAAGGGATACCGGAGCCATAGGAGAAAAAACAAACGAACAACCAAAAGCATCACGATGGACCCAAGACCCGATCGGCCAGCCATTACGTGGGCCCACCTTGCCCAAAGAGTCGTTCGGCCCGTGGAGGTGGGCCCCACAGCCGATCGGCTCATAAGCTGGCCAACTTTCGGGACAAGTCTCCAACAAAAATCATTAATGTCTAGCTTGGTCTCCATTCAGCAAACAAGACCCCCAATGTGAACGTTACACGTGTACAACATATGAAAATTGCCTACTAGCCATTGGCTATAAAAGCCCATATTGTAAACAAGAAAAGGGGGCATTGAAAGAGGGAAAAAGACATAATCTCACTATATAATCTTCGTTTTTAGTCTTCTATTTTATATTGCCAAGTTATACTAAATTGAGTAATTATACGCTCATCAAATGGTGTCGTCTGTCGTAAACGACTAAAAAGTTATCTCAAATAAGGTTATACGAAATATATATAGATAATATGCACCAAAACATATGCATGAATAACAGACAAAACTAAAATGCAAGGTGCTAGTCCAAGTTGTGTACCTCAGGATCTACCGCAGAACGTCCCGGTAGAACCCAAAGCCTCCACCAAGAGTGGAAGGACGCCCAGAAGAAGAAACCATGAACGAACTAGAAAGGGTAGGCACACTGCATGTCAAGACGTATGCGAAGAAATCATGGCAAAAATGAGAGGCTTCGACGCATGCACGCTCATAGAGGAAAGTAGAAGAGACATCTATCCAACCATTCCACAATGTCTGACGTCGTATGGCCCACAAATCCCGACATATGCTTCAACTTCTACGACCAAGACGTGAACAACCCGGAACCCACACCAAACAGCTCACAAGGTCGGTAAACCGACACGAGAAGCCGATCCAACCACCAAGGAGCCCCCCAAATAGCTCGGGAGCTCGCCCAACATGCCATAGGACCGGATAAACAGTAGCATCACGTCTAGAACAAGAAGCTATTCGAGGTCGAACAACAATTCCAGCAACAACGACTCAGAACAGATCCCCCCCCCCCCCCAAGACACCACATGCACCGACGCGTTACGACGTCCCCACAATCAGAAGACGACTCAAATTACTCAGACAACCCTAGAGAAGAAAAGACGCCTAGGCCATATAGAAGAAAAGATAGAGTCAACCGTGCCTTAAGAGGGCTATCCACATTGCCCCTTTCCAAACGAATCGAAAGACACAAGCATCTAATAGGATTCGCCAAACCTACCTTCGCACTATACGATGGGAGAACCTGCCCGGTGGCTCACCTCCACCACTATCAATAAAATATGTTCCTATGGAAAAACGATGGGGCATTAATATGCAAGGTCTTTCCCTCCAGCCTCGGAACCACCGCCCTAGCCTGGTTCCATCAAATCAAGACCGGCTCAGTACATACATGGAGCTATCTGCTTGATACATTTGCCAGAAGGTTCTCCTCAAATATCAAAATGGGGGCCAACATCGACTCTTTGATGTTAATGCGCATGTCACCGGGAGAAAGCATTAGAGACTACACCACCAGGTACCGAGAAGTATACCACCAGATCCACAAGTGCCCGGAAGAGACCACAAGGTTAGGATCAAATTAGCCGGGAAACCGCCACTAACTATGCATCGCCTTCTTTAAAAGCTATAAGCCCAATCTATCAGTGAAGATGAAGGGCTGGGGAAAATCAACGAGGACCCTTATCCGCATACACAAAAAAGGTACGCAAACCGATCCAACACCGAGAGCAAAACAGACAGGCACTCGGGTCACCGAAATCGATGAGAAGCTAACATCGTGACTTCCTTGGGGCAAACCACAAAAATCAAAACCACATTCAAAACGCCAATTTGGGTTATGCACAAGGAAATAAAGGGAAAAGACTTCTTCCAATATCCTTCCAAAATGAAACAGAGCGCCATTTCCCAAGAAAGTAAAAAATACTGTGCGTATCACAGAGGGTACGTGCAAGTGACCGGGGATTGTTATCATTACAAGGCCAAACTCAAGGAATAGATCAAAGAAGGATACCTCGATGACTTACATAGATCGAGAAGAAACACTAGAAGCAGAAGTTGATCGCTCAAAAACTGTGCAGTTAATGCCTCGCAAGCGCACGAGGTTGCGGTGTAGTAATAAATTTCTGGTAAGACCGGAGTCAATCCACAGAGACGAGCTAAACACTAGAAGTCTCAAAATTTATCTGGGAAGCTAGTCTTTTTGGGTTTTCTATTTTTTTTGTATTTTCTTTTTGATTTTACTGACGCAACAAGTAAATAAAAGGTTTTGGTTTTTGGATTTATAAACTACAAAGATTAGGCGAGAAAGTAACTAAACTAAGTACAATATAGAAAACCAGACAGGAAATAACTAATTAAGTAACGACTTCGGAAAATTAAACTAACTAGTAAAATAAGTGAACGAGGACTTGAAACTTATCTACATGATTACGAAGGCTGTTTATAAACTAGGACATGTAGATAATTTAGGGATTAATTTTACTAGTAAACATTTAAGTAAAATAGGAATTGAAATGTTGACCATGGTTTTGTCTTATATCTAGAAAATAAATATGAACTAAAGTTACTTAAACAAGATCAGGTAAACTCGCGAATCTTTTAAACAAAAAGAGAAGTAACTTGTTAATTGATAAACTAATACAGAACATGAAAGATCGAAAGTGACATAAACTAAATTGCAGCCATCATTGGGAAAACTAGATTACTTGACATTTGTAAATAACTTTGATATACGAACTATCCAAGTAACATACTAACTGATAAATTAATGACAAATTCTGAAGCAGGAAAATAGATGGGTATAAAAAGTAACTAGGGAAATAATTCATGAACCGAAAGCAGAACGCGGACAAATAGTGTAACTAGAATTACATGTTAATATGAAGTTGGTAAAACTAAATCTTTGTCTAAGTAGTGTTTTGATTACAAGTGAAGCAGACTATTACAAATTGCAGGCTATTGAACTAAAACCGACCCGGTAAAAGTACTGCATTTTATTAAAACTAAGAATACAAAAAAGGGGTAGGATATGTATGACATAAGAAAAACAGTAGCAACTAAAAAATGCAAGTTTGACTAAAAACTAAGAGTTTACTTTAAGCTAAATCATGCATAAACTTATTTGGAAAATAAACTACATATTTTATCATAGGGCTTAGCCATAAAATTAAACTAACGGAAGAGGTTGATTTACTCTAATTAACACCAGAACTTTCTTTGAATTAGTTGAACCGAAACCATTGCTACAAGTTTAGTTACTACTCATTACAAATAAAAACACAAAGCTAACATAAGTTTTAAAGATAAACTACATAATCTTAACTACTACTTTTATTGTTCTGCTACTTATAACAAAAATAAGAATACATAAACACTGATTTCGAAAGAATACAAAAACATAAGAAAAACTGATATTAAAAACTTTTAATTCATACACAGAATCACTTAACTAGATGTAAAGTTCAATTAATTGATGAAAACTCAATTGCATAATTTTACTACTAATATATCTAACAAAGTACCAATTATATTACAAAGCTAATACGAATTACACAAAAGTTATAAATTACAAACTAAAATTCTTGTTGCTGTGTTGTTGAAATTAAGAGACATCTGCTTCTTTTTCCTTTTCTTCTTTTGTACTTTCAGTCCTTCAAGTTCATATCTGTTTACATTTTGGTCCATTGTTCTCATTTATTGTACAAACACAGTTTGTATCTTCTTTTCCACTATACCCTTTTAGTCCCTCTACTTACAATTTAACAGTTTTGAGACCGTGAGTTCAATTACTATTTTCGCACGTAATCGCCTGGCTTGTCCGAGACAGTTTTTATGTGTCTTTGTTCTCCCATGTCATGATTTCATCACAAGATCTATAAAATAAACACAAAAACAAATAAACTTGCACAAACCTACTAAAAGCGATAAAAGTATATAAAACACAACTATTACTTAATATTATCCTAACAAATAGCATACAAACTAACTTAAATACTACAATTATAGAGATTTTTCAGAAGTCGACATGAACGACACAAAACAACCCCACGGACACAGGGTGGTACATTGCCTTTTAGTCCCCAAACGAAACGCCAGGATACTCCACAGGAGGGAAGCCCACCAGTGAGAAGTATATCGAACTGAAAGTTTCAACAGTACGAAAAGGCAATGCATCGAGCAGAAAACCCTGCCTACAACCTTCACCAATGAGGATCTCGACGGGGTGACCTTGCCGCACAGCGATGCCCTCAACATCACCGCACAAATAGGAGGTTACATCGTGGAAATAATACCCGTCTACCAAGGAAGTTCAACAGAGTTCATGTACGGACACACGTTTCGGCAAAGGGCTGACTATTGCAGACCTCGCCCTATGCAAAACCACCCTCGTAGGATTCATATCGGAAATGATACAACCCCTCGAAAAGGTAAGGTTTCCTGTGATGATCGGGACAGTGACCATGATGGTCGACTTCCTCATATTCGACGTATCCTCCCCACTAAATGCCATACTTGGACGAACCTGGATGCACCGCATGAGAGCGATCCCCTCTTCCTTGCATCAAAAGATGAAGTTCCCATGAAAGAACGACATCGAATCAGTGTCAGGTGACCAACGAGTTTCGAAAAAAAGCGTCACCACCGCCATCAGTGGAAAACAAGCTTTGACAATGGAAGTATCCTCCTACATACCGAAGGATGAGGAGGATAACAAGACAAAAGATAAAGTGGTCAAAGAGCTAATAAAAGTCCCGATCTCGGAATCCGAATGATATTTCCTGATTGGGAGAGGACTCGCCCCAGACAGGGCCCTGCAGCTCAAAAAATAACTAATCGACAACTTGCATGTCTTCGCTTGGAACCCGAGTGAAATACCAGGCCTCAACAGCCAATTGGCATGTCAACGCCTGAATGTAAAGGATGAAGCTAAGCCAATTAGCCAAAGAGGGAGAAGAATCACTTCGGAACACTCGAAGGCCGTCAACGATGAAATGGAAAGGCTACTCGCAGCATGAGCAATCATGGAAGTCATGTATCCCGAATGGCTATTAAACACGGTCGTAGTAAAGAAGAACTGAAAATGGAGGGTATGTGTCGATTACACAGATTAAATAAAGCATTCTCCAAAAATCCATTCCCCTTACCAAAAATTGACCAGCTAGTCGATTCGACCGCGGGATCGAAGATGATGAGTTTCTTAGACGCCTACGTAGGGTACTATCAGATCCTGCTCTTCGGATTAGATCAGAAAAAAAACATCATTTATCATGCCCAAAGGAAACTACTCTTATAAAGTCATGCCATTTGGACTAAGAAACGCAGGATCAACCTATCAAAGAATGATCACCCAACTATGCTCAGAACACATAGGAACAAGAATGGAAGTGCACATTGACGACATGGTCGTAAAGAGTTCGGAAGAAGACGCTCACCTATCTGATCTCGAGAAAGTCTTCGCCACCCTCCAAAAGCACCAGCTAAAGCTCAATGCATGCCTCCAAATGTGTGTTCGGGGTCAAGTCAGGAAATTTTCTGGGATTCCTCATTACCCAACGCATGATCGAGGCCAACCCTTAACAAATCAATGCACTAATAAACCTAAGGCCGCCGTCAAGGCCGAAAGAGGTCCAGAAGCTCACAGGTATGGCCGTTTCCCTAAATCATTTCATTAGTAGATCTGTAGATAAATGCATACCTTTCTTCCAAGGGTTAGCAAGGAAAGGGAAAATTCAAATGGGCTGACAACTACGCCCAAGCCTTCGAAAAACTAAAGAGCTATCTCGCCCAACCTCCCCTCCTGGTCCAACCAAAAGAGAACGACATCCTCGCACTCTATCTAGCCGTATCCGACTACGCCGTAAGTGCTGTCCTAATCAAGGAAGAAAATAAGGATGCTCCATGATGCGGAGACAGGATGCTTTCCTCTGGAAAAGCTCAGCCTGGCACTCATTGTGGCATCAAGGAAGGTGTCACACTATTTTTTGGGTCACACAATCGTTGTGTATACAAAATTTCCTCTTGGGGATATATTATGGAAAGCAGAGATCTCAGGTAGGATCAACAAATGGTCCATTGAGCTCGAGAAATACGACATCGAGTACAAACTGTGAACCGCCATCAAAGGACAAGTGCTTGCTAATTTTGTAGCAGAATTTATCGAATCCCTCGAAGGGACAGATATGCCCGAGCCGCCAACCACATAGACCCTGAGGTGCGACGGGTCGTCCACCTCGCATTGGTCGTCGGGATGGTCCTTATGTCACTCGGCGGGGTGGTGATCAAGCGAGCCCTCCAATTGGGCTTTCCCGCCACCAACAATGAGGTCGAGCATGAGGCGCTATTAACCGGAATTAGACTCGCAAAAACGTTGGACTGCACCAGACTTAACACATTGTCTGATCTACAACGAATGCCTTCAAAATCTGTAACAAATCTGCAATAAACTTGACATTCGATCTTCAAGAACGTCTTTTAGAAATTATCAGATATTGTATCCGCAAATTAATTGATAAATAAAATTTACTTTGCTTTGCATTCATTTTTTCTGTTTTCAGCACATAGTGAAAATTTGCGTGAAACAAATTTTGGCACACCCGGTGGGACTTCTCTGCCTTTCATCTCTTCTCTTCATCAAATCAAGTTCATCAACAATTTAATGGCTACAAAGAAAGACTCCTCAAAAGTAATTGAAGATTCTTCCTTACTCGGCGAGAAGAGGACGATTTCAAACGTTTACACCAGAACTCGAAGCAACAAGTTTTCCGACACTCAAGCATTAGATCAACCAATGGAAATTCCAACTCACGCAGAAGGCATCGAACTTGGGGGCAACTTAAAATCAGCAGAGTACCTACGCATACGACCTCAAGAGCCTCTCACTCGTGATGGAAAATCTGCCATAAAACTCATATATGAACAACTAGGCAAAGGTGAACAAGAGGGTGATGAAAAAGATGGTGTCACTGCTTCAGACTCGGAGTCTCCACTTGACAGCCCGCGATCTTCTGACTCAACTATTATGCCCGCCATGACTACAAATACATTGGCATTGGAAGAACAAGTTTCCATCCTAACAAAAACTCTAGAAGGTCTCATGAAGGCAACAACAAAGCGAGATACCTAATTTGTAATGTTAATAAATAAGGTGGAATTCCTGACACAGACTAGTGAAACCGTTGTAAATGAAGAGAAACCATTCGAAGTCGAAGGATCTTCAAGTAAAGACAAAGAGAAGAAGAAAAACATAGAGGTTCTTCCAGATGGTTCAATTCATGTTGATCAACTGAAGGATTTCATACTTTGCACTGTTAAGGGACGCTACGAAGAAGTGACACATTACTCATTAAGCTATGTTAAGCCTTACAGCAGGAGGATACAGCAGGAGGATCAACCCCCAGACTTCAACAATTTGATGGTAAAGGAAATCCAAAGCAACATGTAGCTCACTTCGTGGAAACATGTAGCAATGCTAGGACGGAAGGAGACCTCATCGTAAAACAATTCGTCCGAACATTGAAGGACAACGCGTTTGATTGGTACTGCGACTTAACACCTAGATCAATTGACAGCTGGGAACAACTTGAGGATGAATTTTTCAATCGTTTCTACAGCACCCGCCGCACAGTGAGCATGATCGAACTAACCAACACTCGCCAATGGAATGATGAGCCTGTCACCGATTACATCAACAGATGGAGGGGATTGAGCCTCAACTGCAAAGATGGATTGTGTGAGTCATCCGGCATCGAAATATGTATCCAAGACATGCATTGGGGATTGAAATACATTCTTCAAGGAATAAAGCCGAAGTACTTCGGAGAACTAGCAAGACAAGCTCACGACATGGAATTCAGCATTTCAACCTGTGGAGATCAAGTTTTGCCGATTCAAATATCATAGAAAACAAAAGGTAAACCCAAAAGCACGAGATGGGGCAGGGCTCGTTCAAACACTGACAAAAAGGAGTCATTCGTTGTTTCTGCTAGTCTGCCAAAGGCCTCTTCAGCTTCCAAGATTAACACACGCTTGAAGAAAATCGAAGTTGAAAAGTATAAAAATCAATGGAATGGAAAGAGAAGGCTCACCCTGAAGGAAATGCAAAAGAAGCAATACCCGTTTCCAGATACCGAAGTACCAAGAATGCTAGACGAACTTTTGGCCCTCAACTTGATTGAACTCCTAGAAATGAATAGTCCAGAAGAGGCTGATAAAGTGAAGGACATAAATTATTGCAAGTTCCATCATCTACTCAGCCATCCAAGTCATCGATGTTTCGTGTTGAAAGAAAAGATCGTCCAGCTAGCCAGCCAAGGAAAGATTTTGTTGGAAGAAGAAGATGAAGCAAAAACTCATTATGCAACATTCATTAGTGATTCTCCACTTTAAAGCGTACACAACCCGAAAACTATGCTCATCCAATTTGGCTCCTTGCCACCAATGGAATTCATAGTTGAAGAACATGTCTCTGCAAACTCAACACAAAATAAAGACTACAAAAGTAATGGGGATGTGATTCTAGAAAACCTTCCCGAAGATCAACATTAACAATATGAACTCATGTTCTTGAAAAATAATCAAATCCACCTGCATCAACAAGAGGGGGCAAGATATAAATTCAGTGAGAATGTCCATTATTTCTTCGATGTCTATAATTGCGAGGACTGCATAGAGTACGAATGGAAGGAATGGTGCGACGAATGCGAAGACCCAAAAATTAGGAAGAAGAAAAATAAGAAGAAAAATATTCAGCAATTGTTCAAGGAAATGTACGAAGCTGGAGACCCGCAAATTGGCCTCCTTGAAGAATCGTCTGGAAAGTTCGATTACTACATCCAGTATGACAAAGCACAAAAAGTGAATCAATTTTCATCTATAAAGCACCCTAACAACGAATTTGGTGAAGAATCGAATGCAAACAAAGTTGGCAAATCCTCAAGTTTTGATAGTGCATCTGAAGTTCCTGATGAAGTGTGCAAAATAGAAGAAATCAGCCAGATTCCGCATACGTCTGAGCCTTGTAAAATTTTTTGTCAAGAATGCGAACAAGTTCTTAAAGAAAGATATGAAGCCAATGATAAACAAGTTGGGAAGTTTAAGGAAACTGATGGGGATTACTATGTTCTACGTTACAAAGAGCGAGTGGTTGAAGAATCCACCCTAGAAAGACCAAGCATGGATGTTCCAATCGCCTACTACTATCGAGGAAATCCTATTTACAAGTTTAAAGATGATGACGTTCATTGCTTCTGGGATATTTATGAATGTGATGGTTGCATAAATGATAGATACTCTGAAGAAGAAGATGAAGATGACTGGTATGCTTCCTCATGTAACGTCACAACTATCGAAGAGCTCCCCAAAGAAAATGAGGACGAGTCCACTATACTCTCAGCAACACCCACTCAATCTGAAGAAGTAAATGAAGTAACAAACGTGACGACTATAAACTTCTCCGACGAAGACTTGTTACTCGATGCAAAACCCCATAATCGTCCATTGTTCGTTTCTGGCTACGCACGAGAGAAGAAAGTGAAGAGGATCTTACTAGATGGAGGATCTATTGTCAATATTTTACCACTACGAATTCTTAATGATCTTGGGATCACGATTGATGAGTTATCTCCTAGCCGCCTAATGATTCAAGGATTTAACCAAGATGGACAAAGAGGGATTGGCACAATACGTTTGGAGCTTGTCATCGGCGACCTTATATCAACTGCTTTGTTTCACGTCCTCAATGCGAAGACTTCATATAACATGCTTCTTGGTCGACCTTGGATTCATGAGAATAGAGTCGTCCCATCAACTCTTCACCAATGTTTTAAGTATTGACAAAATGATGTCGTGAAGAAAGTTGAAGCTGATAACAATCCCTTCAACGGAGTGGAAGCTTATCGCTGACGCCAAGTTCTATGTGAATAAACCAAAGAAGGAGTATGCCCTTGAATCTCTTTCACTAGCTGTTGTGGAAAACAAAACTAAATAAGACCAAGTAAGCAAGAGTACGAAAAGTAAAAGTCTACTAACAAACAAGAAAGAAACTCCAGTGGTTTGCTACTCTCCCAAGTCAAGTAACATCGACGATATGAATTTCAAAGACTTGACAATTCCTGTCACTGCGATCAAACGAACAACAATACTCAAAGGTTTTATGTGGCCAACACATGGCCATGTTAGTGAACATGGAGTGACTTCAAGAACTCAATCTTTTTTGCGAAAAAACCTGCAAGATACTTACAAATTATGGGTACTCCAAGGAAAGTTCGAATCTGGTTGGAAAGCTTGTTCCCGAAGTAACTGGAGAAAAGGTTCACGGTTTAAATCCAACACAAAATATGCTCAAGCAAAAAGGCTTCGCGGTGAAAGAATCTCATGTTGGAATTAGCTACAAGATACATGTTCCAGCTCGTATCATCATAAAGAAGTCAAGTAACTGTTATACTACATTCGAGAATGCTGAATCGATAGGAGAAAATAATGTTCCCGTCATCGATCACGAGAGACTACAAAACTTGCCAGCAATGACTCCTCAATGGTCATTTGAAAGGAAATTGGTTCTCGAACGAATGGGGGCAAATGTAATTTCACGATTTGTATTTAAAAGATTATCAAGTAGGCGACCATCAGTATTTTGACGACTTGGTAGAAGAAGATCTGTTTTCGACCAGCTTGGAACGACAACGAATACATTAGTTTCTCAAAGGCATCCTGCAAGAAAGGTCCGAGTAGTCGTTATTGTTCAAGGTACCACACAGACGAAAACCTTTCAAGTCACAACGTCTTACCACATCACGGGGATCGGCGAGGAAGAGCATGTCGAAGAAGTGGTAGAGGACGCTACTCAAGAACTCCAAGAAAGTGTTAGATCTACTGTGGATGAATTGAAAGAAGTCAACCTCAGCACGACGGATGCTCCGTGACCTACATACCTAAGTGTACTTTTAATCGAAGAAGACCAAAAAGAATACATCAAGCTTCTTAGGGACTTCAAAGACGTGTTCGTATGGAGTTACGAGGAGATGCTAGGACTTGATCCCAAAGTAGCAATTCATCATCTCGCAGTAAAACGAGGATCCAGACCAGTAAAGCAAGCTTAACGATGATTCCGAGCAGAGTTGATTCAATAGATTGAAGTGGAAGTCAACAAACCTATCGATGCAGGTTTTATAAGGGAAGTCAAATATCCAACATGGATCTCGAGCATAATTCCAGTCAAGAAGAAAAATGGGCAAATACGAGTTTGCGTAGACTTTCGAGACCTTAACAGCGCATGCCCCAAAGATGAATTTCCACTCCCAATAACTGAACTCATGGTTGATTCTACTACTGGACATGAAGCATTGTCATTCATGGATGGATCTTTAGGCTACAACCAAATTCGCATGGATCCAAAGGACGAAGAGATGACTGCTTTCAGAACCCCAAAAGGGATTAATTGCTACAAAGTCATGCCGTTTGGATTGAAGAATGCTGGAGCAACATATCAAAGAGCAATGCAAAGGATTTTCGACGACATGCTTCATAAGAATATTGAATGCTACGTCGACGATATAGTTGTTAAGACAAAAGAGCGTCACGAACATCTGAAGGACCTTGAAACTGTGTCCAAACGTCTCCGCCAATATCAACTAAAGATGAATCCACTAAAATGCGCATTTGGAGTCACTTCTGAAAAGTTCATTAGGTTTATCATCCGCCATCAAGGGATCGAAATTGATCAATCAAAAATTGAGGCAATCATTAAGATTCAAGCACCAAAGAATATCCACGAGCTTGGAAGTCTACAGGGGAAGTTAGTATACATCCGAAGATTCATATCCAATCTATCTAGACGTTGTCAACCATTTAGTCGACATCTGAAAAAGGGCACACCGTTCAAATGGGATGACGCCTATGAAAATGCCTTTAAAATCATCAAATCTTATTTAACGAAGCCTTCTGTCCTAGCAGCTCCTGTTCTAGGACAATTGATCTTATACTTTGCAGCACAAGAACATTCAATCGGAGGTCTTCTTGCTTAAGAAAATGACCATGGGAAAGAAAACGCGCTCTACTACTTGAGTAGAACAATGACGCCATGTGAAGTGAACTATACACCCATTGAGAAGATGTGTCTCGCATTGGTGTTAGCAATTACGAAATTCAGGCACTACTTTCAAGCTCACACAATTCGGTTAATCTCAAAAGCAAATCCTGTTAAATACGTCATGTCAAAACCCGTATGGTCTGATTGTCTAGCAAGATGGGCACTTCTCTTCCAAGAATTCGAAATCATATATGTTCCTCAAAAAGTCGTCAAAGGACAAGTGTTTGCAGATTTCCTAGCCGACCATCCGATGCCCGCTGAGTGGGAGTTCTCCGAGGATCTCCCAGATGAAGATGTCATGTGGGTTGAAGTATCTCCGCCATGGACAATGTAATTTGATGGAGCAGCAAACAGTGAAGGCACCGGAGCTGGAGTAGTGTTCCTTAGTTCTGAAGGAGATGTTCTACCTTATGCTTTCACTCTCGCGAAACAATGGTCCAATAATTTTGTTGAATATCAAGCTCTGATATTGGGACTCGAGATGGCTCTTGGTGCAAACTATCAACATCTCAAGGTTTTTGGAGATTTTGAGTTGGTCATAAATCAAGTTACAAATGAATACGAAGTTGAGAAAATAGAGTTGGCACCGTATCGTGATTATGCCGTGAGACTTATTGTAAAAATTGGAGATGTGATGCTAGATCATGTTCCGAGGAAAGAGAACAAACAAGCTGATGCGTTGGAAAAATTTGCATCCACCATCGCAATGTCCAACAGAGATGTGAAGATTCCTGTATGTCAACGCTGAGTAATTCCTCTAGAATTTGAAAATATAAATAAGATGGTCGAAGAAGTTACCGCAATTTCCATCTTTAAAATTGAGAAAGAAGATTGGAGGCAGCCTATCATCCACTACTTGCTGCATGGAAAATTGCCTGATGATAAACACAAAAAGATGGATATAAGGCGAAGAGCTTCTAGGTTCATTTTCTTCAAGAATACTCTCTACCGTCGATCTTTCGAAGGGTTATTTCTATGATGTCTAAACGAATAAGAAGAAATAAAGGCAATGGAGGAAGTTCATTCTGGAATTTGCGGTGCTCATCAGTCATGCCCAACGCTTCACTTCCGAGTCAAAAGAATGGGCACTACTGGCCTACTATGGTCAAAGATTGCATGATTTTTGCCAAAAGATGTCAGCCTTGTCAATTCCATGCAAATTTTATTCATCAACCGCCTCAGTTGTTACACCCTACAGTTGCGTCTTGGCCATTTAAAGCATGGGGATTGGATGCAATAGGACCACTACCTAAGTCCTCTGGGGACATCTCTATATACTTGCCGCAACCGATTATTTCTCAAAATGGGCAGAAGCGGTGCCTTTGAAAGCTGGGAAGAAGGAAACGGTGGTAAACTTCATCAAATTAAATATCATATTTCGGTATGGGATTCCACTCTACATCATCAACGACAACAAAACGCCTTTCTACAATAAGTTGGTGACAAATCTATGCAAGAAATTCGGCTTCAAACAGCATAACTCTTCGATGTATAATGCGCCAGCTAACGGACTGGCCGAAGCTTTCAACAAAACACTTGGAAACTTGCTAAAGAAGGTTGTGGCAAAATCAAGAAGGGACTGGCACAAAAGGATCAAATAAGCTCTTTGGGCATATCGGAGGACATATCGAACATCAACTCAAGTCACCCCATATTCGTTGGTGTACGAAGTAGAAGCTGTCTTGCCACTGGAAACGCAAATCCCGTCACTTAGAATCGCTCTCCAAGAAGGATTGACACTTGAGGATAATGCTTACCTTCGCCTCGAAGAACTTGAAGCACTCGACAAAAAGAGACTTGAAGCGAAACAAAGGTTGGAATGTTACCAAGCACAGATGTCGAAATCATTCAACAAGAAGGTCATACAAAGATCATTCCAAAAGGGAAACTTGATGTTAGCAGTTAGAAGGCCTATCATCACAACACGACGCACTGAGAACAAATTTCTCTCCAAATGGGATGGATCGTACACAGTGATAGAAGTTTACACAAATGACGCCTACAAGTTACAAAGTGAAGATTGTTTAAAGATTGGGCCCATCAATGGCAGATTTTTGAAGCGTTACTACCCCTAAAGAAGAAGTGAAGACACTCCTTGACGCAATAGTATAAAGTGCATGTTACTCATCATCCGAATAAGCATAAATATTGATACAACAAAAATGAACTACGTTTGACTTGATCTTTCGCGGGTGGGTACGTAGGCATTTTGAGGCTTACTTCAAGTTCATTCATACCAACAACCAAAAAAAATAAAATTAACTACGTTTGGCTTGATCCTTCACGGGTACGTAGGCATCTTGAGATTTATTTCAAGTTCAGCCATAACAACAACAAAAAAAAAAAAATGAACTACGTTTGGCTTGTTCCCTTTAGAGTACGTAGGCATCTTGGAATTTATTTCAAAATCAGTCATACCATAACAAAAAAAACATCCCACAAGTTTAAGGAAAGCTCAAAAATACAAAAGAGTACATAAATAAATGACAATATGAAAGTTAAATTATGCAAAAGTACACAAGCGTGTAAAGAAATAAATGAGTTCTCATATAAAGCCACTACGTAAAAAAATTCACTACGAAAGATCCAATACAAAAAGTAATTACGACAATGCAAAAAAAAACAAAAGACTAAGCAATTAAGCTAATAAATAGCTAAACAAAACTAAGGAAATAACTTCAAAGTCTTCAACTTCTCAAATTGATGCTCCAACGCACATGAAAGCTTCTTCTTTTGGTTCATAGCTTCATTACTCTTGGAGCACTGGTCTTTTAGCTTCGACAATTCTGACTCGAAAGAACATATGGGACCTTGTGTGATGTCTATCTTGCCTTCTTCTTTCGCCAACGATGCCTCCATTTTATCTTTGGTAGCTTTCAATTGCTCCATTTTTGTATCAACGTCCACAATTTTATTTTGAAGATCATCAACCACAACTTTAGAGTTCTCTTCTTTAGCAACAATGACTGATATCTAAGCATTCTTTTCCTTAATAGTGACACCAATCGGGCCAACTTCGAAAAGCAAAGAACTCTGCTCATTATACTTGCATGCTTTCACAAAGAACTCAGAAACCATTGTCTTAAGATGTGATGCGTCAATTGAGCCTACATACTCCATCATCTTGGTAATCTTCACACTTCTCTCCTCAAGAAAACAAAGGTCACCGGTATGATACTCTTCCAAGATGCGGATAGTGTTTTCCTCAAGTCAAGAACAAAATTTTGGATATACACCAAAATTTCTTCATCATACTTCGATGCTGAAGAAGTGGAATCAGGATGAGAAGAAGAAACATTGCGCTTGTCGCTTCTTTCCACCACTCTGCTAGAAGAGGCATCATCAGCTTGCATAGGTTTACTACTACCTTCCTCAGGGTGACGAGATGAACCATAATAATTGACAGGCTATGTAGCTTCATGAACATCATCACTCCCAAATGAGACTCGCTCGTCCCCTCCATGCATTTTGGCGTCCTCATCAAGTAGATGAAGCCCAACCTAAAAACACAAGTAAAATTATAAGTAAAAAAAAAAAAGGGGAAATAAAAGAAGAATAAAATAAAATAAAATCAAAAAAATTGTAGATACGTACGTCTTTCAAATCTGCAGTGGTTGTCTCCAATCACATCGACATCAACAACTTTAAGCTCACTTACACAACAAGTTTTCGCTTTCTTTGTGGCTGGAGCGTCGTGAGGACCTAAGACTTCCTTGAGAGTTGTAAGACTTTTACCCGACCTTTTAGTGCCTACGATAACAGGAGGAGGACTAGTACCATTTATACTCTTTATTAGAAGCTTCCTCCCTTCAATAAGATAGCGACCATGAACTTTGCCCCACCATTTGAGAAATTGTGAAGTTGTACCTTTATTTGCACACTTCGGAAGACCCAAAATTAAAACAGTGGTGCCAGGATATTCATACTGGCTAAGAGCCCAATGTCTCATCCCTTCATCAAGCGTCGAAGAGTGAATATCTTCTTTAGTAGATTCATATGGAATTCTCTGAGAAAACCCAAATTATCGGCTGAATCTGTGCGGATTGTAAGGCTGCAAATAAAAGGCGTTCTTCCATCAAAAGCTTAACAAACATGGTCGAATGGATACAAATCGATTACGCTCTTCATCGTTAAGAGGGCGTTTGGTGGCGTCAAAATGTTGAGTGTACCTTTAGACGAACGAGGCTGCATTCCAAGAAATTGACTTGCCCAAATGGATCACTCTTTGGCCTCCTCCTCGCTAAACGATTTGGCTGCATGATCTCCTGAAAACTCAGACATTCTTGATTCTGAAATGAGTTGCTTCTGCCGATTATGGGTGCTGAAATAGTTAGCCATCCAAGTTATAAGATAATGTTGAAGGAAGCAGGCTGTTGAGGATCCAGGAGTTGATGATTTTGCAATGGCATGCAAACTTTTGTAAATATATGCCAGAACTGGAAAAGAGAGGCCCAAAACTTTGCCGGATGCCATCAAACTAGCAGGTTTAAACACAGTTGCTCTAATAGATGCAGACGAGCCCATGGGAAGCACAAAGACGCAAAGCCAACATGATAAAAACGCAGCAAGGTACACTTCGTTAAATAAAGTAGTATGAATGCCACGCTCAGCAAAAACTCGTTTTATCTCCGGAAGCCAATCGTAGCAAAAATCATTCCCACCATGAGACGCAAACTTTGCTAAAGACTGCGGGCTTAGAACTCTTGTGTTCTAAGCCTCATTTGAACCAGTATTTGACCCAAGCAGCGGGAGAAACTGTTTTCTTTTTATCAGGACCAACAAGTCGATGGTAAGCGATGAGTAAAAATTTGCAGCCATGGGAAAGCGAAGTGTCATCGCAGATGTCGTTATTAAGCTCATCCGGATAAGGTATTGTCTCATCATAAATCAACCTGAGAGTAGGCAGACCACCAATGACATGCAAATCCCATAGAGTAATCGAAACTTCTCCGGTGTCCGTGTGTAAGGAGTTCGTATCTGTGCACCAAGCCTCATAGAAATCATGCATCATAGTCGAATCCTGGCTATAGGTAAAGGAGGAAGCAAAAACTACATCGTAAATATTAGCGGTACGAAGAGAGAAGCCAGCGCGGTCAAGGATTTCCTCTAGCCACTCCGATTACTTCAAAGGCTGGCGAAACTTCCCATGAACTTTGAATGTGTCTCCCCACTTAGCTTCTCCAGGGATGATATGGCGACCGAGAGTGGAAAATGAATGATCAGAAACTGTGTTGGCATTGTGAAGTGGGCTACGCAGCAGCGGCAATCCTTCTTGGATAAACGACCAGGAGGAAGACTGGACATACGGAATGTCATTGAGAGCAGGAGGAGCGTGAGCATGTTTACCGGTCAAAAGAAGTTCTATCGGATGAGATGTATTTTTGTCACCGTCTCTGATGATCAACTGTTGCAACTCACCAACTTGCTTCAACTCAAATTTCACCATGGTGAACAAAGCTGCCAAAAGAAAGATTTAGCTACATTCTTTGGATATATATATATATATATATATATATATATATATATATATATATATATTCGAAAGAAAAAAAATTATATATAAAGGTGTCTATTCTGTCAACAACAGCAAAAAACAATATTTTATTTTATTTTCTCTCTTTTAACTAAGATAACAGAAAAGTAAGAAGTTTTATTAAAAAAAACTACTGTTATGTGTTAGATAAAGAAACCAAAAAAAAAAGTATAAGGACATAGTCAAAAATCTAAAGTAGCAGATGTTGATGATTGTGTTGGTTTCCGTGTACGAAATAACAATTAAACAATAATTAAAGACTAAAAATAAATAATTAAAACCAGTGTAATCTTTATTAATTCAGAATTGAAACTGAAATTACAGATTACAACTTGTATGGACTGAATAGAAATTAAAGCAAATGTTATTCAGATTATTATCAATTAATAATCTGATATACTGAATTGCAATAAATAGAAACTGTCGGACTGAAAAGTATAAACTTAACAGCCGGACTGTTCTGATTGAAATTGAAATTACAGGACTAAAATGAAACTATTCTAATTACATAATTAAATTATAAAATTGAAATTACATAATAGAAACAATACTTTAAAGAAATTACAAAAAGATAAAGACAGAATATAAATATTACAGCTAAGTACAGCAAATTAAAATATTAAAATAAAAAATTATAGAATTGAAAAAGACAAAAATATAAATTGCAGAATTTAAATTGCGGTATTTAAAAGACAGAAATAAAAAGACGAGGCAACTGTAAACAGTCTGTCTTTAACCGATATTCGCCCAACCACCTTAATGTTTCTGGTTGCGTTGGCGCTTCGATCTCAAGGTACAACGTCTCGGATGACTCACCGGAAACTGACGACGAGTTAAGGTCGAGCCGTTGGTGGGTGGTTCTATCTCTTTCTAATATGCTTTGAGAAAAAATGAATGTTGTTTTTAGAATGTAAAATTATGTTTAGAGAGTGTGAAAGAGTAGCCTACTTATAGGCTGAGCTGAAATCTCAGCGATTATGATCACTTAATTCAGTATTCGAAACTACTGAATTAATGATTCAATTATTCTCATTTAATTGCATCAGTTACAAGCATGCTGGAATTTTTGAGACTGTTTTGTTATTATCCAAAACTCACAGACTTTGTTGGACCGGAACCGGAACCGAAACATTCCACAAGTCCCAAGTCCCGCGACCCGTGCCTGTGCTCGAGACCGAGCGAGCACGCTTGTGTGGTGCACTTGCCTATACACACCTATGAGGCTACACATTATTACCACTCTCTACTGATGAATATGTATATAAACTATTCAAAATATTTTTTCTTCTTTGATGTGTGATAAACATTTGGGTGGCTTCCCCATTCATTTGTTTTCCCACTTTCTCTTCTCAAATTCCATATTTCGTCTCTCCATGTTCCAACTTCGGAGCCAATTTCCATTCACACTCATTCACTGAATAGGTCATGCGATATACCGTTTCTAAGCTTGTTACACAAGCTACTCAAACCACTTGAGTACGGAGTCTAAACTTTAGATTCTTCGCATGTAATTTGACCAAACTTTTGGATTCGTGACCAATTCGAAAAACACCATAAAACATGATTTTTCCAACAGATTGTACATACTTAGTTTCAAATTATCGAAATTTTTAAACTTCAAAAAACAAAAAAAAAAAAAACTCAAAAACAGGAAGCATGCAAAAAAAAATCGGTGTCATGTTTTCATACTTGTTTGTTATGCCTTATTTGTTTGAATAACTTTTTTTTTTAGAAAAAGAGAGATTTTGGTTCTCTAGATACCAATCTAACACTTAACTTTATCTTCTGACATGAGAAATATTTATAAAAGGGGCTATATCACACAAATAACTCAAACAAGAATTGAAAATACAAAAAAAAAAAAAAAGAATGGTAAACAAACATAACATAGCAAACGTGCCAGATCCTTTGTTTTAAATTTTGTCACTATGTACGTCTAAATAAATAGTACTTTAACAACAAAAAAATGCTAAAGAAAACCTAAGGGAAGTAAGAGGTTTCAAATTATTGTTAAAAAAAAAAACATGTATATATATATATATAGTTAAAGATGTGTTGATGCATATAGGTTGTATTTTAATTTGTTATACATGGCAGCTAGGTGTTTTCACGGACCAGAAGTTGAATCTTTAACTAGGAATATTATTAAAAGAAAACAGTAAAAATAAAAAGAAAAGAATAAGATGACTTCACCTTTGTTTGACTTTGAAAAATATCGAATGTTGCTGGATTGGTCTAAGCTCCAAATTATTGTGAAGGTTAAAGGTGGTGAGGGCCTTCTATTAATAGGAATCTTAATTCTTCCAAGTTTCATAAAGTGATAAGGAATCAAACACATTTTTTGAAAAAAATAATATGTTTTCTACCCGTACTCTAATAGCTCTTTTAACTTGTGTGACTATGGAGCTATACTCTTGTTCACAAGTCATACTAAAACTCTTATTAAAAAGGTTTTTAAATTCAATAAGAATTCCAATCCTTTCTAGAAGTAAATTCTATGATTAGAGATAATTTTAAAGAGAAAATCAAACCAAAACTTACGGATAAATACAATAGGATTTGTTTAAAACTTTAATTTATTTATTAATTGAAAAACCAACCAAATCTTTTTCTTTTGGATAACCATGAAAACAAAAGTATTTAAAAATTGGTCCATGAAACTGAAACTAATAAACTAAAACTAATTAAGGATTGGTCCATTTACTCTAACTAACCAATAAAAATGTAAAAAATCAGAAAAAATTCCAGAAAATAAAAATACAAAAATGCAAAAATAAAAAAATATGAAAAAAAAATAGGCAAAACCCCGAAAAAAACAAGACTTTTTTTTTTAAAATCCCAAAAAATCAACAAAAATATAAAATCAACAAAAATCTGAAAACGCAAAAAAAAAAAAAAAACAGTTCAGACTATTTTTAAAATAGTTCAGATTGTTTTTAAAATAATTCAGACTGTTTTTCAAATGACTTAAAAATAGTTCAGACTGTTTTTAAAATACTTAAAAAAATTCATACTGTTTTTGGTTCAGACTGTTTTTAAAAAAATTTGTTACAGCAGTAGATGATACATTCTGAAAAATAAAAAACAGTTTGAATTTTTATATATATATATATATAAAACAGTCTGAACTTATATATATATATAAAAAAAACAATCTGAACTTTTATATATATATATATATGAAAAACAGTCTAAACTTTTATATATATATATATGAAAAACAGTCTGAATTTTTATATATATATATATATAAAAACAGTGTGAACTAAATGGAAAATCGAAATGATCTGACAAAAACTAAATGTTATCTAAAAAAAAAACTCTTTACACAAATGAATCATGATAATAATGTAGATTGATTAGGATAAGAACTAACCCATGCCATCTCCCGTAACATTTCCATTGTTCAGTTATCTTCTTACATTGGGGTAATCTAAAGAGAAACCCAAAAAGAATTATATTTCAGATGACTTGCGCATAAAATCATGCACAATGGATCCCGACTGTACTGATGGATACATACTGTAAGGAAATCACAATAGAAATGAGATTCCATAATAGATATATATATTAGATATATATATATATATAGATAGATATATATAGAGATTTTTTATTTGGAGGTTTTTTTTTGAGAGAGAGAGAGTGATAAATTAGATAAATAAATAGAATTGAGATGGTTTTTATATTTAATGAGTAATGGACCAATCCTTAATTAGTTTTAGAAATACTTGACCAATCCTTAATTAAATTTTATAGCCGGATCAATTATTAAATAGTTTTGTTTTCATGGTTCAATCCTTAATTTTCTGTAAATTTATTTTATTTTATGGAAAACCAGTCGCTCATATCTCACAATTATGATAACTTCACTGTACGTATCATAATTCATAATTGAACAAAGGAAGATGAGAAAAAAAAAAAAAAAGGGGGCTTGAAAATGGGAGACAAAAACATTCACTCCATTTAAAACAATGTATGTGTGATGAATTTATTATTAACAAATTAATTACAAGTCATCATGCAGCACCGTTGGCTCCCCACTCTTCACGCACTAACTCAATAATCAAACCTTACTCTTCTCTCTTTCCGGATCTTCATTCCTTTTTCACATTTCTCCTTCGTTTTTTTCAAGGTCCACATTGCCCTTCTTTCTACATCCCTTCCCTTTCCTAAACCGGAAAAAAACAAACCAAAAAATGGGTGAAGGCAGCCTTGAAGAAGAAGACCAAGAGGCCCTTGACTCCCTCTCCGCCACCCCTGCCCGCCACAAAGCCCATTCCTATAGCCACAACCTACGGACCAACACCGGTGGTAACTTCAAGCGCCACATTCACCCTCGTAACCACAGCCTCGACGATGATTCCATCATCACCAATACAGCCCCCGCCAATGCCTACGCAGACACCTCTGATGATGAGGAGTTCTACCCCTACGCCACCCAGTCTTCATCTGCGGGGGAGCAGGAGGACCGTAGGTCTTCCTCCTCCTCTTCAGCCATTGCCCCTGCTGGCCCTGCCCAGACTCTTCCTGAGTTTGTGGCCAGCGGAGGCACTGGCATATTCAATTCGCCCGTGAGGGCTGCTGTCCATCCAGGAAGGCCTCCCTTCCTGGAACTCAGGCCGCACCCCCTCAGAGAAACTCAGGTTGGGAAGTTTCTCAGGACCATAGGGTGCACCGGGACGCAGATCTGGGCTGGTCAAGAGTCCGGGGTACGTGTGTGGGACCTTAACGAGGCGTATGACCCTGGGATTGGGATGGGGGGACGTGCCAGGAGAGGGGACGAGGATGCAGCCCCGTTTTACGAGTCAGGGAACACCTCGCCGACCCTGTGTCTAGTGGTGGATTGCGGGAGTAAGTTGGTTTGGTCTGGGCATAAGGATGGCAGGATTAGGTCATGGAGGATGGATCAGGATTTTCACGAGCCAAACACGCCTATTAAGGAAGGGCTCTCATGGCAAGCTCACCGAGGACCTGTTATTTCCTTGCTCATTTCTTCTCATGGCAAGTTCACCAATTACTTAACCTTTTTTGCTTGCAGTGTTTATTTTTTTAGTAGTACAAGTTGCATTGTATTTCATGGGCGCCGAGTTTTTTGTTTTCCGTTCGCAAGCGTTAGAAGTTTTAACCTAAATGAGACCAACCTTCTATTTCAGCATTGAATAAGACAACTTAATGTTGAAAAGTAGTAGCAAAATAATCCGTGTTTAAAATTACAACCTAAAAAACATGAATACAGAGAGATGCAAGTGAAAAAGGGTAATGAAGGTATGCTTTTGTGTTGATTTTAAGTACCAAATCCGTCGCAAGATTTAGACCATAAGGGCATGTTCTCTCTTTCTTTAACAATTAAGAATGTTTTCATAAAAGTCGTCTTTAGTTAGTAGCATCATACCGAGCCATGGTTGATGTTTAAATACTGAAGAGACAAGAAAAGGAAAATTATATAGAATTCCGAAAATGTGCAGATTTATTAATTCTGATGTTATTTTTTATATAAGAAGTTCCGTTTCCTACTAATGGGTCATAGTAATGCTTCTCTGTTCATCCACATATCAATTTGAGTTCCTAACTTTTTGGTCAAATTGCAGGCGATCTATGGTCAGGTTCCGAAGGAGGAGTTATAAGGATTTGGCCATGGGAGTCCATTGACAAATCCCTATCTCTTTCTCCCGAAGAACGCCACATGGCAGCCTTATTAGTAGAAAGATCTACCCTTGACCTTAGAAGCCAAGTTATGGTTAATGGCGTATGTAGTATCTCTTCTTCGGATGTGAAGTGCTTGTTGTCAGACAGTGTCCGAGGTAAAGTCTGGGCAGGTGGAGCTTTATCATTCTCGTTATGGTAAGTATGAGTGTGACTATTAAAATAACCAGTTGCCTTGTACTTGGATAAGTATAATTAAGTTTCTCAAAAGTACACATAGGGTCCGGTTGACAAAATATTTTTTTAGTTGATTTTTGAATTTTAGATTTAAAAATATGTGGGTGTTTGACAAGTTATATTATTCAGCTTCTGAAAAATCTAAAAAATTTAAAATCTAGCTTGTCAGTGGATTCTCAAAACAGATTTTTAAAATCTGATTTTGGACCAAAAAATTTGTTACCAAATGGACCCTGTATGCTTTTTGTTCCTCAACCAAACAAACTTTCCTCCAAAGTAAAAAATAAACATAAGCATACTTTCAGATGGTTACTATTTCTAGTTGTCATATTTTATGTTCTTATATAGCATTGGTATAACTTAAAGGGATGCTCGTACTAGAGAACTTCTGAAAGTATACAACATAGACGGTCAGATTGAGAATCGGGTCGACATGTCCCTGGTTCAAGACCAGGCAGTTGAGGAAGAAATAAACGTTAAATTCGTCTCCAAGTCAAAAAAAGAAAAATCTCAAGGCTTTCTTCAACGGTCACGCAACGCTATAATGGGTGCTGCAGATGCGGTTCGTCGTGTCGCTACAAAAGGCGCAGGGGCATTTGTGGAAGATAATAAAAGAACGGAAGCAATAGTACAAACCGCTGATGGAATGATATGGACCGGGTGCTCAAATGGATTGCTCTTACAATGGGATGGGAATGGAAACCGCATACAAGAATTCCAACACCACCCTTACGCTATCCAATGTTTTTGCACTTTAGGTAATAAAACTGCTAGTGATCATTCTGCCGATGGTTAACTTATAAATACATATATAACACTCAAGTTAACATAGACGATTTGTGACATTGATAGTCTTTAAATTAATGGCCGAGACAAAACCACACACACAAATGTCTTGGCCATAGGTTCTAAAGATTAGCAACGGTGGAGACCTTCTGTGATCAATCTTATTTAGTTAAAAGTGTCGATATTTCTAGAGTTATTTAGCAAAAAGATCCATTTTCTAGCCCTCTTTTACAGTAAATTTGCCAAATCCTGTTTTAAGACCTTTTAGTTATGGGTACCACTTTGAAGTTAGCTTTGCTTTTGTAATTTAGGTACACGACTATGGGTCGGATACATGAGTGGCATGGTCCAAGTGCTTGATCTAGAGGGGAATCTAGTTGCCGGTTGGGTTGCTCACACTGGTCCTGTTTTAAAGATGGTACTCGGCAAAGACTTTATGTACAGTTTAGCGGCTCATGGTGGTATACGTGGGTGGAACATTTCGTCTCCTGGACCGCTAGATAATTATTTTAGGACTGATTTGGCTGCTAAAGAACTTACGTATACGAGAGAAGAAAACGTTAGGTTGTTAGTTGGTACGTGGAATGTTGGTCAGGGAAGAGCATCACACGAGGCGCTTATGGCATGGTTGGGTTCGACGATTGCTGATGTGGGCATCGTTGTTATTGGGTTGCAAGAGGTCGAGATGGGTGCTGGATTTTTGGCCATGTCAGCAGCCAAAGAAACTGTAAAGTCCTCTCGAAAACTGTTTTTTAATAAATGTAATTACTGAGTATTATATCAATCTTGGCTACATTTACATGAAGTTAGTAACATTTTCAAGTCTAATCTCTATTCGCTTTACCACGCTCCACGTTTTGTTCCGATTTACAAAAATAAGCATAGAGATTTTTTCTGTTTTTTGATATCAAAAAGAAAAAAAGATATTACGAAGCAATTTTGCCTTGTCATATTGGCATCAACTAAGAAATCATGTCCTGTTGTTAGCCTTACTATACCTATCGTTGTCACAGTTTTAACTTTAAACACACTTTTTAGGTAAGGGTTTATATTGTTTTGGAACTGGTCTGTTTCTTCAATGCTGCTTTCATGCTCATACACATGTATGTTAGGCACTGTGTTTAGAAGGGAAAATTTGAGAGCTAAATTATTATGTCTCCCTGCTTCTTCTTTTTTCATCCTCTTTTTCTTTGTTTCCTACCAAATATGCATGACTACAGTTTATAATATTCTGAATGTCTGATTTTTTTACGATGATATTTTGCTCACTGGTTTGTAACCAAATGTAGGTAGGACTAGAAGGGAGTGCCATAGGGCAGTGGTGGCAAGATACGATAGGAAAAACTTTGGATGAAGGCTCGACTTTTGAACGTGTTGGATCTCGGCAGCTGGCAGGCTTGCTCATTGCTATCTGGTAAGCATCAACCGCCACTTGAAGGATACTTACTACTCACTAGTAGTCGATCAATGTGCAATAGATTTTCTGCTAATACTGTATCTAAATTCTTGCTTCCTATTTTGGGTTCACCATTTCTCAGTGTTTTGTCCCTTTACGGTTGTTTATGTGTTTGAAGGGTGAGAAAGACACTCAGACCCCATGTAGGAGATCTTGACGTCGCAGCTGTCGCTTGTGGATTAGGTCGGGCAATTGGGAATAAGGTACTTCCGTGTATTTCTTACTGGAAAAGAAGTAAAGGAACAAGAAAGAAATTGCAGATTTTCCTCTATATCCTCCACTTGATATGTGTTATGTGAATACGTAGAGTACATGCTTCTTTCATTGCTTTCGCTACAATAATACCCTTTAAAGTCAAAAACTGGCATGAGCTAATAGTGACATTTCTTTATTTATTTTCCTCTAATAATGTTGCTCATTTTTGTATTTGAGTTGCTATAATTTCTATGAGCAGGGAGGAGTAGGGTTGAGGATAAGAGTATACGACCGCATAATGTGCTTTGTGAACTGTCACTTGGCAGCACATTTGGAAGCTGTTAATCGTCGCAATGCTGATTTTGATCATATATTTAGAACAATGGTTTTCACACGGTCGTCTAACCTCTTAAATACTGCTGCGGGTATGGTGCCGAATCTATACTTGTATTTCTCTCTTGTCATCTGTGTGTATATATTTTGGCTGCTTTACTCTTCCGGTTTCCCATTCGTCCTTTCTATTGCAGCTGGTGTCTCAAGTTCCGCTCACATGGCACGTGACAAAGTTGTACGTTCACCCCCTTCTAATATAGTGGTTAAGGCCTTGTTTGGCTGCCAATTATTTTAGCTCAATTATTAATTTTTATCGTTTAAAAACTAGACTATGTAATTGGCTAGTTGGTCGACCAGTTAAAATTGGAGTTTTTTTTTTCTGGTTTCCTTAGTTGGAAAAAAGGTTTGTTTAAAAACAAACAGCATCAAAATCTCGGAAAGCTTCAATTTTTCCCTTTCAGGCAAAAGGTACGCTTTATGGAAAAGTTTGAAAAAGTTGAACAAATTCTGCTTTTAAGCTCATAAAGCATGTGCTTATGTGAAGCTCCTGCAAAAACACTTTGGCTATGCTTTTGCATTTTAGAAACTGAAAAAAAAGGAAGTCTTAAGCTGGATCAAATCTTCTTTTTTCTCAAGCTCAAGAAACCAGCTTATTTCGCATTAATGTTGTACCCAAACAAGGCCTTATTCTCTTCCGAAGGAAAAAGTAGTTTGATTAATTTTGTGTGTGTGTGTGCGTGCTATATAGCATGCGGGGACTAATTCTGACGAGGGGTCTACGCACAAAAAGAAAAATGTAGAAGAGGGGAGGCCAGATTTGGCTGAAGCTGATTTTGTTTTGTTTCTTGGAGATTTCAATTACCGCCTTTTTGGTATATCATATGATGAAGCAAGGGATTTTGTATCCCAAAGAAGCTTTGATTGGCTCAGAGAAAAGGATCAACTTAGAGCTGAGATGAAAGCCGGAAAAGTTTTCCAAGGAATGCACGAAGCACTTATACGGTTTCCTCCAACTTACAAGTTTGAAAGAGGAAAGCCAGGTTTAGGAGGTATATATCCGATCTCTCTAATTCATAATGATAAAATTAGTTTGAATTTAATCTCAGTATTTGTAGAATGTACGTTTTCTTTGCTATGTAGGCTATGATTCTGGAGAGAAGAAGCGTATTCCTGCATGGTGTGATAGAATAATATTTCGCGACAACCGAGTGTCTTCGACATCTGAGTGCAGCTTAGAGTGTCCTGTTGTATCTTCTGTACTTCAGTACGTTTACACACACTTTATGTTTGTACTTTTTAGAGTTTTTCGGTTATCTCATATGGATCTTATTTTAAACGAGGGCTTATTAAGTTGCAATTAGTAACTAGCTTTTTACTGTGTTTCTGCTTTAAACTAAATATTTCTCATTAATACATTTATATAGGTATGAAGCTTGTATGGATGTGACCGAAAGTGATCACAAACCAGTGCGGTGCAAAATCAACATCGACATAGCACGTATCGACAGATCTGTGAGGCGAGAGGAGTTTGGTGAGATTCTAAGATCAAACAAGAAGGTTGATAATTTGCTTAAAGAACTATGCTATGTTCCGGAAACTAGTGTCAACACAAACACTATAACTCTCCAAAACCAAGACGCGTCGATTTTAAAGATCACCAATCGAAGTGGCATAGACAAAGCTACGTTCCACTTTACATGTGAAGGACAATCCGTTGTAAAGTCGGATGAACAACAGTCGGGGTATATTCCAAGAGGTTCCTTTGGGTTTCCCCGTTGGCTCGAGGTAACACCCTATCCTAGTCTAATTCTAGAAAAGAACAGAAGATTTGGAAATTTATGTTACTTGGCGTACAACTGTTAAATTGTTAAAACAGTAATCGACATCCATATATTTTTTTATGAAAGTTTCAGTTCTGAAGCAATGCATGCCAAACACACTCATGATAATATATGATAGATTGATAGGTCTTGTTTGGTTGCAGCTTTTAAGCTCAGCTTTTGTATTTTTTTGCTTAAAAACTGGACTGCAGTTGGTTGTTGAGCTTAAAAAATAAGCTTTTGTGGGGGATTTGCCTGATATAAGTAGAATCCTGGATACCCAGCTTTTTATTTGAACATCGAAAATCCAATTTATTTGTTTAAAAGCTGCATTCAAACAAGCCAACTACTTTCTGATTAAAAGGGCAGTTTCTGATTGACAAGTATCTATGCCTCTGATTGGGATTGATCATCAAATGTCTGTTGGAATTGTCTCACATCACCGGTGAGTACGAGTGTTGGAATTGTCTCATATCGTTTAGGCATTGATAAAGCCAATGATTAATATATATATATATATATATATATGGAAATGTTATATGAACATCATGGAAAAAACACTCAACTAGACACTTTTTCTTAAAAACGCTCCAAATCAATATTTGGTTAATGCAAATCTCAATGGTTTCACGACGGGAACACAAATATGCGTCTTGTTTTTTTTTCCGAGATGTATAATGATATGTTTTCGAAATTATGGTAAAATTTAAAAATTCAAAACATGTCATTATACATCTCAGGAAAAAAAAAACAAGACGCATATTTGTGTTCCCGTCGTGAAACCATTGAGATTTGCATTAACCAAATCTTGATTTGGAGCGTTTTTATGAAAAAGTGTCTAGTTTGGTGTTTTTTTTTTTTTTTTTTTTTTATGATGTTCATATATATATATATATCTTCATCCTTACTATATCAAAATCAACCAAAGCTTACAACAGTGGCACAAAGAACTAATCTCAACAAAATAGCACATATCAGATACAACACAACACATTATAGAGACCTATATGCAAACGTTTTGTGCTATTTCATCAGTTTTTTCTTACATCATAATCGTTAGCTCCTAAATATTTTTCAAAATTTCTTTCAATTGATTGGATCACTATTAATTGATTGGATCACATCTGGAAGTTTTTCAGAATATAAAAGAACCCGTAGGATAGGTCGATGATAATAACCATATTATAAAGTATGTTGCAAATTTCATATTTTGAGGATGTTTCTTATGTTTATGCTATAGGTGTTACCAGCAGGCGGCGTATTAGGGCCCGACCAAACTATAGAAGTCTCAGTACGCCATGAAGAGTACCGAAGTCTAGACGAGCCAGTGGACGGTGTCCCACAGAGCTGGTGGAACGAAAACACACGAGACAAAGAAGCGATATTGCACGTGAATATACTCGGGAGTTGTTCTAGCGAGAGTAGAACTCACAAAATAAATATTCGCCATTGCTACTCTGCAAGCGCAACTCGCACTAATTCTAAAACCCACGGTTCAAAAAGGTTTCAAACAAGTGGGAGCTAACGAGTGGGCCACATAATTGATTGAAAATATAAGAGCCACATAATTGGTTGAAAATATAGGAAGATTTTAACATGTAATACACACAAATGAGTTGTTTAGGGTAAGAAGATTTAACTTTTTCCACGCGTGTTTATTGTGTAATTACTCGTGGATAATGGAGTTTGCGGGTGTATTTGTTGATTCATTTTTGTAAAAAATTATTCAGTTTTATTGGGTCTGCTAGCTCCTATTACGAATAGATTTGTAATTTTTAACAGACAGCAATTGTTTTACAGAAAAAAAAAAATGTCCTATGCCAGTTTTGATGCAACTGTTACGTTTGTTTATTTCGTCGACCCTTCTATCCCTTCTAAGTTAGAAAAGCAAAACAGTTGGCTTTTGAACAGAGCAGCCAAATGCACGTTATGTTATAACCCAAAAATAACAGCTACAGTCACACAAGTCTACTCAGATCAATTTTAAGCAGAGGAGAATGCTTGAGGTATAACGCAAAGATTCTACGCGACAATAATACCATGTCGGCTACTTTATTAATGGTAAGTACTGTTACAAAATAATAAGGTTAAAGAAACTCTGGAACTATAAGTGCACGACTATAAGTTCGCGCTCCTGTCATACAACTTACTAACTTCTCATAACATACAATTTACACTAGTTGCAGTTTATAGATAGGAATAGAACAAGTCCAACTACGACTCATTCAATACTTAAATCATATATATCTATAGGTAGATATATTCATTAAACTGCGTACATCCTCGTCATTACCTCAGAGTCGGAAGCCATAGGCGAGGGGAACGTACGGGAGGGCGTTTTGGTCCTTTTTATTTTCCTCATCTTCTTCTCTTCCATACGATGACGAATCACACAGAAACACATAGACCCGATCGTCGTGAGCATAATCAAGCTCCCAATCAGCGTTATCGACACAGCGAGCCACTTCTGCTTGGCTCCCACGACAATATAGCTAAGCGATATGAACGCGATAGATATAGATAGACAAGCGAGCCACATCAGCTTGTTGATCACAAACACAAGCTGCTTCTTCGCCCTATGTTCAATGACCACGACGGAGGTTTGTACCAGGACAACTGCTAAAGAGATAAACAAAGCCGCGCTATCGGAGATGAAAAAGACTATAAAAGCGGCTTTATGGGCTATATGGGCTTCTCCAAGAGAAAACCCGGGAGTATCTCCCTCGACGTATTGCCCAGGTACGGTGAATATAGCAGCAAAAGCGACAGTGGCGATTAAAACGGCGACCACAGTGGCCGAGTTGATGGCATTGTTGAGGCCACTGATGTGGAGCTTTTTGAGCCTTTTTGAGATTTTTTGGATCCGAGCACCTGTCTGTTGGGTCTGTTGGAGCTGGGATTGGACCTCGTGTTTTATATCGCTTACGACGTGTGTGAGTTGTTTTGCTGGGTTCCTAGGGGTTTCACCTTGGTCTTTCGCTGATGTGGCGCCTGAATTTTTTAGAATTGTGGCAAGTTCTGTGTTCCTAAACTTCTCAGCGATGTCTAGAGGGGTTTCTCCGGATTTATTTATTGCGTTGACGTTGATTCCTTCAATTGAGAGGATACGTTGAACAATCTGTGATAACAAAATAGGCATTTCAGTAATCTTAAAGCTGAACCGAGCAAAATATACGATGGCATAATAAAACATGAGAGTTGCAATACTTCTCCAACTTGATAACAGTTACAATCGTTCCAAAAGATATTCGGTATGATACTCGGAGCTGCTTTATAATTCATATGACAAATTGATAACATCATATTATGCACAGCTGCTGTTGCCAGAACATTAGCAACACATTTTTTCGTTCCTACATTTACATAGATATATAACTGATCAATTCACAACCAAACAGCTCCCCAAATTCCAATTGAAACTTGGTAATACGAGAAAGATGCGCATAAGATGTTTAAAATACCAGAGAAAGGAAATGCAAACAAAAAAGAGATCGACACTAAGCAAGTTAAAAAAGAAATCATGTGCTAACTGGCATTCGTGGAACCAGGATTTTTGGCCGGACTGCAAGACATTGAACGTAAAACGACACTTCTTGTGGTATTTGTTAAGCCTGACGCAGATTCCAAGATCTCAACAATCAGTACTGAATTGAACATATTTTATAGTCTAAACACTCACTAGTGATCTAAATTATACTGCACAACATAATCACGTCAACTACATAAGAAGTCCCAATATTACACACACTTAATACACGTGGTAATATTAAAGTCTTGGCGTGTTGTGGTTCTAAAAAGGGGGGAAGTGCAAGAGGCAGATCCAAAGCCAGCAGCTAAAACTATGGGATACTTCAGTGTATTAACGCTCTGTAATGCCTGATTGGACTTCTCGTGATTTGTAGGAAAATTGTAGACATGTATATGATAATCTCATAAGCTATAAGAAGAGATTTCATGAGCTGAAACACTACCACAATTTTTAGTTTTTTTTTCCCTTCATATTTCCAAATATTTTCCTGGCTACGTAAGCTAGTAAACCAAGAAACGTGGCTTGTGGATACCACTGCGTCGATACTTATGACTGCTCATAAACTGTAAAGATGGAGACAAAAAATGTAAAACATGATCTCACCTCAGATTTCCCCTTCGCTGTTGCAATATGCAATGCCGTGTTCCCCTTATTATCCTCTGCGCTTAAAATCGCTGGATCTGGCTTACAAAGCTCAACCACAATCTCAACATTCTGTCCTTTTACGGCCATATGCAAAGCGGTTTGGCCTTTTTTATCAGCCCGACAGACAATACTTGGATCTTTTCTCACCAAAGATCTCACCACCTCCAAATGGCCCATTCTTGCAGCAGTGTGGAGCACCGTCTTGCCATTGTTACGAGATATTTTGGCAAGGTTCAAACCGGTTTCGGTTTCTAGAAGTAGATTCACGACTTTGATGTGTCCTTTACCTGCGGCGGTGTGTAAGGCCGTAGAATTGGACGAGTCCGTTGTCATTACTAGGTTTGGAAACGAAAGCAAAAGTTTCTCTAGTACCTCTGCAAAAGAAAATAAAAACAAATATAAGATGCTGTGTATAAAACTTGATAATGTTCTAGTACATCAGCTTCCAAGCCAAGTATTACACAAGCTCACTCGTATACCAACAAATTTTTACAGTAAATAATAGTAACAGAAAATCTGTAGTAGACCCACATATATACACATATAGTTACACGCAAACATACATGATTTCTTTTGAAATAATTATACACCCTGGAGAAAGTAATTATTTGAAAAATATTACTCATTGTCACGACCTTTTATTATATCTAAACAGATCAGCAACATCAAAAACTCAAGTACAAGTTTATGTCTAGCAAAAAATACTGGAAACACTAATGGAACTAGTTGTTTTCTACTGTTCATTTAAGGAAATGATGTGGATCATTCATGAAAATAATGAATGTAACAAGGACGCCAAAAATTAGGAACATGTCCACGGGGAAATAACCGGGTAAAAAAATTGGGCACCTGAGAGACAGATTCAACTATCCATTTTATTAACAAACCACAGACTATGAGACTGTAACGAGTCAGGAAACAAGACAAAAGAGAGAAAAGGAGAGGGGTGAGTGAAGTTAACGAAGAAAATAAATAAGCGGGTCACATTATGGACAGTTAAGAATGCAGGGTCTTAAATGTTATTTTTATAAGTATGAGGGTCCATTTTGTAATTCCTCTAAAACAGTCATGAAAGTAGCAGTATAAGTATTAGCCCTTGTGAGCTCATTAAAAGGAAGAAAAAGATGAACTAAATTTTATTAAATTGATTTATGGTTTATGCCTTTTAACTTTCTGCAGTTTATTTCAATTCGATTTCTGTTTTGATCCTGTTTTTTCATCTGTTTATCATATATATTAGAAAAAGTCACCAAAAATAGTCCTTCGTTCTTATTTTTGCTTTCACTCTTTCCTTTTAATATCTGGATTCGTTACAGAGACTAAACAAGAGTAGCTAAGGCGTTGGCTCAAAGCAGAAGCCTTATCCAAACATTTACTTCTAGCCAAAGTAACTTAAGGTTATCCTTTTCTAATGCTCAGTCGCATTCTCACAGCTGATCAAAGTAAAATTTGAAACGAAAATTAACGAAAGAATCAGCAATAAATTATATCTTACTCATGCAGAGACAGCTTTCGGAATCCAACTTTCACGGTTTCTCTAAGTGCACGGTCACCTTACAAAATATTTATCATTTCTTTAACTAATGGTAATGCCACTTCAGATCTCTGTTTTAAGAAGCTCTCTTTGAAGCTCAAAATATCAGTGCTTCTCGTTTGGGCAGAGAGAAAAAATCTTTGCAGAAAGCTCAAAAAGCTTAGGCCTTTTACGCTTTTAAGGCTGGAAAGGCTTACGCTTTATTGAAGCTACTGTAAAAATGTTTTAGCTAGGTTATCGCACTTTAAAACATTGCTTCAGATACAGGCCATGAAGTAGATACCAGATTATCAATTAAATATATTGCACAAACCCAAACCTAAAATCTCACCAAACATTATAAAGTATAAACTCATCAAAATCATAGTCAAGGGAACAGCAAAACATATATACATGCCCACACTTTTCTTCCTAAAACTAACATATCTACGACTAAAGTGACTAAACCACACAAGCAACTAAATAACAGTTAACTGTCTTACCGAAATGACCATTTCTAGCAGCAATATGAAACGGATCATATCCGTTTTTAGCAGCCTCAGAAGCAATTTGAAGGTCCAAATACTTCAAAAGTTCACCGACAATAAGGGCATGCCCATTCTCAGCCGCCACATACAAAACCGTTTCTCCTTCTTGATTCTGTTTCGATGTCAAATCTCTCACACTATCACTCTCAAACCTCTGAATAATATCTTTCACTTTATCCAAATTACCTACTCTCGCAGCCAAGTGAAGCGGCGTGTCTCCTCGTTTCCCTGGCGAGTCTTTCCCTCTCTTTCTCTCGCCTCCGAAGCTGAGTTGTCTCTCCATCGCTAAACGAAAGCTCCTTTGCTTTTCCATTAACCCACGGAAACTCTTTTGTTTTTCCATCGGGGCTGCTCCTCGGAAACTTGTCTGTTTATCAAAAGTCACGCTACGGAAACTAGCCTGTTTCTCCATCGAAAATAGCTAAAAATCGATAAAAGCTCGAAAAAGTAATTTATTTTCCTCCTTTGGGCTACAAATCAATACTATTTCCACATCCTCAATAAACCAAACTTCATATTCTTATCAAGTCCCTTTTTGTTGCTTCACTAAATGAATTAAAAACCCAAAACCAAAGAAGTGTGCTTTCTTTCGGGTAGAAAAACAAGGGATGATCAAGTCGAACAAAATCCCTTTCTTCCTATTATAACTAATAAGATGAAGATCTATTTTAGAAATAAACTTATCATCTATATTTTATTTAAATATCCCAATTCTAGAATACTATTGCTTGAATACTTCCCTTGTCCAAACACATACATCATCACTTACTACTTCACCAAAGCATCAATATGATTAAATTTTTAAAAGTAAATTAATACCTAACTAGACCTCAAATTCACTTAACTTTAGCAGCTATGCAAATTATTGAAGCTTTATCAATAATATATATATATATATAAGGAGAGAGAAAGAAAGACAGTTTGAAAAGGGAGAAAGATGATAAATTAATCACAACCCAGAAAAAAAAAAAAGGTTGAAAACCAAGAAACTGAAATTTAAAGAAAAATAAGATGTATAATATGTATGTATGTATGTATATATCTGTATAAGATTCTTTTTGGGGTTAAACAGTTTGTACTTTGTATACATTAATAGTAGTTTTGTCCACAAGGAGTACAAAACACAGCCCCATGTGTGGTTCAGATAAGATTACAATAAATATTTGTTAACCAACAAAACTTTGAATTATTTTTGTTATATTCTTGGTGTGCAAATATATGTGACACGTGTGTAACATTGTGCATGTAATAACAACAAAAGCATTAGTACAAATGGACAATTATTGGATAGTCTTTTAAGACTAATTAAACATAATTCTTTACAAGTAAACGATTCTAATAAAATGGAGTTGAATATTATTATAATTCAACTTTACAAATTATATTTCCATTTTATGGTGGGTACAGGTCTCTTTTTCATTTTCTATTACGACATTTAGAGTTTAGTATCTTTTACATTTACAATATTTCATTAAGTTCTAAATTAAAAGTATACAACATTTGATCAAAATAATTAAAAAAATTGATCTGTCATCCGAATTCTCCAAATCAAAGGCTCCGGCAAGTATTGACGAAATAATATTATGGGAAAACTTAACAAGCTTGGGTGCATGAGGCGATGTGCAGACCAAACTATGGCAAGCGAGGGCCACTACAACTTCAATTTCTTTTAATATTGATTTTTAATTACAATTACGATATAATATGCTATATAGCCACCTTAGGATATATCAATGTGTCAGTCGAGATGTGGGAGTCTCCCTTTGATATTCGAGAAAACCTGGGTTCGAAATCCATTTATAGTTTTCTATTAGTATTTTCTTTCTTAACTTACTTAGTTATAAAGTTAACCCTATTTCTAAGATTTATGGTATATGTAGTCTCTATATAATCTAATTAATCACTAGTACAGCTGTAGAGGTTAACCAAATCTTTTAAACTACTAGCTATTTAGAATTTATGATGATCAATTGTTAGCTATTTGATACTAATAATACGTTTTTTTTTTTTTTTAAAAAACTTTTGTTTTCATACACATTAGTACTAGCACTCGTGATCAACTCAAATGGTTTTAGTCAAAATTCGTAAAATGTTTGTTGACAGATCTTATAACATCAAAGATATTTTTCTTATATTTGAATTGAAAAATATATATAGATTTGATGGTAATTAAGCATGATATATTTAACAACTTGACTCGTTTACAACTGCTGAGATGAGGCTTTCGAGAGAATTTATCATCGATTTAACGTGTGCAATAGAGCTCTAGTGTGCTTTTACACCGTTCTTCGAAAAAAAAAATTGATTTCCGACAAAATATAGCGAGCTCTGACAACAATCATTGTTGGAATTCATTATCCGATATGATTCTATGATATAGGTGCGTGTATGCAATCTTTTTCTATATGTAAGGTTTTGACAGAATACTATAGCAAGCTTTTTTCAAGTGGACATAAAGATTTCGGCTCGATTTTAAACTAGTTGACTCTCTTTTATTTTCAGGGCATTGAATTCGTCGGGGGCATCCCTGGTGTTGGGCATGATAGAGATTTAGGAGAGGTGACGAAGGAATAATATATTAATATATATGATATTTTATTTTTTGTATTTTGTATTTTAAAATATTATTTACATAATTAAAGATTAAATTTATAAATTCTACAATATTTTACTAAACCAAATTGAACGTGACATAACATGGCATGTAATTTAGCAAGTCAGACGGTAGTATTTGATAAAACATCATTTTCTATCCAAAAAGCTACTGTATGAAAAGTTCAGAAAACGGTTATTATTAATTTGATTTGATTAACTGCGTCACGTTTGATACTTTATTTTTTTGAAAATTGACACGTTTGATACTCTCGTTGACCCATATTCTATTTTTTTTTTTTAAATTTAATGGTCATAATGGGTACGGGTAAAAAGAAAACTGTTATTATTAATTTCAATTGATTCACTGCGTCACGTTTGATACTCCCATTGACCCATTTTTGTTATGCCTTTACTAGTCATTAGTGAGACTCACTTTTCCAGTTTGTATTCTAAATTATCCATTTTTTTCAATGTTTTCAATTAATTATCTATTCTTTCCAAATTTAGTAAAGATGCTCTTGTACATTTACAGTATTAATTACCTAGCTAGCTAACAAAATGTTTCATTGAGTATTATCCTATGATAAAAACACTTAACTACTTAAGTATGACAAACGAGTTATTAAACTGACACCGTTAAATAGTGAACTACCTGAATTATTAGCAATAACGGTAGGACTGGAATTAGCAATTAGAAGAAAGCTGAAGAACTTCGTTATTGAGTCGGATTGCATGTCCATCCGACCCTCATTATCTTTTGAGAACTTCTAATGATTTGTTAATTAATCTTGGGGTGATTATAAATGATATGAATATTTAGGCGAGTGTGTTTCTTATAGTGGTTTTATCATATTCGTCCGGAAGAAAATGCTCACAAATTGGTAAAATTGTCTTTAAATTGTAAGCTCGATATATTCTATTTGGATATAAAATTTTCCTATTTGAGTATATGCTCATCCGCTAACGTTGATATACTTCCTTATGTGTTTGTTCGATAATGAAAAGTTCGATGTTTAAAATAAAAGTTATTTTCTATAAGGGTAAACTTGAAAAAAAATTCGCAGAATTACTTAATAATGACAACATATTAAATTTCTGTTAAACGATTTTACCATGTACAGACCCAACATGATTAAATACTTTTAGTCTTTTTAGAGAAGTTGCTTTTTAATTTATTTTTAATGAATGTTGGTTATGAAATTGATGACTTGATAAGTGGACTTCACTGTCATTAATGTTAACAATCATAAAGAGAAAGTGAGAAGTGGCACTTACGTGTGGTATGCTCTGAGTGGAATGTGGCCCCCACAGTTGATAGCTTATATTGAAATTTAAGGCAAATGATTGTGCACCGAAATCCATAACACCTTCTTTTCAAAAAAATAAAATAAAATAAAATCCATAACACATGTATTTGTGTGTATAAAAGAAAAAAATTGTTCAAACTAAAGAAATCTAATCATACTTTTACTCAATATAGATTTCAAAAAGCTACTTTTATAACCCATATTCTATAAGCCATTAATTAACTCCAAGAATCTTTTATTCCTATATTCAATTTTTTTTTTAAATTTGGCAAAGGATTTTTTTATAGAAAATCTTTAACCAAAAAAAAATAGTTATATCACATGAAAGTGACTTTTTTCACCGATGTTGCAGGGTTACATTACTAAAAAGAGACTTTTTCAAGAAACTGGTTATTTTTCTCGAAAGGGCAAAAATTTCACAACAGACACGAAATTTTCATCAAAAATGCAGATTTTTAATCAAAACGGGTATTTTTCATCAAAATATACTTATTTTACTTAAAAGTGGCTTTTATACCATAAAGCGGTTATTTCGTTGAAAATGCGAATTTTTTCTTCTAAAGGAGCCTTTTTCCATTAAAAGCGCCTTTTTACATTGAAAAACCAGAAATTTCTTTTTTTTTTAAGTGCATAAAAGTTCATTTTTGTTGTGAGTCTTATTAGCTCAGTATATATATATTATATATGAGATATAGAGAGAACATAGAGAGAGAGAACCGTAACTCTTTTATTATCAGAATATATCAATACAAGTGTACCATAACCTTCTTTATATATTAGAGGCTAGGGTTATACAAGTTAGAAAGCACAACTTAGGCTCACTATGGATAAAACTCAATAGTCCAATAATATCCTACAACACTCTCCATTTGGACGTCTTGAATTCTTCGTCTTCATACAGTCGATATTCATTCACGGTGCTAAACACATAAAACCTTAGGGCCAAAAAACTCAGCGTGAGACAAAATCGGTACCCAGGACAAACTGTGTAGCAGAATGATATATGCCGAAATTACATGTAAGTAATTAACCACAAAACAGTGTGACTCATCAAATCCTTGTCAGAGCAAACCCAATGGAAAAATCTCTGGTCGAAGGAAAAAGAGTGCAACAGTGGTAGCAGTAGAGGATCAACCACAAAACAGGTGCCTCATCAAAACCTTGCTAGAGTAAAACTAGTGTGAAAAACCTCTAGTCGAATGACAAAAGAGTACACAGTGGTAATAAGTATACAACAAGGTACTCCCCCTAATTTCGGCAATCTTAAGTGAGATATGATGGAACGTGTCTCGCTAAAAATGTTGCCAATGAAAACCCAGTGAAAAAAAATCTTGGTCTAAGGACAAAAAGAGTACACGAGCATGCGACTGGATGCTCCCACTCACTTGCACAAGATAGTATGCGAGGATTTTGACTAAGTAGTAATTAGTGCAATAAGCATTCTGCTTGATGCTCCCCTCACTTGCACACGACTGGGTGCAAGGATTTCATATTCCAAGAAAGAGTACGAGCATTCGACTGTATGACTCATTTACTTATACACGACTGGATGCAAGAAAATATAACGTGTAATAGAATGAGTATTCAACGGGATGCTCTTAAACTTCATATGTGAAGATTTATTTTGACGATAAATGCTAAATAGCATAATGTAGTCATGTCTTTCTTGATCGATAACAAGTTGTCCTCAAATATGACAAGTGTTTTATCTGAATCGTGAAACAGAACATGTAACGATCCGGCCCCACGGACCGAACCGCTACGCCCGTATCAACAATATTGTCCGCTTTGGCACAACTTCCCAGGGTGGTCACCCATCCTGGTACTACTCCAAGCTAAGCACGCTTAACTGTGGAGTTCCGTCCTCGCTATTGTGCCACACGGCTTTAAAAGGCCTTGTTGATAGGAAATAGATCTTTAAGCTCATATACCACATGGGTACTCTCATATCTGGGCAATGTGGGACTGACGCACAACACCACACCACAGAATTTCCTTCCTGGAAATCTGGATCGTCACAATCACCCCCCTTTTAGGCACGACGTCCTCGTCGGGCACGTCGTCCTTCAGGGGTCCACACACACGTGCTAGTCCCCACATTTCTGGCCAGATAGATGCTCTGATACCATCTGTAACGATCCGGCCACACAGACCGAACCCGCTACACCCGTATCAACAATATTGTCCGCTTTGGCACAACTTCCCAGGGGGGTCACCCATCCTGGTACTACTCCAAGTTAAGCATGCTTAACGTATCAACAATATTATCCGCTTTGGCACAACTTCCCAGGGTGGTCACCCATCCTGGTACTACTCCAAGCTAAGCACGCTTAACTGTGGAGTTCCGTCCTCGCTGTTGTGCCGCACGACTTTAAATGCCTTATTGATAGAAAATGGATCTTTAAGCTCATATACCACACGGGTACTCTCATATCTGGGCGATGTGGGACTGACGCACAACACCGCACCACAGAATTTCCTTCCTGGAAATCTGGATCGTCACAGAACATATGTAATTCAAATATGGCTAATACTAGCTCGAAGCCATATACACTCTCTAGTCGTCTCATAGAGCACGAGTAGATCAAAGTGATTCATTTGGAGTCATTTCAAGACCTCAAAGATATCACTTTATTTCTAATGGTAAAGGCAGACCATGTCAGGAATATCCCTTATGCGGGTCTGATAAGTAACCGACATCGGTATAACCGAAAAAGGGTTGCGTTAATTCGAGTACCGACGGGGATAGGTACACTCGATGACGCAAATGGGATAAACTAGCCCACTTCCAAAATTACCATAAGGTAAGGGAATGTGTAAGAACCTGGATTTTCGTAAGAAAATACCATGGTAAAGAGAAGTGAGCTATCCCACATCGCCTAGATATGTAGTACCTATATGGTATATAAGGTAGGAGTATCCTCCTTGTTATCACCAAGGCCTTTTAAAGCGGTATGGCCCAAGAAACGAGAACGAAATTGAGCCAAAGAGGACAATATTGGTGGTAAGAAGCAGATGGTGGCGGTCTGGTCAGAGGACCGGGTCATTACAGAATGTGTCTTTAGTGCCATTTCGGTGGCAGAGTGTTAGCACGATGTTGTGTCGATCTATACCATTCACATCAGACGAGATGTTCATCCTAGCACATAAGACCAAGTACAATGATGTGCTTATTGTACTTAGATATGAACATCATGGTTCAATATCTCTTCATCGTCTCATCAGGGACGGACCAGGTCTATATCAATGTCTAGTGATCGAACGATCATGGGAGAATTTGACGAGTTAGTGTCATTATGACTAAAACACCTTCTGGGTGTAGTCTAAATCATGGACTTAGATTCAGTATTTACGGGACTCGATCATCAGGCCGAGTCACTACCGTGTCTTTCCAAGATCCTTCATTTCAAAGGAAAATCCAAAAGTGGATCGCATAATAAAACACGCAAGGGCATAATACTTGTTCAAGTATACCAAACTAATCAAGTACTCACTTAGGCGGGTATACCACATCCGCTCGGATTATATTAATCCATATAGTGAACGTCTCAGTCAATTGAGATCGTGTTCCATGGTCAGGAACTACTTGATTCAAGCACATGAATTCATACATGGACATTCATCTATATCTCTTTGTCTAAATCCACATAGAGATAAAACCGTGACTACAATCGCATACTGCATAATCAGTTTTTCAGAAACTACTAAACTGATAAAGTAGTGGACCATTATAACGTCCATTACGAGGAAATAAACCATGTCGTGATCAATTCTAAGGTGTGAGATAAGCCTTGCGCTAGTAGGTGAGCATTCTACAATCTCATTATTCTCATCACTCTTCCTTACGAATAACCAAATAAACGAACTCGTTTAACATTGGTGGTGTTGGAGCTACAGGTCCGAACACACTTTCGCTAACGAGTCTACTTGGATTACAAGTTTCCATTAGGCTAGTCTATTCTACGTTGACTTCAGGCAACGGTACATGGTTCCCTGTCATAATTTGCTCATATTATCAGTCGTCACCGAATATATGAACAAGTAATCAACGACAATCTCGTTTTGCTTCAATATCGTCTAAGATATCATGATCGACAAATATTTCAAGATTTTTCAGGATGAGGAGAAATGACACATCTCCTAGATCCTTTATAATCTTGTACGAAAAACGAGTTTCAGTTCACCACCTCTAGGGCTAAACGAATTAAGAACCGGTCAACTTCCTCATATCTTGGGAAGGATGACAGACTGACGGCCGACGATAGCGTCCTTTGCTTGGCGGGTTCGTCCAAAGCAACGTGTTACGATAGGAAGGCGGCGTCCGACAGGGACGTCTATCCTTGTAAGAATTTTGCAGCAGGAATAAATGACCTTGTAACATCTCATAAAGTCATTAAATGCATCTGGTATCTAGTTAGAATTGGGGGAGGATATGAATTTAATTATCACTAAGTGTAGTTTTGGGGATCAAGCCAAGATTTAGTGGGTTATGCCACATTATTTCACGTCATTCCTTATCAATGGTAACATGCAAATCTCCCCCTAACGACGGGGAGAACAGTCTTAGCGATGTCACTTTCGCATGTCATGTGATAAAAAGATCGCTTGCCAAGATTACTCTATCAAATAATAGGCAAGGGATTCATAATCGACTTATGTCCCATTCAGAGGTCCATATTTTGAACGCTACGGCGGCTCAATCAAAATATTAATTTAGCACTCTAAACATGCATTAATATGAGACTTCTGGCTTATAACAAGTAACCAACTGGTACGCATATGGTGTTTGAGTGTCTATGAGCCTCATAACGGACCAATGCAGCAAAATAGAATAACCCCACACGGAAATATAAATCTTGGTGTACAAGACCAAGAAGTGCGTGCAATCATTTGCAGTCGCATCATCAAACTTTCCGCGAGTCCATTTGGGTCTGAACATAATCGACATGATGTTCAATTTCAATTTCCAAACTCAAGTAATTCAAATTGAAATTTCGATTCTTACTCTTCGGCATTATCAGGTCGACTAGACTTTTCAGGATAATCCGGATCATGAGCCATCAACTTAATGATAAAGCTAAGTGTTTAGAAAATGCTGCATTTCTGTGGACAATAATAATCATGTGACCATATTGTCGATGCATTAACCATAATCATAAATTTTTAATGGTCCGTCTTATGGTTGGATAAGTCCACAATAACTCATTCAATTATTTACAAGAATTCTACGAGTCCATTTTTGTAATATTTACACATATTAGTCTTTCAAATAGAGCATTAATGGCTTAGATTTTTGGATTAATCACAAAATTATCTCCTCAAAGATGATCCAAATGCGATGCAATTATAAGTCAAGCATCGTTTTTTACCCGGTAATATCTCATCCGGTCAATGCCACAATATCAAAATGCTCTTATCAATCGACGATAGGCAAATGATAGTACAGACAATCATGTCTCAGCATCTAATAAAACGTGGTAACAACCACTAAAAGACATCTCAACTACTCATGACTACGCTTTTGGTCGTATTGAGTGTAGATTGTGTAAAGAAAACTCAATTCGTTAATAAGCTATTTCCAGATAAAATTGTATTTCTCAAATTATCTTACTACTCAACAAGGAACAACAGGACCTATATAAGTATAAGGTCTCATATTTGACAAATTTATTTGGTTTTACCAAAGATTTCGATTTGGAACGACAGGTCCATAATCCTTGTCAATGAGTATTCTTTTAGGGAAGTAGTTTGTGAAATTATGTGGTACACTGTTACCCACTATTTTCAGAAAATCAACTACCCCACAAGTATTGCCTAAAATCTCATAATTTAAAGTTTGGTCACATTTGTCAAAGGAATTTGCTCAAAACACTTTCAATTATTTCGAGAAATTTCATAAATAGGCAAACCATAATCCAAAAGTATGTCCAAATGGAAAAATCATAATCCAAATAGAAAAACATAATCCAAATGAGCGAAAAACCGGCTCAATGATTTATCAAAATCAATAAAGAAAGGTATCAAACTCATTTGAGCTACAAAATCGGGGGTCTCAAGAGTTTCCTTTCAATTAGCTTTAACCACATTAGCATCAGCTTTTCCACCTTTATAATAGTTTTGAACTATTTAAGAAGTAACCGTGCATGACTTTTATTTTTATAGCATAGAGTTGTCTCCTTGAGCATTATCTCTTGCTTTGGGACAACGGGCCATATTGTTCCTTTCAAGAACTGTCTTGGAGCCATAGGTCTTCGATTTTGACGATTGTGTAAACCTCGCTTGGCTAGGCAATCATCGGGATCGCGACAATTTAAGAAAAATAACACCTGTCTCGGTTCTCGATTCGTGGAAAAAAATGTCCACGAAGAGCATTAATATCATACAAACAATTCGCCATTGACCCAATAGTATTAAAACTACTCATCGGGGTATTTTCTCATCCACAAATAAATGGGCGATGAAGGAACATGGTGAATATAAATTCACGATACTGCTTATGGAATACAATTATCAAGCTAGTATTTTGGTGAAGGATCACTCCAATATGTCAATTTTGAGACATTTGTTCACCATAGACGTCATCACGTCTCAAATATGGTGGCGAAATAAAATAAACGCCTTAGCCTTCATCCCGTGAGTAACAGCAAACTCATGTTTTACTCATCAAAGATGGCATCCAAAAAAAAATGGGGCATCATATTTTCACACATCAGGGTGACTAGCATGTGGTGACGGAATAACATTTACGTCTAAACAGTCATTTCGCAAGTATGTTTTGCGATTTTACTCATCACAGATGGCATCCAACATTTCTTGGGAGTTCTGGATTAGTTATCATATAAAATGACCGGTTTATATGTTTATGGTTAGCACAAGCACAAACTTTGTTTCGAAACGACAGGTTCGAAAATACTAGTTTTGTTTCCCATGTGAATTGGTTCTCATTGATCGAACGACGGGTCGATACTGAGACACCAATTCGGGAAAATATGCATCACTATATAAACACACTTGCGGAAATTATTATTTAGGCAACCACTTTCGGTAGCTCTAATTGAACACGACCAGGAAAGACGGTGAGGGTGGAGGACACGAATGCCACTTAAAACCCGACCTCATTATGATATCGACTTCCGCATATATATTTCCTAGACATCGTATCCAAATAGGTGAGCCTAGTTGGGGAAGGTTTATAATTTTTCCAACTTAAATGTGAAAATATATGATTTCGCAAATTAGCATATTCTACATATGTGTAAATGGTAGTAACATACAAATACATAACAGCAGTAATAATATTACTTGGCAGTGGTTATAGCATAGTAATTCAAGAATTAGTTCGATTAGCATGCAAGGTTATTAACTAGACAATTAACCAGTTATCACATGCATGGGATGGAATGTATACGTAATTGCTTAATCGCATCAACTATGTCTAAGTTTACATGTATAGACCAATTACTACATGGGGGCAAACACATGTGCCATTTGCATATAAGGATAAACTACATGACCTAGAGTGCAATATCAGCAAACTACATTCACTTATAACGTTAATACATAGCCAGTCCTATAGTCCAGACGCGTTTCTTAGGAGTCCATATGTTTCTGAACATAATAGTTTTGGTCTTACATGCGTACTTTATCAACTGACCAAGTTTTAATCAAGCTTAATATATTACAAACAGAACCAGAGAAGTAGATAGTTTAAGCAAATTATCTCAAGCTATTAAAGAAAGGTGTATTGACTTTATGTTTAAATACTTTACCTGGTTATAACAAATCCACTAATCTTAGCTACACATGTTGCATATCAATATTATGGTCAACTAACCAAACTTAAAACTGTTCATTATTATACATATGCAATCCTCGTTCCTTTTATATATAATATATGCTAGTTTCATAACAGGTTGTTTCATTAGCAATTATAACATCCAGGTGTACGTGGCCGATAGTTTATATCATGGTGTACAATATAAAAAAAATATACCGTATTCCTGGTAAGTTGGAGAAAATCGATATAGCAATAACCCAATAATCCGGATAAATCTCAAGGTTTATAGTATGTACCCAGATTCTTAGTTTTTGTTTATTCCAATCTCCAATAGCAAAGTGCTGATTACGTGTTGTGAGTCTTATTAACTTAGTATATACAGTAGAAACTCTATAAAATAATACACTTGGGACCACCAAAATTTATTAATTAAAAGAGTTATTAATTAATCGATAAATTAATAATTATTAATTTATATATTAATTAATATTTTATTAATTTATAGTAAAATACTTAGTTTACAAACACCTTTCAAGCTTCCACTTAATTATTGTACAATTAACCTTAGTAAAATAAAGAGTTCCAATGCATGTATATCAAATAAGTAGGAGTTATGAATAGTTCCAATGCATGTATATCAAATGCATAGTTCCAATGCATGTATATCAAATGAAGGGCCCAATTTGAAACCTTCGTAAATCATTCATGTAATATGCTATATATAAGGAATTATTAATTTATATTTTATATGGGGTCTAAAAAAATAATCAAAAATGTATTATCTTATAATTTTAGCGAATTATTAATTTAGCACCCTATCCCCGAGTCGGGACCGGCCAAAAATATTATCTTAGAGAGTTTATTAAATAATCGAGTATTAATTTATCGAGTTTCTACTGTATATTATATAGGAGATATAGAGAGAACATAAAGAGAGTGAACAGTAAGTCTTTTATTATCAGAATATATCAATAGAAGTGGACCATAACCTTCTTTATATAATAGAGGTTAGAGTTATAAAAGGTAGAAATTTCAACTTAGTCTCACTATGGGTAAGGTCCAATAGCCCAATAGTCCAATAATATCCTATAACAATTTTAATAATTTTCAAAAAAAAAAACATTTTAAAAGTTAAAATAGTTCGGTAAATTGCATATAGTTCACTCAAAAGTGTAATAGTTCATGTAAAAGTAAATATAATTTATGAGAAAGTACACATAATTTAGTCAAAATTAAAGTGCACAAAGTTAATGTGAAAGTGCACATAGTTCGTTCAAAATGACATAACCAACTAGAAAGTGCATATGGTTCAGGCAAAAAATTCATACATTTCGCCAATAGATGCATATAGTTAAGTGAAAATTGTACTTAGTTTAAAACAAACTAAATATATTTTAGTCGAAAATGTATATAGTTCATCATAAACTGTATTAGTTTAGTATATGGGACATATAGTTCACTTAATTCAATCAAAAGTGCATGTGTGGTGGGAAGTGCATATAGTTGTACTTAAGTTGCATATATATAATTTAGCAAAGTGTAAATATTTCTTTAAAAATATAAATCTATCGAAAATACATATTAAAAGAAATGGATAAATAACCGATCTCTTTTATTTCCATTTTCCCGATATTACTCTGATCAAAGCTATAGGTCCCATATCTATTAAAGTATACTCTGTATATAAACAAATTTGTTCTAAAAAAAAATTACCATACCTTTTTTCTTATATTAATGGTGGGAAAAACCCGCCTTTCATTTATTCATTATTGGAAAAATTACAGGGTAGAGAAAAAACCCAACAAAACAAAAATTAAATGTCTAGATGGAAAAAATATAAATTCAAGGGCTTAAAAGAAAAAAAGAAAAAAAGTAATGACAAAATTAGAAATATTCTTTTTTAATCCAGCGCTATTCAAACTTTGGGGACCAATTTTGTAAATATTGTCTAGTTCACGCCCGTCCACCGCTTAACTGTCTCGAGAGTTTCCATATCTAACCAGGTTAAGAGAGAAAGAGGATCGTCTTCTTACTACCAACCTTTATCACAACTTATTCAACTATTGTAAAGTCCTGCATTTTATTTTGCTATTAAACATGTAAATATCTTTCTTTTAGGGACTATTTCAGTATGTTTGGCTAAACAATGTGATTGTTTAGTAATTAGCAATAATTACATATCCAAACTATTACTAAGTTACGTTAGCAATTAAATCAATTATTAATCTTCAAAAAAGCATATATATCAATTATCACAATGAATTCAGGGAAATTAAAGAGTCAAAAAAACATAAAATAAAGAGAAGCAACGGGAGAAATAGTAGTAATTGATAGTGTTATTGAAGTATAATAACGGAAGATTGAACATTTTTCTTTAGCTATATTATATATATTTATATATATAATATATATACATATATATATTTGTACGTGTAAGAAGTGTAAGAAAATCGATAGACCAAATGAGAGAGAAAGGGAAAGAATGAGAGATATATCGAGAGAACGATGTAAAGATCAAAAGGCAGGTTTTAGAAAGCAAGCGTTTTACTTAAGTTATGTTTTGTTTAGCACTTGTCACTGCATGTGTTACCCCATATGACTGAGGGGTTACAAAATTCGTACACGATCCATAAAGTTAAAGTACATATAATATTTATGAGTAAATGTTGAAATTTCAAAACCACTAAAACAACAATTTGTACCCATTAATCCGCTTTCGCTTAAACCAAACCAAAAGGTAAAAGCTCATATTTTACTTTATTTGATCGGTTTGATTATTATGGTTTGATTTATATACACCCCTAATTAAAAAAAAGGTAGCTACGTGTGGTATACTATCATGAGAATAAGAACCGAGCTAGCAAATCATAGAAAATATTGCTAGACAGTTTGATAAATTAAAGCTCTAAAATTCGTATTCGATTTTTTCTTTTTGAAACCATTTGACATGATCAACTCATAACAGTGGAGGAACCAGTATTCAATTTTTAGGGGTTGTTAATTTTTTTTTTAATATAATAATAATAAATTATATATATAAAAAAAAACTATAGTTTAAAATTTAGATGAGTTGCATAATAAAATTCAACAAAGTTAGGCATTGACTTTGACCTGAGGACCCGAGAAAAATCAGACAACAAGATACTTATATTATTTATATATTCATTTACTAAATTAAATAAAATAAAATATTATATACGTTTGTGTCAATTTGTTGACCAGGTTTATGTCCGTACACAAATAATGATGGGACAAATGATTTTTAATTGAACTAATAAAAAAAGCAAATGCTAACTTGTGCTGATGCTAAGTATGGGTCATTAAATGCTGATGCTAATTACAATGATTTGGAAATATGTTATAATTAATGATATAAATAGTATTAACTATTAGGAAAAGGGGGGCTGCATTGCAGCCTAAAATAAAAATCGGTGGATGGTTGGATCCACAAACACTAATTTAGGGTAGTTGGTTTTGAATTTATTAATATATGTTGTGTTTTTAGTGATGTTGGAGTTAGATATGAACCATTAGATCTAGATCTAACGGTCCACAACATTTCATTTTAGGCTGCAATAAAATGTTTTATTACAGCCCCCCGCATCCTAACTATTACTACATTTATAGAATCAATAACATTAGTAATTTTCAAATTATAATTTGTTATTAAGTATATATATTAGTAATATATTAATACTATATGTAATAACTTATTTATTTTAATAAATATTTAAGTTTAGTCTAGTCTCAACTAGAGTTCTATATTTTTATTTGAGTTTTTATTAGATTGAATCGCTAGTTTTTAGTTTGTCAAATTATAGTTTGTATTTTAATTATTTCAAAAATGAAAAAGAAAATGAATTATAAATTCTCATTACTATTATCTAGGTGATATTTATTAAATTATTTTAACAAGTAGCATTTAATGACATGCTATCCATTTGATATTGGTGTTAATTAAAGTTATGAATTTAATACAATTTGTTGTTATTTTATCACATTAAATGTTTAACATATGCTGGGCACATATGTTAGCAAGACTCATAAAAAATAAATAAAGAGTGATAGTAAAAGTTTCTTGTGAATTAAAGGTAGCAACTGTAACATCTCTAGAATAAAGTGGCTTCAAAAGTCAAAAAGAACTTGGCATTTTGGAAATATTTTTGTTGTACGTAATAAAATTTCGTTTTATCAAAATGCATCGTCTAAATTGTTTCTCTTGCCTTTCATACTCATTGCAAATCATGTCATCGATCCAAACTAACATTGACCAATAAGAATTTCAATATTTATGAATCCCAGGATTAATGCAAACAAATTATTAACTTCAAAAAACGACGGAAGTGAATATGTTTCCGTCGTTTTTTGAAATTTGTATATGTACATATAGATAGACGAAGAACTATATGCTTGAAGATATGCACTTTCGACTGAAAAAAGTGAACTATAAGAATTTTGAAAAACGACGGAAACATATTGCAAGGACTCCGGTAAGAAGGGGTTACAATTTTATGCCAACATATTTAAGTTAAGTGTACATTAATTCTGTAAATTCAAAAGAATTATGCTAATATGTACTCGCTGTATATATATATAAGTGACAAAGCCATAACTTTAGTCGGTTGCGTTAGGTTTTTCAACAATAATATATAATGAACTGACAATAAACGATGAACACTTCTTGATCTTTATTATTATTCGGCAATTGCCATTGCTCGGACTACAATTCTATTACGGTATTTATGCTCGGATTCGCTGCTCGATCCGGAACGTGATCTTTCTCTTCTCTTTGGTGCTCGGTTCTCGATCTTGCTCGGTTTGGCTATTGATGTGATACGTTCTGATAAGCTTTTATCTTTTCTCTCCTTCTCTCTATATTTTTTAGATATGTTTTCTGGTCCCTTTCTTAGGGGGGATATTTGGCTATTTATAGGCAATTATGCCTCCTAGGATGTTGACAAATGTCTCCATCTCATGAGATTTTTTAGACATGGGTCCCTATTTAAGTGGGCTTGGGCTTTTTTGTAAAGGGGGGATAACCCATTAAGTGTTAGATACCCCGTTATGATATATGGGCTGTTTAATACCCGAATAGAGTATTCAGGTCTAATTTTTATGTTCTATCAAGTGCTCCCTGACTTCCTCGGTATGGTTTCCATGTCGAGGGAGTCATGATTGGTCTGTCGAAGAGATTACTTCGGTTTAGCTGTTCCCTATGTTTCATTCGACGAATGCCCCTATTTATAACTGATCATTGGGACCCATTTACTGTCTTGGGAACTTGCAAATTTGCTATTTGACTATGATATGACCCTTGGTATCTTTCTTCGAGGAAACCCTTGACCTTTCCAAAAATCACCTTATTATAAAAGGGAATACCCTTCCCACTATTACTTATTCCATCACCTCCTTGCTTGTGACTTAATGGCTTCTCCCAATGGTTCTACTGGAGACAATTCTTCAGATTATGTCGCTTACTTGGAGAACGAAGTCAAGAAGGCTCGCGTTATGAAAAAGAAACTGGCGGACATGACAAAAAGGTTATCCGATATGGATGCGGCCCATCACTTGACGATGGCTGACCTGGATTGGGCCTTTGAGCGTATAAAGAGGCTCGAGGCTTATTTGGCTAAGCAAAAGGCATCAAAAAGGGCCTATAAGCTTGCCTTCAAGGAGTTGCATGCTCGGTCTAAACCGAGTTCGGATGACGTTGAAGGAGGCTCTTCCTCGGAATAATTAGTCTTGTGATTTCTTTGTATTGGGTGTCATCACCAAGTTGTAATCGAATCATGGAAAAATATTAATAAAACATCTTTTATTTTCATTCTTGCCTGTTTATTCTCTTGATACCTTTTTGGATCATTTAATCGGATTTGAACTGCTGTAGTTAACCATAAATGCTCTTGGGAAGTTCAAGAGGTTGTCTTTCTTCGAGATGACTTTTGATCTACCCCTCGTTTCTTCCTATAAAAGGGGACTATTCCTATATTCTTTGTGCAACTCAATTCTTTATTAACGAACAAATGGCTTCTCCTCATGAAAATAGTGGTGACAACCTTCCTGAATATATTGCCCATCTCGAGGAGGACGTTAGGAAGACTCGTATCCTCGAAAGGAGGGTTGCCTCTTTAACCGTGGAGGCTCGCCGAGCTGCTGAGATGGACGAGTGCTTGGAGGCCATGGAGAGTGAATATCAGAGGTCTCTGATCGACAATATTTGGGCTCGTGCTCGGATCAAAGAGCTTGAGGCTTCTAGAGATAGGCATATTGCTTCCAAGAGAGCCTACAAATTGGTCCTTAAGGAAGTGTATGCTCGGTCTAAGAGGAAGCCGAGTGACGAAGCAGGCCCTTCTACGAAATGATTTTATTATTTTTATTGTACTCTTTATGTGGACTGCCTCTTCTGTAATGAAGTATCAATCAATCAATAAAGACTTCTTTTTCTTGTTTATATCTGAATTACTTTCCCAATGCAATTCATTTTGACTGCGCATGCTTGTGGCTTCTTTAATGACTTTTCTTGGGCCTTGTGTTTGACCTTATCCACTGGATCTTCTTAATCTTTGTATCTAGGGACCAATGGGATTTCTTGAGCCCTGTGCACAAATCTTATCCCTTATATCTTAATATTGTTGCACTTTTTCCAGATTGACACGTGCAGAGGCTTTTCGAATTCTACCCTCTTTAAATACTGGCATGAATCCAAGCGTTTCCTCTCAACAGACGCCTCTTTTAATAACGAATGGTTGCAACTCCCCACTTTAAATTTCTCAACAGGCGCCTCTTTTTAATTACCCATGTTTTCCAGAGTCTTTTGACGAACAGTTGCACTTCCCCACGCTAAACCTTCCTTAATTTATCTATAAATACCTTCTTTAAGATATGGATTTCTTCACAATCTCCCCCTTATCTCTCTTCATCATATACAGAATTTCATCCCATAACTCCCTTAAAATGGAAGGTTCTTCAACCAAATCTGCACTGGTCTTGCAAGTGGAGGCTTTTGAAGCTTCATATGGCCATGCACTACAGCTGTTGAAGGATGCTGAAGAGGAGTTAAATGTGATGCGTTATCACCATACCGAGATGGTTCGGGAATTGACTTGGCTAAGATCCGAGATGGATTATTGTCGACGTGCTCGTTGGGCTCTAGTCGAAGAGAATGAGGTGTTGAGGGGGAACCCAACACTTCGGGACAGGAATGTCTCTGCCGGGCCCTCTCATCGATACCGATCGACTTCCCCCTAGCCTCGCCCTTTTTCTTTTCTTTTTATTTCTTTCAGTTTTCTTCATTTCTTTGTCTTTTTCTTATCTGTTTTTCTTTTTCTTCTGTGCCTCCTCTTTCTTTTTCTTCATCTTCTCTCCCATCACTCTTTTCTTTTTAATACTCTGTTCTCTTCTTTTTCTTTTTTCTTTTTTTCTGCACCACTACGATGTAACAATCAATCCTGTGATCCTAAGGGTTTTTTGTTACTTCTAGGGTTTTTGTCATTTTTCATTTGCCTCTTCTTTCTTCATTTTTCACTTCTTCTTTATGTTCCTCTTCATCTTTTTCTTCCTCTTCCCCATCGCCGCCAGCTCGCTTGGCCTGCTGATACAGTCGATCTTCTTTGTATGATCTTTCGTAATAGATTTTCTCGGATGTAATAGATATTTTTCTCGGATGTAATTGATTTCCTTTTTGATGTCCTCTGATGTAATGAACAGTGATGTATCCCATCTTATTAATGAAAATTATATTTGCCCCTTTATCTTGTACTTCTTTTTATGTTGCACTTGTATCTTTGTCATTTTTCGGGAATCTGGATCTTTGAACATCTCGTCTTTATTTCCTGTCGAACTGTGATCTCAGATGACTGTAGACCTATCCCCAGCATTGTCAATCATAGATGCATGCTCCCAAGCAGGGTTGGATAATATGCATGTTCTCAAGTAATGTCAGGAAATATGCATGCTCCTTAAGTATGTCAGGAAATATACATGTTCCCAAGCATTGTCAGACAATATCACATTATCTTTGCTCTATAAATACTCTTCAATCTTTCTTCAGAATATATCTTTTTTCATACTGTGTTTGCTTCTCTTTCATCTCTCATCTCCTTCTGTATAAGAATAACTTGTCCTAATGTCTGAGCCCGTAGTGAGATATCATGCTCAGATGAAGGACTTGGATGCTGAGTTATCCCGGGTCCGTCATAGAATGGCTAAGCTTGAGAAGGAGTATGGTGTCCTGGGTCGGCCTTGGGTCGTGAACTTGACCACCTATTGGTGCGTAGGAACACTCTGGCCAACTCCTGGTATGAAGCCGAGGAGATTTGGGATCATGCTCAGAATGAGTTTGATAACTCCCCTCAAGGCCTCGCTAGTATGACTGTTAAAAATGCTCTGCTTAAAGAACAAGTTACTGCCCTTATTGGCGAGAATGCATACCTTTCCCGGGAGAATGAATGCTTGGTCATCATGAACGACTCATATGAAGCTCGGTTAGCTAGCTCTGCTAGGGAGACTGCCTCTCGGTCTGGCAGTTCTATTGTCCCCCCCACTGATCCTTGATTAGATTAGTCTATTTTTCTGATGTATTTTTTGTTTTGGAACTTGTATTTGAACAGTTGTATCTTTTCGTGTTTCGTGCCTTTATCTTGTGAACCGTTGCAACGCCTCGTACTTTGTGCCTTTTCGTACTTTGTGCCATTAAATTTCTTTATAAATGCTCCCTATTGTCTGTACTTTATTATTCAATCTCCTTTTCTCTCTCTTGTTTCTTCTAACCTGCTTTTGTTTGAGATGGCTCCCATCACCAGATCTGCCTCCAAAAAGAAAACCCTTGTCGAAGAGCCTGCCTTCTTGCTACCCCGTCCCCCTGGTTTTGGGGAAGAGGAATTGACTCCTCTTAAACTAAAAGAGACCGAGATGTCGTGGCTGAAACACGATCTTAAGTGTGTTCAGACCGAAATGAGGCGGTTCAAACAGTACTGGCAGGAAGAGAGCGCTGCTCGTTTTGAAACCAAGCAAAAGTGCAAGTCTCAATCTCATGCTTTAAAAAAATTGGAGATTGGCATTTCTCATCTGATTAGGGAGAAAGAGCGTCTGGAAGAGCTCTTGGCGAAGAAGGATGCCGATATGGGGGGTAGTTCGAAGAAGTAGGATGGGGTGTTGTATTTTCTTGTAAACTTTTCTTTTCCTGTTGTATTGTTTGTTTGTATCCCCCTCTATGGATGAATAAAACTTCTTCTTTTGCAATCTGATCCTGTCTATTTTACTTGCTTTGCTTTTATGTTGATATCATTCGATGTCTCTCAGTATCGGACACGACACAGAGTACGGTGCACCGTGGTTATCCCCCCGGAGAGCATTGTTAGACTTGATACTTAAATGCCGTCGAGCTAGGAACGGTCTCCGTCCACCTTGTTCGGTGTGCTATTCGGGTATGACACGGTTTGGTGTCGAGGAACTTAGTAGGAGGACATCCTCGGTTTGGTAATATTGGTAGCGTATGCTGGAAGCTTTTCGTGGTAGGGTCCACTGGCCGTTTATTTAGGTGTAATGATATGAACTGCCTTGGGTAGTGGGATATAGTATCTGACGTGGCAAGATCTGGAGCGTTGATTTGTTGAAAATAGCAGCAGTTGGGGATTTTTCTGTGGGTGGGAAAAAGGTAAACCTCTGTCACACGAAAGGACGGTTGTTATTTTATTCTTTATGTGGATTCACTCCTTTTAACTGTGATAAGTAATCCCTTTGGTTTTTATCTCATAATTTCCTGAAAAAATATCTCTTATATTCTCTCTCTAGGGTTTGTTCTTCCCGCCAAAAAATTTCTTGCCTCTCCATCTAGGGTTTCGCCTGATTGCAGATAGATTTGCTGCTGTTCTCGCTAGCTTGTTCGTGAACATGACTGTAAGTATCTTCGTATTTTGTGGGTTGTTTGTCTGGATACCTCTGTGATTAGGATACGTATTTGGTTGGTGGTTGTGGTCATAGATGGTCTTGGTTGTCTATATATATGTCTATCTAGGTTGTTGAGTAGTGGTTTTTCTTCCTGTATAGGATATTTGTTGGTTTGGTGGAAAACGTTTAGGGTTTCTATCAATTGGGAGGGGGGGGGGGGCTTGTTGTGTCATGTGTTTTTGGTTAGTATTTTGATGGAGTTTTGATGATGTTTGGATAGGAAATTCTGACCCAATGCCTGGCCCAAGTTGACCCATTTGTGGAGGAAGATTTTAAGAGGTCTGCCGGAATACCCGCCGACATACGTATTCGGCTGCCTGTCTCCGATGAGGAGGTCATGGTTTTTGTTCTGGCCGGCGAGGTAGCCGTTCGTTCTTCGGCGTTTTTTACTGGAGGTCTTCGACTTCCGTTTACTGATTGGGTGGCTTCGTTCTTTGAGGCCGTCCAGATCACGCCAGCCCAACTAGCCTTGAATGGTTACCGCATGCTGAACGGTATTCAAAGGTTGTCGGAGTTATCCGGGATACCTATCGAACTGAAAGATGTGTTCGGGGTCTAAAGTTTGAGTTTTGAGCGTCGCAGCTCGTATTTGAAGACTTTGCGCTCATTCTCTCGGCTCGTCATCGGTCTTCCCGATACTAACAAAGAACATAACCTTGGTGTTGTGATTGCTTCCGGAGAGTGGGGTTTTGCTGGACACCAGATTCCGGGACCTGCCACGACGGCTCCCGATATTCCAGACCTAGGTCCTGCAAATGTTGAAGCGTTATTAGTTCTTTGGAACTGGTGGGGGCCTGGACCGACGAAGGATCCGGTGAGCCGTGCTGCTCCCATGTTGTTAGGTTATCCTACGGGGCCGGTGACCAAGGGCAATCCTGCGCCCGAGATTCCCACAGAGACTGAGAAGGACTTCCTCAAAATTGTCAAGGCTAGAAACGCTTCTCGAGGAGGGAAAAGGCCTGTTCGTTCTAAGCGCCGAGCATCGGACCCCGCTGTTGGTACCTCGAAGAGGGCTAGAGGGACTGAGACCTCGGTAAGTGAGGAAGGTGCCGCTGTTGGTCCTGGAGTGGCGGTGGTTGCTTCTTCTCAGGGTGATACCACCGAGGAGGCTTCTACTCATGCCGATGTACGTGTATATATTTTTGTTGTGAATTATTTCTTTTAATTCTCTTGTTCGTCGCTTTATTTGTCATCCTGTTTCAGCTACTGACTTCTTCGTTGGTTACCCTTGCTCTTGCCCGGTCTATGGGTATTATTGTGTTTCAGGGGTCGATTGATGACGTATTCGGGCATATGAACCTCTTGGTGAACATGGGCGAGGATACGATGACCCTGCCTGTTACCTCGCCTATCCATACTAAGGACCCGATAGTCCTCCCTGTTTGCTCACCCATCCGTACTGAGGAGGTGATCGAGCATAGGGCCCCTGAGACCGGTCCTTTGGAGAAGGATGTGAGGGAGGAAGTGGAGGTGGAAGCCGGCAAAGAGAGTGTCGTGGATGTTGTGGTGGGTGGGGAGGATGAGGTTCTAGAGGGACCTGAAAAGGTATTGGTGGACGGGGTTGCAATGACCCGTTACATCGATCGGTGTAGGGGTGAGTTGTTGGAGCAGCCCCGAGTCTTGAGGATGGGGTATACTGCTCTTAAGCCCCTCATCGTCAAGGATGCAGAGAAAATAGCTGCTCGGCCTGTAATGTCGGTTATAGAGTAGGCCAGCACTGATGCGGTTTGGGTATGTTGCGCACGTATATTGTTATATAGGTCGTGATGCTCTTGTTTTGGCTGGTGTCTGATGTGTCTAAATACAGGTCTTCGTGGATATCGTGGTGTTAAGGGATCAGCTGTCAGCACTAGAGGCTGAGAAGGAGAAGCTGATGGCCGAAAATAAAGCCTTGACCGAGGATAAAGCTCAGCAAGTGAAGTTGGTCTCCGAGCTAGAGGCGGAGAAAGAGAAGCTGATGGTCGAAAGCAAAACAACGGCCGAGGAAAAAGCCCAGATGGCTAATTTGGCCTCTGATTATGAGAAGTTGGTGGGAGACAACTTACGCCTGACCGAGGAAATCAAGAAGTTGGGGGCCGAGAAAGAGCATTTGGTCGAAAAATACGACCTGCTGAAGGCCGATAACTTGCTCATGGCTGAGGATGTGGAGGCCGGAACATCAGAGGTTGCTCCTCTGAAGGCAGAGCAGGCAGATGAACGGAAAAAGTTTGCAACGATGGCTAATTTTTCTGTCTTTTGCGCTCATGTCCGAGCTCTAAACTTTGCGAAGGTACCACTGTCGGACCGAGCATGGTCGGAATTGGTGTATCCCTGTCCGCAAGGTGCCCCTCCTAAGCCTCTAGATTGGGCCAATCTTCGGGATGAGGAGCTCCCACGGCTACCGGGGCAGACTATATCGACGGCGCTCCGTCCCCATCCCGGGTCGGTTCCCTCGACTCCTCGGTCTGCTGCTGCTGCTGTTAGTCCCCCACCCGTATCTCCTCAGGTGGAGGCTTGACCATTTTCTTGCGGTATTTTCTATGTAGCTTAGCGTAAAATCTTTTGGTACCCGAATTGTGGGTCTCTTTTGTAACTAGAAAGATAATATAGGCACTACGTTTTCTTTCTGTTTGGCTTTCCTTGTTAATTTCCTTGTTTGTGGGTCGTCGTCTTTTGAAGGATGTAAAAAAAAAGAAATCTTGTCAGGTACCTGTTAACCCCCTTGCCATGGTGGTATGGATCTCGCCTAATCGTAGTGTAAGCGATGTTATAGATGGTCTTGAAAGATCTAAAGCGTCGCTAACTTCTGAACTGAATTCTGCTCGTCGTGAAATCGAGGGTCTGAATATTCATATTTCAAACTTGTCGATTCGATTACGTGACTTGGGAGAGAAGTTCAGCAAGAAGATCGCCTATTATACGGCAAATAAGGGAAAGGCTAAAGAGCTTCTTGGTGCGCTTCGGCGCTCTCGTGATGAAGCCGAGGCCGGGTGACGAGCTTGAACCTGGTTCTAGGGGCCGTTTTCGAGGACACGGACCTGTTGCTATCCTTTGCCAAAGCGTATTGGGCCCGAAGTCGCACATTAGAGGTGCTCGATCATGTAAAAGGGATGCATGGTGTTGCCCGGGCAGAGCGCATGGGCGACGCTATGGCCGGGGTAACTGAGACCACGGCTGCCTTGAACCGAGTGGATGCGGTTGTACAGGAACGTTTGGGGACTCAAATTGTCTCATTGCGAGATATTCATTTCACTGATGCCGTAGAGACCTCAGCGTTTGTTGACGGGTTATCGGATTGATGATTGAGTAACTTGTTTTATCATTTTACTCGTAGCTTGTATATAAAAAATCTTCATTCTTCTACTTTCGTGTCTTTTCTTTATTTGCGGATGAATATTCATCTCTTCCTTCCCCATTTTTTTTTAGGCACATGCTACTATGTCGCACCAGGCTGGTTCTCCATGCCTAGTTAGTCCGGGGCTAGGACCTACTGGTGTTGCCTGGGACGAGGTATCATCTGGTGCGGCTAGTGAAGGGCATGCCAAGTGGCCTTACATCATTTTAATGGGCAAAAACGTCAAGTTGGTCGATCAATGTGCCCGACTTAGGGCCAAGTTGAAAATCCAGGCGTCCTCTTTTCGTGAATACGTTCGTCATGCCGAGCATGTCGTTAAGGTCCAGGAACGTCGTTTAGATCGATATTGGCGTGTAAAGGAAAAATACCTCGGTAAACTAAAATCGTTGGTACCCCAAGCCAATATGTCGGTGACGTATTTCCGTCTGTCCCGATCTAGATTCGATGCTTCTGCAGCTATGATCGAAGCTCGTAAGCTTCCTTTCGACGATTCTCTCCGTAAAGAGGCCTCGGATGCTCACGAGGTCGCTAAAGTAGCCGAGTTCTCCGCACGGCTTAAGACGCTGACATGCGTTGGTGCTCATACGACCAACTTTGATGCCCTCATTTCTGAAGAGCGTTTCGATGGCGAGGAGACCGATGGGGATACGGCGACGGATGACGAAGAGGTAGAGCTCGGTCGATTGCCGTCGTGCTCCTCATGTAGTAGTTCTTAAATTAATTTCGTTGTGGTTGGTTGTATCTTGTTGCCTCCGTAATGCGGGCGAGGACTATTTGTTTTATTTCTTTCTTCTTGTTGTTCGGTTCTTCTCATTGCCGTACTGATATTTCATTGATTTGATTGATTTTTCTTTGCTGATTTCTTCGTTCGATGTTTCATTGCCTCCATAATGTGGGCCAGAACTATTTGCTTTATTTCTTTCTTCTTGTTGTTCGGATCTTCTCATTGCCGTACTGATATTTCATGGATTAGATTGATTTTTCTTTGCTGATTTCTTCGTTCGATGTTTCATTGCCTCCATAATGTGGGCCAGAACTATTATTTCCCATTTTTCCTTGATGGAGTTGGTACCTGCATAAGTGGGACTGAGCCATTATGTCATATGCCTCCGGTTACGTTGGAGGACTTTTTAGTATTCCTAGGCAATAAGTCATACATGCCGTTTAGGAATTTCTTATGCCCCCGGTTACTTTGGAGGACTTTTTAGTATTCCTAGGCAATAAGTCATACATGCCGTTTAGGAATTTCTTATGTCTCCGGTTACGTTGGAGGACTTTTTAGTATTCCTAGGCAATAAGTCATACATGCCGTTTAGGAATTTCTTATACCCCCGGTTACGTTGGGGGACTTTTTAGTATTCCTAGGCAATAAGTCATACATGCCGTTTAGGAATTTCTTATGCCTACGGTTACGTTGGAGGACTTTTTAGTATTCATAGGCAATAAGTCATACATGCCGTTTAGGAATTTCTTATACCCCCGGTTACGTTGGGGGACTTTTTAGTATTCCTAGGCAATAAGACATACATGCCGTTTAGAAATTTCTTATGCCTCCGGTTACGTTGGAGGACTTTTTAGTATTCCTAGGCAATAAGTCATACATGCCGTTTAGGAATTTCTTATACCCCCGGTTACGTTGGGGGACTTTTTGTTCCTCAACCTTGGTAAATAGCAAAATATCTTATGAATTCAAAAATAATGTTGTGACAAAGTAGGGGTACGTTCTGACCTGTACTGGAAGCCAGTTCATACGTAGTACTTCTTGAGATTGGTCACGTTCCAAGAATTCTTTTCTCCTCGGCTATTTTCGAACAGAACGCTTTTGATCTTATAGGTCGCCCGGCTTGTCCTTTTGACGATTTCGTATGGGCCTTCCCAGGTAGGGCTCAGTTTGCCATGTATCTCGTTTCTAGTATAGACCGTTACTCGCCGTAACACCAGCTCTCCTACCATAAATTCCTTGGTCCCTTTCACCCTTTTGTCATAGGTTTGCTTAACGCTTTGCTGGTACTTTGCTAGTGTGAGGGCTGCTATCTCTCGTTTCTCGTCCAGCATGTCGAGTTCTTCTCTCATTCTTTGTTCATTGTTTCCTTGCTCGACTAGAGTTGTTCGGAGTGTGGGTAGCCCGATTTCCGTTGGTATGACGGCCTCGACGCCGTACGCTAAACTGAACGGGGTTTCCTTGGTGCCCGTCTTTGGCGTAGTTCGGCAAGACCATAAGACGTTGAGCAGTCGTTCAGGCCATCTTCCCTTCGCCCGTTCAAGGGTCGTCTTGATACCATCCAGGACAGTTCGGTTTGTAACCTCGGCTTGCCCATTTCCTTGTGGGTATGTCGGGGTCGAATAGAATTTCCGGATGCCGAGTTCTTCGTACCAAAGCTGCAGCTTGGCGTCCTTGAACTGGGTGCCGTTGTCTGCAACAATGGCGTATGGTATGCCGAACCTAGTGATGATATACTCCCAGATGAATTGTTTAACGTTGCTGGCTTTAATCTCTCGGAGAGGCTTAGCCTCGACCCATTTGGTAAAGTAGTCCGTCGCTACGATCAGATATTCTACGCTGCTGGGTGCTCTGGGAAGTTTCCCGACAATATCAATTACCCATTGCGCGAATGGCCATGGTGCCGATACCGGGGTCTTCATCGACGATGGGAGACGAGGTATTTTGGCGAATCTTTGGCACTTGTCGCATCTTTGGACGTAAACGTTTGCATCTCGTTTGATATAAGGCCACCAATATCCTTGAGTGATCACCTTGTTGGCGAGGGATCGCCCTTTGATGTGTGCTCCGCAGGACCCTTCGTGGACCTCTTCCAAGACAGGTTGTTGCATTTCGGGCCGGACGCACAGAAGGTGAGGTCCTCGGTAAATAGAATTATATAGTTTGTCGTCCTCAGATAACAGAACCGAGGGGCCTTTCTTGTGACTTTCAATGCTTTTATCTTGTCAGCCGGGAGCGTCCCGTTCCGCAGATAGCGAATCATGTCGTCCATCCACCCTAGCTCGTATTGTACTGATGTCACTCGGTCTATTTTATGCTCGGGGTTTCCAAAAGCTCCACTGTGATTGTTCGAGTGTTGGTTAACGTTAATGTAGAGGCTAGGGTGGCCAAGGCGTCGGCATGTGCGTTTTCGGTGCGATTGATTCTTATTAGTTCGCATTGTGCGAACATGACCATTATGCTCTGGACTTTCTCTTGGTAGAGGATCATTCGGTCGTCCTTGGCTTGGAATTCACCAGTAGCCTGGTTGATGATTAGCATGGAGTCGGAGCTAGCAATCAAGTGGGTGCATCCGAGGGATCTGGCGATGAGCATGTCATTGATCATGGCTTCGTATTCCGCCTCGTTGTTAGTAGCTCGGAAGCCCAACTTGATGCTTTTCTCGATGATCGCCCCTTCTCTGGACTTGAGGACAATGCCTGCTCCCGATCCGTCCTTGGTGGACGATCCGTCGACATGTATCTCCCAGTGCGACTGTGGTAAAATGGTCAGGGGCTCATCATAACCTTCGGTGAACTCAGCGACGAAATCAGCCAGCACTTGTCCCTTTAAGGCGTGTCGGGGTGCGAATTCGATATGAAACTGGGATAGCTCGACCCCCCATGCCGCCACCCGACCGCTGATATCCGCCGTCGAAGGGACTCCTTAACGTGGAACTTCGTGTAAACTTGGACTTTGTGAGCTATGAAGTAGTGTGGCAGTTTCCGAGTAGCAACGACCAACGCCAAACACAACTTTTCCAACGGTAGGTATCGTGTTTCGGCCTCGACCATAGTTTTCCTGACGAAGTAGACCGGATACTGTTCTCGTCCCTCTTCTCTTAGTAGGACCGCGCTCACAGCTGTAGTGGAAACTGCTAGGTAGCAGGCCAGAATATTTCCTTTATTCGGCCTCACTAGCAGTGGCAGCGTCCTTAGATACTCTTTGAGGTTGTCGAATGACTCCTCGCACGCCGGGTCCCATACGAACTTCTTATCCTTTTTGAGGGTCTCAAAAAATGGTCGTCCCTTATCTGCGGATCGACTGATGAACCTGCTTAGTGTGGCCATCATCCCCGTGAGCTCTTGCACCTGCTTCTTGCTCTTTGGTGCTGCTAGGTTTTGTAGAGCCGTTATCTGGTCGGGGTTATCCTCTATTCCTCTTTGGCTGACCATATGCCCCAAAAACTTCCCTTTGCTGATGCCGAATGCACATTTGCTAGCATTAAGCTTTAGCTTGTGCCCGCCTAGCGTTTGGAAGACGTCTTTAATGTCCTGGAGGTAGGAAGTGGCCCTTTCGCTCTTGACGACCATGTCGTCTATGTATACTTCCATTGTCTTCCCTATATGCTTTTGGCATACCTTCGTAATCATCCTTTGGTATGTCACTCCTGCATTTCTTAGGCCGAAAGGCATAACCGTATAGCATTAGTTTCCCAAAGGCGATATGAACGAGGTCTTTTCTTGATCTTCGGGGGCAAGGGGGATTTGATGATATCCCGAGTATGCATCGAGGAAGGTCATCCTTTCTGCTCCTGCCGTGGCGTCCACCAGTTGATCGATCCTTGGTAGGGGGAATGGATCCCTCGGGCAGGCTTTATTCAGATTGGTGAAGTCTATACAGACTCTTTCCTTCCCGTTCTTCTTTGGGACGACAACAGGATTGGACAGCCACTTCGGGTAGAACACTTCCCGTACTGCTTCTGCCGCCAATAACTTTCGGACTTCCGCAATTATAGCCGCTCTGTGCTGGACAGACACCTTCCGGCTCCTTTGTGCTATGGGCTTGTACTCAGCATTTACGCTGAGGTGGTGGCATGCTGTTTTCGGATCTAGACCGGGCATGTCTTTGGGGCTCCAGGCGAATTTATCGATGTTGCTGAGGAGGAACGCTTCTAGCTCCTTGGATTCCTCTTTAGGAAGGCTATCTCCGATGAGGAAGTAGTGCTCCTCATCCGTATCCGGGATATACACCTTCCGGAGTGTTTCTCCAACTTGTTCTTCAACGACCCTCTCAGCTCGTGCTATTTGGCCGATCAGCTTCCCTGCGCTTGTGGGCTGTTCGACAACTACAAGTTGTCTCTTCAATGTAGCGGTGATGTCTTCACAGCATCTTGAATCCTCCTGACATCCTCGGGCTGTCTCGATCTCCCCCTTGGCATTAGAGTATTTCACCTTTTGGTGGTAAGTGGAAGGTATCGCCCGCATAGCATGAAGCCACGGTCGGCCCAAGATCGCATTGTGGCCGGAATTATCATTGACCACTAAGAACTCCACGGGGATAGATACGGATCCCGTGGTAACATTTAGGACGATCTTTCCCAATGGTTTAGTCATCTCTGAGATGAACCCTATCAGGGTGACGTCAGTGGGTTGTAGATCTTGCAATTTGAGCTCCATCTTGTCAAAGAGCTCTTTGTACATGATATCACAAGAGGCTCCTTGGTCGACAAACACTCTACTGACGGTGTCTATGCTGATCTGGACGCGTAGGTTAATGGCGTCCCCGTGAGGGTATATCACCCCTTCTTCATCAAGATCTGAGAAAGAAATGGGTGGGTGTCTCTGCGGCATGCATTGCCGCTTTGAGGTCGACGCCTGCGAAGCTTTAGCTACTTGCCCAAAGTGGGCCAGCTGCCGTTGTTGGGATCGATCTCCCCTGGTGCTCTTGGGCCTTGTCAAGTGGACAACGTTGATCGTTTTGCCTTATCGGTTGTCCGTTCCCTCGATGACTAGCTGCTTGCCTTTGTCTCTAGCGCCTTTGATGAATTTGTTGAGCAATCCCGCATCTCCCCACGCGTTCATCTTCCACCGGAGGTTTCGGCAATGCTCGGTGAGATGGCCGTGATCCTCATGATAGGCGCAGAAGAACTTGGTGTCTCTGGACTCAGGGGGGGAGTGGATTGGTTCGGGTTGGGAATACCAGCTTTCTCTGCATATATCCTTTAGGATATCTTCGGCAGACAGATTGAAAGTGTACCTTAACTCGACCGGTTCATAACGCCTCTGGCGTTCCCTTTCTGGCCCACGACCTTGCTGAGGTGGTTTGGGCGGCACTGGATAGGCGATTCGGAGTGGCTTGGGCTCGGGCTCTATGGGTCTGTATTCCCTTCGCTGAACCTCGGGACCCTTGTCCCGTTTGTATTAGGGGACTGGTTCCCCATGATTGTTCTTGGCTCTCTTACGGTCCACCTGCGCTTCCCGGACCGTCTCTCTTCTGGGTAGAGCCCGGTTGAGGACTTGCATCTCTTCATTCTTATCGGTAAGGTGGGTGCAATAGGCCAGAAGGGCGTCGGTGGTTGGAAAATTCTTGCCGATGAACTTCCTTCTCGCCCAATAGCCGCTGGGGATAGAGTTAATGAAGTTCTGGATGGCTATGTTATTGGCGTACTGCGGGATCTGGTTCGCACGTCGATGAAGCGTATGCAGTAGTCTTGGAGCCTCTCATTGGGCAACATAGCCATTTTTAGAAGGGTTTCAATGTTAACCTTCTTCTTCCTATGAGCGGCGTATCGGGTGGAATATGCACGGAGGAGCTCAGCCCAGCTTCGTATGGATCCCCGTGGTAGATTATGATACCACGACGACGCCTCCTGACCCAAGCTGTTCTTAAAAAATATGCACATCAGTGCACTGTCGTCACTCCATAACTCCATCCTTGTTCTGTAATGTCGGAGGTGATCGATGGGGCAGCTCCTTCCATCATATAGTCTGAATTCGGGGACGAAAAACCCCGCAGGATTGCGGTACCGAGTTATCTGATCGGTACATGGAGTCTCTTGGCATACGTCCCAAGCCTGTTGGAACACTTCAAAATTGTGGTATCCATAGACCTTGCAAGGTCTAATGATAATAATGCGGATCCATATACAAAATGCTTGACTCGTAGAGGAGTTGAAGCATCATCGAGGGAAATGGGGTTTGAAGCCCAATGAATTGGAAACCTTCGCATAGGTAACCCAACCCGAATTGGAAACTTCAGTCTCGGGTTCAATGGGAAACTGAATTGTGCGGGTGACCGAACAAAGCACTCGAGAACATAACTTCTCAGCCCATTTCTATGATGAAAGAGTGATAGACCTGTACCATTTTAAGGGTGAGCATGAGGCTCTTAATGAATCAAGTATCTCGAAGGTCGAGTGGGGTGAGTCAGGACACCCTTGACTTGAAAATCACCTATAACGAGTGTGTATGGCCGATACTATGTGATGATCTAGGGCTAAATCACTAGAGCACTCGGTTGAATTTGCCAAGGCAGTCCAGGGCCAAATATGGACAACAACCAAAGGGCTTAGTAAGTGGTGTAGAGAGGACACTGTGTGAGTATTACCCTGGTATGCACAAACGCTAAAGGGTTCAAGGCTTTAAGGCTACCCAATAGTAGCATATCAGATTTTACATCACTATGGCAGGTTCAAGGCGCGCGCTACCTGTCCTTATGCAGTGAATTCTCGTGGTTCTCTCGATTGCATTTAGTTGCACATTGCATGTTTTATAATTGCATTCATGTGGGGGATTGTTGGATAAAACTTTGTTTTATGGTTTTTAATGCAATTAAAATTGTGAGTTTCAAAACTTAATTACCCCATTAAGTGTGGCTCTTTATTGGAAAAAAGAGTTACATAAGAAAATGCATAAAATGGTGGTTTCCAACCATTTTTCCTAAGAGCTTTTCAATAAGCTTTTTTATGAGAAATAAAATACATGTCATCATATACACATGCACACATACACATGCATACATATAGAGAGAGAGTACCGCACCACCAACGGTCCGACTGTGGCTCGGTGCCGTTTCCGCCGAGTTACATGTGATAGACGTTGTACCTTGGGAACGAAGTGTCCATATAGCCAGAAGCAGAGGTGACGGGGCAAATATCGTTTAAGGGAAACTGCTTGCAGTTACCTCGTCTCGGACTTTAGTCCATTTCGGTATCATTTACATTATTTTACGTTAAATCTTGTATTTGATAATTATATATTTGAGGAAACCATTTTCTGTTTATTTGTCCATTTATTTTTCCGTAGAAATTATTGTGTTTATTTACAACGTACCCAACAATCTTAAACGATATTTTTTATGTTTTGTACGTTAATACAATAATTTTGGTGTTTGGATAAACAGAAAAAATTATTTCCGTGGCTAAGACAATTCTTTGGAAAATCATTTTCTTACAAAACTTGGTTTTAAGAATTTGGTGTTTCCGGTTGAATTGTCAAAAGGATTTTGTAACTTGCTTATGTATATTGTTATACATATTATTTGGATTTTGGTGCATGCTTTTAGAGCTACTGTTTGCTTATGGAATTGCTTCATGTATGCTTTAATTCATCTATCTTTGTGATTATTTTAGTTTATATTCATAACTCGTGTATATGAGTTATATATGAGTTTAAAATGTAAGCATCTGCTATTGTATTTGGTTTTGAAATCTTTATGATTAATTCATGAATGAATGTTGAAAGCTTTTAATATATTGGTCCAATTGCATATTGCCTGCTTCTATTAGTTATGACCATATGTTACATTCACGTTTTGGTATGTTTGGATATTTTGTACCTTTTAGTTTTCACTTGTCAAAGCCAGTGAGTTTCTGTTAAAGGAAAAAAAAAAATATTCACACTTCGTGGAATTATATTAACGTTTCTGGAGCAACGTTTGCATGTTGGTGTATGTATGCAGTATGCTTATATCATGTAATGTATAAGTTTTTATAACCATGTTTTTTAATGGATGGATTTAGTATTGGCTAGCTAGTGTCATGTGGATATGTACAAGTATTTGGCCCCTTTTGTGTACGCTCTGAATTTGTGAATTTGAGAATTGTGTGTATGGGTTAATGTTGGTACATTGATTTCGGTTACACCAGTTTGGCTACTACCTTATTTGAGGTTTATTAAGAAAGGTATTAATTTGTTAATATTAATTCTATTGACTATTGACAAATACGTTTCGTATGTTTCAGCGATATTGGAAAGCCAAATACTGTTTTATTAGTTTTGGTTACAGTAGACTAAATTCATTAGTGTGACTTTTGAATAAGATGAATGGATTTATTATCATTTCATATCATGCGTAATCTCGTTACATTATATTGTTAGTGAATTTTATACATGTTAATAAAGTACTAACAATTTCCAATGAGTATTTGTGTAGACATGGATCTCTACCATGAAATTGGAGGATGAATGTTTTCGAAATAGTTCGTGTAAAACCATTAATTTGGGGCTTACGAAAGAACTAGTTTCGAAATAGTTCTTGTAAAACCATTTTCTGAATTTTCAGAATTTGGGGCTTACGACAGAACTGGTTGAATTCTGAGATTGTTCTGTGTAAAAATCAGATTTATTTGGTGTTTACGGCTGAATAAATCTTTCAGAATTTGATAATATTTTTCGGGAATGAACTAGAATACTCTTGCAAAATCAGTTTCTTGAAACCATGCGTGGTTATATAAGTTTGGTGTTTGCGAATGAGGAGTTTTAGTTTCATTTTTTCGAAATTAGATTGTGCGTATTTGTTATTTGAGATAACAAACAGTTTCCTGCGGGAAATGTCCGGAACACAGTGGGTGCTGGAACTGACCAGAACATTGTGGGTGCCGGTGTAACTCTTATTAATTTTGCATGAGTGCATATTAATGACGGAGGTTATAAATTTGAAACCACCATTATTAAAACCACTAATGTGGTGATATAATGGGTGGTATCCGTATTAGTTGTGATTTATTGCAATTTAATTTGGAGTGTTACAAAATTTGTAACGGTAATCATTAATAAGATTAATGATGAGTATTTATAACTTCTTATTAATTGTGATTAATCGCAATTTAATTTGGAGAGTTATAAATTATTGTAACGACAGTCGTTGTTGGCATTTATGGAGAGATTTATTAGCTATCTACGAATTGCAATGACGAATCGGTTACATATTTGGATGAAAGGTTATTTAATAACCAACTTGATTCATCCAAGAGCAAATAATTTGATGATTAACTAATTATAAATGGTCGTTGAGTTTATTTTAATAATAAACAAATATCGGCTAATTTATTATTTGTTGAAATATATCTTATTAATTTGCTGAAAGAACATTTAATTATTTGTTGGAAAAAACATTTAATAATTTGTTGAAATAACATATTATTAATTTGTTAGTAAAACATATTGTGAATATGTTGAGTTTGCTATTATTGAGAATAGTAATTTAGTAATATTATATTACTATTATTGGGGGAGAACCCCAAGGGTCCCACAAATGTGGGGGTAACCCGTCGATCCTGTAGATCGAGAATCTAAACGTACCCCAAAAGGCCTACGGGCGAGTGAGAGAAAACCTAACGGTTCAGTGGTGTAGACCTTAAACGTCTTAAATAAATGATAAAATTCATTTACCACATTGAAACCGGTTAAGTTTCTCAATAAAAATTGTGCATGTTCTGAGTGAGGACAAAGGGAATGTACGAACTGTGGGGGGCGTTAATGTGTGGAAACGTTTTAAACGTTTGGACATCCACTAACAAGTGCAAGCATACAAATCTGAATCATGACTAGTGGTTCTTGAAACCTAGAGGGCAGTAGTCTTTCGGTAGCCAAAACACTAGGATCAAATTGTGATAAGTTTGCTTGTTTGTGGAAATACATGAGTGACTATTTGTTCAAAATGAGCATTTTAATCGATACTCTTGTGGTCAATAATGACATGTTGAATTATTCAACCAAGTCACTGATTTGACATGAAATAGTAGGTGATGAAAATATAAAAGCTTAAATGTTTTATTTTTCTAAATCTATTATTTAAATTGAAACACAAATATGAGGTTGTGTTTGAAGCAATGTATTGCTAAGTCTTCAGTTCGAAGTTTCGAACGGAGTACATAACCAAATGGTTCGATGCATTTGAGATGAGTGCAAAACCAAGAAGGGTTTAAAAGATATTTCCTCAATTTATTGATGGTTGTACTAAACACTGATATGTCTACTTGATGAGAAGTAAAGATAAATCAGTCGAGATATTCATTCAAGTAAGAATGAATACGTGAATTCTATTGTTGAGGATTAAGGCTTGTCAGAAAACATGTTTAATCATGTGTGTTCTGTTGTGTTAATCTACCAACTTTAATCCAATGATTAAGTGTTAATCATTAAATGATAGACTATTTTTGGAAGCGTTAGAAATTGTCTAACTAGTTTCGAAATGGTATATTCACATAGATATGAATACATGATCAATGTGATTGAAACGGTGAATATGAGACACCGTTCACATAAATGTGTTGATGGAATGACACCAATCGTTAAAGAACGACTTATTATGCTCTCGAGCAAAATGTAGTTCTTAAACGATGATTATCATGTTGATAAGTTCAGGATTAAACTCTGAATTTGTACGGGAAGTGAGCTTTCCGCAAGCTATGTGTTGAACAAACTATTGCTTAGGAAGTTGGACCAAATAGTCAGAATTATAGAAGGCATGGTGCCTGACTATAAGTTCGTGAAAGTTTGGTGCTACCTAAGAAATGTCTCAATCTTGTTCCTTGAAGGATTGGGATAGGATCGAAAATGGTAGATTGTGTGTTCATCGGATAAACACAAAATATAGTGCTGATCGGTTTCTAGTGCATAAGTCAGATGACTTAGGTGCATATAGAGTTCTATGTCCGAGAAGCATATTTTCTAAAAGAGAAGCTTTCCCGTAAAAACTCTAACGCCTGGCGAGTGTGATCAATACGTTGAGGGTTCAAAGCATTACGCTACCCAAGACAAGTGAACACTCAAATGGTGCTAGAAAAGTGGGAAAGTGAATCTTGTAAGGAAATGAAGAGCCTCGGCATGGTAAAAGGGTAAGTAATGAAACTTTTTTTTGTCCCTTAACCTTCATGAGTGAAGGTGAATCGACGATATTGAAATAATCAATGTTATCCATATAATGTGTATATGGGAAGATGCCATCAACAATGAGGTTGACAGGCACGTGAGAAATAAAGTCAATTACTTTAAGTAAACTGACGGTTTTGATAATTTTAATGTCTATACTCTAATCTCTATGAAAAGACGCATCATTAATTAATGAGAACATGTCTTTTATAAATGGAGATCTAGAGAATTAGGAACAACCCATTGGGTCGTGGTTCCGTGTAAAGTAAGCTAAGGTGCGAAAACTTGTTACGTCGTTATATGGACTAAAACAAACACCTAACTTATCATAGGTAGTCTCTTGTGCGTCAAGAACTACACTAAACCAATTATAGCCAACTCAGTGAGCAGACTCAGTAGGTTTGCCAATGAGGCTTCTCAGATACATGAGTTATACTGCCAATCATGAACTGCATTATACGAGATGTCCAAAATGTTTGGAGGGTATTTAGATACCAAGTGTATCTCGAACTTTAAAGTACAAAGTCCATTAGTGGATATGTTTGTACTTAAAGAGGTTGCAGTCTTATGGAGGTCTGTAAAATAGACCTGCATAGTTGGAGAAACTGTAGAGTTCATAACGTTGAATCAAGCTACAGAAGAGGCAGATTGGCTGAGAAGTCTTGGAAGGTATTCCAAGTGGCCAAAATTTGTTCCCGCAATAAACGTGTACTGCTGCAGTCAGTCAGTTATTAAACGGGATCAGAATAATTTGTATAATGGAAAGTCCCGACAAAGTCATGACATATTCGTCGGAGACACAAATCCGTAAGAGGAATTGCTAGCAAAACTTGTGGTATCCATAGACCTTGCAAGGTCTAATGATAATAATGCGGATCCATATACAAAATGCTTGACTCGTAGAGGAGTTGAAGCATCATCGAGGGAAATGGGGTTTGAAGCCCAATGAATTGGAAACCTTCGCATAGGTAACCCAACCCGAACTGGAAACTTCAGTCTCGGGTTCAATGGGAAACTGAATTGTGCGGGTGACCGAACAAAGCACTCGAGAACATAAGTTCTCAGCCATTTCTATGATGAAAGAGTGATAGACCTGTACCATTTTAAGGGTGAGCATGAGGCTCTTAATGAATCAAGTATCTCGAAGGTCGAGTGGGGTGAGTCAGGACACCCTTGACTTGAAAATCACCTATAACGAGTGTGTATGGCCGATACTATGTGATGATCTAGGGCTAAATCACTAGAGCACTCGGTTGAATTTGCCAAGGCAGTCCAGGGCCAAATATGGACAACAACCAAAGGGCTTAGTAAGTGGTGTAGAGAGGACACTGTGTGAGTATTACCCTGGTATGCACAAACTCTAAAGGGTTCAAGGCTTTAAGGCTACCCAATAGTAGCATATCAGATTTTACATCACTATGGCAGGTTCAAGGCGCGCGCTACCTGTCCTTATGCAGTGAATTCTCGTGGTTCTCTCGATTGCATTTAGTTGCACATTGCATGTTTTATAATTGCATTCATGTGGGGGATTGTTGGATAAAACTTTGTTTTATAGTTTTTAATGCAATTAAAATTGTGAGTTTCAAAACTTAATTACCCCATTAAGTGTGGCTCTTTATTGGAAAAAAGAGTTACATAAGAAAATGCATAAAATGGTGGTTTCCAACCATTTTTCCTAAGAGCTTTTCAATAAGATTTTTTATGAGAAATAAAATACATGTCATCATATACACATGCACACATACACATGCATACATATAGAGAGAGAGTACCGCACCACCAATGGTCCGACTGTGGCTCGGTGCCGTTTCCGCCGAGTCACATGTGATAGACGTTGTACCTTGGGAACGAAGTGTCCATATAGCCAGAAGCAGAGGTGGCGGGGCTAATATCGTTTAAGGGAAACTGCTTGCAGTTACCTCGTCTCGGACTTTAGTCCATTTCGGTATCATTTACATTATTTTACGTTAAATCTTGTATTTGATAATTATATATTTGAGGAAACCATTTTCTGTTTATTTTTCCATTTATTTTTCCGTAGAAATTATTGTGTTTATTTACAACGTACCCAACACTTGGTTCTCGATCTTGCTCGGTTTGGCTATTGATGTGATACGTTCTGATAAGCTTTTATCTTTTCTCTCCTTCTCTCTATATTTTTTAGATATGTTTTCCGGTCCCTTTCTTAGGGGGGATATTTGGCTATTTATAGGCAATTATGCCTCCTAGGATGTTGACAAATGTCTCCATCTCATGGGATTTTTCAGACATGGGTCCCTATTTAAGTGGGCTTGTGCTTTTTTGTAAAGGGGGGATAACCCATTAAGTGTTGGATACCCCGTTATGATATATGGGCTGTTTAATACCCGAATAGAGTATTAAGGTCTAATTTTTATGTTCTATCAATAAGTTTAATTTTTTTTGTTGTAAGAGTCACGTGGAAATAAATGTTAAATCATTTCGCTCTCAAGTTTTTATTCTTGGTAATCAATATTCTGGAAACAGGATCAGCATGTAATATGATCCAAAAGGGAGGCTGATAGAGGTAATTTGCAGGCTTGTAATTAATAATTACAAATAATTAATACGTGAAAATGGAATTATGATACTATATAATTCAAGATCTCGTTTATCGCATTCACTGTCTTTAATCTCCATCAATAGAATTTATAAATTATATCTGGCCTATAACTAATGTTAGCTCTTATCTCTATAAATGGAAACATTCAATTACTGCATGAAATAACCATCTTCAAATGATAAATGATAAATGAAAATGGCACATATACACTTTCCGAACAATTCAACCAGACGTTACATCTCTTTGTGTATCTTCGATCCGCCTGTTTGAACAAAACATATCAATAGTTTTAACTGTTTAAGCTCACACATGACACAACAATAAAGATTTAATTAGTGCCAACAATTTTGTAATGTTTAAAGAATAAAACCTGTTTGATTAATTAGTACATAGATACAATGCACAAATATCACATGGACTATGCTTTGAAGCAAAATAAAAGACTAGAATTGGTATTGTGCAATGCTAAAAGTAGTTGGTCAGATTATTTTATGTGTCCACACATATTTTTGCTATTTAAAATTCGGGTATTTGTGTACCTGCACCGCAAATATATCCTTCACTTTGCTTTGACAGGACAAACCTGCAAATAAACACTGCTGCAAGTAGTAGTTTCCATACAAACCAGAACATCTTCAATTTTTGCTTTATCATATGTTACTGTCATGCTATAATAAAATTTTAAAAAAATTTAATTTTAGTGTTGCAATGGTCTTGTTCAGGTTAGCAAACGTACCATTTTTCTTACATTTTTTTTTCATATTTAAGTTAATTAGTATCACTTTTATATTTTTAGGATAACAATTTAATTTTATACATTTTTCAGATTGTCTATCAAATTTATTATCATAACTAAATATTAATATATTTTAATATACTTCTATCAATTTTTTTCAACCCAAATTAATTTACTAAAACAATCACATTAAATAACTTACAAGTTTTCTCGTATTTAAAGTAAAAAAATACACTTTTACGAATTATAAGTAAACGTTTTGATTTATACAAATTATCAATTTTTTTATAAATTTCCTATCACAACTATACAACTCATCTTTTTCTTATTTTATTAATTTATATATGAAAAATACAAATAAATGAGAGAATAACAGAAAAGTAGGAGAGAAAAATTATTATCATTCTATTATAATAAGTCAACCCAAGTCAAATGAGTCTGCCCAATTTAGCCACTTTTTTTCCAAAAATACCCCTATGTTTTTTTATGAATTACAATAATACCATACTCACATAAAAAATATATATATATGAAAAGTACAAATAAATGAGAGAATAACAGAAAAGTAATAGAGAGAAATTATTATCATTCTATTATAATAAGTCAACCCAAATCAAATGAGCCTGTCCAATTTAGCCAAAAAATTTTCAAAAATACCCCAATGTTTTTTTTATGAATTACAATAATACCATACTCAAATAAAAAAAATATATAAAAAGTAATAACTAATGATACTATTTTTTTTGTATTATCCACATATTTGTATCATAAGTACACTTATTTTCTATATTTTAATTGCATTGCGCGTTACACACGCAATGTGTGGGGCACGATTACTAGTTTTAATTATAAGAGAATATCTTGATCACTTATATTTGAGAGATATTTGAGTTCATGTACATTTAAAGGTTAATTAAGAATTGGTGTATAAAAACAAAAATATTTAAGGATTTGTCATTCTACAAAATTTAATTAAGAATATGTCAGTTATTGCTAAAAATAATTAAGTATTGGTCACCCACCTAATTACCAAATAAAAATAAAAATAAAATGGAAAAAAATTGGAAAACTCAAAAAATAAAAATAAAATGGAAAAAAAATCAGAAAAGATTAAAAAAAAAACATTTGTAGGCTTGAGAATTCGAACATTATTTGTTAGTGTGGTAGCATTACCCAAATTAAAAATGCAACATTTTATAAATAATGTCACATTTTTTACGGCCCAAATTAATGTGGTGTTTTTTTTTTCTAACAGGAGGAAATATATGGTAATTAGGATGGTTCATTAGTAAATACACGTAAGAGGCAGGTTCATTTGCATTTGGCATAAAAGAATTCTAAATCAAAAAGGATAAATGCATGCAAACATGACGGGTATTTCATTTTCTTTCTGGAGTATCCGGTGTGTGTAAAAGTACGGTACGTGACTTCTATTTTTCAAGTACCGTCAACTTTTTTCATATTTAACTACTTCGGTACGGTTAGGGTATGACATGTGTACTCAAATGATACGTCTCCGGTATTTTTCTCATACGACACTGAGAAATTTAATTTGATTTTTTTATAAAAAGAAATTACAATTCGAGTTTATTTATTTAAGAATGTGAATATCTTAGAACCTACAAGTAAAATGAATTTAATTAAAATTATTTTACATGCTAGCTATGATATTTATATAAATATTAGCTTAAATTGTTAATTCTATAATTGGAATATTGTAATACGTAACTTGAGAATCCTTTATATATATATATATATATATATATATATGACATTCAACTCTTAGTTCTAACGCACTACGACCTCTCCCTCTACCTCTCTTCTCATAAAATCCTAGTTGTCTCTTTCCATCCTCTGGGGTGGAGGAGTTGCCCACCGGCCTCCTCTACTCCCGGACCTTCAAGCTCATCTTCTTCCTCCATTTCCCTCCTTACTCAACCTACTTCGCTTGTTTTCCTCCTCTTCTGCCCCTTTCCTCCCCTTTCGGTCCACTGTACCTTTCATCTCCTCATGTCTACCACTCTTTCTGTGCTCATCTCCTCTCTCCTCCGATCCCAAAAACCCTCTTTCCCTTTTTATTCTCCTTTTCAGTGATCATCTTACGAAATATTTTGCGATTTCAATTGAACCTATCGGTGTAATCTTTTAGCGATCGATTAGTTTAGAGTAGAACTATGTGTGACGACCTCAAACTATGGTTTATGGTTTGGTATGCATGTCACGATATTTTGCGTATTGCGAACTTGTATGCCTGCTTAGATCAGGTCTTAAATTGTGTTGGCACCCTGATTACGACTACAGTGCCGGACAAAGATGGGTACCCTTCTAGATCCTTCGGACCTTTCTCTACATGTGGTATGTTATGTCGCTTCCTTATTCTCATATTTGGACGAAAGATTGTAGATTTGTTTTAGCTGAACATGGGCTTTTGATGAGTCAAACGATTTTGGTTATTTGTGTTTTCTCGTTTACACTAGTTAGACGTATTATACGATATGATATTGTCTTGTTTGTTGTACACGAGTATTGATGGGGCTTGTCTATTTTGTCGCAATCGTATTGTGTATATTGCTTTGTTAGATGTTTATGCGGTTTTGTAGGAACGGTTGGCGTACGGAGTTACTCATTTAGGTCCTTCTCGGTGATTGATATATTTAGATCGGGTTTAACTGTGTTTTGACACCCCGATAGTGTTTTCTTGTGCTAGTATGCATGAGACCTTCAGACGTTTCTCCACCTTTGATGGCTTGATTGCCGCGCTTGACAATATTTCAGTTCTGTTTGTTTTGATAACTGAGACTTGTTCTTTTGTATTTCATACTTTTTTGGTGTTTTGCTTTGGCCTACCCGGATGAAAGGATTTGGTGAGGGTATTTGTTCTGTATTTTGGGTTTTTCTTAGGCTCTTGGAGCTTGTTCACAGGTAGTGATACTTGTATAATGTTGTTATTTTAATTAATGATAACTCTGTTTACTCTACTGATTAAATATATATATTTGTAAATGAATTATGTTTTATTACATTATTCTTCTTGTATCATACACCTAAAATTTAACTTTTATCATATTGTCGGACCAGTATCGTACCGGATACGATATCCATAACACGTGATGAAAAATAATACTATTTGAATCATAAGTGAACAAAAAAACTCCTCAAATATAGGATGAGTTTTTGATAATTAGGGCTAGGCAAAAAACCGGAAAAACCGAACCGAACCGAAAAAAACCGAAACCAAAAATTTTTTGGGTCGGTTTTGGTTTTCAATAAAACCGAACTGAAAAAGACCGAAACCGAAAAAAATCAAAAAAGACCGAAAAACCAAAAATAAAACCGAAAAAAACCGAAACCGGACCGAAAAAACTGGTCCGGTTCGGTCCAAAACATAAAAAGACCGAAACTGAAAAAAACCGAATCGAAAAATATGCTCGGTTTCGATTTTACCAAAAACCGAATGGGATCATACCGAACTCAGCCCTAACTTAAATTATGATAAGCGGCAAGGATACATGATGCAATAAGATTTTGACTCACAAAACCCTAAACACAAAAATATGAGTGATTTGATTTTCTTGATGTTGTCAAATGGTTATGAGTCTTATGACATCAGTGTAGATAAAGGCTACAATAGTTGGAATAAGTGCATCAAATGACCTATGGCATAGCTATCCAATTTAGTATACTTTATCCGTTTAATTGTCCACTAATAAATTATTTATAATTTTGATCGGTTTATAACTTATATCAAAATTTTCGAAATAATTTTTTTTAAATTTAATCATAAAATTTAATATTTGAACTATATGATCAATTTAAAAAAAAAATCATTCCGACAATTATGATACAAGTTATTAACTGGTAAAAATTACACATTTTCGTAATGAACAATTAAATAGAAACGGATGGAGTATTAATTTCCATTGCGAAAAAATAGATTTAGTGTACTGTATTACATGTTTTTAACAATTTAGGTATCATACTACCAAAATTAAGAATTGATGTACTGAACTATCACAATGTTCACAATTCAGGTATCATCGTTAAATTTGTTTGATGTAAGTTAGTTTCAATTTTTATTTTGGTTATATTCTTTATAAGTTATATAAATATAATGCATAACTTTTTTAAATGTCTCATTTTAGTATAATATATATATATATATATATATGTTATATTAATGTATGTATAAAAATATATATAATATAATGCATGTATACATATTATTACAAATAATGTAAATTATAGATGATTTTGTGGATAAAAATAAATTATAAATATTTAACAAATATATTCTATTTACAAAAAAATGAATGCTTTTTTGAAAAAAAATAACAATTTTCGTGCCCTTTTTTCATGAAACTATTCAAATAATGACGTGGCATCAAATAATTTTTGCTCGAACATCATAAATATAAAACTTACTTTATTTTCGTTTTAGAGAAAGTGTAAAAAAAAATTATAATTTTTTTTATTTTAGAAAAAAAAAATCAATGAAAATCTAGTCAAATAATATATTTTTTTTAAGGACATACTTATTATGTATGTATATGTATGTATTTTAATATAAACATCGTAAATTGTAATGTTTCGAAATGATAAGATTAAATTTATACAAATTACAAATAATATGACCAAAATGAAAAGTAAAACTAAATTTCATCTAACTAAATTAACGTCAGTACCTGAATTGTGAATATTATGATAGTTCAGTACGTCAATTGTTAACTTTAATAGTCTGATATCTGAATTATTAAAAAACAGATAGTATAATAAACTAAATATAATTTTTTTTAGTGTTTATTTTTATTGACAGTGACATTTAGTCCAGATACATCTGAATGTGTTTGTTCACTGTAAAAGAGAAACCATAAAAAGATTGGGGTTAGCTTGAAAAAACATGCTGAAATAAATGCAGGGGTAAATAATTTATTCGCCCTATGCAACTAAAACTAAGTCAGCATTACAAAGATCCTTGGTGACCAGTTTCTAAAGGTTTCAACAAATAGAGTAATTAAATCGGGATGTAAATTACAACTTTAACTAAGTTTTTCCAGTTGCTAAATAAATCTCCATTTACAAATTACGGCCAGCTAACATTTTAGACAGCAATATATAATATGTAAGTACATATTGTTGTCTATTCCAAAAGCATACTTGAATTAAAAATTGAATCGTCTTCCATTTTAGTACTGTAAACTCTGAGTTCATAGAGATGACAATGTACAAATTTCTTACCTAGCTAGTAATGTAAATATTGTAAATGTAAATGTTTCTTCCAAAATGATATTGATATAACATAAAAATTGGACCCGAATATATCTATTCGGGTACGAATCGACCCACCCATTATTTGAGAATATCCAAGGCTAAAACCCAAAAACTCATGGTCTAAATAGAGCTTTCCTAACAGACCATTATCTATAAGAGTCCAGCCCAATAATAAAGATCCACCATGGAAAAGCCCATGAGGTGGTCCTTGAGATAACGATATTTGTCAGCATCCCATGAGACATAATTGTCTATAAATAGCCAACTATCCCATCTAAAAGGATCATCAGAAAATCTATCTAAAAAATATAGAGAGAAGGAGAGAAAATAGAAAAACTTGTCAGAACTCACCCCACTAGAAAGTAGACCGAGCAAGATACAAGACCGAACACCGAGATCGAAGAAAGATCAAGATTATCAAAGCAAGTTGTAATATCGAGCATAAATATAAATAGTAAATTGTATTCCGAGCAATTATACCACCGAGCTTAATAAAGATTAAAGAAGGGTTCATTATTCATTCTATTAGTATATATTATATTATTATTGAAAAGGCTAACGCAACCGACCAAAGTTATGGCTTTATCAAATGGCGCCGTCTCCGGGAACGATCTAGTTCGCAACTAGCTTCGAAACCGAACACCAACACTCTACCAGACGAGCAACAAATGGCAAACACCAACGAAGAAACCCGTCCAGAGGAAGAAGCACATCGACCAACCAGGAAATCCCAGTCCACAAAGACGTGTTAGCGCATCTCCTCAACATCAGAGACCGCTACGAAGCACTTCAGATCGGATCTCGACCAACCATCTCTACCATCCAAACAGAACAACAAACCGATCAGCCCCCACAAGTCGACGGTCATATCGACGAAAACCCTACAGACACTGAGGCAGAACGAGCGCCGTCCGCGACTAGGCACGCCAGGACACCTTCGACAAATAACCGCCGCCTCAACAACGCGGGTCCAAGCTCAATGGCCCCTCTACCAGCAGCCTCGGTCAACTCCAGTCCCCAACGGGTTCATTTTCAAACGAATGAAGCCCACCAGTATGGCATGCCCGACGACCCCGTACTAGAACAGATAGTCTCATATCCAACCCTCCCACCGCGAATAATTACACCGTATACGGTGGAAGTACAAACCCCTATTCACCAAGATAGGACTACGGCCGCACTGGCATGGGCCGCTGAAAATCGCAATACCCAGCTACAGGCCTAGCTGGCGGCATGCATGTCGGCCATGGCAGCAGCCGGCGTCACAGTACCGCCCGTCCTACCGACCAATCTGCATACAGACCCCCGACGCGAAGTGGAAGATACCCCGCAAGGGGAACGTGTCACAAAAACGACCCCGACGGTTGTCGATCGCCAAGATGCCCCTAGGGGACCTATCCCCAACAGAAACCCGAACGACGGTAGATATCCAGAGCACAGGGTCATTGTAGGATATTACCCACCACCTCACTATGGGGAACACCCTACCTACCAAGCTCCGGATGAGGCGTTCCAACAGGCTTGGGACGTATGCCAAGAAACTCCATGCACCGAGCATATCACTCGGCACCGCAATCCTTTGGGGTTCATCATCCCCGAATTCAGGCTATATGATGGAAAGAGCCGTCCAATTGATCATCTGCGCCACTACAAAACTAGGATGGAACTGTGGAGTGATGACCCTGCACTGATGTGCAAGTTTTTCAAAAACAGCTTGGGCTAAGAGGCTTCGTCGTGGTATCACAACCTACCCCGGAGATCCATAGGAAGCTGGACGGAGCTTCTCCATGCGTACTCCACCCGATATGCTGCTCATCGGAAAAAGAAGATCAACATCGACACTCTACTGAAAATGATGATGATGCCGAATGAACGACTCAATGATTATTGCATACGTTTCATCGACGTGGCAAACCAGATTGCGCAGTACGCCAATAACATAGCCATCCAAAACTTTATCAACTCCATCCCTGGCGGCTATTGGGCGAGAAGGAAGTTCATAGGCAAAAGCTTTCCGACCACTTACGCTCTGCTTGCCTATTGTACCCACCTCACCGATAAGAACGAGGAAATGCGACTCCTTAACCGAACTCTGCCAAGAAGAGAGTCGGTCCGAGAAGCACAAGTGGGCCGCAAGAGAACTAAGAACAATCAGGGGGAAATCGTTAGACCGACCAGAAGGGACAAAGTTCCCGAGGTCCATGACAGGGTAGAGCAACCCCGGGAACCCGAGCATAAACCACTCCAGCTCACATACCCGATGCCGATCAGCGAGCCTTAACCGCTCCGGATCACCTACCCGACGCCCCCCAAACCACTTCAACAAGGTCGGTTCCAAGAGAGGGAACGCCGAAAAACCTTCGAATCGGTCGAGCTGCGATACACTTTCAACCTGTCTGCTGAAGATATCCTAAAGGATATATGCAGGGAAAGCTGGTATTCCAGACCGCAACCGTTCTCTACTCCCCCCAATCAAAGAGATTCCAAGCTCTTCTGCGCCTATCATGAGGATCACGGCCATCTCACCGAGCATTGTCGCAATCTGCGATGGAAGATGAACTCGTGGGGTGACGCAGGATACCTCAACAAGTTCATCAAGGGTGCTGGGATCAAAGGCAAACAGCTAGCCAACGATGGAGCCGGCAACCGGAAAGGCAAAACAATCAATGTCGTTCATCTGTCACGACCCAAAACCGTGGGCAGGGAAAGATCACAACAGCGGCAACTGGTGCACTTTGGGCAAGTATCCAAGGCATCGCAGGCATCAACTTCTAAATGGCAATGCATGCCGCAACGACACCTGCCCATTTCTTTCTTAGATCTCAATGAAGAAGGGGTGATATACCCCCATGGGGATGCCATTAACCTCCGCGTCCAAATCGGCATAGACACGGTCAGCAGAGTGCTTGTCGACCAAGGAGCCTCTTGTGATATCATGTACAAAGAGCTCTTCGACAAAATGGAGCTCAAGCTGCGAGACCTACAGCCGACCGACGTCACACTGATTGGGTTCATCTTCGAGACGACTAAACCATTGGGGAAGATCGTCCTCAGCGTTACAACGGGATCCATATCAGTCCCCGTCGAATTCTTGATGGTCAATGACAATTCTGGCCATAATGTGATCTTGGGCCGACCATGGCTTCATGCCATGCGGGCCATACCTTTGACATACCACCAGAAGGTGAAATACCCCAACGCTGGAGGGGAGGTTGAGACGGCTCGAGGATGTCAAGAGGATTCACGACGCTGTGAAAACATCACCGCAGCTCTGAAGAAACAGCTGTTTGTTGTCGAACAGCCCATAAGCACGAGGAAGCTCATCAACCAAATAGCCCGAACTGAGAGGGTTGTTGAGGAACAAGTGGGGGAGACGCTCCGGAGGGTGAGCATCCCTAGTAAGCACGAGGAACACTACTTCCTCATTGGTGATAGCCTCCCAAAAGGGGAATCCGAGGAGCTGGAAACGTTCCTCTTTAGTAACATCGATAAATTCGCGTGGAGCCTCAAAGACATGCCGGGCCTAGACCCTAAAACAGCATGTCACCACCTAAGTGTTAACGACGAGTATAAGCCAATAGCTCAAAGGAGCAGGAAAGTATCCGTCCAGCACAGAGCGGCTATAATTGCAGAAGTCCGAAAGCTGTTGGAAGCCGGAGCTATAAGGGAGGTGTTCTACCCAAAATGGTTATCTAATCCGGTTGTCGTCCCTAAGAAGAACGGGAAGGAAAGAGTCTGCATAGACTTCACCAACCTGAACAAGGCTTGCCCGAGAGATCCATTCCCCCTCCCAAGGATTGATCAACTGGTGGATGCAACGACGGGAGCAGAAAGGATGACCTTCCTTGACGCTTACTCGGGGTATCACCAAATCCCCCTCGCCCACGAAGATCAAGAGAAGACATCGTTCATATCGCCTTTGGGAAACTATTGCTACACGGTAATGCCGTTCGGCCTACGCAATGCGGGGGCAATATATCAAAGGATGATAATGAATGTTTGCCAAAAGCATATAGGGAAGACGATGGAGGTATACATAGATGACATGGTCGTCAAAAGCGAAAAGGCCACATCCCACCTCCAAGACATTAATGACGTCTTCCAAACACTGGGCAAGCACAAATTGAAGCTCAACGCGAGTAAATGCGCGTTCGGTATCAACAAAGGGAAATTTTTAGGACATATGGTCAGTCGAAGAGGAATAGAGGCAAATCCCGATCAGATCACAGCTCTACGGAACCTAGCAGCACCCAAGAATAAGAAACAGGTACAAGAGCTCACCGGAATGATGGCCGCACTGAGCAGGTTCATCAGTCGATCCGTTGACAAGGGACGACCATTTTTTGAATCACTCAGAAAAGATAAAAAGTTCGTATGGGACCCTGAGTGTGAGGCTTCATTTAACAACCTCAATGAGTATTTAAGGACGCTGCCACTGCTAGTAAGGCCGAACAAAGGAGATATTCTGGCTTGTTACTTAGCAGTTTCCACAACCGCCATGAGCGCAGTCATCCTAAGAGAAGAAGGTCGAGAACAATTCCCGATCTACTTCGTCAGCAAAACTCTGGTCGAAGCCGAGACACGCTACCTACCATTAGAAAAGCTATGCTTGGCACTGATCGTTGCGACCAGGAAACTGCCGCACTACTTCATAGCTCACCAGGTCCAAGTTTACATGAAATTCCACATCAAGGAATCCCTTCGACGGACGGACATAAGCGGCAGAGTTGCGGCTTGGGGGTCGAGCTATCCCAATTCCATATAGGATTCGCACCCCGACATGCCGTAAAAGAACAAGTCTTGGACGATTTCGTCACCGAGTTCACCGAAGGATATAACGAGCCATTGGCCATATCCCCCCAGTCTCACTGGCAAATACATGTCGATGGATCCGCCACCAAACAAGGATCTGGAGCAGGCATCGTCCTAAGGTCCAGCGAAGGAGCAATCATCGAGAAGAGCATCAAGCTAGGCTTCCGAGCTACTAACAATAAGGCAGAGTACGAAGCCATGATAAATGGCATGCTCATTGCACGGTCCCTCGGATGCTCCCACTTAATTGCTAATTCCGACTCCATGCTAATCGTCAACCAGGCCATCGGTGAATACCAAGCCAAGGACGACCGGATGATCCTCTACCAAGAGAAAGTCCAGAGCTTAATGGCCACATTCGAACAGTGCGAATTAATCAGAATTAATCGCACCGAAAATGCAAATGCCGACGCATTAGCAACCCTAGCTTCGACATTAGCATTAGCCAACACTCGGTCAATCACAGTGGAACTTCTAGAAACCCCGAGCATAAACAGAAGAATAGACCGAATCACGTCAATACAATACGAACTAGGGTGGATGGACGACATGATGCACTATCTGCGAAACGGGATGCTCCCGACAGACAAGATAAAAGCGTTGAAAATCACAAGAAAGGCCCATCGGTTCTGGCTATCCGAGGACGACAAACTGTACAAATCCAGTTACCGCAGACCCCACCTTCTGTGCGTCCGGCCCGAGCTGCAACAGCCAGTCTTGGAGGAGATCCACGAAGGATCCTGCGGAGCACACATCAAAGGGAGGTCCCTTGCCAACAAGGCCATCACACAAGGTTATTGGTGGCCCTATATCAAGAGAGACGCCGACGTCTATGTCCAAAGATGCGACAAGTGCCAACGATTCGCCAAGATACCTCGGCTCCCATCGTCCATGATGACCCCAGTATCGGCTCCGTGGCCGTTTGCACAATGGGCAATTGATTTGGTCAGCAAACTTCCAAGAGCACTTGGCAGCGTGGAATATCTGATTCTCGCGACGGATTATTTAACCAAATGGGTTGAAGCTAAACCCCTCCGAGAAATCAAAGCCAGCAACGTTAAACAATTCATCTGGGAGTACATCATCACCAGGTTCGGTATACCGTACGCTATAGTCGCCGACAACGGAACTCAGTTCAAAGATGCCAATCTACAGCTATGGTATGAAGAATTAGGTATCCGGAAGTTTCATTCAACGCCGACATACCCACAGGGCAACGAACAAGTTGAAGTGTCAAACCGAACAATACTAGATGGTATCAAGACAACCCTTGAACAAGCAAAGGGGAGATGGCCCGAGCGGCTACTCAACGTCTTATGGTCATGTTGAACCACGCCGAAGACGGGCACCAAGGAAACACCGTTCAGCTTAGCGTACGGCGTCGAGGCCATTGTACCAACAGAAATCGGGCTACCCACACTTCGAACAACTTTAGTCAAGCAGGGAGACAATGAACAAAGAATGAGAGAGGAACTCGACATGCTAGACAAGAAACGAGAGATAGCAGCCCTTACCCTAGCAAAATACCAACAAAGCGTTAAGCAAACTTATGACAAGAGAGTAGAAGGGTCCAAGGAATTCATGGTAGGAGAACTGGTGCTGCGAAGAGTAACGGTCTATACCCGCAATGAAATACATGGCAAACTGAGCCCCACATGGGAAGGGCCATATGAGATCGTCAAAAGAACAAGCCCAGTTTCCTACAAAATCAAAAGCGTTCTATTCGAAAATAGCAGAGGAGAGAAAAATTCTTGGAATGTAGCCAACCTAAAGAAGTATTACATATGAGCTATTTTACCAATACAGGTACCACCTTAACTATGCTTCTTAATGACATTATCTTTCGAACATATAAAATAGTTTGTCATACTGTCTAACAAATGCAGATATGAAATTCCCAAACGGCTAAGTGCCCAGGAATACTATGAAATTCCCAAACGGCTAAGTGCCCAGGAATACTATGAAATTCCCAAACGGCAGACGTGCCTAGGAATACTATGAAATTCCCAAACGGCTAAGTGCCTAGGAATACTATGAAATTCCCAAACGGCTAAGTGCCCAGGAATACTATGAAATTCCCAACATGGCATGTCTAAAAGAATGCCTAGGAATACTCAAGTCCTCCAATAAACCGGAGGCACATGTGCAGGTACCAATAATCAAAAATCAAGCGAAGGAAAGCCAAACAAAGAGGCAAGTGTGGAGGTACCAATAATCCAAAAATCAAGCAAAGGAAAGTCAAACAAAAAGGCAATATACAGGTACCAATAATTCAAGCCCGCATTACGGAGGCAACCAGTTACCAAGCAAAAGAAAACAAATGAAAAACAATCCAATCAAGGAAATATCAACAGGACAATAACAAGATCCAATACGTGAATAAAGGAATGAAGCAAATAGTCCACACCCGCGTTACGGAGGCAACAATGTACGACGAATAACAAAGAAATCAACTAAGAAGAACTGCTACATGACGAACACGACGGTACATGACTCAGCCTAACCTCCTCGTCGTCTGTAGCCGTGTCTTCGTCGGTCTCTTGACCCTCAAACCACTCCTCGGAAATAAGGAAATCGAAATTGGTCGTGTAAACACCCACATGTTGCCCTACCTCGAGTTGGGCTGTGAACTCAGACCCCTTCGCGTTCTCATGGGCAACAGATGCACCCTTAAGACGAGCTTCGTCCACAGGGTGCTGACGAGCTTCATACAGTTCGGCGGAAGCATCATGCCGACGTGTTGACGCACGAAAAAATTTCATCAAGACATTGGCCTGGGGTATTAATAGCTTTATCTTACCGAACCACTTGTCCTTTAAACACCAATACCGGGCCAGACGATGCTCTTGCACCTCATAAATATGCTCGGTGTGACCCACATAAGCACGGAATGACGCAGATTGTGTTCGCAATTTTTTCTTAAGCCGAGCACATTGGACTTGCAGCTTCTCCTTCTTTCCTATCAGGATATGAGGAAAATGGGCACGAGCTTCCTCTGCTGCATCAGACGAACCCCCAACCCGGGCATCACCAGTCGGTTCTTGTCCTGCGCTAACAGGGGGCGGAGAGCCAGTCTGCTGCACCACAGTAGGAAATGCCTACAAAGAAGGGAAAAAGACAGCAGCATCAATACAACTAAAAAACCGACTAAAACAAAATCCAAATAAATAATATTTTTATACAAGCCTGAAGAAACTCGAAATGCAAACTACTCTCAAAACTCAGTCAGATAAACCCTCGACGGAAACCGAGGTCTCTGCGGCGTCAGCAAAACGAATGTCCCGCAGCGAAACTATCTGCGTACCCAAACGACCCTTTACCGAGGCATCCAAGGTGTTCAACGCAGCTGTCGTTTCGTCTACCCGGGCCATAGCATCAACCATACGCTCCGCTCAGATAGCACCACGGGTACCTTTCACATACTCATACACCTCTAGTGCCTGAGCACGATCCCAATAGGCTTTGACGAAGGATAATAGCAGATCCGCGTCTTCAAAAACGGCCCCTAACACCAAGTTCAAGCTCATCACCCGGCCCCGGGCTTCATCACGAGAGCGCCGAAGTGCACCAAGAAGCTCTTTGGCCTTGCCCTTGTTTGCTGTATAGTAGGCGGTCTTTTTGCTGAACTTCTCTCCCAAATCGCGTAACCGAATCGACAAGTTTGAAATATGAATATTCAGATCCTCGATTTCACGGCGAGCAGAATTCAATTCCGTGGTTAGGGACGCCTTAGAACTTTCTGGATCACCTATAACAATATCATCTACACTATGACTAGGAGGGGCCCATACCACCATGGTCAGGGGATTAACAGGTACCTGACAAGATTTTTATGTGTCCTTCAAAAGATGACAACAACCAACAGATAACGAAATTAACCAAGAAAGCAAAACAGGAAGAAAACGGGGCACTTATATTATCAACTTCCCAACAAAATGTCCTTATAAATACAAAAACAGCCCACAATCTGGGTACCAAAAGACCCTACACTAAGCTACACAAAAAAATACTACAAGCATATGATCAGTGCTCCACCTGAGAAGATGCCGGTGGGGGAGTAGCAGCAGTAGCAGACCGAGGAGTAGAAGGAGCTGACCCGGAATGGGGATGAAGCGCCGTCGATATCGTATGCCCTGGCAGCCGTGGGAGCTCCTCATCCCGAAGATTGGTCCAGTCTAGAGGTTTAGGCGGTGCACCTTGCGGACAGGGATAAACCAATTCCGACCATGCCCGGTCCGACAGAGGTACCCTTGCAAAATTCAAAGCACGAACATGAGCGCAAAAGACGGAAAAAATTAGCAATCGCTTTAAACTTTGTCCGCTCTTCCGATTGCGCTGCTTTCAAATAAGCAACCTCGGATTTTTCAGCCACCACATCCTCTGCCATGAGCACGTTATCGGCTTCTAATAGGTCGTATTTTTCGACCATAAGCTCCTTCTCGGCCTCCAGCCTTTTAACCTCCTCGGTCAAGCACAAGTTATCCCCCACCACCTTGTCATAATCGGTGGCTAACTTCACCATCTGGGCTTTCTCCTCAGCCATTGCCTTACTTTTGGCAATTATATTCTCCTTCTCAGCCTCGAGCATATGAGCTATCTCATCAGCCATTGCCTTCTTTTCGACAATTAGCTTCTCGTTCTCAGCCTCGAGTGCCGTCAACTGATCCCTCAGTACAACGGTACCCACGAAAATCTGTAATCAAAAACATCAGACACCAGCCAACTAAGGGTATAACGACCTATATAACAAAAGACGTGCGAAACATACCCGAAGCGCATCATTGTTGGCCTGCTCAATGACCGACACTAAAGGATGAGCAGCCATTTCCTCGGCATCCTTGAAGACAAGGGGCTTCAGAGCAGTATACCCCATCCTTAAAGCTCGGGGCTGCTCCAGCAGTTTGCCCCCACACCGATCAATATAACGGGTCATCCCAACCCCGTCCACCACCACCTTTTCCGAGCTGGGGGGAACCTCATCCTCCCCTCTCGTCACAACCTCCTCGGCAATCTCTTTGCCGGCTACCACCTCCACTTCCTCCCTAACCCCCTTCTCCGACGGAACAGTCTCAGGGGCCATACGCTCACTCACATCCTCAGTTTGGATGGGCGACATGACAGGCAGGCTCATCGTATCCTCACTCATGTTCACCAGGAGGTTGAGATGTCCGAATATATTATCGAACGACCCCTGAAACACAACAATACCCATTGACCGGGCAAGGGTAACCAATGAAAAAGTCAATCGCTGAAACATGATAACAAATAAAGAAAGGAACAATAGAATTGAAAGAAAATTCACAAAACTAATACACGTACATCGGCATTCGCGGAAGCCGACTCGGTCGAGTCATCTTGAGGAGAGGCAATAGGAACCTCCTCATTCACCGATGTATCCGACACCCTGGTCCTCTTCGGGGTCCCAGCAACGGTGTCTGTTGCACGGCACTTAGGACGAACAGGCTTTTTCCCTCCCCGAGCAGCACTTCGAGCCTTGACAATTTTGAGGAATTCCTCCTTCGGCTCTATAGGAATCTCAGGCGTCGGATTACCCTTAGTCACTGGCCTCGCAGGATAACCTAACAGCATGGGAGCAGTACGGCTTGCCGGGTCCTTCGTCGGTCCAGGTCCCCACCACATCCAAAGGGCTAAGAGAGCTTCGGCATTGGGAGCGCCGAGGTTTGGCAAATCAGGGGCGGTGGTTGCCGGTCCCGGAATCTGGTGTCCAGCACAACCCCAATCTCCGGAAGCAATCACTATACCAAGATTATGCTCCTTGTTGGTGTCCGGAAGACCGATGACCAACCGAGAGAAGGAGCACAACGTCTTCAAATAAGAGCTACGACGATCAAAGCTCAAACTGTAGACCCCGAACACATCTTTCAGTTCGACATTGATCCCCGACACCTCCGACAACCTCCGAATACCGTTCAGGGTATGATAGCCATTCAGGGCCAATTGGGCCGGGGCAATCTGGACAACCTCAAAAAACGAAGCCATCCATTCAGTGAAATGAAGTCTAAGACCCCCCGTAAAGAACACCGAGGAGCGAACAGCTACCTGGCCGGCAGGTACAACCCCCATGACCTCCTCATCGGAGACAAGCAGTCGAATACGAATGCCGTCGGGTATCCCGGCCAGCTTCTTAAAATCCTCTTCCACAAATGGGCCCACTTGAGCCAAGCATTGGGTCAGAATTTCCTATCCAAACGTCATAAAAACTTCATCAATATAGTAACCAAAAACAAATCACACGAAGCAGTTCCCCCCCCCCCCAATTACCAGAAACCCTACACTTTTCCACCAACCCAACAAACGAAAATCCTATATATAACGAAAAACCACCAATCACCAACCTAGATAGGCATATATAGGCAAGCAAGACCACATATCCACACCATATACATGGCAGCAACAACAAATCAAACATAAGACCCTAAGCACAGAGATATACAGAAAGCCCCACAAAATACGAAAGCACTTACAATCATGATTAAAGGGCAAACCGGAGATCGCCGCAGCAAATATTCTAACAATAAGAAGAAACCCTGGGGAGAGAGTCGGAATATCTTTTGGCGGGAAGCACAAACCCTAGAGAGAGAAAATAAGAGATCTTTTTCAGTAAATTATGGGATAAGACCAAAAAGAGTTACTCAGCATAATTAAAAAGGAGTGGAGCCACAAAAAGAATAAAATAATAACCGTCCTTTCGTGTGACAGAGGTTTACTTTTTTTCAGCCACATAAAAGTCCACAACCGCTATTTTCAACAAATCAATGCTCCAGATCCTGCCAACTCAGACAGTATATCCCACTAACCAATGCAGTTCACATCATTACACCCTTATAAACGGCCAGTGGACCCCACCACGAAAAGCTTACAGCATACGCTACCCATAATACTACACCGAGGAGGCATCCCGGTCACGTTCCTCGACGCCAAGCAGGTTATTATCATAAGACCACCGATCACGGTAGACGAAGACCGTTCCTAGCTCGACGGCTTTTCAGCATCCGTTCTAGCAACGCTCTCCGGGGGGATAACTGTGCACTCTGCTCGGTGTCCAATACTGAGGGCCATCGTATGGTTTTAACAATGAAGGCAAAGCAAATAAAAAGCGAATAAAAAATAGACAGAATCAAATTGCGAAAGCAGAAGTTTTATTCATCCACAAAGGGGGATACAAACAAACACGTACAACGGGAAAAGAAAAGTTTACAAGAAAAAACACTCATCCTATTTATTGGAACTACCCCCCACGTCGGCATCCTTCTTCGCCAAGAGCTCCTCCAGACGCTCTTTTTCCCTAATCAAATGAGAAATACCAATCTTCACTTGCTTTAAAGCATGAGATTGAGACTTGCACTTCTGCTCGGCTTCAAAACGAGCAGCACTCTCCTCCTCCCAATACTGCTTAAACCGCCTCACTTTGGTCTGAGCACACTTAAGATCGGTTTTCAGCCAAGACATATCAATTTCTTTCAACTGAAGTGGAGTCAATTCCTCTTCCTCGAAACCAGGGGGACGGGGTAACATAAAAGTAGGCTCCTCTTCAAGAAGGGATTTTTTTTTTTTGCAGCAGATCTAGTGAGGGGAGCCATCTTGGATAAAAGCAAGTTAGAAGAAGCAAAAAGTATAAAACCAGAGATGAAAAGGGTTGATAATAAAATGCAAACAGTAGGGAGCATTTATAGGGAATCAGAAGGTGTGAATGGCGAAGCGGTGCAATAAACGAAAAGGCACAAGATACGAGGCGTTACAACAATTCAAAATACATAGGGGCACAAAGTACGAATAGTTACGAAAATCCAACATAAGAAAAGGCACGAGATACAAAGAAGCCACAAAATCCAAATACGAAAAAGGAAAAATACATCAGAACATTGGCCCAATCAAATTAAGGATCAATGGGCGGGAAAACCAAACTGCCAGATCGGGAAAAAGCTACCCGAGCAGAGCGGTCTAATCGAGTGACTACCAAGCACTCATTCTCCTTGGAGAGGTCAGTGTTCGTCCTAGTAAGAACCCGGATTCGCTCCTCAAGACGAGCAGTTTTAACGGTCATGCTAGCAAGGCCTTGAGGAGAGTTGTCAAACTCATCCTGGTCTTGGTCCCAAATCTCCTCAGCCTCATACCATAAGTGGGCCAGAGAATTCCTACGCACCAGCAAATGATCAAGTTCACGACCCAAGGCCGAAATCTCGGTCCATTTAATGGTCTCTTCGGGATGCGAGTTGAACAAACTCAAAGCCAGAACACCATACTCCTTCTCAAGCCGAGCCATTCTATGACGTACCCGAGATACCTCAGCATCCAAGTCCTTCATCTGAGCATGGTATCTCCCCACGGGCTCAGACATTATGGGAAGTTGTTATGATACAGAAGGGGATGAGGGATGAGGGAGAAGCCAACACAAGTTCATGATAAGGATAATCTCCTAAGGAAAGGTTGAGTATTTATAGAGCAAAGATAGTATGTTGTTGTCTGACAAATACTTGAGAACATGCATATTATCTGGCAATGCTTGGGAACATGCATCTTTGACCAAACCTGCCATGTCTCAGAAGTCATACGGCTACAGTACAGCAAGAAATAAAGATACCAGATATTCAAAAGTCCACATTCCAGAAAAACGACAAACCACAAGTGCAACATAAAAAGAAGTGCAAGATAAAGGGGCAAAGATAATTTTCATTAATAAAGATGGGATACATCGCTGTTTATTACATCAAAGGACAACATCAAAAGGAAAAACTATTACATCAGAGGACAACATCCAAAAAAAAAAAAGATCTATTACATCCGAGAAAAATCTATTACAGAAGATCATACAAAGAAGATCGACTATATCAGCAGGCCGAGAGAAAAGGAGGCATGAAGGAAAGAAGTAAAAAAAAAAAGATGAAGAGGAACATAAAGAAGAAGTGAAAAATACGAAGAAAATAAACAAACAAAAAAAACAATCCTGCTCAAATAGAGAGAACAAAGTATAAAACAGAAAAGAAGAAGATTGCAAGAAAACGAAGAAGAAAAACGAAAATAAGAAAAAACCCGAGGAACTCAGGGTTGATTGTTACATCTAGTGGTGAAAAGAAGATGAAGAAAAAGAAAGGGAGATAAGAGAACATGAAGAAATGAAGAAAATTGAAAAAGAAAGAGAAAAAGGAAAAAAATGTGAGAGAAAAAGAGAAAAACAGAAAAAGAGGAAAATAAGAAGAGTGCAAGAGAAAAAGGCAGAAAAAGCTTGTTAGGAGGAAGATGGTCAGTAATGATGAGAGGGCCACGCTGGGCTCGCAGCATCTTGGAGCGAGGGGTTCCTCCTTAGAACGGTGTTCTCATCAAGTAGGGATTGGTTAGCATGCCTGCAGTAATCCAACTCGGCCTTTAACCAAGTCAACTCCCTCACCATCTCCTTATGGTAACCACGCATTGTTTCTAACTCCGTCTCAGCATCTCTCAAAAGCTTCAAGGCATTACCATAAGAGCCCTTGAAAGCTTACACTTGCAAGGTGAAGGAGGAATTGGAAAAGGGGAAAGTCATCGCAATATATAGAATAAAAATATATGTAGAAAGAAATTGGTATGAAGAGATTATGGAAAGATACAGCTTCGAAGGGGTATTTATAGAGAAATTGATAAAGGCTTGAGGTGAAGAAACGCAACCGTTAGCCAGAAAGGGTTTGGAGAAGCGTGTGCATTAAAGAAGACGCAACTGTTCAAAAGAAACTCTTGGATTTGTGCCAGTATTTTAATATTCATGGGAAAAGCAATTACACACGTGTCAATATAGGGAAGTGCAACAATCTCCAGGAACATTGAAAATATCCTTTGCACTGGGCTCAAGAAAACCCAGTGGATAAGATCAAACACAGGGCCCAATAAAACCCATTAATGAAGCCACACGTACGCACAGTAAAGACAGTGCATTGGAAGAATAAACCAGATAAGAACAAGAAAAAGAAGAATTTTCATTGATTAAGTGGAACTTCATTACAAGGTACTAGTCAACAAAAGAAAATTACAAAAATAAAAAGAAGAGTTATTTGGTGGAGGGGCCTGCTTCATCACCCGGCTTCTTTTTAGACCGAGCACTTCCTTGAGGGCCAATTTATAAGCCCTCTTGGAAGCAATATGCCTATCTCTAGAGGCCTCGAGCTCTTTGATCCGAGCACGAGCCCAAATATTGTCGATCAGAGACCTCTGGTATTCACTCTCCATGTCCTCCAAGCGCTCGTCCATCTCGACAGCTCGACGAGCCTCCATGGTTAAAGAGGCAACCCTCCTTTCGAGGATACGAGCCTTCCTCACCTCCTCCTCTAGATGAGCAACATACTCAGGAAGGTTGTCACCACTAGTTTCCCGAGGAGAAGCCATTTGTACGTTGATACGGAGTGAATTATAAAAAAAAGACAGGTACAACCCCCTTTTATAGGAAGAAATAATGGGAAAGATCAAAGGTCATCTCGAAGACAGACAAACCCTATTGAACTTCCCAAAGACATTTATGTCCAACTAACCACAGTTCAAATCCAATTTAGTCATCCAATGAGGTATTAAGAAAATAAGCATACGAAAATGATAACTGGAAATATTTTATTAATTTTAAATAATTCGGTTACAACTGGGGAATGATGCCCCATACAAAAGAAATTGCAAAAACTAATTATTCCGAGGAAGAGCTTGCTTCAACACCATCCGACCCCGGTTTGGACCGATTATGCAGCTCCTTGAAGGCAAGCTTATAGGTTCTTTTTGCCGCCCTTTGCTTAGCCAGAGAAGCCTCGAGCCTCTTTATACGCTCAAATGCCCAATCCCGATCAGCCATCGTCACATGATGAGCCGCGTCCATATCAGACAATTTCTTCGCCGTAACGGCCAGCTTCCTTTTCACAGCACGAGCTTTCTTGACCTCGTTTTCTAAATGAGCAATGTATTCGGGAGAGTTGTCACTAGTAGCACCATTGAGAGAGGCCATGACGTTCTTAGTAATGATAAGCAATGGAATATTTATGAGGGAACAATCCCATTTTATAAGCAAATGGGAGAATACCAAGGGTCGCATCGAAGTTGGGTAGCAGGTTTGTAAATCCAAGACATTAAATGGGTCCCAGGGAGCAGTCATAAATAGGGACATTTTTCGATGAAGCATTGGGAACAGCAAGACAGAAGTAGCTTCCTCGACAGACCGAGCATGACTCCCTCGACGTGGAGACCACACCGAGGAAGTCGGGGAGCACTTGATAGAACATAAAAAATGGACCCGAATAGATAGCATGACTCCCTCGACATGGAGACCACACCGAGGAATTCAGGGAGCACTTGATAGAACATAAAAATTGGACCCGAATATATCTATTCGGGTACGAATCGACCCACCCATTATTTGAGGGTATCCAAGGCTAAAACCCAAAAACCCATGGTCTAAATAGAGCTTTCCTAACAGGCCATTATCTATAAGGGTCCAGCCCAATAATAAAGATCCACCATGGAAAAGCCCATGAGGTGGTCCATGAGATATCGATATTTGTCAGCATCCCATAAGACATAATTGTCTATAAATAGCCAACTATCCCCCCTAAAGGATCATCAGAAAATCTATTTAAAAAATATAGAGAGAAGGAGAGAAAATAGAAAAACTTGTCAGAACTCACCCCACTAGAAAGTAGACCGAGCAAGATATAAGACCGAACACCGAGATCGAAGAAAGATCAAGATTATCAGAGTAAGTTGTAATATCGAGCATAAATATAAATAGGAAATTGTATTCCGAGCAATTATACCACCGAGCTTAATAAAGATTAAAGAAGGGTTCATTATTCATTCTATTATTATATATTATATTATTGTTGAAAAGTCTAACGCAACCGACCAAAGTTATGGCTTTATCATATATAAAATAAACTTTACATCATATATAAATTAGAGCACCTGATCAAATAATACATGCGGGGATTGCATGGAAAAAATAACTAATTTAGTTGGTGAATGATTATTATGAGTCTAGCAGAAACTCTACGATGTCAGCTAATCTAGTTATTACATACTCTACAGAACAAACCATCCAATTAACTATCTTGTACCTTGTCTTTTTTTGTAGAAATAGCAAATTTATTAGTTCATGAATATTGCCAGATGGCCGGTCTTTTTGTAGAAGAAACAAAAGCTAAAAGCCAGTAATTAGCATAAAATGTGCTGAAAGTACGTACGTTTCTTTTTGTTAAAATTAATTACAACATCTTTTCAAAATCCAATAGTTTGTTTCCAGTAATTTTTTTATATATATCTAGGAACTAAGAAATTATTTCTGACTTCAATCCAAATGCATATATAACCAACACCTTGACAACAACCTGGGGAGATATTCTTCTTCCACATTACAACTTATAGAAGAAAAGATAAAGAGGGGAGATTGTGAAAAAGATGGTGGAAACTCAAGAAATGATAACGAACAATAGGCAAATAATATTCAAAGATTATGTAACCGGTTATCCTGCAGAATCAGATATGGAGATGAAAACCGGAACGATAGATCTCCATCTTAATGGGCCAGAAAAGTCGAAAGCAGTGTTGGTGAAAAATATTTATTTATCTTGTGACCCTTATATGTGCGGACGCATGAGTAAAACCGAAGGCAGCTACACTCAGTCCTTCACCCCTGGTTCTGTAAGTAAAATATATCCATGCATTAATGTATAACATAAAGAGAGAGTAATTGTATATATACAAAATGTTTCTCTATATATCAATGTATCAATATTTACGGATTAGTAAAAATTGCATAGATATATGTTTTCTACAATCTGGATTGACCTGATTGTAAATTAATAGCATAGAATAGTAGGTGTTCTTAGACAAAGTTAAGATTTGGGTTGTAATCAGTGTTTTAAAATGTGAAAGCATAGCTAAAGCATTTTTGCAAACGTTTCACTGAAGTATAATTTTTTTATGCTAATTCGCGTTTTGTTTTGCTTAAATGAGAAAAATCAAATTTGAACTCGAGTAGAACTTTTCTGAACATAGGATGACTTTTGATCTATTGTAATCGGATGCATTCGATTAGCTGGAAAGTCTTTCCGTTCGAAGTTATGCAATAAAAAGTTCAATTTGATGTTCAAATGACGTAATTGTTCTAGCTACTACATAGTTTGAAACCAGATTAGAACTTCTCGACTAGGGTTGGCGGAGTCTAGCCACCAGAATCAAGATTCCTGAGGCGGTGGCCACCGATCTTCGTAGTTTTAACTATTTATTTCTAAAATAAGCATTTCAAAATAAAAGAACCATATGTTTTTCGTCTTTCCTAAATAAATTTTGACAGAATCTCTTATGCTGGAAATTTTCACAAAATAGACTCGTTTATTATCTTACCCTGAATCATATATCATTGCACAGGCTTTGAATGGATATGGAGTGGCTAAAGTTTTAGAATCTCGGAATGAAGGGTTCAAGAAAGGGGACCTAGTTTGGGGAATGATCGGATGGGAAGATTACTCTCTAATCACACAACCAGAGATGCTCTTCAAGATTATTCACACTGATGTGACTCTTTCTTACTACACTGGCCTTCTAGGTAAAATTTTACATTTGTGTATTTATTCTCCATATAATTTCAACTATTTTTTATTACTGCTCCGAATACTTATTTCATGCTGATTCTTGCAAATAACTGTGAAAACCTTCCATTCAATTGGTGTTAGCCCCTAGGTAAATAATATCTGAAAATGCTGTCAGATATTGTCGTCGATACCATGTCTAGCTAAATGTATATGGTAACCTTTATAAAGTGAGGTAAATTAAAAGGTTGCTACCGACTATGAGTACGGGCCTTTTAGTCATTTTCTATGCCCCCTTTCTATTTTCGCTCGGATTTGGTTTTATTTTTTGGGGTACTAGAAGCCAATATTATTCAACAAAATTATGGCATCCACTCCTAATAAGTCATTCATCGCTCGGTATATGGTTCATAAGTTTATTATTGATACTTGCTTCTTTCGTGATTTTGTAGGTATGGCGGGAATGACAGCATATGTTGGGTTCTACGAAGTATGTACTCCGAAAAAAGGAGAGTATGTATATATCTCAGCAGCCTCTGGAGCAGTTGGACAGCTTGTTGGGCAGTTTGCTAAGATGTTGGGTTGCTATGTCGTTGGAAGTGCCGGAACCAACAAAAAAGTAACAATAACCCTGATTATGCTTTTATCATCTTGAAATCTCTCTTTTCCTTTAACATAATGTTCGTAAAAAAATAAAGATCATGCACCTTTTTGAGTGGTTCCTCATTGCTATTGGTATAAAATCACATTATTATTAAATGGACTCTTTCCTTTTAAATCAATCTTCATTGCCATTGCTTCAAATTAGGTCGAAATGCTGAAAAACACGTTTGGATTTGATGAGGCCTTCAACTACAAAGACGAGCAAGATTTGAATGCAGCCCTAAAAAGGTTAGCCTTAACGTAATTTTGCGTTACTGGTGATGATTTTACTGTATATCATGAACCTCCCAAGTCAAAAGCATAAGCTGAAAAGAAAATGATGATTTGCGGAATCTGCTGAGCCTGAGTTTCTCATCGCTAACGTTGTTTTCAATTTTTTTTATTTTTTTTCATGAAGGTACTTCCCACAAGGCATTGATATCTACTTTGAAAACGTCGGTGGAAAGATGTTAGATGCGGTTCTCTTGAACATGAGGCTCAACAGTCGCATAGCAGTTTGTGGAATGATTTCTCAATACAATCTTGGCAAAACAGATGGCATACACAACTTGATGCAGTTAATTGTGAAACGTGTCTGTGTCCAAGGGTTCATCGTATCAGATTACTATCACCTATATCCCAAGTTTGTCGAAATGGTTCTACCATTAATCAAGGAGAACAAAATTGTTTATGTCGAGGACATAGGCGAAGGGCTCGAGAGTGGTCCCGCGGCTCTAGTGGGACTCTTCTCTGGTCGGAATGTTGGAAAACAAGTTGTGAAGGTTGCCGATGAGTGATTTCAGTTTCGACGAAACAAAGAACTTAATTGTATTTCGGAGATAATAAGTTGATAGAAAAACAGTATTTCATTTGCGCCATTTCAAGTACTTCATAATTAGTGCGTGTTTCTGTTTTAATTTCAATTGGATCTGTAAATGTCGCTCATGTTTCTTTTCTTATAAAAATTTCGTGTTCTTAAATATTAAGGTCGGCCAAACTAGTGATTTGATTATAATCACTAGCGGTTCGCGCCCACGCGATGCGTGGTGTAACGCATAGTTTGAGATTATCGAACATTTATCTTACGAAAATCATACGCAAAACAAATTAAAATACAATGAAAATCTGTACATGTTTATCCAAAACATGAGAAGTGTTTACTTCCTTTGAGTTGCCTTTTCAAACTTTGTGGGTTTTGAACTAGTTTCTAAAATAATTTTTAGTGGTACAATTGTTTCAATTTTGAGAAATCATGACAGAGATGAAGAGGGAGATCGGAGACGTGAATGAAAACATAGAGAAAATAGAGGGGCGGTTACTTTTGAGGCAGTTTCTATAATTTTTTAAATTAGTAAGGTTATTTTGTAATTAGTTGTTCCAACCTGCCAGGATTGGAACAACTATAACAGATGTGGGATTTCCAATCCTGGCAGCTGCAATTTTTTTTATTTTTTTTTCATTTTCTGTTTGTTTTTTTTTTGTATGTAATTTCGTTTTCATATATTAAAAAATCTTTCAATTTTATTCAAAAACTTTTTCAATTTTACCAAAAAAAAACTCTAACATCAATCATCAAACTTTTTCGTATATCAAATTAATATATTTTTTTATCAAATCAAACTCACTTTACCACTATAATTATCCCCAATTTTACTCAAAAAAAGAAACTTCTCCCAATTTAAGAAAAAAACAAAAACTTTCTCAATTTTACCAAAAAAAAACCCTAACCATCAACCATCAAATTCATTCACATATCAAATTAATATATTTTTTTCTCAAATCAACATCACTTATCACTGCATTTATCCCCAATTTTACCCAAAAAAAAAAATCTATCCCATTTACCAAAATAAAACATCCCCAATTTTACAAAAAATAAACTCTAACCATCAACCACCAAACTACTTCCTATATCAAATTAAGATCACGTGGTTTTGAAAATAAATATTTTTAGCTACAACATTAAACGGAGTATATTACGTGGTTTTGAAAATAAATAATAATAGTCAATTAGTTAAAATATGGAAAGGATTTTTTGAGACAAACATAGTAGTTTAGAAATGATTTCTATAATCATAGCATATCCTGAATTCAGTTGGCGAATAATTAATATTATATTCGTTATTATCTTGTTGAGAATTTTCATTATATCCATCATGATCCCGCTGAGGTTAACTGACTTGTAAAAACTTCTGTGATGCACCAGGTTGGTGACTCGTGTAATTATAGTCACCACTTACAAACTGATTATCAAAATACGGGTTGGGATGATTATTCAAATATGGATCATAAGAAAACTGAGCATTATCATAAGGATCAGTCGAGAAATTAATATTTTGAGATGGAAAAAAAGTATTTTGATTAGAATCGATCGGAAATTGGGTGTTTTGTGGAGTATTATCCGGATGAGATAAATTAATATTCATTCCCCAAATATTATAATTGTTATCCATACTTGATAACACGAATGATATATAGGAAGTAGTTTGGTGGTTGATGGTTAGGGTTTATTTTTTTGTAAAATTGGGTGAGGTTTTATTTTGGTAAATTGGGATAAGTTTTTTTTTTTTGTAAAATTGGGGATAAATGTAGTGGTAGAGTGATGTTGATTTGAGAAAAAAATATATTAATTTGATATATGAAGGAGTTTGATGGTCGATGGTTAGGGTTTTTTTTGGGTAAAATTGGGGAAATTTTTGTTTTTTTGGTAAATTGCGAGAAGTTTTTTTTTGGGTAAAATTGGTATAATTGTAGTGGTAGAGTGATGTTGATTTGATAAAAATATATATTAATCTGATATACGAAAGAGTTTGATGGTTGATGTTAAGGGTTTTTTTTTTTGGATAAAATTGGAAAAGTTTTTGGGTAAAATTGAAGAAATTTTTGGATAAAATTGAGAAATTTTTTAATATATGAAAACGAAATTACATAAAAAAAACAAACAGAAAATGAAAAAAAAAAAAAAATTGCAGCTGCCACGCAAATTCCAATCCCACTTTTGTTATAGTGGTAAGTAAAAAAAATCCCCCTCATAAGACCTTATTCATTTAAATAATAGTAAGATACAAAATGACAATGAGGTGCACTTAATACACTGCATTTTTTCTTTTAAAACGCAATGACCGTAGATTAAATCTACGGTCTACAGTCATTGACTGTAAACCGTAGATTAAATCTACGGTTTACAGCGTTTTTAAAAATTTACACATTAAAAATTAAAATTAAAATTCTAATAATTAAAATTAAAATACTTAATATTTTTTTCAAATTAAACATGATTTTTTTTTTTAATAAAAAAACTAAATGCCTTATTTTTAAAATTTTACATATTATAAATTACCAATATTCTAACAATCTCTCAAAATAAACACAAAATTTACACAAATTTACACAAATAAAGTTGATTTGATAAATTTAATGTTTGATATTTATTGTATAAGTTCAAAATTTTACATGTTATATTTTTGTCAAGTGTATAAGTTGATATTTATTGAATCATTAACTAAATCGTCAATTTTTGTGAAGTACCTTTGGTTTGTTTTTAACACTTGTATAACGCAATATGAAACATTAACTAAGTCGTCAATTTGGTGTCAATCGTCAATTTTCTTGAATGAAACAATCATAAATTATATAAATTTCATGAAAGAAATTAACTCAATATGCAAACATGAATATCAACTTATAAATTTCATAAAACAAATTTATTAAACAAAATTTACAACAAAATTTACAACAAAATTAAATAAATTTTCATAGAACTAAATTTCATAAAACAAATTTATTAAACATTTGTTTACATCATATAAATTTACAACAACTTGAAAAAAATAGTATTTTACATAAAATTAAAAATAAAAAACTGATTATGGACTTAGGTCTATAGCTTCTTCTTCATTTGCTTTTTTCTTTCCCGATTTCTTTTCCAGCGCCATATATAACTTGAAATTTGGTCGAAAGAGTTCATTCCATGGCGCAGCTGTCTCAGTGCGTGTTTGTTCCCACCGTGCTATAATTCCTGGTATTGGGAAGATCCCTTCTTCTTTAGGAATAACCTGAGCATAGTGACAACTGTTGACGAACACCATTACAGTCGGGATGTAATTTGTCGTTCCCCGAGGCGGACCAGTATAAAGAGGTAAAAAAGTACTGTTCCACACGTTTACCCCTCCATCATTATTTTGCCATGAGCACAACAATACAATTGGAATATTGTAATGAGAAGCAATTAAAAACCCATAAGACGGAAATCTCATCCATTTGTCAATAGGTGCGGGATTTGTAGGATGATAAAAATTTAAACTTGATAAAATATAATCATACCGGTAAGCTTCAAAGCCAACATTCTCAAACAGCTCATAATAAACACCTTTCATTTGCTGCAGCTCTTGAAATAACTCACATCTTACCGCATACCAATCATCTTCCCCATGCTGTTTACCCGTCGCATTTGCAAGTACCCGGAACCCACAGTTACCATCCCCACGCACATCATAAACTGTTTCGATGTAACTATGTAACATGACCCATATTTGGTCACTGTACAGGAAGGTTGGCCTATTGGGGGTGGGTTTAGGGTTCTGGTTTCGCGGCCTCCTAGTTGGGTTTACCCTTACCTCCGGTGTTTCATCCGCCTTGCCTTTGCCCTTGTCCCTACTAGCACCAGCACTCTGTTCCTCCACATACTCCCATCCCGACTTATCCCTCTTACTAGATTTGTCGCCTTTTCTAGGTCTCCCCCTATTTACTCTCACTTCGGGGTCACTGATGGATGTTCTGGCTGGTACGGTTATCTCTCGGAGTTGTGTTTTCATACGCCGTTTTTCAACATTAGTTTTCCTAGCATAAACACTTTTAAACTCTTCTAGATCACCCTCTACCCCATAATCATCGGTGTTCCCATTATCATCAATTACGTCTAATTTTTTCCAGAATGGATGAATATATTCTAGAGGAAGAGGCTTCCCGAATAAAATATGTTCACTCATAATATGATGACAAGGTAAACCGTGAGACAATTTGAAACCGCAAGAACAATTCTTGTTGGTCCGTAGGAGTCTAAACCTTAGAGGGGGGGTGAATAAGGTTTTGTACGTTTTTCGCGGAATGAAATCTATGGGTTATTAACTAGGTTAATGTGTGATATTTATAACAAAAAATCTTTCGTTAACTAATTATTGCTAGATAAATCTAAGCAAGCAATAAATGTAAGCGATAAATAAATACGAAAAGTAAGAGTTAAGGGAAAGAAATAACGCAAGATTTATAGAGGTTCGGCAAACCGCGCCTACGTCCTCTCCTCGGTATTTTCACTACCGAGTGTTTCACTAAAATCTTTGTTTCAAGGTTACACCTTAACGAGCTTAATCAACCTATTACGCTCCCCCTCACTATATGAGTATCCCGAATAAATGACCTAGAGCTTTTAAGCTACACTTGCTTAAAAGCCTCTACCCAATTCACTCGCTCACAAATGAGTTTATAAAATTACTCTTTTACAAATTTGATCACTCACTAACAAATAATATCTCGAAGTTTATAGAATTACAAGAATAATACTTTCGAGAATATTTAATAATACAAGTGAGATAGAAGTAGTATAAGCTTGAAGGATTTCTTAGTAAGAATTGCTTAAAAGTTGTGAATGCTTGAGTTTCTTCTTCAAAGAGATTGGGAGCCTTTTTGTAGGGAGAAGAAGTCTAGCATTTAATTTCAGACCGTTGCTGGTTGTTGGCAGAATTGAATGCTGGTTCATGCAGTGGTTCGCCCAATTTTCAGGAAAAGCTTAAAAGCTGGATTTTGAAATTCTACAGAAACGATCGGTCGTTTCTGTAAAACGATCGGTCGTTTTTGATCTGTGTTCACTGGAAGAATTTCTTCCTAAAACGATCGGTCGTTTCTGGGATTTCGATCGGTCGTTTTTGCAATGGGTTCTCTGGAAGAATTTCTTCATACAATGATCGATCGTTTATAGCCTATGATCAATCGTTTTTGTTCTGAGCAAGTTTCGGTTTTCTCGACAATCTTTGAAACTCCGTAACTAACTTGTTTCACATCCGATTTTGGTTCCGCTTGAACCATTGGCTTCGTAATTACGCATTCTATCATTTAAACCCTTTAACACACTCGATAAATGATTAGTACACAAAACGAGCTTTTATCATGTTTTACAAATATTGTTATCATCAAAATAATCGATTAGAAGATACTACGTTCAACAATCTCTCCCTTTTTGATGATGACAAAATATTGACTTCAACATACTATAAGCTCTTTTTGTTTAAACAAGTATAACCGAAATGTATAGATGACGCTTTACTTGGATAAAAGTGTTTTGAGAAAAAGCAAGTAAATGTCATAACATCCGATTTTAAAACGATGTAAACACAATGCTAAAGGATTAGGGATAACGAAGATCGATATGTAAGTGAAAATTTGGCCATAGTTTTGCCTAAAAATGGTCAAACGCCACAAAAGAAAAACAATGTATAAACCCAATCAACTATCAATCTATGTGTGCCAAAAGCAATAATATCAAAATAAGATACAAATGCATATTTAAAATTGCAATCTCACAATGCCATCTAAACAAGAGCAATATAAGAAGAAACGCATCATAATCATAATAACCAAGTAAACCGTTTCCCACTTATTACATCAAAAACCACTTGTTCAACTAAAAATGAAATAATAGAAATACAACGCAAAGACAAAAGAGAGAGGTATTTCTCCCCCTTTGACATCATCAAAAACATGAAAAATAATATATCCGCCTAGTCGCGGTGGGAAGTCGCATCATCTTCGTCGTCGTCGTCGTCGTTGATGTTGGGCCCGGCAAGGTTGGGAAAGAAGTCATTGAACTCGGCCCGTTGCTCGGCGCTCATACGATCAAGTTCTTCGAGTTCTTCTTGACCCGGTTTCATGAATCGAAACATCCTACGGGTCATTTGAGCATTGCGATATTGGTTTATATAGAGAGCATTGTAGAAGTCGTCGGTGCGCGGTGGAGGGTTGGAGGATCCGACTTGGGTTTTTCCTTTGCCCCGAACTCTAGAGGGACGAGAGGAAGTAGGAAGATCGGTGGGGGGAATGGAATCGGAGGATATAGCGACGTCCTCATGAGAAGCAAGCGGTGTGGCCTTGGGGCCGACATACTCTTCCTCTTCCGTGGAAAGAGGGGTATATCCGGGGCCGGACACCCGTTTGCCGGACCAAGTTATGGACTTGTCGGCATTATGGAATTTGATGGACATTTGTGAAAGGTAGGAAGTGTCCCAAACATATTTGTCCTTATTTTTGAACAACGTTCCACCGGGAACGAGATTAAGGTCCTTTAAGATAGCCGAAATCAAGGCACCGTAAGGTAGCCCATTCTTGGATTTCGTTTTGAGCGAATCCATCTTAAGGAATATGAGAGTCGCGAAGTCAATCTTGACTTGGCGATGGATGCAACCTAAGAGAAAGATGTACTCATTCGTAACATCGGTGAAATTTGAGGCATGAGGTAGGACGATATGAGATAGAATATGGTAGGCCATTTTATATTTGAAAAGAAGGCCATGAGCCTTGTTGGAGCGATTACTATGGAGGGGATGAAAAATTTCATCTTTGAGATCGTTAAAGTGATCGATCTCGAGAAATTCACACATTTCGTCATTGGACTCATAAATGCCGTCGTTTCCTAGGCGTAATAAATTTCGTAGACGGTCTATACCGTAAACAAAAGGTTGTCCGTTGAACGATGAACGCAAGTGAAGTGCGCCATCATCCCTATCAAGAGCGAGGTTGTAATAGAATTCATAAACATTTTCGGTAAAAAATGGCTCTTTGAGGGTTAGGATGGTTTCGAGATTTTGAAAACTTAGGCTTTGCATAACAAATGGAAAGCGTTCCATGAATAGAGACATATCGAGAGTAAAATTTGACAATATACCTCTTTTGGCTATAGTAGCCGGATAGAGAGGCGGAAGAGGGCCGGAAGAGGCACCGGGGCCCGATGGAGGAGCGGAGGAGGAGGCGGTTCGGCGACCGCGAGGAATACGAGGACGAGGGGACGGAGGCACGTAGGCTTCGTCATCTTCATCCACGAGAGAAGTTCTTTTTGTGCGAACCATAGTGATTTCGGAAAAAATAAATGAAAAATTTGGGTGATTATGGAGGAGGAGGCGAATTTTTGAGAGAGAGAATAGTGATGTTTGGATTGAAATTAGGGTTTTGGAATGTTTAGTAACACTTGAAAGCACAAAAACGATCGGTCATTTTTGTGTGACGATCGGTCGTTTTGGAACCAAAATGTTCCAGTGAGTGCACCATAAAAACGATCGGTCGTTTTTAGGAACGATCGGTCGTCTGTATGAAAACGATCGGTCGTTTTTACAGACGATCGATCGACTGTAACTGGGTTACAGAACAGGAATTTTTTGCACTTCTCGACACTGATTTGGCATAGAAAAAGTAAAAATACTTAAATATATATAAAATTAATCAAATATATATATATATGTAGATATCACACATCAAACATGCCTAACTCTCGGCGAATAAAGCAAAATTGTTCCTCATTAAGGGGTTTTGTGAAAATATCGGCTAATTGCCTATCGGTTTTTATATATTCAAGTGTAATATCCCCTTTTTGAACATGATCCCGTAAAAAGTGATGACGTAAATTGATATGTTTAGTGCGAGAGTGTTGGATCGGATTTTTCGAAAGATTTATTGCACTAGTATTATCACACAAAATAGGTACACTATCAAACGATAATTCAAAGTCGTTGAGTTGTTGACGCATCCAAAGGATTTGTGCGCAACAACTACCCGCGGCGACGTATTCCGCCTCCGCCGTGGAAAGCGCAACCGAGTTTTGTTTCTTGCTATGCCAAGAAACTAAGGCGTTTCCTAAAAAATGGCAAGTGCCACTAGTACTCTTTCTATCTAATCGACAACCGGCAAAGTCGGCGTCGGAATAGCCAAGCAATTCAAAAGAAGTATCATGAGGATAAAACAATCCTAAATTGCAAGTACCTATAAGATATCTAAAAACGCGCTTAACGGCTATAACATGCGATTCTTTAGGGCAAGATTGATACCTAGCACACAAGCAAACACTAAACATGATATCGGGTCTACTTGCGGTTAAATATAAGAGGGATCCAATCATACCTCTATAGAGCTTTTGGTCCACGCTTTTACCCGATTCATCCTTGTCTAGTTTTGTTGCCGGACTCATCGGAGTTCCTAGCGGCTTTGCATCGCTCATGTTGAACCGTTTGAGCAAGTCCCTCGTGTATTTGGCTTGATTGACGAAAATTCCGTCCTTTGTTTGTTTGATTTGCAATCCAAGAAAGTATGTGAGTTCACCCATCATGCTCATCTCGAATTCACCTTGCATACACTTAGAAAACTCCTCGCACATGCGAGCATTAGTAGCACCGAAAATGATATCATCAACATATATTTGAATTAAAAGCATATCTTTTCCATCCTTTTTAATAAAAAGAGTAGTGTCTAAAGTACCACGAGAAAAACCCTTTTTGATCAAAAATTTACTAAGTCTTTCATACCACGCCCGGGGTGCTTGTTTTAAACCATAAAGTGCTTTACGAAGTTTGTAAACATGATCGGGAAATGCGTGATTTTCAAAGCCGGGTGGTTGTTTTACATAAACTTCCTCATTTATAAAACCGTTCAAAAAGGCACTTTTAACATCCATTTGAAACAATTTAAAACGTTTAAAAAAAGCATAAGCAAGCAACATTCTAATGGCTTCTAGTCTAGCTACGGGTGCGTAAGTTTCATCGAAATCGATGCCTTCTTCTTGGTTATACCCTTGAGCTACTAGTCTAGCCTTATTTCTAATGACTACCCCGGATTCATCCATCTTATTACGAAATATCCATTTCGTACCTATAATGGTTTTCTCACGCGGTCTAGGTACTAATGTCCATACGTTGCTACGCTCGAATTGATTTAATTCGTCATGCATAGCTAATACCCAACTCTCATCGAGTTCCGCTTCATGAATGTTCTTGGGTTCTAATTGAGACAAGAATGCAAAATGATTAACTATATTTCTTAATGATGAACGTGTATGCACTCTTTCTCCCGGGTTACCCAAAATTAAATCTTGCGGATGGTGATTGGCAAAACGCCATTCTTGAGGCAAATCCTCATGAATATGTACGCTAGATTCTAAGTCCTTTTGAAGTCTCTCTATAGTGACTTCTTCATCAACGGGTTCAACCTCTATGCTAGGCGTTGACTCTAAGCTAGATGTAACATGATTCGAAGAAGATGCTTTATGAAAAATATCATCATTAATATTATGAACAATTAAAGGCTTATCAATCGTCGGCAAATTCTCATCAAACGAGACATGTACCGACTCTTCCACCAATAAAGTTCTTTTATTAAAAATACGATAAGCTTTACTCGATATAGCATATCCAACGAAAATTCCTTCGTCGGACTTAGCATCGAATTTTCCTAGATTATCCTTACCATTATTATGAACATAGCATTTACAACCAAATGCACGTAAATGAGAAATATTGGGCTTTCGCTCATTCCATAATTCGTAAGGTGTCTTTTTTAATATGGGCCTAATTAAGGCTCTATTTAAAATATAACAAGCGGAATTTACGGCTTCGGCCCAAAAATACTTTGGCAAATTATTTTCGCAAAGCATGGTCCGTGCCATTTCCTCTAGGGTTCTATTCTTTCTCTCTACTACCCCATTTTGTTGGGGCGTACGAGGAGCCGAAAAATTATGATCAATACCATTTTCATCACAATAAGTTTGAAATGGAGTATTCTCAAATTCCTTACCATGGTCGGTTCGGATACTTTTGATCATATAACCCTTTCGTGTTTGGAGCTTTTTGCAAATAATAGAGAATTCTCTAAATGCTTCATGCTTATGAGTTAAAAACAACACCCAAGTAAAACGACTAAAATCGTCAACCATGACGAAGGCATATGCACGCCCGCCAAGACTAAGTGTCCGGGAGGGGCCAACTAAGTCCATATGAATGAGCTCCAAACAACGAGTAGTAGAAATAATATTTTTAGACTTAAAAGAAATCTTTGTTTGTTTGCCTAATTGGCAAGCGTGACAAAGTTTGTCCTTTATATAAGGAGCTTTTGGTAAACCGATTACCAAATCTTTACTAGAAAGTTTAGCAAGTAAATCAAGACTTGCATGACCAAGTCGTCTATGCCACAACCAACCATTGTCGTTGTTAGTAACAAGACACTTAACTTCATTTTCCACCGAACTATTCAAATCAATCATATAGACATTATTTTGTCTTTGACCCATGAGAATAGTTTTATTATTTGAAATACAATGAATGATGCAATGAGATTTTTCAAAAATGACTTTGTGACCCAAATCGCAAAGTTGACTTATACTAAGCAAGTTGTGTTTAAGACCATCCACAAGCAATACATTATCGATAACAACATTAGATGGTTTAGAGATACTACCAATACCGATAATTTTGCCCTTGCTATTATCTCCGAAGGTCACAAAACCTCCGTCTTTAGGTGCAAGAGTGGTGAATTTTGTTTTGTCTCCCGTCATATGTCTTGAGCATCCACTATCCAAGAACCACTTGTCCTCGTTGATTTTTGACCTCAAGCATACCTACAAGACAAAACGATCATTGGTACCCTAATCCATTTTTGGGTCCTTGAGGGTTAGAGTCTCGACCCTTTGGAATCCAAACCAAATCATTTCTATTAACCTTATACCTATTAGGGCAATATATGTAATCTTCATAGTGATCACTACGGTTGCAAGTAATACATTTTACATGCGATATAGGTTTAACAAAACGATTATAAACTAAGTTATTTTTATACGAGTTGTTTTTATGAGAGTGATTTGGTTGTCTACTTTCATTTTTAGCCGTTTGTTTGGTGAATAGGTTTTTATGCTTAGCCGTTAAGAGTGGGTTGTAACCTACACCGGTTTTATCATACGCGCCTTGTTGAGAAGCTAATATAATACTTAGCATTTTACTACCTTTAGTGAACTTAGAGAGAGTAAGTTCGGCGCTATCCGCCTTAAGTTTACATGACTTAAGGTCATCAACTAACTTATCATTTTCTAGGGTGAGTTCGGCATTTTTAGTTGTGAGTGAGTCATTTTTCATAGCTAAATTTTCAAGTTCGTCTTGTAGAGTAATTAGCAATTTTCTAAAAGATTTGTTCTTACCTCTAGCTTTTTCTAAAGACTCTAACACATCATTAATATCAAGTCAATCATCACTAGAAATAGAGGAGTTAGAGGAGTGATAGCTTACATCCTCGGTATCATCGTCTCTAGCCATGAGACATAGATTTGCGACTTCTTCATTGTCGCTATCGGAGCTATCATCATCGCTCCCCCATGCGGCCAAGAATGCCTTCTTGTTTTCCTTTTTCTTTACGAACTTGTCCTTTTTCTTCAAGGGACATTCGTTTTGCATATGGCCGGGTTTGTGACATTTGTAGCAAATGATTTCGTCCTTTTTGCTAGATTTTTCGGAAGTCTCTTCCTTATATTCCTTTTTCCGAAATCGTTGTCCACCCTTCTTTTTCCAACTTAGGAATTTGTTGTAGCGTTTGGCAAAGAGAGCCATCTCATCATCCTCACTAGATGAATCATTTTCGCTATCGTCATTTGTTGTGCATTTGAAGGCAATGCCTTTCTTCTTTTTCGAGTCATCCTCATGCTTTCGAGTCGTCATGTCGAGTTCATGAGTGCTTAGGGATCCAATGAGGTTGTCGAGAGAGAGAGTGTTCATGTCCTTGGCCTCTTGTATGGCCGTCACTTTCGATTCCCACTTCCTTGGAAGACTTCGAAGGATTTTCGTCACCATCTCCTTGCTAGAGTATACCTTTTCAAGTCTTTTAAGATCATTAGTAATCTTAGTAAAACGAGTGTACATAGAAGCAATAGACTCGTCATCATCGACTTTAAATAATTCATAATCATGAATAAGCATGCTAATTTTAGAGTCCTTAACTTGACTAGTTCCTTCGTGCATAATAGCTAGCTTATCCCACATTTGCTTAGCGGTGTCACAACCGGAAATCTTATCATATTCACTAGGCGAGAGCGCACAAGTGATAGAAGTCATAGCCCTACAATTTAGGGAAAATGCGAGGCGTTCATCGGTGTCTAGTTCCTCTACAAGTTTATCTTCGCCATTTCTCCTAGGCGTTCTATAGCCTTTACTGATACTTATCCATTGGTCTATTTCAAAACCACAAAGGAAATTTTTCATAACGTCTCTCCAATAGGGATAGTTAGTACCGTCAAAGAATGGTGGCCTAGTTATGGATTTAGAGTCGGCGTATGAAGACATAGTGGATCTTTAAACTATAAAATCGTTAGATTTTTATGAATAGAATAGCTAAGCTCTGATACCAATTGTTGGTCCGTAGGAGTCTAAACCTTAGAGGGGGGGTGAATAAGGTTTTGTACGTTTTTCGCGGAATGAAATCTATGGGTTATTAACTAGGTTAATGTGTGATATTTATAACAAAAAATCTTTCGTTAACTAATTATTGCTAGATAAATCTAAGCAAGCAATAAATGTAAGCGATAAATAAATACGAAAAGTAAGAGTTAAGGGAAAGAAATAACGCAAGATTTATAGAGGTTCGGCAAACCGCGCCTACGTCCTCTCCTCGGTATTTTCACTACCGAGTGTTTCACTAAAATCTTCGTTTCAAGGTTACACCTTAACGAGCTTAATCAACCGATTACGCTCCCCCTCACTATATGAGTATCCCGAATAAATGACCTAGAGCTTTTAAGCTACACTTGCTTAAAAGCCTCTACCCAATTCACTCGCTCACAAATGAGTTTATAAAATTACTCTTTTACAAATTTGATCACTCACTAACAAATAATATCTCGAAGTTTATAGAATTACAAGAATAATACTTCCGAGAATATTTAATAATACAAGTGAGATAGAAGTAGTATAAGCTTGAAGGATTTCTTAGTAAGAATTGCTTAAAAGTTGTGAATGCTTGAGTTTCTTCTTCAAAGAGATTGGGAGCCTTTTTGTAGGGAGAAGAAGTCTAGCATTTAATTTCAGACCGTTGCTGGTTGTTGGTAGAATTGAATGCTGGTTCATGCAGTGGTTCGCCCAATTTTCAGGAAAAGCTTAAAAGCTGGATTTTGAAATTCTACAGAAACGATCGGTCGTTTCTGTAAAACGATCGGTCGTTTTTGATCTGTGTTCACTGGAAGAATTTCTTCCTAAAACGATCGGTCGTTTCTGGGATTTCGATCGGTCGTTTTTGCAATGGGTTCTCTGGAAGAATTTCTTCATACAATGATCGATCGTTTATAGCCTATGATCAATCGTTTTTGTTCTGAGCAAGTTTCGGTTTTCTCGACAATCTTTGAAACTCCGTAACTAACTTGTTTCACATCCGATTTTGGTTCCGCTTGAACCATTGGCTTCGTAATTACGCATTCTATCATTTAAACCCTTTAACACACTCGATAAATGATTAGTATACAAAACGAGCTTTTATCATGTTTTACAAATATTGTTATCATCAAAATAATCGATTAGAAGATACTACGTTCAACAATTCTCATCAGCCTGGCCACTACATTTTTTTTGTTCTTGGAATAATAAATCAAAGGCATAGTGTGTGATATACGACCTAAGATTTATAAACAGAGGTGTTCGTTCAGAATGTGGAAAATAAGACTTGCATTTATCCAACTTCATCTTAATATCCTCAAACTGTTTTTCTAGAATTCTATTGACCTCTACCCAAACGGTTTCAAGCGTGCCAGTATTTGTGGAAAGGGATCTTTTCAGCTTAGCATGTTGTTGTTCGGCTCGATTGCTAGTTCTGTTACCTAGATGTGTTGTGTGGTTGGTATAGCATGCAATAAACTTTTCAGCATAATCATTTAAAAGCTTGTCTACATACTTAATCACAGCAGGGTACGATTTGTAAGAGGAATTGAAATTAGTTCGGTTATGATTGTACTCCTCTATCGACTCAGAATCAACCAATAAACCCCAATCATCTAAAAACATTTGCCACTCCTCCTCAGGGATCTTTTTACGGCAGTTTTTCAAAACATTTTTTGCAATATGAAAAGTGCACAAAATATGATGCGAATCGGGAAAAACAACGGATAAAGCATTTGATAAGGCCATTTCCCTGTTGGTTACAAACACCCTAGGTAGTATACACCCCTCCAATGTAACTTTAAATTTTTCCAATGCCCATATATAACTTTCCTTTGTCTCGTCACTCATGAAAACAAAACCTAAACAATATGTTTGGTTCGTTGATGTCATTCCTACGACTTCTAGAAATGACATATTAAAACGGTTTGTCCTATATGTACAATCCATTAACAAGACATCAGGAAAAGCTTTGAACATCCTTATAGAATCGGGGTGTGCAAAAAAGAAGTTCTCAAGGCAATGGGTTGATGGGTTCATATTATAGTAGAATGTGTAGCGATGGCTATCCAACAAATTAAACAGTTCCTGTATCGGGTTTCTACCATCTCGTTCTTTAAATTTCAGTCCGGCCAAAAAATTATGTATCGTTTTAGTGTTTGATACATTGTCAAGATTTCGATTTTTTATGGCCTCTAATATTGCACCAACTTTAAAACTACTTTGCCTTAAAGTTTTAACAATTTCTTTTTCATCTTGGGTTAAACGAGCACGTCGTGCTTGCCCTTGGAGGTAAGTTGGAGGTGGGTGGTTATGTTGTCCATTTTCTACGTGACACATCCATTCACCATTAACTACGTAACCTTTAATGAAAAATGGACAATCTTTTTTCTTTGTACCTGAATTTACGGAAGATGGTTTCTTTTTTTTGTAAACCCCTGATTTATCACACACAATATCAACATACGGTGTTCTGCTCCCATCACCCCCTCCAGACCTACGAATCGTAAGGATGAAACCCCAATTCCCAACCACATCAGCAAGATCAGCAAGCATTTCATCCCTTGTATCCCAAGTCAATTCATCAACTTCAAAGTACTCTGAATAATCAGTTAGCTCATCGTTTGAGCCACTGGATGAATTCGCATTGTTGTTGTTATTCCATTGGTTGTTGTCATAACCATAGTTGTAATTCATTTTCGAAAAGTGGTTGTTTATATATTTTATTGGGGAGAAATGAGGATTTTTTTAGAGATTTTCGAAATGTGTTTGTGTTTGATTTTATGGTTTGTTAGAATTAGCAAAATGGAGTCATATTTATAGTGTTAATTTACACTACAAACCGTAGATTACTTTTATGGTTTGTAGTGAATTTTTGGTGTAGTCATTTCCAAACTTTAATAATGCATTGAGTAGTCATTTTCGGATAGGGTTGTCAAATCATAATAATTCAAAAGTGATAAGGTGTTGTCGGATTTATTTTGATAGATATGGTATCCAATGTCATTTACACTACAAACCGTAGATTACTTTTACGGTTTGTAGTGTTTTTTTTGGTGTAGTCATTTTCAAACTTTAATAATGCATTGAGTAGTTATTTTCGGATAGGGTTGTCAAATCATAATAATTCAAAAGTGATAAGGTCTTGTCGGAATTATTTTGATAGATATGGTATCCAATGTCATTTACACTACAAAACGTAGATTATTTTTACGGTTTGTAGTTTTTTTTTTTTTTATGTTATTAACGGTGATTCAGTGCAAAAAGTACATTTGTAAAATGACGCTGCTTAAATCAGGGGTACAAACCGTACATTTATTTTACGGTTTGCACAGAATACATGCAAACCGTACATTTAATGTACGGTTTGTATGAAATCTGTACAAACCGTACATTAAATGTACGGTTTGTATGTATATTTCAGAATATTTAGGGTTTAGGATTTAGGGTTTAGGGTTTGTAATTTGTAATTTAGGGTTTAGGGTTTAGGATTTAGGGTTTAGGGTTTGTAATTTAGGGTTTAAGGTTTAGGGTTTGTAATTTTGGGTTTAGGGTTTAGGGTTTAGGATTTGTAATTTAGGGTTTAGGGTTTAGGGTTTGGAATTTGGGTATATGGTTTGTAATTTAGGGGTTTAGGGTTTAGGGTTAGTAAAATCTCAATATTGGTCCTATCAATTAAAATACAGAATATTTTTTAGAAACATACAAATCAAACATACGACTCAAATTAAACTTACGAATTTATAATATTCCAACTCAGCTAAGAATAAAACTTACAAATCAAACATAGAAATCAAATACAAAAAACACAAATGTGTATTTATTTATTTTTGTAACGACTAAATGATTTAAAGTTGGACGTAGGGAGCATCTTTCCGGCCGATGTTAATCTATCCGATGACGGCTCAGCGGACTATTCGATTTCGTTTAGCTCCGTACGCCGTCTCTGTCGATGCTGCGATTCTGGATACGGAGCACGCTCGTGGGATGTAAGTGCTAATCCGCGACTCCAACTGTCGGTTGAATTCTGACTATGATAATCGAACGGAACATCATCCTGAACGTACTCCGACCCAGCAAAAGAAGCACGACGACCATGACCGCTTGAACTCGGACCCGGACCCTGATCTGTAGTCGGGGGTCGACCTCCAGTCGATCTTCTACCCCGGCTACGCCCGTCGCTACTAGATTCGCCTTCCCCTCTGCCTCTTTCGTCGGGACGCCGACAACTTGAAGCCCTAGTGTAAGTTGTTGGGTCGTAACGTAGGTCGTCATCACCATCGTCATCGTCGTCGTCATCGTCATCCTCCGCATCCGACTGTTCATCAGCTGACCCATACGGATTCATTCCCATTTCAGCGAAGTCCTTTCGTAGTAAGTCCACTTCCGTTTTCATTTTTGCCCGTTTGAACGATTTGAAATTGCGGCGCAATACCGCTTTCTGAAGAAAAAAAAACCAATAAAAAACGTTTTATAAGTATTGAAATATACAAACAGAAAAATAACAATAAAATATTAATGAACTTTAATTAGTTGTTACCATTTTATTGAACAACCCCGTATGCTCCCGGAAACCGTGAGATGGCGGGGCAAGTTCAGGTGGGTTTATAAAGATGCGGGTCCTCTCTCTATACCATCTCATGTAATCCGGTGACGTCCCCGTGCCCAATCGTCGTTAATAAGACGGGTGTGGCGGTCATTCCACATGGCTATAAACCCTCCACAAAGTAAAGGCCAGTCGTGTTTTTGCCCAATCCCATATCTTCTATCCTTGTCGTGACCCTGTCTGGGTTTCCAAATATATGTAGGGATCCCCTGCACAAAACCGAACTGTCTCATGAACCTGTCCGCGGGGTGGTACTCAATCTTCTCATTACAAATGAGAGGCACAAAACAATGCCACATATAACGGCCCCGCATGCAGTATTCCGGATACTGATTGAGATTCCCGTAAGGTTGCCACACTATCTGTAATCAGCAAAATTAGAATATATAAACAATGGTTTAAAAATACTAGTAATAAATTCTGCGAACATAAGACCAATGCAAACATATACAAAGTTAAAATTTACCTGTTCAGGCGACATATTGTCAAACTGGTCACGTATGTGGACCACATTATGTCCGTAGACATATGGCGTAAGGTTAGTTTGCCTCCACATCTTCCATCTGTAATATACAAACAAAACCCGATAAACAATAAATATAACCGGCAGCTAAGTAAATGATAGATGACACAATAATATAAAAACGCAAATCCAATACAAAAACTAAATAAATATCATACCTGTAACCGAGGGGGAACCTAGGCCAGCCCTCAGGTGGCTCGATATCTTCCGGCAGCTCTTCACATGGTCTAACCGGCAGTAGTCTGGTAATTGCCCACATATCCAGAAACATCACCGCCCCGCTTACTCCGCTTGTCTTACAACGTACCACCCTGCATAGATTAGCCTCTAACCAGGCCAGAAGAGCTGATCCCCAACTATACTCAGCACATGTGTCAAAATCCTCCAGAAATGGCAGAGGCCATAGTGGAATCTGATCACTGCTCTTATCCAAAAACACATGTGCCCCCAGTAATAATAGCATGGCAGCCCTAGACTGATATAGCAAACGATCCTCAGTAGGGTTGGGGGGTAATTCACCGAAGGTGTGTAACATCCAATCAAGTCTAACTGTCAAACAGTGTGTATCGACCATATGGTCAGCAGGTCTAACACCCAACAAACTCTCAATCATATCCAACTTGCTCGCCTTGGTGTCATTCCGCTCCGACCGGGTAACAGCAAGACCATCAACCCTGAGACCAAGCATAATCTCTACATCCTGTAAAGATATCCCCAACTCTCCACCGACAAAATGGAACGTGTGCGACTCATCACGCCACTTATCAACTAAGGCTGTAACCAAGCCTCGGTCTACGGTATAATTACCTATAGTGTGGATACTGTAAAAACCAGCCCTAATCATATTTTGAACTACCCTTTCCGGCGTCGGTATCTGCCAACTATAATTATAAACCCTAATCTTATTGGCATCTCCTCTACCCGCTTCTCTTCCAGCATCCCAAGTCTGATTAGAAATGTGACCGGTCTGTCGTAAAATGCCTAACCTGCCTTTAATATGTGGACCTGGGTCTGCCATCCTAACTATGATAACCAAATATAACTCAATTAATGATAACCAAACAATGATAACATAATCAATTAATAATCAATTATAACCAAACAATGATAACATAACCAATTAATAACCAATTATAACCAAACAATGATAACTCAATGATAACTAATTAATGGTAACCAAACAATGATAACTCAATGATAACCAATTAATGATAACCAAACAATGATAACTCAATTTTTTAATCATAACCAAACACATTTAATCATAAACCAAACAATAATAACTCAATTTTTTAATCATAACCAAACACATTTAATCATAAAACCAAACAATAATAACTCAATTTTTTAATCATAACCAAACACATTTAATCATAAAACCAAACAATAATAACTCAATTTTTTAATCATAACCAAACACATTTAATCATAAAACCAAACAATAATAACTCAATTTTTTAATTATAACCAAACACACATTTAATCATAAACCAAACAATAATAACTCAATTTTTTAATCATAACCAAACACACATTTAATCATAAACCAAACAATAATAACTCAATTTTTTAATCATAACCAAACACACATTTAATCATAAACCAAACAATAATAACTCAATTTTTTAATCATAACCAAACACACATTTAATCATAAACCAAACAATAATAACTCAATTTTTTAATCATAACCAAACACACATTTAATCATAAACCAAACAATAATAACTCAATTTTTTAATCATAACCAAACACACATTTAATCATAAACCAAACAATCATAACTCAATTTTTTAATCATAACCAAACACATTATCAACAATTATCAACAATTGAAATTAACCAAACACAAAATAAAAAAACATGCAAAAATGGGACAAATATCAACAATTATTATAATTTCTATAATTAATATAAACAAACAACAAACAATTATATATAGCTAAGTGAATTATGGTTTTGCATATTTTATATATTTTTTCCTAGTTTACAAATTAAAATTACACAAAAAAAACATGCAAAAATGGGACAAATATCAACAATTATTATAATTTCTATAATTAATATAAACAAACAACAAACAATTATATATAGATAAGTGAATAATCAATTTACATATTTTATATATTTTTTCCTATTTTACAAATTGAAATTATACAAAATAAATAATAAATTAGAGAATAAAAGATATACCCTTGAATTATGGATAAATTTGATTGATGATTTGGGGTTTTTTGTTAAGAAAGTTGATAGTTATTGTGGTTGATTGATTTGGATGATTTTTTGGGTTGAAAATTGGGGGTTTTTGAGAGAAAGAGAGGGAGTGTAGAATAAAAGTTTATTTTTAAAAAAAAAAACGTAACATTCTGTTTTTTCAGGGACTGTCTGTGTAATTTTCGCGCAGGGACTGACTGTGTAATTTTGAAAAGCAGAGACTGACTGTGTAATTTCTGCAGAAATTACACAGACCGTAGATTAAATCTACGGTTTACAGTGAATCACTGTAAACCGTAGATTTAATCTACGGTTTCAGTTAAATAAATGCAAACCGTAGATTAAATCTACGGTTTACAGTGAATCACTGTAAACCGTAGATTTAATTTACGGTTTCAGCGTTTTTACAGAATTTTTGAGGTTAATTAATCCAACCTCAATGACAATGGATGGATTCATTACTAACTATTTTCAAATGTAATTAAAAAGAAGTTTTCTTTTGTCGGAAAAATGATAAATAAGTACATAACTAACAACTTAATAACAAAAAACATAACACTATAATCATGTTTAATGTTTAGTACACATAGCATAAAATATACCAAAATTACCCTCATTCTAACTAATTATTCCCTTTTTTTTTTATCAATTATATATCAAACCAAATCTCAGGCTCTTTCAACTGATCCACCCACTTTCTCTCTCTCTCTCATGTCAATGGTGTATAATCTTTTTTCATGTTCTTCTCTATGTTAGTTTAAGGATTTTAGAACTTTTAACTATTTGATTCCTTCATATACTGTATGGTTATATATTAATAAATAAGATTTGATTAAATATGATATGTGATTTCAAAATCAAATATGATGTATTAATATGTGGTTTCATCAGAACAGAATTGTGTAGGCGAATTCTATGGGCAAATGGAGGGGACTTATTAAAGGGAAGGGAACATAAGTGAATATATATATATATATATATATGAGGAGTATTTTCAATTTGAAAATTAATTTTATGGATTATTCTTGTATCGCATAAAATGAGGAGAATTTAGCAATGTTTGAAGAAATTGTCTTAATATATATATATATATGGGAACTTTTGTATATTGTTTCTTTGATGTTTTATCTGGTTAAACCAGTTTTTTTTATCTTTTTAATTACTAGTTTGATGTAGTAGTAGTTATTTGTATATAGTGTATGTAGATGAATTGGTCGTTTTCTCTTTTGCCTATTCTAACTGGGTTGGTTGGGTCCCTGTGGCTAGGGATGGCAATTGGGCCGGATTTATTAAAACCCGACTCGATCCGCGTATCAATACGCACATAACCCGATCAGACCTGTTTATACCCGACCCGTTTGACCCGTAATTTTTTCCTTTTCTTATTATTCTTTGTTTTTATATACGCTATAGGGAGAAAATTTGGTTAAAAACCATTATTATGGTAAAGATTAATAGCATGGCTGTAACACTGCTACAGTATCTTGTATTATTGTCAGATTCTGAAACTTAATGAACACAAATGACTAAGCAACAGGACACTAGACATAAAATCGTCAAATCAGAACAAATAGTAACAACAGAATCTGCATAATAAGTAAATCTCAATTCCAAAACAAAGTTTATCACCGTTCTTCACTGAACATACATCATACATGCAAATATTAAAGTCGTAAAAATAACCTTTAACTGAAAGCTCATCAACTACATTAAACATCTTCAAATCCTGAAATTCATTGTGAAAGACTAAATCATCACATGATCATTTGTTCCACTACTTCCCGCTTCCATTTCGTCAATAGGCTCCTCTTCTTCATCGTTAACTTTTGGGAGACAATTCACATCTAGGCTGGAATCGGAATCTGAAAAAACAAAAGTAACTAACGTAAACCAACATTCGATACGAAAAGTAGACAAATTTATAAGAAAATCAATTCCAAACTTTTATACAAAAATATAACTAACGGTAGATAATTAATTGTTCGAAACGAAAATGATTTCTTTTACCTTTTAACTCTCCCCATAGCCAATTTTGGGCACACATCAAAGCTTTCAATGTAGTCGGATGTAGTCTACTCCGATGAGGAGAAATCAATCTACCACTCGTACTAAAAGTAGATTCGGAAGCAACGGTAGATACTTGTACAGCGAGAATATCTTCTGCGATCATCTACAAAATAGGAAAACTCTTTTGCGATTGCCACCAATTAAGAATATCGAATTTTCCTTTTCTAGAAACTAATTTTTCTCTCAAATACACAACTAATTCGGATTCCGAGCTTGTAGTAGTCTCATTTACGAACACATCAAAACCACTCAAATTATCTTCCTCATCCACATCCATGTTATAGTTTCCCGAGACGATGTAACATCATTATTAACAGCATCAAATTTCGATTTGTAATCATTAAACAATGCATAAACGGATTCTTGAATCCTCTCGACTTCATGTTTACATGTCACTCCAACTCCATACAACTTATTGAAATAAAACTCAACAAGTTTTAATTTAAACCTTGGATCTAAAATAGAAGCCATACTCATTATCAAGTGGCAATCAGACCAATACTTGTTATATTTCTCTATCATTTTAAAAGCCATTGCTACAACTATTTCATTTGAACTAAAAAGCCATTTATCCAATTCTAATTTTACCTCACACATTTTTTTTTAAAAAAAATTAGCAGTGGGGTAACTAGTACCAGAGAAGATTACAGTCGCATCCGTAAAAAATTGAAGTCTCGCACATATCTCCTCAGCAAAAATCCAATCATCACTAGATGGCAAACTATCATAACTTTTATCTTTTTTCTTAGCTTTCCTGAATACATCTTTGTAGAGCAAAGCCCTAGAAAGCATATAATAGGTCGAATTCCACCGCGTTTTAACATCAAGTTCGAGCCCCTTTGTATAAGGAATATGCAGCTCAGCCGCGGCGGCATCAAATTTCTCTCTTCTAGATTGTGTCGCGGTCCAGAAAACACAACTAATTCTAATTTTTTCAACTTTATTCCCAACAGCTGCTAAACCTTTCTTAACAATAAGATTTAGTACATGTGCACAACAACGAACGTGTAATAATTTCCCGTCCATTAAAAACAAATCCCTGGGTAGCTCAGTCGAAATCAACGGTATCATAGCATCATTTGTTGTAGCATTATCAACTGTAATTGCTGAGATCTTACGATCGATATTTCAAAAATCTATGGTTTCGATCACAACATTCGATAACACTTGTTTGTTATGTGGAATAGCCACATAGACAAATGTAAGAAGTCGATTTTGCAAACGCCATCTATCGTCAATGAAATGGGCCATAATTGCCATAAAACCTTTCTTTGTTGGCTTGGCGGACCACATGTCAAAGGTAATTGATAGTCTATGAACACTTTCTAACAATTTATATGTTTTCTCCCTTTCCACATCATAAACCTTTATAATATCTTTTTTTATTGTGTTCCTAGACACAAATTAAAATCTATTGAAGCCCTCCAACAAACATTCTGAAACCTACATGATCGACTATCGAAAGGGGATACTCGTGTAAAATGATCATAGAAGCTAAATCTTTTCGCGATTTAACCTGGCTAAATTCGTATTTCGGAACTTCTTCCAATTCTGTTTCCTTTCCTTTGTTTATTTCTTTTTGTTTTTTCTTACACCTATTAGCATGACTTTTCAAATGACTCATCCCTCCCGTGTGCTTCGCGGTTAATTTCTTCTTACAAATATTACAATGTGCCCAACAAATATCCTTACTTACTTCTTCTCTCTTAAAATTTAACCAGACTTTGGACCATAATCTTGAATTTTTCTTTTTATTTGTACGAGGTGAATTAATAGTAAGAGCGGGACTCGAGAAACTGTTATCATCAATTTGTTAAAACCGTGACATTGTTCACCTAGTAATAACCCAATAAACAAATATTATACAAAAAAATACAAGTCCGGTGATAAAAAAGCTAAAAATAAGCACAACCCATTTATTTTATTTTATTTTTTTGATAAGCCAGATAAGCGCAACCCATTATTAAGCATTGTTGAACCATGGGTTCAATAATTGATTTTGATTATAAGTTTGATTATGTTTTTAATGATTTTACAATTTCTCTATTTCGATGATATAACGCTTTGTCTTTTCCAAAAGTAGAAAATGTAAATTTCAGAATATCAAAAAGATAGAGCACAGAAAAGCGAAGCCACAAGTTCAAGCGGAACCAGAATCGGAGCTAAAACGAAGAAATTACAAGCATTCGAAGTAAAACTGGAATACTGAAGAAACGACCGATCGTCTGGACAAAAACGACCGATCGTTTTTGGTCCAAATTCTTCCAGAGAGATCGTTATAAAAACGATCGATCGACTACAGAAAACGACCGATCGTTTTCTGCAGATTTCAAAAATAGCTTTTCAGCTTATTCTAGGAAATTGCTTAAACCATTGGATAAAAACCCTCAACCACTACCAACGGTCATACAGACCTTTTGGTCTACAAAAACAGCCAAATCCCTCTCCCAATATAGACAATAACATCATCCTTCAATCTCTCTCTATCCTACACATTTAAAATCACCATTGGTGAGAAAAAGCTCTAAATGAGGGAAATTAAAGAGAAAGCGATACAAGCTCCAACCAAGATCGAACATCATCAAATATCACAAATTAGCTTATTTAGAAGCAATCAAATTGTGAGTGTTGTTCATTTTCGATAAATTTTGTAAAGAGCAAATTATAAGCTCATTTGTGAGTGGGTGTTTGGGTAGAAGCTTTTAAGTCAAAGTGTTGGTTAAAAGTTCTAGGTTAAACACTTGGGTACTCATAGATTGAGGGGGGGTCGTTGACTCGTAAACGTGTTCGCTTGCAGTTATATCAAGAGTAGGAACATTGGGTAGAGGGTGAGCCAATCGATTGATTGAGCTCGATAAGATTTGTAAAATCGGAAAGAAGATTTTTAGTGAAATACTCGGTAGCTTGAATACCGAGGAGATGACGTAGGCCGATTTGCCGAACCTCTATAAATCGCGGTGTCAATTTCTTTCCTTAACTTTTACTTTCTGCAACTTATATTTTTGTGATTGTGCACATGTTTCTACTTATTCATACATTATCATCGCATATTTATTATCGCAAATATATATTGAGCTAATTGGGTTGTTAGTTGCGCTTAAAATTTTAATTCCGCAAAAACGCCTAAAAACCTTATTCACCCCCTCTAAGGTTTAGCCACACGGGCCAACAAGCATCTAACAATAACCATTTAAGTAGATTAGAAAACACTAAAAATCTTATTTTTCCAAATTTTTCATATTTATCCGGTAAAAATTTATAATAATCTAAATTATTCTTTACAACAATAACAAAAAAATAAAAGAAAAAAAACTGACAAAAAAGGAAAATAACAAGTTAAAATACAATAAGGATATATATATATAGAGAGAGAGAGAGAGAAACCTAGTATCCAAGAGTAGTGATGGCTAATTAATTTGGTGAATGAGTCTTTTTTGAATATTTTATCGTTGATAATAGCTTTCTCTCATATTTTTATCACTAATCACATATGTTTTATACAATGTATTTATGTATGTATCTGTGTATGTTAGAGAGAGATGGGTCATGTGTGTTGGGTTGTGTTTTATTATTCAGTATATTTCTAACTTGCACAAAATGCAAAGTGACCCAATCTAATCCGGCCCAAATAAACCTGCACTTTTATCCAACCCGCACCGGATCGGATCGGACCAAAACCCGGGGTTCTGCCATCCCTACATGTGGCTGTTAGTAATGAAATTGGGGTATTCTCCCTCTTTTTTTTTTTTTAGTTAAAACAAACAAAAAAACACAACTAACCCTTAGGGAAATAAATAAATAAAAATTGCTAAAAATAAATAAAAATTGTATCCAACCTATTAACTTTTAACGATCTACTACCCAATCTAACACTTTTTCTAATTCGGTACCCAACCTATACGTTTCGCTCTAATTTGGTAACCAACTTAACATTTTTTTTCTAATTTGATACCTATGCGTTAAAAACCGATAATCGAATACTAATTGAGTCTCTTAATTGGACTGTATACATAAAGGTTGGGTACCAAATTAGAAAAAATGTTAGGTTGTGTACCAAATTAGAGCGAAACGTATAGATTGAGTACCGAATTAAAAAAATGTTATGCGGAGATCACTAAAAGTTAATAAGTTGTGTATCATTTTAGCATTTATCTCATTATCTTAGCTATTACTATATAAAGAATTCTTTATTTATATATTATTCATTATGTATTACTTATTGATTTTTTATAAACTCCATGCTTTTTGATGCTATTCAGTTAAACCTCGATAAAGATAAAGTAATATTCGATAAACTAATAACCTCGTTAATATAATATTTTTTTCCGGTTTCGAGTTGGGCAATGAAGTAAAGTAATATTCTCGTTAAATGCATTAAGTAATAAAAAAAAAAATTGAATCTTTAATGGGCCAATAAAAATATAAAGTAATAATTATAAAATTTCATAAAGAAAAATATATAATGTAAACCAAAATCTTCAATAAATCAACAATACCATCACAATAATTATTTTCTTTTAAAATATGTATCTATATTTGATTGTTTTTTTTTTCACCTAAACCAAAATGAATCTCATCTGACTTTTGGTAAAGTTTGTATAATAGTTGGATTATCTTTCTTATACTCGCATATTACACTCCTTATTTTATCGGTTAAAGTTGATTTTTTTACTCCTTTTAAATGATGATAAGACATTGTAACAGTAAAATTAAAAATGTATACACAATGTCCTCCAAACATCCACATTTTATAGGTTAAGAATAAATATTTTCATTTTCTATGTACATGAACTTAATTTTTAGATACATTAACTTCCACAAAATTTTTTAACTTTTCCTATATTCAAATAATATTTGTACTTTCTTTTGATTTTTCTTATCACATATACAATGTATATATGTTATATCGAAAAACTCTATGATAAATTAATAAACTCTCTGAATGAAATTTTTTTTTCGGTTATAAATGTATTACTTTCAAGAGCTTTAACTGTATAGGTTTTTGGATGCTCAATGGTGCTTTAATATATTTTCAAGCTCACAATTTAACTAATAATGGTCAAATGATTTTTTTTCATGATGCTCTAGACGTAATGATCAATGATTTTCTCCCTTTTCTTAAAAAACTTTCCCATGCTCTCCAATAAGGGGTGTACACGGTTCGGTTTGCTTCGCTTTTTGAGTAAAATGTGAACCAAACCAATGAAAAACAATCGGTTTGGTTCGGTTTTAATCAAAAAAATTCCCGTAACCGAACCAATCATATTCGGTTTTTGGTTTGGTTCGGTTTGAACTTTAACAAATAAAAAACACAATATTCAAAATTACACTAATTTTGGTAAAATTTTCGCTTATATTTCATTTGCAACTTTAAACCAAAAGTCGAATAACAAGTAAATTTACAAATGATTTAACAAAATATATTATTAATAACTACAAATAGCAAGTAAAAACATTATATCTCAACTTATTGATGATGTATATATATAAATAATTATATTATTTTATATATAATAAAAATAATTGGTTCGGTTCGGTTTGGTTCGGTTTGAAAACCACTGAAACCGCAAACCGAACCGATTAAATCGTTTTATCAAATTTCAAACCAAACATAATCAATTATTAATCGGTTTGGTTTGGTTTTTGATCGGTTCAGTTTGGTTCGATCGGTTTGGTTCGGTTTATGTACACCCCTACTCTCCATCCTCTATTTTTTTTTATAAAGTTGATTCTCTTCGGTACTCGAGCTCGTAAATGTGATATATGTTTTTCAATACTCTGATGTTTTAATATATTTTCAAGCTCACAAATGATGAAACAGATATCCAACTGTTTAATGCTAGGTGGTGCTTTATTAACTTAATGGTCAAATTATTATTTTTCATGAAGGTGCTCTTAATTTTTTTCCATTGATATTATACAATGCTCTTCTGTTTTCGATTTTGTTAGTATTATTTCTTGAGTTTTCATTTGTTTAACTTTTTCCCTATGATGCTACCGGTTTCTCTTTGCAGATCTTTAATTTTTTCCCTATAATTTCCTTTATAAATCGTTTTTTTTTTATAATTGTTGACATTTGAATGGTTTTCTATTTTATATTATTTTTATTGTATTTAATTTGATTTGAAAAATAGTAGCAATTATCTCGAATTTGAAAATCCCAATATTTATGGAGAGAAAATGGTAGAGATTTAAGTGGAGGGTTATTTTAGTACTTGATAAATTAATATGTATCTAATCTTAAGTAAGAAACTCATATTTGGGTTTTCCAATATTAAGATGATTAGGGTTGGGTTCGGTCCAGTTCGGTTTTTGACAAAACTGAAACCGAAACCGAGCATATTTTTCGGTTCGGTTTTTTCGGTTTCGGTCTTTTTATTTTTTGGACCGAACCGGACCGGTTTTTTCGGTCCGGTTTCGGTTTTTTTCTGTTATTTTTCGGTTTTATTTATGGTTTTTTCGGTCTTTTTCGGTTCGGTTTTCGGTCTTTTTCGGTTCGGTTTTCGGTCTTTTTCGATTTTTTTCGGTTTGGTTCGGTTTTTCACCCAGCCCTAAAGATGATTGCAATTCTTTTACCACAGCTTTTAGAAATTTTAGGGAGTATCAGTGTTCAGTTCTGGCAAATCCAAACTCGGCATTTTATCTACCATTAAGGTTACGAGGAGACACATTTTCAATAATATTCCTACGACTTACAAAGCTAAAAAGTAGATTAGTATATCCAGAATTTGAAGTACTTGTTAACGAACCGGAATTAACCATACTAGCTAGTAGCAGTGACGAGATTATCATAACAGGTACAAAGCGTGATCATTTTATCTACCATGGGATGTTTTCTCTCATCATTTGAACAATTGCATTTGGGACACTTCCAGATTCTATTTAATCGCAGAATCAGAAAAGGATGTTCCTACATTTCTGCTAACAAAACAGCATATGAAATGATACGCCATGGTGTCTAAAGCAAAAAAACAAAAACGAAAACAAAGCAGAGCCTATAAATGCAGCCAAACATGTTTGAAACACATCAAGACAAGGACATTCATATGGTGGTTTCAAATGACTCCTACTCAAATTTACTTGATGAATGTTACAAAAACACTAGTTCAGATTCACAACATCCTTGTAAGTTGTAACAACCACAGGGTTTAATTATACGAACAGCAACTACAAGTCTACAAACCTTTGCCACATTCCCAAAATGCAATATCAAAGACGCCAAAAAGCTTCTAGATAAGAAAACCAAAGCAAAGATACAAGTTCCACATATGCTCTGCAAACAAAGTCTAATTTACAATAAAGAAAAATCTACTGCATTAACTTTCCATGTGGCGGTGGAGGACCAGGTGGCAGTGGCGGAGGAGGCATACTGGACTGAAGGAAATTTGGAGGCATTGTTCCCATGCCACCGACACCTGTATTTCCAGGCTGCAACAAGCACACACAAAGTAAAAAATAGAATCAGCAAGAAAAGGCAAAACAGGAATTAAAATTCTGGAAGACTCTTTTAACTCCTAGTTGTATATGAAAAATCGGAACACATGAAAAAAGCATTCTCTAAGAGTATATGTGGCATTATCGATGTTGAACGTTGCAACTACTAATGATCGGTACATAAGAGTTACATACACAGGTTCTGCAATACTCGTTATGAAATGGCTTCTCCAACGTAAAAGTCTCAGGTAATAGAGTCAGAAACACTCCATATTAGGGGCATTCTATATTTTCTTTAAATCAATCAAACCTATCCATTTTGTTTTCACCCTTAACCATTAAAATCTCATCACAGTAAGTTCGTTTGAGTTCAAGCGCTACCTTCCTTTTCCTCAAACAACCTCGAACGTAGTCTAAGGGACTTTGATATGCTTATTAACAAGATGCTTATCAACAAGATGCTTTTAATTGAAGTGACGGAATGATACATGCTTAATCTATCAGATAATTATATTTTCACTTCTCATGTAGGTGAAAAGCTGCACCAACTCCGATTAGATCTTAGTTCAGCACTTGCAAAATGATTAAAAAGTCTTTTCCTAGGTAGCTACTGAAAATGTTCACATCCTGATATCTACCAGTAAAATGTATTTAGAAGTGTGCATATGTGAAAAGTGAAATGCTATTCTCTAACCTGGAAAGGGTTAAGCCCAGGCATTGGTGGCGTAGGCCCACTTTGAGGGCGGGGAAATGCACCACCAGAGGGATACATTTGATTACCACTTGGACTTTGCATATTCTGCATTCCATTTGGAGGTGCTGATCCTGGATGCATAGGGTTCATACCCATGAAATGTCCTTGTTGCATTTGGGGAATCATCTGGCTCATCCCACCCTGCATTCCCTGTTGCAAATCAGTGTTTCAAAAATCCCCGCCTAACTCTGCCTAGTCCCTGCCTAGGCGCTAGGCCTTGGTCTGCCGCCTAGCGCCTAGGTGAAATTTTATTATTAAAAAAAAAGGGTGAAATTTTCCTTTACATGAGTTAAATCCAGGTTGATCCGCGTCGACTCGGTCAAAATAGGTGAAATTTTATTATTGAAAAACTCATAAAAGATTACTCAAAAAGACATGGCGATTAATCAAGATTTACACTTCAAATTTGTCTTGTAATACATCATGAAACCTTGACTCGTATGACGTTATCGTACAATTATTGGATTGTAATAGTATAACACTATTAACTATGGGCTAATAGGCTTGAAATGTTCAATTTAACTTGGTAATCTTATTTACAATATGTCTATTGTACAAAGGTCTAAGAAAATGAATAAAAATGTGCAAAAAAGGTCTTGCCGCCTAGCCGCCTAAGCCCCTAGGCCCCACCTCACCGCCTAGATCCTGCCTAGCGCCATTTGAAACCTTGTTGCAAATATTAGTTTTAACAATCTATATGCTGATATAAATAAACTAAAGTCTGACAGGTCCAAAAGAGTGACCCGGACATAAAACTCTTATCGGTTCAAAGTAAAAACGGAAAGGAATGATTGAAGAAAGAGAGAACTTCAACGCCTTTAATACAATATGCAAAGTGAGGTATCACTCCACTGGCGTACTCTTAGCATGGGTTTCACCTCTACTAAATAGCAACATGCTTTATATTTTTGCAGAAAAATAGAATTAAAAGACCAAATCAAGTACTGGGCTTTGGCAAACATTTCAAAAAAGAAAAAATGCAAATCATCACCTAACTTTATCGTTAAAAAGGGAGAATGCGAGAAAAAGGGCTGTAAATTTGGTGCAGGACAAAAATCACTCCCTTTCTTCTTTTATGCTTGTCCCGCTCTGTCGTGTGATATTTTATAGACATGCAAAATACTTTCTGTATGTCAGAAATAGATTACACTCCTTATAGGTTTTATGAAATAGTAGTTTCCATTATGACTTTATTATGCTCAAAATGAAACAAGTTTTTTCTTTAGAAACACTACTTATTTTTTATGTTGACTTTTCAATTTTTGGGAAAAAAATTTGGAACCTTCTGTAATTGGATAATGAAAAAATAAAGAACAAAGGCAGTTGTGTATAAAAAGAAACAAAGGGAATCGTATAGAAAAAAAGAATAGAGGAAGTTGTATATAATGGTACGAAGGTTATAAGCAAAATATTACCATTTGACCACCAGGCATCTGCATCGGCATTGAAGAGGGCATATTTGGCGGTGGCATACCATGAGGTTGAAGTTGAGGAGGACGGGGTAAATGGGGATGCTGTAGGTGAGGTAGATGAGATGCCGTAGGCTGCAAGTGAGGTAAACTTTGAGGTGGCATTGGCAAAGAATTATGTTGTTGTGGGTGATGATGTCGCATTTGCTGCTGAGTTGGAAATTGCTGTTGATGATAACCAACTTGTTGTTGCTGATTGGCAAGAGAAGGATGTGGGCCAGGGGGGAGAGGAGGTGGCCCAGATGGCCTGGACTCTGATCCACCCTGAGCTGATGCGTCAATAGACATAGGCATGGCAATTCCAATACCAGGAATAGTACCGTCATTTCTCGTTAACCCAGGAGGACCAAATGGTCCAGGTGACATCATAGGGGTCTCAGGTCCTGGAAAATTACCAGGTACCCAACCAGCTTGGGCTGCATTTTGATCCCCATAACCTGTAAATCAAGGGTGAGTATGACAGTAAAAAGAATGAACTTTATACTGTATCTTATATTGTTTAGACATCTATGGAAAACTAAGAAGTTGGAACTTGGGTGGATATGAATTGGACAGTGCCGGCTCTAAGGAGAGGAAACCAAGACAAAGTTCTTGGGACACTTTCTACAACTCCTTAATCGTCCTTATAGTTCCATTAAAAGTCTATTCGGCCTCCTAGGGTTCATTTTAGAGATGTTTACTTTGAATTCTAAAAAATAATGGCTCCAAGTACTTTCAAAAAGTGAAAAATTTGACAATTATCAGACTTTGTAATCTAAAGACGGTTTATACTATATTTTAGACATATGATGACAGTATTCATTAAATTCATTATTTTTATTTGTTGTGGTATTATGTACTTATATTAACAATACTATATGATGACTGCTTGTAATATTGTAGTTTCATCAATTTTTTTTTGTGTCCATAAAAGAATAGAAATAGAAAACCAATTCCAGGTTCATCTAACACCTAGAAAACTCTGGAGACAGTTTTTCTTATAGGCGAGATGGATAAAAATGAGATCAACATAAGAGTAAGAATGAGGGGCGAAAGCGAAAATAAGTACCTTGGCCTTGTCCAACAATGAACTTATCACGAGCTGTATCCCCAGGCCTGTTTCTGGACCAGAACTTTGTTGTATGATCATTGCTACCACTGCATAGTAAGCTATTGTTATTGACGGATAAATGAAGGCAAGATTGATGCAAATATAACAACTTGGAAGAGGATTCTTATCTTCTATCTACAACCAGAGCACCAAAATGGCTTAACTTTGCCCATAACCAAACACCGAATGATCACGTTGCATTTTTTATTTCCAAAGTAAAAAAAAAAATTAAGATAATCTGAAGACATTAGCTGAATCTCATTTAGGTACGTAATAAACCAATGTATACTTCTCATTTTCCCATAATCTGATTCTAATAGAACTGTATTTATGTGAAAAACTTGCTCAAAAATATATGTATAAAATAAAAGCTCCAAAGCCAGAATGAATGATTCATAATAAGATACTTACAAAATAAAAAAATTACCTGCAAAGGATATACCCTATAGGATGCCATGCAAGATCCCAAACACTATTGTCATGCGCATTGACAATTTCAACCTGAGGAGTATCATGGCTGTAAGCAAGAAAATAACATGTCATCATACTTGAAATACATACGTGGCGAGTGTCTAAGGGGAAAATGGACCAAGACCCAAAGATGAAGACACTGGTGCAACAAAATACAGACAGCCAAAATAACAACAAAAAGAACAATTGGCTGCAGTTGACCAAACTGACAATAAATTGAATTAGCCAACAGAAGGCAGAAGGAAAACAGAAATTTACCCAACAAGCCAGTGAAATATAGATCCATCAAAACTTCCACTGACAAAATACTCTTCATGAAAAGGATGCCAAGCCAGAGCTAGAAAAAATAGAAGGATAAAGCATATCAGTGTTGAAAAAAACTCGACTAAAGAAAAACAGCTTATTGGCTAGTGTGTTGGTCACAAGAACACGAGGACAACATAAACATTAGTGTTATTCCATGAGAAGTGCAATCCAGCTATTGTTAAATATTTAACACAAGAATAATGACAAAAGGCAAAAAGTCTAAATGTGCCGACATGTTTATCCCGCAGCCTGTACCGATGGTCCCTAGTATAATTTTATATTTCAAAATTTATCCCAACTAAGGATTTATTTAACTTGTTCCTCCAGGAAACATAAATCCATATTTTAATCTCCATCTCTCATCTTTGTGCTCTAATCTGGTTTACGTGTGATGTCCCTCGTTCTACAATCTTCTTTTCAGATCTCTTGTAATAATCTTCACTTATCCAAACATTTTTTCCTTTCTCAAGGATTTGGGATTAAATTTCTCCTAATCAAATCTTCATCAATTCACTCTTTTTTTTCCTTTTCAAGGATATGATTGAATGGTACATACATTTGATCTAACAACATGTGAAAACTATGATCAACAAATGGATTTGTTTAGTCACTGACTCACTTATTGTGAAATTGGAATTTGTAGATTTATGTTTCCAATAATGATGTGAATGGAATTTTCACCTGTTTACTAATGAAGTTTTGTAGGTGTTTCATTAATAGAAACTTAGAGCAGAGATGGGAGAGAGAGAGTTGGATATTAATTGACTTTTATTTTTTAAAACCAAAAGTATGGTCTCCAATTTGAGGATGAAAATGAAATTTTATGATAACTCAAAGGACCAGTTGTACTGATGGCGGTACATCGTGTCGGCACACCTAGTGTCTCTGGACAAAAAGGCCCTCTTCCTATGGCATTAACACAATAGATTAATGGACATGTTTAAAGGCAACCAACCTGTTACGTCTTTCTTATGTCCACGGAATGACTCAAGCTCCTTCATAGCTCTTATGTCATAAACCTGGAGAAAAAATGCAGTGAAACAGGGAGATAAAAATATGCATTTTTCTGTCAATAATAACAATACTCAACCTGTAATAAAACAAAATGATTCGGGCAACAGCCTGAGAATACGACTGGGAAAAGAATTACCTTGATACTTTGATCCTTCGAACCCGTAAGCACCCAGTTACCATTTTGATTCCATTTTACGCAGGAAACAATATTCTTGTGCCCATGACTGCACATAGCCAGTAAGCCGTCAAAAAAAAAAAAATTAACACAAATTCTCTAAAAACTGTTTGCTAATAAATTTATCCACTGACAATGAAGAAAGCTCTTTCCCTGACTTGGCATCCCAAAGTTTAACAAGGTAGTCTTTTCCACCTACAGAAGACGAAAACAAGAATAAGCATGCGAGATCAAGATATTGACAGTTTATTGAAAAAAAGGACAAAGGACTACAAACCTGAGACAAGTAAGGATTTAGTTGGGTGCCAGTCGACACTCTTCACATCCCAACCATGGCCTGCCTGAGTTTAAGCCACATATGAACTTTTGGGTTAACTCAAGAAGACTTCAAGCACTTCTAAAATAAAATCCAAATTTAAATTTTATCTGCTCTTTGCCGAAAAATTGGTTACAGCTAAATCTTTCTATTACTTGAGGAGCAAGGAGAAGATTGTATCACATAAATAGTGCACATAGCTCAATATCATAATTTAATTCTAGAAAGAAAAATATCTTTTAGATAACACCAAACGGAAACAAGAAAAGAAACAATTCAAGCTCATATGGAACCACCAGGAATCGAGCAAATCATGAATATTTAGTTTCTCAGCTAAATCAAATATTTCATATTTTTGCATACCATATGACTTCAAAATATAAGCAATCAGAAGAAAACAATTAGAAATAGTAACACCTCTCCATTTTTTCTGACCGACAATTTTGTCAACAAATGTACTCCATGACTTAGTTGCAGGGAACTCTTATACCCTAGATGTTTCTTTACCGAGACGCATTTTGGCGTTCCCGACGACGGGAAAGTGTTCCCATCAAATCAGTAACCAATTAGGTTTTGAAAGTTATATAATTATCAAAATGACCCAATCTTTTTAAAGAGAACATTTTTAATTAAATACGTTTATGGTCATGTTGTTCTGCCAGTACTTTCATAAAACCGTCAACAAATGTTAGATAATCACAATATTGATTTCTGGCAGAAAGCAGTTTAAGCATTTTAGGAAACCAATATTAGAAGAAAGAATGCCAGTGGAAAAACGAAAACATCAATTTCATCAATTTCACATGATATTTGATCAATTAGGTGACATTACCAGTGAGAGAACGCTCTTCTTGACATCTCGCAAAGTCCCAAACTTTGACCGTGGTGTCATCGGAACAAGAGCAAAACTTCAAGTCCGTCCTACAAAAGCTGCATTAAAAAGAAGCATTATACCTTCAACTCTGGTCGGGACAATACAATGTTTCTAACCAACTGACATGTAGCTACCTTATGCCACGCACTGATTCTTTATGTGCAGATTTGTTTGCCTTCACATTATTCATGTTGTTCTGCCAGTACCTAACACCATTCAGAGATTAACACAAAATTCATGCCACGTAAAACTTAAATGTCATACAAAATGGTACAGAGAGTCAAAGATATTTATTAACTTAATTGTGCCTCCATCATCACCGGTGACCATCCAGTTATCGTTGTAACTCCAAACCATAGACCTGATTGCCTGATCATGAGCCTGTAGATCAATTTAATTGTACATTTTAGCTCTATTCTTATGATACAAAAAAACATGAATTACTCGTTTATGAGTTTAGAATTACGTACCTGTAGAATCATTTCAAAATTAAACGACTGACCATTCCAGAGAGTAAATTCACCACTATGGGAGCCAGTTATAAGACGCCTTCCACTAGGCGTCCACTTTAGACAAAGAGAAAAGAATTGAGATAAGTGAAAACTATATATAAGCATAACCCAACTATGTCAAGTCATAATCAATGGTTAAGACTAAGTAGAATAAATAATGAAGCAAAACAAGACCCACAACTTGTAATCCGGATAAGAAGTAGGTTGTGCGCAAATCATAGGAAGAGAACGCTACAACACTTAAACCATATGAAATGAAAACTTCTAAAGAAGTGCTAGTAAGAAAACCAAGGAGAACCACCTCCGTATAAGGGCTTTCCACGCTTAACTTTTTTCCACATACTGTATAACTTCATTGAACCTCAAAAAGAAAATATTAAAAATAAACTTCCCCCAGAGAAATTATTAATCAAAAGCCTATATTGGAAAGATTGGGCATTTGGCATCCATTCTACAGATGACGAACTATACAACACCATTATCTTTCACCTTTCCTCAATGTGCTAGTTTTTGTTTAATGGGGTGACTATATAATTAAATAATCAATTATAAGTTGAGACCAGAGAAGTCTGCTGGGCTTTGTTCTATGTATGGTTAACAAAATAATGGATTAGCGTACACTGGGTGGTTGCCCACATCTCTAAATTTGAAGAGATGATAGAGCTGTTAATGTTAACTGAGTAAACCAGACAGGGAGAAGCATTTCTCAACGAACAAAAATAGGCCAGGAGACTAAATAAATAAAATTTAAGAGGAATAACAAGCAGACAAGGGGAATGTCAGGTAAAAGGCACAAGTGATAAAATAAAGGGGGGAAACAGCAAAACACGGAAAAAACTGAAAGATAATAATAAGTAGAATAATTTCAGTCCTCACCAGAACACGATTTATTGAGCAGCGATTTTTATTAAGAGATGTATGAACCAACTTAGCAGCAAAGCTAGTTGATGGGTTATCTGAATAGGCAACTGCTGGCAACATCTGCACCAGGAAACAATATTTATATATTTTTAGCATAGTGAACCCAAACTGGCCAGCAATACAAAAACAAGTGCTCTCAAACCTGAAATGTATACATAAAACGAAATAAGTGTTGCTGAACTAGAAACAATATAATTAACTTAGTCACTAACATCAATAGCTGCAGCAGGAGTAGGTTGTAGTTCTGTCCTATCCATCGAATCTCTCTGTCCCATACGAGTCTGGATAGAAAATAAAAAGGGAGAAAACAATGAGAGAACAGTTCACTTCCTCTAACAACAGCAGAGGGAGCAAAAGCTTAAACAATAGAAAATTTATCAAAATCTATTCAAGAATAGCTGTAAAATACTAAAGTCCAATGTGTTTTAATACAAGGCACCAGATTACCCACATTATTTGTGACAATTACGTAGCTCCAAGACTAACAGTATGAAAAACATAAGGTAAATGCAGCCTTGTGCCACGGACATGATTAATTGTTTTACAATGCCAAGTAAAAAAAGCACTACACAATGTCAATTGACATATCAACGGCTTACATCAAAAGTTACTAAAAGACGTAAACCCAGTAAGATCCTATTTGCTGCCTTCTTAACCTTTAAACTTTAATACTGGTACCTCGGCTGTAATGGGGACAAATTTAAAATTCTAGTACACAAGGGGAGAAAGTTGTCAAATTCAAATTTAAAACTCTATGTCAGCTATTTTTGTTCTTTCTATCACACCACCTACACGTCATATACAAAATTATAATGAATCATTTAATCATACGTGTTAAAAAAGTCATGTATTACAAAAAATCCCAATTAGGGCTTTGTTTTGATCCCAAATGAATTTAGGTTTTCCAATTTTGTGCAACTAATGTTGTTATGTAACTGAAATTTGATGATAAATGTTGCTTAGAAATAGGAAGCAAATAGTTCAACTATAACTTGTAGTTTTTTGGACCTGAGATGATGAAATGATTCAGATAACTCTTACTTCTAATAAAGTGATGATTAAAATCTTGGCTCCAATGACGTGATTCTTTTTGGTGATTCAGATCTAGATTTGCATTCTATCAATTTTTTAATATTTTAATAAAAAAAGGCATGATGCGTTCAGTTGGGTGCCACATATGAGCATCACTGAAAACATGAATGCCCCCTTTGTGAACATTTTGTAAGATGCAAAACTAAAAGCATTCATCTGGTAGGCACTCTACTAGAGTTATCTCAAATTCTGAAGAAATGTTACGCTTACGCATGTTCTTCTTTGTTCATGAATAAGTTCTTGGAAGTAAAATGCAGATATCAATGTGAAAATAAGATAATATACTAATCTGCTATTTTTAAGCGGGCTGTTTAGTTGTCATGACTATTGAATGATGTTTAAAACATAAACAACATACAAAAAGTCTAGAAGTTCAACAGATCAGTCGTCTCCCGCCGCATGTTGTCCTCCGTATTTCTAAAAAGACGGTTAGTGTCTGTGACATGTCATACCTGTGGTACCTATACTAGGGTCATGGTTACATTGTACAAGCTTTAAAAGTAAGAAAGACAAAATAAATTCTTCTAAGTGGACAATCAGCAGGAAAACAAAACAAAGCAAAAATCAAAATAACAACTGAAAATATATAGATGAAAATTTACTAAAGTGTATCAGATCAATTAAAACATAGGTGTTGATACAGTACCTGAGTATACCGCACCACCGTGCTAGTATAGTCAACAGCTTTTCTCTGTCCAATCTTTCGCATTCTTTTTGCAGCAAAACTGTCACCATGTACTGCAATGCATGTAAATCAAACATTACCAACAATTGTAAGCAATTTCACAATAATTAACAAAGTGATGCAAAGATGGCAGAAACTTTGCGCAAACACTTTCTTCTTAGACTCTCAAAGACCATGAACTACCAAAAGAACTACGAAAATACTTCACAGCACCATTAATAACCATGATTATCAAATTATACTTCTAAGACAAAAAGAAAGAATTACCTACAATTGTAAAGCTAAACAAACAATACCAAGCAGTATATAATTTCAAATGCAGATAGCATAAAATTAGTAACATGGGGCGCAACACTGATATTTCAGTCAATTAATTATTATGTTTTGGGAAAGGAGGCACTAGACAGCACCCAACACACTGTTGGAAAGATAAGTCAATATGTCAACCGCTAAATCTTGTAAGCTTCATCTGACAGCTTTAAATTAAAGAAGATATATATTGCTTTGTTTTATCTTATTACCTCTCTCTCTCTCTCTCTCTTCTCTTGTTCCTGTGGCTATCTATCTTATTCTAATGAGCAGTTTCATTTCATCAGTACTCAGGTGCAACTCCAACTTCAGAAGCACCGCCGGGAAAGTGAGACTGGGCTCAAAGTTATATTTTAAACTGGGTCTCAACCAATTTTCCGCATTGATGGAGAAGATTAGTGGAATTTAGGTTGGATTGGAATATTATTTAAGGAATTTAGGTTTTGACATGCAGTTTTTGCTGGAATATCATCTAAGCTGCATTGATTGAGAGGATTACCGATAATTAGGGTTGGATTGGAATATCATCTAAGGGATAGGTTTTGAATTGATTGTCATACGAATTTTGAGGGAATCATCTAAGTTTGTTACATCGAACAGCTCACGTTTAATACAGAAACTCTCACAACAGAATATTTATTGTCTGGCCCCCCTTCTCTTATGTTTTGATCGGATGGAGATGAAAGAGTTTTATAAAAGAAAAAATGCAATTATATCTCAGTTATCTCTTCATATTCTTGCTCTCTGTTGCTCCTCAATTGCCCCCAAATGAAAGAAAACCTTGTAAATGAATAACTGTAATCTCTCTGATTTCTAGAGCAAATCAAATAAAACTCCAAATTTCTCATTCTCGACATTAAAATTTTGCAATAATCATGTACAATGAAGTTGCTGCAATATTACTATTCTAAGAAAAATACAAACACATCAAATAAGTAATCATCTGTAGAGATTTTAACGTATAGTATTAAATATATTAGCAGTAAGGATAAGGATAAGATGCAGCAGAGGCACTTGGATAATGAAACATGGATGATGAGAAAAGCTAGAAAGAACAGAGAATGTAATTTCGTTACTTTGTGAGTTTAGATTTTGTTTACAACCTACCAATACTTGAAAGATCCAAAGGCTAAAAAAAAGGCAGCTCCACTAACTGACTAAAAAAGTCATCAGCTACTCAGCTAGGCCTTTTCTGTCAAATGAAACAGACATTCCCTAGGGTTTTCCTGCTCCTAAGATGAGGTTTATTCCAAGCTATGCTACATTCAACATTTCATATTATCAACAAGAGAAACACTCGACTCCAAACCAAGGTTGTAAGAAACACAAGTCAGCGATTAATCGACGACACACGACTCACCGATTTTCCAATTAATAACAGATTAATTAATTGCCAATTAAACATTTGGACCAAAAGTTCACTTTTATTTTATTTTATGCAACATTTTGGAAACCAGTGCAGAATACTAGAAATGTTCATACTACAGGACTGTTTTGTAATACGTCAAACTATTAAAACAAAATCTAAGTACTCTACGCTGTCATTCTCTCTATTTATCTATCTTTATCTTCACCAACTGCTTTCTATGTCTTCTGTTTTATCTTCTGAAAATATTTCCTAATCAATCGGGACTTTTGTTTCTCTCATCCAATGATCAATTCATTCCATAATATGTCAATTCTACCTAATAATTTACCACCGATGCTTCAGTTGAACCAATAAAGCCCAGCATAGGGTTTTTCCAAACCACCATTTAGATTGCAGTGATTTGCTTCTTTTTTTATTTAATTGCCGTTTAGTCGCGTTTTTTACAACATGGCTCCAATCATTGTCACACCCCGGATTTTAGGACAAACCCGAGACGTGAATATAAATGAAAGAGAAAATGATTTAAACGGAATATAATTAAAAATATTTGGTGACACATTTATCATGGAATAAAATAGGCATTTAAATGATATGCCGATTATCACAATGGAGTGTTCAATTGGCCTAAGGGTAGCCAATGATACCCAAATGTAGCAACACAAAACAAAAGCGTTTAAAAAGAAGATAATTAGAATTTTCGGTACGACATGTGCATTTCTCTTTGTCTCGGTCAAAATAGCACCTGTTCATAACAATACAATACCAATGAATGAAAAGTTGCACAGGTGTTATTGTTATTTTGAAGTGTAACACAACTGACAATCAACGCAAATCATATATTCTAAAATAAATAAGTGCAAATGATGTGTCTTAACTATTAAGCAATAAAACTAGCGATAAACGCTCATTAGGCCAACTAAACAGATTAAATCCCAGAATAAAGATCAAACATACACTGCTCCATGAATCAGACAACTAAGCGACGAGCAAGCAACTCTAAGCTTCGTCACGGCCTAAGTTGGTTCCTGTACATCGATACATAACAAAATGTACAAAAAAACAAAGAAAGGAGGTAAGAAACCAATTTCACTTTAAAACCGGCACGTGCTACTCAATCCTAACAAAATGCTATAGCAATAAAAAAACACAAGGCCAGTTCAGTAATATAACACATGCATGAGTAAATCACACAGAAGCACGAATGAGCAAATAAATATATTTTACTAAGGTTATTTAGTGTTTATACTCGAAATAAAAATTGGGACTGATCACATAAACCCACATTTAGGGTCCGTTTGGCAACATAATTTTTTAGCTGATTTTTGGATTTTAGATTTTAAAAATATGTGGGTGTTTGGACAGTCAAATTATTTAGCTTTTGAAAAGCTGATTTTTAGGCCAAAACAGCTTTAAAAAAATCCAAAATCTGGATTTTGGTTGGATTTTTAAAACAGATATTTTAAAGCTGGTTTTTGACCAAATAATCTGTTGCCAAACGGACACTAAGAACCATTGCTCTAAGACACCAAAGTGCAATGGTTCTATAATCTGATAAAGAAGCATTAAAGACTCCATAAAACTCAGACATTCACTATACAAAAATAAAAAAATAAACCCAAAATTAAAATGTATTCTTTTTCAATTATGTTTCACAAGTTAAGTCACTTTTGCACTATCACTGTTACACCACATCACCACTGTGATATCCAATTAACACTGTACAAATTCACATTTTGCATTCAGTAAATATATTTGGCCACTAAATAATACATTAATCAAGTTATAACAATTATAAATAAAACTTCTACTTATTGACTAACGCACAATCAATGTTAAACTAACAAGCTTTTTTATCACAGTAACACAGTTTACTATAAAATAAATTATAACAAATAACAAACAAAATTGCCACTTAATATAACAAGTTTTTATCACTGTACAATTCACATTTCCCATTCGGTAAATATATTCCTGATAATACATTAATCAAGTTGTAACAATTATAGATAAAACACTTTTACATATTCTCTACACACAATCAATTGTCAAAATAACAAGCTTTTTTATCACAGTAACACAGTTTACTATAAACTAATATGACAACACACAGAATTGCATATTAATATAATTCGGAATTTTGATCACATGTACCCCACATTTAGAAAACTCAAACATTCACTATACAAAAATAAAACATATTTTTTTTTCAATTATGTTTCACAAGTTATGTCACTTTTTCACCACTGTGATATCAAATTAAACACTGTACAAATTCACATTTCGGATTCGGTAAATTATACTTGGCCATTCACTATACAAAAATAAAAATATAACCAGAATTAAAATATATTAATTTTCAATTATGTTTCACAAGTTAGGTCACAGTGATATCCAATTAACAATTATAGATAAACAAGTTATATTTCTCATTCAGTAAAAATATATTTGGCCACTGATAATACATTAATCAAGTTACAACAATTATAGATAAACACTTAAAACATATTCACTAACGCACAATCAATGTCAAACTAACAAATTTTTATCACAGTAGCACAGTTTATTATAAACTAAAATACACAAAATTACCACTTTTCAAGCAATTAAAACGGGCCACGGATTAATAAATTGATATAAATTCGGATTAGAGTTAAACCACTCCCCCTCCCCCCAAAATTAAAATATATTCTTTTTTCAATTAACACTGCACATATTCACATTTCGCATTCAGTAAATATATTTATCCACTGATAATACATTAATCAAGTTATAAAAATTATAGATAAAAACACTTTTTTACTTATTGACTAACACACAATCAATGTCAAACCAACAAGCTATTATAACACAATAACACAGTTTAATATAATATATTTGCATTTAAATTTGAATTAGAGTTAAAAGCCTATAAAAAAAACGAGGTTTAATAATAAAAGGCGAAAATTGAAGAAAAAAGGGTTAACACATGTACAAATTAACACTGTAGAATTCACATTTCACATTTAGTAAATATATTTATCCACTGATAATACATTAATCAAGTTATAACAATTATAAATAAAAACTTTTACATATTAGCTACGCACAATTAATGTCAAACTAACAAGCTTTTATATCACAGTAACATAGTTTACTAATATAATTGCATATAAATTCGAATTAGAGTTAAACCCTATTAAAAAATAAAACGAGGTTTAATAAAAAGTGAAAATTGAAGAAAAAAGGCTTACACGGAGAAATAAATGCTCTTTTCTCTCTCTCTCTCTCTATCTCCGTCGTCTCTCTGCGTTTCTCGCTTGTTTCTCTCTCTGACTAATATATATATATATATATATGTATGTATGTATATGCGGCGCTTATATAAGTAAAAATAATATGTAACACAGGGTCATTTCATTTTAGGGAACTATGTTTTGCACGATATAACCAACGATATAATCATACTCCAATAACCAAGGTTTACAAATTTTTTGATTTAGTCACATAGGTTTAGTAAAAATAATGGGTAAAGCATATCTTTCTTACGTTTTAAATAATTACAATTCGGTCAATATAATTTAGGAATTAATTTAAAAAATTATAGATTTGTTAAAAATGATAATTTTAACTCTTTTACGGTTTCTTTTTAAAGATACATTTTCCAATAATCAAATTTTTTTATAATTTTTTAAATAATTTTTTCCAACAAAATAAGAGTTTCTCTGAAAAAAAGGTTGTTTATTCTGATTAAAAAATATTACTGATTTTTTCCACTTTGCCAATAAAATTATGTCCCAAACATATTTTTTTAAAATAGTTTACTTAATAGAAATTTTAATATATAAAAAAAAACAACTTTGCAGAAAAACTTTGTTGAATTCAAAATTCTCTCAATGATTCAACGGCATGTGAATAGTATATTTTAAATTTAAATTTTTGCAAAGATATGAAATATACTGGTTAACTTTTTAAAAGAACTACTAGTTTATATAAAGACTAAAAATAAATTTATTTTATTCCCTAAGGATTTTGTTTAATACAAAAAAAAATTTGCAAATTATTTCAAATTTAACAAAAATGCTTCCTTTCTTCAAATTTTTGCAATGTGAGACATAATGTTATCGGTAAAAGGTAAAAACTTTCAGTAATCTTTTTTACTTATATGTAACTTTTGTTTTGAGAAAAACTAACACTTTTTTGTTTGAAAAAATATTTATTTTAAAGAAAAAGTTGGTTATCTAAAAACGTGGTTTTTAAAGAGTTAATTTTGTCACTTTTAACAAATCAGTGGTTATTTTATTAATTTCTAAACTATGTGGATTGAATTATAATTGTATAAAACTTATGAAGTTAAGTAGGTCATCAAATAAATTATTTTAATAAAGTGGGTTCACTAAATCAAAATTTTGTAATTAATATTCGTACAAAACATAGGACACAAAAGTAAAAAAAAAAATCGTGCAATATGTATAAACTTATAATAAGTATTGGAGAATTGGAGTATTAAATTAGGTTTTAAGTTTGGAGGAATGACTAAAAGTAAAATGTTTTCTTTTCCACTAAATTTCTCTTATCATAATTAGGTGAACTAATCGTTTTTTCTATAACTTGAAAAACAATTTTTACTTGATACATGATTGGTACAGCTAATCCGTCATATCAGCGGATTAGGTTTTTGGCTAAAATATTTGTGTAGCTATAGCAACACTCTCATTAAAAATTACGATATATTAAACTAAATTCATAAAGGTAAAGTGTGTCGGGGGTGGACTACATTTCTAAACATTTATTCTCAAATGGTACAATTACGTAACAAATCATTCAAACTCCATCCCAACACACATCACCTTCACCTCCGTCCATCACCATCACGGATCCACTGTCGGGATTGCTTTGCTGAGCTTACCGGAGCTGCAGCAAGGCTTTGGTCAGCTTACTAGAGCTCCGGCGAGGCACCGACAATGCTTTGAATTGTTGCCCACTGCTCCCACGGCGTATCCAGAACTGCTTAAAAATATTTGGAGCTCTGGCAAGCTATTGAGAGCCCCGACATGGCCCAAACTAGGGTGGACACGGGACAGATTGAGACGGATTTGGGTCAAACCTATTTCAACCCGCAAAATAAAGTGCGGCATGTGTGGAAAATTTTAAATTCCAACACAACCCAACCCAACCCGTTATAACTCAAACCCCAACTCAACCCAACCCGCAAAGATAAATTACATGGTGGGTTCGGTTGATTATTTAATTTTCATTTTAGTCCTAAATTTTCTGCATAAACAACCTAAATTTTAAAGAAATTGAATCTTTCAAAAAGAAATATGAATTAAAAACAATCGAAATCTCATTTTATGTTCCATATAATCTATAAGATTGTGTAAGTAAATGGAATACGTATAGTTTAACATTACGCTAATTGTTGAGTATATATAGGAGTATTATAAATAAAGTTACTCAATCTATATACCTTTTTAAATATTGACGAGTTGGATTGGTAATTAGAGAATAAAGTTATTCCAAATTTTGATTTTACTGAGTATTATATTTGTGTGGATTTTTATAAAATAAAATTAATGATATAATTAAAGGAATAATCGCACATGGATGAGTATGGAGATTATGATGTTGTGTCGTTTGATGGATAAAAGCATTTTACCACATTTGTTTTTCAAGTCAAATTTAGTGTCTATTACATGAAGGCCCTCAATTTGTAGATACTCTAAAGGTATTTATGAATGATGTTAAAAACATAGTTTGACACAAATTTGAAAATCATTAGATTTGATAGATGCGGTAAATACTCACGAAATGCTATAAATATGGACACGGTCCAAATCCATGTTACTAAACATGTTTCCCATTAAAGTAATTCCTACAAGTCTTTTTATGTTAGGAACACACAAATTTGAGGCACATATATGTTTGTGTTGCCGAGTACAGATAAAGATTTGTAATCCATATCATTGTAATTTTGGATTTAAGACCAACTAGTAGTTTAATCACTCGTTATCCAAAAGTTTAAATGGTATAAATATATTTGTCATATTTATTGTTTAAAAATTGGTGAAACGTAAATTAAACATTTATAGTAAATGGTGAAATCATTGGGAGTAAGTAACCATAAATGGTGAAATTTCAAGAAGTTGAAGCATTAAGCATATAAAGTTTGTGCTTAATATCACTTTAGTGCCCTGAATTTTGGGTCATATTTTACTTCAGTGACATGACTTTCAAAAATGTTGAATTGGTGACACAGGTTTCACATATAATTTGATTTAGTGACTTCCTTAATTTCACAAGTTTTAAACAATTGCAATACAGTTCACTTAGTTTCAAAATTAATAAAATAGACACCGATTTGTTGAAAATGCCAAAATTAACTCTTTAATTTTACAATTTTTGTAAAACACGCCTTTTTCAATAAGAAAACTTTTCTTTATAATAAATACAATTTTAGACATAATTTTTGAAAAAAAAAATGACTTTGAATACAATTTTTCCAACAAAATAAACACTACATTTAATTTTTTTTTTCTTTTCATAAATGTTTTAATCCGTAAAAAATTTGTTTTAATCCGCAAAAATTACACTACATCCGTAAATAATTTTTGGTAATTAAAGAAGATTTTACTGGTTAATATGAAAGAAAATTACACTACGCGTATCTTGATTATTTGATAGTCTGGTAAAAGTGCCAGTTTGTCTTTTTGTGAACCTTTTTGTTAGTAAAAACATAGTATAACTACATGCTGAATTCATGAGAATGTAAAATTTTATGTGCGATAACTCTGTGCAATTTTCTTTAATAATTTCTGTAATTTACCAGCCAATTTTTAATATTAATTCGTACACTTTTATTTAATTATCAAAAATGTTTACGAATGTAGTGTAGTTTTTACTGATTAAAACAATTTTTTTACAGATTAAAACCTTTTCTGAAAAGAACAAAAATTATGTCTAAAATTGTATTTATTATAAAGAAAAGTTTTCTTATTGAAAAACGTGTGTTTTACAAAAATTGTAAAATTAAAAAGTTAATTTTATCATTTTTAAGAAATCGGTGTCTATTTTTTTAATTTTTAAACTAGGTGGGTTGTATTGCAATTGTTTAAAACTTGTAAAGTTAAGAAGGTCACTAAATCAAATTATATGTGAAACCTGGGTCACCAATTCAACATTTTTAAAAGTCAGATCATTGAAGTAAATATAACGCAAAACTCAGGGCACTAAAGTGATATTACCCTGCTCTAACTTGGACTAAAGTTATTGTTATTTGATTGTTAAAGTTAAAAATAATATTAAGAGATAACAAATAATGATCAATCCATAATTAAGTTTAAGTTAAGAAGTCAATTTATAGACTTGAATTTGTTCTAATCTAATGGTATGTTAAGTTCAACAGTAACATTACTTCTTTTGATTTAGAGAAATTATTGTTGATTAATGCATAAATGCAAAGATCAGTGGGAGCAATTTTACTTTTATATATTAATGAAATATTACTTGCAATGTAAAAACTTTTCTATCTCTAAGCATGAAGATGAACAGAAACAACACATATGATGGGATAGAAGTTTCCACATATGATGGGATAGGCTTATTCTAATTCAGAAAGAAAATCACTCTGCTATTATGGAATGGATATGAAAAATGAATTAGAATGTGAACGAATTAATTCGCTGTAGAAACTTATTTCAGGACTTGGAATAGTCGATATTATAGGCAGACCGTTAAAAATTTATTGTAATTCTGCAGTATTGATTTCTTAGATAACGACAAGTATTTGAGTATGCTAAACATATTGGGGTATGACCTTGTCGCATTGAGAAAGTTGAAAACAAAACATGTCAATTATATATATATATATATATATATATATATATATATATATATATATATATATATACTAGTAATCGTGCCCCACGCTTTGCGTGTGAGACGCGTAATGCGATAAAATTTAAAAAATAAGTGTAGTTATGATACAAATATTTGGAGAATAAAAAAAAGATAAGAGTATAAGATGAGAAGACTCAAAAGAATTTTGAGAGCTTAAATAGGGATAAAAAGTGTTACGCTTTGCGTGTGAGACGCGTAATGCGATAAAATTTAAAAAATAAGTGTAGTTATGATACAAATATTTGGAGAATAAAAAAAACATAAGAGTATAAGATGAGAAGACTCAAAAGAATTTTGAGAGCTTAAATAGGGATAAAAAGTGTTATTAGTTATTAATTTTTCTCTATTTTTTATGAGAATATGGTATTGTGGTAATTAATAAAAACGTGTAAGGGTATTTTTGGAAAAAAAGTGGTAAAATTTGACAGTCTGAAAAAATCTTGGGTTGGCTTATTATAATAGTATAGATATAATAATAATAATAATAATAATAATAATAATAATAATAATGTGCTTATCGTGGATCCGTTTATTTAGTATTGTCTCCAATGGCATTTACGGTTTATGTCAAATGGATGGACATTAACGAAATGTTTTAGCACATATTGTTATAAGTTACCAAATTGATATTTTAAGCTTAATAAAATATTATTTCTAACCATGATAGATATTTTGTTTCTTTATTGATGTATATACATGAATGCATAACATAATTACGTTTTTATTAAAGACATTACAATGGATAATTATTGAGTTTGCATTAATAGATCACGTTAAGTAAAAATCTAATATGGTGATACTTGGAAGGAACTATGCCTATTAAATGACATAGAACCGTCATGACTCGTATTGGTCTATAATTAATGGTGACATTATGATTTAAACTTGTATCAAAGTTATTTTATGTTACACGTAATGATTATTAATCGAATCATGTAAAGTAATCAAGTCATGTCTTTGACTATAAAAGAATACAAGCCCTATATTTTACCCATGACAATATTCAATCATAGAAGTTTTGTATAATAGAATAAAGGCAAAAAGAGAGAAAACAAACTCATATGTAGAACTCACCCTATAAAACCGGTTATATAAGTAAGTGTGGCTATATAGTCATATACAACACAAATGTAGCTTACACTACCAATGTGGAATAATGCAGTTTACACTACATTAGCTTAAGATCATTATACAATTCATCACGCTCCATAACCTGCGACCACGTAGGCAGGTTTTGTGCTGATTTGTAGTTCCGGTCGAACACTGCAATCCCGGCATCAACTCTTTTGCGCCCTGTGGGAGGGCTTTGCATTAGAAACCGGTTTACCGGTCATAAATCTCAACAGTATAGCTAGCTCTAATTCTGTATAGTTTACGCATGTGATTATCATAAAGTTTAAGATCATAAAACTAATCGTTTAATGTTTATATTTGTGTAAATAACTTACATCTTTTTCCTTCCTAATAAAAATGGTTGATCGAAGTGCTATATATATAATGTCATAAAAAAAAAATCTATTTTCCCCACCAAAAACACATGAAAAAATGGAAGAGAAAGAGAAGAATGAATATTCAACCTTTATATAACTGTTGTCTATGCATTAAGTACGGATCCATCTCTTTTCTTATTTCTCTAAATATGTATGTATCTATTTTTGTATCTTGTTTTCCTTAATAAGATTTAAAAAATAATAATCTATTTTTGTAATTTGTTTCTCCATTGTCGGGAGCTTGGTCTCTCCCAATTCTCTCTAATTTTTACATGCATGTTATGTAGCTCCTCCAATTTTGTTGCCACTTTGTAAGTGAATCTTTTCTTTATTTCAAATTTTCATTTTTATCATACCATAATTTACGTGGGAAATCTTCAACCCCATGCAAGTAATATAACTATCTTTTTATTCAAGAAATTTCTTTGTTTGGTGCAAAGATTTCTCAACAGAAAATGCGTTGTAAATAAGATATATATATTCAGAAGAAAATATATACGTGATCCGATAATAACGTATTTTTTCTTTTACGTTCTCCATATGTAATATTTGCATGAAAATCCCTTAGCTTAATTCGAGATTAATTATAAACTGATCTTGAATTTCCAAATGAAAAGTATTTAAACGAGGACGAAACGAGTTTTCTTTTCTAGCTTCTAATAAAGCCTCGCTTGAAACCTGCAGCCAAACAAATAATTGTTGTTTATTTCCTAAAAGTGTGGAATTATTGTCAAATGAATAAATTTATAATTTCTTGAAATGACTTGATTACAATATGCAATGATTAATAATAGATAAGAGAAGGGATGGAGAAACCCAAGCAGCTGAAGCGGGGAATATCCCGTCAATTCTCAACTGGTTCGATGCGTAACAGCGGGAAATTCACCTTCGATAGGCAGAACTCGCTGGACCCTAACCGCACCAACCTCAGGTGAAATCATTGTAATAATATTCTTTGTAGTAAATTTATTGTATTAATCAAACTAGAAACTTAGTTTGTGCATATTGTTTATTAAGAATAATGTAACACACCATACATATTTTGTACCCAAAAACTTTTACCTGATGACAAATGAGACAACTCCCGCTGCAAAATAATATTTGATTTATTGAGTGTTAAAAACTGTCACTATTTTAATAAAAGTTGTTACAAATTTTCTAAACTGTCACGAAACCGTTATAAAAAAAACTGATGATTAAAAACAAGAAGCTATCACTATTTAGACAACTTTTTTTTGTAGTACACTCATGTGACAAGACATGCACACCAATCAATATTATTTCATGTTATCATTTCGGCAATTCATTAATTTTTAGATTAAAAGGACCAATTAAAAACAAGGCGAGGAGAAGGCCTCCTCCCGAAAAGGAAATGAATTTTCATGAGGATGCCACCTACAAATTTGGGACTTAAATCTCTAAATACATTTATAGTGAATCTATCTCTATATGTGTTACCATGCTAAATTTTTTGATGGTATGGCAAATTTTTAAACTTGCTGAACCCATTCTGCACTAATGTCAGGTTCAGCTTCGGCCGACAGTCATCTCTCGACCCCATCCGCCGCAACCCTGCAAACGAAGAGCTGTCCGTACCTAATAATCTGGACGTAACCATGCAACTATTGTTCATGGCATGTAACGGGGACCTGGAAGGTGTCCAAGAACTGCTTGATATTGATGGAGTTGATGTGAATAGCATCGATCTAGACGGACGTACTGCTTTGCATATAGCTGCATGTGAGGGTCAGGTGAAAGTTGTCACGTTGTTGCTTAGTCGCAAGGCTAATATTGATGCCCGTGATCGATGGGGTAGTACGGTGAGAATGTTTCTTTTTCTCTCTCTTTTTTTTTTTTTTTGTAAAGAAAAACAATAAAACAAGTTCAGGGTTACTTTTTCAGGATAGTATTACTTTCAGACAAGAGAAACCAAAATCCACTAGAGCTAGCCTTATGGTCCGAAACCCGCACTCTCAAATAGGATAGTAGTTCGAGTCTTGAATAGGGGGGTAGGTCTGACCTTTGTTCCTTTTTATAAAGAATTTAAGAAGAAAAAACAGTGGCAAAACAAGATTAGAATTCAAGTGGATACGGAGATTCAATTACAAAAATGTATTTACCTGAACTTTTTATTGCATGGGGAGTCCAATTACTAGCTTTTAAACAATTAATGAATTAGAAGCACTTTATAGGTTTTTTGTGATTTTATAATGGTCTGGATTTGTGGCACTGGTAGCCTACTACCACTATATGGTTCCTTTATATATTGGCTTCAGTATAGCTATCTCTGTCCGGCTCCTTTTATGCATCGTATTTCAGTAATATACTGGATTGTTATTACGTGACAATTTTGTTTCCGCTTAATAGTACAAAACCTATCCACTTCAGCTAATTATTTCAAAAAACATTTTTCAAATTTAACCTTACATTTTAGACCACCCCAGACCATCAGAAGTGTGTAATGCCAACTTTTAGGTCACCCAATATCCGTCAAGAAGCAATCTAAGTACAAAAATTCTAGCATTTTTCGTAATTTTAGCAAGGTTATAACCTGCCTATGTAGTCTATTTCTCTGTTTTAAAATTCGCGCTATGTAGCGCGAAATAGCGCTTTTTTGGTAAAAAAACGCAACGAAAAATCACGATTTTGGGTGGAATTGCGCTAAAATCACGCTATAGGGGACCAAAAGCGCAAAAATCGCGAAATTCTGGACCAAAAGCGTAAATAGCGAGTTAAAAAAAAACAGCGGATCTAAATAATAAATATATATTGTGCAATTTTCATAAAAGTGTCTACAGTCCAAATGGTTAAGACTGTGCTGTAATTTTCAGCAGACCTGGGTTCGAAACTCACCAACAACAATTTTTTTTTTTGATTTTTTTTTATTACTATCTAATATAACTATATTTTTTTTTTTTTTTTTTGTTATATATTCTAAAGTTTAGTGCATATTTAGGCAAAAAAAAAGACACCGCAAAGCGCTATATAGCAACGCTATTAGCGCTTTTAGCGTTTCCCTCGAAAAAACGCTACGATAGCGATAACGCTATTTAAAACACTGGTCTATTTGTAAGGAATTTGTTGTTTTTTTTTCACAAACTTGCTCGTTATTATTAATAATAACGTGCAAAAGTACAAGATTCACGCCCTAAGGAATTTGTTGTTAATGAGCAGGCTGCTGCTGATGCAAAATATTACGGAAATGAAGAAGTTTATAACATATTGAAGGCCCGTGGAGCCAAAACAGCGGTACTTTCTAATAACCAGTTTCTTTCTATTGTTATATTTTAATGTTTATTGTTTATCTTTCGACTCATTTCTCAACTTTTTAGAAAACCAGAAAGACACCGATGACTGTTGCAAATCCTCGAGAAGTTCCAGAATATGAGCTCAATCCTCTAGATCTTCAAGTACGGAGAAGCGATGGCATCACAAAGGCAGGTTTCTCGCGTTTCACTTTTATAGGATTATTAATAAAACACTTTGTATGATTCGAGTATACATGTAATAAATATTTGAATTTCTATTTATAAGTCTATTTTGGTATCTTCTTTTCTTAAGTATCGTGTGAATGGACTTAAAAGTTTTTAGGAATCTAAAAATATTCATGTCGAAAGTGTTTAGCTTGAGTAACTCTCACGATATCACTATCTTTTCTACATAACAAGTATTTATAAGAAGAATGCTCTTTTAATAAAGCTCTTTTATTGTAATTTGGTTGGATGACAATTGACAAATTTGCTTACAATAATTAAGGCTCAAACCATGTACTAAGTGATCATTTTTCCATAATTTCATATTAGGGAAAGTTGATGTTGGAAATGAAAGATCAAGTGATTACAAAACATCTATATATGTATGTTTTAATTTGTAACTGTTTGAAATGATAAAATCACTTTAATACATGCCATATGTCACGGTAAGAAATTATAGATCTCTAGAGTCTAGCTAGCATTTACAAACATACCATGCCTCGTTATGTAAAATAGTACATGAAATCAAAACTTTATCAATTTTTTTTGACAGGGATATTATCAAATAGCTAAATGGAATGGTACAAAAGTTTCGGTAAAGATACTTGATAAGGACACTTATTCGGACCCTGAGAGCATGTATGTTCTCGTAGACATCCTCTTTCTCATTTTCTTTTATTTAGAATACTTCTTTAATAAGAATTTGACCTTAATAAGCAAATGAGATTATCAAGTAACCAAAAGTGTAAATGTAAATAATCTGTGACTAAATTATTGTTACAAACGAGAATGATGTAATAATCTTGTACTTGAAGGCCTAAAAGAGTGTGCCTGTAGTTTCGAAGGTAGACCGCCCTTACCTTTCCTTCTGCATTATCCAAGTAACAATTTGTAATACTTTAGATTTCATGTTTTTTTTCTTCTGCAGAAATTCTTTCAAGAACGAGTTAAATGTAATGCAAAGGGCTCGACACCCCAATGTTGTTCAGTTTGTTGGAGCTGTTACACAAAGTATACCCATGATGATTGTTTCCGAGTATCATCCAAAGGTTCATATTATTGTGTATATCAATCTTTGCATGTGTATTGATTTTTTGGTTGTGGCATATGTATATCAAAATAGGCTTAGTCTAACTACTAGTTGAGTGTCTGCAGAAGAGCACTAAGAGAAACTGCTACTTAGTTAAACATAATAATCAACTTCAATCAATCCAATCAGATCATTTCTCCCGAACTACCGAGAGGTAGCATTATTTTTTTCCATCTACCCCACTTTTTATGGGCCATTATACCCCATTAATCTAAATATACCATGTACAGTTCAAGCACTTTCTAATCGTTCCTCTTTCCGAGATTATTACTCTTGAGTGCACTTCTTTTTTCTATTATGACCAAATATCATCTATCAATTATCTTAAGGTTGTCCCTATAATAGTTTCAACCCAGATTTACTGATTCTCTTGTAACCTGTCCTTTCTCGGATTTAACTTTTCCAGCTCATGAGTTCCCTTATATTCAATAAAATGATGCATTCATCTAGTTAGTTAATATACCCTTCTGATAGTAATGAGTGTTTACATTGTATCATAATCATGTCAGTTCTTATATATAGCATTTTCATTTGATTGTCCCTAAGTTGTCATGAACATCGTATTGAGATTTTGATTGAAGTCGATTGTGACATTTATTTCTTACGTCAGTGATAAAAAAAATTTGCAGGCACTGCATCTTAAGAGTCTCTGGATAATTTACTCATGAGCATGGCAAAAAAAGGCTTATAATGTTTCATAGAATGTATAGCTAAAATCCCAGTCTTATATTTTTTCTTACCGGAAAGTAGATTTCAATACAAGTTACAGAGTATCATGAAAATGGATCTCCTCTTACTCTTACATAATTATTTTTGTACTTTACTAATTATTATTCATGATGTTTTATTTTTTATCTCTTGATCGTAAGGTTAATTTTAGGCAGTTTTGCGGTGAAAGAGATAGCGTCGGTTTGGCTTGAGCACTTGCCTCTAGGATTAAGAGTTTTTTTAAAAAAATTATAAGAAAACATTTGGAAGTAAAGTGCCAAAAATATTGTTTCACACGAATGTTGAAGAATATTGTCTTATTCTTGATGTATTTCAGGGTGACCTAGCTGGCTATCTTCAAAAGAAAGGACGGCTTTCTCCAGCTAAAACTCTAAGATTTGCTCTTGATATTGCAAGGCATGTGTAAACTTTCTCAAAGTGCTATCATATATTTGCTTATTAAATAAGTTGTTCAATATCTCGCACTAGTTGTTTTTGTAACTTTGTTTTTGTCAGTACTCATGCACATACTCTTTTAGTCCATTCTCCTTGCCATTTTATGATCGGTACTTTAGACCAAAATATTTTCCCTCTAAGGTTTAATTTGAGAGTGACTTGCTAATTACACCTTTGCTTGGTTTTCCTTACCAGGGGCATGAACTATCTTCATGAATGTAAACCAGATACAATTATCCACTGTGATTTGAAGCCCAAGTAAGGGAAATAGAATCAGTATTCATTTGAATGCCTTTCTTCTTGTTTTTATTTTTATCTTTTCACTGAACATAACTTTTCTGTTGGTTGTTAATAATTAAAATTTTCGTAAGGTGCCAGAAATATTTTGATGGACTCTGGAGGTCTACTAAAGGTAGCTGGATTTGGTTTAATAAACTTGTCTGCAGTGTCCCCTGACAAGGCAAGACTAACGCAATCTGGTCAGATTGATCACTCAAGTAATTTACTCTATGATACCTATGGCATTTGTATTTACCAATCCTGTTTCTTTTGATATCGATTACTTTTTGACATGAGCAATCTTATCAGTTTATCTTAGCAATAACTAGCTTGCCGCTTTATGGTCTAGTGTTCAATATAAAAAAGTTTTGTGTCTAGTTTAAGCGTATGTCAATTTTCTCCAATTGTCACAGTTTTTGAGTTGTAATTTGTTGCTTTTATTGTTTTTGTTAATAAACTTTTTGTTTTCTGAGTAATGTCTTATGCTTCTTTGTCCTAGTAAATTGTTAATAATCGAGCCAACTCCCGAGCTACCACTAAAGTAACAGTAAATCCTCATATAATTTGCAGAAGAGTCCTTAGATTTTAATATCTTTTAATTATTATAATATCTTACATAAGTAACTTCGTCGTGTGGTTTAAGGTTTATATGTGGCTCCTGAGCTTTATAAGGAGGAGATACTTGACAGAAGTGTGGATGTATATTCGTATGGCCTAATCCTGTATGAGGTAGGTAACTCTCCATTTTACATTCACGGAAATTGGTAATTTAAACGAAGCTCTTACTGTAGTTCGAGTAGTTTGATTTTACTTGGAAGTGTCTTGGGGGTCTTTTGAAAGAAACTTTAAAAGGAGAATTTTTTTTAGAGACATGTGGAGATATAATGTACGAAATCTGAATCGTGGACTACATCTTCAAATGCTAGTTTACAATCAGCTCATATTTTAATAAGAAAAAACAACTGCGTTCTTTAATTCTACCTGAACTGTAATTGCTAAAATTTACTCCACAAGATAGATTACTTGAGTATTCTAATCCGCATTTTGCTTAGGTTTTTTTTCAATGCAGTACAAAGGTCTGTTGTTTTTGCTTGATTGCCAAAACTCTGGTTATTTTTTCACTTGTAGTGGTATATTGTTTACTGATTTGGCTCTTGGAGATAATATCGGAGATATGCTGTTATATCTACTCTCCGAGGACTGAATACTACCAGAGAAACCACTATCCAATGCTAACACCACACCGATTTCTTTGGTTTCAATATTCGAGGATGTTTCAAGGAGTTAAAAAATTAAACATTAAGAATTTAGGATCCCCGCCAATAACCTTTGTACATATATCGGTAACAAAATTTATCATCTCTTTGTAAATGGAAACAAACCAAATGCTGCCTTACTTTTATGTCATGGCAGAACTTAATCATGATTTCTTTGAAATAGCAAAACAACTTATTCATTTCATCTTCTGTTTGGTTCGGTCCTAGATGGTGGAAGGGGTCCAACCTTTCTACCCTAAGTCCGGAGAGGAAGCTCTAAAACTCATGTGTTTGGATGGTAAGAGACCAACTTTCAAGTCAAAATCAAAGGCTTATCCTCCCGATTTGAAAGAGTAAGCTAATCTCCTTACAAAATATTTTTAAATTGTGTTTAATTGAGTGTTCAAAAATTTAGTGTTAAACGTTTAATGTATCCATTAGTTGACTATGTCAGGAGTAGGAAATCGTACATTTAAACACTGATATGAGCAAAGTGAACGAAAGAACAAAGGAAATAGATTGTTCACTTCAATAAATAACAATTGTAGTAAATTATACACAGGTAATTCATGGACAGAAGCCGGTTCTTGGTATGTAACATTCTGACATGTTTGAGCTTATACTGCCGGTTTACAACAGACATATAACTTTCATCAATCCCTCCCTACTTTGATTTTACAAGATTTACATTTCTTGGTCAAGTGATATGAGAAACAGACAATAAGAAATCATATTTTCGTAGGAAAATACCGGTGTAAAAAAAAGTATTGTTTCAAATCGCCTAGATATATGAGTATTTATATGGTATATAAGCTAAGAGCATGCGCATCAGTTACCTTACATTTTTCCTCATATTTAACTTAATTAACATCACTTTTATATTTTTAGGCTAACAATTTAACTTTATACATTTTTCAGCTTTCCTATCAAATTTATTATCATAACTAAATATTACTATATTTTAATATACTCTATCAATTTTTTTCAACCCAAATTAATTTACTAGAACAATCACATTAAATAACTTACAAGTTTTCTCGTATTTAAAGTAAAAAGTACACTTTTACAACTTATAATTAAACGTTTTGGTTTATACAATTTATCAGCTTTTTTATCAATTTCTCTATCAAAATTATACAACTCATCTTTTTGTTATTTTATTAATTTATATGTGAAAAGTACAAATAAACGAGAAAGAATAAGAGAAAAGTACGAGAAAAAAATTATTATTTTAATTATAAGAGAACATCTTGATATCTTGTATTTGAGATATATTTGAGTTAATGTAAATTTAAGCTAATAGATAGGGAAACTGATGCGTGTACAATTTTAGAAAAATCTCTGCATATTTAAGGTAAATGAGTCATATAAGTGAACCGATGCACTTGCTCTAAGTAAACCCTCATTACTATCACCAAGACCTTTTAAACCAGTGCGACCCAAGAATCAAGGAAGAAATCGGATCAAAATGGACAGTATTTGTGGTAGTAAGCAGATGGTGGCGGTCTGCTCGGAGGTCTGTGTCATTACAATTGGTATCAGAGCCTCTATCTAGCCGATGGTGCGTGAACCACCCCCGGAAGTACGGTGTGCCCGACGAGAACGTCGTGCCTGAAGGGGAAGAGTGTAACAACCCGGATTTTCGTAGAAAAATGCCGGTATAAAGAGAAAATATTGTCCAAAATCGGATAGATATGTGAGTAGCTAGATGATATATAACATAAACAAACCCTACTTACTATCACCAATGGATTTTAAAGTCGTGCGGGCCAAGAAGCGATACGAAATCGGGCAGAGCGGACAATATTGGTGGTAGTAAGCAGATAGTGACAGTCTGGTCAGATGACCCGACCTGGTCTCTCGGCAACTAGATTCCTAATTTCTTAATTGAGGAATATCAAATAATATGTACATAAAGTGACCTTTTTTATTATTTTTCTGCTTTCTGATTTAGTTCATACTCTCTTTAAAAAAAAAAACTTAACTTTGTGGTAACTTCTCATAATTAGTATTTACCTAAATTGTAAGGTTGGTTGAAGAATGTTGGGATCCACAGTCAGTTGTTAGACCGACCTTCTTTGAGATCATCGTTCGATTGGATAAAATAGTTAGAACCTGTACCAAGCAAGGATGGTTAAAAGACGCATTCAATAAATTCTCCTGGTATGTTTTTTTTTTTGGTCATTTTATTGTTTAATACATAACTAATTAACTAAATATGCATAGCTTAGTGGAAAATTTACGATTTCAATAAGAATCATACATGAAAAAGAAACAAAACTAAATATGTTTTTTTTTGTCTATAAAATGTGTTTTACTCTATATTTATTTGAGCTGCTGACAATAGTTTGGGCAGATTCATAGTTGAAATTACAAAACTCATGGTTTCTAAATTATTAACTTTGATTTTTTTTTTCAAATGATGACACTCCAAGGGAAGAATTTAAGGCAAAATTAATACACCGTGATTACCTCTTTCCAGGTTATATATACAGTCACTTGAATTTACTTTTTTTCTTGATACACAAGTTACTGTTATAAACAGGATATAAGAGGCGTCGATATTTTACTGAGTCTATACCAAGGAAAAGAAATGAAGTGAGCATCACCGTATGAAAAAGCCATGTTTCATAAATTGGCGTAACATCGAGAAGATTGGCATTACTGGGAGATGAATTGGCGGAGAAATAAATACGAGCAGTATTAATGTTTGAACGTTTATTTTGGCACGGGAACTAAAAATAGTTCCTTTCATATTGTATAACAGGAAAAGATAATTGTATTATATAATTATAAAATTTATCTTGATATTGTCCTTTTTCATTTCAACTGTACAAAATTTGGAGTAGTTTGGAGAAGAGAAAATGTATATGTAAGTGATACTTAATTATTAAAAACCCGGACTCTAAAATAGTTTAAAAGATTAATACATATGTTACATGACGTTATATGATGTTATTTCTTTTTGCTTTTTGTTTTTAACTTTGATACTATATGATACTATATTATAAGATTTGATAATTCGGGGTTTTAGAAATTAAGTATATTTCTATGTGATAATCAAGAAGTCGCTGGATTTGAACTATTTTTTTCTAAACAAGGCTTGCAGGCCTTACTGTTAAGGAAAACAAGTCCGAAAATGAATCAGAATCAGAAGTTCAGAACCAACCATTATTCTTTAAGAATGATAGTGATCAATGCTGAATGAGATGTGGCTTCCTGTGTATTTGTATTCTTAAGATAACTTGATTTTATTCGTTAAGACTAAATTTGATTAGCAAATAAATCTAACATTGAAAAAAATAACCTCGTTCAGTTGTGGAGGTTGTCAACAAAGTTCCCTTCTGATGGCCAAGACAAGCTAGGGTTATGAGAACAACTTGAACATATATATATATATATATATAGGCTGAGGAAGATAACGGGAATAGAGTTATATATTTACACTAGGGCGGGGTAAAAATCCGAAAAAACCATACCGAACCGAAAAACCCCGAAAAAACCAAAACCGAAATCATCTCGGTTCGGTTTACTATAAAACCGAACCGAAAAAACCCGAAAAACCGAAAAAAAACCCGAACCGTATGAAAAAACCGAAAAAACCCGAAAAAAATCAATCGAGAACTGAAAATTTGAGTTACACATAGCCGGTTATTATGTTTTATTATGTATATTTTAATTAGTTAACATTTAATTTAATCATAATTTGTAACTGTCTCAACTTTTAATACATAAAAAATCTAGTAATTAACATTTTCACAATTAGCCTTTGAAACTAATATTTGCATAATTATAAGTTATAAACGTTTCAGAAGTTATATGTACGATATGAAAGAAAATTTTATTATAAATTATAAATTGTAAATATTTAAATAATTATGATACCAACTTTTCATTATTAAATGTTCTATTTCACCATAGAATTATGCTCTTAAATTATTTAAACCTAGTCAAAAAACAAACCAAACTAAAAAATACTCATAAATAAGTTATCTTTTATCATTTACTACATCATTTTACTAATTTTTCTAATAATTAGGGAAAGTGTAATTTTGAAAGGATATACAAGATACCAAATTGATAAATTTTTTTTTACTATTTTTACATATCTAAATTAGGAGATTCGTAATAAATAGAGTACCAAAATAAACATAATAGTGTACTAGCTAAATTTATAAATAGGCATGTTTCAAAATATAACAACAACAGAATATATATTTTTAACTAGAACGGAAAAAAAAGGCGAAATCGGACCGAAACCGGATGGAGACAAACCGGTTCGGTCCATAAACCTAAAAAGACCGAAAACCGAACCAAAATTTATCTTCGGTTTTGGTTTTACCAATAACCGATCCGAACCGGACCGAACTTAGTCATAATATACACGATAAAAGTATGCTCGAAAATTCATAGGAGTACAGACTCTTATGGATGACGTTCAAGCTTTAAATGATGGTATGTGGTGGAGGATTCAGGCTTATTGTGTGCAGTCCAAAAGCACATCGAATAGTCGACTAATTGCATAGCAATTTATGTTAGAAATATTTGAAAACATATATGTTTGAAAATCAAAATATGCCACACTGAATGTGATCACTATCTGTATCTTAAATGAATTAATACATGACATCATTTCAAAGGGAAAATAGATTGAACGAATGTGAAACAAAAATACATCATTGAGTTAATAAATAATCAAAAAATTGTAGTATTGTTTCAGAAAATAACTAAATAAATTAATTACAAAAGATGAAATGTTAATGGTTCTACTTGTACCTATGAAAAATATAGTAATTGACGAATATTCCTGGCTGTTTACTTGACATTAAAAGAAAAAGTGACTAGAACTGAAACATAAGAAAAATAATTTTGTTTTACAATTCGTGATTATCTTGTATAACTTGATCATTCCACTTCCAAAAAAATTAGTGTTGAAAAGCAATTAGAAAACATTAACAGATCCCAAAATATTTAAATAGAACCAATGCAAGAAATACCATTACTTATGCCATTATTTGTTTAGAATACATTTCCAAGCGTCGATATGAATTAAATGGACTTATAGCATGCCAAACTATTTTTTTTTATAGTTAGCGTAACACTAATCTGTTTTCTTGATAAATCATTGATTTTTATTTCCAATTTTTTTTTTAATAATCACTACATATTTATTTATAACTTGAAACTGTTTTTTTTTCCAAACAAGGTAACATTTATATTTTTTGTATTATATCTATTTAAAAGGTTAAATAATGCCAAATAAACTCTCAAAAACTTATAGAAACATGAGAATCGTTTTTTTTAAAGTAATTATTAACAAAATGATGAAACCATTTAACTTTATAAAAAAAAACAGGATCTTTTTTTAAATTAGGCTACCTATAAAAAAAAATGAAAAAAACTTATTTAGCAAACTATTGATTATTAACAATTTGTTACCCAAATAGCTAAAACTTAAAAGTTAACTACTAAATTGGGAATTTCAAAATTGGAAAATGCACTCAATATATCTCTCATTTGGATATATATTTTTCATAGATGTTGATGCAGTTTTACTACAATTTCGTCATATTGTTAAAGAGTAGGGTACTAAATTCGTAGGTTGGGACCTAAATAGCTAAAACTTAAAAGTTTGGTACTAAAAATTGAAAATTACACTAAGTGTATCTCGCATTTGGAGATGTATATTTTAGGGATGTTGACACAATTTTACTACACTTTTGTAATTTTGTTAAATATTAAGTTACTAAATTGGTAGGTTGGTAACCAAATAGCTAAAACTTAAAAGATTAACTACTAAATTGTAAAAAGTAAAAAACTGTAGTTGATTTTTCCCGGCAAGGTAAAAAAGAAAAGAATAAAGTATATGCTCCGTAATTAGCTCTGAAAATCTCTCTCTCTCTCTCTCTCTCTCTATCTATCTAACAAAGTATATACACTTGACTTAATAGTAATAAATTATATATGTATATAAATATATATTACAAATATATATATATATATATATATATATATTTTGAGTCGATTGTGCTCTCGATCGCTATAGCTGTAAGTGCGTGTCTCAATTTATGTTTATATCATATATTATATATATATATATTCCATATATATATATATATTTATATCGTATCTACGTATGTTTGTTTAAGTGTGTTTTGATCTTGTAAGAGAACTGATAATACTCATTCTTTTGTTTTTTTTTGATTCAGTTTTCAAAGTAAATGTGAGTGTTTAGATATTTTGTTATGGATTTTCAATTTATCTATTTTTTGTTCTTAGTTTCTGCAACTCTTTTTGTAATTGGTAGAATTTATGAGTTTTTATTCATTTATATTTGTATGTGTATGTTAGTGTTTGATTTTTGAACTAATTGAAGCTATTTACTCATTCTGTTTTATTTTACAGTTAGAAGTAGGGGTGAGAATGAGGTTAAATTTTCGTTAAGTGCTCGCCTCAATTTCGTTCATTACTAAATGAAATGATAATTAACGGAAATATACATTTCGTTTAGCAAACGATGTGATAATTATCGTAGCTCTGTTCGTTTCGTGAAATTTCATTTTTGTTTAATATATATATATATATGAATGTTTGTAATAATAAATCTATAGTATATTATATTAGATATATGAATTAATAAACTCATATAGTATACAAACTGGTTCATGAGACAAGACGAAACGAAAACGAAACGAAATTTTCTGCTTCGTCACGAAAATGAAACGATAACCTCAAAAATCAAGGAAACGAAATAGACGTTTTCGTCTCGTTTCGCCTCATTATCAGCCCTAGCTAGAAGTTCCATTTTCTATGCAAATGGCGCTATTTAGATTATATATATATGTGTGTATGTATGTGTATATATATATATATATTGTATGTATGTACATATATATGTGTGTGTATGCATGTGTGTGTATATATATATATGTATATATGTATATGTGTGATTTTTAAGGGAATTTAAGTGAATTTGTGATGCACTTACTCTGTTTTATGTATGTGAAGTTACAGCTCCAACGTAAATTGAGTGATTTAATTTTTATAAATTATCAAGCAATTTTTTTTTGCATTTTTAAAGCTTTCTATCATGTTTTGTGTTATTGATGGTATATATATGTTACAATATATGCGTTTGCATTTAACTACATGTAATATTCCATAGAGATTGAGAACTTACGTATAAACCTAATGCAATGGTGGGTAATTATGCATAAAGATGATACTGGATTTGTTTCCTGATTATAATTTCAGGTGAACTGGATTAAGTGAATTTTTGAGGGAATTTAAGTGAATTTTTTATGTAACCAAATTTCGATGACACGTGTATCCTAAAGTTAGAGAGATGGTGGGTCTTGGGCATTAATGACAAATTAGAGAGATGTTTGAAATAATGCAACAACGGTTTAGACTTTAGTGGTAGAACAGATAGACTGAAATACCATATACAACTCATGAAATATACGACGGTAAAAAACTGAATATACTACAGGTCAGACATAATGATAGAGTACTTAGATTGAGAAGTTATCATGGAAATTAATTAACGCAAGGCATAGAGTATTCTAGTTTCTCAAAGATTAAAGTGGTCGGAAGTATTAAGTACTTTTCCTTTTCTTTTCTTAAAATCTTATTAAAGTAGATCAAATGCTATCACACATACCCTCTTTATAAGATTCGAACCCTGCACCTCCTAGTTGAGAGTGCTGGTTCTGGCCCACTAGGCTAGCCTTAGTGGGTTAAAATATTAGGTAGTTTATCTCGAGTGTTTTTGGTGATTACTTTACTAGTGTTCTGGTAGCTGATCTCAGTTAATTAAATAAAGGCTAAAGTAAGTTGGTTGTGCTGCATATTATCTGTCTTTAAAAGTTATTGCAGAAAACTCCTTATGTTCGTTGATATGCTTAGTTTTCGATGTTCATTGATGTAACTTTACTGTTTTCTCCACTGCCTTTCCCCCCCTTGTGCAGAGATATATCATGATTTAAAGTATGTTTTGCCTTGTTATCTTTTCTTAATTGTTCAAATATGATACACCCATAAGCATCACTTATCTAATGTTGTGCCAGAATTTTTTATCTTCTGCCGCCGTTTATTTTAAAATTTCCGATGGATTTACTTTATGCTATCTGCTTCACTAGGTTGGTGTTCATGCCATTTGACTGATTCTCTTTGTGAAGTAGGGAAAGGCTAAATATGGCTTCTCGGGTAATTTCAAGAAGAAGGAAAATTGTGTTTGATTATTTTAGCTACTCTCGCTCAATTCAAAGTTTTCATAATTTGGGAAATGGACAAGCGAGTAACTTAGTCGATGCTGGTAGCTGGAGCTTAAGCTCAGATCTACCTTTTAAAGATTCAGATTGCAAGAGAGAGAAAGATGCAGTTTCTCATCAGAACGAGAATTTTCCTAATACCTCAGCATTGGGGCACTTTAGACGTGGACTTTATGGTGTTACAGAATCGGATTATTCGAATAAAAGCCGACAATATGTGTTTCCATTGGGGATGAGGACGATGCCACACTATATACGTTATGTTTCTACAGCTGTGGCTGGTCAACGTGATTCGGGTAATGATAATGAGAAAAACGAAGAACTAGCTAATAAAAAGAGAAAAGATCCATCTCCAGAGGAATGTAACCAAGCTGTTGAAGGTTTGACTAATGTGAAAGCTAAAGCTAAATCAAGACAAGTGCAAGAAACTGAAAGCTTTCCAAAGTTGGCATTACAAAA